>OW285239.1:88156149-89495913 GCA_935421215.2 Melolontha melolontha
CCCTCTCCCTCTCCCTCTCCCTCTCCCTCTCCCTCTCCCTCTCCCTCTCCCTCTCCCTCTCCCTCTCCCTCTCCCTCTCCCTCTCCCTCTCCCTCTCCCTCTCCCTCTCCCTCTCCCTCTCCCTCTCCCTCTCCCTCTCCCTCTCCCTCTCCCTCTCCCTCTCCCTCTCCCTCTCCCTCTCCCTCTCCCTCTCCTCTCCCTCTCCCTCTCCCTCTCCCTCTCCCTCTCCCTCTCCCTCTCCCTCTCCCTCTCCCTCTCCCTCTCCCTCTCCCTCTCCCTCTCCCTCTCCCTCTCCCTCTCCCTCTCCCTCTCCCTCTCCTCTCCCTCTCCCTCTCCCTCTCCCTCTCCCTCTCCCTCTCCCTCTCCTCTCCCTCTCCCTCTCCCTCTCCCTCTCCCTCTCCCTCTCCCTCTCCCTCTCCCTCTCCCTCCCTCTCCCTCTCCCTCTCCTCTCCCTCTCCCTCTCCCTCTCCCTCTCCCTCTCCCTCTCCCTCTCTCCTCTCCCTCTCCCTCCTCTCCTCTCCCTCTCCCTCTCCCTCTCCCTCTCCCTCTCCCTCTCCCTCTCCCTCTCCCTCTCCCTCTCCCTCTCCCTCTCCCTCTCCCTCTCCCTCTCCCTCTCCCTCTCCCTCTCCCTCTCCCTCTCCCTCTCCCTCTCCTCTCCCTCTCCCTCTCCCTCTCCCTCTCCCTCTCCCTCTCCCTCTCCCTCTCCCTCTCCCTCTCCCTCTCCCTCTCCCTCTCCCTCTCCCTCTCCCTCTCCCTCTCCCTCTCCCTCTCCTCTCCCTCTCCCTCTCCCTCTCCCTCTCCCTCTCCCTCTCCCTCTCCCTCTCCCTCTCCCTCTCCCTCTCCCTCTCCCTCTCCCTCTCCCTCTCCCTCTCCCTCTCCCTCTCCCTCTCCCTCTCCCTCTCCCTCTCCCTCTCCCTCTCCCTCTCCCTCTCCCTCTCCCTCTCCCTCTCCCTCTCCCTCTCCCTCTCCCTCTCCCTCTCCCTCTCCCTCTCCCTCTCCCTCTCCCTCTCCCTCTCCCTCTCCCTCTCCCTCTCCCTCTCCCTCTCCCTCTCCCTCTCCCTCTCCCTCTCCCTCTCCCTCTCCCTCTCCCTCTCCCTCTCCCTCTCCCTCTCCCTCTCCCTCTCCCTCTCCCTCTCCTCTCCCTCTCCCTCTCCCTCTCCCTCTCCCTCTCCCTCTCCCTCTCCCTCTCCCTCTCCCTCTCCTCTCCCTCTCCCTCTCCCTCTCCCTCTCCCTCTCCCTCTCCCTCTCCCTCTCCCTCTCCCCCCCACCGAGAAGTGTCAACATCAATTAATGAAATATAATTATATCATTTTAAGTATAGATTTACTTAATACATACAGATAACACATTGTTCATGATCGATAAATAGTATTACTGTTGTGGAGAACGAGTGTTGCAGAACATCCCAATACCCATCGCGCCCATGAATTTGACATCAATCGCAGCGCCCTCCAATTAATTTTGACGAGGAATTTGCACCTTCTTGTGTATAAGATCCAACTGACTCAAGAACTGAAGCCGACTATGTACATTGCAGAAACTTCATCAACTGGATCATGGAACAACAGCAAGTTAACGGGTCATTCCACAACAAAATCGTTTTAGTGATGAAGTACATTGTCACCGCAATGGCTACGTCAACAAACAAAATTCTCGAATCTGGGGAATAGATAATTCACATTTCATGTAGGAACTTGCGATGGACTCTCACAAAATGAGAATCTGGTGTGCTATGTGAATTGGAGGCATCATCGAGCCGTATTTTTTTGATAATGAACAATGGCGTTCGAGGCATTTTAACAATTTTTTTCTGGTGGAAATTGGATAGAATGAAAGTAAATAACATGTAGATACAATAGATTGGCACAACCTGCCACACTGTATGCGAAACAACAACATTATTGCAAACAAAATTCCCATGTCGTTTCATCTCTCGTTTTCTAGATCAAAATTGGCCGCCGAGAAGTTGAGATTTAACGCCATTGTACTTCTTTCTCTGCGGTTATTTGAAAAGTAGAGTTTTTGTGAAGTACCCTGAAACGATTTGCTACCTTAACGCGACGTCCTAAAATAAAAGAGATTAACAAGCAGCAGCGAGTGCGCGCGATGTGCGACGGGGCACCCTCTTTCGTTTCGCAGCCACCTGATGGAAAACGACCCCAGGTATTCCTCTGCCAGCCAGCCCAATGGTTTCGGAGAGAGCGCGAGTTCAACGTCGCGAGGTGATATAGCGCCACCGTGTTACTACACCAGCACAGAATTCCCCTAAGAACACGGAAGCGGGTTGTACAATGGCAGCTACCGAAATAAAAAAAGGTTGCTCCTACTACTTGTTAAAACTCAAAACTCAAAACGAACTTTGCTCAAAATAAACACTTGTGGGACAGGTGCCAATCAAACAATGTCGTCAACTTAACAAAATTTAATAACATACGCACCAGGTTATAAACATTCGCTTTATCTCAAGAATAAAATTACAAGACAACCAAAATAATTAATAATAAACAATCTTAAAGTACTCTGGATTGATCTTCCAACGCAATCGACAAGTCAGAATGAAGGAAAGTTAATTGTATTAGAATAAATTTACTGAATACTTATTGCATCAAAATATGGTAAAACTAAAATCTTAAACGTGTTTAAGACACCTAGATTTTCAAAATTTTCCACCCCTTTACCAAATTGGGTAGAGAAAGGCACAGTAATCTAAATAGTAACCACAAGAAAGTAAATACTCCCCCTGTAAAGCAGGATGGTACTATAAATGTCTAAAATTGGAGTACGAACAAAATCTAATATATCCCCCTGTATAAACAGGTGAGACAAAATAAAAGTTAATTACGAAAATTAGTTAAAGCAATCTAACAAATGTTAAATAGAACACAAATTACGTATACTTAATTCAGTGGTTCTTCACATAATGGTTACAAAGCTATTATCATAAGTATTACTTAATATCGAGCAACGTACTCCCAAATTATTGATAACACCAAGTGTGGTCGATCTGAAGGATTCTGCCACAGAGTTGGCTTTGAGTAAAGCTCTTCTGGCAGCCGATGAAATGGACAGTCAGATATTATACAAACTATAACTTGAACCCAGTGGTTCACACGACTAACTGTGCAATAACAAAAATATCTTAGCTCGCTACCCTAGTGTTAAGTTCAAATGAGAACTTGAAATTTTAAGATGAGAACAGATGACGCAAAGCAAAGAATAAAAGTCCTGCAATAAGACTAAATAAATTGTCAAGAACGAGCAAAATACGTTCTTCCTAGAATCAGTTCCGATTCCAACAATCAACTACACACAACACTAAAATCAGTGACTGTAAACTTTTACACCATCTGTACTTATCGTCTGAACGGCTATACAAGAGCCTTACTAATAGGTAACAGCTGATATAAGAAAAATTGAAAGGATAGCAAAAATTTAAATTATTAAGCAATAATAAAATTAAGTAATTCTACACCTACTTCATGTCATAGACTAAAATGACGTCCCCTAATGTATTTACAGTTGATTAGCCTTCCCTGTGATTGCTCGATGATCCAATCCCAGAATTAATTTAAGATGGAGTGTCGACTCGACACCATTTTGCACGTGGTGGATTAATACTTCCCGCGCTTAAATGGACAGAGGTTAGCTTTCCAGAAATTCTTCCAAATCTACGTTGCTTACTCCAATACCGCAAACAGTATGTAATTCTCCAAATCGGCCTTCCCTAAGGCACGTAAAATTTGCTAGGAACAGAAGTTCGCAGGTATAGCTACCTCACAAAACAACGGTGAGATAAAGGAATCCTAGTCTTACAATGAAAACGACGTAATATATGTATCGCAAATTTACGACTAAAATTATAATCCTGAAAGAAATAAAAGAAAGAAATAAGCCAAGGTATAAATGAAGAGAATAAACCTACCGCAAAGATGTAGGACCATTATACGAAAATGCAACACAGCGGCAACTATCGCTTAAGCACTAATGGCCGACGAACACGACTTACGAGAAGAACAAGCCGGTCGTACGTCACAAGAAGTGTCGGAAAATTAAAAGAGGCAAACTAAATTCTCAAAATTTCTAAATCGATTGAAGAATGTCTTAAGAGTCTAAAAGAGCACAAAACATGAATAAATTAATGAATATTTGAAAAGGAAAACATCTCAAATTGCAGGTTTCTATAACAAAGGAGAACCTTAAACGATAAAGAGAGGGCGTGATAAGCGGAAAGATAATTTAGACACAATAAATCAGTAAAACGAGTAAATCAACGTGGAAATTGCGTCAAGACCGTCTCTAAATTCGAAATAAAAATTACCACCACCAAAGAGTGGGTAACAGGGTTACACAACACGAGATAAAGCGAAATTCGGCGTGAATGACTAAGCGAGAAAATTTCAATATGGAAGCCGGTTGAATATGTACAGAGACATCCCAAATAATTTGAACGAAAGAAAATTAAATGACAAAACCCAGGTTTGGATACGCCTAAGCTGTACGATAATTAACAATATAATGAAATAAAATAGCATAAAACGAACATGTTGAAAAAAAACGGTTCAAGTTGACTTGAAGTGCTTAAAATAAAAGTAAATGGTTTAAGAATATATCGGCAGAACGCAGAATGATTTTCTACACGTAACAGATTCTACAACTCAAGGAAGAAATTGAACGCAACATTCATGAAATTCAGTCGCCTTTATACGAAATTGTCTTCGGCAATTTAGTCGAAAGAGCACATACCTATCAGCGTACCCACGGTGGCCATTTGACAGATATTTTATTTTATGTCTGATGTAGACATTTATTCTTTATAAATCACTAAAAATTTCGAAGAATTTCATTAAAAAAATATGTTTCTTTTTAAATTTGTTCTTGTTGAGGCACTTTTACATCAAATTTTGTAACTGTTGATATACCGGTCGTTTGATAAAAAAACGATTCATCCTGTAACTTCTTTATTTATTATCAGATTTCAATAAATAAAAAGGTATATAGAATTGGTTTTACAAACTCTACAAAGTGGCCCTAATCTCAATTTTTTCAACAATTTTCGATTTTCTTTTGTGATGGACACTTACAGTTTTTTTTTTTGCTTTAATATGGTAAGGATTTTTTTTCTGAATCTAGCAACGTTTATTTAGTTATCATTTTGTAGTTAACTAATTTAAAAAAGTGTAAAGAATGCGATGCCATCTATGTCAGACAATTAGTAGAAATCGGGGTGAAAGAATAATTCAAGGAAATAAAAAGACATTATTTACAGAACATTGGAAAAAATTAAATATTCACTTTCCTGATACAAAAGTTAGAAACTACTGTACAACGTAAATAAAAGCAAAAAGCTGGATTAATTAAAAGTATTTGAAATAAAGAGCAACATCTAACGAAAATCTAACAAACACAGAAAGCATTTTTAAATACCCCAATAATTGACACAATCATTAAATAGTCAAATGCCCTTAGAACCATACATACAAATAACAAGTGTTCATTTGAAAAGTCAATCTAGGTTACTTTGAAATTTTGATAGAATAAGACACAAATATATTAGTATGTGTTTGTTGTTCCGTAAACGTAAATCCAAATGACATTTGATAATGTCAATCACAAATATCAGTTAGTGCATAAAATAATCGTGCGTCGATTCTGGTTTAAATAAATTGCTTTTCAGTTTTAAAATGGCTTTCCCTTTAGAACATAAATTTTTTTTAGTCCAGGCTTATTTTCGAAGTGGTAATAAAATTGATGGTTTATGCGTTTATTGAGTTCAAGATTGCATGGTAGAATTTCAAGTTGAGTTTCCACATTTTGTAATAGATTATATACAATTTAAGAATACTGTGGATAGAACTTTAAAACTTCTTTCTGAAACTGACAGTCTCTTAAAAAATCAGAATTAGAAAATCAGGCAGCGGAGCAGTTAAGAAACGTACACCTCAAGTTGTCAATCGTGTTGAAGAAATAATGGAAAATGAACAACAAACATCTGTTCGACATTTGAGTCAACAAATAAACCTTTCTGTTGGTACAACTCACAAGTTATTAAAAAAAGATATGCAACTTCATCCATACCGTATAACAGCAGTACAAGAATTGTTAAAAATTGATTACCCACGTAGACTACAGTTTTGTAATTGGTTTGGAAATATGAACAATAATGGAGAACTTTCGCAAAGAGTCATCTTTACTTACATCTTTACCTAAATTCACAAAATACAAGAATTTGGAGTAGTGAAAATCCACATGTAATTAATGAAGAATCGCTACATCCAGAGAAAATTGGTGTTTGGGCAGCGATAAGCCAAAGGCGAATCATTGGACAAATATTTTTTCAGGGAACGTTAACTGCTCAAAGGTACCTTACGGAAATTTTACATCCATTTCTCAATCAGTTGCATGATGATGAACTAAAAAATGCAAATTTCCAACAAGACGGAGCACCTTGTCACTGTACTGCAGAATCTTTGGATTATTTAAGAGAATTTTTTGATGAGCATATAATTAGTCGAAATACTGAAATTGCCTGGCCTGCACGTTCATGCGATTTAAAACCTTGCGACTTCTTTTTGTAGCCTTATCTAAAAAATAACATATTTCGAACACATATATTGAATTTGAATGATATGCTACAGAGAATCGAACAGAAATGCATGGAAATTAATAACAATCCAGTAATGTTGCAGAATATCATCAGAAATTTAGAACGGAGGATTTTAAAGTGCATTGATCTTGAAGGGCAACATTTTCAATATTTGTTATAGTTTTCAATAAATACCTATTATTTGTTATTTATTTGTATGTATGACACTGTCAAAATATACGACTTCGTAGGTTAAGTAGTAAATTTTAATTTACGACATACTTCAAAATGTTCTCAGTAAATCACATGCTACTAGATTGACTTTTCAAATGAACACTTGTTACATATACCCTTATCCATGACAGTATCTTCTCCTTCCGGTTTGGGTTGAACGCCAGAACGTCCAGGCACTTGAGCACACTGCTCTTTGTACTATCCCCAATAAATCTCTCAGTTCCACTCTGTTAGTCTCGTGTCCTCGATAAAAGCTACTATCCTCCTCAGGGGAAGTTTGAGTACACTCGTCCCGAAATATTTCTCTATGAGTTCCTTCAGTTCCTCACACATGCATATTATATGAGGGCTCTTTTCCTCCTGTTTTTCACATCTCCGACACCAGTGCTCGCTAACCAAACCCATGCGGTACAGATGCTTCCTTAAAGGACAATGTTCGGTTATTAAACCGGTTATTATTTGAGTTTTTTTTTGTTACTACGAATTAGGTTGACTGAAAATCTTCCATCCAGCTCCCTTAGTAGTGTTCTGGTATGGAGTTGACCTTCCGTTAACCTCCATTTATTTTTAACTTCTCTTTCTAGCCATAGCCAGATCTCTCTTTTAGCGGAAGCCTTAGCGATTCCACATACAGGTTCTAGTCCCATGAAGTTCCTATTAGTACCTTCTTTGGCCAGTTCTCATTGCCTTTAATTCCCAAATGTCCTGGCACTCATATGAGCGACACATTATTGTCTTGTGCCAGTTTATTGAGGACCTGTTTACAATATTTCACCAGCTTAGACCTGGTAGATGGATTCATAATGGCTTTAATACCTGCCTGACTATCAGTCATTATGTTGATATTTTTGTTTGGGCAACCGCCTTCCTGAGTTTCCTCGGCGCAGGCTGCGACTGCAAACAATTCGGCCTGGAAAACCGTCGTATGTTTCCATGACAATATGTTGTGTCTCTATATTTAGTTGAATAAGATCTTTTTTTGAGAATGGTAGACATTACTGAAATAATACTGCCAGCACAATAAAGTAAAACAGTAAAACTTATCAAGTGTTTTTTTTATAAATGTATTAAGTATATCGAAATATTTTACTTTTTTGTAAAAATTGACTTTCATGGTTATAGAAAATTATTTTTGTATTCATTTTTTTATTCGTATACTTAATATTTATGTTTACTTTAGTATGTTGTACATTGTCAAGTGGGTAATAAAAGCAAATATGTAAATGTAACAATACTTTTATCATAACTTAAATCTTTGTTCTTTGCTGTTTTTGTAAAGCACGTTTCTACAAAGAAATACACTCAAGCAATTCGAATAACAAGCTTTATATTCCAAATCTAGACAAAGAAACAGTCAGACCATGATTGAAAGCAAATAAAGTTTCTCGAATACAAAAAAAGCATTTCCGACGCGCGGTGCACAACACACTATTTTTGATACATTGCGATTTTGTCGAAGTATTTACACGTATATATATATATATCTGTATTGATTATTAGAAAGGTTCATTCGAGTAACATCCAATCGTCGTAACATCCCAAGAGCGAAGTATGCTCTACGTTGTGACATAATATACGATGAAATATCAGAAAATTACGAGACTGGTGCTATAGTACAAAAATGAAAAATTTATTTAGAAAACTACAACTATCCTTCAAAGTAACTCTCCATTCTGTGCAATGCACTTGTCCTATCGTTTTATCCACTTGTCGTAAACATCTGAGAAACCATTTTTTGAGAGTCTATTTAGTAGAACCACGTTGTTGAGATATAAATTCGACTCAAATTTTCGACGTCCCAATTCTTTTTTACTTCAGAAACAAATGGAAGTCACATGGAGCGAGATCAGGTAAGTAGAGAAGGTGAACTAAAATTTCCACCACCAATTATTCAAGTGTTCGTTGATAAATCGCTGATATATTAGCCGAAGCATTGTCAAACAGGATCCAATCGATGTCTTGATAAAGCGGCCGTTTTTTATTTAATTTTACTTTTAGGGTTCCTCGAAATACATTAGAATAGGTACAACGTGATCATAAATAGTTCTCCATTTATTAAAAAAAAATAGAGTGATTGACTTTACCGGCGCTTTTCACAGTTTGTGCTTCAATTACATACTTTGAGACTATAATTCGGGATCGTAATAATAAAACCAACTCTCGTCCCATATAACCACATTGCCGACCACTGCCGACAAAGTATCACTCGACTGGCGTTTTGTTCATCGGTCATTACTTTCAGATTCCATTTTGCCGCGACCTTTTGGTACATAAATTTTAATGAATAATTTTATGAGTAGAAACATACGACAAATTAACAATGTCAAAAATTCGATATATGCCAATCCGATGATCATTTTGGATCAAGTCGTTTATTTTTGCAATTTTTTAATCATTTCAAAAGTTTCTGTTGGAGTTTTACACAACTTTATTTCATATTCTTGCTTTACCCTCATTTTTTCGATGGGTACGTCAAACACTGACAATTCAGTAATTAATTTGTCATAAACGTCAAAAGTTAAATCAAAGCTTATCTGAGGATGTTCTATTCTTTGTGTCATAAAGTTCTAGTTGTGAAAGACGTTTTAGCACCAGTCTAGCTATATTTTGATATAACCTCGTATATACGGGCGCTCGAACGATGTTACTCGATTGAACCTCCCTATTGATTGTCGTACATGTTAAATTGATTATATGATTACAGAATATTATTTAAATATTAACATATAAACTATACAAAAAAGTACTAGGGAACGAACCTTTTAAATATATTATTACTATTGATTTCTTACTCTTGAAAACTCCAATCATGTCTTCAAGCATTTTATTTGACAATATACAATGTGACATAGTAGTAGTTAATTCAAATTTCAAACCTAGCCATTAATCAAAACGTCAATTAAATTTAATAATGTGTTGTTTCGACATGCTGTGTTAACAAATAATAATAATAATATGTTATATTTACTGTAATAGCTAATTTAAGAAAGCCTTAACAATAGTAGATATACATATTAGGAGGTAAAATACGAAGCTATACTAGGGAAAGCCTAAAAATCTATTGCTACCTACGCGCCTATGTGCAGTTCTGGCGAAATGAAGATTGTCGGTAAGTTAACGAAAATGATAGTCGTATCGCACAATTTAAAAGGGAGCCTATATTTAATACAAAGGTATTTTTAATAATATAAAATATTATTAAAAATCAGGTGTGAAGAACACAAATACAGGTTCACTATTAATATTTTTTGTGAACGTCTCCGAACATATCCCTCCCCAGAGACGTAGATACGTATTTCGCCTTTCTACAGGCTCGTCGGTACGCCCCTGCAGGAGAAAGTATATTCTCAGAGACATTCACAAAAAAGAACCACATCACCGAAATGATCCAGACCGGGCGTAGAAGTAAATCCAGCGCTGCCTGTTGTCAGACAGCCGAAGTACCTCGCCCCGTCCACATAATCAATGTGAAGTAGCGACGCCCTTCCAAAGGTGGCACAGTCAATCTCTCTAGAAACTTCATTTTGTTTGTGTCTTCACTCATACTACGGAATAACCGCATGTGTAATGTATCAGAATAATTGAAACATACATGAGTAGGTAAACCCCACCAGTTTTGTATAATACAAAGGTATTTTTAATAATATAAAATATTATTAAAAATCTGGTGTGAAGAACACAAATACAGGTTCACTATTAATATTTTTTGTGAATGTGTCCGAACATATCCCTCCCCAGAGACATAGATACGTATTTCGCCTTTCTACAGGCTCGTCGGTACGCCCCTGCTGGAGAAAGGATATTCTCAGACACATTCACAAAAAAGAACCACATCACCGAAATTATCCAGACCGGGCGTAGAAGTAAATTCAGCGCTGCTGTTGAATTTACTTCTACGCCCGGTCTGGATAAATTCGGTGATGTGGTGATGTGGTTCTTTTTTGTGAATGTGTCTGAGAATATCCTTTCTCCAGCAGGGGCGTACCGACGAGCCTGTAGAAAGGCGAAATACGTATCTACGTCTCTGGGGAGGGATATGTTCGGACACGTTCACAAAAAATATTAATAGTGAACCTGTATTTGTGTTCTTCACACCATATTTTTAATAATATTTTATATTATTAAAAATACCTTTGTATTATACAAAACTGCTGGGGTTTACCTACTCATGTATGTTCCAATTATTCTGAAACATTACACATGCGGTTAGTCCGTAGTATGAGTAAAGACACAAACAAAATGCAGTTTCTAAAGAGATTGGCTGTGCCACCTTTGGAAGGGCATCGTTACTTCACATTAGTTATGTGGACGGGGCGAGGTACTTCGGCTGTCTGACAACAGGCAGCGCTGAATTTACTTCTACGTCCGGTCTGGATAATTTCGGTGATGTGGTTCTTTTTTGTGACTGTGTCTGAGAATATCATTTCTCCAGCAGGGGCGTACCGACGAGCCTGTAGAAAGGCGAAATACGTATCTACGTCTCTGGGGAGGGGTATGTTCGTACACGTTCACAAAAAATATTAATAGTGAACCTGTATTTGTGTTCTTCACACCAGATTTTTAATAATATTTTATATTATTAAAAATACCTTTGTATTATACAAAACTGGTAGGGTTTACCTACTCATGTATGTTTCAATTATTCTGAGCCTATATTTACCCTATATACCCTTAGTCAGTGGATACGGGTGTGGTTTGACTATAACTGATGATAGGTTACGCCACTTAGTTTTATTTCGAGACTGAAACCTAAGAAAAAAGTTTGCGCGATCATAGGCACATGCACTTGCAGACTACTAAGTTGTTCCAAATCGAGGAGCTAAATTAAAGGAAAGGGGACCTAAATACATAAAATACAAGTTTTGGAAAATAGTTAATTCGTATATTGAAGAAAAACAAAGAATTTTAATTAACAAGTGATTAACAAATGACTCTCAAGCCGCTAATAATAATATATAAAAAAATATCAGAAGAGACAAACTCGCTATAAAGTGAATATTAAATAGTTGAAAGTTAAATCATTGAAAATTGACAGTGGGTTTAAATAGTTGAGAACAAACAATAAACTATCTAAATTCATTAAAACCAATAAATATAAAACTCCCAAATACCAACAATCAGGAGTCTATACGTTGAAGTGTAGTGGCTGCTCTAAGGTTTACATTGGCCAAACTGGAAGAACTTTTGAGAAAAGGATGTCAGAACATCTAAGATCGTTTAAATTGGCAAAAAAAATTACTCGTATTGTGCAAACCACCTTCTATGAGAAAAACATAAATTTAGTCACAACTTAGACATCTTACATATAGAAAACAAATTACCAAAATTACACTTATTAGAATCTCTAGAAATTAACAGAAATAGAGCTTCTAATAATTTATGAAACGACCAATTAGAAACAAATAGATCCCTATTATTAAATATTTTTTACATAATAAATTTTATTCTTTTGAGTTTTTCATAATTTATTTTATACAACAGATGATAATAATGAGTATACCTCCCTTTCTTCATAATTTATGCGTTATTATTATGGACCAGACACGAGAGGCCCAAAATTTGTATTTTTAAAGAGTTTTTAATTTTTTTTATATATTTGGAAAAACAAACGGGCGGTGATCCATAAAATATGAAATACATTTATGTTTCTTCGTTTTGTAGCTCAAGTTGAGTAAAGGAATATTAATATTAACTAGTAATACTTTCTCTAGGTTTTTTTCTGTAAAAATTGTTCTCTTTGAATGAAATACATCCGTGTAGATAGAAAACGTCCTTTCTACATCTCAACTGACTATAGGTGCTTACTGGAAATATTCTTTCATTTCAGTGTATTTAGCAGTTAGATTTTGAGGCATTGTCTCCATACACAATTGCCGCAATGTTATTAAATCTGGAGTTCTATTAAAAACTGCGTGTAACTTCTGCCGAAGCTCACATCCGAAGTCACTTGAAATATTTTCAAATTATTAATAGTCCATCTAGTTAGTCTAGTTAATTTGAGATTTAGATTTTCAAAATAAGTGATTACTTTTGGCAAATTTCCAAAGTGTTCCTGAAGATAGTACAACTGATTTTTTTAAATTTGGAATTTATATTAGTTCCTTGCACTCAGAAATACTTCGAGCATCGCCATTTAAACATGTAACCAAATTTTATAAACCATCGAAAGTCTCTGCATAAAAACTAGTAGCTTCTAACCATGTTCCCCATCTAGTTATTACTGGAGAGGGAGGCAGTGACAAAGATTGCAGTTTTTCCCTGTAAAGAGCTCCTCTCTGTGGCGCTTTTCTGAAAACTTTTTTAAAAGCGGATACAAGTGTATTAACATCCGGAAAGATGTCTCTGATATATTAACAGATTCTGTGGAGAGCATGTGCTACACAAGTAATATGCAGCATATTAGAATATGTTTCCTTTAATTGTCTGCCTGATTTTAACATATAAGTCGTCTGAATGAAGCATTTGGTACATATTCTTGTAAATAGCTTTAGCTACTGTTTCCGCATCAATTGTACTTATAACTTTTGTTGCTATTGCATATACGTTATATGAAATAGTTGGATATAATACACCAACTACAACATTTACCACACAGCGTCCTAATATATCGACAGTTTCGTCGATACTTATCCATAAGTACTGATTTGAAAGGTGGCTTCTAATGCGTTCTACTGCTTTCGTGTAGCACTTAGAAACATAATATTTGCGTAAGGTGGATTCATCTGGAGCATTTCGACCAGTATATTTTTGGAGAAATATTTTGAAGGTGGGATTTTGAAGTTTATTTAATGGAATATTTGCTGCCATTAAAGTTTCACAGCGTTCTTCTTTAAAACTGTCAGATTCCAACAGGTCTAATAATCTGTGTATATGTTTGCAATGTTAAGTGACGTTTAAAGTGCGATTTCTTGGAAATTTTTAACTAAATTTTACAGACTTTGCAATAAATTACTGAATCACTGGGAATGCACATACAATCAGTACGGCCCTTAATCCAACTCGCCATTGTTTCATGATATCATTCACGACGTTGTTCCATCATATCCGAAAACGTAACTTAAACAATGTTCTAGATCTAAATAAATGACAATTAAAAATGTATGCGTAAGTTATTGAAGCTTAACGAAATTCACTATGTAATTAACAGTTAAAACAATGAAAGAAAGAAACTTACTCACCGTACTTTATTTATCTTACGAAATATAAACTAATAAATAAAATTATTTTTAAAAACTTCTCACATTTCTGATTTCATTTAAGATTTAAGGCAAACAAATTGTTGTATACCAATCAGCGTTTACTGTTTTTCGTTAATCAAGAGCAACAGGCCCAGTTTTACATAAGAAAAAAGCAATAATTTTTTTTTCAGTGATTCGTGAGCGAAAAACTTTTGTTGGTTTTGATTCACTTTGGAACACCCAAACAGTCGATTGTTTGTTTTTTTCTAGTTGGTATGAATATATTCAGACTTCGTCACCTGGTACGATACTATATATGTTAGCAGAAGCAACACAATTAAATTTTTGAAGCATTTTTTTACACCAACTCGCACGAGCTATTTTTTTCAGCTTTGGTTAAATTGTGTGAAATCCAACCACTGCAAAGTTTCTACACAGCTAAATGCTCATGTAAATTCGTTTATATTTGCCTTTTACTAATGACTAAGGATGTCTCCATCTCTCTATATGACACATTTCGACCTACTTAAATCATTTCTCGCATAGAATTTGCGGGAACACAGCAATTGATGTACGACCTTCAGGAAATTCGTCACTGACACTAGTACATTAGCGCTTAATTTCTGCAAACTTCTGCAAAATAAACTGTGGTTTTGGATGGTGTTTCATCACCAAAGGCAGAGTGAAATTGATCGATGCGTTGTTGTTAAGTTAGGCCACATTTAAAACCGCAAAAAATCATCGCGCGATAATGTTCACGAAAATTGTCCATTTTTTCACTAAATTGATTTCTTTGAAACACTATTAATACAAAACAACGCAGCCGACTGTATTTCTATTAGTGAAGTTTATCATACTAAATGACAAAGTGCCATCTAGTGTCAATTTCCGTAAATTTTTAGGGTATCTCTTGTAACGAGCCATCGAAAAAATTCATAATTGGAGTAGACTGTGAAATTGGGTTGGCACTTTAGCCACTTCCACATAATGACATTTATTATTTGACATTGAAACTATAAGTTTGTGTCAAATTTTTCAAAACTCTTATTAAGAAAATTAAATTTGTTTAGATGTAAATGGACAACATTTTCAACAACTTCTGTAGCTATATGTAAATTTTGATTATGATTTCTATATTAAATAAATTATTTGTTTTCTTTTTTGTTGTAGTATCATTTCAATGCCATAACCTTTTTTTTACAATGAAACCAAATGAAACTGTCAAGCATCAAGTAATGTGTTATTATGTGGAAGTGGCTAAAGTACCAACCCAATTTCACAGTCTACTCCAATTATGAATTTTTTCGATGGCTCGTTATAATAAAAATATAAATTGAATATATCTTAATAACTTATGCAATGATGACACAATAATAAATAACACGGATAGCATGCAAGCATTCACATTATGATACTTATTATAAACTCATTTACACTTTAGAAGATGTTATTTAGAAGAATTTTTTTATTTCCTTCGAAAATTTTATGTTTCAAAGGGATGTCATGCTTTCGGGAAGTTTGTTAAATGATCGTAAGCCCGTAGACATAATATCTTTACGTTACCTGGGCCATTAGACTATACCTCTAAAGTAGAAATTTATTTCAATGGCCCGTACTCTGTGACAGAGTGATCTGACGTGAATGTTATAACGCGTATTGTGTCTTTGTGTATGCATATTCTTTGTGAAAATATTCTGGTTTTGCGTATATATTTGGCAATAATGTATATATATATGTATACACTTTCCAAGGTGAGTATTTGCTAATTAATGAATGCTTGTTTGCATGTCTCATCCTATTTAAAATTTCATAAAAATCTCACATAACGCTTTTATATATAAACTAAAGATACAAGCAACCTGCAGACACATCTCCTAGAACTGAACGCCGTACAAAAGAAGACTAGATTCAACCTCTTAGGTTTGTTGCAGTAGATTTTGCGAAATCGATGCTATATACTGGCAATGGAATTATTTTTATCTGAAATGTTAGTTTTTTTTTGCCATAACTAGTTCGAATATCTTTGAAAACACCGACAGTATATATATTGACCTGTAGTTTTCCAGATCATCCATATCTTTCTTTGTGTAAACTGCCAAAACTTTGGCGGTTTTAAAATCACAAGCAAAGACCCCTTCAATAAGATAACCGTTTAACCATGGAAGATTGCAACAACTACTAGGAGCCATTACTTTTAGGATTTTTGTGGATAACCTACAACAATATTGTCTCGCTTTGCATTTGATTTCATCAATATACAATTTCTTTTTTTTCACATGTTATGAGACTGAAATTATACGAGCTTGAATTTCTTAATAATTGTTAGGAGTCTATTGATGGTAGGCGTAATCTATCCCTTACCTGGTTTATAAAGTACTGATTGTATGCGGTGCTACATTACACATCTTGTTCTTTCTGATAACTGATTAATGATCTTCCAAATAGAATTTGGTTTGTTTCTCGATTTCTTCATTATAATTATTTTGAGGGTTTTTAATAAATAATATTCTCTATATATATAGCATCATCTCTTCTACTTTGAAACACAGGTTTCCAACCAAAAAACCAGATTTTTACCTACTAAAACCGTAAAAAATACTCGAAAAATCCCATACCGTCAGGTTTTCTTGCAAAACTCGTGTTTGCAGTTTCATTTGGAGTGAAGCGCCCGCTTAGCGAAAAGTGAGGAATGTTACTGGCTGGGTTGAGCATTTTTATACATGTTTGCCAGGGTATCAGGAATTAGTATAAAGAAGCTTATCGTAAGATTTAATATTGTTTCAACATGATAAATTAGTTCAGGGTCTTGATTGCTGTATAAACCACACTTAGTTTACATTTTGCGTTCAAGCGCGACTGTACTCGTGTTTTTAGTTATATATTATGGTTCCAAAAGGTTGTTTTATTTCTGCTAACATCTTATGTTTTATTTGTGGTGAATACACTTTTAAAAGTCAACAAAGAAACATTAAAACACTTGGCTTGTTTCACTATGAGATTTATTTAAATTCTCTAACATCTGTTTCGGCTGTTATGCCATTCTCAAAGGCTTTTGAGAATGGCATAGCAGCCGAAACAGATGTTAGAGAATTTAAATAAATCTCATAGTGAAACAAGCCAAGTGTTTTAATTCTTTATTATTTACTGTATGAAGTTAAAATGTTTCACCAAGAAGTATCTGCAACAACAGCCGAGAAAGAAACATTGTTACAGCTTATTTTCCTTTGTTTCAAAAGTTTAGTGTGGATAAATACATACCGTCCTGTATCTAAATTTTGCATTTCCGATTTAGTATGATATATTTTTTGATATAAGCTACGCCCTCTGTATGGTTTGTGTGGACCTTCAACAAGGCCGCTCTTCGCACGGGCACTTACGGGCACTTCTATTTGTACGAGCAGTTAGTAAGGTTAATATTTCTTAGTATACTCCTTTAATCGAAATATGATTCACGCCTACCCTAATTATTTTCGAAATTAACGCAATTTGCGGGTTCGACTGGGGTGCTGTGAGAAAATTCAAAAAGAAAGCTCATTACCGTATCTAGTAATCAGACGTCTTTTGTCTTGAGGCAAATAGACGTATGTAGGCTACGAGGTTTTCTTTTGTCTGTCCATTCGCTGGGAATTTACAATATTTCGGATTCGAAGAGAAAAATCAGATAATCAAGCATTCGTCATAGCTAGAAAGTCACCTCGTTCATCCCTGAACACCTGTGACCTCGTTTTTTGTGGGCCGTGCCATCTGTCTCGTCTTACAGCCGTTGAGATATATTATACAATTTTTTTTTGATGCAGTTAACTTGAAAATTCCCGCCGATATTTTATTTGCTATAATTACGACTCCTAATTTTAATATTATTTAAAACGACATTTAATCATAGTTTCATTCGTATATGTATTTGGTAACTCCGGTAATTTGCTTTTTACGCGATTTACGTTAAGATGTAAAAAAATATTTCATTATTGTACATTTGTTCGAATAATTAACGCTCATATATTTGATATTTAAGCATAAAATTATAAAGTTAATTCACTGTCATAGCTTTCGTTACAAAGATTGAAATTCTAAAATAATTTTGTATTAAATTAATGATAGAATTTAGTTGATTTCACACATTTAAGTAGTTTTTTTTTAATATTTTGCAACAACTTTGTGAGATACTAGAGTTATGTATATCACAATATTTTTTTCTGTCATCACGATATCATAGGCGTGCGATCAGATCTCGATAAATTGTAATTTCTATTCAATTTTATTATTATAGTTCTAAAATACTGTGTGTGTAATACCAAATGTAAGGTTCAACCACAGACCTGAGGTCGAACTATGAATTTTGATCCTAGGGTAAGGCAAAGTGAAATTGATTAAATAACTAATTCATAATGAATTTTGGAAGACGTGCTGTTGCACACTTCGCCAATAAAGCCAATCATTCCTCGAAAATCGATCCCGTGATAAGAGAGAAGTCGGTCGCACTTTCACGCAACGAAGCGACCGATACATCAAAATGACGTATAATTTCATCAAAAGCACGGATATGATATTTTGGGAGACGTGCTGTTGCACACTTCGCCAATAAAGACAATCATTCATAATTTTGGTACCTTTTGCAGATTAATTTAATTGATCTGATTTTGGTGTTTTAATTGATTCAGTATAAGCTCATGTAAATGTTTCTAATATATTCAATAAATTAATGACCCGATATATTGGATGTTCATATCTCAGTGTCAATTTTTCATAACTTAAATTTCATTTCGCTTCTTTTTTGTGCAACATACGAATTAACTATTTCTGATTTTTTTTAAATGTATTTAGGTACCCCTCGTTTAGTTTAGCTCGTCGCTTCGGCACATTTTTAGTAGTCTGTAAGCGCATGCGCCTACGAACGCGCAAACCCTTTTCTTAGATTTCAGTCTCAAGCCCCCGTGCGTAAAACTGAGTGGCGCTACTTATCATCTGTTTCAGTCAATTGACACCCGTCTCCAGTGACTATGGGCGTACACGCTAAATAGAGACTCTCTTAAATTGTGCGTTATGTCTACCGATTTCGACAATTTACCGACCAACTTCATTACGTTGGAACTGCGCCTGTGCGCGATAAGTAGCAACATAAGTGATTTCATGGAAGATTTTCATTTACAGTTTAAGGGTAAAGAACACTCATTACCTTTTGACATTTCTATTATGTGGCATGAACAGCAAAACCGCACCACCGACTGGTATTTCTGTTCAGTAGATATGAAAGGTTTCAATTCAAAAATCAAAAAGAAAAGATTTTATCCACACGTTGAATTCAGCTATTCGTCTAGTGCCTTATAGTTCTGAAATAACTGTTCCACACCCATCTTCCAGTTTGGATGATATCCTGAGTGATTCTGAGGATTGAAACACATTATCTCCCAAGGACGAAACTAGTTCAAATTTTTTTGTTGTTGAAGGGCCCCAACTTTTTTTTCAGAGCGAGCTCAATGATCTGGTTAGAAATGTCTTTCAAAAGACAAAAGGCTTTCAAAAGATCTTTCGAAAGATGCTGCCGAATTGCTGAGGTCAAGACTAAAAAGTAAAAACTTGCTGTCACCCGATACCTCATTTTCATGATACAGACAACGCGAGAGAGGTTTCACCAAATTCTTCTCCAAAAAGGGAAATCTCGTTTTTTATAGTGATGTTCAATGTTTTGAAATTGAATATGATTAATCTGCGTGACGTCTGTGCCTCGATTCGTCAAAAACAAGCCTCAAAGCAGTCTTGCTGCATAATGGGTATATATTTGCATTTGTATTCTGCAAAATAAACTGTACGTGTTGGAGGGGAATTGAGATCATCTTTGGATTGAACAGACTAGAAAACATAATATTTACCAAAAACATCCCATTTCACCTCACTTCTCATCTACATAATGTATTTTACTGCCCTATAGCTAAAACAAATATTATGCAAAAATCACCACTATATTTATATACAGTCTAGCCATAAGTACTTTAAATATTTTAATAGCGTATAAAAAATGAACAACTAATAGTACACAACTAAAATACGTATGCTCGAAACCACATTTTTTACTCCTTTTGTGTCTATGGTGGGTTTACATTATATTAGTACTTTTATTCTCTATCCCCATATCATTTCATTTATCTCAATATATTAAATAGAATGCTATTCACTGAATCGTTTGTTTTATATCAATACATTCGTGAATATTGCTTATCTTTGGAATGTGTTGAATTTTTATGATTTCCAGGTGCCTTATAATGTAGCTTTGGAACATTATTTATGTGTGTGAAAGTGCAACTTATTAATCTCGCAATTGACGGAGAGAAGAAAAAATTACCGACAGATCGCTGTAGAGAGAGGTTCTAAAGTAAACGGCGAATTTGCACAGAGAGTGATCCTGAAGAGTGGACAAAGGACTACCATAGAGATTGATCAAAGATTAGCGATATACCAGCACAGACAGCGGTCCTAAGAAAAAGCGTGCACGCCACAGCAGAGCTGGGCCCGTGCGAAAGTTTAGCTGTCTACGTCGGTCTGTATAAAAAAGACAGGGCATAAGGTATAGCGTGCACCTTGATGTTTATGGATCTATAGAATCTATATCAGAAGTGCTAAACTTATAAGCGTGTGGTTGGTAAAATATAGTTCACCAAATAAGAGTGCTAAAAAATCAAGAACATGCATATAAATTTTATATAATTTTCGAAGAAATATAAAAGTATATACAAGTGCTTATATTGTACCAACTATTTCAGAGAAGAAGGAATCCGCACACTGTATCTACGAAACGACAGCTGATACTGAGCTCGGATGGGGAAAGTATTCGGCAGACAAGTGAATACACTGCTCAGAATCGTACAGGGATATTTTTAAAAATAAGATGTAGAAACAGAATATCGTATTGTATATAAATAATTTTAGCAAAAATAATACGCACAAAGGTGTTATCATATTATCTTGCTAACAATGGAACGATTGTGTTTTGTTTGCAAAATTTATTTATTAGTTGTCATAACGGCGTTATTTGCCGCTTTCCGTTTAACAACATTGTAGCGTCATTTCTTGCTGCAAAGTTTAAAAACATTAAGTTTTGTGTATAATTTGAGTAGTTTGATCAATGGGAATGCGTCATTTACCGCGCGAAGAAATATTACGTGTTATTGGTATGTTCCAAGCTGGCCGGCGTCAATCGGAAGTTGCACTTGAATTTCAAGTTATAAGTCACTTATGGCATCGCTATAGGGACACTGGTGAAGTTCGTAATCAACATCGTGGTTATGGTCGGATTACCGCGGTAGAACAAGAACTTTACGCACAAATTATTGCCCAAAGTAATCATACCTGCACTGCTCGGCAGATACAAAATCAATTTAACCAAACATATGGCGTACTGATTAGCGACCAAATTATTCGTAGTAGGCTACATGAGGTATATTTAAGCTCTAGACGACCCTTAAGAGTTCCACCTCTAACAAGAGGTAATCGCGGAAAACGTCTATTATGGGTGCGGGATCACCGAAATTGGACAAACAAACAATGTCATATGTAATGTTCTCTGATGAGTCTATATTTGGGATCTGCAATGATTCAAGAGGAATTCGGGTTTGGAGGCAGCTAGGACTCGTAAATCGTTTGAGTACAGTCCAAGAAGTCCATTTTTTCAGAGGTGGTAAAATCATGGTATGGGCTAGCATAAGTGTTGGTGGAAGAACAGATCTCGTTTTAATTGAACATAATATGACAGGTCAAGTTTATGTGGAACAGGTCATTTATCTGTCGCTGTACCATATGCAGGAACAGTAGAAGAAAATTTCAATTTCATGGAAGATAAAGCATGTCCACATGCGGCTCGAATTGTAATGAATGTGCTAGAACAGCAACACATTTCGTTGTTAGAGTAGTCAGCTCAATCTGCGGATATGAATCCGTTAGAGCATCTATGGGATAAGTTACAAAGGAGGGTTACAAATTCAAATGATCACATTAATGGCCCCCGTGACCTTTTTAGAGTTCTTCAAAGCGGATGGAGAGTAAACCACAGAAAGAGATTGACAATTTACTTTTAACAATACGTAACCGTATTAGGGCAGTAATAAACAACCGTGGAGGTTATACTGATTACTAAAAGTTGCTTTTGATGGTATGTTTATGATTATTACAGATACGGAAATAACATGAGTAATTATAATATTTTGTCTTTTTTCCGTTATTCAATGTAAGTATTGTAAGCATTTTTTTAAAAGTATTCTAAATATTAGTTTCTTAAGGCTCACCACTTTTTCATTATTTATTTGGCGGTGCATTGGAATCTTCTATGGTACACTTAATATAATTACAATTATTAGTGTGGATAATTTCGTCTTGGATAGCACATACAAATACAAACAAATCACCCCTAAACAAAGACAAATTTGACAGAGCCGTATCAACATACTGGGTCTGTTAATATCTGCCATTCAGTATTTTTATTATCAACGGTATTAGGTCAAAATTACCACTGCCTAACCAATGACTTGTGAAAATATGTGCGTAAGAATGATATCTGCTTGTCACGCAGTAATTTCATATCTAGGATGTTGCGGCTTCTTTTCTTGTCTTGTAACATTGTTCTTTCGACGCATGGTTTTGGATGGTGACTATTATATCTTGTCATGCTTGCTTATATGATTCTTTGTAGATTGTGAAATTTCATTACCAACCGATTTCTCAAACTAAAGCTGTATGCTGGGGCAGTATATTAAATGAATTAAGTGCCTTAAATAAGATTTTGCCATTAATGTTAGATTTGTTTGTAATGTTAGATGTTAGATTAATCTAAAATAACTTTCTATTTACTCTTTCAAAGTGCAAGTATTCGTTAAAACCTGAAATCGTATAAATTTGTTTTAGAGATTAGTTAGTAATCATACTTTGTTTTGCTGAAATAATAAAACTGTCAATAACGGAATAATTTTTTAATTAGTTTTTCGAGTCAAATCAAGGGCTCTTGGCTTGAAATTTCATAAACAGGTTTTATAAAATTGAAAAGCCATTAAACTTAAAATTTAAAATGGTTTTCCAAGAACCTAAAAAAAAACACAAGATCGGTACGCGTAAGATTTAGGATTCGGTCCCTGGTCGCTCCGCACGTTAATGGCCCTTTCGATTCCAATCCGACTCAGGCTGTTGTAAACTGAGTACTAAGGTAATTCTGGAGTAATAGAAAGTCGTCAATGGGTAGCACTAGATATAATTCTACAGTACCGGACGTCATCTACTTTTGTACGGTTGCATCGTCAACGCTTTAGTGGTGTTACATTTATATTTCAATTTTATTTATTATTACTTTTTAAATATTGACACTATTGTAATTGCATCTTGACTTCATTTTAATCTGTAGTCGTGCTACATTTCGTTGTTGTGAGTTCGGACTTTGTATTTAAACAAAAACATAAAATTACACACGTGGGGATACCATCATTGCGTTCGTACATGTCAAATTGAAAACTTTCTACTACGATAAAGTTCAAATTTCAGAGACCCTGATGAAGCACACCGAAATTGGATGCGAAATATTAGTAGAATGAAATAAAGAACTACTCACAATAACATTGTTTTGCTAGAATGCCCAAGAACTTATTCCTTGCTATATATATATATATATATATATATATATATATATATATATAAATATATAGTAAATTCAAACTGTTGGCGATTTAAGGTCTGGCTTTAAGTCAGACTTTAAATCGCCAACTGATTGAATTTACCATATCATACCAAGGTCACGAAAATTTTATATATATATATATATATATATATATATATATATATATATATATAATAACTTCGTGACCTTGGTATGATATGGTAAACCTAATCAGTAGGCGATTAAAGGTCTGTATATTACTTCAAAATATATGTATTTAAATAACTCTACATGTTTCGGCTGTATACGCCTTTATCAAGAGAATACAAAATATGAATGACAGGATATAAATGTCAAGTAATTAAGTTGCAACTTAATTACTTGACATTTATATCCTGTCATTCATATTTTGTATTCTCTTGATAAAGGCGTATACAGCCGAAACATGTAGAGTTTTTTAAATACATATATTTTGAAGTAATATACAGACCTTTAATCGCCTACTGATTAGGTTTACCATATCATACCAAGGTCACGAAGTTATTATATATATATATATATATATATATATATATATATATATATATATTAAAATAATAGACTTTTTTATTGGTTTAGCGACCTTTAATGAATTTCAATGTTTTTCTCTACGACCGACGTTTCGACTCTTTTTATTATTCAGTCTTTTTCAAGTGACTAGAAACAAAAAATTAATATAACGAAAGGTAAGAAAATATGTTTACATTTGTATGAATGAATTAAAAACTAACGTTAAAATAATAAGAAAGTAAGGAAAATTAAATGATTACATTTGTATGATTGAATTGAAAATTAAAATTAAAATAATAATAAAGTAAGGAAAATTAAAATGATATAAAACTCACCGATTTATTCCGTTTCAAAACATATGTGTACATTGGTCGGGCTTGCCCGAGACCTTTCTAGGGTCGACCGCGTTCCTCAGAATATTTTGTGTGACTAAATATCTTTGTTTGAGAAATGAAATTTCCTATTTCGTTTTAAAATTAGCATGCTAGCATGCCTAACCATTAATTTTCCTTACTTTATTATTATTTTAATTTTAATTTTTAATTCATTCATACAAATGTAATCATTTAATTTTCCTTACTTTATTATTATTTTAACTTTAATTTTTAATTCATTCATACAAATGTAAACATATTTTCATACCTTTCGTTATATTAAGTTTTTTGTTTCTAGTCACTTGAAAAAGACTCAATAATAAAAAGAGTCGAAACGTTGTAGAGAAAAACATTGAAATTCATTAAAGGTCGCTAAACCAATAAAAAAGTCTATTATTTTAATATTAAGACACGGCCAATAAAATAAATAAGAAATTTAATTCTTATTAACACTAAATATATATATATATATATATATATATATATATATATATATACGAGGGCGGATCAATAAATACTCGTGTTAGGAAAGAAGACGCAAGTTTATCTCAATTTTTTTTTTTATTTTTCAACGTAATCACCTTTTAGTACAATACACTTTTCCCAACGTTTCTGCCATTTCTTTAACCCCTCCAAAAAATACGAATTGCCAAACTCTGCAAAATACGCTTCTGTCTCGACGATAACCTCCTCGTTTGAGCTGAATCTTTTTCCCCCGAGCCACGTTTTCATGTTGGGGAACAGAAAGAAGTCGCAGGGAGCCAAGTCAGGCGACTACTGATTACTAAAAGTTGCTTTTGATGGTATGTTTATGATTATTACAGATACGGAAACAACATGAGTAATTATAATATTTTGTCTTTTTTCCGTTATTCAATGTAAGTATTGTAAGCATTTTTTTAAAAGTATTCTAAATATTAGTTTCTTAAGGCTCACCACTTTTTCATTATTTATTTGGCGGTGCATTGGAATCTTCTATGGTACACTTAATATAATTATAATTATTAGTGTGGATAATTTCGTCTTGGATAGCACATACAAATGCAAACAAATCACCTCTAAACAAAGACAAATTTGACAGAGCCATATCAACATACTGGGTCTGTTAATATCTGCCATTGAGTATTTTTATTATCAACGGTATTAGGTCAAAATTACCACTGCCTGACCAATGACTTGTGAAAATATGTGCGTAAGAATGATATCTGCTTGTCACGCAGTAATTTCATATCTAGGATGTTGCGGCTTCTTTTCTTGTCTTGTAACATTGTTCTTTCGACGCATGGTTTTGGATGGTGACTATTATATCTTGTCATGCTTGCTTATATGATTTTTTGTAGATTGTGAAATTTCGTTACCAACCGATTTCTCAAACTAAAGCTGTATGCTGGGGCAGTATATTAAATGAATTAATTGCCTTAAATAAGATTTTGCCATTAGTGTTAGATTTAAAAATCGCTGCGACTCTTCTTTTAAATTGATAATTGCCCTCTAAAGCGTCCATAATGAATACGTTTGCTTTGAAGTATGCCAAGATATTTGTACACTTTATGCCCGTCCATTTTATCTATGCTCACAGCATTATTATTATTACTACTGGCTACCATATAGATATCGGTAGTGTTAGTGTGTATAGTTATGATATGTAATAACAGAATACATTTATTTCATAAACGTTTCTATTAATTATAACTGCATTATTTTGAATAACTTTCGTTTTAAATTTGAAAAATTCCTGAACAGAATTCATTTAATACAAAAAGTTAAATGAATAGTTTCATATTTTAGTAATAAATATAATTACCTAGTAGAATTGTTAGATGCAAAAGGTATGAGTTAATGGAATGAATTAATTATAAAGTTCTGGCACTCATTTTGTAATGAGTACTAAACATTTTTGGCCAAATATTTATTTATTTGAAATTAATTAATATATACAGAATGTCAGATTACTTACAAGCTGTTGAGTTGAATAATTTCTAATCATTGAAATATATACTTTTATTCATCTGAGATATATTCTTTATATTTACTAATTTCTAGCTGATTTTATTTAAAAAGCTTAATATTTTAGTGGGATTTTAAGTCCCCATTTATTACACGTTCGAATGCGCTAATTTCATTATCAGGTTCCAAACACTGAGCTATCAGAAATGCTAATTTTTTTAAAGGAATTACTTCAGTCAAGTCCACCTAACTGTCGTACGTGTTTAGAATATTATTGTAACAACATTAGCTTCTATTCGTTTGTTTAATTAAATGAACGTGCAAAGAATTATAACAATAGATACACCTTACAGGACCCAATATGTAAATAGATAGATCGGTTACGACTAGAGCCGTCCGTTACTTTAGAATTATAACTAGTGCTACCCATTGACGACTGTCTATTACTCCAGAATTAACTTAGAACTCAGTTTACAACAGCCTGAGTCGGATTGGAATCGAAAGGGCCATTAACGTGCGGAGCGACCAGGGACCGAATCCTAAATCTTACCCGTACCGATCTCGTGTTTTTTTTTTTTTAAGTTACTGGAAAACCATTTTAAATTTTAAGTTTAATTGCTTTTCAATTTTATAAAACCTGTTTATGAAATTTCAAGCCAAGAGCTCTTGATTTTACTCGAAAAACTAATTCAAAATGATTCCGTTATCGACAATTTTTTATTTCAGCAAAAGAAAGTATTCATTATGAAACAGACATGTAAATAATTTACATATCTGTAACTGTATACTTAGACAATACCTCGTATTTCGGCATTTACTTCTGCTTAAGACATATGTTTCTGCCATCTATAGGCGTCGTCAGTTAAGCTGGTGAAGCAATGTATACAAATGATACAAATCTTTATAAATAGATCTGTATCTGTATATGCCATTAAGCCGAAATCCCTTACTAGATAAAGCAAATTTCATCCTATAGGGTGGCACTAAGCTTAACTGACGACGCCTATAGATGGCAGAAACATATGTCTTAAGCAGAAGTAAATGCCGAAAATACGAGGTATTGTCCAAGTATACAGTTATACATATGTAAATTATTTACATGTCTGTTTCATAATGAAACAAAAGCGTTATACGTGCATATTAACGTATAGATATATTTAAAACCTTTTTAGTATATTTACCGCCATCTGGCTTATTTATGGACAACCCATGTTGTTTCGTGTTTCGTATCAGCGTAGCTGGTCAAACGAAAGATCCCTTTTTTCGGTAAAGTCTCTTTCGTCCGTCAGATGTCACTTATTAAATAAGTGCCACCTTATAGGATGAAATTTGCTTTATCTAGTAAGGGATTTCGGCTTAATGGCATATACAGATACAGATCTATTTATAAAGATTTGTATCATTTGTATACATTGCTTCACCAGCTTAACTGACGACGCCTATAGATGCAGAAACATATGTCTTAAGCAGAAGTAAATGCCGAAAATACGAGGTATTGTCCAAGTATACAGTTACAGATATGTAAATTATTTACATGTCTGTTTCATAATGAAATAAAAGCGTTATACGTGCATATTATCGTATAGATATATTTAAAACCTTTTTTGTATTAAAGAAAGTATGATTACTAACTAATCTCTAAAACAAATTTATACGATTTCAGGTTTTTACGAATATGTACTTCCAATTTGAAAGAGTAAATAGAAAGTTATTTTAGATTTTTCTGGTATTAAACCATGCTTCAAGCTCAAAATGTGTAATCGAATTTGTTATATATAAAATCTAGTCAATTAAACATCAAATAATGGACTTTATGAATGTTGAAACGGAAAATTTATAATTTCTGATGCAACTTGAAATTTGTTTTGCTCAATTCTTCAAATGTCATTAATTTCTTTTCAAAATTAATACGAAATTTAACGAGAAAAAATTATTTAGAGTATTTTTAGTAATTTCCCCAATTTCAGCTAGGAGTAATTGAACAATTCTCATTCACTTTGCATTAAATTTAATAAATACAAAAATATTCAAAACAAAATTAATAACGAGCGATAAAGTTAATTTGTAATCGAGAATTCATGAATTTGAGTCCGTTTGTCTTTTACGATTGTAACTATTGCATAGCAATATAAAGAGTGATCAAATAAATCCAGACTTGAAGTAGGTTTTGGACGAAAATACGTATTTTCTAACTTAAGTATTTGTAATTCCAACATACATACTTAATTGTCAATTCATAAATTTTGTTCATTTGAAAGTCAAATGTCGTCTAGCGAAATAAAACGTTTGTATTGTAACACAATAGGTATTTATTTATGTACTATAAAATTAGATATGCATTTTAAGAATTAATAAACACATTTTACAAAGCATGCTGCTACCGACGATAAGGAAAGAAGTGTAGATCCTTCATTAATATTTGAATTGAAGTTCCTGGGGTTTCAACCATCAGTTCTCTTACGTTATCAATTACTTCTGGTTTACGTTTTTTTTTTTTTGGTCGACCACTTCCTTGTTTACGCTCCACACTACCTGTCTCTAGAGATTAGTTCAGCGCCGAAGAGTGTGTTGAAATTCGTTGTAATTGAAAAGCCGACCCGAAAATTAAAGTTTAAATTCCACCAAACAATCGTTAACGAAAAACTGCCACTGGCCGTCAATTTTTCATCCATTTCACAAATATGATTCAACCATAAAAATTTTACGATTTTTGTGAAAACTATATCAAAAAATTAATTTAATTTTACAATCGCTGAAATACGTTTAAAGTTATCTGAAATGTTAGCGTTGACAACCAAATATCAAATGTTAACATTGACAAATATGTATGCATGTATGTTAGTATTAGAAATGCTTAAGTTAGAATAGTATATTATACCGTATGAGCAGAAATTGTTTAGATAAGGGTGGCCATGGTTTGGAGGATCAGTGTCCTTGATAGGTTCAGCCTGTTGTAGGTTCTACGCGTTGGTTACATGTTAGTTTCGATTTGAATTTTATTTGACATAAATTAAATGTCGATTTGAAGTTTTATGCGACATGATTTAAATATCAATTTTTTAGCTAACATAACCAATAAAATTACAACTACTTCAAATCAAAACTGCCATTTAATTGGCAGCAACAAGCTGAACCTATCAAAGACAGAGATACTCCCAACCATGGCCATTCTTTATCTAAATAATTTTTGGTCATATGGTATATAATGGTATAAGTACCAACTTTAGTCCCGCAAGTGCAAAAAATACGTTTTCTCAAACACAACATACTTCAACTTCGGATTTATTTAATCGCTTGTTATTCGACTGACATTTTACTTGACGTTTGTAATGTAAATGCAGTTCAAGTAACGACATGCAATTTCGGATTCATGAATGACTCTGCTACAAATTATCTTGGTCACTCATTCAAATTCAATTTTTATATTGACTTTAAATATCATGGTGTAATTTCAATACTATTATTTATGTAATAGATGTCATAAAATCGGTAAATTAAAAAATAGCATACTGAACTTGTATTATAGGACACTCCAATAAGATCCTCCTGTCCTTACTTATTGGATTCAAACATACATACATCAGGTTGATGCATAAGTTCGTAGCGTTTTTATTGAAGTCAAAATTGATTACTTTTTCAATAAACAAAATATATGAACTAATCGAGAACATATTCTCCTCCATTATTTACGATTGTGTTTTAAAGGTCTGGCAATTTTTCGATGTCGTGGGCGAACCAAACGATGACGGTTTTCGCTCAAAACATGGCGCAATCAAATACTCAGACTTAGAACTTTGCCTATGAAATGTGAATGTCGTTATGGTAGATTGGTTGTAATTAATTACGAGACAATGGGGAAATCATAATACGTTAACCAGTGTCTTTGAAAGCGTAAAAAGGAGATGTGCAAAATGTATTGAGCAAAACGGTAGCAGCATGCTTTGTAAAATGTGTTTAATAATTATTAAAATTGGATATCTAATTTTCTAGTACATAAATAAATACCTATTGTGTTACAATATAAATGTTTTATTTCGCTAGATGACATTTGACTTTGAAATGAACAAAATTATATATTATTATTATAAATTGACAATTAAGTATGTTGGTATTACAAATGCTTAAGTTAGAAAATACGTTTTTTCGTGCAAAACCTACTTCAAATCCGGATTTATTTGTTCACTCGTTATATTACTATGCAATAGTTAATCGTAAGACACAAACGGACTCAAATTCATGAATGACTCGATTACAAATTAACTTTATCGCTCGTTATTAAATATTTCTGTATTTATTAAATTTAATGCAAAATGAATGAGAATTGTTGAGAATTTACGCCTAGGTGAAATTGGGAAAATTACTAAAAATACTGAAAATAATATTTTTCTCATTAAATTTCGTATTAATTATGAAAATAAATTAATGACATTTGCAGAATTGAGCAAAAGAAATTTCAAGTTGCATCAGAAATTATAAATTTTCCGTTTCAACATTTATAAATCCCATTATTTAATGTTTAATTGACTAGATTTTATATACAGCATATTAGATTACATATTTTGAGCTTGAAGCATGGTTTAATAGCTGAAAAATCTAAAATAACTTTCTATTTACTCTTTCAAAGTGGGAGTATGTATTCGTAAAAACCTGAAACCGTATAAATTTGTTTTAGAGATTAGTTAGTAATCATACTTTCTTTTGCTGAAATAAAAAATTGTCGATAACGGAATCATGTTTGAATTAGTTTTTCGAGTAAAATCAGACTTGACTTGACTTGAAATTTCATAAACAGGTTTTATAAAATTGAAAAGCAATTAAACTTAAAATTTAAAATGGTTTTCCAGTAACTTAAAAAAAACACGAGATCGGAACGGGTAAGATTTAGGATTCGGTCCCAGGTCGCTCCGCACGTTAATGGCCCTTTCGATTCCAATCCGACTCAGGCTGTTGTAACTGAGTACCTACTAAGGTAATTCTGGAGTAGTAGACAGTCGTCAATGGGTAGCACTAAATATAATGCTACAGTACCGGACGTCATCTACTTTCGTACGTTTATGTTTAAATTTTATTTATTATTACTTTTTAATTTTGACACTATTGTAATTGCATCATGACTGCATTTTAATCTGTTGTCGTGCTACGTTTCGTTGTTGTGTGTTCGGACCTTGTACTAAAACAAAAACATAAAATTACACACGTGGCGACATCATCCTTGGGTTCGTACATGTCAAATTGAATACTTTCTACTACGATAAAGTTCAAATTTCAGAAATCCTGATGAAGCATACCGAAATTGGATGCGAAATATTAATAAAATGAAATAAAGAACTACTAGCAATAACATTGTTTTGCTAGAATGCCCAAGAACTTATTCCTTGCTATATATATATATATATATATATATATATATATATTTAGTGTTTAAAGAATTTTGTTTTTCTTTTTTATTTTATTGGCCGTGTTTTAATATTAAAAATAATAGATTTTTATTGGTTTTAGCGACCTTTTATTGAATTTAGATGTTTGTTTGCGACTTTTATCAATTCAGTCTTTTTCAAGCATCTGGAAACAAGAATCATTACAATGAACATGAGAACTGTGTTTGTTTTGTGTGATATAACAATTGAATTAACCATTTTAAATTTAACATTATATTAAGAAATGAATTACGGATTAGGTTAGTGTTTCACGTTGAAAATTAAATAACATTAAATTAAAATAGCTTAGAATGGTAGGGGGACATTTATGTGATTAATATCTGTATGAATTAATTGGAGACTTAACAAATATTAACAATTTTTATGTTTAAAATTAGATTAAAGATGATTACAAATTGAGTTAACATTTAACGTTGAAACTTACATAAAATAAAAATAAGAATGGCTAAAAAGAACAGGAAAGTTGAATTACAATACAATACGTAAAGGGAACAAAGAAAAGTCAAATAAAACTCACATTGTTGTTTTTTCTACATGGGTACGCATTCATGTGCCACATGTGTTTGGACACCCAGGACCAATTTTCTTAGAACGAACATGCTTGTGCGGATTTTGTAAGTGAACTAATGCTTTAGTTTGCGGGGGTTTTAATTTCTGTTTTTTGGAATGAGCATGGTAGTCAGGACCGTATTTAGGGGTATAAGTTAACATTGTTATTTCTAATGGGAGATTTTTTTTTCCCGTTTTTGTCTTGTGCGTGCAGGGTTTTTTTTTTTTTTTTTTTTTTGATTTTACTATTGTTTTATGAGAGGGTAATAAAGTTTTGAAAGCCCATCGATTTCGTTCCTGTCGTTGATTGTTTAGCTATTTTTGAAAATGTGTATCATTTCTAAGACCTCTCTATCTTTTGTGTTCTTTTTTTGTGTTATTACTTTGGTGTTTTCAAAATCAAAATTATGTTTTAGTGTCAATTGGTGTTTTTTTAAAGCAGTTTGATAGTTTTTGCGTATTTGTGACCTTTCAATCTTTCTTGTAGTAACTGTTTTGTTTGGCCTATGTATATTTTGTCACAGTCTTTGCAGACAACCAAAACAATAACATAAAAACCAATGAATTCACATATATCCCCACACCCTATATAACTGGATTATCCGAAAAATTAGACAACATATTCAAACCATTTAATTATCAAATAGCACACCAAAGCGGTAAAAACCTAAAATTCCTACACACCAAACTTAAAGACTCAACACCTACACTAAAACAATCACACACAATATACAACATACCCTGCAAAGACTGTGACAAAATATACATAGGCCAAACAAAACAGTTACTACAAGAAAGATTGAAAGGTCACAAATATGCAAAAAATCAAACTGCTTTAAAAAAACACCAATTGACACTAAAACATAATTTTGATTTTGAAAACACCAAAGTAATAACACAAAAAAAGAACACAAAAGCTAGAGAGGTCTTAGAAATGATACACATTTTCAAAAATAGCAAAACAATCAACGACAGGAACGAAATCGATGGGCTTTCAAAACTTTATTACCCTCTCATAAAACAATAGTAAAATCAAAAAAAAAAAAAAAAAAACCCCTGCACGCACAAGACAAAAACGGGAAAAAAAATATCTCCCATTAGAAATAACAATGTTAACTTATACCCCTAAATACGGTCCTGAATACCATGCTCATTCCAAAAAACAGAAATTAAAACCCCCGCAAACTAAAGCATTAGTTCACTTACAAAATCCGCACAAGCATGTTCGTTCTAAGAAAATTGGTCCTGGGTGTCCAAACACATGTGGCACATGAATGCGTACCCATGTAGAAAAAACAACAATGTGAGTTTTATTTGACTTTTCTTTGTTCCCTTTACGTATTGTATTGTAATTCAACTTTCCTGTTCTTTTTAGCCATTCTTATTTTTATTTTATGTAAGTTTCAACGTTAAATGTTAACTCAATTTGTAATCATCTTTAATCTAATTTTAAACTTAAAAATTGTTAATATTTGTTAAGTCTCCAATTAATTCATACAGATATTAATCACATAAATGTCCCCCTACCATTCTAAGCTATTTTAATTTAATGTTATTTAATTTTCAACGTGAAACACTAACCTAATCCGTAATTCATTTCTTAATATAATGTTAAATTTAAAATGGTTAATTCAATTGTTATATCACACAAAACAAACACAGTTCTCATGTTCATTGTAATGATTCTTGTTTCCAGATGCTTGAAAAAGACTGAATTGATAAAAGTCGAAACGTCGCAAACAAACATCTAAATTCAATAAAAGGTCGCTAAAACCAATAAAAATCTATTATTTTTAATATATATATATATATATATATATATATATATATATATATATATATATACATTTATTTTGGCACACTCGCAATGAGATGTTGAACATAATATACCTTTGTAAATCTACTTGCAATAAAAATAACTATCTTAATATGATGTTTTAAATAAATAACGGTTTAGACAGAACTGATTTTAGTTTTAATTGACGCCAAGAACGAAGATTTACATTCCATTCCCATTGATAACAATTTGTGGAAACTCTTGGCATATATGTAGATACAGCATCAAACTGGTGTACCCTAATCTTTAAATAAATAATGGATTTCTAAAAATAAATGAAATTGCAAAGTAAATAAATTAATTTTCTAAATGCGAAATATATTTTATATTCCAAAATAAACAGCCAAAATTCTAAAATTAAACTGAAGTTACTTCAAAATAATTTATTAAATGTTCAAATCATAGTCTGTAACTTTAAATAAACACATTAATCTTTAAAAATAAATTCAATTCTAAAAAAAACATGTACATACATCGTATAAAGAAATCGTATTTGTAATTAAATTTTATTGTAAAAAAAAATATAACAGATGTTCAAATAATCCCCCATTTTTCTCTTGACAACGCGCTAACCGATAAAAGAATTCGTGTCGAACACATGAGAGCACATCAGGTGTAATGCTATTACAAGAGTCAATAATCATTTGTCAAAGTTCATCTAAGCTATGAGGCCTGTTATGCTCATGTGTACACAGTCTCTTTTAGGTGTTAAATCTGGAGACATAGGCGGGCGGGTAGGAAACGCTGAACTAATACTTTATAGAAATTAGTATCAAGATCACGAACATTAGAAATAATGAAATCATTTAACATATGCTATAATTAAATATTCAACTCGTATATATATATATATATATATATATATATATATATATATATATATACAGGGTGAGTTTTTTCCGATCCTTATCATGGGGATCTCGGAAACTAGCGGAAATAGAGAGACGATTTAAAGGGGAAAGAATTGCAGTTCGAGCTCAACTTAATGAGTTTTTGGTTTTTTTGAAAAAATGCATGGCTAACTAGATATATCGCAAAAAATTTTTTTTTTTAAATTTTGCCCGGCGCCAATATCTTTGTTATTATTGACTTTAGAAAAAATGTGTGAAGGAGAGAATTATAACTAATTATGTGCTTAATAATACTGTATAACAGAATTTTTCATTTAAGCTTTAATTTTGGAATTATGACACTAACTTATGTTCCTTCTAAAGGAAACCATAGTCGGACATGACTTTATAAAATAGGCCTTCTTTCGACGATTCAAATGATGTACCACTTGATATAGCTATTTTTATAAATAATCAAATTATGACAGTTTCTTTTCTTTAATTTTCGAACTGCTCTAGTAGCATGCTATAAAAACAATGAATAGATACACATCGCGTTTAGTAATAAAATGCAGTTTAGACTGCATTTTAGACTGAAAACAAAGAAAAGAGATTGCGCTATCCTAGGCGCATGCGCTTACAGTCTACTAAATTGTACCAAAACGACAACTAAACTATAGGAGAAAGGGGTATCGAAATACATAAAGTAAAAGAAACGGAAATAGCTAATTCGTATATTGTAAAAATAAACAAAAGAAAAACAAGTAACATTAGCAACAAAAGAAAAACAAGTAGTCATTAATAATGGCTCTCAAGCCGAAAATAATAATATATGAAAGTTAAGTTATGAAAATTGACATTGGATCTGTTGCTCTGTTGTTGAACCTTACATTTGGGTATTACACACACACACACAGTAATATGGAAGTATAGTAATAAAATTTAATAGAAATTACAATACAATTTAAAGTGATAGTAAAAAAAAAATGTGTCTCACAAAGGTTGATGCAAAAAAATAAAGAAATACAATTAAAAAAGTTAAGTGGTTCTCTTAGTAATTGTGTGAAATCAACTAATTAACCAACAATTAAAAATTAAAAATTGTTAGTACTTTAAAGCAACTAATATAATCACTAATTTAATTCAAAATTATTTAAGAATAAGAAATTAAATTTTTTATAACAATAAACATGTACGTATGATGAATATATGAGCGCTAATTATCTGGAGAAATGAATATTAATAAAATTTTTTTACATATATTGTGTATCACGTAAAAAAACGGAAAATTAACGGAAATCCATATAAAAATAGGAATTAAACTAACATTAAACGCCGTTTTGATTATCATTAAAATACTAAATCGGAATTATAACGAATAAAACATCGACGATAATTTTCAAGTTCACTGAATTAGAAAAAAGAAATCTTGTACGATATACCTAGACAGCTGCATGATCCAAGAAACGATGTGCGGTTCTTAACACAGATGGACGGGGAGAACGAGGTTCCGAGGTCTTCTCTCTCTAGCACACTGAATGCGTGGTATCGGTTTGTCACCTCGCAAACGAAATATTTTTATTTCCCACGACTGGATATATATATATATATATATATATATATATATATATATATATATATATGTAATAGAAAAGTAACGCCTACTTATGTCTGCTAGCCTCAAAACAAAAGACATTAAATTACTTGATACGGTAATGAGCTTTCTTCTTAAAAATTTTCCACTACGCCCTAGCATAAATCTGCAAACTGATAATTTCCAAAAAAAAAACTTAGGGCAATCGTGAAATGTATTTCGAATTTCGGAGCACACCAAGATATCGACCTTACACACTGATCGTTCCAACATTCAAAATGACCGAAGACTATCTTGAAATCACCCTCACCGCCCGAAGAGCGGCCTTATCGAAGATCTAGACAACCCATACAGAGGGTGCCGATATCAAAGAAGATGCTTTCTAATATAATGTAAAATTCAAATAGAGGTGGTATAAACTAAGCGTAAAAATAAATGTATCAAATAATGTATTTTGTTCTCACTCAAACAATCAAAACATTTACAATTGCATAGTGAGGTTATGTTATATTGGTACTATCACTCTAACTATTTCTAAAATGTTGAAACTATGTAATAAAAATAATGTTACAATAATAATGCAATGAATAAACTTAATTATATAAGTTGATTCAAGTCTTAAAAAACAGCAGTTTTTAAATAAATGCAAAAAAACAGGCCAAACACGTGTAAAAAAAGTTTGGATATTTATCTTTATTTAGTAGTAAGGGTTGCAGAAATTGTAACGTCCTACAAACAAACGATTTCTTTTACTCATAATCGAAATTCAACTTATTTTTAAACACCTTTTTAAATTGTAAACTGTATATACTTGTAAATAGCCGCTTCATGAAGAGTTAATCATAAAATTTTAAATGATTTCTGTTCTGAACGAACTAATATCGTAGAAAAAAAAAACAGTGTTATATTGAAATTATCAATCACTTTATTCATATTTCTTATTTGATGTAAGTGTAAGTACACACACAGTGACTTTAAAATCAATTATTTTTTCATGTTATGTTTGGCATGAAATATAAATCGCAAACTTGAACCATAAACAGTGTTATGGTCGGAAGCGGATTCTTATAAAAAAAAAAGAAAAAGAATGCCTCACATTAAATTGACAGATTAATGCTGAACGTCAATCTTATTAATAATATCACGGGTTAGAAGAAATTTTTTTCTGAAACGCTAACTAAATATTTAGACATAATATATTTAACAACGTAATAACATGTAATATACAAACAACATAGTCATAAATATGGAAAATGACAAACAGCTATTACTCTTTTAGTTATTGTTTATAGCGTCATTATTAAAACCTATGTTAAAAGAATCAATATGTATATCGTCGAAATATTGCAAAAAATAAAGACGTTTTGAAATTAATAAACAAATGTAAAGTAAACTTATGTCTTTACAGAATATTTGTCGAACATTTATAAACCCAATAACAGGCTAATTATTCTTTTTTTGTGTATTTGTTTTATGTATACTGGCCGCTATAAATAAATGAACACCCACTAAACGATCTTATATTTTAATGAAATCTTCATTTTATTCGAATTAGAAAAGTATAAACATTTCAGCAATATATAATCCTAACAATTCATATAAATACTAATAATGGGATTATCGCCCGTATTTACTAGTTTATTAAGCATATTTTAAATTAGCGAATCAATTGTAGCCTGTTATGCTATCTCAAGCTACTACAAGTTTTTTCTTTCTCCGGAACCTCTTCAAACTATTTTACGACTATCGTGAGCCAATAAACAAAATCCGGATTCCTCACTGAAGACGACTCGATTTCATTCCTCCTTCCAGTACAATCTTTCTTTACATCACTCTAGGAGCATAATTTTATGGCGTTGAGATAGAGGTAATCAAAGAAATGGTCATTACGATCTAAGCCGAATTAAACCGAAAGGTCGAATTCTTCGATATATAGATTGTATGGAGATTTGTTCATAATTAAACCTCTCCATCTATCTCCAATTCACCCTGTTGGTGAGAAATGGTTCCTAAGCGCCACAAACCGAGGAGCATGATTTTCACTCGTGTCCGGGACGTCCGAATCGCAGGCGGTTGTTCGCCATAATTTTCTGCCAGCAACATCACGAAGGATAATCCTTCTTCTCTTGGGATACGTTGTCGAATAGAAGGCGTTCTTTAACACCCCACTACGAGGGAGCGTTTTTAAATTCGCGAAATGGGAGAAAAGGAGAAAAAATTAATATACAAAATTATTTTTCTTTTTCAATATCATGATGGTGTGCTTTATCTCTGCCAATCCATGGAGTCTTGAACATGGACTCAGATTCATAATAATGAACCCAAGCCTCATCGTCAGTCCTTGGTTACATTACAGATGCACAGAAACGCACGGGAACATTCTACGCCCTGTTTTTTTGCGGCGGCGTGTGCATTCTAGACACACACCTTGCGCTAATCTTCCATTATTAATCTTTCAACATTCTGAAAAAGTTCTAGAATGGTCACTTTAATAGGCCGCCCCGACCTATGTCTTCTTCAAGTGATTCACTACCTTGCTTAAGGAGACTATGGCACTTATAAACCATATTTTTTCCCTGGCAAGAATTTCAGTAAACCGATGACATCTCTTTCAGTATGGTTTAAACAGACTTTCCTTGCGTTGTAAGGAACATAATATTCGATTTGCTCCACATTTAACATTTTATTCCCGATTAAATGGCTTGGTCGACGTTAGTTCAAACACTACTCATAGAATTATGATAACACTTTATAAGTGATAAGTCATTTAATACTGCGTTACGACATAAAAGTGCTCTCCCACTAACATCTAACCCTCCCCCGCCCACGCTTTAGAGTGACACTATTTTCATTAATCGAACGTATCTTGCTCAAATTTTCGTCGTTTTTTAGTGCGAATGAAATATATTTTGCTAAAATTTCACTAATTTAAATTTAAAGCATTTAAATTTCTAAAAAAAAAATTTGTATTAATGAAAATAATTGTCACCTGCTTGAACCCACTTCTGCTATTTGGTAAGGATATAAATACTAAGAAAGGCTTCGACGACAGTTTTAACCTCTTCTTTATTAACTCTGGAGTAGTGCCATCTGGGTCTGACAGACTCCATAAATCGGAAATCGTCGTTTTCTTTGGTCCTAATTCGTTAACTTCGCCATGCGTTTATGTACCTTTCTAACTTGCTGTTGACTATTCGTTACGGGTATTGCCACTATTACAGGGTTTCTCGTTAGCCAGTAAATAATTAAAAGAGTCTATCAGACTCCGCGTAACCTTTTACGCTGTGTTGAATTTTGTGGTCACTGTGAGTATAAAATTCGAACTTTATATATTATTTTAGTCTAGATATTACTTTATTAATACAAGGTGTTATGAAAAGGAATAAGAAAAGCTTTTACGCTTATGGAAAGAAGTAGAAACAGATGTCGCAATTTTAGATGACGAATCTGATGTAGACGAAAACGTTTTAGAATGTAGGTATGAATATAGCGATACCGAACAAGAGGGAGATACTCCTGTCGAAAATGAAGAGATAGGTAACATCACTATACCTAAAAAATCAAGAAACTATCTCCCATGCCAAATGTAAGGACCTGATCACATAACATTATAAATCATTTTCCTGCCACTAAGAGAAATGCCAGGAATGCTATAACCCCTATTGAAAGATGGAATTTATTTTTTTATGATAACGTAATAAATATAGTTGTTGAAAGCACAAACAAACGCATAGCAGCAGTTTCGGAAAACTACAGAAGGGAAAGGGGTCTTGCAGACAATGGATTAGAAGTAGAACCGGAGTTGAGGTATTTTAACTAACTATGAGTAAACAAAGATTTCGTTTTCTTTTGCGCAGCCTTCGATTTGATGATTTAGACACAAGTGAGGAAACAAAATTGGAGAATATGCTACTATTGATAAAAAGTTGGAAGGATTTAGAAGCCGACACTGTTTCAGACAGTACATATTGTCGAAACCAAGTAAGTATGGGTTAGAATTTTATATTGGTCAACAGCTCCGTTTAGTGTAAAAAATGATGCACAAAGCATAGTTTTACGATCGATATCTCCAATATCTGGAACAGGACGAAATCTAACAGGAGATAATTGGATTACTTCTGTCCCTTTAGTTGATAAGCTAGTGAAGGATATAAACTTACATATACTGGTATGATGCCCAAGAATAAAAAAGAGAATTGCATAAAGAACTTACCGATATAAAGCAGTGACCAGTAATCCACTATATTTGCTTTAAGAGAAAACACAACCATTGTGTCATGTGTACTTAAAAAAAGAGCAAAAATATAATTATGATCTTTAGTTTCTATAACGGCGATAAAATTGATTCAGAAACAGGCGATAATTATGAACCAGAGATGATAACATTTTATAATAGCACGAAAGGTGGAGTTAATACATTAGATTAGTTATGCTCTACTTATAATGTAGCTCGTAACACTCGTCGTTGGCCGATGGTGGAATTTTATTCTTTGATGAATATAGCAAGGGTCAACGCACAAGTAATTCATACTTCGAATAACCCAGATCGGGTTCATGACTTAAAGCGTAGACTATTTTTCAAGAAGATTGCTCTCATATTGGTAGACGATAATCTAAAACGACGTTCAGAATAAACAAATTTACGAAAAGAAGTACTTCATCGTAAGCAAGGAACACCCACTACTAGTGGTTTAATGGAAAATGTATAGGAAGGTATGCGAAAATATTGCATAGAGTGTAAAAACAAAAATAAATAGAAATATTATTGTGTAATTTTCAAAACACTTTGTGTGCTCTAATTGTACACAAACACATTCCGTCGCTACGGAATAAAAGTTTATCCTCCTTTAAAGCATATACGTGTATGCAGATAATAAAGGTTTATCCCTCTTTATGTTATATATGTACAATGTATCCTCTCAGTTACACAGAGTTTTTCACGTAACGCGTTCTTTAGAAGTTTTCTATGTTAATGCATTAGGACACTTTTGAAAATTTGTGGTACGTAATCTTGATACTTGATGTGTTAAAATATAATATCTACACACAAGAACCACTTTCGGTTATACCGGAAGTCATAGCCAACTTTGACATTTTAAATGGAATGTTATACTTTTTTTTATTGCTTTTATAGATTTCCTGTAAAGTACTATAACACTTCATATTAAGGTTTCTTTCGCAAAAAATTAACCGTTTTTGAATTATTTTGATTTTTGTGAAATTTTCTGTTTTCAATGTACTTTTTAAAACCATATAACTCAGGCGTATTTGATATATGTATTTCTACTGCAGACAGCGAAAGGTATAAGGTTCCAGGTAATGTCGAAACATTTAAAAAATCTCTTACAGGGTGATCGACATTTATTGATAATTTAAGTAATGGTTAATTAAAGAAAAATCGATTTTTTTTAATGGAACACCTGTAGATGAGCACGAATAAACATTTTGCATAGTACAGGTATAGATTTCCCTAGGTCTATATCTCATAGTTTTAGAGTTATTAATAAGTATTTTCGAAATTGAGCATTATAGAGAAAAATCGTTGAAAATGAAATTTATAATGAGAATATAACAAGTCTCAGGTATTTACAATTGTTAAGGAAAGTAGTACTGCCATTTTTGAATAACCTATGTTGGCTTCAAATGGATCGAGCACCGGCTCACTCTTTCACATGAGGTATATCGGGAATTAACCAATAACTTTGAGGATAAGTGGATTGGTCGCAATGGACCTTGGTTCTGGCCACATTGATCCCCCGACCTGAATCTCCTTGATTTTTATTTATGGGATCAAATAAGAAATGAAGTTTATGCGACCCCCGTGCAAAACAGAGAATAGCTTATAATTAAAGTTGACGGAGAGACAGTTTTCGAAACTTGAATGCTGAGCAAGTAAGAATAGCAACTACAACAGGCTTGAGAAAAGTCATACTTTGTTTAGATCGCAGATCATTTTGAATATTTTCGAATATCATTATTAACGCATTATGTGTCCGTAATTATTGATTTTATTCATTTTTTTGTTTGTTAATGTGTGGTGATTTTTGTTATCTCATATGATATAAAATATTTTCACAATTTTGAAATTTATTTTCTTTTCTAACATTTTCGCAAAAAGTTTGATGAATCTATATATATAATTGGTATAATTCCAAAACTATTTATATTGTTTTCTCCAAAGCTTTCTACTAATAATGCGCAATTTAGAAAATAATCATTAATAATTTTGAATTTAGTTTTATTCATTGCTGGTAAATGTGGGTATCTTTCCTTAAAAACTCGACATGTTCTTTCAATAATTTGAAGAGATTCACCATGAATGTAGAATAAACTCCAAACGTCTCTATTAGAAAAAATATTTAATTCCTCTTGCATATTTGTCAACAACATGAAACCAGTTAGACACGAAATAAACTTTGTGACAATTTTGGCCGATCAGATTTACTTTTCAAAGTTTACTTCTACAATTTTTCCACAATTTAGAAAATAATCATTAATAACTCTAAAACTATGAGAGATAGACATTGGAAAAACTATACCTATACGATGCAAAATGTTTATCTAGTTACTATGACGTGCTCATCTGTTCCATTTACAAAAAATCGATCTTTCTTTAATTAAAGATTACTTAAATAATCAATAAATTTCGAACAACCTGTAAGAGATTTATGAAATGTTTAGATATTACTCAGAATCTTATACCTTTCGCTGTATCCAGTAGAAATATGACGTAGTTCGGATGAAATAAGAGATAGGTGGTTTTAAAAAGTACATTGAAAAAACAAAAATCAAAATAATTCAAAATCGGTTATTTTTTTGCGAAAGAAACTTAAATATAAAGTGTTATAGTACTTTATAAGGAATCTAAAAAAGCAATAAAAATTATAATATTCCATTTAAAATATCTAAGATGGCTATGACTTCCGGTATAACCGAAAGTGGTTCATGAGTGTAAATATTTTATTTTAATACATCAAGTACCACAAATTTTCAAAAGTATCTTAATGCGTTAACATAGAAAACTTCTAACGAACAGGTTACGTGAAAAATCCTGTATATGAGGCCGGATGTTAAAAATATAAATAAATATAAAATTAAATAATGTACTTCCTTTGTAAAATTGTTCTCTAATAAAGATATTATTATATATGAACTTATTTTATTCAGTTTAAAATAGGAAAAAATATCTGTAAAAAGCAGATCTCGGTGGGACTCCCGCCACTACTCATGTTATAGGAAGAGGTGCCACTACCGCAGGGTTAAGAAATATGCCCAAATATTTAAAGAAATAATAATACATTAAAGATAAAAAAAGGCTCTATTTATTTACGAAACTTACATGTTGATATTCAATTCGTCATACATTATTGAATATATTGACATTACCAATTCGTTCTTACCAGGGCTATTCTGAAGAATTTTCCCTAGTTGCAAACAATTAGGGAATGTTTAACGGAAATAATTTTACTGTTTTTCGAAACAATCCCCTCTAGCTAAAATATTCTTGTACATTCGTTGAAACGATTTTTGAAAAGTCAGAAATCTCTGATAACATATTATTGATGATAACAAATTATTGGGGGCAAGATCTGGACTGCATGTTGGATGGAACTGCAAAACATGTGTATTCTTAAGATCTTGATGGTAAATACTGAATTTAATTTAACGGAATTACATGTTACAAAACAGTAAATAAAAGATCTTAAACTTGTAGTGGACTGTATATCTTTATTAAACTTAACTGCCTTAACAAACTGCCATCTTGTCTCTTTTCTTACTTACTTACTCTCTCCTCTCTCACGGCGTTAGCGCCCTCTCTTGATCGAGTACGCAACATGCCGCCCGCCTTGAAATATTTAGGTGTTTCAACATATATGTATGTACATTTACAAAAATATCAGTTAAACTAAACATGATGTGGACAACAATAAAATGAAAACATTAAATATAAGTTGTATTCATTAGATTAGTTAATTTTGTGATTGTCTATAGGTAATACACAAATTTTTGATAAAGGTCTCTTGTATATTACACCATCACTCAACCTAACACTTATAACACGCACCACATTGTCAGTTCCTGGATGTAGCTGTTGCACTCTAGCAGTTTTCCATACCAGGGGTGGGCTGTTGTCTTCCTTTATTACCACTAAGTCTCTAACAGAGATGTCTTGAGTTCCTTCCTTCTTCCATTTTGTTCGGTTCTGCACGTTAGAGATATACTCTAGGGACCAACGTTGCCAGAAATGCTGAATTAATTGCTGCCTGTGTTGATAGTGACTGAGACGGTTCTCTTCTACGTGAGTGAGTGAAGGTTCAGGTATTGACGTGAGAGATCGTCCGATTAGGAAATGTGCAGGAGTCAAAGGTAAAAAGTCGTCAGGACTTGAAGAAAGAGGACACAGTGGTCTCGAATTTAAAATGGCTTCGATTTGCGTCAGTATTGTCATATAGTCTTCAAAGTGAAATTTTTGATTTTTCAGAACACGTTTTAAATGAAATTTGATACTCTTTACTCCGGCTTCCCACAAACCACCGAAGTTAGGTGCCCTGGGTGGAATAAAATGCCAAGATATCATATCTCTTGCTAAATTTTGAATAATTTTATCTGAGTCGGTTTCAAAGAATTTTGATAACTCAGACTTAGCCCCGACATATGTCGTTCCGTTATCCGAAAACACGTTGGATGGCTTACCCCTTCTCGAGATAAATCTCTTAAAGGCTGCTATAAAAGCTTGAGTAGTTAAATCCGTTACTAATTCAAGATGCATAGCCTTAGTTGTCATACATATAAAAATGCAAATATATGCCTTCATTAATTTTGGATTACGCGTCTTTCTGTCCTTTAAAAGAAATGGTCCGGCATAATCGCAGCCCGTGTTTATAAACGGATGAGAATGATTTACTCGTTCTTTTGGTAGATTACCCATAAGATAACTACAAGCTTTAGGTTTTACCCTAAAGCAAGTGATACACTTATGTACAATTTCTCTGGCTATGGATCGACCTGAAATTGGCCAATATGTCTCACGAATACTATAAAGTAATTGCTGAGGTCCGCAATGTAATAATCGTTTATGCTCGGTGTTCAATATGAGTTTTGTCAAAGGGTGCTTATTATGTAATATTATAGGGTGCATTTTGCTATAGGAAATTTTTGCATTTTGAATTCTGCCACCTACACGAATGAGATTGTCATCATCTAAAAACGGATGTAAAGGTAAAATACTACTTGAATGATCAACCTTACCCTTCTTTAGTAAATTGTTAAAGTCTTGTGACAATGATTGAGTCTGCGAAAGTTTAACTAAAACTTGAATTGCATTTTGCATTTCTAATGCAGATAAATTGCCAATAGTGCGATTATATTTAAAAGTTTTCAAATTAGATATGAATCGAAGACAATAAGCCATAATTCTTTGCAGCTTTGTCAAAGATGAATATTTAGAACATATATCAAAATCATTAGTAACTGTTAAATTTGCTATAACTCGTTGTTCGGGAATTATTTCGCATATACTTAAACTATCGTTAAAATGATTTAAAATCGTGTCTGACCTTAACCATGAAGGTCCTTCCCACCATAAATCGTTGGTTAATAACTTCAATGCAGTCGTACCACGAGACAAAACATCTGCAGGATTATCCTGCGACTTTACATAGTGCCAGTCATGTATGTCAGTCAATTCTTGAATTGTTCCGACCCTATTTGCAACAAACGTTTTCCATTTGTCTGGTGAACCTTGAATCCAACTTAAAGTTATGGTGGAGTCGCTCCAATAATATATCTTACTGAAACTAATATTAATTGCACACTTAATCCTTTTTACTAATTTAGCTGCCAATACCGCTGCGCTTAATTCTAACCGTGGTAATGTAATTTGTTTTACCGGTGCGACTTTAGACTTTGCGCATAATAAAGCAGATGAGTACGATTCATCGTCTTTTTGACAACGCACGTAAACGCAACTACCATAAGCCTTTTCGGAAGCGTCTGCAAACGCATGCAGTTCAATCTTGCTTGAGTTCGCCGAAAACACATGTCTAGAAACACGTAGTTCATTCAAATATTCTAAATCATTGCAAAAAGATATCCATTCGTCATGAAGAGGATTGTCAACTTCTTCATCCCAGGTAAAGCTTTTCTTCCAAATAATTTGTAATATGATTTTTGCAATAACAACTACTGGACCTAATAACCCCAGAGGATCAATTATTTGACTAATAATTGAAAGTATAACGCGTTTAGTAATTTTTCCAAATCCGTCAAACCGTCTAATTTGGTATCGTATGTCATCCGAATTCGCATCCCAGAATATACCTAACGTTTTATTCTGTTCAGTTTCCCCTAGCTGCAAAATATTCGAGTCCATATTTTCATTTACATAAAATTTGTCGCACAGCTTCTTTTTGTTTGAAAGCCATTTTCTAAGATCAAAACCCGCATTTTCTAACATAACAGCAATATCCTGTTGTAATTTCATGAGATCTGCAACAGAGCCTGATCCTGTCAACAGATCATCAACGTAGAAGTCGTTTTTTATTACGTTACTAGCTATTGGAAAGTTATTTTCATTTTTAATTGCGACTTGCCTTAAGCAACGAATTGCTAGATAAGGAGCCGAAGCCGTCCCATAAGTCACGGTATTGAGTTCGTAACATTTTAATTTATTGTCAGGATCGTCCCGCCAAAATATTCGTTGGAACCTTCTCTGATCAATATCAATTAAAATTTGTCTGTACATCTTCGAGATGTCAGCACTGATAACATAAGCATGTTGTCTAAATCTTAAAAGGATTGAAAACAATTCATTTTGAATAGCTGGGCCCGCATATTGAACGTCATTAAGGGACAATCCGCTATCGCCTTTTGCGGATGCGTCAAACACAACACGTAACTTGGTAGTTAAGCTAGTCTCTTTTACTATCTCGTGATGAGGTAAGTAATACGCGTCGGTAGTACCATTATTTTTCTCGTCACTTATATTGTCAACGATTTCTGTCATATGACCTAACGTTTCGTACTCGGTCATAAAATCGGTATATTGTTTTCTTAGTTCTGGATTCTTTAAAAGTCGGTTTTCTAAATAGTAAAATCGTGTCATCGCGGTTTCTTTTGAGTTACCTAATAAATTTATATTATCCTTAAATGGTATTCTTACTATAAACCGCCCCGTCGAATGGCGTTTAACTGTGTCTTTAAATTTAATTTCACAAATATTATTATCATGATTTGTATGAGCATCACTGCATTGGTCTAACTGCCAAAATTTTGTTAAAGTTTGATTGACTTCATCATCAATTGAAAGACATGCCGTGACTTTAGAATTAGTCAAAAGACTTAATTGACATAATTCTCCCCCTATTATCCAACCTAGCTTAGTCTTTTGTAGTGTGGGTAAACAATCGCGCTTGATTTGCTCCATTAAAACTACCTCATAAAACATTCCTATACCAAGTAAAATATCTATGTTTCCATTTATATTTAAACCAGGATCTGCCAAAACAAGATTTTTTGGAATTTTTAAACTGCTAATGTCAAACGAAACCGCTGGTACAGGTTGTGTGATTTTTGGTAATATTAAACAAGAAATTTCCCTTGAATAATTACTAACACACGACGATAATTTTAAATTTGTTTTAAACTTTGCTGCCATTCCAGCTGAGTCACCCAATCCCACGACTGTACAATTTGCAGGGTATTTCTTTAAATTGAGTTTTTTATAAAATTCTTCGGAAACAAAGTTACTCTGTGAACCTGGATCTAATAGTACGCGCGCAGAAACCGTGTTCCCCAAATCATCATTTACACTAACAACAGCCGTTGAGAGCAATGTAAAAACGTTACTGTCTTTTTTGTTAATAGAATGTGCTACAACAGTTTCCGCCGTCGGAATTGTTACATCACTAGATGCATCCTTTGATTTAACATTTGCCGCTTCTTGATGCCCTTTGTGAAGTAATGTATTATGTTTTTTACCGCATTTACGACAATTAAATTTTTCGCATTTTTGAACACTGTGGTTCGGATTAAAACAATTAACACATAACGTTCTGTTTTTAATTTCATTACTCCTCGAATTTACATCTAATTCTAAGAACTGATTGCATCTAAATATTGAATGGTCTTTTTTACAGAAATAACACGTAAAACTTTTATTTTGTGTCGATAAATATGCCGAAGTAGATTGACCTCTACCTTTCGAAAATCGAATTTGGTTTTTATTAATACCGATGTCATTCTTTGTCATTTCTAGTTTTTCTAGCAATTCACATTTTTCCCTTAAAAATATATTCATATCTTGCATTGTAGGAAGTTCGCCTTCAATTTTAAAGGCTTCCCAATCACGTTTAGTTCTATAATCGAATTTATTAGTTAATAAAAACAATAAAAGAGTATCCCACTTGTCAGTAGGCTGACCTAGCGCGTTTAAAGAACGAATGTTTTTTTTGAAATTGTCAAATAATTTTCTTAGATCCGTATGATTTTCCTTTAGCAACGTCGGTGCTTCGAATAATGACTTTACATAATTATGTAAAATTAATTTTTTATTTTCATAACGCTCTTTTAATAAAGACCACGCTATGCTATAATTTGAAGCCGAAACTTCAATTGCTTGTATTAATTCTGCCGGTTCCTTTTCAAGGCTAGATCTCAAATAATAAAATTTTTGAATGTCATTCAATGAATTATTACTATCAACTAAAGCCGAAAATGCATCCCGAAACTCCAGCCATTTGTCGAATGCGCCAGAGAAATTCGGTAATTTTAAAACGGGTAATTTTACTTGAGAAGAAGTAAGCTCTCCCGATCTCACGGATCTTTGTGACGCGGTGTCACTGATATCAATTAAATTCTTTTCATATTTAGCAATTGCACTTGTTATTAAACTAACTAAACTAAAATATGTAGATTCAAAAGTATCGCGTTCGTCGTATTCTTTTTGTTTCTCTTCTGGTGTTAATTGAAGATCAAGTTCATTATTTTGAATAAGCAATTCTATTTCAGATTGTATTTTTTCAAATTCAATGAATATCGGTTCTGTCTTTTCGAGTCGTAATTTAAACTGTGTCACTATAACGTCATTTAATTCGTTTATATTTATTGAATCGTAATAAGTTTGAAATCTAGTCAATGAGGCTTTCGCCTGTCCGCGTTTAAATCGTAACTGACTTAATTGTCGGAGTTCTGCCATGATAGGTTATGTCTGTCACAAAGTCGTTTGTTGTAAATGGTAAAGGGTTAATTGTCAGCAATAGAAAATTAAATGTCATAAATCAAATATTTTTGTGTCTATGAATAGTAAGAATGGACAACTCACTCGTCGTTGATTTGTTTCTCTCACCGTCCTTCGTGTCTAGCTTCCACGTGTCATGTACGTATTTTCTTTTTTCTGCCAGTTTCATCCGGTCGATCGGACCAAATTATGTATTCTTAAGATCTTGATGGTAAATACTGAATTTAATTTAACGGAATTACATGTTACAAAACAGTAAATAAAAGATCTTAAACTTGTAGTGGACTGTATATCTTTATTAAACTTAACTGCCTTAACAAACTGCCATCTTGTCTCTTTTCTTACTTACTTACTCTCTCCTCTCTCACGGCGTTAGCGCCCTCTCTTGATCGAGTACGCAACAACATGTTTGCTTTGAAACATTCTCTGAGTGCTTTATTTTTTATGGTTTTATATTTTGTACTTTGAATTCTGTATAGAGCAAGAAACAATAATTAAAAGCATAAATTTACGGCAAAACATCAAATCATTTCATCCAACAAATACATGTCTGGCTTAATGACTATTACTATTACTATGACTATTACAACATTTTAAAATCCCGGCACTAGATTTTTTCTTGTATTATTTTCCGAGACGATATGTTGTACAAGAGGACATGCGATGTAAGAACAAAAAATTGTGCTAAACAATATGTATACAACGGCGGGGTTGACTTAATCGTGCGATCGCCTAGAGTAGGCCGTGAAACAAAAAAATATACATAACATTTTGACAATTGATGTCTTGTCAGTTTACTATTATTGTTAGATAAATTTGTGAGAAAGCGTGTTTCGTTGGAATTTTTTTTTAAATTTTACCTTGCTACTGATTAGTGTAAATGAATAATTTCGAATATTTTGCAATGATTAAATATCCTTTCAAGAAAGGCATGTTCTTCACCGAAATCCATGATGATATGAGAGATACACTGGGTGAAATGTAGTTCAGCGCCGCAGGAGTAGTTTAGAAGATGATCCCCGCAGTGGACGGCCGAAAAAGTTTCCAACTCCAGAAATGGTGGATGAAGTCCATGATTTGTTGCTAAATGACAAACGATTGAAAACGTTAAAAATATCAGAGGCAGAAGGCACTTTAAAGCAAAGAACTTGCTTTCGGCAAAATGGGCGCCGCGTCTACTAGCGACGGAACAAAGACGTGTTCGCTATCAAATATCAATAAATAATTTAGAAATTTCGAAACACAACACAACAGATTTTGCGCCGATTTGTTACTTGTGATAAAACATGGGTTCATTATTATACACCCAAATTTAGAGAATAGAAGAAGATGTGGAACAAACGTGGAGAATCAACTCCAAAGAAGACCAACACAGTTTCATCGGCGAGAAAGGTAATAATATTGGTATTTTAGGATGCAAGAAGAATATTGTTGATAGACTGATGATAATTTTCAAAAGGACAAGACTGTAGCCGGCTAATATTACGCAAATCTTCTAGATCGTTTGAAGACAGCTATCGCTGAAGAGCGTCAAGGAATGACTAAGAAGAAAGTGCTCTTTCGCCATGATAATGGGCCTGTGCATTCCGGTACGGTTGCTGTAAAAATTAATGAAGAATTAAAGTTTGAATTAGTACCGCATCCCTTGTATTCGCCAGACCTAGCAACATATGAGTTCCCTCTATTTCCTAAATTAAAAGATTTTCTCGGAGGTAAAAAATTCTGCATAAGTTAGAAGAAACTTACACTTTCGAGACGGAATAAAGAAGCTTGAACACAGATGGATAAAATGTATCGAATTAAGAGAAGATTATGTAGAAAAACAAAGTTTGTTTTCTTAAATTATTCCGTTTCTGTACAATCACGCGAGTTAATCAACCCGTCCTCGTAGTAACCGATACCAAACATTTCCAGCAAAACCACATTTTAAAATTATACATGTTAAATAAAATTTGTATTTTGATCAACCACAAGTTAAGGAATCTGATATTCTTTCCGTTGTGTAATATTCATGTATTTCAATCATGTCAATTTTAAAATATTCTTACTTATGTTTCATATATACAATGCTATTAATAAAAAATCAGAAAAATATATATCGATATTTATAAGTTAACATGATGCATTTCAAGTTTCAAACGGATTTCAAACAACAAAAAATCAACTACAACTACCAATTGAACTCAATTGAAATTATAAACAAATCTATTAAAAAGCATGACATAATATGCCATATGCCTACTGCACATTTTTATCAAATATTTTAATACTTTATTAGTAACTTACAAATAAAGAAAAATAGTAATATTAACTAAAGAAAGTAATATTTTCAGAGCACAATAAATACTATGCTAATAGTATTGTAATAACTAAACCAGATCATGTGTTGTGTAATATTCATGTTGTGTAATATTCATTGTTGTGTAATATTCATTGTTGTGTAATATTCATGTATTTCAATCATGTCAATTTTAAAATATTCTTACTTATGTTTCATATATACAATGCTATTAATAAAAAATCAGAAAAATATATATCGATATTTATAAGTTAACATGATGCATTTCAAGTTTCAAACGGATTTCAAACAACAAAAAATCAACTACAACTACCAATTGAACTCAATTGAAATTATAAACAAATCTATTAAAAAGCATGACATAATATGCCATCTGCCTACTGCACATTTTTATCAAATATTTTAATACTTTATTAGTAACTTACAAATAAAGAAAAATAGTAATATTAACTAAAGAAAGTAATATTTTCAGAGCACAATAAATACTATGCTAATAGTATTGTAATAACTAAACCAGGTCATGTGTTCATGGACACGACCTCGTTGAGTTATGATCTTACACCACACAGTTTTCATCTTGTAACCAGGTCACTAGGCTAAGGGAACACACTCTAAGGGTATATAGCCAGACATTGAGAGGTAACTACAAGCAGAGTCACTGCAAAGCCAGAGTGGGTACAAGCCTAGTGCCTTATTTATAATGTAGTATTTACTGTTGTTAGCATTGTTGTTATCGTTGTTGTTATCTTTATTTAATTATATATTATTATTTAATCGTTGTACTGCATATTATTTATCACACTGATAAACCTGCTGTATAAATGGAACTGCCTCGGCAACAACGTTACCTCCGGGACTAGGTGACATTACATGGTGATCCTACCTTTAGTTAGATCATGAGATATTACATGGTGATCCTGCAATCCCATCATCTGATATTACAGTACTTTAAACAATCATTATTTGTAGGTTTTCTTGTCCAAAAGCGCTTTTTTGTGTTATACCCGAAAATATCCTAAATATTACTTATGTGGAACCTGTTCAGAGCTTACAATATGAGATTTAATAGGTTTTAAAATATTTTATCAATTTAAAATGCGTATTCATATTTTTAAATTCTCTCTATCCATGACATCTGTCCAGAAGTACACAAGATATTTCTACTTGTAACAATTACTATAACATGAAGTAAAATATTCCAGTCAATTTCTCCCTATCATTCCTGTGTTATAAACCTTAATGTATAATAAATTCGTATTACGCTTAACTCCTAGAATGCAAGTCCAACGGTTTAAAAGTAAGTACCTGAGGAAGCCACTGAGCTAACGAAACAATTGTCGTGTTACGATTAAATACATATTAAAAAGTGAATTTTATAATTCTTTGGCTTCCTCAGGTACTTACAGGTAAGTCCTAAGGAAGCCACTGTACTGGCGAAACAATTGTCGTGTTACGATTAAATATTAAAAAGTGAAGATTTGAATCGTAGTTTTATTTCTATTTTAAATTATGGATCTTCATCAAGTAAAAGCCGAATCAATTCAGTTAGAGTTTTAATTTTTTAACTTTACTTGTTTCATCTGTTAATCTATTCACAAAAATACTATAGATCTGTCAATTTTTCCTATTAGTAAAGGTGACATGAACCGAGTTATTTTCGGTTGCTTTTATTTGACAAATTTTAACTGCATTTTATGTATTATATTAAGTTCTTCTCGAGATTACTATACGTTGGATTTGTATCATGAGTATTGTTGTGACTCATGAATCATGAGTCATGATACAAATCCAAGTAAAAATGGTAACCATGACGAGTCTAGTTGTCGGCATGTCAGAGGTAAATAGCAACTATAGTATTTATTTTAGCGCACTTCCTCGTAAAACGTTTAATAAAATAGGGTGTAGGTCTGCGTACTTTTCCTAGTATTTACTTAGGAATTCAGTTAAAGACTTAATTACTATAAATCCCAAATTATTCGGAAGCAATTTTAGCATACATTCTGAATTGCAAATTAAAAAGTTATTCATATTTACATCTTCAGTGCGTGCTTAAGTCTTTTTGATTATTTTACTTTCTCATAAAAATTAACGGTTTTATATTTCAGAATTAAATCTTTAAACTCATGAAAAATAATAAAAACTAGATAATGAGCGTAAGTATACAGAAAATAAGAAAGATTTTGAACATGATACCTGTTCATAGCAAATTCTCTGATTATTGCAGTGCTGATCTACTCGATGATAGTAAAACATCACAATTATCTCAACCGTAATGATGGATACCTTATTACTAAACCTTCTATCTAAACAACCCGATTGAAGCCGTGACAATCCAGTGACCCGGAACAGCTCCCATATAGCTTTGTCTGAAAGCAACAGATTGTCTGTTTCAATTCAGCAACGTCAACAGCGGTAGTTTTGAGAAAGTGGCTTGCAAGGGATAAAATATCGGTAAAGAAAGAAACAATGTCAACCCGGAATTCGATGAACAACGACCCCAGAAGTTTTTAGGATACCTTATGACTAAACCTTCTATCTAAACAACCCGATTGAAGCCGTGACAATCCAGTGACCCGGAACAGCTCCCATATAGCTTTGTCTGAAAGCAACAGATTTTGTTTCAATACAGCAACGTCAACAGCAGTAGTTTTGAGAAAGTGGCTTGCAAGTGATAAAATATCGGTAAAGATAGAAACAGTGTCAACCCGGAATTCGATGAACAACGACCCCAGAAGTTTTTAGATCAGATTATCTAATTTACGTGTTTGAGTAATTATATAATTAATTCTTGCCTCCATTTACAAAGGGCTTGTTTTTTATTCTTTATTATTTTTCTTGGCCTCCGGGTAAAAATATTCCTGCCTGGCATTCCGTTGCGAATGAGTTAAGTTGGAGTCTGCTATTAAATTATGCTTAGTTGATCTGTAAAATAGGAGTAATACAAAGGTTAAGGCTATTGCAACAATAAAGGGTACTTAATATAGTCAATTAGGGAATAACATCTAACACTTAGAAAAGGCATGTGGAAATTATAGAGCAATTAAAACGATTCTGACAATATTAAAAAAATACTACTAAAGTATCGCTTATGTATAACCTTATAACAGACGAAGCAGGTAATGAGAATCCATACAAGAAGGTACACAACGGGTACATTCACAAAGGTTGGGGAAATTACAACATAAGGTATACACTTTTTGTTTCACTGCTTATGATAGTCACACATAAATTGGTAACTGAAAACATGCAACATAATGCAATTACAAACGAAGAGAAGCAGAAAAGCGGGTAATAAGAAAAGGACCCAATGTTAAGTTAAATAATTTACATGTAGATTAAATAATTAGTTACATCTTTCAAATAATATTACCAATTTTTAGTGAAACAATTGCAGTGAATAAAAATAACATTATTGGAAACTTGTAACTTGTTACTTAATCTATATTTAAAATGGAGTTTCAACCCGAATTCTCTGCGTCAATCGATTATAATTTACATCTAAATTCACTAACGTAATTGTATCTATCGTGCATACTATTCTTCCTTTGTCCAAATTTGATAAAGCTGAACTAATCTTTATCGGAGAGTGCGGTTTTGTTTTGATCAAATTGTGATAAAACTCTTAGATTTTTCTCTTTGATTGACACTCTCAAAGATAATATTGTTGATGACGCCAGATTTCTCACATTTGCACTTCCAAAAGTTGTGAATTTTGATTTTATATAAATATGCAAGTGATAAACAATTGGTAGATCGTATCCGATAAAGTAATCCGATCGCACAAACGATATTTTAGACAGACTTATCATACTGTCATATTGAAGACTGTTATCGTCCATATTTAGAGATAATGTAAGTAAATTTATAAATGAATAAAGCAAGATTAAGTTTGTGAACATGAACCAGAAAAATGAAACAGTTTTAGAAAAATATTCGGTTAAACTCGAAAAAGTGAACAGATGGCTTAAAATCCAGCGCCAAAAACAAAAATTCACGATTTCTATCAGGCAACTCAAAGTATTAACTGCAAATAAAAAAGTCTTTCTTTGGAGACTGTGGTTAAGTAAAAACTCAAAAAACTATGTTGTCATCATCAGTAGGTAAAAACCACTAATCAAAGTGTCGCACATGGGGCGCAGTAAAGCTAACATATAAACGCGCAACTACTTTACACGGCGTCCACGTATACACGTTACATATAGTATATTAAAAAACAAGTTTCATAAGGCACCATTTTGCCGCACGAGATCAGTTTAGAAAACGAGCCGCGATAGCGGCGAGTTTTCTAAAGAACGAGTGCGGCAAAAGGCCTTATGAAACGAGTCTTTTATACTATTTTTTCTATTTTGCGTTTTTTACATTAATAAATTGCTTAAATTGGAATTATTTAATTTGAAAGTTCAGAGTTTAATTTTTATATAAAGCATGCAGTTGGTCACATTGATACTTGACATTTTCAAATTTAAATCTTGCTATCCGCGAAGTATATTATATTACATATTATTTACTAATTTTAGTTAACATTACTTGATACTTCATTTAAAAATATAAACATGTGTGACATAGAAACATATATATGTTGTTGTCAATTATATACAACATACGTTGTTTGTGTAAAATACGGACATATATCATATCTGTCAAATGTACATAAATTCTTAAAATCAAATGACAGCAATGATATTTATTTCTGTATTCGAACAACGCCCACATTGAAAAATGAAAAAAAGCGTATCGAAATGTAGTTCATTTCGATACTGTTTTGGGTTTCATAATGAGTTCATTTCGAACGCAAAATAGAAAAAATATTTTTTACGACTGTTCTTGTTTTATTATAAACATAATAATTTTATTTTAAAAGAAGTTTGACGTTCGAACTAGTTAGCAGAGTTAGCAATTAGACATTTATACGTATTCGTCAGATTTGCATATCTTTGTTGCTATTCAACGGTAACTAAGGACAAACGATTTTATCTACAAATTAAATTATAAATTCACATTTATGAAAATCCTATATGAGATCTATCTGGACCTACATTTCAGGCTGTATATCCAAAAATATATCCCAGAGAATAATCATAGTTTATTTATTTAATTCGTACGAGAAACGATGTTAAAAAAATTGAACACTAGATATTGGGTATATAAATCGCTTTTAAGAACACAAAACAGAATGTCATAAAAATAATATGTACACAAATATCTAAATGAGCGTAACATGGAGTGATGTTACGCAAAATTTTGATGTGGGCTTTTTGTCTCATAACTGTGTCGACGTACCAAATTTTAGAAAAATCGCATCAGCTGTTTCATATTTATAATAAATAAACTATTTCAGAATTGTAACTTCAGCGGCGTAAATCGCATAAGCTAAACAACTTTATGCTAAGGTAAGCTTTCTTAAATCGGATTAATTTGGTGTAAGAAATATGTAGCAGGTTTTTGTAAAGATATTTTACAGACACCGTGTATATCCAACACAAAGTACACAGCAATATGTGCCATACATTTGCGTTCACGAAATTTGAGTGACGTAAATAATATTAAAAATTAGCATACTAAACCAACCGTTTTCTCACTGTTTATATTTTGAATAACATATATTTAAGTTGTCTTGTGTCCATACTAAAATGCAATAGTTTATTACTAGCAGTTCTCTAGTAACTTATTTATGTGAAAATGCAGTGCTTATATATATATAAGTTGCGGTGTAAAATATCCCAAAATAAAATTATTTATATATCAAAATCTCAGTAGTTAGGTTAAAACTTCATTAATGAATACGCATACCACGTAATTTATTTTTGATATGCGTTAGATAAATATATTCCAGCAGTTGTATATTTTCAGGACTATATTAATAAATCACTAACAGTTAGTTACCTGTTTTCGATATATCTTCATGTAAAATATATGTATTATTATTCTGTTATAATTCACATTAATGATTTTACAGATATTCCGAGAAATATATTTCATTATAATAAAAAGAAAAATAATTAACCGAGATAATTTTAATTAAAATATTCATGAGACACAAATAACTTGCCCCAATTATTAAGTCATTTTCTTGCTTCCTTCTACTTCTAATCTTGTCACTACTTAATTTTGTTAACAAATGAGAAAACAATATAGGAAAAATATAGTGACAGTCAGCCATCCAGATAATAACGACTTCTATTTGAATTGTTGATTAAAGTGTAATATAATATTAACCTAATATGGAAATCCATAGTATTTATATTCTGTACTTTCACTATATTGTAGCCGCAACCGAAGTCGCTACTAGAAATAATTTTGAAAAATAAATGAATTACTTGTACTAGAATATATTCAACTCATATAAAAAGAGAAAATAAAATCTCTAATAATATTTATGTAATAGACATTTGTTTACCCACGAAAAATATATATGTGAAATAAATGTAGCTACACTCAGAAATACAATTAGTAATTTTTCCCAGTTTTTGGTAGCTTTTACTTCTCCTGTTTCATCAACAATTCGTACATCCATTTGGTGGTGTGTTATATAATCTTTTTACCATATCTTTAGACATTGTACTGATTACTAATTATTTCTTCGGTATACTTTCAAAAAAAAAACACGAATGCACTGAAAAATGCGAACACTTTCACTTTGAAACCACAATTTAATGGAATTTACGGCGTTCTTAGTTGAAATATTATTTCTTACACTTTATATCTTCTAGTAATTGCATTCTAAGTGTGATTTCTGTACTTCTTTGCACTTGTTTGGATTTGTTTTTAAAAATACTAGGTATGCTATTTTTTTTTCAAATGCTATTGCAGCCCATACTATTAGTGGGTGTCGTAACAATATTTTTTTCTTCTTTCCTTAAATCATAAAGAATCAGTAGGCGAAACCATTTGATCAGTCTCAAATTAAATTTCTTTCTATCAGAAAAGGTAAGTTTTCCGTTAGTTATATGAACGTCATATGTTTTTGCGCGAACTTATAATAGAACTGCCTGATAAGGGCTGCTTCCGTTGCAGTATAAAAGAAATTGTTTTAATGCGTTTTATATGTTTCATATTACTTCAATTTTTTTAGGTGAAGCTATATGTTCCTGCAGTGTAGTTGCATTTGCTTGCAAAACAGTATCTTCGTAACTAAGAACTAAGGATACCCATTTGAGAGCAAACGCAGTGTCGCAGTAGTGGTGGTTCGCTTACACGTGCACGTACTATATGTTATATGTACGTATGTTTCCGATGTGTCCAGTCTCAAGACGGCTGTGTTATATATTGTTATATATTGTTATTTCGTGTAAAGTAAAAAATAATAAATCAATAATGTCAAAAGCTATAAAGAGACCGTTGTTCACGAAGCACATAAATGAATAAGTAGATTTCCGTATTTAATTTACGCTCGTACGACAATAAAATACAAAGTTTGTGAAATACCGCTCGCAAGTAACCTGACGGTTAAAAAATCTGATCCACTCTTTTTTTTGCTTTATAAAACGATGTCCAATATGTCAAAATAATAATTATTATATGTGTCATAATGTATCATGTAATAAGTCATATTACTACGATGGTCTACTTAAATGAAGTAGACATAACCTCCAAATGCTAACCTGATTTTTTTATAATTAAGCTAATTTTGGACATTAATGAGTATCTGATCACAACTACTTATTAATAGAGAACGGACATTCTTACCACATGACTAAGTTCTCCGAATACAATAGCAGTTGCCCATTGTTAACGCTGCGAAAATCAGGTGTCCGAGAAAGTCAAACACAAATACTTCATTGTATTACGCCGGGATGTACTCAGCGAAGTTTACAAACATTTCCAATTGCCGATTGCGTTTAATGGAATATATCCTCCGAATACAATAGCTGTGTTGTCCATTGTTATCGCAACGGACCAGATGGCCGGGTAAGACTAACAAATACTTCATTGAATTACGCCGAGTCATGTGGTAAGAATGTCCGTTCTCTACTTATTACTAATGCTTTACAAATTGACATTTATCTTTACGTTACATACAAAAGTATAAACTAATATTATTAATAATTAAATTAAATTAAATTAATGTTTAAATTTTATTATTTTTACAATATGAGTGATCAAAGGTGTGAATTTTATGGAGTTTTTCTGTAGGAATACCTGGAATACTAGGAATACCTGCTGGTCTGGATTGGTTAAATGTGTGGTTTTTACATAAGGTCCTGGGGGATGATGTTCATTATTTGTGCTCAGTTAAAGAAATTTAACAGGAAATGTTGATTTTCTGTAACTTTATCTACCTTTTTAGGGTTAGAATATTTTCTTCTAGAGATATATGTTCTGGATCCTGTTAATTGGGTAAATATGCCATTTTAATTATTTTTAACACTTTTAATTGTCTCTTCTTTTCTAAATTTTAATGCTTTATACTTTTAGTTAAATACTGATGGAATTAGTGGGCTTTATACCTTGATAATCCAATATTGATTATTAATATAAATTAATCACTTTTCTGAAACTTTCTCCAATAATGTAATATATTTTTTTATAATAAATATCTTGTATTTTTATAATTAATTTACGTTGATTTATACTATTTTTAGAAATTTCTAACTTTCAGTGTCAAAACAGTGTCTTTTAACAGCGGTTGAAAAATATTCTCTCTTAACAAGTTTTGCTTTTGTGTTTTTTACTATTTTATTTGTTATAAAATAGTAAAAAAATTTTCTAATAAAAGTTGTCTAGAAACGCTAAAAAAAAATTAAAAAAAAAAAATTTTTGGCGTTTCTAGGCAACTTTTATTAGAAAAAATGTTTACTATTTTATTTGTTATATTTTTTAGAAAATATCCCCCAAAAAAAACAAAATGAAACTTCAGTCATACTGTATATGGAGGTTTGTTTAGTCCGTTGTCTAGGGTTGGTTGATTAATTAGGCCTAGGCACTTTTTATATTATTTATTCTGTCAATAACAAGTATTTCACTAGCTTATTAAAAATCACATAAGCTTCAGAGTTTCAGTAACGTCGCAGGTTAAGTCTACTTTTCCATGTTTCTTTTACGATCGTTGATGACTGACTGCCTGACGCTGTCGCATCGATGTATTGCGCAACTAAAATCCTACATTCGGCCATCCGACTCCGATTCATCAAGGCCTTCTACCCATGCCTTCATGTATTCTGCGCATGTGGTGGTTTAGATCGGTCCCTCGTGTATTCCCACTGCTATAACATCATATCTTTCATTTGGTTTGACTTTTGTCACTTCGTATGGTCTTAAATATTTCTTGTGAATTTTTAAACCAAATCCAAATTGAGTTCTTTTAATAGCGACTAAGTCTCCTTCTTTGTAGTTCTTCGGTTTCCTCCGTCTCAAATTATATCTTTCTCTATTCTCACGTTGCACTTTCAAAATTTGTTCTCGGCATTCTTCTCTCAGTTCCTCTCTACTATCCTCGAATTGTTTCATGGCTTCCTCCTCCAAGATTTCTTTTAGCAATATGTCTTCCTTATTTCTCATCTTGACTCCAGTTAGAATTCCAAAAGGAGTGGAATGAATGCTTCTGTGGTATGTGCAGTTTATTGCTCTTTGAACACGGTCTATGTGTTTGTACCATTTGTTTGGTTCTTTCAACTCAATTTAGTGAGAACAGGTATGATAGTTCGGTGAGTCCTTTCGATTTGTCCATTTCCGTGCGGGACTCAAGTCGTAATCATAACGTGTTGGATGCCTTCGTTTTTGCAACACTCTTGGAATTCTTTAGCAGTATACGCCGTGCCTCTATCGGTAATGATTCGTGCAGGGTTTCCATAAACTTTCTGTTGTTTGATACAGCAGTCTATCGTTTCTTTAGCGGTCGTCGATTTGGTTGGATATAACCACGTGAATTTGGAAAAGTCGTCGATGATAGCCAAAATGTGTTGATAGCTCTTTCCAGTGGACGTCATAGGGCTTAAATGGTCGATGAGATATGTGTGTAAAGGTCCTTCTTTTGGTATGGAACGAAGCAATCCCTCTTTCTTGCCTTCTTTTCTGCTCCCAAGTATGCATGGAATGCAATTTCTTATGCATCTCTGGATTTTATCTTTCAGCTTAGGTACAAAGAATTCTCGTTTCACCATTTCTTCTGTTTTGGTTACGGCAAAGTCACCTACTTCGTGTGCTTTCTTAATGATTTCGGTTTGCATAGTTCTCGGGACGACTAGCAATTCCTTTCCGCTTTCGTACTTGTAGATTATATTATTTCTCACCAAATAATCTTCATGTTCTCCTTTTTCCAGTATTTTACGTATTGCTAAAAGGTGGTCGTCTTTATTTTGAGCTATTCGTATCCTTTCAGAAATTCTGTTCTCTCTTGTCATAGTCATCATGTAAGAATAACGGCTAAGAGGGTCGACATTAGGCATCCTGTTGCCTCTTCGATGTTCGATTTCATAAACATACTCCTCCAACAGCAATGCCCACCTTGCCACTCTAGTCGTAAGATCTTTCTTTTGCATGGTTTTTTGGAAAGCGGAGCAGTCGGTTACAATTTTGAACTTCGTTCCTAACAAATAAACGCGGAACTTCTTGACTGCCTGAATGATTGCAAGGACTTTGAGCTCATAGCTGTGATAATGTTCTTCAGCAGGTGTCGTTTTTCTACTCATGTAATAAACGGGGTGTAATTTTCCATCTGCATCTGATTTTTGTAATAAACAAGCACCATATCCTAACTTGCTGGCGCTGTGTGTAGTTCTGTCTCTTTTCCTTGTTTGAAAATGTGTAATACTGGGTCGTTAGTGAGTGAATCTTTCAACTTCTCAAAAGCATTTCGCTGTTCCTTGTCATATGTAAACGTTTAATTTTTCTTCAACAGATCCCTCAAAGGCTTTGCTATGGAAGCATATGAAGGGATGAACTTGCGAAAGTAGCCCGTCAATCCGAGAAAGGACTGAAGCTGCTTAAGCGTCGTCGGTTCGGGGAACTTTCGTATAGCAATAGTTTTAGCATCTGATAGCTGAACTTTTCCATCTTCGATTATGAATCCTAGAAACTCTACGCGCTTCTTCAGAATCTGACACTTATTTTTTCTTATTTCGAGTCCATATTCCTTTGCCACTTGTAACACCAACTTTAATCTCTCAATTCCTTCTTCCTCGTCGATACTGGGTATTATGATGTCATCCATGTAGTAAATCGCTATGTTCTTCGCTGTGAGAGGTCTCAAAACATGCGAAATAAACCTTTGGAATACCGCAGGGCTGTTACATGCGCCAAATGGACATTTAAGAAACTCATATTGATTATTGTGCGTTACAAAAGATGTATATTTGATGCTACTCTCTTCTACAGCGACAAGAAAAAAATCCATTTTTCAAATCAATCGTACTGAAAACTCTGGCATCCTGCAATTTATCGAGGACGTCTTCGATAAGCGGTAGTGGAAAACGGTCTCGTACCGGTATTTTATTTAATTTGCTGTAGTCGCAGCATATCCTGGTTTCTCCATTTTTCTTCATCACCAACACCAACGGGCTGGCGAAATCAGAAGAACTGTGCCTGATAATACCTTTTCCTAACCATTCCTCCATTTGTTTTTCGACTTCTTCCTTTTCTGGTATCGAAAGTCTTCTAGGGCCTTCGTAGATTGGTTCTTCCTTCTTTAGAATGATTTTCATTTCAACATTCGTGGTTTTGGTCTTTTCTGGTTTGTAATTCTCGATTATGTCTTTTACAGCTTCTTTAATCTCTTTTACTTCAATGTGTTCTAAGTTATCTTCTTCTTTGCCTTCTTGGGCATCTACAGCTATTTCCATTAAAAAGTTGCGCTTCTCCTTCCTAGACACCGTGATACCATCTTCTCTTATGCTTATGTCGGCTTGCGTCACGAGCTCATTTCCAATTATGGCTTTGAAGCTTGAACAATCTGTAGGGACGACATGGAACTTTAGTTCAAATTCTTGATCATTAATTGAAACGTTTCTACAAAATGATCCAAGTGTTGATACTCTGTTTGGTCCAATTCCTCTCAATAAGGTTCCTCAAATTATACCTATTTGTATAAGGTTTCAAATTATTTTCAATAATATTTAAAACGTATTGAAATTTCTGTTTTTTTAAACGAAATCTTGCTTTAAGTTCATCATTTGAATACATTTCGAATGGATCCGTCCTTTCGCGGGGCCCCCTCGGCAGACGGCAACGTCGTAGACGTTTGGACATGCATACGGTTTATTTTCATCCTCTGATAATTTAGATACCACGGAAACTGATAAACCGATAAATCTGATATCATCACATAATTCAAGTTTTCAAACACAAAAAATAAACTTTTAAAAATAAGATTATGTTTATTTGTAGCACAGTGGAGCGAACAGCTGATCGCATTTAACCAATGGATAACATTTAATACCACAATTTTCTAGGGTGTAAATTAATTCGTAGAGATTTATTCGTAGTTATTCGTAGATTTATTTATTTGGCTTCCTTATTCGCTATTTATAATACCCAATCTACAGAATAAATTAAATTTACTTGCTTACTAAATAAAGTCTGCAGATTTTTATCGTTTATAATATATGGCCCTAAGTTAGATATATTAAAGTTGAAAGTTATATTTGGAAGTGGCTATTGTTCCCCTGTTTCGTGACCATTTATCCCATGTATGGCCACACTGGCCTTTTTTCCACCCTATAAATATGTATTTTGTAAACCCAAAGACGTGACCACTGCTTTACCCTGCTTCAACGTAAAGTTTCATGAGTATAAAATCGATTGCATAAATCAATGAATTAAATTAAAGCACGGAAAACCCTTAGAAAATTTAAAAAAATGAAAGCCTGGACTCTTTAAAACAATCCCAGACCGAACAACTCTATTTATTAATCAGCTCAACTCGAAAACATTATTTTTTATAGCAACTCAAATACTAACAAATTAATTTAATAGACACATCGATAGTAATATCTTCTTCTTCTTCTCTGTTTTGGGTTGGACGCCACCACGTCCAGGCACTTGAGCACACTGCTCTTTGAACTATCCCCAATAGATCTCTCAATTTCACTCTGTTAGTCTTGTGTCCTCGATAAAAGCCACTATTCTCCTCAGGGGAAGTTTGAGTACACTCGAAGGATACAATAGATCCCTCCCGAAATATTTCTGTCTGAGTTCCTTCAGTTCCTCACACGTACATATTACATGAAAGCTATTTTCCTCCTGTTTTTCACATCTCCTACACCAGGGCTCGCTAACCAAGCCCATGGTGTACAAATGCTTCCTTAAAGGCCAATGTCCGGTTATTAACCCTGTAATTATTTTAATTTCTTTTTTGCTACTACGAATTATGTTGGCTGAAAACTTTCCGTCCAGCCTCCTTAGTAGTGTTTTGGTATGGAGTTGACCTTCCGTTAACCTCCATTTATTTTTATGTTCTTTTTCTAGCCATAACCAGATCTCCCATTTAGCGGAATCCTTAGTGATTCCACATACAGGTTCTGGTCCTATGAAGTTCATATTAGTACCTTCTTTGGCCAGTTTGTCGGCTATCTCATTGCCTTTAATTCCCTCATATCCTGGCACCCATATCAGCGACACTGTGTTCTCTTGTGCCAGGTTATTGAGGACCACGATAGTAATATATCAATACGAACAATTAGGCGCTGTACACTGCGCTCGTTTGAAAGCATTGCCTTAAGGAAGTTATTTTTACTAGATAAAGACCGACTATGTACATGTGTGTGAGCGTTTGAAAGACTTTTCTTTCAAAGAAATCTATATTATGTAAAGATGAAGTCAAGTATAACACTAGTTTAGATATTTAAGTATAGCTGGGGTCTGAATTTTAATAGCTGATATTGACTAAGTATGTTGTGATTTTATACATGATTTAGATTTATTCTTATTACATCCAGATACAACACAAATTACGAAATAAAAAAGGATTGCTTTTTACAAACGGAAATGACTATATTGTATTTAATAATGACAAATTGGCACTTTTACATTTTAATGTATCAAAAAATACATAAATTCTAAATAGTATTAATCGAGATTTTGAAACTTTAATTAATAAGACCGTTGTCTCTTTGTTTAGAAATACCGTTTAATCGTTTTTTCTTTTATGCACACGCAGGGATGTCTCTTTTTAAACACCAACAGCAGTCGGCCACCATGTTTGTATTCCACCTTCTCTGGTACCTCTGTTCCATTTCTTTTATGTCCTGATGGAACCTCCCCCCTTGTTCTTCGCTCATTTGTCAAAGATTTTCGAAAAGAAATCAAGATGGACATGTAAAAAGCGAATTTTGATAACCTAAATGGCGAAAGCTTTTGGAGTTTTGAAAAACTTTTTCATAATCCTGTGTTTTATGATTTCCTATAAAGTTTTCCATTACACTTTTGAAGCAATCCAGGCTTCCCTTTCAACAACAGTCATAGTAGTTTTAAGTTTACTGTCCAAAACCAATTTTTTAACTTGGGGACCTAGTTTTGACTGTCTGAACTGTTTATATAGTTTCTGCTATCCATACTAAAAGCAAACTAACACACAATAACAGCTTACGACGGTATTTGCACGAGTACTATAACAGCACAAGGGATGTACCACTTATATACAGTCTGTGAACGCTAAACAAGTCAACATTCGCTCAGACAAGTTTAAACATATACAACCTACCGTACTTGGGACCAATATTTAATTCGATTACGAATACATGGGTATAAAGCTTGTAAATCGTAACTGAAACTATAGTTATATACATATTTGCGCATATCTTGGACTCGTTAATTAATAAATAAATTTTTACGTGATAGAAACAACTAATTTTTGGTTTAATAATAATCAGTAAACACATAAAAACCACAGGCAAATACACTGTAAACCAGTGTAATCCACTTGAATTTGATGGATAATTAGGACGCCTTGTTTAGAAAAGCGCTAATTCATTGCATATGATAGAAATAATAAAAAACAGAGTGGGAAGCCACAGTACAAGGTTGCATAAGGTTTACATTCAGAGTTCGGTGTAAAATTGATCAGTTTCTTTATCCCAATATGGTGGAAACTTACATGAGTAAATTCTTTCCGTTAGCGTCATCTATTATAAGGTGACAACGATCCTAAGCAAACTATTTAGCCGGTAAAACAATACCCGGAGAAAGAATATTCGTATATGAAATGCTGGGTTGATGGCTGAACCCTATAGAAAATCTGTGTAGTGAAACAAAATAAAAATAATTTGTGTAGTATCGTTCAAAAGACTTGATATTATTTTCCGGTAGTCAGATGTCCAAAACACATTTTTATTTTTTACAAAATAACTTTATACTAAACAATGACTTCATTTTCATGTATGTAATACAAGACACAATAGTTTCTTTATCTATGAAATAGCTTTTTTAAGATTCTATAAATATTTAATTTTATGTTCATTGAAAAATAATAATTTTTTATGTGCTTATTGCTATGTGCATTTATACCGGGTTAGGCAAACGTATGGATCAATTCGAATATCTTTGATATGGCTACTTAGATTTTAATAAGACTTTAAGCAAATAATTAAACGAAAATCTGGGATTAGATGACTATATTTATATTCGAATCAGACTTCCGGTTTATCCAGAAACGATGTTAACTTTTTTATGTTAAATAAAATACCCTATACATTTTTAGAAATTTCAATAGAGCTCTGCTTTGGTTGTTCAGCAATAATAAGATTTGCCATTTTTTTGTTCAACAACGGCAAAGATATTTAATTAAAACGGATATTTTAAAATCATGTTTATGTTTAGTAAGACATTTATTTAAAACTCAGTAAGTACTTGGCTTAAACTGTCAGAATGAACTTTCTAGACGTCCAAATATTGTCCATAGAAAAAGAACGTATTGGAATTCTGATGATGATTGGTTTTGGTGACCGCGTCAGAACTCATGAAAAAGTATGCGATTTAGTCGTTGGAAGGTGTAACTTGACCGGAAATGCTAGAAATTTACCGAAAAGTGGACGACAAAAAGTAGTAACTAATGACGTTATTGCTCAAGATATTGTTATAGCATTAGAAGTATTACCACAAACTTCTACTACATCCCTCGCACTAAACTATGATATAAGTTATCGATCAGTAGTCAGAATATCGAAGCACGAAAAATATCATTCGTGAAAACCACATTCAGTACAAGAATTATTGGACTGAATTGAATTTTGCGAAAGAGTGATGGAGATTTGCAAAAATTACCAATATTTTATATAAAATTTGTTAAATGATGCCGTTAATTGTCAATTTTAGTCAATAGATAACCCTCATTGAATGCTAGCAATGCATACACAACATCCGCCGAAATTAAACGTTTAGGCTAGTATTTTCAGAAACTGTATTATTGGTCCTTCTTTCATTCATGGTACACTAACTGGAGAGAGATATTTAAATCTTTAACGTGATCAGGCTTTTCCTAATATAGAGGAAGATGGAGAATTACCTGAAAATGTTGGCTGTCAACCAAATGGAGCACCCTCAATATGCTTTTAGATGTGTTAGATGCTTTTTAAATGAAACATTCCCAAATCGGTAGATTGGTCGTAAAGAAGTCATTAAGTGGCACGGTCTCCAGATTTAAACTCCTAGATTTTTTCCATTGAGAGATGGCCGTATAATCTGGACGAGTTACGGCAGAGAATAATTGAGGAAGTGCAATTAATTCCTGAGCAAGCTTTGACATATATCATTCAAGAATTTGTTCACAGGCTGCCATATTGTCAAGAAGTGAACGGTCATCATTTCGAAAACTTTATAACTGGTATTGGTTTTACTGATATTTTTTGTGTTCATTTTTCTTGTTCTCAATAAAAATTGCTTTTTCACTTAAAATAAAAAGTTAACATCGTTTCTGGTTAAACCAGAGGTCTGATTCAGATATAAAATCCCCAATTTGCATTTAATTTATTGTAGAAAGTCTTATTGAAATCTAAGTAGCCATGTCAAAGATATTCGGAATGGATTCATACATTTGCCTAACCCTGTATAAATGGCACATACATTTCATCTTTTTCTTATTGGATGAATTTTTTGTATATACCGCATTAAAAAAATCGCACAAATAAGACTTAATTCACCTAGAAAAATTAGAGATACTCCGTAATTTTCAAAAACCGCATAAAGAGATAGCAGTGAAATAAAATTAGGATCAAATTCTCGAAAAAATCACGAAATTAAGAATGCTCCAAAAATTTTAAAAAATCTACATTTTTATACAACAAGTTAGAAGGAGTAAGCCACAAAAAAGTTTTCAGAGTATGCAATGGATTAAATCAGTTATGTCTTAGATTGATTAAGTGATTTAACCTATATTTCGTACTATTAGTAATAAGTTAAATCCTAACTTGTCAATTTGCCTTATGATTATGTTAAGGACACAAGTGCCACAGGCACAAATAATTGTACATATTACTTTAAATATTTATTTTATTTTATATCTTTTATTTTTGAAGTAATTAACTAATAATCAAATATATTCAAGCATAAATAATAGGTTACGCATATTCTTAGTAATATATTTTAAGTTAAAATTTGTCTCCACCTGTATACAGATACATTCGTTAGTTCATTATAATATTTTAAAAATTTATTCACACCTTTTTACTGTAGACCTATTTTCTATTGGAGATCTATGAAGTACTGTGACGTTAAAATGTATATTTTGCTGGTAAATACTTATATCCAATTCGTATGTCTTTTAACAGTCGTCCAATAGAAATGGTCAATCTATTAATTTAGAAAATTTTGCTTCTCCCACTTTTATATTTATGCGAAGACACAGTTTCAGAAAGTAGTAATACTTTTAGACAAGAAGGCTTCAACTTGTCTTTGGCAAGAAAGTAATATTCAATATTTATGGTATATTCATGTAAACATAAAAACTACAATTTGGTTTCATGCAAGTAGTTATTTAATGTAGTTCACGTTTTAGTTTCTTGCATACAACAAGAAATAAATAAGCATTCCGTTACTTAAAAATAAATTTCTATTTAAAAATAAAAAGTGAGTGTTATTAATTTTAATCAACTAAGATTAAAATTATCACATGAAACCTATTCACATCCTTCAAAACAGGAGGCTTAAACAATTAAATTACAAATGAGCCTTCGTCAATTCTCTAAGCTCTAAGCTATATGTCTATCTCATTCGTTCATGGCCTACCTAGAATACATTTTTTGACTCGCTTGATATATGTATATGTTATTTATTCATACATATTCTAATCAACATCGCTATTTGATAATACGCTGGTTCATTTGTGCGAGTTAATCAGAAAAAAGATTCATCGCTAAAGAAAAAACCCAATGTATTCGACGATTTAACTTTGAGATGATGATTTTACTAATTATTTAATGAACCTCGCGATATTCCGACATACAGTTATTTAGATCTCGTTTGTGTTTCAAAGCTCCCTCAAAATTTGTGTTATTGACAAGAAAATTATTTTGTAATTAATTCATTTTTATAGTGAAAGGAACAGGTTCTATATTTTTTCCTTTATCTTTTTCAAAATTTTTTACGGGATCTAAACTTATTCCAATAATATTGTCACTTTGGGTACAAAACATATAAAAAATATTTCCAAGCATGAGTTATTAGTTATTACTAGAGAACGGACACGCTTACCACCCAGTGCAGTACTGGCGAAAGGCTGTATTTCTAAAATATTTAATTTTATTTATATAATTGGAAAACGAACGGGTGGTGATCTATAAAATTACGAAATACATATTTACTTGTTGAAAAGTTGTATTTATAAAGTTTTTAATTTTATTTATATAATTGGAAAACAAACGGGTGGTGATCTATAAAATTACGGAATACATATGTATTTGTTGAAAATTTGTATTTTTAAAGTTTTTAATTTTATTTCTATAATTGGAACATTTTTATTTGTTCATTTTGTCGTTCAAGTTGAGTAAAGGAGTATTAATATTGACTCGCAATAGTTTCTCAAGGTTTTCTTCTGTCAATTTTGTTCTCTTTGAATTAAGTACATACTTATAAATAGAAAACGTCCTTTATACATCGCAACTGGTTATAGGTGCATACTGGAAATATTCTTTTATTTCTTCATATTTAGCCGTTAGATTTTGTGGAATTGTCTCCATACATAATTGCTGCAATGTAATTAAATCTGGATTTCTATTAAGAATTGCTTCAAACTTTTGCCGAAGGCCACATCCGAAGTCACTTGGAATACTTTTCAAATTATTAACGGCCACATCTAATGTGGTTAGTCCGTCATTTAATTTGAGATTTCGATTTTCAAAATAAGTGATTAGTTTTGGCAATTTTCCAAAGTGTTCGTGAAGAAAGTACAACTGATTTTTTAAATTTGGGATTTGTGTGAGCTCCTTGCACTCACCAATACTTCTAGCATCCTCCTTTAGCAGTGTTACGAAATGTTTTAGACTATCGAAATTCTCAGCATAATAACTAGTAGCTTCCAGCCATGTTCTCCATCTAGTTATTACTGGAGTGCGAGGCAGTGACAAAAATGGAAATTTTTCCCTGAAAAGAGCTACTCTCAATGGTGCTTTTCTGAAAACTTTTTTATAAGCTGATAGAAGTCTATCAACTTCCGGAAAAGTGTCTCTGATATATTCACAGATTCTGTGGAGAGCATGTGATACACAAGTAATATGCAGCATATTAGGATATGTTTTCTTCAATAGTCTGCCTGTTTTTAACATATACGCAGCACTATCACTGACAAATAAAAGTATTTTTTCTTTGTACGTGGCGTCCGAATGAAGCATTTTTTGCATATTCTCCTTAATGGTTTCAGCAACTGTTTCCGCATCAACTCTATTTATAACACTTGTTGCTATTACGTATGAGTTATAGGGAATAGTTGGATGTAGTACACCAGCTACAACATTTACCACACAGCGTCCTAACATATTCACCGTTTCGTCGGCGCTTATCCATATGTATTGATTTAAAAGATGGCTTCTAGTGCGTTCTACTGTTCTCGTATAGCACCTAGAAACATAATATTTGCGTAAAGTTGATTCATCAAGAACATTTCGACCAGTATATTTTTTCCGAAATATTTTTAAAGTGGGATTGCTAAGTTTATTTAATGGAATATTAGCCGCCATAAAAGTTTTACAGAGTTTAGATGTGTTTGCGATCCTAAGTGACGAATTTTTGACGATATTTTACGGATTTTGTAATAAATTTCGGAATCACTGACATTGGACATACAATCAGTATTACCGTCAATCCAACTCGCCATTGTTTTACAATGCCGTTCTCAACATTCTTCCATATCATGTCTGAAAAAGTAACTTAAACAATGCTCTAGATCTAAATAAATGAAAACTAAAAATGTGTGCGTAAGTTATTGAAACTGAACGAAATTCAATGCACACTCTTACGTCGAAATAATTGGTAGAAATAGATTCAATCAAACGATACTAAACAGGATTTATCACAAAAATTACGATGTAATTAACAGTTAAAACTATGAAAACAAGAAACTTACTCACAGCACTTTATTTATCTTACGAAATATAAACTAATAAATAAAATACATTATAAAGACCCCGCTTCTATCTACGCTCATGAAAGCACTTTAAAAAACACCATATTCTCCGAATACAATAGCTGAGTTGTGCATTGTTATCGCGGCGAGACCAGGTGTCCGAGTAAGTCAAACAAATACTTCATTGAATTACGCCGGGATGTACTGAGCGACGTTATACACAATTCCAATTGCCGATTGCGTTTTATGGAAATTGCGTCCGTTCTCTAGTTATTACTGTTAATGTTTATGTTTTATGAAGAAATAAAAAATTTTCGATGCATGTTAGTTTTCTGATTGAAAAAGAAAGTGTCCTCCTTTTTTGTCAGAAATAGTTGGTCACCTTAGATTATAGTACATTTTTTATTATACCATTGAATTGTTTTGAATAGGTACTTAAAGTGTACACACACTTGTGTGCATCATCTAGATATATTTATATAAACGTAATTTAAGAAATTGTAATCCTATTACATGTTCTGTTACGTATACAAAATCATTCTCCTGCTTATTGCCTATTTTAGATCAATTTTATTCTAATCTTGTTTTCTTTAAACCCTCGTAGCCTATTCAAAACTAATAATCTGCGCTATATGATATTTTATTTGCTTAATTCTCTAATTATCGATCAGCTTAGACTCCTCCAACTTCGATAATTTCAACTAAATTTCATTCGTTCGATTTAATTTGGAGAACTTTGTACATTAACAAACCGGCCTACGTCATGTAATTTTTCCGTCCTGTCATGCTCGCAAGTTTTTCACTTCTATCTCGTAAATTGTTTCTCCGTTATTCAATCTTTTAGTGTAGGAATTTTTACTATGAATTATAAATCATCTAGACTTACATTCTTTTGTTTTATATTGTTTTATGTAATTTTTAACCAGCTAAATTAATTACCACCGCTTATCGCACCATCTCCTTTTCGTTTGTTTGACCTCTTCGACAGAAATCTGCACCTGCCGTCTTATAATTTACAATTTTCGCTGGACATTTTTATTTAACGTTTTGAGTTTGGATGGACTCTAATTGCGATCTTGTATCGTTTACGAGATTTTGAAAACTAAATTTCCTTCATTAAAATTTTGCCGGCATCTTCTATGACGTATTTCCGGCATGTTCCTTCTGTTCGTTCACGGCGTCCATTATGCCCTAAGCACTTGTAGCGCTTGTGTTGTTTGTGTCACTGGTGTAGTGAATCAATTTTTATTGCGGTAAGGTTATAGTTATCCACCTAATATTTGTCTAAATCGTACTTTGAACTTTCAGGATTCTTTTTAACGATATATTTATCGTGGTTTTCTTTGAACATCCAAGATTAATTTGGATTTACATTTGTTGGCGTGAGGCGTCTTAGCTGAATCTTTATAACCTGCGAATTGGGGCCTAACTAGCATTCTAATTCACCAAGACGCTGATTTGGAGCTTCCTTGTGTTGGCCACATATTGATTGCAAAGGACACTTGAATCTTGCGTGACCTTTTGGTTGGGGAGAAGAGGACGCGTTGCGACCATATTGGACTCCAAGATGGCGTTGTAGCGTTGTCCCGTTCGAATTAATGGGAGGAGTCTTGCCTTAGAAAATGAGGATTGTTATATGTGGGGACGTTAACTATTAAGATAACCAAGCTAAAAAGTAGGTGTAGACTTTCCTAAATTTTGCAGACCTTAAGGTATTTGTTGCTCAAAGTAAATAACTCTTTAGACTTTAGAAATTTTAAATTTATAATCAAACCAAGCCGTTTCGTACTTTTAAAGACACACACTTGTGTGTTTGTTTAGCCAATTTTCACTGCACATTTTGAAGGGATTTCTCCCTACTTCGTGTTTAAATTTACAGGGTTAAGCGTGCTTGACTTAATTATAAACCCGTAGTTAGACTTAAATTACCCCGGGTTCTAGTTTGATTCATATTAATTACTCAGGATGACCGTCAGCTTTTCTGGCTGTCACCTGTATTGAATTTTTGAGACATAAACGTGGCCAGATCCTTCTGATCGGACCCTTTTGACTGTTACGATTCCTATTAATCGAAGAACTATTCTATAAATTTTACTTTATATACATTGTTATAAACTGTACAGAATCTGAATTACGTATACGAAATTGGAATTCAAAAATATCTTTTGTTTAATAGACTCCTTCAGACAATTATATATATTTAAATTTTGCACACCTGTTATACGGGGGGTACTCCAAAAGTTCTATCTGGGTGTTTTGATTTTCAAATTCTGTAATTAACCTTACCTTCTTAATTTTATTTGTAAACAAGGCGTAACTTTGTTTTCTTTTAATAAGGTAACCTTCCATATTTCATGGAACTTTTGCATTCCTAGTAACTTTCGCGCTGACGTCTTTTGAGACTTTTACAGGAATTCTTGCGTAGTAGTAATTTATTGTTATCCTGGAGGTATTATTTTGGAATAACCCCTCTCACCTCTCGAGATATACAGGGGGAGACTCCGAACTTTCGGTCTCTGTTTATTGACTCAATAATTTTCGAACTTGCTTTCACTTTTATTAAATTGTTTAAGGCTTCACCTTTTAAATTGGTTGTATCTGATAGTACATTAGTTTTGAAGGTATTGATTTTACCTTTTGTAATTTGATGAAACGTCAGTGTCTAGCTATAAATTTATAGGTAATGATTTTACCTTTTGTAATTTGATGAAACGTCTGTGTCTAGAAATAAATTTGTAAGTATTGTTGAATTTTGTCTTTGATCTCTACCCATCCCTCAAGTTTTGAGTCTGGCAAAGTTTCTTGCATAACAACAAGTGATAAGGGGCTGACCCTCTGGTGATAGTTGGAGCAACCAGGTCCCGTCTGCTCCCGTTATAGCTGTTTCTCTGCAGGTGGTGTATAACGGTGGCGCCTGTTTTACATCTCGCGGCCTGGAACCCGCGACGTTCTCCTAATCACGAGTTAGCAGGCAGAGACCTTTCTGGGGTCATTGAACAACAGGTAGGTTCAGACCAGAGAGGATCAGCGAGCGATCTCTCCTTATCACTTGCCACTTTTTTTTTACGCCGCGTTGGTAGCAGTTCTCAATATTAATTAAGTTTTAAATTAACTTTTAAATTAAAATAATTAACTTTTAAAGGCCGCATATTGACAAACACATTAAAAATTGTTGAGTTTGTAAAAATTTGCTAAATATGCGTAATTGTGAAAGCTCATTCCAAAAAACGAGCGGGAACATTGGCATTTATTGGCTGATTTATCAGCATCCTCTACGCCGACTTTGTCAGGTTTGCCTACGTTTTGAGTAATACCTACATTTTCTGTTTTTCTCCACGTTTTCTTTCTTCGAGTTGTACTTTCCTCTTTTTCTTCATCATTTTCTTCTGACTATCCAGCATGCACTTCCACTTCTCCTGGAACGTCCTCAAGTAAACCACGCACATCTAACATTTCTTCGTCGACTTCTTCTTCGTCAATTGGGATCTGCAGATACCAGATTCTGGTGGTAAAAAAGAGCAGGAATGATAAAACCGCAGGTGTTAGTTTCGACATTTTCATGGAGAACCTGCAGAAACTTGCATACGGCAAGTGCGCTAAGTCACGAACACGCATTGCAGATTTTACTACACCGCAACGACCAACGTTCCCAAACTGAAACATGTAACTTTCTGGTTCTTGTATCGCAAAACCAGCTACACAATTGCAAATATCTTAGAAATAACAAATTGCACAAGAAGTTGCTAATAGATAAAATCAACTTCAAGAATCTTAAAATTGCACATTTAGACAGACTGTTTCTGAAACAGTGAAAAAAATATGTCTTACAACGCATTTAGAAAATTAGATATGAGATCATAACAAAAACTAACATAAATAATATTCTAGTAAAAGTGGAGTATCTTGGCTATATGAATCAATAACTAGCATATTTATTTTTCAAATCCAAAGGGCTTTCAAAAATATGAAATATATTCCCAAAGAGGGAACGTGGGCCTTTAAAAGGTTAATATGCATTAATAGGTAATAAATAACAATAATAAATACATTTCACAGAAAAAAGTCGTGTCATTGACTTGGTTACAGAAAAATATTTAAGCACTTGTACTTGTTTATAGCGGAGGGAGGTACTAATTTTAATAAGGTATACTGAAATATAATTCAGCCATTATTTGTTATTCTTGTAGCAGAGTTGTATGGTATTGTAGAATAGCTTGTTCATGCTTATACAAACGCAAAAAAATTATTCTATTTCGTTAATCAAAAATTTTCAAATTTCGAAAACGAGTATAGAATAGCGTGACTACAGATCAGCTGTAGTCACGGTATACAACAAAAGACATTCAGAACTCCATGCAACAAGACTACTAATAATCTAGTAGTTAAGTGTTGCCCGCGTTTATTAACTGTCCTACTCGTAAAATATGACATTTCTAGCCAATAATTCAATTGAGAGTTCGTACCTAAATAAGCTAGTTTTCTTTACGCAGCATTTAAAAGAAATTAGTTTTGAATTAAAATAGAATTTTCCCGTTAAAATTTATCAGAGATGATTTTTTGTTATTAGTTTAACGCCGAAACAATGCACTCATTGACTTTAGTTGAGGTTTAGGGGTGAAGCACTATTCAAGAATAGTGCCTCATTTCAGTATTGGCACACTACTGCCAAGGGCTAATTACACTAATGCTGATGCCCTCCGCAAAATTATTAAACGAGATCGATATGCCATTGACCACAAGATTGAGTATTGGCACGAAAGCAATACACACAATTTTACATGAATATTTGAACATATAAAAGTTTTGCAATCGTTGGATCACACACAATTTTGGCAGACGGTCAAAGACAAGTCGGATTAGATGGTGCAAAGAAATACTAAAAAATTCAACCTAGATTATTCAAATTTACTCTGTAAACATGATGACGGAACTTGGACTTATTCATATAATCGTGAAACAAAATAACAGTCCACCATTTGAGTCTTTCAAAACGATCCAAAATCTACGAATGTTTTTTGTGTGCCGTGCTGCAACGTAAATCACGGCTCACTTTCTTGGTTATACCATGTGGCTTAGCGAATCGAAAACCTGTAAGCGCTGGTTAGTTTACCATAATTCATTTACCAGAAGTCATCGATGAAATAAGAGGAAATAATTGAAGTAAATAATTGCTCTACCTTCATAATAATATTAGTTATCACTCCTAATACTAAATATTTGAATTTTAGATCGTAAGAACGTTGAATTAGTGACTCATTGACAGCATTGTATTCACCTAACTTATGACCTTGTTATTTTTATTTGTCCTCAAACATCAAAACTGCAACTTTTGAAATATTACGCACGCTGGCATCCAAAGTATCAAATTTAGAATGGAAAAAATGCTTTGCAAGTTGTTTCGAACATATGCAATAGTGTATTGATGTCAAAGGTAGATACTTTGATAAGCAATAAAGTCATTTACTAAATTTTCTTTTCTCAAATTCTTTTTACATTGTTTCTCGAAATATTTGGAATTATCCTAGTGTGTGAGATTATTATTAGTTAAAATCGATGGGATTATAAGTAAAGAGGTTTACATAAGTATAATTTTTAACATAGAGGTATTTTATCAACTCAGTGAACCAAAGCACATCACAGCGATTTATAAAAATTATTTGCGTATTCCGTAGAACTTACATCTTATTGACAATATTGTAGCCCTTTCAAATGCAAGATCTGAATCCTCTAAAGTTATTACGAGATGAACTCTATTGGGAAATAAGAAAACACCGCTCCTCTGTCTATACATATATGTACTGCAATACGTGGTAAACAATACAGTTGTTACAAAATTTAGCCATCCCTAGTTGAAGTTTCGTTGAATTACGGAAATTTAATACAACAAAATAATTTTCAATGTGAGTGCCTACTTTTGTGTAAACTGAAAATAAGGAATTCTTAACAGAATGATAAAAATCTCGCACAATTAAATGTCGTACTTTAAGTCTTTTCTAACCCTTTTCTACTGTAGCAGATGCATTGTTTAAGATATTAGATGTCTAAATCTCACCCACTTTTGAGATTAATCTGAATCATACATTTATTCGAACCGTGCCAATAACTATGAATATTGTATTTAGTGAATTGCGGGTCTAAAATGTGTGATTACCAACATCAGTATAGTTAGTGGCACCATTTCTATAATTGGCTCCTGAAGTATACTAATTAATTATATATGAATTATTAACTAGCACTTTGTCGAAGCCGCATGAAACAAGCGAAATATATATAAAAAACCGTATCATGATGATAGCTTGGCGAAAGCAATTGAAGCCGTAGGAAATGGAACAGGAAAAAAAAAACAGCGTAAAGAAGGTTTGGTGTACTTAGATCAACCCTTCAGTTTCGTTTAATAAGTCCCAAATACGTGAAATTCAGTCATGGTCATGCACCTATTCTTTCCGCTAAACAGGAAAAGAATGGATTCTGGAAAGTTACAAAAAGGAATTTCCCTTCAGAGAAAATTTGCAACCAGTGTAAAGGGATTTCTGAATGAACAGCTTAGAACTACTCCATTCAAAAGCAATAAACCAGGCAATCGATGACACAAAAAATTTTTAAAACGCCTCCCAATATTGACTGAAAAGAAGCAGAAGGAGCGACGACAGCTACTTCTGTAGTTAGGGAAAATGAGAAAATGAGAAAATGAGAAAATAATTTTTGAATACATATTGAAAATTTGTTGAAGGAAGAATATTCGTTCAATATTTTGGAGATAGCAGAAAGAGTTTTTAATGCTGACGAGACTTGTTTTCAACTATGCCTCAAAGAAAACTGTATTAGTACCGAAAGGATGTCGTAACGTATATGAAATAGACAACGAACCAGCACAAACAAAGTTAAGAGTCTCATGTACACTGAATACATGCATCTGCTAGTAGTTTTGTTCCAGATAAATGGGGTATAAGAGGATGCCAAAGTGGATAAAGGCAGAGCTTTTCTATGAATTTGTCTCAAATGCATTTTACCCTTACTTAGTTGAGAAGTAACGGGTGTTCAGAAACATTCGAAGTCAAGTGGGTTCTGGACAAAAAATCGTATATCTTTACTTAAGTATCTGATTTGTAATAATTATTAAATGTCAACTGTTGTCTGTCAAAAATCAATCTATCTCAGACATGACTTCATATTTTCAAAGACTACTTTGACTTCGAATGTTTCTGAACACCCGTTATATAACGTTAGCATTTACTGATGACCATATAACACACATAACATATTAAATAAGTGAATTTTGTTCACAGCTGAGGATTATTTTAATTTGGCTATAATCAAATTCAACTAGGATGTTACAACCAGCGATGTAGCTGTATTTATGCCATTGAAATCTTACTGAAAAAAAGAGATATTTCTATGTCGACAAAAAAAGCAGTCACTAGCCTTAACTGCTAATAAATGTGCATCTGTTTTGAAAACAGTTATGGAAAATCATTTATCATCTAAAGTCAATAAAAGCGGTTTTCGTACTTGCGGCCTAACTCTTTGGAACCTAGACGTAATAGATTATTCTAAATGCCACTTCTGCAGATAGAAATACCTTCGAAACTCCCCAACTACCAAATTTACATAAATGAATTGGATATTTAATATTGAAGATATGCCAGTGATATGTGGTAATGAGCTAAATAACCTGTCTCCAAAAACTAACAACGTACCAAAACAAAACGAAAAAAAAATCCTAATAAACCTAAGAAAAAGAAAAATCATCTGATATTAGATTTAGAAAGCACGGTCTGTAAAATACATTGATTATAGTAGTTCTAATTTCTCGCTTAACTTTTTGCCTGTTCCCTTGTTGGTTAGATATGTAAACAGAATCTCAGGTGCCATACTATCCGCCGGAATTTGAAATATCGGCTTTTCCAGTATAGTTGCTGTGGGTATCACTATGGCCCCCTACAGCCTTACTAGGACAACATATGTCATTGGCGTCTGGCCTTACGAACTCTACCATGGTCCCCCTCTCTCTCGGAGGGATACCAAAGATGGTCTCCATTGAGGCCGTTCCGGTTACTGTTCATAGATCCCACGATCCCCAACAGAGTCTGTCGCTGGAGAGTAAGGAGCCTCAACGACGATGTCGGCTCCGTCCTCCTCCTCCACTAGACAACTGCCCCATAGGTAATCGTTGGTCTTACTACTACTGTGTACAACCAGCGTACCACTCTTGGTTTCAGTCCGCAGGTCTTACGAACAGCTCTTCTGCATCTTCAGAAGGGTTGCGAGTGTCCGCCTCTTTGATTGGGTGCATGCTCTAATTTAGTCGCATCAAGTGTAATGCCTAGATACTTCACTTCATTGGTTAGTTCTAACTGTTGACCGAACAACCTTACGCTACCCAAATCATTTAGTTTTCTCATGTTGGTAAAAGCTACCAACTCGTTATTTTTTGTGGATTCAGAGTTAATCCCTCCTCAAGGCACAATCTTGCCACAATTCGCAGAGCATTTCGCATGATGCTTGCCACTGTTACCGGAAATTTCCCCGTGAATTTGCTCCTGAAACACAATGATTATCTCATCGTAAAACCTCTGGGTCCATATTTCTTGGCCATTTAATTTATGAGATTATCCACTACTAGAGTTCATAGTAGCGGAGAGATAGTAGCGGAAAGGACATATATTTTCCTCATTGACGACACCTTCTGTTGACCTTATGGAGATCGTGTTGTTTTGCATTTGGGTATGTGCTACTCTGCTGCACAGCATATTCTGGATTCAATTGGCTGTGGCAGTCTTTATATTTCGATCTCTTAAGTATCGAATAATGGAAGACATCGAGGAGTTGTCAAGAGCTCCCTTTATATTTAAGAAAACTGCAATTTCTTTGTGGTATAGGATCCTTTCGGAGTGCTTTTTAGGCTCTGATTTTTTACAACTTTAAACGGGATATATCGTACAACCAAAGTTATCAACATTTAGTGTCAGCTTCTGGTGACAATTTATTAACTACAGTAAGATACTGATTTCGTAAATTTATACATCGAAGGTTTACATTAGAAGACTAACCAAGATCTGGACGAAAATATTTATAGGCTTTGATAATAATTACTTCAAATGTAAACTACATTAAGAAAAATAATGAACAATGAATAAAAGTATTGTGTATCTGAGATCAGGTATAAATAGTTTATCAAATTAAGTACAAAAAAAAAAGTCAAAATTGATATATTTTAGTAGAATCTGAATTCTTGAAAGCATTCATTCGTATTATCACAAACATTATTTTCAATTTAAAAAAATTATTATTAAGCATTTTAATAGTAGTGCCAATTATTGCAAATAAGTATACAACATATGCCAATAACTATAATAAATTAGTCCTTAACATTTATATAATATATTTTACTCTATATGGTTTTCTTAGAAAGAATTTATATCCATTACTGTAAATATTAGGATTTCTTGATGCATTATAATGATAAAGAAATTCTAAAGTTATAATATTTTCTTTTATATTCAACATGAAGCAAACAACTTCCTAAAAGTGCCAATTACTATACTACGGTTTACGCTTTTGGTGAAATTCGTAATCTTGTTTGGCTCCCGTGCAAATTTAATACGTTTTCGTCTATAAAATACTCGAAAATAAATGCAATATTCTAAAGGAATAAATAAAAGCTCTAAAGACGTAAAATATATATTAAATTGATCAATACATAACGCATAATTTGTGTTACTAATTCAGTATTATGTAGTCCTAGTAAAGTAACTTTAGAAATATTTCAACTGTAATAAAGATAATATCTATAGGAAAAATAACAGAAATAGGAAAGAAGCAAGAGCATTTCAGAAAAAAAATGCCACTAAAAATGTATTAAATAATTTTGACTAAATTATACAATGCTCTTCGGTTATTGAAGAGTAGCTATAGTACAGAAGAAGTAATTTGACCACACATTAAGATGCAGTAATACATACGAGGTAGGATTGATAAATTAGGTCTCCAACTCAACAAACAAAATAAGAATAAGAAAAATGAAATAATGAGCATAGCCTTAAGATGAAGTAAATTTATTGAACTACTAATAACTATTTTTTCCACATAATCACCATTTAGTGCAACACCTTTCTCTAAACGTTGAATCAATTTCTTCATTCCGTCCATGAAAAAACGTTCTTGTTTCCAGTTGATCCAATTGCAAACACCAGCTCGGATTACAGTGTATCATGGAAAATGTTAACCTTTCAATCATTATCTTCTTTAATTTTTGGAACAACCAGAAATCATATGCCAAATCTGTCAGGAGGATGCGAAGCAACCGTGAATTTCAGGCTCGTCACTCTCTTCACCGTTTCGTTGCTGCAATGCGGTCTAGCATTTTCATGGTGTAAGAAAAAAAATCGTTCTTTCTGGCTTTACTTTACGGGTATGGCTCTTTAGTGATCGTCAGGTTTTTCAGTATCTTATTAAATTAATCGTTCATCATCCCTTAAGTAGATATTCGATATGAATTCCTCCAAAAAAATGGCGAGCGTGACTTTCTACCCTGGTGGAAGTCTTTTGAAATTTCGTACAGGTAAATAATCAGGGCGACCATATTCTATTGACCGCCGCTTGTTTTCGGGGTCGCAATGATAAACCCAAGATTTATTCACAGTGATGGTGCTAATTAAGAAAATCATCTCATCACGTCGATACTGGTTAAGGAGGTTTTGATGAATGTTTTTTATTTCTTCTTTCATGACATTCGTTAATTGTCGCGGTGTCCGTCTGGTGCAAATTTTTCTGTAACTCTTAAGCAACGTACAGGCTTCTTTCCTGATCGCTTTTCGTTAAACACCTTAATTTCGCCTCTATGACAAAGTTTTGCACATTGAACCCCACTGGCGAACATTCTTCACATCCATAAAACCTTTGCCATTAACAGCTTTAAAACGCCTGTAAATTTCTATGGCGCGCAATCTTCTAGCGTTAAAAATTCTATCACGGATCACTGATTAGTACGCATCTCAGAATTCGAACTCGTGATAAATGACGCTGTAACTCAACGACGGCAATTAGAAAAATGAAATTTTGAATGCTAAGGCGGGGTAGGTTAGAACTTGATTCTATTCCCACTACTCACATAATGCCATTGCTGGAGACGTTATATATCAATCCGCCCTCGTATATAATAAAAATATTTATAAATCAAATTAACGAGAACATATCCTCGTTGTTTAGAAATTCATTACTTTAAATATGATTTCGATCTATATAAAAAAGTCAAAGCTTTACTTACGTTCGAACATCTAGGATGCTCAAGAATTTTCTGAACAAGGGTAGAGTTAATGGAATTCCCTCGTTATTTCTAAACACACCTAAGTATTTGTACTTTTTCAAATTAAATTAAATATTCATCTCACAAATATTTTTCTCTTTTTTAATATAGTTTAGTGAATTTTTGCCAATTTTTATATCTTTCTAGACAAGAATAAATGAAAAAGCGAAACCGAGACTAAATAGCTCTAAAAAATATAGAACAAATATATTAAATCGTAACTGTTTGAGGAAAATCGCAATCTTAATAAATAATATGGTAAAAGCTTTGAAGACCATAGAAAAAGCGGATAAATATTATAGATGCCAAAAAATATGGAAGAAATCGCGAAAAATATCATAATTTAGAAAGAATATTAATGCAGTATCACAAAGGCGAAGGGATAATTAAAAGAGAAAAACGCAAACTTTTCATTCCATCCATGAATAAGATATATGCGTTCTTATAAGTTCAAACTCGTTGCTGAACATTAGCTGCATTCAAAAACTTTATGATCTAAAATCTCTTAATAGATCAAATTGTATTATTTAATTAATAAATAATAAAATTAAAAATATTAAAAAACGAAAAAAATATATATGCGAGTAATTATAATTGTGGTAATAAAAGTAAACGCTACCTGCGTGTAACACAGTGTTATCTATAGGTTTGATGTAAATATGGTAACCACACCTAAGTAGGTACACACATTTTTACATATTAGTCATTAATTAAACAACAGCATTAACGAAACGCCTGTTTCCTCCTCGAAAAGTGTCATGCGAATTTACAAAATACAAGAGATTTAAATTTGTAAATTGATGATCAAATTCATGTAAAAAATACCAATATTTGAACAATTTTACGCTTTTTGTGAGTTTTGTTCTCATGTTTTCAAGCTTACGTTTATTTCCTTCTGTCATTTTAACTTGTTTAATTTTAGCGAAAAAAAGCAATGCAAAAATATACAATTGTTACTTGCACAGCAAGTAATTAACGTACGCTTAGTTAATGGAACTTGGTAACTTAAAGAAAGTGGAAAAACACTCCATACAATGTAGCTTCATATATAAAACGCAGCTTTAAATTAAAGAGAAAGTCTATATCTAAACACAATGAATAGAAAAATTTGAAAAGGGAGCCTTTTTGGTGAAAGAAAATAATTGTAGTATCCTAACACTATAAATTTATATATAGTTCACATATAGAATTAATTCTACGCTTTTTTTTTAATATTATAAATAATAGTAGTAATAATAAATATCCTATACATTATTATTATTATTATTGTTAATAATTCCTATACATATTTGGTGTAGATATTGTTTAATATATACCGCATGTGTCAAATATCATTAGGCATAGGGAATACGTAGGGAGTACATACGATGTATATGTATATGGAAAAGCCGATCCAATGCCGGCGAAGACCGCGACGGCCGGCAACGATTGTCTCCGATTGTTTCGCAAATACAAGTTAGCAGTTATAATTTTAGCATCGACATAGGTACTTGTACTGAGTTCTAAAATAACATTTACGAATTGCAAGGGATTTGCTGTTCTTATTTCTTTCAGTAGATGCAGGAAATTTTTAAGCTGCTGTGCGTCGCATAAACAAAAGCGTAATTCTAATAAAATTAAAGAATAATCCTAATAAAATAAATAAAAAGGGATTCTAAAAATTATAATAAATTATACAAGAGGTTCAAAAATTCCTCCCTGCACAGCAAGACATTGTCCTAAGGCGGTCGTAGAAATTAGCTCTTACTTTTGCTAACATGTCGGCAGTTAATAAATTCGCAGCCTCACTTATTTTTTCTCTCAAAGCAACTAGATTTTCTGCTCTACCAGCTTCATGAGTATAAACAATATTTTTTAGATATCCCCACAAAAAGAAATCATTTGGAGATAGATCAGGAGATCGCAGGAGCCATTTAATGTTTCCTGTTCCAGTAATAAGACGATCAGGAAAAGTATTTCCTAGAAATTCCTTTACCCTCACTGCATTATGTGCTGGACAGCCATCATGTTGAAACCAAACGATTTCCTGATTTATTCCAATGTTTTGAATGGCGGGAAGTATTTGATTTTTCAGTTTGATTTGATTTCAGTAATTCGAGATACTTGTCGGCATTTAATATACCATCAATAAAATAGGGGCCTATAGAATGGTCACCTAAAATACCTGCCCAAACGTTTAGTTTTTGAGGATACTGAGTGCGATTTGCAAAATGCCGGTTTTGTTTTTCCGAAGCCCTATATCGAAGAACAGAGGGATTGTGCTTTCCGTGTAATGGAAAAGTTGATTCATCGGTGAAGAGAATATTTTTAACGAAATTTTCATGTCGATGTATCTTTTCCATAAAGTCTTGACAAAACTCCATTCCCGGAAATTGTCCTCGGGAAATATTTCTTGAGTTTTCGAATATTTGAAACATTTTAAACCATTACGTTTCCAAATACGTGAAATAGTTGTGTTACTTGTACCCAATTCCTCGGCAGCACTGCTAGTAGATCTCGTGTTATAAATTTCCACAATACTACAAATTAATACATCCCGCCGTTCTCTTTCCTCAAATTTTTGTGGTGATACCTCTCTTGGTTTGCATTTCGTAGTTATTGAGACAGAAGCAAGTTTCAAATTTATTTATAATATTTAATAAATTGTTTGTCTGCAAGGTACAGAACGGTCTGCAAGAGTCAGCGCAAATAAATTCATGCACTCCATTGCAGACTTGCCAGCATAAGACCATTTTACTAACTGAAGCTTTTCAGTGGGTGTATAAAGAGCCATTATACATTAATGTTATTGTATGCTTTCAAACTGTAACGGCCGCAGCTAGACTGAATGCAAAATTTCCAGTCAATCGGTATCGGAGACAATCGTCAGTCGTCGCGGTCTTCGTTGGCATTGGACTGGCTTTCTCATGTACGTATACATTGTATGTACTCATACGTTGATTCTCTATGCCTAATGATATTTAACACATACGGTATAGTAAAATATATAATAATATAGTACATACCATGGAAATTGCAATACAAAGAAAGGGTGAAAATTTTTGACAAAACTTGACAGAAATATATATCTTCAAAGTTAATAATTGATTATGATTTCATAGAAAGATAACAGATTAAAATAACTTAATTTTATTTTTATTAAGAATGTGTTGGGGCGCCCTTATTAGTTACATCCTTCCTCACTCTGCATGTGTTGATTCCAGTAGGTGGTCGATGTGCTTTTTGGGTATGATGTCCCTAGCAACTTGCAATTCATGTCGGAAAGGTTCTATCGTTTGCAGAGGATTCGTGTTCAATTGGCGGAAGATCTGAGATCTGGAATCTTCTACAAACCGATTTATAAGAGGTCTCGCTAGGTGAGGACGGGCATTATCCTTTTGGAAAAGTAGGTCTTCAAGCTTCTGAAGATATAAAAGAATATGAAGTGCCACCACTTCATCATTCTAATGCTGGGCGTTCATGGTGCCTTGGACAAACACCAACTTCCATATGCTATACACTGAGTCCTTGTTTGGGTGAAGACGAAAACAAAATCGAAGTTACAATATAGAGACCATATTCACCTGAGAAATTAAAGAAATCTCAGTCACGCCAAAAACCTTTCACTCGGTACCTAAGTGTTTCAACAGAATTCGGCTACAACCGGAAAATTCCTTAAAATATGCTTCATGATTCATGAGGATTTTGGGAACCGCATACATTCCTATAGAGTATCCATATTCTGCTTATTCACCTGATTTATTTCCTGATTTTTACATTTGGGTCATGCTAAAGCAATTCATTTTTCAAGAGACCCCACAATGGACGTACTTCATAAAAAGATTATAACTGGTGTGAAAAGAATTATGAGAATAACGTAATAAGTTTATTATGTTTTTAAATAACATCCATAGAACTATATGTATAGTAATTATTAATAACTATTCACTTTCGCAATGGGATCTACTTAACTTATTATTTTACCAATTAATAATTAAGTGCTTTTCTACATTTTCGACACTATTTTTATATGCTGAATCGTTCTATCGACTTCAACTGAAGTGATAGGGGCATATTTTAATGATGTCAGATGTTCGGGGTCTAAATGTAAATTGTTATCTTCAACAGTCGAATTTAATGATAATGATAAAATCGATAATATTTCTGTTAAGTTTCGTAAACCGTCGTTCTTTGTTGTAACACTATAAAATTTATGTAGTATAACCTTACCAGTTCGATCTGGAACATTTTTCAATAAATTTTCACAATTTTAACAGAAATTTACTAATAAAGTTATTTCGCCAGCCCACAATTTTTTTCATTAATCTACTTAAAAAACTATAATGGGCTTTAATATACGCCAACTGATCTAGAATCTCGCGTTTTTCGAATAAACTTTTGGATTTTATAATTGATACAGCTGAATCAGAAAAATCTAATACAATGTTTTTTATATGATTATAGATATTCGCGTGGAATATGACTGCGCCTAACCACGTTTCCCATTGGGTAATTACCGGTTCAGGAAGCGGAGGAACATTCGGCAATTTTTCTTTATATACTTGGACTCGTGGACATCCTTCCTTAAATATTTTTTTACGTTCGAAATTAAAGAATTAACTAAAAGAAGCTGACCTCAAATTTCCTCGCAAACTCTATTTATTCCATGCCACTTGGATTAAATTTTTGTAAAAAATTTTTAAATATGCCTCTCGTCATATATGCTGCCGCATCTGTGACGAAAAGAAAAATTTTATCAGTCGGCAGAATATCTCGAGCAAAAAGGACATCAATCTTTCATTAACAAAGCGAACAATTTATACGCTATGGTTTTCTCTAACTCCTTCGTAATAATTAAAAAAGATTTTGGCAAAATATTTTGGCTAAAAATACCAACTAATAAATTTGCAATCTATCGACCACGAACATTGGTCGTGTCATCAAAAATGTGATTTTATGTTGAAAATGTAAAAAATATTCACTTTATGCACAAAAACTTAAAATATTAATTTTATGCTAAATATGTAATTTCAGTGTAGAATGGATATATGTATTCACAAAATTGTGTTGATATTCCTAATAATATAAAATATGTTTTTTACATAAAATGCGAATTCTAATTATAACAATAAGAGCTACTAAACTTATATTTTTGCCCTTGTATAATTTTTTGTTGAATTATTTGAAGCTATTACGTAATAAATTCTTACTTCACCGAGGGAATATATAGCCTCCAAGGTCAAAGTAACAAGTCCTAACGTTAAAAATTTGAATGTTGTAAATAAAATATTTCGTATACAGACTTAAGCTTGAGTTAGCCGATAAATATTAATGTATGAAAACCAAAAATGTGTTATTCTCTTTTTCTCTGGATACATTTCTGGATATAAATTCAAACTATTTAGACTGTTATAATTACCTAAATTATGAAAGTTCTGTTTTGAATATAAATGTCTATTTTATTTAATTCTTAAATTATAGTTTAGTTTAGTGTTAAGATTATTTACTGAATAGACACATGAGAGTATATTGACATGAGAGCAATTACCTGTAGCATGTAAACTTACACATTTTAATCATGTACTGGACAGTCTTCAATTATCCTTACATTTCTATCTCTCATACAATATTTAAATAAAATTCTTGGTAATATGTTTATCAAGTCACAATTTACGTTACCAGCACATTCCGCATTTTACGTCATTAATTATTATTAAAATATTAGCTTTTAGCTAATCAAACCACCACTCCTACAAAAATCCTTGTTTTCTATTTATATACTCATTATTTGAAAGATTAATGTTCCATTTTTTAAAACATCTTTTGTTGTCGCTACGGGAAGTGTACTTAAATGATTGATTGTATATAAAATAGTACATACGCATATATACATACATGTATATATATATATATATATATATATATATATATATATATATATATATATATATATAAATTTTGTATGGAAAGTGAATTCAAATACATTCAAAATTAATCCAATATTTATTTCTTGGAATATGCTTCCAAAGTCTTCGAGTTGTGTTTAATCAATATTACGAATATCCTAAATTAACTCTTTATGACAGTTTTCAAGAGCTTAAAAGATTTTAGTAATAGTAAATTACATATGTATTTAAATATTCGAAATGTTAATACTTTCATGGTAATATGAAGGCTGTTATTTTTCTGTTAAGCCTAATTAATTAACTCATTTATTTTTAATTTTCCGAAGTATTTCCCCGCGTTTCATTTGTAAATACATCAACCGCTTCTTCGGCGCAATATAAAACGCAAACCCCGTAATGTATTCTTTATACGTGGAAACAATAGACGTCACTAGGTCCCAGGCCTGGATTATGCCACGAATGACCCACTATTTCAATGCTTTGGGCATTCACATACTCAAGCACCAATTGGAGAGCAAACCTTATTGTGACGCATTATTACCTTTCCTCGTGCATAATTTTACAAAACTTATATACCTTCAAACATTTGTGTAAAGTGGTTGTATTGATTGGGAAGATGTTCTAATGTTATGGTTGTATCCGGCTCGTGGATCAAATGTTTGCAATGACTCCGGTTTCTGGCGATGATGCTTCAACGTCAGTTACTAGAATCACGACCACTATATTGCTTCACCCTGCACAAGTTGTAATGCTATATACACTTTACTTTTTAAATCTTCGGTGACTGTTTGTTAAATGAGTGGCTAAATATATTTATTTACGCTATATATAAATTTATTTTAGATATACAACGATTTATACTAACAGAATCTGCTGTTTTTAATAAATAATTGTTATTTTGGTGTTGTGTTTGAGGTCATACTGTTTGATATGAATGTTGCTGGTATGAGACTCTGAATGATATTATAAGTCTGTGTGTCTATTCTGTTCTGTTTTACAAGTTGATAAAAACATACCACTACCCCTAATTATTACATATTAAAAGCGTATTGCTAGAATAGTATATTGTTTGACGTCATAACGGGAAATTGTGTGTGTTATCTAATTCCTGGAAATTATGCCTATGAGCAATAATCGCCAAGGTATACGATACTGTCTTAAAGATCTAATCTTAACAAATAAATAACAAAATATAATTTCTAATAAAGTATTAGTAGGTGTCATAAACCTAAGTATGCATTTCCGGACCGTCCCTTGAAAGAGTAATAAGATTTATTATATATATAAAAGAAAGGATATCTTAACAATGAATATCCTTGTTCACTAATCGATTTTTATGCCACATACATATTTAGGAATCGTGAATCTATTATATATATTTATTTAACAATGGCAGATATATTAAGGGTCTACTTAAATCATTCACTGATAACCATAGGCAATAAATGAACCTGGGAAAAGATGCCGATTATTAGTAATCCCAGGTAATAATAGATTTGAAGATATACAGAATTCTTAGAACTTAAAGAAGATTTTACAACTTATACGTGCTAATAAAAATATATTATACAGTGGGTTAAACTTGAAAATGAAGGTTAAATATCTATAAAATTGGAAATGTTTATGTTTGAATTTAAAATATTACGAAAGGATATTAAATGTATCCTCAAAAGTGGTGTTAATTGCCTTTACAAGCAATCTGTAGGATTGCTTAAATATTCCTTACAGTAGCATTTCGATCCTCTCCAATCAAGTCCCGAACAACGCCAATATTGGCGTTTTTGACTTAGAAATTCAAGACATATCATTTAACGAAAGTCGACCGCTTTGAAATCCATTGTATTACGGTTTTACTGTGGCGAAAGATTATAATTTGTTATTGAATGCTCGATTGATTTGAAATTGTAAAAAATCACAACTCGATAACGCTCTTTGTTTAATTCCGTAATTTCTTATGCAATAAGATTATTTTAAACTCTTGTAGTTTAAAAAAGGTATATAACCCCTTACCACAATTATTAGTCGTATCCTAAATACGTATTTCGACAACTAAGTTGTCATCATCAGTAGGTAAAAACTACTAATTAAAGTCACACGGGGCACAATAAAGTAAGATAAACGCTTCCGCACAACTACTATACACTGCAACCCTGTAAAGACTAAATTTACCATGCACATCTCAAACTACGAGACAAAACACTTGCCTCTTAGAAAAGGTTTTTAAACATGTGTTAAAATATCGAACAAAGGGACGGCAAAAATTCTTCTCTAAAGAAGGAGCCTACTAAAAACGATTTTAAAGCTACGGTGACCTACTAATAAACTAAATGAAACACCTTATATTTCCACAAAACACTAGTATATTTAACTGTATGAGCATTTCATGTGCAATGTACAAATTAATAGTTATTATTTAAACGTGTTATTTCGAGTACGCAGGTAGTGACAAAATCTATAATGGGTAGGAGTATAAAAAAAAAAAATTTCCATTAACAAATGGTTAAAAAGTCGTATATATATAGTAAAGGCCGAACTCTCATTGCAAATTCTGAGAAAGACAAAATTAAGAAGGGGCGTTACATGTGAAAAACCAGACATCCGGCTTGTTGTATTATATTAAATGAGAATCAATCCTCGTGAAAAGGGTCAATGAATAATTAGATATTGTAGGTGTATAATTTAAAAGTTAATTATAAATAGGTGACAATGTGTTATATTAAATGAGAAACCATTCACGTGAAAAGGGGGTCTATGAATAATTAGATATTGTAGGTATATAAATTTAAAAGTTAATTATAAATAGGTGACAATGTCCTAGTTAAGGAGTTAAGCAATTTAATATAATGTATAGAATTCACGGTAGGCTCTGGGTGTGTTAAGGAGGTAATTTTTTGCATATTAAATGAGAATTCAATGCACGTGAAAAGGGTCTTGAATAATTGGATATTGTAGGTATATAATTTAAAAGTTAATTATAAAAAGGTGACATGTCCTAGCTAAGGAGTTGCGCTATTTAATATAATGTATAGAATTCACGGTAGTCTCTGGGTGTGTTAAGGAGGTAATTTTTGCATATTAAATGAGAATCACTTCACGTGAAAAGGGGTCTATGAATAATTGGATATTGTAGGTATTTAATTTAAAAGTTAATTATAAATAGGTGGCATGTCCTAGTTAAGGAGTTGAGCAATATAAAATAATGTATAGAATTCACGGTAGGCTCTGGGTGAAACATGATAAATAATTTAATAAACAAAACACCCGGTACATCTGTTCCACAAAACGTGAAACATTTTACATTTCGTGAAACAAACACACCGAGTGCTTCATTCAACAACCATTGTTTAGGAGGTAATTGCATTATTTCACGTGTATGGATTCCCACATGTCTATATTTCTGATGTTACATCCCCCACCCACTTATAAAAATGTGAATAGACAGCTGAACGGTATTGGAGATTTATCGCTATTCAAGGAGGTATGTTTATTTTTCGCGATAAATAAATATACTTTCGTAAGCATCAAGTTCATGGGGTTTATTAATTCCTTTTATCAATACACGTGAAATAATGCAATTACCTCCTAAACAATGGTTGTTGAATGAAGCACTCGGTGTGTTTGTTTCACGAAATGTAAAATGTTTCACGTTTTGTGGAACAGATGTACCGGGTGTTTTGTTTATTAAATTATTTATCATGTTTCACCCAGAGCCTACCGTGAATTCTATACATTATTTTATATTGCTTAACTCCTTAACTAGGACATGCCACCTATTTATAATTAACTTTTAAATTAAATACCTACAATATGCAATTATTCATAGACCCCTTTTCACGTGAAGTGATTCTCATTTAATATGCAAAAATTACCTCCTTAACACACCCAGAGACGTGAATTCTATACATTATATTAAATAGCGCAACTCCTTAGCTAGGACATGTCACATTTTTATAATTAACTTTTAAATTATATACCTACAATATCCAATTATTCAAGACCCTTTTCACGTGAATTGAATTCTCATTTAATATGCAAAAAATTACCTCCTTAACACACCCAGAGCCTACCGTGAATTCTATACATTATATTAAATTGCTTAACTCCTTAACTAGGACATTGTCACCTATTTATAATTAACTTTTAAATTTATATACCTACAATATCTAATTATTCATAGACCCCCTTTTCACGTGAATGGTTTCTCATTTAATATAACACATTGTCACCTATTTATAATTAACTTTTAAATTATACACCTACAATATCTAATTATTCATTGACCCTTTTCACGAGGATTGATTCTCATTTAATATAATACAACAAGCCGGATGTCTGGTTTTTCACATGTAACGCCCCTTCTTAATTTTGTCTTTCTCAGAATTTGCAATGAGAGTTCGGCCTTTACTATATATATACGACTTTTTAACCATTTGTTAATGGAAATTTTTTTTTTTTATACTCCTACCCATTATAGATTTTGTCACTACCTGCGTACTCGAAATAACACGTTTAAATAATAACTATTAATTTGTACATTGCACATGAAATGCTCATACAGTTAAATATACTAGTGTTTTGTGGAAATATAAGGTGTTTCATTTAGTTTATTAGTAGGTCACCGTAGCTTTAAAATCGTTTTTAGTAGGCTCCTTCTTTAGAGAAGAATTTTTGCCGTCCCTTTGTTCGATATTTTAACACATGTTTAAAAACCTTTTCTAAGAGGCAAGTGTTTTGTCTCGTAGTTTGAGATGTGCATGGTAAATTTAGTCTTTACAGGGTTGCAGTGTATAGTAGTTGTGCGGAAGCGTTTATCTTACTTTATTGTGCCCCGTGTGACTTTAATTAGTAGTTTTTACCTACTGATGATGACAACTTAGTTGTCGAAATACGTATTTAGGATACGACTAATAATTGTGGTAAGGGGTTATATACCTTTTTTAAATTATTATTTAACCACAGTCTCCATTGAAAGAATTTTCTTGTAGTTTAGAAATCCTCAGTACTATATTTTTTCATTTCATAATCAAAATCTTTAAAAAATATAATGGGCTGTTAAATTGGCTCAGCGGAAACAGAATAATCCTCGTATGGTAGCATAAGTTTAATCAATAATCATTTGCAGAAATACACCTTGAAAATTTGTATTCCATATAACTACAAGCAATTTGAAAATAAAAAAACAATAAATTCATTATGAATCCTATTTAGACTCTTTTATGAGTCGCAAATATCATTTACTATTTTAGATTTTTATTGAGTTTACATAGATGCAAAAAGTTTCATTTGTCCTTATCGGAGTTTATTTACTTTTAAGATGAAATAGTAATTTCTGAAGTTTCTAATGAGTTTGAGCAAATATGTAATACGAAAGTAGACAATTATTAAACTTGTAATAATTTCTGTTCCATCAAAGCACACATTGTACTAATTACTTTTACATTTGATTTAAATTTTATATTAGTACGAGGGTGACACTGAATTTAGTGAGATGTACCAACATCACTCAATTACAATGGCATTTCCTGCGTATCCCTTGAACTTCAAACTTGTATGCCAACGTTCGCGGCAGCATTACTACTGTTACAGTGTTGGTAGTGAAAATTTAAATACATGTAGTCATGGCGTTAAGTTGAGAGCATTTCAGCATTATGATAATGTATGATTTTAAAGTTGGCCTAAATGAAGAAGAATGCATGCAACGCCTGTACACGGCTTTTGTAGACGAAGAACTATCTCGGGCTGCGGTTTTTAGATGAATATCGCCGTAGTCACGGTTATTTGCATGACGAGGAACATACAGGTAATCCAAGATCAGCAGTCATATTTTAAAATGTGCACCGTGTTCGTAAAATGTTGCAAGAAGATAGAAGGTGCACTTACACTATGATAGAGGTTTTGGATCCAGGCAGCAGTAAGGCAAATCCTGCATGAAGAATTACATGTGAGAAAACTTGTGTCACGATGGGTGCTACACCATGACAATGCTTCGGCGCACCCTCCTTATTTGTCGGCTCAAGCAATATGCGATTTCTGGCTATTTTTTAATCTTAAAAAGAATTTACGTGGTCGTCGCTTTTCTTCAGAAGAGGAGATTGACTTCACCATTCACGAATATTTTCACTCAATTTCGAAAAACTCCTGGCGTGAGGTTTTTGAACGTTGGACAACTCGTCTACAAAATTGTATAAATAATCAAGGAGAGAGATTACGGTGAATGTGGATAAAGTTTCGAACTTGATCTTTGTTTCATTTCTCTATATCTCACTAATTTCATCGTCACCTTCGTAACTATACTTACATGTTAATTTGTAAATTGCAACAATAGTTTAGATATAGGGAGTAAATTGAAGAAAGAAATTACAAAGGTGTTATGCGCCAAGCGCTTTTATAGAGATTGCAATTCCAATTGAAAGATGGCGCTTCCGGTATGTATTCAAGTTGTTGCGTTCTAAAAATGACAAGTGGGTTTTTGCTTTTGTGAATAACAGATTGTAATTTAAAAAATGAATGAATGTTGCATAATAGTCGACGAAGCAAGGGCAGTGGGCGTTTTGGAGGTGAGCAGAAAGAACTTAAAGAGGCCGGTAAAACATACCAAGCAAAAAAAAGCTGATGCACCAGCAAAACTGATGTCAGCGCAACAGGTTTGCACTCATAACCTAATCTACAATTTAGATACTAACTGCTTCTTCTTTTTAAGGTTCCTTGGAAATGCAAATTAAGTTTTAATACTAAGTTTTAATATTCGTAAAGCCATATTTAAGAAATTTTATAAAGAAATCTCGAAAACACAAAGTACATATTTAATGGGTCTTATCCAACTGACCCAAATTAAAAGGCACTGGAACAATGCAATTCCCAAAAAAAGGAGACAAGTTACTATACATTATACTGTTTGCTGCGATGTGTAAAAAATCTTCTATGGATACTTTTGCTGTCTCACGAAAAAGACGGTCTCATTAGCAAAAATAAATTGGAGGAAACATGTTACATCGACAAAAGAACCTACCACAAGCCGTCCAAATTTTTCGTAGATGATCCAGCTCATTTGAGCTCACATTAATAGTATCCCTAGGGCTATAAGTTACTAGCACGTGAGAAGTAATACAAACAATACCTCAGTCTTGACTTGAATATAAACAGACTATTTAAGGCGGTTCAAAACAAGTACCCTGACTCTACAGTTATCTACAAATTTTATATCCGTATTTTTTTTAAATATTTTCCAAATTTTTCGTTCTGTAGGCCAAGAATGGATACATGTAATACATGTGACAGGGTGGATTGTGAGATTAAAGCTAATTATAAAAAATAGCAGTTCAACTAAAACTCGCCTACAGCCACAACAAGCTAAAGCTGAGAAAGCCAAAGACCTCTTAAAGCAAGATACGATCAACTCTCAACAACCAGGCAGCAATGTATGTACTGTATCTATGGACCTTGAGCTTACTGTTTGTACTTAGTTTAGTTCACTCTGATATCTTTTACATGTCACAACTCTCTTGATATAACTTTGGAATGCTTATTGGTGACACCAATAATGCATATATGTGTGTCTGGCCTGAGGGTTTTGCAGGACGTGGGACGTGGTGCCCACAAAACAGGTTCATGTTTGCTGTAGTTTCTAAATATTGGTATTACCGACAAGAAAAATTTAGTGATTTGGTACGATAATTGCGGCAGGCAAAATGAAAACAAATAGACACTGTTTGTCTTGATATTTTAGTGGTTGCTGGGCAATTCGAGTCAATTGAGCAAAGGTTTCTTGTGTGCGGTCACAGCTTTATGCTCTGCTATCAAGACTATGCGTTGATCGAAAAACGTAAAAGATGCACGAAATCGTCTCAGAAGATGTGATTCGTGTTATCGAATCCACAAAATATACTCCACCGTTTAGTGTTGTCAATATGACAAAACACTGCTTTTGGGATATTAAAACGCCTACTGCTTCCTTTTTTAACACATCTAAGTTAGACATCAATAAAATTGTCGCAATAATGCACTTATTATATATAATATTTATTATAATGTGCCTATTCGGGCTCTTGGAATGAAATAAATATTTTAAAGAAAATTAAAACCATCGAGCTCCTCAAGGGACTAGAACTTCAGAAGTTTCCACCTGAAAATAAAGTTTCTCAGAATAAGAAATCAGAATAATTGAAACATACGTGAGTAGGTAAACCCCACCAGTTTTGTATAATACAAAGGTATTTTTAATAATATAAAATATTATTAAATGTGTTCTTCACACCAGATTTTTAATAATATTTTATATTATTAAAAATACCTTTGTATTATAAGAAGAAATGCTTGAGTTGCATGTTACTCTATCTTAGGAGTCCTGCACACCAGCAATTTTATGAAGATCTGCTGGAGAAAGCACCAGCAGGCAGCAGTGTTATGTCACCTTCGTGAAGATATTATAATGTTATAATTGTTCTCCAAGACGTGGGTTCGTTTTAGGAAATATAAATGAAGGTAAACGAATGCAATTACAAATACATACCGATTGGTTCAGCCCGCTACGGGCCATACGCAACAATATACGTATGGAACGTAATGCGATGTGGAAACGTGTGTACGATGCCACTCTGAGTGCGCATACATAAGTCCGATGATCGAGAGCAATAGATTGCCCGTCATTCGTATTTAGCTGTGCAAACGTAAAGGTAGCTATCATGTCAGTGCATACAACCGCAGAGAAGGTACAAATAGTTTCGTGGTATCTTGCCGGCAATTCCTTTCGAACAGCCGCTGATTTATTTGCTGTAGAGTACGTAAATCGCCCTATTCCTTCGCATTCGACGATTGAAATTGGACTTTAATAAATGCGTTTAGGAAATATGGCTGTGTCGTCGGAAATTGCCGCAAATGCCAACAAATTGATGAACAGCCTCATATCCCTCTAATACCTGCCGATCGGGAGGAGAGAGACGTGAGGGTTTGTTCGTTAGTTGAAATGGGCGACCTTAAGTGTACCCGACAAATAGCAGACGAAATCGGTGTTAGTAGAAGTACAGTAAAGTGCATTCTAAAACGCAACAATTCTTAAAATTTAAATTTATTTTGCAGAATTATTGATTTTTTTTACTTTTATCTTTTAGAAAACGTTATTGTTTTTTTATTACTTAAAATTACTTTTCCGTAGCAGCTAAGAATACAATAATAATAATAACTTGGAGATATAACGACCTTATTATGTCTGAAACAAATGGACAAATTACGTATACAGAACGAATATGCAAACGACTATATCCTTGCGCGGTTTAAGTCTTACTAAATTCATAACTGCAATGTATGGCAATTTAAGCTACTGCGCGTGGAGGGGATTCGCTGTTGCCACTTATTGCTGGTTATGGCCCGTTCAGAGCTGGTCCTATCGGTATATTACATTGTTTATGCTAATAAATACATATTATTAAACTAAATAAAAACTTACGGGTATCAAAATGAGTTTAATGTTTATATGATTTAATGTGTATTAAAATTATTTTCCTCTGTTCCAATACAAAACGTAAATCCCTGTATCATTTTTTCTTTCCCGATCAAATCCAAACGATTTTCTTTATTCTAACTTCTTCCTATTTTTTTGTCTTATTTCTTCACCGTTACTGCACTTTTATTATTATAATTTTTATAACTAATCCAACTGCATTTATGTGAAACTTTTTAAATTTATATTCACCGCTTTCATCAAATCAATTTTTTTTTGACATCTTTCTTCTTATTTTTTATATCCACATAGAAACTTCCATAATTTTACATATTTATTTTTACTTACAATCTCTCTTTATAGAGTTGCCTTTGGCATAACATCCATAACATAGATTTCCGAAGCAATCTTTGATGTAATTTTGTGTAGTGTTAATAGTTAAAATATGAATTCATTTTATTTGCCTATCCATTATATATAAAGTAAAAGTGCCTTCAAGCTCTTATATGCCGCTCAAATTTAGTTTAATGAAAACAGAAATAGATTAGATTAGATTATAATCGAGTGACCTCAAACTTTTTAAAGATATATCGTACCAATTCCAACAACTTTTGATACACAAAGTAGCAATAATAATTATTATTGCTACTTTGTGTATCAAAATAGTATATTGTAGTATTATAATACTACAATATACTATTTGGCAGTTATGTTATCACCTTCTTATTTCGTTAGAGTTTTTTAACTTTTTATTATTAACGTATGCCCAAAATGTGTATTATAATTTTATAAAGTGTATTTTCGTATTGAACTTGTCACATATATTTAGAACAAAGTTTTAGTTTTCGTTTTAAAAAGATTTTTTTTAATATCTCCAAAGTATGTTTTTGGCGCTACCACCTTTGTAACTTTCACCCTACAATTGTAAATTTATATTCAATTAATAATTTTAAAATTGCTTACAATTTGCATTAACGTTTATTGTGATACGCGTAGTATTCCTCTAATGTTGTCCCTAACCAGTAGTTACTGTAACAATTTCGTGTCATCTTTTGTTTGTTTAATAAAAAAACTATAGAAGTTACAGACATTTTAAATTAATACACGAAATTTAATAAGAAGAACCGAGTAATTCTATACAACTTTAAGTGTGAATTCAATCGGCAAGAATGTTTTAATGGAAGCGATGATGGTTATGATACTCGACTCAACAATTTATGTACTGGCTGGATATCACTAGCTCAAAAGACATTATGTCAACTGGTGCAAAACAGCTCCCTCACACTTTGCTCACAGATACAAATCAGGTGTAGAGACCCCTGATTTTTAACTTTGTAACAGGTGACCAACCTTGAATTTATTCATCTGGTTCCGAAAGAATCAGCATTCACTTAGAAATGAGTTTGCTCCAACAAAAGTTGTTCGCGACAAAATGCCATTATAAGAATATGGTTCTTAATTTCCATACTACCGCTGGATATGTTGCAATCATAGCCCTAGATTATTATATTATAGTTAATTTTGAATGGTACACAATGGTGTATTTACCCAAAGTCCCTCAAAGGGATCATAATACATGCCTACTTAACATCTAATAGCTTGTCTTTATTCTCACCTAAGAAATATGATTAAATTTTACTTTCAGCACAAGGCAATCATACATACACTCACTCATACTTATAAAATATTCTACACTTATTCTCGCTAGACTCTAATATATATATATATATATATATATATATATATATATATATATATATATATATATATATATATATATATATATATATATATATATATATATAGGTAAATTCAATTTGTTGGCGAATTAAGGTCTGGTTTTACTTCAAAATATATGTATTTAAAATAGTCCTACATGTTTCGGCAAATGATGCCTTTTTCAAGGAATATAAAACACAAATGACAGTATATTAATGTCATACATTTGTAGTTCCTATGGATAAAATAATTCAAAGATACATTCCAATTGGAATAATAATAAATCATGCCTTAATATTCTAAAATAGATAGACTACAAAAACAGGGAAACACAAGACATGAGTTATTATTATGTATGCGCCCGTGGAGCGTCTTAAGATGCAAAGCTGTCGGCATTCGGCTTAAACGAGAAGGAAAACCACGAAAACCCAACCGGACAGCCAGACAGGAATCAAAACACGGAACTGTCAACATGATAAGCAAAAGTATAGATATTTAAATAACTTAAGATATACAATTATATAACAGAAATATATATTGTCATGGTAAATTGCAGATCGTTACATAATTAAGATATAGTATATACTGCTTAAATATTTTATATCACTTCTGTTGTTAATAGAGTTTTTTCGTGTTTAATACTAATAATTTCTTTAATTTCCCTTTTCATTGTGTGTTGTTCTTTATCAATAATATGTGTGTTTTAAAATATTATCTTTATATATATATATATATATATATATATATATATATATATATATATATATATATATATAGTAAATTAAATCAGTTGGCGATTAAAGGTCTGTTTTACTTCAAAGTACATATATTTAAAAAAACCCTACATGTTTCGGCAATGATGCCTTAATCAAGGATATAAAAAATATAAATGACAGAATACAAATGTCAAATAATTGAGTTGCTATGATTTAAATTATTCAAAGATACATTCCAATTGAAGTAATAATAAATCATGCCTTAGTATTCCAAAAACAGATAGCAAGGTGTGAACACAAGGTGTTGTTCGCTGCTAGCAGATTGTATCTCTTTCTGGGTATGAACTTGTGTGTTGGTTGCTGCTGGCAGCTTGCGTCTCTCTCTGGGTGTGTGGTTTTGTGTTTGTGTGAGCGCGTAAGTGTAGGGTTTTGTATGTTGGTGCGTTCGTGCGTGTGTTTGATGCCATATTATCGAAGCGTATTCTAATTTACTGCGTACGAATGACACGTAAATACACTTAATAGTTTTCAGATTCGTCAAAAGTTTGGAATTACACATGACAAATCCAAGAGTTTTCGAAGCCGATTTACATATACTAGCAACGTATTCATCAAAGCTAAACGACTGTCGACTAGAACTCCTAGGCCTTTTATTGATTTCTTGCACTCCAATAAGTGATCGTTTATGTTGTAATCATAAGGTATCACCTGCTTTCGCCTCGACTACCTAATAACACAGCACTTTCCTATATTAAGAGATAATTTATTATCCGAGCACCATTCTTTGACAATTTGGAGATTATGCTGCATGCTCATTGCATCTTCGAAGTTGTTTATAGTTTTGTCACCTTAATACGCGAGTGCAGAACATGAAAATAATCCGAATAGAACATTAATATGAATTAAGAATAAAAGAGGACCCAAATTGGGTAATTGAGGTACTCCTGATGTTAGGATAAATTCGAACGATTGATAAATATTATAGTGTACGTAATTAACTCTACCCGATAAGTATAAGCGAGTGATCAACATGAAGTTGTCGCTAAAAATGATTTCACCCAATTTCCACCGCAGGATATTATGGTCTATAGAACCAAAGGTATATATATATATATATATATATATATATCTGTGTAAATGACATCTACTTGTCTTAAATCGTCAATAGCAATGCATATATTCTGAGAGATACATGCTAAATTAGTTATAGTCGATCATCCTGGGTCAAATCCATACTGGAGAGGCGAAATTTTGATTTGAATTTGTATTAGACTATGTCGTACAGAATATGTTCGAAAACTTAGTAATGTTTCCACTTTTAAATACTAGTTTGCTTCCAATATAATGGGAAGGCATTCTTTCGAATTAATATCTTAAATACAATAATTCTGCAGTCCCTTATCACAAATGAAGGTACCTGATCATCACCAGCTATGCCTGAGTTGTTTAATTTAAAATACTTATGATTACATCAGTCTCAGATATGTATCCCAAATCAATAATATCATAAGGGAAAACGGTATTGCAATTCACATCAATAGAGGTAGAATTAGGTAAATAAACACTGGAGAATTTCTTGGCGAAAGCATTAACAATGTCATTAGGATTATTAAAATGGAAAGTGTCATCTTGCGTTATTACAGAAATTCTGGAATTTAATTTCTTCTGATTTATGAAATTCTAAAACAGTTTTGAGTGCGTTTGAAGTTTTAGTTTCGCATTCTTTATACAGGCTTCATAAGACACAGAAAATAATATATTTTTTATAATTCTTCTGAGACGACAGAATTCATCATAAAAGCAAACGCGCTTAGTAGGGATCCACTTCCGATGATAAAACGCCTTAGTTTTCAAATTACGTTTCAGTACAGCAGTAAACCAAGGTGAAAAGGTTTCCCTGTTGTTGTTATGAAAAAGCACTGACTTATTAAACATATTGTAGAGCTAAGTATAGAATACGTCGACACACAAATCAACATCCTCGTAGCCACCCAACTGAATCCAATTTGCAGAATAGATGTCATTATAAAGTTTCATATAATCAGCTCTAGGAAAATTGTAACTCTGGTTGCCATTAGAAGGAATAGATATCACAACCATTATATTATCGTGAAAATCAAATAATTTCTAAAGAAATTAAATATATCTAACAATTTTACATTAAATTTACAATTAAAAGAACAAAGAATTCGTTGCAGATTAAATTTTTTTAATCATGTAGTACAAAAATGAAGTAATGCGAAATACCAGTAACTAGAAAATGCTGTTATTTTAAATTTATATCAACATGACGTTCGAAGAATATTGGATTTTAACGAATTTTGCTTTAATTTAACAAAAATACTACTACATACATTGTTAATTGTACGCAATCCTCAAAATTTTTGTTAATTACGAAGCGCTGAACCAATTATATTGTTGATTCTACAGCTACCTACTTCATTTGATCATCTATGTCGAATTGCAATTAGGTGTTATAGGAATAGGTATACATGCTGTGATTAGGAAAGTACCTACCGAAACGCAGATATGTAGACAATATGATTTATTGCTGGTATTCACATACACATAGACACACACACATTTGGTTTTTAATATATTAATTTATGGATAATAAATTTAAATTATGTTAACTTCTAGTTTTTACTTTCAAGTAAATATTATAGATCAAACAATGCAAACGTTTAATATCATGTACAATGTACAATGTATTTAATTATTTACCACCTTGATTTGTTTTAATGTATAAGTAGTACAGGGTGGCCCAAAATGACCGAAGGGGTTTTGATTCCTTATAACTTTTTTATTATAATTTTTTTTTGTTTTCAGTATTTTGTAAAGAAGACTTGGGGAATTTAAAATGGAACAGTACACAATTGAACAACGTGCCAAAATCGTTGACCTTTATTTCTCAAATCAACGATCCATTGCGAGATATAATTTTTTTTTAAATATTCTCCATTAATATACTGTATTTAAAATTAAAAAAATTTAATAATTATGTCTTAAATAAGAAGTTATAATGAACTCAAACAAACCCCTTCGGTCATTGCGAGATATAATTTTTCATAATTAAATTAAAAATATTCTCCATTAATATACTGTATTTAAAATAAAAAAATTTAATAATTATGCCTTAAATAAGAAGTTATAATGAACTCTAACCCCTTCGGTCATTTTGGGCCACCCTGTATAATTGTAAAAATTTGCAAAAGATAAAACGTTTCAATTTTCTTAATTAGTACTTAAACACTTAAATCTAAAATTATCTTCTATCTTAAGAAAGTAAAGGAAAAGTCTTTCTTTGGAGACTGTGGTTAAATAAAAACTCAAAAAAGGTATAAAACCCCTTACCACAATTAATAATCGTATCCTAGATAAGTATTTCGAGAACTATGTTGTCATCATCAGTAGGAAAAACCACTAATCAAAGTGCCGCACATGGGGCACAGTAAAGCTAACACATAACCGCGCAACTGCTTTACACGGCGTCCACGCATACACTCACTATAAAATAAAATTCACTTACTAAAAATTACGACCAACCTTACCTCTCTTAAGAAAAAACGGCATCACATGTGTTTACTATCCACTATCGGCCCTCGACCTTTTCTGCCTTTTTTTTTCTAAGAATAAAAAAGACAACTATATGCAATATTACCATTGTCCAAGTTCAAGGAATTACTTTTATTTTTAACGATATGAATGCTTGCATATGCATCGAGATCTCTGGTGTTCTTGATGGCTTTGACAAGTTTTAACCCTTTAACCGACAAGTTGTGATCTGTGTGTAGGGCATCATAAGCTACCCTAGATTTTTCTGGTCTATTAAATCTGATATGTGATATGTGTTCTTTATACCGGGTTATTATCGAGCATTTCGTTTGACTTATATATTTTAAATTACAATCGTCGCAATTAATTTCGTATATACCTGATTTCAAATCAAAATTAACCTTATCTTTGGTATTACCTAGGAGGCTTTTGATGGTGTTTTCGTACCGAAAAGCAACTTGGAGACCTCGTTCTTTAACAACTCTATTAATATTTTTCGTGATTGGGTGGTATGGTAAGCACATGTACTTTTTCTCCTGATTACGTTGAGATATCAAACTTGTAGATTCACGGATGATCTTTTTTAAACTCATTTTTCTAATTAATTTATTAATTATTTCTATGTCAAAGCCATTATAATGAGCGATCAAGATAATTTGTAATCGAGTCATTCATGAATCCGAAATTGTATGTCGTTACTTGAACTGCATTTACATTACAAACGTAAAGTAAAATGTCAGTCGAATATATAAATATGCAACGGTTACAATCTGAAGAGACCTACGGAGTCAAATTCATGAATGACTCGATTACAAATTATATTGATCGCTCGTATCTCGCGATATTTTTAATGAAACAAAAGAGAAATATTAAATAGAACTAGATTTCATTAAAAATATCGCTGGCAACTTGAAGTAAACGAATCTGTATGTTTGTACAAGTTCTAAATATATAAATTATTTTATTTTTAAATATAGAAGAAAAAGTACCACAAAATTGCAACTCAGAATGTCTAATAATGCTATATATCACACAAAATCAAAAAGGCATCGTGAAGTTTTTTTTTATAACAGCTGTATTTGTATAGATTTTCCGAAATTTCCAGAAATTCCCAGAATTCCAGAATAAGAGCTAAACAATGTAACTCTTTGTATTTAGATTTGCCCTTATATAGTATTGTAAAGATTTGCAATTAAATGTTTTTATAAATTCTCAAGTAAAAATGATCTTCTGCGATCCGTCAATAACATGCTGAAAAGTTTCGCTCAAGGTCAACTGATGTAATTGGCGCATACTTATATTTGCAGATAATTGACAGACTCATCTTAATAGTTTCATCGTAGTTTCCTTGCAACACACTGGATATTCTACTAAGTTCTTTAATGCCCTTGTTTTCCTCTAGAACTTGTGTTATTTTAATTTCAAACTGCTCTCCTGTGGTACCTCTCACATTATAAATTTTATTCTTGAAACATTAAATCAATTCTATCAATTCACTGAATTCAACACCTTCAATTTCAAGTTTTGGTAGTGTTTCACTTGCTTAGATAAAAGCTAACTCTTGACGCATTTGCAGGTTATTTAGTATATCATTACAATCTGCAATTGCTAGCAATTTGCGTTGGAAAAGAGAGAATGAATTGTCTTATCTGTTCAAAAGTATCTGCATAAAAAACAGCGGCATCAAGCGTCTTATTATTATGGGCCGTGGTGGCAGTGCCAGACCAGGTAACTTATCTTTGTAATGCTTGAACCCTCAGCGGTGCTGCCAAATTGATCAATGAATTACTATCTGAAAATGTGTAACGTATTTCTTCTGCCACTGTGATAACAGCATGGGCTAAATATGTTACGTGCATCAGATTCGGATAAAAAATCTTCAAATTCTGTACTGACTTCACCATATATGTCACATCATCCGATAACATCAATAATATCTTGTCACTTGGAACGGCATTCGGCAAATAAAAACTCGTTAAACTATCGTTTATAAATCTTGTCACAGTTATTTGTTTTCTCCAATTCTTCTATATCAATTAAAAAGGATTGGCCGGTGCAATTTTCATTTAAAATGCCAATCAAGAAGTTGGCAATATAGCGTTTACAATTGTCTGTTGTCTCATCGACTACGAAATAAATATAATTTTCGCTTATTGTTTTCTTAATGTTCATAATAGTTTCCTCAAATAATAGATTAATATACTTTTTTCTTGTATTTGCGCGACTAGGAACTGACAGTTTCGCATACTTCTCCAAAAAAATTTGAAAACCTTGAATTATCCAACTTTGAAAGTGGAATGTTTGCACTTAAGAAGGCGTTGCAGAAGTCATAATGGAAGCTATTCTATTCTATATTTTTAGTTATTGAAGCAAACAATTGATTCAAAGTAGTTTGTACATTTTTAAATCTCCTGATATTTCTTTTATGCAAATCAGTTCCTACATGCTGCGTTAATTGAAATTTTTGTCGCATCAAATCTAGAATAATTAATTGCAGGTATTAAAATATGAAATTAAACGTAAACAAATATAAATATACAATTTTACTGCAATGCTTACAAAACACTCTGTCATTATCTACACAAAATTCAGGTTAGTTAATCTTTTATCCAGATCGATATATGTGAATATGATTTCAACATATCAAAAATAACTATAGTTTTTACGGTGCGCTTTAGAAATAAATTATAAAATAAGAACAAATATGCAATTTTATTTAAAATATGCTCAAAGCAGTATTTATATGCAAGACGCGCAAAACAAAAGTAATCGCAAATGATTTCTTTTTACATGATCCGTATAGATCTGCAAGAGTTTTGGTAAACATATCATAAATAAAAAATATGCATTTTCATATAATTCCAACTTTATTTATAATATCTGTTTAAACAAGTACAATGTAAATGCTACCATAGTTGCAAGAAACAAATGGAAAACAATAACTAAATCAAGCCATAAATAAGCAAACATATACATAACATCAAAACTATGTAAGCATAATTAAATTCAATTGTACCTATATAACAAAAAGTCTTGTGAATAAATTGAGCTTTGCTCAAAGTGTTTTAAAGACATAGTTAAACCCTTAACAAATTTGTGTGTCCTCTTTCTAATATCTGGAAACTTTCCGATAGTCATCGGTAATTCGATCTTTGAGAGTGTCAAGATTTTCAAAACTTGTTACATAAACTTTTCAAGATATCCCTAGAGAAAAAATCTGAAATGGAAGATTGACTGACTTGATTGGTCATGAGCCGCGCCCACCGTTCGCCATATACCTAGTTGTTTCGAAACATTTGGCTTAAAATATCATTAGCGTTTCTGTATCTTTCACCTATAAATGTCACCTCGTATAAATAGACCTAACATAAAGTCATTCTCAAGCCTAGACCATTCATTAACGCAAAATTTATTTCGATATCTGGGTGGTCGTATTTTTCTAATAACGGTATTTTTTTTTTGCAACATCATTTCTTGTAAAGTATTTTGCTGCATAATAGTTGTAAAAGGGAATTACATCAATCCGTGTAAATGAAAACAGTGTTTAATTTTATTTAAGTTACTTAAGATGAGATTAAAAAACTACCGAACCTTTAATTTTCAAATAAATCATAACTTGTGTGATACTAGAGAGGTACATTCGAGTAACATCTCAACGATGGCTCGTCCTAACGTGTATATATATTTTGTCAGTCGCCGTCCGAACACCTTTCAATGTACTTCACTGGTTTATAGTGATAAATAATAATTTATTAATGTCACAAATAGCCAGAAAGAGACCGCTTTACGATGTAGCTCATAAATTGATAGAGGGATTTCCGGATTTAATGTACAATGACAGGATAATAAAGTTTAAAGTGTGTTAAATACCTTTAATGTGTTCAAGGAAATTTCACGTAAATGGTGTAATACATAATCGCAAAAAGTGGCTACACATTTTTGTTTCATTTATATTTAACTTTCATATTGTGTAATGTATAACTTAAGTTAGTAGACAACGTTAGTTAGGTACCTAACCGGAAGAGATTACTAAGTTTTCTACAATTCCTTCGTGAACGTATTGAAGATATGATTAAATCCGAATTAAAAAATAAGAGACTGTGGTTATCTGTGGACGAAGAAACAGATTGAAAAAAAATCTGTTGTTAATGTGATGGTACGTACAATGGTACATCAATCGCCACCTTCAATTTTACTTGCTTGCAGAAGAGTACAACAATGTACTGCCGAAATAATTTTAGATACACTGGAGAAGTTTGAACATTCAACAAAGTTAATGACTCATTGTGCTACATATTACGTGTAAAATCCATGCTTTACATCAGGTGGCAGAAACTATTCGTAGATGGTATATAGATGTAGATGCATTAATTGCAAGTACAAAGGCTGTGTTTCTCAATACCCAAAACGTTGTAACGAGCTGAAATCGCCCCTTTTTAGTAGTTTATTCATAATATTTGAACGGACCTACATATCATCGATTTTCGCTTATATTTTGTAAATTTGGATATTTAAAAATTTGTTTTCTTTTGCGGATTTTTATCCTAGTGAATTTAGTTAGATTTGTCCTTAGTATTTTCATTTAAGATCTCCTTGGTTACGGTAACATCAGAGTCATCTCGTGTTGACTCTTCTGTACTATAGTTTTCGATTAATAATTCTTAATTAATTAATATTCTTTGTCAGTTACATTACGAATTTTACTGTATTAATTTTGAGATAGACAAATAATTTTCTTAATATATATTTCATCATTAAGTTCTTCTCTATAGTAGCTTCCCCTATCGATTCATTTTGTAAGATCTACGTACCTTTACGTATATAAGAATCGAGTTGAAAAAAAATGAATCAATGCAATCATGAAAGTAAAATTGACACTACGTTGGTCTCTATTATTTGCAAAGTGATAATTAATGCTTAAGCTCTAGACTGATTTTGTAAGATTGCGAATAATAATTCAACAAGCAAAACCGGGCATAACGCTAGTATGACACATTAAATTCGAATACCCTGTATACGCAAAATTAGGGGTATCAATTCTTAAATTTTACTAAATGAAATATATACAAAAAAATTAATGACTCTAATTTACAATAGTCTTATTGAATAGACCCTAACAATTCTGTTGAAAAAAGTTACTTTTGGACTCTCTGTAGTCTTCCGCGGAAAATATATAGATACAGTTCGTACCTGGTAAATTGTAGAACGGATTAATATCTTATGATTTTGATTATATAATCACGTGTTTGAAAACGATCACCATACTAATGAACTAACGCTGCTGGCTGCAACGGAACGCCACGTGCTCGACAATTCCAGACCTAATATATATATATATATATATATATATATATATTAGGTCTGGAATTGTCGAGCACGTGGCGTTATAATATATATATATATATATATATATATATATATATATATATTAGGTCTGGAATTGTCGAGCACGTGGCGTTCCGTTGCAGCCAGCAGCGTTAGTTCATTAGTATGGTGATCGTTTTCAAACACGTGATTATATAATCAAAATCATAAGATATTAATCCGTTCTACAATTTACCAGGTACGAACTGTATCTATATATTTTCCGCGGAAGACTACAGAGAGTCTAAAAGTAACTTTTTTCAACAGAATTGTTAGGGTCTATTCAATAAGACTATTGTAAATTAGAGTCATTAATTTTTTTGTATATATTTCATTTAGTAAAATTTAAGAATTGATACCCCTAATTTTGCGTATACAGGGTATTCGAATTTAATGTGTCATACTAGCGTTATGCCCGGTTTTGCTTGTTGAATTATTATTCGCAATCTTACAAAATCAGTCTAGAGCTTAAGCATTAATTATCACTTTGCAAATAATAGAGACCAACGTAGTGTCAATTTTACTTTCATGATTGCATTGATTCATTTTTTTTCAACTCGATTCTTATATACGTAAAGGTACGTAGATCTTACAAAATGAATCGATAGGGGAAGCTACTATAGAGAAGAACTTAATGATGAAATATATATTAAGAAAATTATTTGTCTATCTCAAAATTAATACAGTAAAATTCGTAATGTAACTGACAAAGAATATTAATTAATTAAGAATTATTAATCGAAAACTATAGTACAGAAGAGTCAACACGAGATGACTCTGATGTTACCGTAACCAAGGAGATCTTAAATGAAAATACTAAGGACAAATCTAACTAAATTCACTAGGATAAAAATCCGCAAAAGAAAACAAATTTTTAAATATCCAAATTTACAAAATATAAGCGAAAATCGATGATATATAGGTCCGTTCAAATATTATGAATAAACTACTAAAAAGGGGCGATTTCAGCTCGTTACAACGTTTTGGGTATTGAGAAACACAGCCTTTGTACTTGCAATTAATGCATCTACATCTATATACCATCTACGAATAGTTTCTGCCACCTGATGTAAAGCATGGATTTTACACGTAATATGTAGCACAATGAGTCATTAACTTTGTTGAATGTTCAAACTTCTCCAGTGTATCTAAAATTATTTCGGCAGTACATTGTTGTACTCTTCTGCAAGCTAGTAAAATTGAAGGTGGCGATTGATGTACCATTGTACGTACCATCACATTAACAACAGATTTTTTTTCAATCTGTTTCTTCGTCCACAGATAACCACAGTCTCTTATTTTTTAATTCGGATTTAATCATATCTTCAATACGTTCACGAAGGAATTGTAGAAAACTTAGTAATCTCTTCCGGTTAGGTACCTAACTAACGTTGTCTACTAACTTAAGTTATACATTACACAATATGAAAGTTAAATATAAATGAAACAAAAATGTGTAGCCACTTTTTGCGATTATGTATTACACCATTTACGTGAAATTTCCTTGAACACATTAAAGGTATTTAACACACTTTAAACTTTATTATCCTGTCATTGTACATTAAATCCGGAAATCCCTCTATCAATTTATGAGCTACATCGTAAAGCGGTCTCTTTCTGGCTATTTGTGACATTAATAAATTATTATTTATCACTATAAACCAGTGAAGTACATTGAAAGGTGTTCGGACGGCGACTGACAAAATATATATACACGTTAGGACGAGCCATCGTTGAGATGTTACTCGAATGTACCTCTCTAGTATCACACAAGTTATGATTTATTTGAAAATTAAAGGTTCGGTAGTTTTTTAATCTCATCTTAAGTAACTTAAATAAAATTAAACACTGTTTTCATTTACACGGATTGATGTAATTCCCTTTTACAACTATTATGCAGCAAAATACTTTACAAGAAATGATGTTGCAAAAAAAAAATACCGTTATTAGAAAAATACGACCACCCAGATATCGAAATAAATTTTGCGTTAATGAATGGTCTAGGCTTGAGAATGACTTTATGTTAGGTCTATTTATACGAGGTGACATTTATAGGTGAAAGATACAGAAACGCTAATGATATTTTAAGCCAAATGTTTCGAAACAACTAGGTATATGGCGAACGGTGGGCGCGGCTCATGACCAATCAAGTCAGTCAATCTTCCATTTCAGATTTTTTCTCTAGGGATATCTTGAAAAGTTTATGTAACAAGTTTTGAAAATCTTGACACTCTCAAAGATCGAATTACCGATGACTATCGGAAAGTTTCCAGATATTAGAAAGAGGACACACAAATTTGTTAAGGGTTTAACTATGTCTTTAAAACACTTTGAGCAAAGCTCAATTTATTCACAAGACTTTTTGTTATATAGGTACAATTGAATTTAATTATGCTTACATAGTTTTGATGTTATGTATATGTTTGCTTATTTATGGCTTGATTTAGTTATTGTTTTCCATTTGTTTCTTGCAACTATGGTAGCATTTACATTGTACTTGTTTAAACAGATATTATAAATAAAGTTGGAATTATATGAAAATGCATATTTTTTATTTATGATATGTTTACCAAAACTCTTGCAGATCTATACGGATCATGTAAAAAGAAATCATTTGCGATTACTTTTGTTTTGCGCGTCTTGCATATAAATACTGCTTTGAGCATATTTTAAATAAAATTGCATATTTGTTCTTATTTTATAATTTATTTCTAAAGCGCACCGTAAAAACTATAGTTATTTTTGATATGTTGAAATCATATTCACATATATCGATCTGGATAAAAGATTAACTAACCTGAATTTTGTGTAGATAATGACAGAGTGTTTTGTAAGCATTGCAGTAAAATTGTATATTTATATTTGTTTACGTTTAATTTCATATTTTAATACCTGCAATTAATTATTCTAGATTTGATGCGACAAAAATTTCAATTAACGCAGCATGTAGGAACTGATTTGCATAAAAGAAATATCAGGAGATTTAAAAATGTACAAACTACTTTGAATCAATTGTTTGCTTCAATAACTAAAAATATAGAATAGAATAGATTCCATTATGACTTCTGCAACGCCTTCTTAAGTGCAAACATTCCACTTTCAAAGTTGGATAATTCAAGGTTTTCAAATTTTTTTGGAGAAGTATGCGAAACTGTCAGTTCCTAGTCGCGCAAATACAAGAAAAAAGTATATTAATCTATTATTTGAGGAAACTATTATGAACATTAAGAAAACAATAAGCGAAAATTATATTTATTTCGTAGTCGATGAGACAACAGACAATTGTAAACGCTATATTGCCAACTTCTTGATTGGCATTTTAAATGAAAATTGCACCGGCCAATCCTTTTTAATTGATATAGAAGAATTGGAGAAAACAAATAACTGTGACAAGATTTATAAACGATAGTTTAACGAGTTTTTATTTGCCGAATGCCGTTCCAAGTGACAAGATATTATTGATGTTATCGGATGATGTGACATATATGGTGAAGTCAGTACAGAATTTGAAGATTTTTTATCCGAATCTGATGCACGTAACATATTTAGCCCATGCTGTTATCACAGTGGCAGAAGAAATACGTTACACATTTTCAGATAGTAATTCATTGATCAATTTGGCAGCACCGCTGAGGGTTCAAGCATTACAAAGATAAGTTACCTGGTCTGGCACTGCCACCACGGCCCATAATAATAAGACGCTTGATGCCGCTGTTTTTTATGCAGATACTTTTGAACAGATAAGACAATTCATTCTCTCTTTTCCAACGCAAATTGCTAGCAATTGCAGATTGTAATGATATACTAAATAACCTGCAAATGCGTCAAGAGTTAGCTTTTATCTAAGCAAGTGAAACACTACCAAAACTTGAAATTGAAGGTGTTGAATTCAGTGAATTGATAGAATTGATTTAATGTTTCAAGAATAAAATTTATAATGTGAGAGGTACCACAGGAGAGCAGTTTGAAATTAAATTAATACAAGTTCTAGAGGAAAACAAGGGCCTTAAAGAACTTAGTAGAATATCCAGTGTGTTGCAAGGAAACTACGATGAAACTATTAAGATGAGTCTGTCAATTATCTGCAAATATAAGTATGCGCCAATTACATCAGTTGACCTTGAGCGAAACTTTTCAGCATGTTATTGACGGATCGCAGAAGATCATTTTTACTTGAGAATTTATAAAAACATTTAATTGCAAATCTTTACAATACTATATAAGGGCAAATCTAAATACAAAGAGTTACATTGTTTAGCTCTTATTCTGGAATTCTGGGAATTTCTGGAAATTTCGGAAAATCTATACAAATACAGCTGTTATAAAAAAAAACTTCACTCTAATTTACAATAGTCTTATTGAATAGACCCTAACAATTCTGTTGAAAAAAGTTACTTTTGGACTCTCTGTAGTCTTCCGCGGAAAATATATAGATACAGTTCGTACCTGGTAAATTGTAGAACGGATTAATATCTTATGATTTTGATTATATAATCACGTGTTTGAAAACGATCACCATACTAATGAACTAACGCTGCTGGCTGCAACGGAACGCCACGTGCTCGACAATTCCAGACCTAATATATATATATATATATATATATATATATATATATATATATGCGACGACGAGCCTCCGGTGTGACGTTACTCGAATGAACCTCTCTCATGATATCATTATAAGAAAATTTTCAATCGTTTTCTAAAAATATAAAAAAGTATAACTGTTATATTTGAGTCTATAAATTTGTTCCAATTCCTTTTTGTTTTGTTTCATTTCTTTACTCGAAATTGCAGTACTGTTAAGCATTTATAGTAGAGTATTTATTTTTATTAGATTTTCTTCTATCTTTCATAATAAAATAAATATATGTGTGGACGCGAAAAATCAATCTGATGGTATTGATATCAAAAACGCTAGTAGGGGTATTGAGTTGTATTTTACCACGCGGAGCGCCAATTTGTTACACGATGGAGGACAGCTGTGGCTCGTGTTGGTCCTTGTCGGGCTAGCTGGAGTATCCTAAAAATACAGTAAATGTTTTAAAATAAATAGTTGTGTGATGATGAGCATCAAAGGTCCAGAGCGTGTGTAATGTGATAAAATAAGTATATTACAACTTATTAATTAAAGGAAAACACAACAACATTATCCTTAAAGTTTTTATTTAATATTTACATAAAGAATAAATTGAACTTTGAGATATGTTAAAGTAATTAAAAAAAGCACTATATACAAGTACGATGAGTAAGTAATTAAATAAATTAAAACACAAAAAATTGACTCAAAATAAAGTTAAAATAAGTCGTAAATTAAATGTGATTGAAATAAATCTCTGTATCGAAAATACTGGGTTTACCTGTGAATCGTGTCGGTCCGGCCACGTGATTAACGCCGTACTTGGACAAACAAGAAGAAACGATGTTTACTCCATGGTAGGTGGACGAAGAAATTAATTAGTTAAATTAACGTGAATGTAAGCAAAAGAATAATGTATGTATTAAATAATACAGATTACCGCTGTTCTCAAGTTAGAGAGGTTTATCTTACGAAGGTTTGGGACGGAAGACAGTGGTTTGTGTAGAAACGAATACTGGTGGTCGAAAAGGGTAATGTTTATGATACAGAGTTAAGAGAGGTTATATTGAAGCGGCCGATGTCTAGAATCAAGAACTAATTAAATACTCGAGCTAAAAAGTTGCGATATCGATGAAATAAATATCATTAAAATATTCCTTGTGGAAAACGATTAAAACGATATCAAACATAGATATAATTATAGATGAAATTTATAACAATAATGTAATCGCGGCTATAAAAATTATGTCGATACAGTATAGTTTCGACATGTAGAGAAAATAGCTGGATATAATTAAAATACTAATTAAGAAATAATAATTAGGAGAAATGTCGTACGTTATTAATAACTAAATTAATACGTAATTAATAACTAAATTATGAATTCTAAAGAACATTCGAGAATATGAGAAAAAAGGCCTGGAAACCCTTCGACAAATAATTCTTGGCGTTGACCAGAGTGGTACAAAAGAAAAGTTATTCTTACGAACAAATATACACAAAATGGCTAAATGTTTGGATTATTTTAAATTCGAAATATATTTGTGAAGATTGTAATTTAAAATTAAATTAAACATTCTTAATATAACGGTATATGTTCCATTTTTCGAGCAACACAATTATCTGTTTGAAACCTTTTAAAGCGTTTAACCCTTTAAAAGAAGTTATAGAAGATATTAACACTATTTGAATCTCTACTGACAAAATTGAAATTATTTTTCTCTTTCTATATACATTACGAAATATCTATTGAAAATTTATAATTTTTTAGGAATCAAAATATGAATATTCTTCTATAGTAGGTAGACTAAAATATCTATTTTTAATTTAATGTAATACAAAATGTCTAACAATTTTACTACAAGGTGAAAGTCAAAGCGCTAAAATAAGGAAAAATGGTTAGTGGAGAATAAAATGTAAATAAAACAGGAACCAAGAAATCTAAGTTTAAGTAGACACATACACGTATATGCGAAGATGATTTAGAAAGAAGTGAGACTCGACTACTAGCACCATCTTTCGGAAAAACTAAGCATTTAGCATTATATTTTAATCCCGCCTTGTTTTATGATAATAACTGAAGCTTGATTAATTTAATTTGAAAGATACAGCAGTGTTAATAAAGCGGGTAAATAGAAAATTTTAATTAAAATGCCTGAACTCTGAATTTATGATGCAATCCATATTTACTTTTAAAATGAATTCGCGGTTATAAACTTCTTAAGATTGTCTTATAATAAGTTTATAACCGTGAATTCAAATCATAGTTTCCGGCAAAATATGGTATTTTTCAATTTTCTTATCGATTAGTTGTTAATTTTTCCTCTTACACAAGACAGATATGGAAAGAAACTCAGTTTAATCAAAAAGTAGACAATATACAATGGTATCGACTCAAAAATAGCAACTAACCAAATTAAGAAGCATGGGCTTAAAAACGAATAAAGGTAATAAGTTTGTTTGTATGTATTTTCAAAAACAATTCTCTCAAATCGCGTTTAAATCATCCAACTCATTAAAATAACTTTTAGGTAACAGCAAGGATAAAATTGTAGTATAGCAAAAGTCTAGTATCTATAAAATAAATTGTACCAAGTGTAACCAAAAATATAGCGGCCAAACTAAAAGTTCAATTTAATCTCGTTAGAAGAAAGGTATTTCCTATTTTAGATCTAAAATACCCGAAAAATCCTACGTTGCTCGACATATTTTTAGATAGCTGCGAAAGTATTGATATACATAGAAATAAGAGTACTTTAATGCATTCTGACAATGGACCAATTCCTTAGTCAAGTTTGTATGTTTTATTGTGACTGTAGTAATTATTTTCACGTTTCATGTTTTTGTAATTGTTACGCTAGGTTTAAGTAGTACATAAGGTTTTGCTTTAATGATATGAATTGAGTGTTATCCCACTGGTGATTTGGTGAAGAGCATATTTTCGAAGGTTGTACCTTAGCCAAATGCGCTACGTTTAATACTATTTTTTATATTGTTCTACTGAAGATGGCAACCTAATTGCCGAAAACATATTTAGAGTTTATTGATTTATGTTGTGGTTAAGGATTTCTCTTGGTTCTGTTTTAGACTAAACGCATCTACAATTTTAGTTGACATGCAACAAACTTTGGATGATAAGGCTTTTTCAAAGGCCACAATTTGCTGCTGGGTTGAGCAATTTAAGCGTGGTGATGTGGTCGTAGAGGATAATGTTCGACTAAGACCATCAAAAACAGAAACGAAATAACAAATGATAATAATTGACAACAAGGATGTAGCTCTAGCTTTATGAACGTATTGACTAAACACGTATACGTCGCTTGCGGGTGTCCCAGATGTCAACCAGATGGGTGCCGCGTGTCTTGAATTGTCATCAAGAATATAAAGAATGTGATAATTTTGAAACTGTTTAATGTTTTGCGAAGATTTGTTACGGGTGATGAAACCTGGCAGCGACCGATACATCAAAATGACGTAGAATGACATGAAAAGAACGCCGATCTGTTCATGAATCTAAACGGCAATTCTAATAGGGGAAACATCATGGTATCCCTCTCAAAAAAAAAAACATTTCCATCCACGGTGAAAAAAATGGGTACTATTTTTTTTTAAATTCTAAGGGATAATTTTATTGCAAAATATCAAGACTTTTGCAAATAATTAAATCAATTCAAAGTTTATGTTGTGCATCACTTAGCCTATTCGCTAGTTGTAGCTCCAAGAGGCTTTATTGTCCAAAACCAAACTTTTTCTTACTGGAAAACAATTTCGTTTTCTTAAAGAACTTATTGGAGCAATGGGGCGATATTTCAAGTATCTTGTGCAAAATCGTTACAATAATAGCACTTAAGCACCAATCGTTGACCTGAGTGCGTTGAAGTTGAGGAGACATTGAAAAATAATAAGAAAACTAAATGCTATAAATCATTCGCGTCATTTCGAGCCTCGCTTACCTGCAAATCATTCTCGTATGCAGAAACAACAACATCCTAACAGCCTAACACAGATATTAAATTTACAAAATATATTTAAATTATATATCTATAGGCCGTTCACGATTCGAAGACGTGCACATCATCAACAAAATTTTCGGAATCACCAACATAAAAACAATAAAAGAAGTATAATATTTATATCAACATCACTGCGAATGCATATTTGTGTTGGTGCGAATGTTCGGTGTTGACACATATCGTTCTGTCATATTTTGCGTCTGTCTGTTTCCTCTTTATTTGCCAAAATGCCGAAAGCGTTTTACAGCCAATGAAAGCGATTTGTTGCATCCGCGATTGCAACATCGCTAAGAATATTTCTCAATATCTACTTGAATTCGAATCAGAAATATATAAAAATAAAATGAAAAGGCCTGAACAAATGACAACTAAAGATTATTCCAAATAAGCAGTATATAGACTATACCTACGTACCGGATGAATCAACGATCTGACAAAGTACAATTTCGGCATTAAAAACGCATACACTTGAAATTCTTCTGTGAAATAGTGATTTTTTTTTCAAAAGCCAACCGTATTTTATATTGCAATTTAATCGCCATATAAAAGTCATATTGACATGCCGCAATTAAGTGTTGTTCAAAAAACACATATAATTACTTTAATAGGAGAAAGATGGTCAGTATAAGCTGCTTTAAAATATTAGGTTTTTTAAAATTATATATGCTATATACTTTTATTAGATATATAGATTACGGTAATTTATATGAATCTTCGTTTAAGATAAGTCAAAACTGACAAACTGAGCCTAAAGAGTTGTACGCGTTTTTTAATGACGCAATTGTACATTATTTGCTCATAAATGGTGAATATAATAAAAAGTTATTATGCTGGAGTTGATAGAGTTGCTATTGCTGCAAACTGTGAAGCAGAACGCGATAATTGACCGTTGCTGCCTTTATCAGCTGTGAGAGAGGTAAAATCGCATTTGTATTTTGTTATAATTTCATATTACATATTGCACTTATAACCTAAATACTGCAAGTTTGACATAAGCGTTTACTACCCTAATTAGGTCTGGAATTGTCGAGCACGTGGCGTTATAATATATATATATATATATATATATATTAGGTCTGGAATTGTCGAGCACGTGGCGTTCCGTTGCAGCCAGCAGCGTTAGTTCATTAGTATGGTGATCGTTTTCAAACACGTGATTATATAATCAAAATCATAAGATATTAATCCGTTCTACAATTTACCAGGTACGAACTGTATCTATATATTTTCCGCGGAAGACTACAGAGAGTCTAAAAGTAACTTTTTTCAACAGAATTGTTAGGGTCTATTCAATAAGACTATTGTAAATTAGAGTCATTAATTTTTTTGTATATATTTCATTTAGTAAAATTTAAGAATTGATACCCCTAATTTTGCGTATACAGGGTATTCGAATTTAATGTGTCATACTAGCGTTATGCCCGGTTTTGCTTGTTGAATTATTATTCGCAATCTTACAAAATCAGTCTAGAGCTTAAGCATTAATTATCACTTTGCAAATAATAGAGACCAACGTAGTGTCAATTTTACTTTCATGATTGCATTGATTCATTTTTTTTCAACTCGATTCTTATATACGTAAAGGTACGTAGATCTTACAAAATGAATCGATAGGGGAAGCTACTATAGAGAAGAACTTAATGATGAAATATATATTAAGAAAATTATTTGTCTATCTCAAAATTAATACAGTAAAATTCGTAATGTAACTGACAAAGAATATTAATTAATTAAGAATTATTAATCGAAAACTATAGTACAGAAGAGTCAACACGAGATGACTCTGATGTTACCGTAACCAAGGAGATCTTAAATGAAAATACTAAGGACAAATCTAACTAAATTCACTAGGATAAAAATCCGCAAAAGAAAACAAATTTTTAAATATCCAAATTTACAAAATATAAGCGAAAATCGATGATATATAGGTCCGTTCAAATATTATGAATAAACTACTAAAAAGGGGCGATTTCAGCTCGTTACAACGTTTTGGGTATTGAGAAACACAGCCTTTGTACTTGCAATTAATGCATCTACATCTATATACCATCTACGAATAGTTTCTGCCACCTGATGTAAAGCATGGATTTTACACGTAATATGTAGCACAATGAGTCATTAACTTTGTTGAATGTTCAAACTTCTCCAGTGTATCTAAAATTATTTCGGCAGTACATTGTTGTACTCTTCTGCAAGCTAGTAAAATTGAAGGTGGCGATTGATGTACCATTGTACGTACCATCACATTAACAACAGATTTTTTTTCAATCTGTTTCTTCGTCCACAGATAACCACAGTCTCTTATTTTTTAATTCGGATTTAATCATATCTTCAATACGTTCACGAAGGAATTGTAGAAAACTTAGTAATCTCTTCCGGTTAGGTACCTAACTAACGTTGTCTACTAACTTAAGTTATACATTACACAATATGAAAGTTAAATATAAATGAAACAAAAATGTGTAGCCACTTTTTGCGATTATGTATTACACCATTTACGTGAAATTTCCTTGAACACATTAAAGGTATTTAACACACTTTAAACTTTATTATCCTGTCATTGTACATTAAATCCGGAAATCCCTCTATCAATTTATGAGCTACATCGTAAAGCGGTCTCTTTCTGGCTATTTGTGACATTAATAAATTATTATTTATCACTATAAACCAGTGAAGTACATTGAAAGGTGTTCGGACGGCGACTGACAAAATATATATACACGTTAGGACGAGCCATCGTTGAGATGTTACTCGAATGTACCTCTCTAGTATCACACAAGTTATGATTTATTTGAAAATTAAAGGTTCGGTAGTTTTTTAATCTCATCTTAAGTAACTTAAATAAAATTAAACACTGTTTTCATTTACACGGATTGATGTAATTCCCTTTTACAACTATTATGCAGCAAAATACTTTACAAGAAATGATGTTGCAAAAAAAAAATACCGTTATTAGAAAAATACGACCACCCAGATATCGAAATAAATTTTGCGTTAATGAATGGTCTAGGCTTGAGAATGACTTTATGTTAGGTCTATTTATACGAGGTGATATTTATAGGTGAAAGATACAGAAACGCTAATGATATTTTAAGCCAAATGTTTCGAAACAACTAGGTATATGGCGAACGGTGGGCGCGGCTCATGACCAATCAAGTCAGTCAATCTTCCATTTCAGATTTTTTCTCTAGGGATATCTTGAAAAGTTTATGTAACAAGTTTTGAAAATCTTGACACTCTCAAAGATCGAATTACCGATGACTATCGGAAAGTTTCCAGATATTAGAAAGAGGACACACAAATTTGTTAAGGGTTTAACTATGTCTTTAAAACACTTTGAGCAAAGCTCAATTTATTCACAAGACTTTTTGTTATATAGGTACAATTGAATTTAATTATGCTTACATAGTTTTGATGTTATGTATATGTTTGCTTATTTATGGCTTGATTTAGTTATTGTTTTCCATTTGTTTCTTGCAACTATGGTAGCATTTACATTGTACTTGTTTAAACAGATATTATAAATAAAGTTGGAATTATATGAAAATGCATATTTTTTATTTATGATATGTTTACCAAAACTCTTGCAGATCTATACGGATCATGTAAAAAGAAATCATTTGCGATTACTTTTGTTTTGCGCGTCTTGCATATAAATACTGCTTTGAGCATATTTTAAATAAAATTGCATATTTGTTCTTATTTTATAATTTATTTCTAAAGCGCACCGTAAAAACTATAGTTATTTTTGATATGTTGAAATCATATTCACATATATCGATCTGGATAAAAGATTAACTAACCTGAATTTTGTGTAGATAATGACAGAGTGTTTTGTAAGCATTGCAGTAAAATTGTATATTTATATTTGTTTACGTTTAATTTCATATTTTAATACCTGCAATTAATTATTCTAGATTTGATGCGACAAAAATTTCAATTAACGCAGCATGTAGGAACTGATTTGCATAAAAGAAATATCAGGAGATTTAAAAATGTACAAACTACTTTGAATCAATTGTTTGCTTCAATAACTAAAAATATAGAATAGAATAGATTCCATTATGACTTCTGCAACGCCTTCTTAAGTGCAAACATTCCACTTTCAAAGTTGGATAATTCAAGGTTTTCAAATTTTTTTGGAGAAGTATGCGAAACTGTCAGTTCCTAGTCGCGCAAATACAAGAAAAAAGTATATTAATCTATTATTTGAGGAAACTATTATGAACATTAAGAAAACAATAAGCGAAAATTATATTTATTTCGTAGTCGATGAGACAACAGACAATTGTAAACGCTATATTGCCAACTTCTTGATTGGCATTTTAAATGAAAATTGCACCGGCCAATCCTTTTTAATTGATATAGAAGAATTGGAGAAAACAAATAACTGTGACAAGATTTATAAACGATAGTTTAACGAGTTTTTATTTGCCGAATGCCGTTCCAAGTGACAAGATATTATTGATGTTATCGGATGATGTGACATATATGGTGAAGTCAGTACAGAATTTGAAGATTTTTTATCCGAATCTGATGCACGTAACATATTTAGCCCATGCTGTTATCACAGTGGCAGAAGAAATACGTTACACATTTTCAGATAGTAATTCATTGATCAATTTGGCAGCACCGCTGAGGGTTCAAGCATTACAAAGATAAGTTACCTGGTCTGGCACTGCCACCACGGCCCATAATAATAAGACGCTTGATGCCGCTGTTTTTTATGCAGATACTTTTGAACAGATAAGACAATTCATTCTCTCTTTTCCAACGCAAATTGCTAGCAATTGCAGATTGTAATGATATACTAAATAACCTGCAAATGCGTCAAGAGTTAGCTTTTATCTAAGCAAGTGAAACACTACCAAAACTTGAAATTGAAGGTGTTGAATTCAGTGAATTGATAGAATTGATTTAATGTTTCAAGAATAAAATTTATAATGTGAGAGGTACCACAGGAGAGCAGTTTGAAATTAAATTAATACAAGTTCTAGAGGAAAACAAGGGCCTTAAAGAACTTAGTAGAATATCCAGTGTGTTGCAAGGAAACTACGATGAAACTATTAAGATGAGTCTGTCAATTATCTGCAAATATAAGTATGCGCCAATTACATCAGTTGACCTTGAGCGAAACTTTTCAGCATGTTATTGACGGATCGCAGAAGATCATTTTTACTTGAGAATTTATAAAAACATTTAATTGCAAATCTTTACAATACTATATAAGGGCAAATCTAAATACAAAGAGTTACATTGTTTAGCTCTTATTCTGGAATTCTGGGAATTTCTGGAAATTTCGGAAAATCTATACAAATACAGCTGTTATAAAAAAAGCTTCACTCTAATTTACAATAGTCTTATTGAATAGACCCTAACAATTCTGTTGAAAAAAGTTACTTTTGGACTCTCTGTAGTCTTCCGCGGAAAATATATAGATACAGTTCGTACCTGGTAAATTGTAGAACGGATTAATATCTTATGATTTTGATTATATAATCACGTGTTTGAAAACGATCACCATACTAATGAACTAACGCTGCTGGCTGCAACGGAACGCCACGTGCTCGACAATTCCAGACCTAATATATATATATATATATATATATATATATATGCGACGACGAGCCTCCGGTGTGACGTTACTCGAATGAACCTCTCTCATGATATCATTATAAGAAAATTTTCAATCGTTTTCTAAAAATATAAAAAAGTATAACTGTTATATTTGAGTTAATAAATTTGTTCCAATTCCTTTTTGTTTTGTTTCATTTCTTTACTCGAAATTGCAGTACTGTTAAGCATTTATAGTAGAGTATTTATTTTTATTAGATTTTCTTCTATCTTTCATAATAAAATAAATATATGTGTGGACGCGAAAAATCAATCTGATGGTATTGATATCAAAAACGCTAGTAGGGGTATTGAGTTGTATTTTACCACGCGGAGCGCCAATTTGTTACACGATGGAGGACAGCTGTGGCTCGTGTTGGTCCTTGTCGGGCTAGCTGGAGTATCCTAAAAATACAGTAAATGTTTTAAAATAAATAGTTGTGTGATGATGAGCATCAAAGGTCCAGAGCGTGTGTAATGTGATAAAATAAGTATATTACAACTTATTAATTAAAGGAAAACACAACAACATTATCCTTAAAGTTTTTATTTAATATTTACATAAAGAATAAATTGAACTTTGAGATATGTTAAAGTAATTAAAAAAAGCACTATATACAAGTACGATGAGTAAGTAATTAAATAAATTAAAACACAAAAAATTGACTCAAAATAAAGTTAAAATAAGTCGTAAATTAAATGTGATTGAAATAAATCTCTGTATCGAAAATACTGGGTTTACCTGTGAATCGTGTCGGTCCGGCCACGTGATTAACGCCGTACTTGGACAAACAAGAAGAAACGATGTTTACTCCATGGTAGGTGGACGAAGAAATTAATTAGTTAAATTAACGTGAATGTAAGCAAAAGAATAATGTATGTATTAAATAATACAGATTACCGCTGTTCTCAAGTTAGAGAGGTTTATCTTACGAAGGTTTGGGACGGAAGACAGTGGTTTGTGTAGAAACGAATACTGGTGGTCGAAAAGGGTAATGTTTATGATACAGAGTTAAGAGAGGTTATATTGAAGCGGCCGATGTCTAGAATCAAGAACTAATTAAATACTCGAGCTAAAAAGTTGCGATATCGATGAAATAAATATCATTAAAATATTCCTTGTGGAAAACGATTAAAACGATATCAAACATAGATATAATTATAGATGAAATTTATAACAATAATGTAATCGCGGCTATAAAAATTATGTCGATACAGTATAGTTTCGACATGTAGAGAAAATAGCTGGATATAATTAAAATACTAATTAAGAAATAATAATTAGGAGAAATGTCGTACGTTATTAATAACTAAATTAATACGTAATTAATAACTAAATTATGAATTCTAAAGAACATTCGAGAATATGAGAAAAAAGGCCTGGAAACCCTTCGACAAATAATTCTTGGCGTTGACCAGAGTGGTACAAAAGAAAAGTTATTCTTACGAACAAATATACACAAAATGGCTAAATGTTTGGATTATTTTAAATTCGAAATATATTTGTGAAGATTGTAATTTAAAATTAAATTAAACATTCTTAATATAACGGTATATGTTCCATTTTTCGAGCAACACAATTATCTGTTTGAAACCTTTTAAAGCGTTTAACCCTTTAAAAGAAGTTATAGAAGATATTAACACTATTTGAATCTCTACTGACAAAATTGAAATTATTTTTCTCTTTCTATATACATTACGAAATATCTATTGAAAATTTATAATTTTTTAGGAATCAAAATATGAATATTCTTCTATAGTAGGTAGACTAAAATATCTATTTTTAATTTAATGTAATACAAAATGTCTAACAATTTTACTACAAGGTGAAAGTCAAAGCGCTAAAATAAGGAAAAATGGTTAGTGGAGAATAAAATGTAAATAAAACAGGAACCAAGAAATCTAAGTTTAAGTAGACACATACACGTATATGCGAAGATGATTTAGAAAGAAGTGAGACTCGACTACTAGCACCATCTTTCGGAAAAACTAAGCATTTAGCATTATATTTTAATCCCGCCTTGTTTTATGATAATAACTGAAGCTTGATTAATTTAATTTGAAAGATACAGCAGTGTTAATAAAGCGGGTAAATAGAAAATTTTAATTAAAATGCCTGAACTCTGAATTTATGATGCAATCCATATTTACTTTTAAAATGAATTCGCGGTTATAAACTTCTTAAGATTGTCTTATAATAAGTTTATAACCGTGAATTCAAATCATAGTTTCCGGCAAAATATGGTATTTTTCAATTTTCTTATCGATTAGTTGTTAATTTTTCCTCTTACACAAGACAGATATGGAAAGAAACTCAGTTTAATCAAAAAGTAGACAATATACAATGGTATCGACTCAAAAATAGCAACTAACCAAATTAAGAAGCATGGGCTTAAAAACGAATAAAGGTAATAAGTTTGTTTGTATGTATTTTCAAAAACAATTCTCTCAAATCGCGTTTAAATCATCCAACTCATTAAAATAACTTTTAGGTAACAGCAAGGATAAAATTGTAGTAGAGCAAAAGTCTAGTATCTATAAAATAAATTGTACCAAGTGTAACCAAAAATATAGCGGCCAAACTAAAAGTTCAATTTAATCTCGTTAGAAGAAAGGTATTTCCTATTTTAGATCTAAAATACCCGAAAAATCCTACGTTGCTCGACATATTTTTAGATAGCTGCGAAAGTATTGATATACATAGAAATAAGAGTACTTTAATGCATTCTGACAATGGACCAATTCCTTAGTCAAGTTTGTATGTTTTATTGTGACTGTAGTAATTATTTTCACGTTTCATGTTTTTGTAATTGTTACGCTAGGTTTAAGTAGTACATAAGGTTTTGCTTTAATGATATGAATTGAGTGTTATCCCACTGGTGATTTGGTGAAGAGCATATTTTCGAAGGTTGTACCTTAGCCAAATGCGCTACGTTTAATACTATTTTTTATATTGTTCTACTGAAGATGGCAACCTAATTGCCGAAAACATATTTAGAGTTTATTGATTTATGTTGTGGTTAAGGATTTCTCTTGGTTCTGTTTTAGACTAAACGCATCTACAATTTTAGTTGACATGCAACAAACTTTGGATGATAAGGCTTTTTCAAAGGCCACAATTTGCTGCTGGGTTGAGCAATTTAAGCGTGGTGATGTGGTCGTAGAGGATAATGTTCGACTAAGACCATCAAAAACAGAAACGAAATAACAAATGATAATAATTGACAACAAGGATGTAGCTCTAGCTTTATGAACGTATTGACTAAACACGTATACGTCGCTTGCGGGTGTCCCAGATGTCAACCAGATGGGTGCCGCGTGTCTTGAATTGTCATCAAGAATATAAAGAATGTGATAATTTTGAAACTGTTTAATGTTTTGCGAAGATTTGTTACGGGTGATGAAACCTGGCAGCGACCGATACATCAAAATGACGTAGAATGACATGAAAAGAACGCCGATCTGTTCATGAATCTAAACGGCAATTCTAATAGGGGAAACATCATGGTATCCCTCTCAAAAAAAAAAACATTTCCATCCACGGTGAAAAAAATGGGTACTATTTTTTTTTAAATTCTAAGGGATAATTTTATTGCAAAATATCAAGACTTTTGCAAATAATTAAATCAATTCAAAGTTTATGTTGTGCATCACTTAGCCTATTCGCTAGTTGTAGCTCCAAGAGGCTTTATTGTCCAAAACCAAACTTTTTCTTACTGGAAAACAATTTCGTTTTCTTAAAGAACTTATTGGAGCAATGGGGCGATATTTCAAGTATCTTGTGCAAAATCGTTACAATAATAGCACTTAAGCACCAATCGTTGACCTGAGTGCGTTGAAGTTGAGGAGACATTGAAAAATAATAAGAAAACTAAATGCTATAAATCATTCGCGTCATTTCGAGCCTCGCTTACCTGCAAATCATTCTCGTATGCAGAAACAACAACATCCTAACAGCCTAACACAGATATTAAATTTACAAAATATATTTAAATTATATATCTATAGGCCGTTCACGATTCGAAGACGTGCACATCATCAACAAAATTTTCGGAATCACCAACATAAAAACAATAAAAGAAGTATAATATTTATATCAACATCACTGCGAATGCATATTTGTGTTGGTGCGAATGTTCGGTGTTGACACATATCGTTCTGTCATATTTTGCGTCTGTCTGTTTCCTCTTTATTTGCCAAAATGCCGAAAGCGTTTTACAGCCAATGAAAGCGATTTGTTGCATCCGCGATTGCAACATCGCTAAGAATATTTCTCAATATCTACTTGAATTCGAATCAGAAATATATAAAAATAAAATGAAAAGGCCTGAACAAATGACAACTAAAGATTATTCCAAATAAGCAGTATATAGACTATACCTACGTACCGGATGAATCAACGATCTGACAAAGTACAATTTCGGCATTAAAAACGCATACACTTGAAATTCTTCTGTGAAATAGTGATTTTTTTTTCAAAAGCCAACCGTATTTTATATTGCAATTTAATCGCCATATAAAAGTCATATTGACATGCCGCAATTAAGTGTTGTTCAAAAAACACATATAATTACTTTAATAGGAGAAAGATGGTCAGTATAAGCTGCTTTAAAATATTAGGTTTTTTAAAATTATATATGCTATATACTTTTATTAGATATATAGATTACGGTAATTTATATGAATCTTCGTTTGATGTTTAAGATAAGTCAAAACTGACAAACTGAGCCTAAAGAGTTGTACGCGTTTTTTAATGACGCAATTGTACATTATTTGCTCATAAATGGTGAATATAATAAAAAGTTATTATGCTGGAGTTGATAGAGTTGCTATTGCTGCAAACTGTGAAGCAGAACGCGATAATTGACCGTTGCTGCCTTTATCAGCTGTGAGAGAGGTAAAATCGCATTTGTATTTTGTTATAATTTCATATTACATATTGCACTTATAACCTAAATACTGCAAGTTTGACATAAGCGTTTACTACCCTAACCTAAAATGCAAACAAATTTATTTTGCCAATGGATTTTGCAACATTGTTTTGACATCATTGATAACGTGTACGTCTTCAAATCGTGAACGGCATATAAATATTAAATTGAGTAACAATGACCTAAAACGAAATTAAAATTGAGTAAGGTAATTAAAGTGGATCTAGTTACTATTTACTATGCAGTGGAATACAATTCCAAAATACCAGGAGCAGTGAAAGAGAATAAGAAAGAAAACGCGAAGGCCATACAATATCAAATAAGATACTGTTAGGAATTAGGCTAATGAACGAAGCGGAAAAACTGTGTCGAAATAATATTGTAAATAAGGCTTATTTACGATATTATTAAAAAAAAACAGATCAGAGAAGTTTACGTTAGATGACTAAGGAACAACAAAGGAAATAGATACTTATAAGTAGAGCTGAGGATGTTTGCGGTACGGCAGGACCGTATGTAGTGCATCCCCACATTTAACTATTTATCTAAATATTCTCTGAAATGATTTGCCGGATCTCATAAATTAATAGAGTGATATTTTAGTATGCACTGGATATTGTCATTATACAAAATCATAATAGCCATTTGTATTTATGGATCATAAATAATAATACGCATGTATTTGTATTTGGTTGTGAATTCAATTTAAACTTAAAACGAATCGTAATATTTTAACGACATGCCGTCCTTACAATACATGCATTCGAGACAAAGTGTGCAACTCTACGAATAACTTCCATAATTGATCGAAAATGGACATTTTGGAGCTGAAGTAAAGCCCCTATTCTTAGAAAATTTTATTACTGTCGTTAAGAACTATTATTATAAACAACAAAGGCCTTTTATTAGTGTTGAAGTTTTAGTTTCATTGAAGTTCCATGTTGTAAGTAGTCAATTGTAAAGTGTTCATTCACAATATTCTAAAACAAGGTGTAAATTTAACTAAAATCCAGAAAAACACATTCTGATAATATATTACTAGATTAGAAGCTGTGTTTATTACTATTTATTATATTATTTTTATAACCAAATGCAATAAAAGCTACGAAAACAAAAGAAACCTCGATTTATTAAAATCTTGTCACACAGGCTTGTCATGCAGGCCTTTCAAAGCCTGGCAGCACATATTTTGCATATATTTTATATATACTACCTACTTGAACTAGGTGAATGAAGTTAGAAGTTATAACTTATAACTTCTAACTTCATTCACCTAGTTCAGTAGGTAGTATATATAAAATAGTATATATAAAATATATGCAAAATATGTGCTGCTAGGCTTTGAAAGGCTGTGTGACAAGATTTTAATAAATCGAGGTTTCTTTTGTTTTCGTAGCTTTTATTGCATTTGGTTATAAAAATAATATAATAAATAGTAATAAACACAGCTTCTAATCTAGTAATATATTATCAGAATGTGTTTTTCTGGATTTTAGTTAAATTTACACCTTGTTTTAGAATATTGTGAATGAACACTTTACAATTGACTACTTACAACATGGAAATTCAATGAAACTAAAACTTCAACACTAATAAAAGGCCTTTGTTGTTTATAATAATAGTTCTTAACGACAGTAATAAAATTTTCTAAGAATAGGGGCTTTACTTCAGCTCCAAAATGTCCATTTTCGATCAATGATGGAAGTTATTCGTAGAGTTGCACACTTTGTCTCGAATGCATGTATTGTAAGGACGGCATGTCGTTAAAATATTACGATTCGTTTTAAGTTTAAATTGAATTCACAACCAAATACAAATACATGCGTATTATTATTTATGATCCATAAATATAAATGGCTATTATGATCTTGTATAATAACAATATCCAGTGCATACTAAAATATCACTCTATTAATTTATGAGATCCGGCAAATCATTTCAGAGAATATTTAGATAAATAGTTAAATGTGGGGATGCACTACATACGGTCCTGCCGTACCGCAAACATCCTCAGCTCTACTTATAAGTAGCTATTAAGAAAAGAAACGGCAAGGATTAAGTTAAGGAAAAAAACAAAAATATCTAAATTTATTCTTTTGACAATTAATCTCAATGTCTTGAAGATTGACAAAAAAATAAAAGTCTTAAGAAAAGCTTTGAAACCGAACATTTCAGTTTGCATCCTTTTCTAACAAGAAAAGAAGTAAATTAGGATCAGAAAATAACAAAAATAAAAACGATATATTTGGAAAAACATTGAAAATATAAAAATGTAAAGCTCTCAATCTTAACAATTAAAACAGAATAAAGGTATCAATAGAATAAAAGAAAAATTATTATATGGGCACGTCCATAAATCAAATAAACTAGGAGATAGATATAATAAAAATATGCGAATGAAATATGGTAGCTCTTAAAAGAAGTTTTACGTATTGCTCCTATTAAATAAATTAAAAAGAATTAAAAGATAACATAATAATATGAATTACAATATGATATGTGTATTATGCTTTTTGCTGAATTTCGACTTGTTTACGTTTTTATATGTTAAAAAATTGGTTGATATTTGTCTTCTTGCCAAATAGAAAGACCGCAGTTTATAGAATATAGAATGTTTTAATTTTAAATCAGACAATATAATTTGAAGGACCTACTAAGAGTTAAGCTTAGTATTTGATGTGCCAATTGTATATTAAAACAATTTGCCATTTTCTTGTTTTTATAGATTCTTAAGCTTTTAAAGTGTCTGCTCGGTTTACTTACAAACGACGTAATTTGCTTTCTCGTTTTAACAGCTTACGATTTTAGATGTATACCATTTTTATTATTTGCCCTTAATTTGATTTTTGGCGAAATGTCCATTTACAATTTACCATAAAAAGAAAGTAAGTAGGCGACATCATTTTAGAAATTCTATTGATTTTAATAAAGGTACAAAATTAGTTCTCACGTTGAGTTTTAAGAGTATAATACACAGTTTCAATATAATATTAGCAACAAATGAAACAGGCATGCAATATACATATCTGTAACTGTACACAAGGACAATACACCTCGTATTTTCAGCATTTACTTCTGCTTAAGACACGTGTTTCTACCATCTATAGGCGTCATCAGTGAAGCTAGTGAAGCAATGTAATACAAATGATACAAATCTTTTTAAGAACAGATTTGTATCTGTATATACATTTACGCTGAAATCGCCTACAAGATATAGCAAATTTCGTCCTATAAGGTGGCACTATTTAATAAGTGACATCTGACGGACGAAAGAGACTAAAAGGCGACCTTTCGCTTGACCAGCTATGCTGGTACAAAAGCGAAAAAATACGTATAAGTGTAGTCCATTAACACGAGCCAGATGGCGGTAAATATACAAAATGGTTTAAGTATATCAATACGTTATGCACGATTACGCATTTGTTACAAATGAAACAGACATGCAATATACATATCTGTAACTGTACACATGGACAATACACCTCGTATTTTCAGCATTTACTTCTGCTTAAGACACGTGTTTCTGCCATCTATAGGCGTCATCAGTCGAGCTAGTGAAGCAATGTAATACAAATGATACAAATCTTTTTAAGAACAGATTTGTATCTGTATATACATTTACGCTGAAATCGCCTACAAGATATAGCTAATTTCGTCCTATAAGGTGGCACTATTTAATAAGTGACATCTGACGGACGAAAGAGACAATCCCGAAAAAAGCGACCTTTCGCTTGACCAGTCAAGGACGAAATTTGCTATGTCTTGTGGGCGATTTAATGCGCTTAAATGTATATACAGATACAAATCTGTTTTTTAAATAGATTTGTATTATTTTGTATTACATTGCTTCACTAGCTTGACTGATGCCTATAGATGGCAGAAACACGTGTCTTAAGCAGAAGTAAATGCTGAAAATACGAGCTGTATTGTCCATGTGTACAGCTACAGATATGTATATTGCATGTCTGTTTCATTTGTAACAAATGCGTAATACGTGCATAATGTATTGATATACTTAAACCTTTTTGTATATAATATTAGCTGCTTTTCCAAAAATAATTTATGAGTTGAGAAGAATATCATTAGTTAGACTTTTGTTTAACAAATATGTAATATTAGGATTTAGTCAAAAATTTACTACAAGATAATTCAAGAAATTAATACTGAACGCTGTTACTTTGTAGTAATCCATTGCGATTCAAAAATACAATTAAACACTTTGTTTTTACAACTTTATTAAATGTGATCGCAGTTTCGACAACTAATGTCATAAAAATACAACAGTTACATGTACGAATACGTCTTATAAAGAGAAGATGAACCAATTTGGTAGTTTTACTGTATATACGTACATACTGGTGTCAAACAGTTGTAGAAGCGAGAGGTATATATTAGATTTACTTGGTCGTTAACGAGGTCTGGTTGAATTTTCCTTACTTTTGAAAATATGTAAACACTTTAAAAGGTTTAATTTCCGGCCTTTGTCTACAATTTGAAATATCAGTTACATCTACGGTGTGATTCTCAGAAACGAGGTGGTTTGCAAAAGTAGTGTGTTTTTTTTAAATTGTATTGCAATTAATTTTCTCATCCGCGTATTAAATTCGCGACCAGTTTGACTTATATACGCTTTAAAAGTGTTATAACTTAATAAGTTTCACGAATCACGATTCCTGATGATAGACGTCCTCCAGAAAATACGTTACCTGGTTTATATAAGAATTTAGAAGTTATAAATTATAATTCACGTAATACATATCTAGAAAACATTTACCTCGTAAATATTAAAATTCCGAATATGTTCTACTTAACATTCGAATCATGGCGCATTGGTGAAAAAATACTTTTATATAGCTAAAATTACTGTACAACAATTATGCAAATATCAGGTCATATTAGATATGATGTGATATTTGCATAATTGTAATGGTCTTTGAAACAAGGAAACGAATCTGTAGGAACACTGTTATTATAAATGTATATTAATTAAGCCGAATCTGTATTCTTTGAAATTTTACTTTAACACGGACACTTTTTTGTTACTTAAGATTTCTATTTGCCAAGATTCGACTAACGGTAATGACCTTTGTAATGCTATGATGGCTTTTGTTATTACTTATTAGCCATTGAAAATAGTTCGTAAATCAATTCCAATTTTATAGTCTTTAAATTTCAATTGACTTGGTTTGATGGCAGCAGCTTCTTTTGTATTATGTTGTAATATCAGAGAACGCAGTAGATGAAAATAAAAATAATAGAATGCAGCTTCCAACCATGTTCTTCAAAGGATTGAAACTGGCGTGGAGGTTTTGGAATAGGACACTGTTCAAGAAATTGTCGGATTCGGTTGAGAGATTTGGCAAATAATGGTTTAGTTGGTGCTATTAGTTCATTTACATCTAGATAGTAGTAACGAATATTTTAGGCTAAAAGATGTAACGCATGCAATATACACGACACATACAACAAATTAGGTTTAAGCAAGCGACCAAACAGCATGCAGTATAACTGATCTTCTATTAGTCTACGGTATCCACTAACTACTGACTTTTTCTTTGAATCCGTTTATTCACCTATGACCAGGCGTGCACTTCACAGCGAATGATGTTCTCTATTTTTTCGCGCACATGTACTAAGTTATTTCGCACTCATGATTCACTTGGCAATTTCCGGTCAGTGTAATATTTCCTCAAAACTTACGAAACTGTTCCCTTTGGATGCTTTTAAATGAAAGGTTGCCAACATTTATCGTAAATATTAAATCCATTACAAATTTAGCATACGATTTTTGACCGCGTTCTTTTAATTCTTGGTTTGCACTATTTACATGTTTTTGACATTGTGATCGTTTCGAAATCAGTAAATTCCTATTGCACACTAAACACCTCACACACCTATTTTTAGTAGGTTTGGTCGACTAATTATGAACGGATATGTATATCGTAAAATTCTGCTTATATTTGGTAATTTTGATATTTAAAAATTTATATAACGGTTTTCTTTTGCGGAAATTTATTCTATCGTCAAATAAAATTGGAAATGTCGTTGTTGTAATTTAGCAATATTAGTTAAATTTAATTAAATAGAGATATATTAATAAGGATGTGTATGCAATCTTGTATACGTCATAGTTTGTATTTAGTATCGTGTTCCGCTTTTATTTCTCTTCTAAAATTTTCTTAATAGTTTTCATTAATTATTAACGAGTCCCGGTTCTTATTTTGCTTGCGTATCATTTAATATGTATGACTGCGAATATCGCTATCTGTGGGTAAATTGGTAACTATCATCCCCTTCTTCGAGCGTCTGCTAGTAACCGGAAGAGAGAGACTGGGCGACAGCCTTTTGTAGTGTAAGGTCATTTAAAAAGTTACAAAAAGTATTCTTCGCAACGGACTTCGCAACTTCATCTTCGCAACGGAGGTTAACTCACGCTTCTTCGACTTACAGAATTTCACGTTTAATTACGGATCAGGTCAAGAGATAGTGAATATTTTAGAACAGCCAATTTTGCCGCATACGACTCAAGGAGGTTGGAGCAAATTATCAACCGACTTTGTATTTTTTCTGCTTGGCGTTCTACGTCGACTTCGTTTTCGGAAAAAACATAATTAACTTTCCGCGGAAGACACCACGCACACTACAGCCTCTCCATCCAGGGCAGTTCATTGTCATCTAATCCACCGAACAGCGATACACCGGAAGAAATTAATTACCTTCTCAGACGAATAGGGAAGGGATGCAAGTAACTCGTGTTGTTAAATTTTGCTTTGTGTAATTTAAATTTCCTCTAATAATTTATATACATATATTTATATATATATATATATATATATATATATATATATATATATTGCTGTTATAATTTGGCCGTAATCAATTTAATTTCTTGAGCATAACTTAAATATTAATTTTGTACTCATTCAATTTTTACTATTATAACTTATATATCATTTTTGGGCATACTAAGATATCGAATTAGTCTTGTTAATGTCAAAATATGAATTCATCTATTTGAAATTAAAATCTAAATTTTTAAAACATATATAGTTATCTATAAATTTTATAGATATATCGTCTGCAGTCACGTTTTTTGTTTTTTGTTCCACCACATGTAATTTTTGATTTTAAGATTTAAGTCATTAGCATTTTTGTATAAGATATTTTTTTACTACCGCTTTTTCGTTATAAAATTTTTGTAAGTTTGAATCTATGGTACCGTAGAAAAAAAACGACGGGATTTAATCATTTAATCTGTGACTGAAATTAATTTGCTATTTATCTACATCAGTGATTTTTTTTTACTTTTAAAATATATTTACCGTGCTGTTGCACTCTATTTTTGCGATACTTAGTTGTGGTTTTGTATAGACATTCTTATAAGTTTGAAGATTTAATTTTTAAAATATGTTTTCATTAAATTCATTTTTGCATATATTAATATTTTCATTTAGTTTAATTTTTTTATAATATTCAAATATTTATTGGTTAGTGAATATACGAATTATTTGTTCCCAAGTATTTTCTTCGCCTCTGACACTTCCCTTAGCAATTTCTTTACAGGTATCTTACGCAACCTTCTGATATAGTACGTAGGTACATAGTAAGTTTATATCTACCGCGTGTTTGAGTAGTTCGTATTAGCATGCGCTTAAGATCGCGCAATATCTTTTCTCAGTTTTCAGTCTGAGCTTCCATAAGTAAAACCGAGTGGCGCTATCTGCTAACTTTTAATTTTAGTCATCTACATCCGTCTCCACTTACTAGGGTATATATAATAAATAGAAGCTCCCATGCTTTGTGCGATACAACTACAGTTTTTTTTTCTGATCCCGACCATCTTCACACGCCTTCGCTGCGCCAGTTTCGCGATAATGTAGCAACCGTTCATATGTTTTGGGTTTGAATTTTCGATAAAGATGTCAGAGTTTGTTTTGTAAACAGTAAAAATTGAATGAGTACAAAATTGAATATTTAAAATAATATTTAAGTTATGCTCAAGAAATTAAATTGATTACGGCCAAATTATAACAGCAATATATATATATATATATATATATATATATATATATATATAATTATATAAATATATGAATATAAATTATTAGAGGAAATTTAAATTACACAAAGGAAAATTTAACAATACGAGTTACTTGCATCCCCTTCCCTATTCGTCTGAGAAGGTAATTAATTTCTTCCGGTGTATCGCTGTTCGGTGGATTAGATGACAATGAACTGCCCTGGATGGAAGGAGAGGCTGTAGTGTGCGTGGTGTCTTCCGCGAAAAGTGAATTATGTTTTTTCTGAAAACGAAGTCGACGTAGAACGCTAAGCAGAAAAAATCCAAAGTCGGTTGATAATTTGCTCCAACCTCCTTGAGTCGTAAGCGACAAACTTGGCTGTTCTAAAATATTCACTATCTCTTGACCTGATCCGTAATTAAACGTGAAATTCTGTAAGTCGAAGAAGCGTGAGTTAACTTCCGTTGCGAAGATGAAGTTGCGAAGTCCGTTGCGAAGAATACTTTTTGTAACTTTTTAAATGACCTTACACTACAAAAGGCTGTCGACCAGTCTCTCTCTTCCGCTTACTAGCAGACGCTCGCAAAAGGGGATGATAGTTACCAATTTACCCACAGATAGCGATATTCGCAGTCATACATATTAAATGATACGCAAGCAAAATAAGATACCGGGACTCGTTAATAAATAATGAAAACTATTAAGAAAATTTTAGAAGAGAAATAAAAGCGCAACACGATACTAAATACAAACTATGATGTATACAAGATTGCATACACATTCTTATTAATATATCTCAATTAAATTAAATTTAACTAATATTGCTAAATTACTACAACGACATTTCCAATTTCATCTAACGATAGAATAAATATCCGCAAAAGAAAAACATTATACAAATTTTTAAATATCAAAATTACCAAATATAAGCAGAATTTTACGATATACAGATCCGTTCATAATTAGTAGAGCTGAAGATGTTTGCGGTACGGCAGGACCGTATGTAGTGCATCCCCACATTTAACTATTTATCTAAATATTCTCTGAAATGATTTGCCGGATCTCATAAATTAATAGAGTGATATTTTAGTATGCACTGGATATTGTTATTATACAAAATCATAATAGCCATTTGTATTTATAGATCATAAATAATAATACGCATGTATTTGTATTTGGTTGTGAATTCAATTTAAACTTAAAACGAATCGCAATATTTTAACGACAAGCCGTCCTTACAATACATGCATTCGAGACAAAGTGTGCAACTCTACGAATAACTTCCATAATTGATCGAAAATGGACATTTTGGAGCTGAAGTAAAGCCCCTATTCTTAGAAAATTTTATTACTGTCGTTAAGAGCTATTATTATAAACAACAAAGGCCTTTTATTAGTGTTGAAGTTTTAGTTTCATTGAATTTCCATGTTGTAAGTAGTCAATTGTAAAGTGTTCATTCACAATATTCTAAAACAAGGTGTAAATTTAACTAAAATCCAGAAAAACACAATCTGATAATATATTACTAGATTAGAAGCTGTGTTTATTACTATTTATTATATTATTTTTATAACCAAATGCAATAAAAGCTACGAAAACAAAAGAAACCTCGATTTATTAAAATCTTGTCACACAGCCTTTCAAAGCCTGGCAGCACATATTTTGCATATATTTTATATATACTACCTACTTGAACTAGGAGTTAGATCTACTTCTTTTGCTGTCGAAATTTTCATGTAGGAACAAGGCTTGCTGAAGGCGTATTTGTCGATGGAAAATTTTATAATGGGTTTTTAAATAGCGCATGGTGGTTACGCTTTATGCGGTTTTCCAGACATTATAATTTATATAGTTGACAGAAATGGTATATTCGAGTTACTGGAAGTGCCGTTTTTCGTTTTTTTTTTTTTGGCGGATATAGTTTCCATCCGTTTCCAAGCACGTAGCGTAAATTTTGATTAGGATGCAAGATTTCTTTTTTCCTATTTCAGTGAGATTTTTTTTAGGATGTCCATGTGAAATGGCATTGTTTCTTTTAATTATAATTTATTTTCGCTCCATTCGTTTTTTTCTTGAATTTAAAAGGGTCCTAGTATGGAGTACAGGATAATTTCCTAGCGTGAGGCACAAGTTTGTTCCACGTACAAGGCCTATTTTCCCTAGTGTAAGGCATAAGCTTCTGAAAGCCTTGATAAAACACGCTTTAGAACATAAGACGGTAGGGTAATAGTCGTATCCCACGTATTCAAAAGGACACAATGCTAAGTAAGACTCACAACAAACAAAACAAAATGTGATGAGTTTGACGTAACTAATTTAGTAAGGCAGGATCTACTTGTTTTATATTCGTCTGTAGACTACAAAGTTATTTTAAAACTCACTATGAAGAATTTGTTAGTGTTACATGTAAAATATATATCTTAGACAGAGTTAGATTTTTTTAGAGTAATTTAAACGCAATCGATAAACCTAATTTTGTTTAGATAGCGTAGTCGAAATTTTCTTCAATTCATTGTTGCTATCGTAAATATATTTTTAAATTTTAAATATAGATTATAATTCTGTAGATTTATATAGACCAATGTATTGCTAAGTTTCACATTATATTTTTTTCAAATTTAATTTCCTTCATTACGATTTTAAATTTTAATCTGTTTTATTGAATAAATTTATAACCTAATTATATAAACTGAATCTGTAGAATTTCGATGTGAGATTTATCCAAAGATCTTTGGATAAATTACAAACTCAATTTTTCCTATTGTCTAGATTAAGAATGCAAATTATTCATTTATGACTTAATCATTTAATCACTGCGATCATATTGCTTCTTGTTACTTCACTTAAATCAATCTCATTTAGCATAAATTAGCTCAGTTTAAAATCTCGTATTTATTTGCTTTTCTTATGCATATTAAATGTAGGTACATTTTTATTTTATAAGTTAAAAATTACTATATTGATGTGAGCCACTAACTCAGTATCAATTTATTACCTTTTCTTCCAACTTCATTCATTTAACTTTTGTATTCATTAGGCAAGTTGTGGCTCGTGAGCCTTGTTCAAATCTTTTCATTATTTTTGCTGTTATTTCTCAATATTATATTTCTTAAGTTTATTGCTATTTTTGTTCGACCTAGATGGTTGTTGTATATATTGCCTGTTGTTATAAGAAATTACACCTTGTTAGTGTTATTCTATTTTTCTATTTTTATTGTTTTGTTAGAATTTATCCACATATTACCTGTGAATTATTTAGCTTACTTTCGGCAGCGGCTGTGTTCGCTGTACCAGTTTGAGATTATAAGCACGGTGGCGCCTATATTTAAAAAGATCTTCGGGGCAATCGTGTTTGGTAGATAAGTTAGTAACTTAACTAGGTTTAATGTTTAAGGAAGGTTGTCATTTGCATAGGGACTAACTATTTCCGTATATTTAATCTACCATAATAAATTAAATCAGTACAAACTTATGTTAAATTGCTTATTTATATCAAATTCATTTTATTGAGAGAAAGATAGAAATTATTTAATAGTAACAATAATAATTTTCTTAATATTCTAAAATTAATTTCTAACATTGAATAATTTATTTATAATTATGAATAATTGGTAGCTTTAGCTATAAAGGTATTTCGGAAGTAATTTGATACCCTCATTTTATCCAACAAAGTGAATTCCAAAGGCGCTTCCTCATTTTGCGTTAAAGCCTTTTTCTGCCACAGTAACTTTTTAGGTTTACTCTATACTTTGTCACAAACACAAGTGTGCTTGGCTTTCGATGATTTTTTTTTTGCGCAGACAGGATTTGGAGGCCTAATTAACTAATGTATTTTTTTCATGCTTGACTTTGAACAAAAACGTTTTTTATTAAAAGGAAAAAAAAACGTTAAAGCCTTTTACTAAAAATATATAATTAATCTACTAAAGAAATAATTACATGACATTTCAAAACAATATATGTAACTAAATAAATATTATGACTTAGATAAGAAATAAGAATTGCCATATGGTATTTTCTTACAAATAAAGTGTCAAATAAATACGTTACGCGGTATTGTTTACTGCCTTTCATTGTATCCATTTTAAAGTGTACTAACAAGGATAACTGCTCTTCTTGTATGTTTTCATTAGGTCTTGATGGTATATACAAACAGTATTAAATTATTCAGAATTTTATTTATACATTGAGTGCAACTGTCAACGAGATTATATTTTGCTTCGAATCTTTGAAAGACAATTTAATATGCCTTGATATAAGTTTAAATTTATCAAGTGTTCTTATCGTCTATATCCATAGTATTCGGTAAATAAATGAAACGTATTGTAGTTATAACGAGAACAGCAAACTTGTGACAAATTGAAATTTTTGCCTTATCAATTGAAAATTGCACATTATTCGTTCTTCATAATTTGATTAGTTTTCAAGTGTGTTAGTTTAATCCATACTACACCTCAAAAAGCAACTCAAGTAAATGCTTTAATAGAAATTGTACTTAGTCAGCGAGCTGTTGCTCGACAACTGCATATGACATGCGCAGCTATTCCAAGAATGTACCAATATAATGAGGAGACTAGATCCTTTCATAGGTAATCTAAAACCGGTAGAAAGCGATATACAAACGGATCTTGATGACCGCTTTATTCTGTCAACAACATTAAGAAATCGTCGCCTTAATGCGGTTCAAGTGCAACAACAGCTCCGTGAAATACCAGTAGTGGCAATTAGTCAGTGGACAGTAAGATGAAGACTAAAGGAACGTAATCTGACTTATAAAACACCTGCATTTCGTCCAAAACTTACCGCAGCTCGCAGCACGCCTGCGTTTTGCACGGAAGCATCAGAATTGGATATTTGAACAGTGGGGGTCTGTTCTATTCTCAGATAAGACCAGGATATGTCTCTGTGGCAGCAATAGTAGAAGAAAAGCAAGCCAGAGAAGAGGAGATCGATTTTCAGAATGCTGCATTGTAGAGCGCAATGCTTATGAAGGTGATTCTTGCATGATGTGGGGTGCAATTTCTATGGGACCACGAACCGACTCAATTCTGATCCGTAGGGTTAACCGTGGTCACAGAAGAAGAGGTTTAACGGGTGCTCGATACATCGAGGAGATTTTAGCAGTTCATGTGGGACCTTATGTCGACGACATTGGAGCAAAACAATGCTGAGGCGCACACCGCAAGAATCGTGCAAGATTACATTACAGAAGCCGGTTTTCGCGTTATGAATTGGCCTGCATGGAGTCCCGACCTTATTTCGATCAAACATGTATGGGATGAGTGAAAACGAAGAATTCGTGCTAGACCTCGTGCCCCTACCTCGTTCCCAGAGCTTATTGTTGCAGTAGCAGAAGAGTCGGTTGACATCCCATAAGAAACAATATCGAACCTGATTAGTTCTATGCCTAATCGCATGAGAGATGTTATTAGGATAAGAGGGGATCATACCCATTATTAAAAATTAAGTGTTAATTTAGGTAATTGTCATTAAACCATACTTCCTTCTGTAACAAAAAAAGATAATTTGTATCATGTATTAATATCACAATTTTAAGTTTAGGAAGCCGAAATAAATTTTACTAAAATTAAACTCATATCAAAGCATATTAAATTGTCTTCCAAACAGCATATATTTTTCCTTGATCTGATAAATTGATTCGAAATATCTCAAAATGCTTTGCTGAAAGAAGGGATTTTACGCTGAATAGAATACATTAGAGAGGCCTGATGTTTTCCATGGCTTGAAAAGTTTTTGAGGAAGTCTTAAGACAAGTATTGTCTTAGAGAACGCTATCAGAACTTTGTCTCTTCTTGCTCTTATTCCTGATCACAGATTTAACCTTGTCAGACGAAATGCGTAGAATGATATTCAGCATTAACTGCATGACCTTCGGAGGTGAAGTATGAGAGCAATATTTCGATTAAGCAACGAAACACGCCCAACGTTCACAGTTCGTAGAATTGAATTTAAAAATGAATCTCCTTTTTTATATCTCTACAGATATAGAAAACGTCATTTGCAAAGGATTCAACTTGTTTTCTTCAGCTAATAATCATGGAAACCATTCAGCATTAACCTTCTACCTTTTAGCCTATTTTTTATATCTTGGACACTTTTCGCAATAATTTGTAAAGTTTTAAATATTGAAGGTCAAGATATTGCCTTTATTTTAGTGATTAAACTGCAGCTCGTCGAACAATATGGTTTATTTTTAGGCGCATCCTTCACTCAAATATCCGACTTTTAGAAAAGCATTGTTCGTCTTATTATCTGAATCACATTAATGACGTTGTATAAAGCCTTCTGTAGTGTAATAACTAGGGACCGGACATGATAGGTCGATGACTCAGCGCCACGGGCGTACTATTGAAAATTTTTATTTTTAAAGAGTTTTTAATTTTATTTATATAATTGGAAAACAAATCTATAAAATCTATGATCTATAAAATACGAAATACTTTTTTATTTGATCATTTTATAGTTCAAGTTGAGTAAAGGAGTATTAATATTAACTAGCAAATTTGGAATTGGTATTAGTTCCTTGCACTAGTTCCTTGCAGAAATACTTCGAGCTTCGTCATTTAAACATGTAACGAAATTTTCTAAACTATCGAAATTCTCTGCATAAAAACAAGTACCTTCTAACCATGTTCCCCATCTAGTTATTACTGCAGACGGGGGTTTTTCCCTGTAAAGAGCTACTCTCAATGGTGCTTTTCTGAAACATTTCTTAAAAGCGGATACAAGTCTATCAACTTCCGGAAAGGTGTCTGATATATTCGCATTTTCTATGGAGAGCATGTGCTACACAAGTAATATGCAGCATATTAGGATAAGTTTCCTTTAATAGTCTGCCTGTTTTTAACGCAAATGCAGCACTGTCACTGACAAATAAAAGTATTTTTTCTTTGCACCTGTCGTCCGAATGAAGCATTGAAAAAGTAACCTAAAACAATGTTCTAGATCTAAGTAAATGAAAATTTAAAATGCATGCGTAAGTTATTGAAACTTAACGAAATTCACTGCGAACTTACGTCAAAATAATTAGGAGAAGTAGATTGGATGACACGATATTAAACGTACAAAAATTACGAAGTATATAAATAACAGTTGAAACAGTGAAACAAGGAAACTAACTCACTGTACTTTATTTATCTTACGAAATAGAAACTTATAAATAAAATCAATTATAAAAACTCTTCACGCTTCTATCTACGTCAATGAAGAAAGCAATTTAACTGTAATCTTGAAGTAACTGCGTCACAATTCAACGACAAAAAACAGATGTGCTGTTAAACCGAATGAATACTGCTATTGAATAACTGCGTGTTGTACGTGTTGTGCGATGTTATAGACATTTTATATGGTCCATCGTAATTTGGACCTGATGCGTCCGGTCTCTAGTAATAACTTTAACTCAATATTGTGCTATTGTCCAAAGCCAAGACAGGAGTCATTCTTTGAGGAAATTCTATTTCAAACCGCCGCCCATTAAGGTCTTTTTTACTATCACAACAGCCGTATGCGGGCGAGTGTTATAGTAGTGAGCTTCCACTTTCCAATTACAACCGAGTTTCAGATAAGGCGATCTTTCATTGTCTGACGTACAATTTCAATATTATAATTGGCGGTTACTGCAGAGCCGTGCGGACTCTGTGCGTATACATCATCCCTTTGTTATAAAAAATGTTTAGTACTATAATTTTAGCGGCAGATTTTTACGACCGCGTTTTTTTTTTTTGTGGTAGTTCTTCTTGTTCTACCCACCACGTGCTCTCAGTATTAATCATCTTTCAACATACTTCACTCTCTTCACGTGAGCACGCTGTCTCCAGTATTCCTAAACCGCTACACTATTCATTTCTTGATGTGATGTTAGTAAGTGCGGAATCGAGCGAGTATAAACTCTAGACATGTTTAATTGTTTGTGGAAGACGGTAAAATACTTCCAACACATATTTCAAGAATTAGAAGGTTGAGAGATAGTAAAACGTGGATTTCAAAGAATAATTACATCTCTAATTAGCACACTATTTCGAGCAGTTGAACTGCCTCGCAAGCTGCAGCTTCTTCGATTATCCTTAAACTCTTTATACCATCCAAAACATGCAGATCTTGGCACAGACGATTCTACAAAAACATGGAAAATATCCGTTGCGGATTTACCCAGGCGACCACAAAATTTGATAGCACATCTTTGCTCGTTCATTTCATTCATCACGATTTTTAGAGACTCATTAACAATATCACGATCTGAGAGCTCTATCAAACAAAAAACCATTTATAAAATTGTCATTTTTCAACACGAAATAAATCTCTTTTGATTATATTTTCAGCATTTTAGCGGTTTTAGTTCATAGACACTAATAAATTCAATCTTAGTCCTTGCAGAAAGACCGTCGTAGTAAAAATAGAGAAAATTAATTAAATGATAATTTGAAATTGATTTTTTCAGTACACTATTTGCTACAAATCTGTTTTGATTTATTTTTATGTTTTCACTATAATGTAATCAAATATCTACCAAATTACTTGCATTTTAGTGTAAAATTTATTATTTATGTGATGTGAGTTTTGGCAGTTTTGGTTTATCTATTGCACAACTAATAAATACTAGCTTTGGTTTTATATTTATTTCTACTTTAACATAATTATCTAATAATCTAATGTTTTATATATCATGTTACTAGCCTTAAGTTATTTTAAATTTTTAGCTTCCATGTCATTTATAGAGAAAGTAAATTTATTCATATTTCGTTTTCTCTTAATTATTTGCTGCCTTTATTAATATTTATTATCAATTATATTATTTAATTAAGTAGTGCATTTCGTTTATTATATTACGGTCAGCAGAACACATTTGAAATTGATTTATTGGAAAAATAGCAGTAATATTGCATAATTTATGCGACATATCGATTGCTTTAGCGAAAAATACTGTTTACTATGCTAGGCGAATGCGCTAATAGACTCCATAAGTTGATGCGATAAACAACGCTTATCTAATATTTGTTGATGCTAAATGAAAACAGAATGCATTATACACTACCAACAATCAGAAGTTCAATATTATATTACTAAGCGTGTATTACAAGCCTTTGACAATATTTATAGAGGACTTTATAACATTATGATATGCAAATGCCAGATTTTCAGTAGTAATTGCACGTAAAAAATAATTGAATGTCATTAATGACTCTTGTTTTCAAGAGCGAAATATAACATTAAGTTTATTGAAAACGTTTGCGTGATATATACGTATATTTTAAACATAACAGATGTTTAAAATTTAGATGACATTTAAGAGGTGCGAGAATAATAAAATTTATTATCTTAACTGCTTTATTTTCATACTTAGACGTGTTGAAATTCTTACATCGATTTTAAGGACCAATTATTTGGAATTTCACATATTATAACGAAGAAATGAAATTAATCTTAATTTAACAAATACCTACTTCTCATTCTAAAAGAACATATATTTTATAATAATTATTAGTTTTGGACTTATTACTGTAAAACATAATATTTTATTCTAACAATTAAGGCAGTAGATCTACTTTAAAATTGCCCCAATTTAACTACCGTCGTTGAAGTATCCATTTCACTATCATTTATTTTATGCTAATGAAGGTTACAACGATATTGATATAAAAGATCGCATTACCACTTTGGTAAGATTTCCTTTATTTACGAACAATTCAAAGATCTAACGAAACACTTGCAAATATAAATAATGTGTTTAGATACACAGCCTTGCGATTTTCACAAAATATACACTGCTCAACAAAATTAGCGGAACACAAATTTAATACTGTAACATTTTTTCAACTTTGGAATATCAAATTCTCAATATCAGCTAACAAGATTTTAATAACAAATATGCTCTAATTTAACAATTTTCCTATACAATAAAAAAATTATATATTATAAAAAAAATTAGAATACTACCAAAACCAAAATGTATTTTATTACTAAAAGTATTAAAAATTCTATTCAGACCCGAATATTTAGATTCAATATCGTGTATGCCCTCCATTAGCATTAATAACAACTTGGCATCGTCGAAGCATGCTGCGGATATAACGTTTCAACATGTCTTGTGGTAAATTTTGCCATTCTCCTACAAGAATTTCAGCTAACTCCTGAAGAGTACGAGGTGCAACAGGGCGCTTCCTGATATTCCTATCAAGTGAAGTCCAAACATGTTCGATAGGATTCAAGTCTGGACTCATGGCTGGCCACTCCATCACTTGGATTTCTTGTTCTTGAAGAAAATGGTTCGTAAAATTTTCTGTGTGAATTCGACAGTTATCCTGCTGGAAGGTAAAAGTATCACCAAAATTGTTGTCATATGGTACAACATGCTGTTGAAGGATCATTCTAACATAATTCTGCGCGTTGAGACGTTGAGGAACAACAACCAAGTCGGTACGACAATCTATGCTGATTCCACACCATATAACTGATCCTGATCCAAATAAATCCACTTCTTGTACATATTCTGCAAAGTATCTCTCTCCAGGACGAGTTAAAGTAAATCGGCATTAATTACTAAAAAGCACAGACGTCCAGTGTCGAAGTTGCCATTTCACATGTTCACTAGCAAAGCGGATCCGTTCGTCCCTGGAAACCAGTATTTAAAACGTTTTTTTTCCATTTTTCTGGGTAGAAGCTATTTAACTCTCATTTATAAGCATTAAAAGCCTCACTATCGAAGTAAAGCGCATATCCCTATCTTATCTTTGACATGTGGAAATACAAAGAAATCTTTGGTAGCTGGATTGGGACTATGTGGCGGGACGTCTTGTTTAAATACTTCATTGTTTGAACAGAAATATGTAGGCGAACGTTATTATAATTCTACATGACTCTTCCTTTTAGCCTCTCCTCACAAAATTTTAGGATTTCGAGAAATCACTGAAGTGTAACATTCAGAATTGATGGTACTATAATCATCCGGCATTGTAGTTGTCATTTGCTTGCTGTCATCAAAGAAAATAGCGGCTGTTTCACAAACAATTTTTATTGGAGCACCCACATTTTGAAAGACTTGGCTTTGCACCTATTGACAAATTTTTCGACTAGCCTCAAGCTATTGTAATCAGAAATATCTTCCGCACCCAAGAGATCATATGAAATGGGACTAATACTTGTCAGCGACTGATCCATCACTAAAATTAAATTTATTATACTAATATTTTAGAATATATTACAATATTCAATTTCATAAAGTTGTTCAACTTCGAAACGATACAATATTCGTTTCTGTTAAATTACAGTATTTTTCTTTCGGTTTTCCTATTTTGTCAAATGTATTTCACTATTTCTCAAAAATATTTCCCAGATAAGTTGTTTTTACATTGATATATCGAATGAAATTCACTATTTGTCAAAACTTTTTCACGTTGTTGAAAATAATAATAAAAAACAAAAAATAGTTCGAGACACAATTTTATTAGAAAAAAAAGAAGACAATAATAAGTTAACTATACTATATATATATATATATATATATATATATATATATATATATATATAGCCTATTAAGTATTATCGACCGTACTGTATAAGTAAAAATTCATTAACGGGTAAGCGGTCCGTCAAGTAAAAATAAAACTCCTTTATTCCACTCTATATTTCATAACGGATTAGTTACTTCATCAGGAGTGTAATTCAGAGTTAAAATTTATCAAACAACGGCACTAAACATGTTAAAATTCGGCAAATTCAAAACAAATTAATATTGATTTGATGTTTTGAATTTGACGAATTTTAACATGTTTATTGCCGTTGTTTGCTAAATTTTATCTCTAAATTACACTCCTGATGAAGTAACTAATCCGTTATGAAATATAGAGTGGAATAAAGGAGTTTTATTTTTACTTGACAGACCGCTCACCCGTTAATGAATTTTTGCTTATATATATATATACTCGTATATATATATATATACATATATATATATATATATATATATATATATATGTAAAACAATGAGTGTTGGGGAATCCGGCAATAAAAAACCATTAATTATTAATGAGAGTTCTTTATTTTTTACCCTATATTTCGCTCTGAGGTTTAGAGAAGAAGCTCTAAACCTCAGAGCGAAATATAGGGTAAAAAAATAAAGAACTCTCATTAATAATTAATGGTTTTTTATTGCCGGATTCCCCAACACTCATTGTTTTACATATTTGTTTTAACGGCAAAGACTCCTTGTCTACACATATATATATATATATATATATATATATATATATATATATATAATAACTTCGTGACCTTGGTATGATATGGTAAACCTAATCAGTAGGCGATTAAAGGTCTGTATATTACTTCAAAATATATGTATTTAAAAAACTCTACATGTTTCGGCTGTATACGCCTTTTTCAAGAGAATACAAAATATGAATGACAGGATATAAATATCAAGTAATTCAGTTGCTATGGTTTAAATTATTCAAAGATACATTCTAGTAATAATAATAAATCATGCCTTAGTATTCCAAAAAATAGATAACAAGGTGTGAAAATATGTGTTGTTTGCTGCTAGCAATTTGTGTCTCCTTCTGGGTATGAACTTGTGTGTTGGTTGCTGCTGGCAGCTTGCGTCTCTCTATGGGTGTGTGGTTTTGTGTGAGAGCGTAAGTGTAGGGTTTTGTATGTCGGTGCGTTCGTGCGTGTGTTTAGTGATCGGTCGCATGAATTTAGAGAGGTCGGATAACCAGCCGTTGCGTAGGGCCGCCAACCCTTTCCCGACAACTAAATTGATAAAGAACAACACACAGTGAAAAGACAAATTAAAGAAATGATCAGTATTAAACAGGAAAAAAATTCAATTAACAACAGAAATGATATAAAAAATCTAAGCAGTATATACTATAATTTAATTTTGTAACGATCTACAATTTACCATCATATTATATATATTTTTTTTTTGTTATATACCTTATGTTATTTAAATATCGTTTAAATATCATATACTTTTGCTTATCATGATGACTGTTCCGTGTTTTGATTCCTGTCTAGTTGTCCGAGCAGGTTTTCGTGGTTTTCCTTCTCGTTTTGAGCGAATGCCGACAACTTTGTATCTTAAGTCGCTCCACGGGCGCATACGTAATAATAACTCATGTCTTGCTTTTCCCTGCCTATCCCTGTTTTCTGTTTTTTGCTGATGTGGTCCTCTACTGGGTTGCAGCCTAGCATATGCGCTACAAAACTCTAGGGGGGTCTGCCCGTTGGGCAGTCAGGTGCCATTCCGCCTTTCCAGCAAGAGTGAGGAACCATGCTACGCGGCGCTATCTCGTCGCCGCGCAATGCACGCACCACTAGGACCGGTCCTGGGCGACAACCTGGCTAGGCTGCCGTTAACAGCACACACACGTTCGACGTGTGTGCTATGCCCCCGCTTCGGCGGAAAACGTTAAGATGGCATAAGTGTGACCATCGTCGACCGAGGTAGCCACTAAGAGTGTTCCCTTAGTTGCGATGAGCAACCCCGTACAGGGTGCGCTTCGCCTGTCTGCGCCTTGCCTCGTTGGGGCGGGGGTCAGACCGTCGAAGTACTGCACGGAATTGTAAAGAAGTTGTCGGGAAAGGGTTGGCGGCCCTACGCAACGGCTGGTTATCCGACCTCTCTAAATTCATGCGACCGATCACTAAACACACGCACGAACGCACCGACATACAAAACCCTACACTTACGCTCTCACACAAAACCACACACCCATAGAGAGACGCAAGCTGCCAGCAGCAACCAACACACAAGTTCATACCCAGAAGGAGACACAAATTGCTAGCAGCAAACAACACATATTTTCACACCTTGTTATCTATTTTTTGGAATACTAAGGCATGATTTATTATTATTACTAGAATGTATCTTTGAATAATTTAAACCATAGCAACTGAATTACTTGACATTTATATCCTGTCATTCATATTTTGTATTCTCTTGAAAAAGACGTATACAGCCGAAACATGTAGAGTTTTTTAAATACATATATTTTGAAGTAATATACAGACCTTTAATCGCCTACTGATTAGGTTTACCATATATATATATATATATTATAGCATTATCCGCATAGGTGAATGGCTAACGTCGCGACGTGTTTGCGCCTACATTCTTCGACAGGAGTAATCTTGTCAGATTGTAGAATCAATTGCACAAATTTAGCGACAATTACATGTGAGAGGAGATTTGAATAATTGCTATTTCTCACTCCAATTAAATTCAATATAATTCGTATATATATATATATATATATATATATATATATATATATATATTTATATATACACTATATATGTAACTAGGTACTACAGTCTAGTTCGAAATTTCATTTCTGTTGAGGCAATCTCCTAAATATGTTTCCATATGTCGAACATACTTTTGACAATGTACTTGTGTTACAGTTCAGAAGCATTATGAATTTGAACATAGAGTTGTTCTTCATCCGTAGGCTGTCTTCTCTTTATGATAGGTTTCTATTAGTTAAACAGCTCTTCAATTGAGTTTAAAAAAGGACTGTACGGGGACAGAAATACTGGTACATGTCCATGAGTTCTGATCACTTGTCCATGACAAAATATGAACCTTGTCTTCGGCTGAGTGGTCAATTAAGGATGTCAAGAATTCTCCAAAGTGTTCTATATTGTAAGACCTATCTTGAATGGCGAATAAATATAATGAATTAAAACATATTGCAGTAGCAATCGAATAATTACGGCCCCTTAATTGGGCCTTAACTTTGTTGGCTCTACTATTTTTCTGTGATCTTCCGTTAGATCTTCTAGAATTCACTCGAATCACAAATTCATCAATAAAATATATTTTTTATTTATGAATCATTATTCTTGTATACAGAACACAGCATAATCAAACTTACTTTGGATAAAATCTGGCGAATTACACCTTTCTGACACAAAGGAAACCCGTTTTACAGAATAGTGAAATGTCTTGTCGCTCTGTCATTGTTCATTTTGGTTTTTATTTGTTTTAGTGTTAAAGTGCAATCCTCAACAATTAAATTGCAGATTTTTTCTTGCTCATCTTGAGTAAATTTATTTGGACAATGCCCAACAATTCTTTTTTCACCTCGTTCGTCATTTTGTAAGTCTTGCAAATTTTTCTTACAGTGTTCGGTAAAACATTAAATTGTCCTTCTATCTGGACTGTCGAACTGCCATCGTTCATTCCTCTGATTATTAAAGTACGTACCTCGTTCGAGATTTTGTTATTCTGCCTTCTTTCAGTATTCATTCTTACGTACATGTAATAATAATGTGACATAGTTTTGACAAAAGGGGAAATAAATTGACATACACAGAACCCTCGTTAATTAAGATGTGAAATAGTTTTAAGAAATAATGAAATACATTTGACAAAAGAGGAAAACCAAAAGAAAATTAATGTAATAAGCACCAATTAGGTTCAATATTAAGGAACATTTATATGATTGAATAGATGAGGCTGTTACTTGGTGAAGACGATGTAAAATTTTAAAAAAACAATTAATTTGTTTAATCTTCACTATATAAAACGTATATTTACTAAAGGTTTACAAAATGTGACGCGTTTCGCTAACACTGTAGCTTTATCAAACCACGATGGTATAATGATTATTCTACAAATGAAATGAGTGTATGCACATAAATTTTAGTAATTACAGGTATTAAAAAAAGAAACAATAAGCTGTTAACAAAGAAAGGAATAGATTAGGCATTCAAACACAATAATCACATGGAAAAACCTTAATTAAATAAGTTTAGTAAAGGAGAACTATTTATATCTAGTTGGTCATTCAGTAAATTCCCAGACTTTTTATTTTTATTTATTTCCAGGGCTTCTAAGAGGTCTAATTTATGCGATTTATTTTGTACATGTAAGATTTCAAACTCCGGATCGAATGAATGGTTTTCAGATAATAAGTGATTTGGGTAATTAGAATCTAGTTTTTTGTTATCATAACTACGTTTATGTTCTGAAATTCTAGTTTTGAAATTTCTGAAAGTTCTACCAATATAAATTTGGTCACAATTACTACCACATTTTAATTTATATACTCCTGATTTATTAACTTTTGAAGATTTGGATTTATTGTTTTTAATAAACTAAATTGTTGTCTGTTTTAAAGCATGTATTTTGGTCTGAAGTTTCTAAACATTTATTGAAGGTTTTCCTATGTACGTTAAACCTTTAAATTGAATATTTTTATTTTTACTCTTATTAGAAGAAAATAATTGTTCTAACGTTTGCTTTACATTTTCTTAGCTACAATATTATCAATTAAATTTGGGTCATAGTTATTATTGAAAGCTATTTGTTTAATAATATTTAATTCTTTGTTGTAATTATTAGTCAATAATATATTCATCTACACCTCTGTTTTCTAGAGCTTTCCAAATGCATTCTCTTTTAATTCTGTCGAACGCCGTTTATAGATCGATAAAGCAGATATGTATATCTTTTCCTATTTTTAGAGATTTCTCTCCTAATAGTCTAACTATGAATATCAGATCCAGCGTAATTCTACCTCTCCTAAATCCATGCTGTTGTTCTTCAAATGTTGTTCCTACTTTATCCCTTAGTCTCTTTTCTAGTATTCTTCTTAGTACTTTCACCGGTTTACTAGTTAATGCAATTGCTCGATAATTTGCGCATTCAATTGCATATGAAATAGATAATATTATTCACTGTCGACCAAAAACTTACGCAAAAGACACTACAATGCATTGTGTGGTGACATTTTACCTTAATTTTCAAGGCTCTTTGTGTAAATTCGTAACCGTGGACAAGAAAAAGTTTAATGACCTACTATACGAGGAAATATCACAAAATAACGCCACTGGTGCTCCAGTACAAAAATGAAACATTTATGTAGAAATCTTCAACGACTATCCTTCAAAGTACTCTCCATTCTATGCAATATACTTGTCCCATCATTTCGTCCACTTATCATAAACATCGTAGAAACCATTTTTTAAGACTCTATTTAGTACACCTATTACAGAGCTATTGAGCTCATCATATTGTGGAGCTCTAAATTCGAGTCAAATTTTCGACCTCTCAAGTCATATGGAGCAATGTCAGGTAAATAATGAGGGTGAACTTTAATTTCCACCTCTAATTCTTGAAGTGTTTGTTGACAAATCGCTGATCTGTGGACCGGAGCATTGTCGTGATCCGATGTCTTGATAAAGCGGCCGTTTTTTCTTTAATTTTACCTTTAGGATTCCTCGAAGTATATTAGAATAATACTTTCAATTACTGTATGTTCTCTAGGTACAATGTGATCATAAATAACGCCTCATTTATAAAAATTAATTAAGAACATCACTTTACCGGCACTTTTCACATTTTTTGCCTTCTGCGGACTTGAACTGTCTTTGTGCTTCCATTGCATACTTTGAGACTTTAATTCGGAGTCGTAATGATAAAACCAACTCTCGTCATGTAACCACATTGTTTAAAAACTGTGGATTATGTTACAGTTGCCTTTTCCACTGGCGACAAATTGTCACTCGATTGGCTTTTTGTTCATCGGTCATTACTTTTGGAATCCATTTTACCACGACCTTTTGGTAAATCTTCATGAATATTTTTTTTAGTGGCACCATAAGGCAAATTCACAATATCAGAAATTCAATATATGCCAATCCGACTATAATTTTTTATCAAATTAATAAGTCGTTAATTTCTGCAAGTTTAAATCAATTCGTGCGTCGAGGTTCTTCCACTGATTCACAACAGTCTTTGAAACAAACAAACAAACACGGTCAAGTTTGGGGCGCCAATTATTGTTTAAATTATTTATTTTTTTCATTGAGTAGTAGTCATACCGAAAAATACCAGCATCAAATTTCGATCCAAATCTTTAACGGTTTTAAAATTTTAATCCAAATACGAATGAACTTTAATATCGATATTACAATATAAATTATAAATAATTTTAATGCGAATCACAGTCATATTGTAGCGATATACAGTACATCTACTGATTTGGTGCAAACTTGTACAACAGAAAACGTTGATAAATTTTTTTACTACTTTATCTTTTATTTTTTATTATACATGTATCTGGATATAAAATAATTTTATAATAAACTGGTTAACAAAAAGAAATTCTTTATTATGAATATAATATTTCATGAAATATTTTCTAATGCATATAAATTCTAATGTGAAAAATAACAACAAATAACATTGGTCAACATGATTTTTGCTGACATCTAAGCGAGATTTGTTTTTTACTAACTCTGGTGTGCTAAATACGCAAATCATACTAGTTTTTGCATATCACGTCAAAATTAAACTATATACTGTACTATGCTCTTTGAGGAATCACTAATACGGTTAAGTAGTTACTTAAATAAGACCTATTAATATATAAAGAAAGTATAAAATTTAATAATTCATTTATTTATTTCCATATAATATTAGTCACGAGTATAGTGCAAGTATTTACACAATAAACATTAAAAAATTACAACAGTGTTTGTAAAAGGAAAAACAAAAACCTTCCTGTTGTTCATTTTGTTTTGGCAGTCCCTTTGAACATTCCAACAGTAGTCGGCCATCATATGAGGATCCCATCCTCCTTGGTACCGATGTTATATTATTTTTAAATCTTGACGAAATCTCTCGCCCTATTCATCACTTACAGTACCTAAACTTTCGGGAAACCTATGAAGATGACTATGAAGGAAATGAAACTTTATGCTTATGTTACAACGTAGGCGGTGAAATTTTTTAAACATTAATTGCACTAGATCTTTATAATTGCAGGCTTTTTTGTTTCCAAGAAAATTGTTCGCAATCTTCGTGAATTAAGTTCAAGGCTTTTGGCTCAGCTTCGTTTACAGAGTTGGTGAAATTTGGATCTCATTAAAGTTCTAATTTGAGGTCCATCAAATACCCCAGCTTTAATTTTTTCGTAACTTAGTCGTGGAAACTTTTCACATATGTACTGAAAGCAGTTACCTTGCAAATCTAGAGCTTTAACATATTGCTTCATAAGATCCAATTTGATGTGAAGAGTTGGAAAAACTACTTTTTCTCTGTCGACTAAACGTTGACTTATAATATTCTTTTCTCCAAGATATAGGGATGTTCTAGGAGGCCAATGTTTCTGAATCCAGTGTTGGTTTCTAGCTTGACTATCCCAGAGTTACGAAAAGCACGGACATTTTTTATTGCTCTTTGAAAGCCAAGTAAAAGTTTACCATATTGATATCCACACAGAAGACCCAATTATGGTCTTTATATTTCAGTAACTTTATAACCTTCTGAATGTCGTCATATGTTTCCTTTAATTAAACGGAATATCTATTAGGAATTAAACTGAAAGCATTCCAGTTGTGTAGTAGGACACACTTAAGGCTTCTGCTGGAACTGTCGATACACAAACGCCAGTCACTTGGGTCATATTGTTCAACGCCCATTTTAGTTAGCACACCTGGCACATTGTTAGAAAAACACATTCACAATCTTCTTTAAAATTTTGCACAAGATCACTTTCCCTGCTACGATAAAAAGTTATCTTCGTTCGAGTAAGTTCTCTTCATTTAATCTTGAAGCTAGCAGTTGCGATGATTCCTTTTATAGGCCAAAATTCCTTACTAAATCATTCAATTCTGCTTAAATAAAACGTTGTGGTCCATCGTTTGAAATTATATATAAAAAACAATTATTGTTGGCAAGTGTAATTTATTCAATGTAACCCCCACCTACTTCCACACATTTTTCGACAATATACCGAGATTCTCTGTAAACGTTCATAAATGTTCTTATTTCAATCTCACTTATTACTGTTCGCATTTTTTTTATTTTCCAAATTCGAAAAAATGGACCAAAAATTTTATTGAAAAAAAATCCACACCACACATTTACTTTCCTATAATGCTGATTTTTTCGATTAATACGAAAATTTGTATTCTTTTCTGCCCAATATCTGACAAATAGCCATTAGTGGTAAAAGTAGCTCCAACCGAAAACAAAATTTTATGATGGAAAAATTGAGCATCCACAACATTTTCTCGAACCTAAGTACAAAATTATAATCTAAACGCCTCGTCCCCGGGATTCAGAGTATGAATAAATTTGGGTTTGTATGGATGAATCTTATTTTCTTTAAACACTTTTTACCAGTAAGCACTTGCTTATACCTAACTCCGCCGCTCTCTTACATAATGATATTTTTAGAACTTCTAGTACGGATTCCATAGCTAGAACAGTTAATACGTCATCTTCATTGTACTATTTCTTTGCTTTCTTTGTTCTAGCTACAGAGCCAGTTTCATCAAATTTCTTAACAAGTTTTTTCAAATAATTAATAGCGATATTAATACCAGGGAATTTAACATTAAATTTGTTGATCGCTGTTTGATATGAAATATCACCAATTCCATAACACTTAATTAAATAAATTCGTTGTTGCAAAGTAAGCATACGTAATCGTTTGTGATTGAAAATGTCATGTAACTTATATCTGAAACTGAAAAATAATTAAATGTTAACAGCATTTCAAGGCAATACGATTATCAACAATAATTTGAGCTAATTTTTGAAATTAAGCAAACACGTTTTCAACACTTATATGCATACAGAAGGTAATCTGTGCATTTCAATATGATTTATAATGATTTTAAGGCAAGCAAAAACTTTCATACAATATAACTTTTCTTCATAAAATGAAGAATAAAAGATATTTTACCCTAGTACACGAAATCCGTAGGCAGACTGTATATATTAATGTCGGTAACGTTTCAATCCTTGCCCGTTCAATATAAGCGAAATAATACTTGATACTGCGTCGAGTTTTTATTATACTCATAATGAGAAATACACAACAATACTGCTTTTTTACATAATAATTACTAATTTGTTTTCACAATAATATATACATGTTTCAATTAATTTACACTTATTAAGACAATAATGCAAACAGAGAATCCGGAAATTACAGATTCCAGTGAAGAACTTGAAGATCTTTTCGCAACGTATCCTATAATACTTTTTATAAACCCTAAATGATAATAAATATTTGTATAAATTCCTGGAATTTTTGTTCCACAACCAGCACCCCATGAAATGACACCTATTAAATAAGTATCCTCATAAACTAAAGGACCACCAGAGTCTCCCTGACATGTATCGGCTCCACCCGCATGACGTCCTGCACAAAGCACCTTATCGTCTCTAAACTGTTCGCTGAATAATCTCCTTGCATTAAAATATGGTTTACAGGTTGTTGCATTTATTAAGGGCAAAAAAGTTATCCGGATTTGGTCACTTTGTTTCGTTAATGTATAATCAAAGTATCCCCATCCTCCCACCATACCAACTTTACCAGCATATTCCATTTTAAATGTGATAAGTTTAATCATGCTAACCTTTGGCCCAATCTTAAACAGTTCATTGATTTTTATCAAGCCTATGTCAAAACTGTGAGTTTCGTCGTCATATTTATCGTGAATATGTAGCTCGGTAGATTTCCTCGTTTGGGCAGCTTGATTGGACATTTCTGCGGCCCCCATTTTTAACAAAAAACGCTTAGGATTTCCTAGCATCTCTTTCTTCGAAGTTACATTGCCTGAATTAACTACACAATGGGCTGCTGTTACTACAAATAAAGGATTAATATATGCACCACCACAAATATGATAAGACTGTCCTGCGGTGACGAAATTTATTTCTTCTATATTGACAATATATGGAATTTCTTCAATTTTTGCGAGATAGCCGCCTATTATCCTTTTTTGTGCAGTATAACTAACACATTCGTGATAAAAAAGTATTGAAAGTAGTATTAATTTAAAAATTGACATTTGACATCTAAATCGTTTGACAGCCTAGTGTTGGCGTTATGTATTGACATACAATTTTGAAAGACTAATTTACCGTTGTAATTAAATTTATGAGAAAACAAAAATAATAATAAAAGTTTATCCCCCAATAGCTTAAAGCCATTTACAGGAGCATAAGCCGGCCACGAGTTATTATTAAATTTGCGCCTGTGAAGCGATTTGTATATTTAGCTCAAATATATATTCCCGGCCTTCCGGTACGATAAATTAGTGAATTACCACTGCGGTATCGGTCAGCATAAAATAGAAATATAACATAAATTTGATGCTACTTTAGTTTTTATATATGAAAAAAACCATTGTCATTTGGAAGGCAGCAGAGAAGTTATTAAGAAGAAAAATTTAGTAAACTAAGTTTTCGGTCCCCGTAATAACAGATATTGTGCTGTGTATCGTTCTTCTATTTAAAATATTTACATTGATATACAAGTGAATGTGACAATATGTATTGTAATACACTCACCGGCAAAATTAACGCATAATTTGAATTTTTATGATATCACAAAAATTCTAAAATGCTCAAAAAAATGTGTGCAAATGATGTGCAGTCTTAATTCTTTGAATAACTCGTTAATTGGAGCAGGTTATGGCTTTTAAAATTATTTTATTTAATAAAAATTACAAAACCTAAAGAACTTATGTTTGTTACAAACGAAATTTATTTATCGTTAATATCTGGCATGGCCTCTTCGTGTTCTTATAACAGCTTAGACACGTTGCGGCATAGTCTGAATAAAAATTTAGTATAAAGTTTGGGTCGACATTTTTCCACTCTTTTTGTAAAACTTCTTGAAGATAGTTAAGAGTAATTATGCTATGTCTTCTGGTTTGTAGCTTTTTTTCATCTCATCCCATAACTGATGCTCTATGTGATTTTAAGACTGAGCTGCAAGCTGGCCAGTCGAGACTGTGAATATCATCATCATTTAAAAATTCATCAACTACAGCAGTTGCGTGGGGTCGGGCATTGTCCTGCATTAACAGAAAATCTGGACTGCGTATTACAGCAAACTATATAATCTTGCAGGACTTCTTCCGTGTACCTATGAGCATTCAAAGCAGACCTACCAAGTAGAGTCATGCACCCATACCATAACTGAGCTACCACAGAATCAGTTCCTTTCTACAATCGCGCAGTCCACAAAACGTTCACCTGACTGTCTCCATACTCTCTGTCGACCGTCGACACCTTGTATAATAAACCGCCATTCATAACTGTAATGTAATGCCTCTAAGCTATACTGTAGCACGAAGGTAATTAATGTTAAGAATCTATCATCCACCGCCGAAGTAGCACGTTTTCTACCTTGCCCTGGCCTCCTTCTTACATCACTAGTTTCTCTAAGGCATCTAGCAAGTCGGGATGTGCTAGATTGGTTACTCCGAGAAGATTTGCGAGATACTGCTGAGTTCTTCCATGCTGGAGCGATGTAGTGGCTCGTATGTCATCATCACGCGTTAAAAGCTCCATATTAAATAAAAATGCTTTTAAGTAATAACAGAACGACAAACTAATTCAAAATGTTTAAAACAACTTTTGGAAACAACAATTACGACGTATATATGGTCATTATCAACAGCACTTCTTTGATTTAATGAATTAAAATAACGCTAAGAAATAAGTAATTAAACTTCTAGTTTCAAAAATTCTTTTATTGTAAATAATACTAGTGGTATTTACAATAAAGAATTTTTGAAACTAGAAGTTTAATTACTTATTTCTTATCGTTATAATGAAGTTTCAACAAGTATCTCCTTCGCCAATTAACTATTTGAATTAAAATAGCTCTTTTAGTTAACGCCAGGCGCCTACTTGGATTTTATTCTACACATAAACCATCTAAAGTTAAATCTATATTAGAATAAGCCAAATAAAAGCATCTACATTGCAAGAAAAAGCATTTTAGTACATTATGCATTAATTTTGCCGGTAAGTGTATATACCAATATACTCTCATTATTTAAAATTAACTTGACTTAATAATATTTTTATGACTAGGCAAATAGTGAATATTTATACACTTTTTGTGTAAATAAAATAATTTAAATTTTCTAAATGAAACACAAAAGGTTTGAGTATGAGACAAAGTTTACTATATACAAGGTGTGTATAAATTGGCGGACCCACTACACGTGGCGACATTCTTGGTCAAATTTTGAGTTAAAAGTCCTAATCCTAAAACGATGTATCAGACTTCCTTTGTCTTCAGAATGAATTTGACAGTAGTAATGTATTTAACTAGAACAACATTAGGCTGCCTACTTATTGTTTTACAACGTTGTCAGATGTGTTTTTCGTCAAAATAAGTTAATAAACAAATATTAAAAACAAACTTTAAAATCAAAAAGAAAACTTTAACGAAAGGATAATAACAACAATTCTTCTTTCTTCTAAATTGTAGCTCTTTCTGTCAACAAATATCGAGTAATACTGCTTATTTCAAGACTGAAAGTCCGAACTTTAGGAACCTCGTGCAAAGATATGGAGCATGGTACAACATTTTCGTATTCGGATTTTGGACTCCGAATTTAACGAAGAACATCGCCGCGTGTAGTGGGTCCGCCAATTTATACACACCTTGTATACTTTCTATACACATATGTATGTGTTATTAGTAATTACACATACATAGGTATATGTAGATATATATGTAATTACTAATTACATATATCTTAAATTATAACAAATAATAATAACAATTTTATTAGTGGAATAGAAAAGTTTTTAAATTTCTCTTGGTTTCAAATAAATAACCTTTTAATTAGTCTCTCAAAAATAGCTATCTATGTCATAGTTCTCTTTTTAAAGTTAGCATGCAATTTTTAAAATGTTCTTCTAAGTTTATTATTATTATTGTAAATTGCTATACATTCAGTATGTATTTAATTGAATTTTATTTAAACTAATTTGGTCCAGTATGCTTTGAGTTGGACGTATAGATAACAAATTTAGATACCTGTGGTTGTATAAGTTTTATATATATTTAGATATAAATTAATAATTGTAGGTATTTCTTGTTCTTTGTTTAGGATTATGATGTTAACTGATGGAGGATTAACAAGTTTCCAGAAGAGGTATTCAGGCTTCTTAAGTTCTTAGGATATAAGTTTACTTGTATATGTGGAAATAGAGAATATTAAGGATGCTGAAATTATTTTTTCTTGAAATTAATGTTGTTAAGGTATACTCTTCTGAAGAATTCGTTTCTTTTTTATAAATTTAATTTAATATTTTAGCAACAATATTCAAACGCGTTTAAAGGACTATCGGACTTCTGAGTCTATATGTCGTCCGATGGTAGCACACTGCAGAAATATCGAACAGGGATAGCAACTCCGAAGATTCTATATAACCGTTGAACAAGCGGAATCCTAACTTGAGGTATTCTTTTCTCCGCCTTAATTCTAGTGACTCAAACCCAATAGGTGCAGTCGTTGTAAGAAATTATAGAAATTTTTATCGATATTTAGCTTATAGAGTACGTAATTTATCATGTTACGTTGAATTTCCTTAATGCGCTCACGGGATGTAGCGGTATATGTATTCTATACAATCCCACAATATTCTAAGATTGACCGCACCAGTGAATAGTACAATTTTATTAAAGCCAAAACATTTCTAAAATCCCGTGTCTGGCGCTTGATAAAACCATAGATCTTATTTGCTCTACATAAGATATCATCAATGTGTAGGTGGTACCTCAGTCCGCAGTACAGAGTAATTCCCAAATCCCGTACCGACTGCACTCACTCAAGACAAGCATTATTCAGTAAGTATTGTGCCACTGAAAGCCCATTCTCTTTTCTAGTAAATAATATGACTTTACATTTTTTAGTGTTAAGGGGCATGAGGTTTCTAATAGAGGAGAGCAGATGCGTAAGAAAAGTTTCATATGATCGGAAAATACAAGAAAACAACAGGAATGAAAACAAAACCTTATATCGTTTATAAATAGCAAAAATAAAATAGGATCCGAATGACTCCTCTGAGGTACACCGGATGTAACAAGGACATCTTGAGACCTGGTGCCACACACGACAACACGGTCGGTTAAGTATGATCTTAACCATGCCAGAACATTCCCAATTATGCCGTATTTTGCCATTTTCAGTAGAAGTAAGCAATGGTTAACTTGTTACAATGATTTTCTAAAGTCAGTGTATATAAAATCTACCTCTTAACTCTCTTCGATATCACAATATGAAACAAACATGTAAATAATTTACATATCTGTAACTATGCACATGGACAATACACCTCGTATTTTCAGCATTTACTTCTGCTTAATACATATGTTTCTGCCATCTAGGCGTCCTCAGTTAAGCTAGTGAAGCAATGTATACAAATTAATACAAACCTGTTATAAACAACTGGTTTGTATCTGTATTTAAATTTACTGAAATAGCCCGCATAGATCAAGCAAGTTCCGTCCTATAAGAAGACAACTATTTAATAATTGACATCTTACGGGCGAATTCGCCCGTAAGACATCAATTATTAAATAGTTGTCTTCTAGCATCCCTAGCTGTCGATAAGACCAAATCCAGCATTATATTGCCAAAATTCAAAAATAAAATAAAAAATTTATTGCGTCGCAAATTTGTGATTTCCAAGCCGCACCACTAGAAGCAATAAGGACGTGATCCTGAAATGGATATTTTTTCCATAACATACCCCGCATATTGTAGTCATCTATTATATAAATATTTGGGTTTGGGAAGCGCGTTAATAACAAATCCAATGAGGACACATTTCGCAAATAAATATTCAATACTGAATTTGGGGGTATATATAAACTACCAAAAATTAGTGCGTTAGTGTTTATCACTAATGATAAAATATATTTCTTCACATAGATTTATCGGAACACTAACAATAGAGGAAAAGAGACCCGATTTAACAGCAATCAATACACCACCTCCGCGAGTTTTAGAACTACTCAAATAACTTCTATCTTTACGATAAACACCATAGTTTAAATTAAACAATTCACTATTAGATAAAGAATCTGCTAGCCAGGTCTCGGTTAAAATAATATCATAATCTAAAGTTAATACTTCCTGGTAGAAATCAATATATCTTTGTTCGCAAGCTCCGCACATTCTGGTATAAGACGTTTAGTGTTTTAAGTGAGCTTGTTACTTTTTTGAATTTACTATTTTTGGTATATTGTTCACATATTTAATAGTTTTATTCTCCCCTTTACTATTCAGATTCGCCAACTTCGTTCTAAGTCCCTTTAGATAGCTTCTTTGTGATGGTGTCAAATCCGCAGGTACTCTCTGGGGTGGAATTATTTTTTGTATTCTTTTGTTTAAGTATGGTTTAAACGTCACTCCTACTAACTAAAGTTACTTTAATGGGACGGCATTTGGTTTTTTCATCATCATCGCTAACGCCATCATTAACCGCGCTACGAGATACCACTTTTTCTTCCTTTAGAATTTTAATTTCATTTTGAAATGTATTAACCACTTCAGTTAACTCTTGCGATTTAACTAGTTGAAGCTTAAAATCAGAACAAGTAGTGCAAAAATAATTTACTTTTCGATCTTTAATTTTAAGACATTGTACTTCGAGTCTTGATAGACCGCTATTTGTAGAGTGAAAGTATTTTCTACAAAGATCACAACAAGTCTACTTATCGGGTAATAAATCCTCATTACAAACCACATATTGATTTCACATATCGCAACACAATAAGCAGTAAGTAGTACAAAGAAAAGTCAGGAGTAGACAAGGACACACGCTTCACACTGAGGCCTTTCAAGGTGTCTAACACGTTCAAACAAAGAGGGCCACGGAAAGGTCAATAAGTTCAATAAAGATAGCTATTTCAACAGCTGTGCATTGAGGTGGACAGGAATAAAAACAATACAAAAATAAACGATAGAAGGTTCTTCCTTAATATACCGTTTGTACGTATTTTCTGTGCTTATGCAGACGTGTTCTGCATAGTGCGTCAGTTACCAGGCGTTACCTCCTATTCGTCTCGTCATTTAACATTTCACCAACGTTCGGGTCTCGGTTCTAGTCTAACTTTAGAAGAGTTGGGACTCCGATCGATTAAATTAATCTTAGTTCTATTCGTTATTTGATAAATCATTTCGAAAAATATGGTTGTTTACAGTTGTGCAAGAAATGTTGATATCGCGATAGAGCCGTAGCCCTAAACATAGACAATAATGATGAAAACGAAGAAGTCATGGTTTGCGTTATGTCATGAATTTTGTAACAGATTAGCGTATTGTTTGGCGGCAGAAGGTGGTCTGTTCGAGCACCTTCTGAAATTCGAAGTCATCTGCGGAATTATTGGTATTTTCGAAAGTTTAGATTATTTTACACCAATCTGGATCATTAAGTTGATTTTCACGAATTTTAGCGATAGTCTCTCTTGGTAAATCAATGATTACGAAGTCGACTTCAGTATTCTCGATAACCGGGCGTGATAACATATCAGCTACAACATTGATGCGAGCTGGTGTATATTCGATGCATAAGTCGTATGATTGAAGGCTGAAGGCTTCGCCTTGACTCGGGCCCCATAACCATTGTGCTTTTTTCTTTGTTAGGCATGTTAATGGTTCAGCAACTTCGGCAAAATTCGGTATAAAACGACGAAATCAGGAGGAAACTTGAAGACAAAAAAGGAGTTGTTTGACGTTTTTGGGATCTGAACGGTTCATCACCACGGCTACTTTGTCAGGATTGGGTGGAAGTCCTTCTGGGGTTGTAACATGGCCAAGTTAGTGAATTGTAGAACAAGAATAATTACATTTGGGTCTAGTCAGTCGGAGCCTGAATACATTGAGACGGTCGAAGACCATCTGAAGATGTTTCAGATGATTTGGGAAAGTGGGTGATAGAATGATAAGATCATCCAGATAGGCGAGAATAGTAATCTCTTGGAGACCTGAACGAAATCTATCCATTAAGGAAGGTAGAGGGTGAATTCCTCATTCCAAATGGCATCCGGGTATAGCGAAATGTTCCCAATGGGCATATAAATGCAGTTTTGTCTCAATCACATTCACGGACTGAAACTTGATGGTAGCCAGACCTCAAATCCATAGTGGTCATAAACTTCGTTGGACGAGCACTATGAAGAATATCGGCGATACGTAGCATTGGATATCTATCTGCTTTGGTGATGTAGTGCTTTGGTGATGTAGTTGAGTTTTCTGTAGTCTACAGTTAATCTGATACCTCCAGTCTTCTTTGGTTCCAAAACCACAGCAGCGGCATAAGGTGATTGGCATTCTTCTATTGTGCCATCAGAAAGTAGTTTATTGACTTCATGTTCTAATTCTTTTTTCTTACTTTCTGACATTCTGTAAGGTAGTACGGCAATTGGTGTATCCGTTAAAAGTGTAATTGTATGTTCGGAATTAGGAGTTGCTTCTTGACTTGGTTGGAATACTTCAATGTTTTTTTCCAAAACGTCATTCAGTTGAGGCTTTTCATCTAAACTTAAAGTGCATCCTTCACCAGTCCTGAGCTTAACAGCTTCCACATCTAACATATTTACATTGCATGGTTGCACGTAGTCACGTTCTTGTACAAATCTATGTGGTTGTGTGGGAGTATCGCCAAAAAATCAGCAATCATTTGGGACATCAATTACAATATTTGTCGTTTTAAGAAAATCTGCACCCAGAAGTGTCCTGCTATGATCATGATTGGGCACGGAAATCATAGTGATTATGTGCTTTCTGTTTTGTACAATATAATATGTAATTTAAAGATAAGTGCTTGTACTTCGGTTGGTTTGCCGTCGGCGAGTTTCATCTGCACCATTTGAGAAGAGTAAGGTAATCAAGTTAAGTTTTAACTACGGACAAGCGAACGTTATATTATTTTGAATTGTAATCTGTGAAGAATAAATATTTCGTCGTTTGAACTTGGCATCTACCTACGTAACAATATAATATCAATTTTGATATGGATAAACCAGGCCCCAGTAAAACACATAGTCGTAAGGTTGAAGATGAAAATCGACAGTTTCAAGATATTTGGACCGAAAAATACTTTTTTATTTCATCGCATAACAAAAGTGTCTGTTGGATATGCAAGAGTAATGTTTCTATTCCGAAGGAATATAATATGAAAAGGCATTATGAAACCCAGCAACATACTTTTACCAAATTAACTGGCGAAAATCGAACGAATATGTATACAAAACAAATTCAGGATGCTGAAACAGCTATTGAAGTCTGCTTTGAAATATCTCGAATAATAGCGAAAACTTGTCGGCCTTTTAAAGATGGTGAGTGAAAAATGTGTCAGAAAGATGCAAAGAGGTTTGAGAAAATTCAACTAAATCGGATGACTGTTCAAAGAAGACTTACCACATTAGCAGCTAATATAGAAGAACAACTAGCTACGAAATCGAAAAGTTTTGAGTATTTGTCTATAGCACTCGACGAATCTACAGATATAAGTTCCACTACTCAACTCTTAATATTTTTCGAGGTGTAACGCAAAATTTTGAAGTGAGTGAAGAACTGATTGGTATGAGTTCTTTGACAAGTGAAACCAAGGGGAGTGACATGCTCAAAGCTCTTCTGGAAAAATGTTCTATAATGGATTTGGATTTAACGAAATTATCTGGAATTACGACTGACGGAGCACCTTCAATGGTTGGAAGTAAATAATAACTATGTTAAAAGAGTATTTACAAACTAAAAACTTAGATACCAAGGAATTAATGCAGTTTCATTGCATTATACATCAAGAGGCCCTCTGTTCAAAATTATTGGGATTTGAAAATGTGATGAAAGTTGTGGTACCTACTCTAAACTTTATAAAATCACGAGGTCTCAATCACCGACAATTCACACAATTTCTCGAGGATATTGCAAGCGAATATGGTGATCTCCTGTTTTACACTGAAGTAAGGTGGCTAAGTCGTGGGTTGTCACTAGAGCGGTTTCTTAACTTGATTGAAGAAATCAAAATATTTCTGGCGGAAAATAAAAAGGACGTCTCCGAACTCGACAAGCTTGATTGGCTGTGTGACTTAGCGTTTCTTGTAGACATCACAAATCACTTGAATGTCTTAAATACGCGACTCCAAGGCAAAGATCAATTGATTTCGCAGTTATACTCTCATGTTTCGTCATTTCAATGCAAATTGAGTCTTTTCAGGACACAAATCAATTCAGCCAATTACAGTCATTTTCCGAACTACAAAAAAATTATGGAGAAATTCAATAAAACTGATGTCAATTTCGCTTATGTTGAAAAAATTGATATTTTAATACATGCTTTTCATGATAGTTTTCTAGACTTCAAAAAGCTACTATTAGACATTTTCAGCAATCCTTTCAACATTTCACCCGAAAATGCACCGGAATCAATACAGCTGGAATTGATAGACATGTAAAATGATGATAATTTACGAAACAAGTTTAATGAAGGTAATTTACTCAACTTTTACCCTTACCGCTTACCAAAACCGCTTATAAAGAGTTGCGAAGAAATGCATTGAAATGCGCAAGCTTATTTGGATCGACGTATATTTGTGAGCAAACGTTTTCAGTTATGAAACTTAATAAAACAAAAAATCGAAATCGTCTGGCAAATGAAAATCTGGAAACAATTTTACGTGTGGCGACAAGTAATGTGGAGCCAAACAAAAACAAAATTGTTAGGTCAATGCAATGTCATGCATCAAAATAATAAAACATAAAATATTACATTGTAATGATTAGATTACACTAGGATTACATAATTACAACAAACATTTTTGAATGTTCTTTTATTTTTATCATTTGTAGTAATTCATACTATTTAAAAATAAAAATATATTCTATGTATTGGCCCGTCCTTGGCTTATAATTTTCCCGAGTGGCCCCTGTTCCCTATAAGTCTGTGCATCCCTGCTCTAAAGTAACACGACTCTGCAATGAAAAGAGCTATTTTATTTCAAATGAACAAAACAATAACGAAAACTTCTACTTGTCAAAACATATGTTTCTGTGTGAATGTTTTTCTTGAACATATATCCCCGTGGTTGTTTTCTTGTGTTGCCGTGGTATATACTCCGTTTTACAGATGGCGCCAACATTCCCTTTCAAGTGGAAGATTACGAGCAAAAATTCGGTTCTTGGTGAAATTTCTACATTTCTGTTAAAGTGGAGCATTTGATTTCGAAACTGGGGAACTAATATTAATTTTGAAGAATGTAGTAGTTATATGTTGGTTATTAAGGATAATTTGATTCAGATTGTGAATAATGCATAGCCAATAATTTATGTGGTTTTGATCGAAAAATTTTAGTTCTAAAAATCGAGAACTTAACTAGTGTAAATAATGCTGCTTGAAGCGTAAAACAAGCAACGTGTTGGGTTATCTTACCACTGAAATTTCATACTTGAATTTCGAGATAAATCGATGCAATAGTTGCATTTATTATCTATAAAACTAAAGGAGCTCAAGAAAGAACCTTCAATAATGAAACTAGTAGACACTATTCTTTGAGACGAGGAAAGCATCTTACTTTTCGAATTTTATGTGCAGATAATTACTACAGCATCGGCTAAACATGGCGAATCAAACGAGCAATACAAAACACATGCTATCTATATCCGACAAAGAAATAGAAATATAAATACTAAATTAACGAACATAAAAAGTAAATTATTCACGGATTAAAATATCCGGGATTTGCAGAATACTATAGAGACAATCTCTACTTTCCCGATATGATTAGCTTGAAGCTGTTTATATAATGTTAATAAAAGTCAAAAATTAAATTAATTAGAAATCGAAAAAGCAAATTCTAAAAAAATGCCTAACATACATACATATTGAATATTTAAATACCCCCATAATAGACATTATCATTAAATTGTAAGTAAGGCTAATCATGATCACACACATTCGTATATAAGTATTGGAAGTTAATCTCTTAACTTAATTGATTTACCTCTTTGATAATCGTTGAATAGAGCAAAACAATTGCTAGAGTATCATCTAATAAACAAATATTATTAATTTACCTACGTTAATTATTTAAACAATGTTTCTCTTAGAACCGACTACTACATCCATTAACTAGACAAAACAAAAGACCTTAACAATAACGCTCGGTTGTACATTCGAACATTTAAAATTGAAACGAATTTATTAGGCACTGCACGGGTTTGAAAATAACGAATTAAAAAATATCATTATAAATTACTGTATAAGAAGTTAGTAAACCAATGTAAAAACTGTATTGAAATCGTGCTGACTATGTGAAAATAAAAGTGAATTCTTTCCATTCTAAATATTAAATATTTTATCGAGGTGAAGCCGAGATCAAAAACACGTCATGAATGTAAAAGAAGACTGTTGCTGTCTAGTTTTACCGCAGATTTTGTAAAATCCTATACTAAATTATCATTTTGACTGAATATTTATTTTGTGTCAAATAGTGTAGTACCTCTTGATATAGTGAAGTAATTCAATGTTATCTAAACAGCATAATTTAATAATTTTTTATGGTGCTTCGTTTGTCTCATTTCCTTTCTAATTTCTTACCTGAAAAGCTAATGGAAAAATGCAAAACGGTGTTTAACAATTTCAATAACCGGCGCCTGGAAAAAGTTGTTACAGCTGAAGTTTCTTGAAAGGATTTTGGAGGCATAGTTAATTGCACATATCAATAAATACCATATATTACCATCTGTTCAGTAATGATTTGCAATACAGTTGTAACCCAGCTTTAACTATAATTGCTCGCAATATTATCTATGCTACATATAGAGGTCTAGTTACTGTATCAATCCTTCTTGATTTCTCCAGGGCTTTTGACAGTGTTACAGTATAATTTTAACTTACATTTTACACTATTTTGGTTTTGATAATTGTGTTCAGTCTTCTTGAGGATTACTTACTGAACAGATGTCAGCGGACATCGTTGAACAATAGAATATTACTTCTTTGAAATGTGGTATTTCTCAAAACTGTATTTTATGACAATGTTTGTTTTTCTGTCTACATATCCTATATTTTTTCTTCCACGCCATTATCAATTATTTCCACTTGTATTTGAATGTTACTCAGCTGTATCATTAGTATGGTATGAAGGAGGTGAACGTTGCTGCTAGTGGTTTAAATTGCGATCTGAGTAATTGATTGGAGATTGATTGTTTTTGGTAGTAATAGGAAAATTTTACGTTTAGGGGACCGATTAAATTTTCTCATCAAAGACGTGCCGTAAGTTTTGTATGTGATACCTGTCTTTACATTGATAATTATTTAAAATTCACAAAAAACACGATATTGCCTTAACCCTTAACTGATGAGCGTCATTTACGTTACGTTCGTGGTGACCCAGGGTCTGACAGACCCTATGTGAAGATCTACATATATATGACAATTTATTTGAAAATTTTTGATAATATCGTTTATACTATATCATTCTCTGTATTTGTATTGAAATATGAACAATAAAAGATCGCTTGTATTAGAAAATATTTATTACAGAAATTCAACTAAATCGAAACCTTTTCGGAACAGAACAATTATCTGAAATGTTTTTAGCTTCCTAAAATGTATAAAAGTATGTTATATTTTGCACATAAACATTTCAAATCGAACACCATATACAAAAATAACAAAATCACAATGCTGAAAATTTTAATAACAAACTTTATCGAGAGTTTTTATAAACAGTTATTACATATATTCTTACTGCACTGCAAACAAACTGGCTTCCTACACCGTACACAATGTGTTTTTGTCTTCCTATTCTTAGAATATGGACAAATGTAGCATCTTTTCCTTTTTGAGGTACCATTTTCAACTTGCAGATTCGGTATAGTATCTGTAATGCCCAGAATAGTTCCCATGACTGTTTTTAACCCTGTTTGTATAGATGGATTGTTATATCTCGTGTGTATAAAGGGTTTTACAAGAGCATCCGCTAAACGTTTTATAAACTCAAACCGCTGTAATTTTTCACAATCTCTGTAGGATTGATGAAGAATGAAAGCGTTGCACGAAGCAATATCCACAATTGTAAAAAAAAATGGCTATAGGCCATCGTCTAGTGCGGCGCGAGGATGAGTAAACGCTACACTTTTGATCCAGTCAATCGACACCTCCTTTGGTGCTATTATAAAAACTTATGATTTCTGGTTTACCTGTGGATTCATCTAAACTAGCAGTGTGGTGCATACTAGAAATAACAGCAACTGCTTTATTCTTTTTTGGCACAAATGATACCAAAGACATATCTTTGGTGAAACCATACATTGTAGACAAAACTGGTCGCTTCTTTGATGCTAAAAATTGTGGCGGTATTTCTTTTTTGTTTTTTCTTATCGTACCTACATAAGTTAGTCCACGATCGAGTAGCTCCTGGACTAATTGAACAGAAGTAAACCAGTTGTCGCAGGTGATATTTAGATTCGTTTTTTCGATTGGTTTAGCAAGTCTAATTACTGCTTGCGTAGGAATATTCAATTTTCGTTCTTCTTCAGACAAAGTAGCTCCATCACTTGCCTTTCCACAGTACAAATATGCGTTATAAAAATAATTATTTCGTGCATCAGTAAGACAAATAAGTTTCAACCCGTACTTATTCAGTTTATTAGGCATATACATTTTGTAGCGACAACGCCCTCTGAAACCAATTAACATCTCATCTACAGTAACCGAATTACCCACTGTATAGACACTCTGACAGTTCTTGACGAATGTTGTAAAAATAAAAGATATCGCAGCACTAGGATCTTCAGGTAAACGTTCATGCCTGGTCCGGAAATTATCAAACCTAAGACAAGCTAATATAACAAAAAAACGCTTACAAGACATAGCGCAACGAAATACATCCCTTCCTGTGCCATCTGCAGCAAACAAAGATTGAAGTCTCTCATGACCTGACTTGAAAATTTGAGTATATAAAAGTAACCCGAGAAATGCACAGAATTCCTCTCGAACAACATTTTTCAATTCAGGCCTATTAGGTTCTTTGAATTTGAGACGGTTCTCGCCAAGCTTTTCATTTGTCCATGTGAGTATTTCATCGAGAATATCATCGTTGAACAGAAAGTTCCAGGCATCTATCGGGTCAGCCTTATTACCTAAATTTCCAGCAGCACCTTTTAGCCCAGGCAAATGAGTAACAATGTTGTGTGCTCGCGTTCGTACGCGTGGGTTCGGTGGCTCCTTTGACCATTTGAACCTGTTCCTACCATAATATCCTTTTGTTGTAGATTCACATTGTTCCTGCATATGTAATTCCTCTTCTGAAGAAGCTTCGTCCTCTGATAATGCTGATTCCTCAGAGGCTGTTTCATGCTCATTTTCAATAACAAATTCATCATCTACATTACTATCTTCATCACTTTCTGAACCAACTTCGTCATACCACCGTAATACGGTCTCTTCAAAATTCAAATCAGTAGCACGAACACTTTTTTCTACGGACATTCTTAATAAATTACTTTCAGTTAGGGTGAACCAGGGTCACATAGACCCTTAAATTACAATATATAGATAACTGCACTTGTAACACGTATTCTTTCAACGGCGTATTGACGAAGACTAAATATTAGGAAGCTACTTATAAGGTTAGAAAGATTTGCGCATGTCCTTAAGAGTAATACTGGAACAACTAAACTCTAGGGTCTAATAGACCCTAGCTCACCAGTTAAGGGTTAAAATGATTCTCCACCATCTCGTTCTATGAATATCTGGGCTAAGAAAATGTTGTATGATATGTAGGGACCGGAAACGAGAGGCCAATGACTCATCGCCCATGGACGTACTATTGAAAATTTGTATTTTTAAAGAGTTTTTAATTTTATTTATATAATTGGAAAACAAACGGGTGGTGATCTATTAAATACGAAATACATTTTTATCAATTCATTTTGAAGTTCAAGTTGAGTAAAAGTATTAATATTAACTAGGAACACCTTCTCAAGGTTCTCTTCCACAAAATTTGTTCTCTTTGAATGAAACACATCCTTGTCGTCCGAATGAAGCATTTGATGCATATTCTCGTAAATGGTTTTATGGTTTTATATGGAATAGTTGGATGTAGTATACCAGCTACGACATTTGCCACTCAGCGTCCTAATATATCGCCAATTTCGTCGGTACTTATCCATAGCAACTGATTTGAAAGATAGATGGCCTTTTAATGTGTTCTACTGCTTTCGCATACCACTCAGAAACATAATATTTGGGTAAGGTGGATTCATCAGAAACATTTCGACCAGTATATTTTTGGAGAAATATTTTTTGAAGATGGGAGTGTTAAGTTTATACAATGGAATATTAGTCGCCGTTGGAGTTTCACAGACTTCTTCGTTAAAATCGGCAGATTCCATCGGGTCTAATTTCTGTGTATGTGTTTGCGATGTTAAGTAACGTTTTACATGCGATTTATTGGAATTTTTTAACGATATTTTATAGACGTTGCAATAAATTTCGGAATCACTGGCAATTGACATACAATCAGTGTGACCCTTAATCCACCTCGCCATTGTTTCACGGTGCAATTGTTGACGTTGTTCCATATCATATCCGAAAAAGTAACTTAAACAATGTTCTAGATCTAAATAAATGAAAAATAAAATGCGTAAGTTATTGAAACTTAACGAAATTCACTGGACACTTACGTATATATATATATATATATATATATATATATATATATACATATATGTAATTAACAGTTAAAACAATGAAAAACGAAGCTAACTCCTCATACTTTATTTATCTTACGAAATATAAACTAATAAAATAATATAAATTATAGAAACTCCTCACGCTTCTATCTACGCCCTTGAAAAAAGAAATTTTACTGTAAAATTGTTTACTGTAAAAGTTATTGCGTCGCAATTCAACGACAAAAAACAAATTTACGGTTAACCGAATGAATAGTGCTATTTAATAACTGCGTGTTATTCTTAGCGATGTTATAGACTATTTACTTGGTCCATCGTAATCTCGGCCTCTCGTGTCCGGTCCGTAATCATAACTATTTTGATAATATTAAGAATGCAGTTTTTAAATTCGATCCCAAGAAGTTGCGGCTATCAAGGAAAGCCAGTCAAAATTTCAAAATAAGTTATAACAGATTTAAAAACTATTCAGAACGATTACGTCGGACTAGTAGAGGAAAAAATAGAAAATCCTTCGGTGTCGTTAGTGGAATCTCTCCAAATAGTGCAGTATGTTCACCCATAGCTATGCATGGTAGAAGACGCAAAAAATGAACCGTTTGAAAGTATTTTAGTTTTCTGCGTATAAACATATTTTTCTCCGCAAGGCACTCGGTTTGCGAAAATTACTGTGGAAGCATGTCGAATATTGCAAATATTTAACCAGTTTGTGACTTCACGGAATAAACAAAACGGTAAGTGTTCCATCACTTTTATAAATTTATACCTTATTATTTATATTTATATATTTCAGTGCGCTTCGGTGCTAACAGTATTTTAAATATTCAGTTTTTCATCCACCTGATGAAGCCATTGTATGGCGAAACAATATTGTAGTGGATTTACAATCAAAATAGAAGTTTAGTACTTATTTCTTATCGTTCTAATGAAGTTTCAACAAGTATCTCCTTCGGCAAACAACGATTTAATAACTTATTACTCTAAACGAGCAAAGCACGCTCAACGTTGTCCTTCGGCGACTGACAAAGTATACAGTGCATTTGTGAAGAAGCGAATAAATTTAATAAAAATAAAAACGAAAATTTTTCAAAACAATCCTCGGACCCGTTGATTTTTATTTTTGGTTTATAATTTTCTTACGTGAAACTGAAATATACAGGGTCTCCAAAAATAGATATGACCATTTTTTTTCTTAAATATAAACACACGTTTTTTATTACAAAATTAAAAAGGGCAGATTTTTTTACATACAAGGTAATTTTGGATGGTGCTTATGTAAGGAAATTTAGAAGTAATACTACTTAAAAATTAAAAATGAAAACATAATCATCTAAATGAAATGTTCGAATTAAGCACAGTTAACAATCAGACAATAGCCAAGGCGATTAAGAAATTCTTTTTGAACGTTGTCATGAAATCTGCGGCAATGTTTCTAATTACTTGTCATATTCGTGCTTTTAAATCTTCTAAAGCTAGAGTGCCGCCTTACTACGCTTTACCTGTTCGCGCTTATTATTAGAAATTAGAAGCATTACCAGCAGATGTCTTCAACAACGTTCAAAAAGAATTTCTTAATTGCCCTGGCTATTGTCTGATTGTGAACGGTGCTCAATTCGAACCTTTAATTTAGATGACTATGTTTTCATTTTTAATGTTTACGAGATCACTTCAAAATTTCCTTATGTAAACATCGTCCAAAATGTAAAAAATCTGCCCTTTCTAATTCTGTAATATAAGATTGGTGTTTATATTTAGGAAAAAAAAATGACGTCATATCCTGTATATTTCAGTTTCACGTAAGAACACACTAAACTAAAAATAAAGATCGACGGGTGCGAAGGTTTATTTGAAAAACTTCCCCTTTAATTTTTCTTAAATTTATCTGCTACTTTACGAATGCACTCTATACGTGCAAGGCTCCCAGCCACCGATGAGCTGTTACTCGCATGAACCTCTCTATTGAAAAGCTAAACAAGTTTTCTATGTATATTAATTTCTTTTCCTTGTTCAGTCTTATTTTTATTTAAAAACTGACTTTACTTGTTATTATTTAATTAATTTAATTAACTTAAAATTATACAATGTGTACTTTTGCAGAAATATGTATAGTTTTTTTTTATGTCTACCTGAATACAAATTTGAACGAAAAATGTAATATAATCCGGAATAAATATCTCTGACAATTCTTACACTTCACGTTATATATACCTAGCGTAAGGTATGTATCACGTGAACTTACGGACGCAGTTGAAATTTGAAAAATAGTAATATCCCCAAACTAACTACATACACTTCCGTCAATTCTAAAGAATAAATAATGTGCACAAAGCAAATGGAATTTCGCTGATATTACAGAGCAGAGCTACTTTTTGTAAAATGAAAATTTTCTATAAAATGTTCCAGTATTCCAATTTTATTAAAAAAGTTTGTGAGCAGAGAGAACTGAGAAGATTAGTGTTCTTATGACTGTAACAATGAAAATAGCAATATTTCGATATTGTGTGTGTAATACGGTATTGGATTTTAAATATCATTCAACATTAATTTAAGGTTTTATATTTTATTTTTGTATAATGGCACTCTACAGGGTTATTCACGCAGTACGGCACGGATTATTGCCGCCAAAACATTCGACTTTCAAAAAGTTTCACTTTTCAATTATATTGGGGTCAATTATGGTTAGTTTTTAAAATTATTTTCATATTATACAGGGTGTTCCAAAAGCCCTAAAAGTATCAGAGTTTTTTCAAATGGAACCCTATATATTATTGCATTTTTGGATTCTCCGATCAAAATAAGGGTCTGCTTTAATTTGGTTTATAATATCTAAACCTTAAGGTTTTTTAAGTAATTTGAAGTTTGTCAAAATCTAACCAAATTTTCATGTTTCAAATAATTAAGAAGTATTTAAGTAACGTAAGCGAAATTTACAGTGAAGTGTAACAATAGATCATATTTTTTATCCAAATTATAATAAAATTGCAATCTTATACAGGGTGTACTAAAATTAAAACTAATTAAATAAGAACTTTAAGTGATTAGCGCTTGATTAATTTAAATAGAACGCCATATTTTTTAACTTACCAGCAAATGCTCTTTTTAATTACCCATCGAATGGTATTTATATGTCAAGCGTTTTTCGCACCATTTGATGTTTCTTAAATAAAAATCCTTTGCCTATTGTATTTAGAAATGTCAGATAATTCATTTAGTCTAACATTTTAGTCTACAAAGTCAAGTTTGTTTTTGTTATATTGCTATTATTTTTTGTAATTGTGGAAGTTTAGATCGTAATTATTTGAATATTTTTGTTGTATTGCTTGGTCAAAATGAAGATTTACACAAAACAAGAGCGTACTGATATGATTTTTATGCTTGGAGAATGCCATCAAAATTGTTTATTAGCTTCTCGGGTTTATGTTGAAAGGTTTCCCGAAAGAAATCACCATAAGCCAGCCATTTTTGAAAGACTATTAAACCAATTTAAGTAACGTGGAAGTGTCAGTTATAAAAAAACCATTACGATGAATTTTGTTAATGAAGATGAAGAAAGCGTTTTACTGTAGTTGGTACAGTCTGGAAATGAATGGTCGAGATTTCGAACATCTGTTCTAAATATCATGCTTCTGTTTTATGTTAATAATAGTAATTGTAAATTATCTAACATTTCTAAATACAATAAGCAACTAGATACATTAGAATTTTTATTTAAAAAACGATTATTAGGCGTATTCTGTAAAAACGCGAAGACTTAAAGCTTGACGTATAAATACCATTCGATAAGTAATAAAAAAATTCATTTGCTGGTAGGTTAAAAAATATGGCATTCTATTTAAATTAATCAAGTTATAGCCACTTAAAGTTCTTATTTGATTAGTTATAATTTTTGCACATCCTGTATAAGATGGCAAGTTTATTATAATTTGGATATAAAGTAGGATCTATTGTACACTTCACTGTAAATTTCGCTTACTTAACTTAACTTCTTCTTAATTATTCGAAACATGAAAATTAGGTTAGATTTTGACAAAATTAAAATTATCTAAAAAAACCTTAAGGTTTAGGTATTATAAACCAAATTAAAACCGACTCTTATTTTGATCAGAGAATCCAAAAATTGAATAATATTAAAAAAAACACAACTTTGATACTTTTACGACTTTTAGAAGACCCTGTATAATATGAAAATTATTTTAAAAAGTAACCATAATAGACCCCCATATATCCCAAAGGTGAAACTTTTCGAGAGTCAAGTATTTTGGCCACAATGCCGTATAGCGTGAAGAAACCTGCTTGGCTAGAGTTGCAGATAGTTACAGACATGAGCTCCCGTTTTATTACTGAATACGCGAGAATTGCAAATTGGTAAAATTGCAAATACTGGCTAGTTTTGGGATAGCAGATAAGACAGGACTTTAGTATTTTTCTTATCTTTAGTGTTCGATAATAAAATGACTTATACGAGAAACTTAGATATTTTTCTTAAACAATTTAAGGTGAATATTTATTTAAAGGAAACAAAAATAGATTTTTAGCCTGCACTAATATCTATTAACAGATAAAAAGCCATTAACATAAAATACACTTTCAAGAATTTTCTTCTCCTTTTTATATTTTTAAATCGCAATGCTTAATGTGCAATCTTGTTTTGTAGTTGGAGGCTATACAATTTATTATTTAGCATGATTTATTAATACATTTTTAATTATCAAATCTTCTCGTAACCAATTTTATTGATACCTCCTACTAAATTCCTATTTATTGTTATGTATTTTTATACTTCGTTTGTGTACCAATAACACTTGTCAACACAGTTTGGTTTTCTTATACTCCTATTCGTATAGGTCATGCTGATTCTGAATCTGATTTAAAATTTGCTCCATTACGTCAGAATTTTTTATATTTTCTTAAATAGTTTAAAAAAAGCGGATTAATATTTCAAAGTTACTTTTATATAAGGAAGATAATACTAAATATATTGTTCTGACAAACATCGAGTAGACACGTGTGAACAAGTCCTTGCATGTTCCCTACGTCAGAGTACTTAAACATATACAAGTGTCCCGTATAGTTATGTTAAAATTTTAGGAGTGTAAAGTAGACTTCATTTCAAGTAACAAAAACGCAAAACTTATATATCCATTTTTATTTGTTTCAAAGTTACAGATCTATGAATGTGATTGTCAGATCATGAAAAAAATGTAATCCTAAAGTCAATAAAAACTGATTTTATTAAAAATGTTCAATTAATAATATTTTCGAAATGTCCACCTCGTTGTTGAATGCAGGCTTGTGCCCGTAAGCCAACAGAAGAAGTACTTATCCGAATTTCATACTTGTTTTGTCGGATTTGCTCGGCAGCCAGGTGAATACGATCCAACAACTCCTCTCTTGTGTTCGAAACTTGCGCATAGAATAAATTTTTCATGTACCCCCATAAATAAAAGTCAAGGGGATTAAGATCGGGTGATCTGGGTGGCCATGCAACAGGACCACCTCGACCAATCCATTTTGGATAATTGATGTTAACCAAATTTCGGACAGCAATTCCGAAATGTGGTGGTGCCCTATCCATATGAAACCACATGTCTCGTCAAACATTCAGTGGGACATCCTCTAAAAGACCAGGCAGTTCGTCAATAAGAAATCGAAGGTAATTGTCCGCATTTAACCTCCCAGGAAGAACGATAGGACCAATAACAAGTCATCGATTAGGGCCGCCCAAATGTTAATAGAAAATTTATGTTGAAATTTAGATGGGCGTATAGCTTTGGGATTTACTGATGACCACCTGTGCAGGTTTCTCAGATTTGTAACACCACTTCTCGTGAACGTAGATTCATCTGTCCAGAGGACGGTTCTGCAGAAATTAAAATGAAGTCGTGACTGTCTTAATATCCAGGTAGAATGAACTAAACGAGTATAGTGGTCTGCCTCAAGCAAACCGTGTCCCCTGCGATACTGATATGGGTATAAGCCCTCACGTTTTAAAATTCGCCAAACTGTTGTTCGTGGTACTCCTAATTGTCTAGCGATTCGACGTACACTGAGAGTTGGATCCCTTGTAACAATAGCTACTGCTTCTTCGTCTTAAGTTTGCTGGTAAATTTACTCCTCGGTCGAAAAGATAATCACGCAGTCCGCATTCCCGAAATTATCTGCGTACTTCCAGAAACATTTTGTAATGAGGAATGCGCCTATCGGGAAACTGATGTCGGTATTCAATAACTGCTTGACGTGCACTGCCGTTACAGTAGTCATACACAAAATGCACGTCCGCGTACTCTTGAGAAGAAAATCGGTAAGGCATTTTGAATAAAGAAAACGTATCCACTCACTAATAAGCTGTTGTATGAACTGAAACATAATGTAATCCTTTAATAAAAAATGCAACGTTAACAGTCATCTGAACAATTGTTTATTGTATGATATTCATGGTTCAGCACTTACGAAATAAGTAAGAACCTTCTTTATCATAAATCAATTTCCAGTACTCTTTTTTGTAAATCTCCAAGAAATTACTGTATGCACTACTTATTTTAGGATAACATTTTATTATGCGACGTTAACAATCACAGGCCTATTATTGAATTATTGAATATTATTGAATCGTATAACTTTTTTTTAAATAAAATCAGCTTGTATTGACTTTAGGATTACATTTTTTTTCATGATCTGACAATCACATTCATAGATCTGTAACTTTGAAACAAATAAAAATGAATATACAAGTTTTGCGTTTTTGTTACTTGAAATGAAGTCTACTTTACACTCCTAGAATTTGAACATAACGATACGGTACAGCTTGTATAGCTCAACGTCTTTTTATTTCATAACGTCACGTGCGTGTATATATAATCCAAACAGTTTCTGTTATGTACATGGAGAAATCACTACGCACCAACTCAAGCGGAATATTACACTATTAATAGAAAAGTTATATTTTCACTACTTTGGCTTAACCATTGAACATCAAGACATGCCATGGGTTCCCAGCACTTACTGCATACGCTGTGCTGTTATTCTGAGGGCCTAGTCAAATGATTGCTACTTCTTCTGGACGAACACTTTCGGATTTTCCAACAGAAATAAGAAAGAATATTAATTATGCTAGTCTGCCCTCTGCTATTCGTCCAGTACCACATACGGAAGCCTTGCCAGTACCAAGATCCATATATGTTTCGAGTGAATAACATGATGCTACAGAACCAGAAGAAGCTAGTGCCAAGTTATCGAACAGCAATGATGAATATTTGTCATTTGAAGCGGCCGGACCACAATAAATTAGTTAGAAATAAATGATCTTATTCGAGACCTCAATTTGTCGAAAACTTAAGTAGAAATACTAGGTTCTAGACTCCAAGGATGGAAACTGTTAGTTCCAGGTACACATATTTCTCTGTATCATAAACGTCAGAAAGAATTATCGTCGTATTTTTCAACCGACGGACGAGAGTCTTTCATGCTGCGATTTGATGTTGAGATTAGGTTACCAACACCATCCCGAAGAATGGCGTTTTTTTTATCGATGCTTCGAAATTGAGTTTGAAAGCTGTCCTTTGCATAGGAAATGTTTATGCATCCATCCCCGGCGGCCACGTAATCCACTTAAAGGGAACGTTTAAAAATATTACTTTTCTTCTAGACAGAATTAATAGACAAATGTAGAAATGGTAAATCAGCGCAGACCTCAAAGTTGTAGCAATTCTACTCGGTTTACAACTAGGGCATACAAAGAATTGCTGTTTTCTTTGTGAATGGAACAGGCTATCAAGAAATTCCCACAACATCGTTAAAGACTGGCCAGTCAGGGCTCAGTATATTCCAAGGCAAAGCATATACTTCATAAGTCACTAGTTGAACCTGATAAAATACGTTTACCACCATCACACATAAAATTAGGTTTCATGAATAATTTAATGAATTGATAAAGATGACCGTGGATTTCGATACCCTAAACACTAATTTCCTAAATTCTAAGATGCAAAACTTAAAGAGAGAATTTTTGGAGGACCACAAATTAAACTCCTGCAACAAGATAAGAAAATTGAAGAAACCTTAAGGGACTGAGAGCATGTTGCTTGGAATGCTTTTAAAAATGTGACCCACAATTTCCTAGGACCTAGAAAATCTAACAATTATGTACCACTTGTTAAGGAACTTCTTAGAAGTTAACATAAATTGGTCTGTAACACGAGTCTTAAAATACATTTATTTGCCCACGCATCTGGATTTCTTTCCCTCGAACCTCGGCGACGTGAGTGATGAACACGGCGAAAGGATTCATCAAGATATTTCTGATATTGAAAAATGTTATCAATGCAAGGGGAACAGTGAAATGCTTGCTGATTATTGCTGAACTTTGATATCATAAAGTACCGAAGCTCAGTATAAAAGAAAAGTAAAAAAAAACATTTTAAACAGGATGATATCATATACCTACATATAATGTACATACCTAACTAACATTATATCACTATTATCAGGATAAAATAAAACAAATTTTAATGAATTTCACTTTTTAATTGACACTGCAACGATCGTTTCGCTCCAACCTGAGCTTCATCAGACATATAACTAACTTATTTACAAATTTTTTAACACAAGTATACGGTAACAAACACATGTTTTATTTTAAATATTTGAAGGAATGGGTACTTTTTATTACTAAAATGTCTATTCACAAAACTTTCACTTCGGTTTATACAATACTGTTCTTAAGTAATAAAACTAAGGGTTTACATTATATTCCAGGGAGGTAAAGAAATTCTATGGAAAAATACAATATGTGACTGTCTGAGTATCAAATAAATAAATTAAGTAAGGGTGAATTATTTGTTTCTAATTGATCATTTAAGATCTTGTCGGTTTTCTTTAATTTATTAATTTCAAGTGACTCTAATAAATTAATAAATTGAAATTAATAAATTAAAGAAAACCGACAAGATCTTAAATGATCAATTCGAAACAAATAATTCACCCTTACTTAATTTATTTATTTGATACTCAGACAGTCACATATTGTATTTTTCCATAGAATTTCTTTACCTCCCTGTAATATAATGTAAACCCCTAGTTTTATTACTTAAGAACAGTATTGTATAAACCGAAGTGAAAGTTTTGTGAATAGACATTTTAGTAATAAAAAGTACCCATTCCTTCAAATATTTAAAATAAAACATGTGTTTGTTACCGTATACTTGTGTTAAAAAAATTTGTAAATAAGTTAGTTATATGTCTGATGGAGCGAAACGATCGTTGCAGTGTCAATTAAAAAGTGAAATTCATTAAAATTTGTTTTATTTTATCCTGATAATAGTTACAATGGAATTTCATCAAGTAAAGGTTGAAACAATTATATATAACATTATATCATCTATTTTGAAATATATTTTTTTTAAACTCTATATGCCAGAATAAATTTGTTGTTATTACTATTGTTAGAACTATAAAAGAAACGTAAATTGCATGTAGTTTCTAAAGAAAAATACAATCAAAGAAAAATTTGTTAACCTGTGTAATTTGTTAAACGTAATAATGATGTTTTAGATGCTTGTCTTCATTCTCCTTGTTTAAGGTAACTCTTCCTAAGCATATACTTACATTCATTTTTTTACGTTTTTATTACGGAACTAGTAAATACAAATGCACGATTCCAAAGTGAGAAGAGAATCTAGTATAGCAATTAGTAGTATAACAAAGGTAAAAGCAGTCTAATTCGAAAAAAACTTTTATCGTAACTAATGCACATACTACACATATGCATCATTTCAAAATCTATAATATATCTGTGAATTTAGATAAATATCGTTAAATTGAGTTTAAATAAAAACTGCATAATAATAAGTTATATGTTATGATGCTTAAAAAAAGTATAAAATCCCTTACCACAATAATATTCATATCCTGTATACCTATTTCAATAACTAAGTTGTCATTGTCAGTAGAAAGTGATAACAGGGTCGAACATGGGGCAAAGTACACACTAAGTGTATACGTGAACGTGAAGAAAATTTTTTCACGATCTTCATGTGTAAGTTTTACTTTACTCCCATGTTCAACATTGCTGTCACATTCTACCTAAGACGAGAACTTAGTTGTCGAAATCGGCTTTAAAATTTTTACTTGGTCACAGTCTCCAACGATAGATTTTTCATGTTATACTGCTGTTCATAACCATTCGTGCCACTTGAATAAAATAATTATGTAGCCCTAAAATTAACAAATACAAACATATATCGGCCTGGTAAGAATTTAGGGATGAACGGTCTTCTCATATATTCGACCAACACCGTTATCGCTTGAGATCTATTCGGATCTATGACAAACGTGTACTTTCTATGGGATTCTCTAGACAACCTCAAGTAATGGACTGTTTGACATACGTACAGGTAAAAATATTTATTCTACCAACAGACTCAAACAATTATTTAAAAATAAAATATTCTTAAAGTTAATAAACATAAGATACTTACAGTCAGTTTAATTAGGAAGGTATAATACCAAAGAAACATGAATAAATAAATAAATAGATGAATTTCTAAAAATTAATGCAGTTTATCATTTCAAAGTAAATAAATTAACTTTCTAGATTCCAAGTTTGTTTTAGATTTCGAAATAAATAACGGAAAATATAAAATTAAACTGAACTTACTTGAAAATAATATATTCAATATTCAAATCACAGTTGTAATAAGTATACAGATTAATATTTAAAATGACATCAATTTCTAAGAAAACAATTGCTTCTAACACTGAATTATACGAACTATGTATATATAGTATTTGTAATTAAATTTTGTTTAAAAAAATATATAAGAGATGTTCAAATAATCCTTTATTTTGCTCTTAATAATAATCTACTCGGTAAAAAAATATTGGCATGCACGTGAAAGCATATCAGGTGTAATATTATAGTACTGGTTTCAATCTAAGTCATGAGCCCTTTTATGTTTATGTGTGTACACAGTCTATTTTAATACCGTTGGAACGTAGGAACAGGCCTATTTTTAAATATAAAAATGTAAAATATAAACGAGCAATAACCTCATTTGTAGTATTGTCACTAGCGTAATACCGTTTAATGATTTGTACTTTCTTTTCCTTAGTGTTCAACAACATATTGAAAGTAATCAAAAGAAAATTGTCTTAAAAAGATAAAAGAGAATTATTTTTAAATAAAAGAGAAATAACAAGACAACCAAATAAAGTTCTTATTGAATAGAAAAAAAAAACAGTATGTTCTATATCATCCAATAATGTACAAGCGAATGTTAAGGCTGACCCTTCCTAACTAGCAATAGGGTTGTTACCGTGTCCGTCCTACGTTGGTCCGGCCTACATACATGTATTATACAACGTCCACTTTTATTTTTCTGATTCTTATATTGGGACAGTGCATATTGCAGTGAATTGTGATATTGATAGCTTATTTAACTTTAGTTCACAATACACAGTAGCTTTGCCGGTCTATCTCAGTCGGGTCGCCTTCCAGAAGCTCTCGAATCTTCAGAGTTTACCCTCGTAGGGTACGTGGCACAAGAATAAAACAAAAGGTATTAGGAAAACAAACAAAAATTTTCCCCAAACATCTTTATCCCATAAAAAATTTAAAAAAAATTAAACTTTATAAAGAATAAAGTTGTACTGAAACATCTATCATGTGAGGAAAACTTGTGTAAAATATGACTGCTACACTAGGCTAAAAACCTCACTATATTTGACCGCGAGCAAATAAAATTAAATATTTAGAAAAAACTATCAGATGTTAACAACTACGTTATCCCAAATATCAAACGTCAAACAGCACAATAGCTCTTTGTACCCGTATACAAAATTCTAAATCATGCGCACATTAACATGATACAACTACCTTTTCCCACAACTACTAATCTTCTAGAACATATTATTTGAAAAAAATCACATCCAAAAATCTGATAACTTTTCTTAATATTCATCTGACTACAAAATATTTTATAAACTTAAAATTACAGACTTTACTGAGCTCAATTATCTTAATAGTATTACAAAATTATTTCTAAATACATAAATGTATTAGCAAAAATATACGTACATTAATTAATGTAAACGTCACTTCACAAAAAATGATTACAAGAGAGACTACAGATAGGTCATTCGAATCAAAATTACAAGTATACAAGACTCGTAATAAATCGAGAATTAACTTAATTAACTTAAAAAAATAAGCCCGAATTTATCTAAACATTACTGAATAAAAAGAAGTTCTATTCAGCAGAAAAAAAACTAGACCTATCTGTTCAATGACTGGTAAATCTCTGCATCTCCATCCTTCCGGAAACGGAATCATACCCCTACTTAATATAAATCAAAAGAGCTGCAATATGATAATACTACCACTCCATCCGGACTGCATACATCAAACTAAACTCGCAAGATATACAAGCGTGGACAGAAATATACATTAAAATAAAATATACATAAAATATAAAATATCCTCAAATATTTCTCTGGAATAAAATACACATAAATATATTGTCTTTTATAGTTTCTTTTAATTTCTTTCTTCGGGGAAAAGTTCATAGCAATATGTATATTAACGTACACCTTCCTACAATATTTTCCAGTCCGGTATAAGAAAATATTAAAAGTGAGGTAATTTAATGAGTCGATATTTAAAGTTCAGCGTAGGCTGTAAAATGAATGGCAGCAATATTTTTACAAGTTTTACTTAAACACATTAACAGTAAGAGTCTATTTTATATCATTCGTAACATGAAATTCTATTACAGAATTGCAATGCAAATTTACAGCTGCTCCATTAACGTAAACAATCAGATGATTATTATTCATAGATGACACTCCTATATGTATCGTACCTCATTTAAAATCCTATACGCGTTCTTAAGAAATATCTTTTTTTATTTGACACTAGCTAAACCTGGCCACGCTCCGCTGTGGCTCAGTCTGACATAAAATGAATGGGAATGTAAATAAAATTATTGTAGCGAACATAGATTCACCGAGAAAACACACCATTCAATTCAATACCCTGCCTTGCATAGCTGTGGTTATGTGAAATGAAAGGAAAGGGAAAAAAATGTTGTACAGAAAAACTATTATTTATTTTCGTAAAGCTAGTAGATTGACTATATTTTTTGTTTGTCCGTTTTCTGCAAAAACATCAGACGGTTTACTGACTCTAGAGGATGCGACTTATAATCACGCATGAGAAAAGCAGTCGTTTTCTAAATTCCAACCGCACACTTATAAAGATTGCACTTGCGCTTTATTTATAGTCATAGCGAACGCAAAGCGTATTGGAAGTTGAAGTCATATCATTTTATTTTGCTATAAAAACACTCGCGTATTCGAATGCAAAGTGTGTGAAAATTTCAAGTCAAGGCAGTTCTCTTTCCGCTAAAGACTTTCATATTTTGCTACAAATTTTGTTTAACTTTTAACCTAGTAATTTACAACTACCACAACCGAACGTAGTCATATATCTTGATGCACACCTTATTAGACGGCTAACCTTACATACTGTGATGACTCATCCAATAACGCGTCACGCGTCATACCTCTGGTGTTTTCTCGAGGCCTACGAGAACGCTCTAGAAGAGTATTCACCACTATATAAAAGCCGCGTCGAAGAAGGGATGGGACATTGAATCCTAGAGCCTCGCGCAGTAAACATAAATATAGATACATAAATATAAATACATAAATGTGCTTATTGTTAATAGTTAGTTTTATATTGTTATTCATTTTATTATTAATATAGTGTGTGTCTAAAGTTATTGTTAGTTTGATTTAAGAACCCGAAAAGACAAACTTTACAATGGTGTCCGGTGTGAGCTAATTATATTTTATTATATATAATTATATATAATTATATTATAAAAGACGTTATTTTAAATATTATGATGGCCAATAGAATGAAACTGACGGAATTAAGAGTGGCTGAATTAAAACGAGAATTAGAAGAGAGGGATGAGGATACAACTGGCAAAAAGTCAATCCTCCAGCAACGGCTTCGCAATGTGTTGGTCCAAGAAGGCGCGGATCCAGAGAATTATGTCTTTCAAGTTCCAGGCGGAAATGCTGACGTGAATTCGCTGTTGATGAATAGCACTAAGGGGTGATGCTAGTGATATTTTGCAGACATTGCCTCCTGAGGAACGCAAAGATTATTCTCAACTCATTAAACGCTTGGAGATTAGATATGGCCATGCGAATTTGGAGCAAGTATACCAAACCCAACTGAGGAATCGATCACAGAGGAAAGGCGAGAATCTTCAAGAATTTGAACGAGCAGATATTGCTCGTCTAGTTCGACTTGCATATCCGATGGCGCCAGATAATTTCATGGAACACCTAGCTGTCCAGACGTTCATAGATGGTCTCCGGGATATTGATACGCAGCAAGCATTAAGGTTGGCAAGACCGGAAACCTTGATCGATGCTTTGGCGCACGCGCTTGAGTTTGAAACTGCAAAACAAGCATCTCGGAACCATGCTCGTGTCTGCACTGTTGACAAGCAGGAAAATGAGGAGTTCATGGAGCAGGTGGTTAGTAGAGTTCTAAACCAGATCAAATCAAATAAAAGAGTACTGCGATGCTGGAATTGTGGAGAGATTGGTCACGTTCGGAGTAAATGTGGTAAGGTGGTCAAGAAAGCATCGTCTGAACAGCAGGAAAACAAGAGCGGGTCGATGAGCGGGGGCAATCATCGATCCAGCATCAGGAAGCCCCAAGGACGCCTGGCCAAGTCGCATTCTTGCAACATCAAACCAACGGCCTGTATGTGGACGCTGTTATGGAAAGGAAGACCTATGCTTGCTTGCTAGATACCGCATCGACGAAAACCATCGTGCGACCCGATTTAATTCCCAGAAATAGAAAGTTATTTTCTAGCAAATGGAGACTTAGGACAGCAACAGGAAAAGCAGCTTCTGTGGCAGGTGAAGTAGATGTCAACTTTATCATAGGTCCAACATCAATCCGACATCGTGTTCTCGTAGCTGACATAGAAGAACAAATAATCTTGGGATTAGACATCATGAACACCTACGGCTTCCAGTTACACATGAAAGAAGGCACTTTAAAAATAAATAATGAGGAATTGTTTCTTCATGGGAAAGATTGTGGGAATGTACAAGTAATTACTGCAGAGAATGTTGTTCTGGATGCAAGAAGTGAGACATTTTTGACGGCGTGTATGGAAGGTGATTATTTGGACGGAAATGTTACAGTGTTGGAACCAAAGGCTGATGATGACGAGGTGGGCCGAGGAATAGTAGTTGCCAAAATGCTGGTTAAGACTCAGAAGACTGTACCGATAAGGGTAATGAATGTGAACCAATACCCTGTTTCATTGAAGAAGGGTACTATTTTGGGGTGGTGTTCACTAGTGTCGGCCGTCGTTCATCATATAGAGGCGAAGAAGAATGGATTCGTGCAGGTTCCTGAGAAATTGTCCAAGATAATCGACTCCGCCTGTCAAGGATTGAGCAACAAGGAACAAAGCCAAGTTAAGGATTTAATCAAACATTATGAAGACGTCTTTGAAACTGAAACTTGTACGAAAGGAAGAACCAATATTATAATGCACAAAATAAATACCAGCGATGCAAATCCAATTCGACAAGGACCAAGAAGGTTACCTCTGGCAAAACGTGAGGAAACCAAGCAAATGATACAAGATATGGAAGGCCAAGGAGTAATTGAACCATCGAATAGTCCATGGGCTTCACCAGTGGTCCTTGTCAGGAAGAAGGATGGATCTACCAGATTCTGTGTGGACTATCGTCGTTTGAATAGTGTGACCAAAATGGACAGCTATCCTCTCCGAAGAATAGACGATTTGTTAGACACCTTGGCAGGAGCAAAATGGTTCTCCACTCTCGACTTAAAGAGGGGTTATTGGCAAGTGGGAATGGATCCCAATGACAAAGAGAAGACTGCCTTCAGTTTAGGTACAGGACTCTGACAATTTACAGTCATGCCATTTGGACTGTGCAACGCCCCAGCTACTTTTGAGCGACTCATGGACACTGTACTGAGGGGACTGCCTTGGAATACCTGCCTGGTATATCTCGATGATGTGATTGTGGTAGGGAAGACCTTTGAAGAGCACATGAAAAATTTGGAAGTAGTATTCCATAGGTTGCGAGATGCCAACTTGAGATTAAGTTCAAAGAAGTGTCGCCTTTTCTGCAAGGAGGTAAATTACCTTGGACATGTGGGTTCCGGAAAAGGAGTTGCTGTGGATCCAGAAAAAGTAAAAGCTGTGGAAAATGGCCGGTACCCAAAGACAAACATTATCTAAGAAGCTTTTTGGGATTATGCACATATTATCGACGCTACGTTCCTGGATTCTCCAACATTGCAAAACCACTTACTCGCCTAACAGAAAATCGAGCATTCATTTGGAACAACGAATGCCAAACGGCCTTTGAGTTGTTAAAACGTACGTTGATTAGTGCACCTGTTTTAAACTATCCACTGCCATCTGGGAGGTTTGTTCTGGATACGGATTCCAGTAACGTCGGGATTGGTGGCGTGCTCTCTCAAATCCAAGATGGTCAAGAAAAGGACATTGGATACTTCAGCAAGACCCTGTCCAAACCGGAGAGGAACTACTGCGTAACCAGGATAGAACTATTGGCAGTAGTTAAGACCATTGAGCACTTTCACAAGTACCTGTATGGGCAGAAGTTCCTGATCCGCACTGATCACGCCGCTTTAAAGTGGCTCTTGCAATTTAAGAATCCAGAGGGTCAAGTAGCTAGATGGATTGAGAGGCTACAGGAATATGACTTTGACATTGAACACAGAGCAGGCCTCAAACATCAAAATGCAGATGCCCTTTCCAGAAGGCCCTGTCCAGAAGACTGTCGATATTGCAACCGAATCGAAGACAAATAGGCAAACGCTCTTCGAACCACCGTGGTTGATGACCAATGGCAACCTGACAATTGGCGCGCAGATCAGGAAGCTGATCCGGATCTTGTAGTCCTCAGGGCTTGGAAGAGAAATGAGCAAAGACCGACCTGGCAAGAAATTGCTCCCCATTCACGAGAATTGAAGTCATACTGGGCACAATGGGATTCCTTAACCGTAGAAGACGATCTCCTGAGACGTGAGGTCGAAAATCACGATGGAAGCGAGCGGAAGATGCAAATGGTGGTTCCCAAGAAAAGAATGCCAGAGGTATTGCGAGAACTCCATAATGGTACTTTTGGAGGACATTTTGGAGTCCATAAAACACAGGAGAAGGTGCGCCAGAGATTTTACTGGGTGAATTGTTCACGAGATGTGAAAGAATGGTTCCGAAAGTGTGCTAATTCCGCCGGAAGCAATGGTCCCCAGAGGCGTCGACGTGCACCCACGCGCCAATACAATGTAGGAAGCCCATTTGAGAGGATCGCCATAGATGCCGTCGTCCCTTTTCCAGAGAGCGACAAAGGAAATAAATACATAATTGTGGCCATGGATTACTTTACGAAATGGGTTGAAGCATATGCTCTACCAAATCAAGAAGCTGGAACTGTAGCAGACGTGATTATGAAGGAGTTCGTCAGTCGTTTTGGTGTACCCTTGGAACTTCATTCCGATCAAGGGCGAAATTTTGAGTCCAGTCTATTCGAAAAGATGTGTGGACTTTTGGGCATACGGAAGACGAGAACAACTCCCTGGCATCCACAATCAGATGGGATGGTAGAGCGAATGAACAAGACCATGATCAGACACTTATCCAAAGCGATCTCCGAACACCAGAGAGATTGGGACGAACATTTACCATTATTTCTAATGGCGTATCGGGCCTCCGTTCAAGAGACAACGGGCCAATCACCAGCAAACGTGCTATTCGGGAGGGAACTCCGATTGCCCTGTGATTTAAAGTTTGGGAGCAAGCCTGGTGAAGATCTTGCCGGAGAAGATTATGTCAGCACGCTCAGACGACGACTAGATAATATCCACGAACAAGTCAGACATAATATCCAAGATGCTAGTGACAGAATGAAGGAGAGCTATGACATCAACGCCGAGAAGAGTGGTTACCATGAAGGCGATCGGGTTTGGTTACATAATCCACAACGCCGACGGGGCCTATCTCCAAACCTTCAAAAGAACTGTGAGGGACCATACGAGGTGTTGAAGCGGTTCAACGATGTAATATACCGCATCAGGCGAACACCTCACACTAAGCCAAGAGTCGTACATTTTAATCGATTAGCTCCATACTCTGGAGACAATAATGACGAGACCACTGACTTGCGCCTATTGGTTAGCCAATACCATGAACTAACCTTCGAAGACTTTATGCAAGAGTATTCTGGTTCGAGAAAAGCTCGATTTGGGGTAACCATCGAGAAACAGCAAGATTTGTTTACGGTGCCGTCAGACTACGCGCTTGCTCATTGCGTAGCCCGAGATCTGCGAATTGCCAACGGAATTGCCAGGGAATTTAAAGAGAGATTTGGCAGAATCGAAAAATTAAGGCAGCCGGGACCAGCAATTGGAAAGGGTCTCCAAATACTAAATGAAAAACAGCCCATATTTTATTTGGTCACGAAAGAACTGTCAAACCTGAAGCCAACATATCGTGCCTTATGGGAGGCCCTGGTCCACTTACGAGAACAAATGTTACAACAACACATTTTGAAATTAGTAGTTTCAAAATTGGGTTGTGGATTAGACCGCCTGGACTGGATAATTGTAAGGAGCATGTTAGAAGTAATGTTCCAACTTACTGGTATGGAAATTCTGGTATGCAGTTACCGGCTTGAATATTCCTGTACATCCAGGCAAGATAAGACGGTGGACTGTTATTTCGATATGAAGTCACAATGTAACAAAGGCCCTACCTGTCGATTTCGTCATCGTTTGAGGGAACCAAAGTATGACATGTTTCGGGACGAAACTTCATTTTTAAGAAGGGGGCAATGGGATGATTCATCCAATAACGCGTCACGCCTCATACCTCTGGTGTTTTCTCGAGGCCTACCAGAACGCTCTAGAAGAGTATTCACCACGATGTAAAAGCCGCGTCGAAGAAGGGATGGGACATTGAATCCTAGAGCCTCGCGCAGTAAACATAAATATAGATACATAAATATAAATACATAAATGTGCTTATTGTTAATAGTTAGTTTTATATTGTTATTCATTTTATTATTAATATAGTGTGTGTCTAAAGTTATTGTTAGTTTAATTTAAGAACCCGAAAAGGCAAACTTTTACAATACACTAAAAGAATTCAACTCGCAATTAAGCTCAGGCAATTATATTAACTCCTTGGCAGAAAGTCTGAATTGTTTGTAGCAAAAAAATGTATATTGTTATTTAACCCCATCATATAATTGTGGGGAACAACAACCACATTCTAACATAGTTATTCTAGAGCATTTTCACAATAAAGTGCCTTGTGCACCTCGTTATGCTCCAGTTTTGTCTACTAGTACCTACGGTCGATAAAGTGATCAAAACTGATAGTGAAAAAAATGCCAATATGCTTATTACTCACTCCAATATGTTCGCTAACGAACTATTTATAAATACAACTGAAGTGCGTAGGCCGAACGGATTTGCACTTGCAGACTTCATAAGCAGATTTAATTTAATTAATTAATAGGGCGTTAACTTCTAAGTAATTTTTAGGAAAAATATTTGCTCACTTATACAACACTCTACATGTCAATACTCATTTCATTATCATTTTCCACATAGACGCTTATTACCCTTTTGGTTAAATTGCCGCGATCAAGGAGTAAAAAAAAATTTATTCTTAATTCCAGAAACAGTTGAAAAATATACTTAAGTATTTATAAATTATAAAGGTTTAATGTAAATATTAGTATAAATAAACAGCCTGCGAACAAGAGCATTGTCCAGCTATTTTTACAATTTTTAACGTGGCTTAAGCGGTAAGGAAAGTTTTGAAGAAATTGATAGGGTATTTTAGTTATATAATGAAACAGATATGCAAAATACATATCCGTAACTGTAAACATGGACAAACACCTCGTATTTTTAGCATTTACTTCTGTTCAATACATATGTTTCAGCCATCTAGGCCTCATCGGTTGAACTAGTGAAGCAATGTATATACAAATTTGTATATACATTGCTTCACTAGTTCAACCGATGAGGCCTAGATGGCTGAAACATATGTATTGAACAGAAGTAAATGCTAAAAATACGAGGTGTTTGTCCATGTTTACAGTTACGGATATGTATTTTGCATATCTGTTTCATTATATAACAACAGCGTAATACGTGCAAAACGTATTGATAAATATCCCTTTTAGGGTATTTTAGGATAAGTCATATTCCTTCGCTTTAGCGCGTTGTTACAAATTTTCTTTAAATAACGTGTATTAAGTTCCTTAGCCAAAACCTGCTACTACCAAAGAGAATATTAGTCTTATTCGGGACATGATTGAAGAGGACCAGCATACTACTATAAAGAATATTCAAACAATCCTAAAGATTGGTATAAGGGTAACTAACAGTTTACCTAAACATTTGTAGGTATTCGAGTTTTCTTCTCGTTGGATTCCCCACAATTTAATTTAAAAAGAAAGCCGCGTGCGATGTTTCAAACCTACACTAGATCGCTTCATCAATGGATTGTCTCATCTAGTAAACAACATCATTACAGGTGATGAAGCTTGGGCATACTTTCATGATTTCGAAAAGAGCACCAATCCGTAGACTCGACTTTTGAAAATGATTTATTCGAACAAAAATTTATCAAAAATGTCAAAACAAAAACATAGTCGCATATTGGATCACAATAATTCTCGAACTGCTATTCGAAAGATTCGGTATTTAAATGTCACGTAATGATTTCTTTTTATTTTTCACGTGTAAAGGATACAGGACTTTGGTTTTACATCGGCTGAAGAAGCGATTAACGCATTTTAAAATGAAATAAACATCTTAAACTGGACAGTGGAAGGGAGTAAAAATTATAAGTAAGTGCGTTTTATCAAGCAAATTTGTATTACATAATAAACTCATTAAATATGGAGCAGTCCTCGCATTAGGAAAAATTTTCTCTTGAATCAAGAAAAAATTTCCTAAAAAGTCTCCAATTATTGCAAATTATAATGAACTGGATTTCACACACTATAATACTTTTGAGACCGTTATACCATTTGTCTAACAAGAACTGCAAATCAATTTATGATAAGTAGAGTTTTGTTAATTTTATTACAGAATTCGCTAAAGAATCAGTAACAGAGATTTCACATAAACGCTGTTGATAGTTTGAGCAACTGTTCGGAATTATAATAATTCTATTTTACTGTTGTTTAAACCAGATAATCTTCATGACTTGATATTATCAGAGCGCCGAATTGCACTGAAATATTTACCTGAGGTACTAAAGATTTCATATGAATGCGCCTATTATATAGTTCATGTCGATTTAGATATGAAAAAAATTTCTGCAAAATGGATTCCTAAATGCTTGAACTCCGAATACAAACGAGCAAGAGTGAGTATCACGGTCATCTGTGCCTGTGCTGAAGAAGATCCAGATATTTTGAAACATCTTATGACTATGGATAAAACATGGGCCATTTTCACGACCCAGAAACAAAACAGCAACTGATGGAGTGGAAGCATCATTGTTCTCCAAGGCCTAAGAAATTTCGAGTTCAAACATCCGCTGGAAAAGTCTTGCTTCAGCTTTTTTGGATATCCGTGCAATAATTATGATCTATTACCTAAAAGAGGGTCAGACCATCACTGGAGATTCTTATTCTAAACTACGAACCACCCTCAGAGAGAAAATTAAGGAAGTAAGACGTGGCATGTTAGCGAAAGGTGTGTTGTTTTTGCAGGACAATGCCCGTGCACATAAATCGCGCATTACTATGAATACAATTCGAGATCTAGATATCTAATTACTGAAACACTCGCCCTATTCCCTAGACTTAGCCCCTCAGATTATTATGTGTTTCCTTGAATCAAAAAAAAAATTAAAATGACGTCAATTTGTGTGTAATGAATACGTAATAAAAGCTGTGGAGGGCTGGTTTGCAGACAAAGAAGAATCTTTTCCATAGAAATTTTAAAAGCTTTGCATGATCGTTGTATTGAGTGTATTAGTTAAGAGGAGACTATCTTGAATAATAAAATATTCTACGTCCCAACTTTAAATTGTTTCAATAGTAGGCTAAAAATATATCATTACCGTACACACCACAAAAAAATATTATTTCCTAAATGTCTCTTAGTCTAGAGCTAATTAAAGGCAGTCGGTTAATTTGTAAGGTCTTGCCATAAATATTTTAACATTGAATCCTATTTTTTTGCTTATATGTATTTCTTTTTGTGATTGATTTGTCAATCATAAAGAACAAAGGAGTAACTAAAACGAATAAAATAAAATTCTAGTCTATCCATTGAAAGAAAAGTAAAGTATAGATCCTTTATTGCAAAACAAACAAGCAATACAAAATAAGACATGCTATTCGGGAAAGTTATGTTTATCATTACGGTCGGTTATACACTACAAATGTTATGTAAATACAGTTGATAACATCAGGAAGCGCGTTAAATAGCTTTATGGATATAACTCTATTAAATTCGTTAAATGGGGATATAATTTGGAGAACACGGATATGTTATAAAGCTGTGCTACCTATAAATCATTATGTTTGCTATAATTACGTATCGTACTGCAAAAAATAAAATCATTATTATTTTCCACAGGTAGTATATGATACAAGTTGTTTTAGACACTTCCAGATCATTTTTGTATTTTCTGATCAAAAGTAACAAAAGTAGCAAAAGTTGTAGTAGTCAAATACAATTCTTTTCTACAGTCTGTTTTTATTTTTGTGGTGTTAGTAGGGGTGTTATTGCTAGTTATCAATTTTAAAATTTAAAAAATTTAAATAACAACATTATTGAAAATTTAACCTTATATCAATAGAACAAAATTATAAAGATCAATCATCAATGTATGAGAATATGTTAAGGCGTAGTTGACATTATAGGAAGCAACTATACAATATTTTTAACATACATTTTACAAGAATATAAAAATTAGTCAAATTTCATTCATAAGAATAATTAGACAAAAATATCAAGTAAATATTATAAAACTGTTCTATGTTGAAGCTTTATATTCTAAGGAAATAACATGGGCATTAGATTTTATGGAAACCGAATTTATCCGCTAAATTATAAATACAATCGTAAACAGTTTACGCATGTAACAAATGAAAAAGTTTTGGTAATTTTCACACCATATAGTTTTGATATGAAATAATAAAATGCCAAACTAAAATAATAATTAATTAGTAAGTTAATTATACAATAAATAATTAATTAATATGTAATTTCGAAAGAAAACATATTCGTTGCAAGAAATAGAAAACTGAAACTTAAGGTGAATAAGTTGACATTAAAAAAGGCTACTAATTGTGAAGTAAATGTCGTCCATCCATAGAGATTAAAAAATTATTACGTTTTTTTAATTAATTAATTATTATAGATTAAATATTAATTTTTGCCAACTTAGTTACCTTAAGTTTTCTTGCAACAATGAATCTCTTTTGTTTTGAACGTATATAAAAGTAGATAAACTTTGACACTCTTGAGAATTTTCTATCTAAAATGTCATTATTTGTGTATGTTTATAAAATTATATGTAATATATACTGAAAGTACTTTTTAACTGGAAACTTACAAATATCTCGAAAAATAAGTAATTCACTTTCAAAATGTCCAAATCTAAAATTTAATAATCAATGGAGGAAATACATTAGTTTTAGAATTAGCTCCTCTCTCTCCCTCCATGTAGGTGGGGCGGGGTAACTTTGAAATCTTAAAGAGGAATTCGTATATTTTATTACATACGCGAATTCTACTGGAAAAATTACATACGATTTGTCTGAAACATTTTTTTAAATTCATGATAGATGGCGCTGTAATCGATGAAATTCAATTTTTTTTCAATTTCTCGCACTGAGAACCTATGCATACGATTCTGTAATATGTATGCAACAAAAAATACGTATTCTTTATAAATAATCAAAATTAATCTTAGAAAAACTTTATTCATTTTAGAAATTTCGAATAACTGGTAAATTGTCACCTGTAGAAATGTAAATTGCTAGGGAATAAATTACTTTTAGCGTAACTCAACAAGAACGTGTTTGATTAACCTGAGTCTCCTGGGCTAAGTCCTTTCGCTTCTCACTTACCAAAGTGCTAGATTCCCCTCGCCTTATCACCTTTCAATTAAAGTAAGTGCTAAAAATGATGGCCTTCGACTTCAATGCACTTATTGGTCCGCATTTTAAATGAGTGTAGACAACCGAGAAGTGCATCTTCTTGAATTTCATCACAAGCATTTCTGATTCATTCAATCAAATTTCCGCGTGTTGTTAGTACATGATTGTATATTTTACATTTGAGATAACCCCATTAAAAGAAATCTGGCGAAGTAAGATCTGGTGATCTAGCAGGCCAAATTACTGAACTAGTTCTACTGATCCAGCGACTGTTGAAATTACGATCAAATATTTCACGTGTTACCACCGAATAGTGTGTTGGACAACATCATGTTGAAACGACATTTTCTGTCGCACTTCTAAGCTAACGTCTTCAAGTAGTGCTGGCAGTTCATTTTCCAAAGTGTCTCGATACATTTCACTATTCAAGTGGACTTCAATAATGTGGGGGCCGATGACTTTGTTCCCAAATATTCCACACCACACGTTGACAATCCAAGGGTGCTTGTTATAAATCAATTTTGATCCTTGTACATTTTAGTATCTGCTATATTTAATTACTACTTTATCGTACTAATTGATCCTTAAATTTAAATTACCTTATCTTGCATTTTGGTTGTTAGTTATTTTTGTATAACTAGCTATATATAAAAGGTTCACTAATTTATTCCTGCTTCCAAGTTATTAGATCTTTCAGTAAGAGGTTCTTGTTTTGTAATATTTAGAATCATGTGTGGTTTAATAACTTAATTATTGATGCGTTATTATGTTTGAGAGTCTACATACTTTAATTTAGGTCGTTAAATTCTCTGTACATCTGATTGAGTATTTGTTTAAGATCTTAGTATTGGTCATGTATAACATCGTTTAGTACGGTATATTCCTCACATCAACATCTTAAAAGTAATTCTTCTAGTAATTGTTGTACCTGGTATTCTACAAGTCCTATTATATTAGAGGGTTATTTAGATGTGTTTTATAAATACTTTAGTCAATTGGGGCTTCCTTTTGCATGATTTTTAGTTTATTTAAATTCAATTTCCGATGGCTTGTTTACTAACATCAGGTTAAATATTGTTAATACTGTCAGTCAATTACGTATGCGATTTAGATTCACATGTACATAGAATTTGTATGCGTGTGCGTTTACTTAATTTCTGCAGTCATGTTGTTTCTATGAATTAATAAACATTGTTTTAATTTAGTATTCCTAATTAAAATGAATCCTAGGTATTGCAATGATGACTTTTAATTTGTATTTCGTATGGGATTTGAGAATTAGTACGCATTTATTAATACTTAATTGTGATATAGTATGAGTTGTTATTTGTCAAATTTGCCCTTGTTTAGCGAAATTTAACAGGAAAGCTATTGTAAATTAGTAGTATGTTGTCTTTGCGGTCGATTTCTTTTGTGAAAATAATTAAATATGGGTTATTAGAATATTTTTTCAAATATTGTTTTTTTCTCGTATGACGTAGCTACAGCTCTAATAAAACTGAAAATGTAGCACGATTCTACCTCATTTTGGGTCTTGTTTAAGTTTGAGTGGTTTGTTCCATTGTTTTTTTTTGTGAAGAATCATCTTATTGGTTAGAATGGGATAAAACAGTGATTCTGTTCGCAATAACGTGTTTTAAATTCCAATTAATCTGGAAAAAGTAAAGAGGTATTGTAATACCGTTATTTTATCTTGAATATACACGGAATTAGGATAGATGTATTTTTCAGCCATGTGGGAATTCTCCATTTTGTGACTACAAACATATCTTTGAATAAGGTAAGTGCTTTCGAGAATATCTTGTAGAAGCCATTGTCATTTTAGTGAGGATTGGTTTCATTAAATAGAGTATTTCATTTTTCTTATATTTTTTTCTCTCTTTCTTATCTAACAGAGCAAAACTTGGTAAGGGCGTCAACACCCCATAAAATTGAGCATAATGGATGTAATCAGCTTCCGCATGACATTGAAAGACTGGTATGCTGAGAATGTTCCTGAAAATTAAAGTATTGTGAACCACGAGGTTGGCGTTTCGTTTTTTTTCTTCCTGCAGAAGTATTATATAAGGTAGTAAGTATTTTAAGTATATTTCTGGAGACTACGTTAGAATTAATCGTCAGCGTCACACGAAGAAATTGTATAAATTTTGTACATATACAAGTATATTAATAATTTTTTTTTCCTGTATTAAGATATTGGTGTCATTCAATTTAGTATATATTTGCCTTTTGCTTTTTCTTAGAATAAAATATGTAACCGATTCAATTAATCATTTTTTTTTTCTATTATATAAGAATAATTTCTACATATACTGTGTGGAAACATAAATTTGGAATTAATTTGGGTGTAATTATTATCATTGAAATTAATGAACAGTTCAATTTTTTTTTATTATTAATATATTTCGCCATATACTGTGTGGATAAATCTTAATAGATTTATTTTGCTATAAATTTTTACAACTTGAACATGCGCAATTAAATAATTAATTGTGTGTGTTATATAAGGAATTATTGCTTTTATAGTGTGTGTCAATATCAATGTAAGGTTTATTAAAGATGTTTGATAAATTATTTATGCAATTCTTAGATTAAGATTCTTAGTTAATTTAATTGTTTTCCAAATTTGGTCAAATTATTTCAGACGTTGACTTTCAATTTTTTTATCAAACTGGTGGTCTTATTATTTTTTGTAATTTATCTAAAACGACTGCTTTTATGTGCAAATAGTTTAACTTCACATATTGTCTGCACTTTAAATTATTTCATTCATATATTATACTGGGTGAGTCTTTTACTCATGACCAGAATTTACTTTGTTATTAAGATATATATCACTATTTTGATGTCGTTATTGCTTTGATTAAATTTAAATATAGTTTTTTTTATTCATTAAACTCTAAATATTTTAAGAACTCCCCTCCACTCGCCTCTAAACTGAGCTGGTCTTTAGCCGAAAGGTCTCCGGGGCAATCATGTATTGAGGTAAATTGTGTAAGTCAGAAGCAGTAAGTATTACGTAAGTAGGCGCATATACGGGCATGGGGGCATATAGCACGCTGGTGTCCAACTTGGCGAAGCCAGTGCGTATTTTCAACATTTCAGTAAAAATACGCAAAAATATAGGGTTTCGTTGTAAATGTTCACATGGCCACTAACAAAAAGCTACTCGATTTTGGAAGACAATGTCACGAAGATCTTTATGTAAAGACACATGACGTGGTTGATATTTATGACGTATTAAAATTTGCCTAGCACTGGTGTGGGACAATCCAGAATCACGAGCTATTTCTCTTGTACTAACATAAGAATTAATAGCCACTGCAGCTAATAGAGCGACTTCATTATTTTCTCCGCTGGCTGTTGTTCTACGGGTCCGTTTCTTGGTTGAACACTTCCATCAGTACTGAATTGTTTAATAGTACAGTATAATAAGCACGTGACGGAATCCTACCCGAAAAATACCGAGCGTAAAGATTAACAGCATTATCAAGATTTCTGCCAGCTTCTCCACACACCATTTTCTCTTGTACAGTTAAATATTCTGCAGTAGGTACTATTAACAGCGTAACAGAAACAGGTCTTTTGCTTTTCAAAATATTCTTCGAACTGAGTAAAACAACTTGTTTCTTAAATTTATTTCTTTTTTTGCACGTTTATTTTGTGTTTTTGGAATTAGAAAAAATACAAATGGAAGAAATAACACAAACGCTAAATACATACACGTATATTGTACATAGAAAAACATTTTTATAAAAATTATTTTCAAGATAAGAAATGGTATTAAAAGAAAAATACATTTTTTTTTATTTGAATGTACTCCGATTAGTTACGACCGAAGGAAGCCGCGTTGACCAAGTTTGTGAAGAAGGACCCTTTCTTGATAAGCCATTTTTCGTGGTATTCTTTTTATTTAAAACGAATTGCAGAATTGCATGCATAGGTTCTCAGTGGGAGAAACTGAAAAAAATAGAATTCCATCGATTTCAGCGCCATCTATCATAAATTAAAAAAGTGTTTCAGACAAATTCTATGTACTTTTTCCGGTAAAATTCAAATCCGTAATAAAATATACGGGTTCCTATTTAATATTTCAAAGTTACCACCGACCCGCCTACATGAACGGAGAGAGAAGGACTAATTCTAGCAGTAATGAATTTCCTCCATTGAATTACTAAATTTTAAATCTAGAGATATTTCGAGATATTTGAAAGTTTCAAGTTAAAAGATATAACTAGTATATATAATAATTTTAAGAACAACGAACGTTGGAATTTAAATTTTCGTCAATAAATTACACGAATTTCAGTCAGACAAGGACTTTATTTGTCTATAGAAAATCATAATTTTTTGTCAACATTCAATTCCAGTTTGGATTTAAATTTCGGACACTTAAATCCGTAATTAGGAGAAAACAGTGATTACTTAATCTGCCCCTGCAACTCAAACAGCATTCTTAATTGCATGAGATTATTGATAATCCTTTTAACTTGCACATTAACGTATCACGAACTCTAAATCATTATGATTTATTTCAGAGAAGTTCTTAATCCAAATTAAATACATCGCCTAAGATGTAAGCGTTACTTGTTTAGACACTTTTTATGGCTAAATTCTATTCTTGTAAAGCATATATCTTTCTAACTATACAGTTGTTAATACAAAAAAGATTAATGTAGGATAAGTAATTTATACAATGGCTTTATTGCTAATGTGGAGCTATTACTATTGAAACTGTTTATGAATTAGTTGTCAAACTTTTAAGTTTCATTACGATTAATCAAGTATAATACCGATACTGAGCGTTAACGTTTCTTTCAGAAATAATAAATATAACAGTTGCCAAAATAGCTTATATAAAGCAATTTATTTGAGTGGATTCAAATTTAAAAAATATCTTAAATCTTAAAATTATTAACTGAAATTTCTAGTTAGTACTATGTCATTTAATTTTCACACCAAACTAGACAAATTTAAAATATTCAAATATAAGCAACTATGTTAATTGATATCATATATTCTTGGCTTCAAATGAATATATATATATATATATATATATATATATATATATAATGTAATGATGCAAGGCATACACATTGAGCTGCATCTGAAATGGGAAAAATAAGATATACAAAGTAAGAAAAGGGTAATAAAAGGTTATGTAAGTGATATTATCAAGTATTAGTAGAGTCGAAGTGCATACGAATTTTAATAACGATAATATTATTTTCTTAAATTTCTATATTTATATTTCTTTCATTAATTTCTTTTTTATTATTTCTTATTCAAATTTCAAATATTAGCGCGAAAAACACATATTCAAATTCATATGCATTTTTAATTTATATCGACGCTAGTAAGCCACGCCTACAAATTGACATCTGGCAAATGTAAATATTTATCGTGCGCAGTACTCAATTTGTAACATTAAGTTTTACATTAACCTAACTTGTTAATTTATTAAATAATTTTTAAAATCTGTAAGAATAGTAATATTAGTCAAATTCCATCTATGTAAAAATGTTAATAAGGTAAAACATCGAGACTTTTTGGCATCATTAGATAGCTAAGTTTGGTAAAACAGACAAGCGCTATCGGCATCATCATCTTTTGAAATTTATAAAATAGTAGACGCATTTTTTGACCGATCCTTAGAAATTCTTATATATCATTAATTAAAATCGTTAATATAGTAAAAAGTAATTAAAAGTATCCTGCCTTTGAATAAACACGATCGACAAGAGAAATTCTTCAAGAAATTGCGATTTTTAACGTATTTACGTACAACAAAGCGTCATAGACGTAATTTCACGATAATCGCAGGAAATTCTAAAGAAATATTGTCAAGAAGCAGTCACCGAACATCTACGGAATTGATTATCGTTCATCTACATCGATACCTGTAATCCAACAGCTAGATAAGAACGCAGGGAGAAATTAGGCATCAGAGACCAAGACCGAAGAAAATCTTCGAAAGCGTCATCGCAAACAGCCACCCACGCCGTCAACAATTCGAACAGCAATCGGACTTTTTTCGACCGCCGAGAATCATCCCATTTGATGCGTACGTACTACAAAATAAACATCAGGATTATTATAATCGCAGGTTACAGATAAAACATATTTATTTTTCAAAATTTTTAATTCTTTAAACTTTTAAACTAATAAATTTCTCGATTTTGTTTACCTAACCTAAACGTCCTATACCTGTATTAAAATTTAATAAACAACCAATTTAAACGTAGAAATAGTAATTAAAGGTACTCACCATTATCGTTAAAAGATTATTTATATTGTTATCCACATTTTTATTAGTTAAAACACACATAACCACCTTATTTTCTTAAGTAACACCTTGTTGTCTTTCTTACATATAGTTTCGTTAATTTCACCCTTTGCTATACATGTTATTTTATTACAGTTTTCTTTTATAGCAATAAACTTAATATTTTTATTATCATATCAATCTTTTATTTGTCTATATTTACTTGTAGGAGTTATTTCTTTAAGCCTTAACATTAATAGTTTACTTTTATGGAAGCATCTACTTATTACTAACGAAGAGCCTGATATTTCACAATTAATTAAGCTTTTTAATTTAGTTTCATGCGATCCGACTAGTTGGCAATTTAGAACACAGATAGAGCAGTTTGAGGAGTTATATAAAGGCGCCCATCTTTTAATTTTAAAATTAATATTTGTTGAACTCGTTCATTATATTTATTATCACCTCCTCAGCGCTTCTCATCAATATATATATATATATATATGGTAGATTCAATTAGTTAGCGATTTAAGGCCTGGTTTTACTTCAAAATGTATATATTTAAAACAATCTTACATGTTTCGGCATATGATGCCTTTTTCAAAGAATTTAAAATATAAAATTTATAATTTAGGCCAAGTATGTATTTAAAATTATCTGGAATATGCCAGCAACAAATCGTTATCAATTCATTAGACTTCAACCCAATTTTTTTAAAAGATATGTGGACGACATCATAGCATGTATACCGATAAATAAAATAAATAAATTCAACAACTTTTACAACAAATTAAAATTCACAATTTAAGAAGACATTAATAACAGAATTAATTTTCTTGATATTTCTTTAACCTATGATAGACAGGGTACTATTTATACAAATTGGTACAACAAACCCACAGCTTCTTTTCGATATATGAATTACCACTCAAATTCACCTACAGTAAAAATTAAAATGATTATAAATAGACTGACTGATAGAACAGTAAAACTATCACACACTCAATACAGAAAAGATAACATCAAAAAAATTAAAACGATCTTAACAGATAATAACTATTCACCACAACTTATAGAATGAACAATTAAAAAACGAATCCAACAAATATACAACACTGGAGACACCAATAATAATTTAAACAATGAAACATCATATATCACGATTACATATGCTCCACAATAACTATATTTATATTTAAAAAAATATGATATAGCTACGACATATAAACTTAGTAATACTTACAAACATCTATTTTCAAAACTAAAATCTAAAATAGAAAAAAATCGATAAACACATGTCATCTATAAAATACCATGTCGCGGTTGCGATAGTTACTACAAGGACCAAACTAAATAATATTTATACAAAAGAATAGTAAGCCCACAAATACTCCAAAACAGAAAAGAAAACAATGCTAGCAGTTCTGTGTTTAGATCCCTGACTGGGCTGTCCGAGTAAAATTTCGTTGTTTACCTTCTCGTTCAAGGCGAATGTCGACAGCTTAAAGTCATAAATTGCTCCACGGGTGCAGACATAATAATAACTCATGGCTTGCCACTAAAAAAGTTTCGTACGAAACTTTTTTAGTAAAACTAAGGATTTGACGCCCCTGCCCTTCCGGTCCAACGTTATTTACTGCATTCCTTGCAATGGATGCAGTAAGGTGAAAAATAAGGAAAAAAAAAGTAACGAAAAATTTACAAATCGATTTTTCTAGAAAACGGTGTATCCTACCGACTTAAAGTAAGAGTACCTTTTAGTACTGGAATACCTGAAAATTTAATAATCTAGTGTCACAAATGCTTAAAAGTTAAAGACAAAAAAGTTATGCCTTAAAATAACCGTTGACCTACACAAAACGGACGCCTATGACCGGTACTAGAAATTCGCAATTGATGGAATCGATTCATCTCTGGAGGATAAATAAGCATACCAGTTTTTGTTTTTCTAAATAGAAGCGTTCTGGAGGAATTTAAAAAAAAATAAATACAAGGCGCCATCTTCAAAGAACTCTAGCTCCCTCAGGAAGCATTTTCGGACTAGGTGAATTTGGGTTTAATTGTCTTAAAATTATCTGAGGAAACTCCGGTCTTCGTTTGTCAGGAGAGTTTCTGGACACCCTGTATATACATATATATAGATAGTGAGTTTTTTCCGATGTTTAGTATGGGAATCTCGTAAACTGGCAGAGATAGAGAGACAATTAAATGGGGAAAGAATTAAAGTTTTCCGCTCAATTTAATGAGCTTTATGTTTTTTGGAAAAAATGCATGGCTAACCAGATATATCTCAAAAATAATACTTTTGTTATTTTGTCCGGCGCCTATATCTCTGTTATTATTGACTTTAGAAAAGAAAGTTATAAGTAACTATGTGCTTAATAATACTTTATAATCGAATTCTTCATTTAAGCTATAACTTTTGAGTTATGACACAAACTTGTGTTTTTTTTCTAACGAAAACCATAGTGGGCCATGACTTTATAAAAAGGGCCTTCTTTCGTTTCAAATGATGTAACACTCGGCATAGTTATTTTTATAAATAAACAAATTATAGCCGTTTCTTCCTTTTAATTTTCGAACTGCTCTAGTAGTATGCTATGAAAACAATGCAATAATAATATAATAATAATGCAAATGACAATTATTGACATTCAATTTCTAATTATTGTCAATGAGGTTTCGTCAAATATGAATATGAATTTTTCTAATCAGGAAAAGCGTGATATGATTGTTACATTTTGTGCCATAAAATTGCCGTACAAGCTGCGCAACAGTATTTCGAAAAGTATTTTGATCATCGCCAGCCTTCTCTAGCTAGCTTTAAGAGACTCTATTATAATTTTGGAGAGTATGGTTCCTTCTGTAAACCAATAAAGATTGCAAGAGGTAGTAATGAAGAGGCAGAGGTAACCGTATTGACACGTATAGTGCAAAATCCATGATTTCAACCTGAGAAATTGAAACGGATGCAGGCACGTCACAACGTACTATTGTACTAGTACTGAAAAAGCATAAGTTTCATCCCTATAAAATATCAGTTGTACAAACACTGCATCCTTATTATTACAATAGGCGCATTGATTATTGTACTTAATTTGCTCACATGTGCGAAGCTGACCCACTGTTTAGATTCAATGTTTTATGAACAGAGAAACACAATTTACAAACTACGGCATGTTTAATAGACACGACGAACATTTATATATGCAAGAAAATCCGCATCATGTTGATCAGAGGAGACCCCAAGTTAGGTTCGGATTTAATGTTTGGTGCGGTATCATTGGACCAACAATTCTTGGTTCGTACATTTAATATGGTACATACATTATGGTACCGGTGATCGTTATTTTCAGTTTCTACAGAACGATTTTGATAATATGTTAGAAGAATTACCCTTACAAACACGTGATATGCTAGAATGGTTTCAACACGATGGGGCCCCACCACATAATCAGCTAACGGTAAGAAATCATCTATATCATACAGTCCCGAACAGATGGATAGGAAGAAACGCTCAGGTTACATGGCCACTCCGATCCCCCGATCTGTCTGTTTTAGACTTTTATTTATGGGGAATGGTAAAATATAGGGTGTATAGAAAGACGTCCGACACATTAGATGACCTTAGAGAAGCTGTATTAAAAGTTTTTAATAATATTGATGCACAGTCCGTCAGAAAAGCAACAAATTCAGTACAAAAAATGTGACTTGTGCATTAAAAATAATGGTGGACCTTTCGAAAATTTTTAGTCTTAAATAGTTAACTAATTTTAATTACATTGTTTTGGTACTACTTTCTTTATATTACAATTTCCATCTTACTTAATTTATTCAATTATGTTTATAATTTCGAAATTAAAAGAATATTTTTAATAACTAAACTGAATTTTATTACTACACGCGATGTTAATCTATTCATTGTTTTCATAGCTACTACTAGAGCAGTTCGAAAATTAAAAGAAAGAAATATCCATAATTCGTTTATTTATGAAAATAACAATATCAGTGGTACATCATTTGAAGCGTCGAAAGAAGGCCTCTTTTATAAAGTCATGACCGACTATGGTTTCTATTAGAAAAAACACAAGTTTGTGTCGTAACTCAAAAATTATAGATTAAATGAAAAATTTGGTTATACAGTATTATTAAGCACATAATTGCTTATAACTTTATCCTTTACATATTTTTGCTAAAGTCAATAATAACAGAGATATAGGCGCTGGACAAAATAGCAAAAAATAATTATTGCCATATATCTAGTTAGCCATGCATTTTTTCCAAAAAACAAAAAGCTCATTAGACTGAGCTCGTAAAACTGCAATTCTTTAGACATTTAGTCATCTCTCTATCTCCGCTAGTTTCCGAGATCCTCATGCTAAACTTCAGAAAAAACTCACCCTGTATATACATATATATATAATGGTACTTAATATTTAGTACTTTTTCAATTTATGTGCGCTTTCCTTGTGATTCAAAAATATGGTAATAAATTCTATAAGAAATATTAGAATAGATGGCAGGCAGTCCACATTTAAAATGAAACAAAATTTTCATATTTTATGTACATAAGTATTATTCAAATGTCCCTTAATGGTCTACATGTCAAATACATAGTAAAATTAAATTTAAACACGTTTCAAAATTTCAAAATCAATGTGTTGTAGGGATTTGTTTGAATTACCCTTTACGCGAATGTATTTTCAACAATACATACATATTATATACTTACGTATTATATTCCAGAACATGTTCACCTAATTAGTACTATTGTGCTTGCGCATCGATATCACAACTTCTATACCGTGAGTTTTTTATATCACTGAACATAACACATCAATACGCCTATGTTCAGTTTTAAAATAAATACTTCAATACATGGGAACGTTATGCAACCAACAATGCGAGTGTCATCACTTGTCGTAATAAGGCATTTTAGTTGTCAGTGTCAACAAAATGTGAAAATAATTTATTTAACATTTAACTTACACAAACAATATTAAAATGAATTTTATTGTTAATTGAAAGAAGTTTGTTTTTATTTATAATTATATAACTTTTTCATAAATATTCAAAATATCCACCTTCATATTCCATAGAATATGCGAGTCGGTTATGAAATTCCTGCAAAGATTGTGTTAAAAAATCCGGTTTGGTTCGTAATTCGTAGCAGGCTGTAGTTATGCGTGCTTTTAAATCTTCACTGTTAGTGGAAATTACATTATGATAAATTTTAGATTTAAGATATCCCCAAAGAAAAGTCATTTGGCGATAAATCTATCGGAGCGAAGGAAGACTTGAATTTAAAAAATTTGTAATTGCTGCAGTTGAATGAATTTGGGCTCAATCCATTTGAAAGCAGGAACCTTCAATGGCTAACTGTTCAAATCGAAGAACAATACGTGCGAATACGTGAAAATCGTGAGGCAATACGTGCTCATCAAGACGCTTCATCAGTGAACAGTATTTTTCTTCAACATATTATGATTTTCATGTAATAAACTAAATAGTGTTTCGCAAAAATCTACACGTCCTATTCTCATGAAATCTTCATGAAATAATTGCTGGTAATTAGAAAACTTATAATATTTGTATTTGTACTGTTTGAGAATTTTAAATACAGACGTCTTCGAAATATTAAATTGTGTTATGAGGCATTCTTCAATGTAACATAACAAATTAAATTTTTGGTCTATCGAAGGGGGGAGGGAGGGGGGGGGGGGGTTATTTTCTAAATGTGTGTATTTATTATGCAGCCATCAGAACCAAATTTCCTAGTAATCGCCTGAATTTTTCCGATAGATGGTTTGGGCCACTTTCCTTAAACTGTTTCCAGCTTTATACCAGTTCTATATTTCTATTTTGTCATCTTTTGTATATATATACTTTTAAAATTAGGTGAATACAAATGGTAAAATATTTAAAATGTTATATCGCTGATGCACATTACTGACATTGATTTTGACATTTGTCGAAATACATAATCGAGCGATGTTGGTTGCATAACATTCCCATGCATTGAAGCGTTCTTTTTTAAACTGAACATAGGCTAAGCATAGAGATAAGAAGAACTCACGGTATATGATGTTTTACTATATATATATTCTCATTACTTTGCGAAATAACATTCTAATTTAAATATTTAAAATAGCCGAAATTCCAAGACTTATCAAATGATATATATTAATTGTACAGCTAAGAAATAGAATGCAATAGAAGGCAACTCGAATGCAAGTCCTTGGTAGCGCAAAGGATAGAGCATTAGTTTAGAGAACTAAAGGTCGTGGGTTCGAGTACCACCTAAGGACGAAATTTTTCAATAAAAATTTCGTATAATTAGCGTTGTAATTGTAGATAGCAATATTTACATTTCTCATTACTTCGCGAAATAACATTCTAATTTAAATATTTAAAATAGCCGAAATTCGAAGATTTATCAAATGATATATATTAATTGTACGGCTAAGAAATAGATTATATATATAGTAGATTAAATTAGTCGGTGGTTAAGGTCTGTTTTACTTTGATATGTATATATTTAAAATAATCTTACATGTTTCGGCACATAGAAAGAAATTTAAAATGTAAAGGACAGTATATTAATGTCAAATTTATATAAATTTGACATTAATAATATAACTGCCACCAAACAAAATAAAGAACGCTTATACGGAAATAACTCCTCATGAGTGATGGGTCAAGATACAAAATATGCACATACATTTTAAGATAATATAAGAATTAGTAAAATTTCATTCATAAAGAGAATTAGATAAAAATATCAAACAAATATTATAAAAATTTTATATTAAAGTCTTATGTTCTAAGGAAATAATTAGAGCATTTGGATTTTATGTATATCTAATTTATAGAATAAATTACAAATGCTGCCATAAACTGTTTTTTGGATCCAACAAAATAGATAGTTTATGTAATTTTTGAACCTCGTAGTCTTGATATGAAATTATAAAATGGGAAATTAAATTAATTAGTTTATTATAATATAAATAATTAATTAATATAAATTAAAAGAAGAAGAAAATGCAAACTGAAACTTAAGGTAAGTTGATAAATAAGTACTACTAATTGTAAATTATTTTGACAGTGACATTAATTGTCATCAATTAATTAAGAACGGCTGAAAGCAAGTTTGAACATCGAATTTGAATAAACTCAAATGTGGTTTACAATACAGTGCAAAAAAACGTACATGATAGAAACCTATTTTCGAACTGGAGTACGAATCGATGGAATTTGGGTGTGCAGGCAGCGTGTATGAGTGATTTTAGAGAGCACTTCCCAGAGTTAACTGTAATTCCCAAAAATGTTTATAGTTGCTTTTCCAATTGTGTTGGTGTATTTCGAGAGACTGATTCTGTGGGCCATAAATCACGTACTGGTAGACCGGAAGAAGAAGTAAATGATGTTCGTCAACGTATGGAAAATGAATCCACAAAGCCTTTGAAACGTCTTTCTCAAGAGATTGGACTTTCTTATGGAACATGCCAGAAAATTGTAAAAAAAACTTAAACATGGATCCGTATAAGACCGCAATCACATCAGGCTATTTTGCTGGTAGACTCTACCCTAGACGTCTTGTTTACTACCTTTGGTTTGCAAATAATTTAATGCAAAACAATGACCTGTTAAATTTGGCATTTTTCTCTGATCAAGCGTGTTTTCATTTTTCGGGATACGTCAATTCCCAAAATACTCGAATGTGGAGTAGTGAAAATCCTCATTTTTTACTTGGTTTTTGGTTAGCAGTTTCTCGCTCCAGAATTGTTGGATCTATTTTTTTTAAATTTTACAATGAATGTTGAGATGTGTAAAAACATTTTAAATGACGAAGATGAATTACAAAGAATAGAACATTTAGAACTCTTGTTGCTAATTTGCAAGATCTACAGCAAAGAATTATTGAAGAATGTAAATTAATAACACCTGCAATGCTGCAAAATGCCTTTAATAGCATGAGAAGGCGCATATACTTTGGTATTGAAAGTAATGGACAATTTCAATACTTTCGCTTTTTTTTATTAACAACATCTTCAATTTCAGCTGAGCTTGTTGTTTTATTGTATCTTTAAATCAAATGACATATTTATTGATGTCACGATGACACTGTCAAAATAATTTTCAAAAGTTAAGGTTGAGTTACGAGATAATATGGCTTAAGTTCGGACATATATTTTCTATTTCAATGCCACCTTCGTCCTAGAAACTTTATGATATCACGGTATAATTATTAGCATATGTCCATATTAGTAAACGTTACAATATTATATTATGTAATTACAAAAACAACAAATATTGAAATTTAAATTTTCGTTGATAATTTACCAGAATTTCAATCAGGACATTAAATCATTTAATATATAATTTATGGTGACTCGCGCGACATCTACAAGAACTTTATTTACCTATAGAAAATCATAATTTTTCATCAACTTGTCCAAAGTTTGTAATACATATTTAGATTTAAATTTCGAACTTAAATCCCTAACTAGGAGAAAACAGTGATTATTTAGTCTGTCACTGTAACTCAAACAGCATTCTTAATGGAACGAGATTATTAATAATCCTTTAAACTTACATACATTAATATGTTACGAACTCTGAATCTTTATGATTTATTTCAGAGTAGGTCTTAATCCAAATTTAATACATCGCATAATATGTAACAGTCACGGTGTGTTGTTTGTTTACTGTTATTTTAATGGCTAAAATCTATTCTTGTATAACATATATCTTTTTAATTATACAGTTGTCAATACAAAAAAGAATAACGTAGAATGAATAATTAATACAATAGCTTTATTGCTAATGTGGAACTATTACGATTGAAACTGTTTATAAATTGGTTGTCAAACTTTTAAATCCCATGATGTTAATCAAGTATAGTATTGATACTGGGCGAAATCTAACAGTTGCAAAAATAACTTACATTTTAAGGCACGTGAAGCAGTTTATTTGAATGTATTCAAATTTAAAAAATATCTTAAGTCTTAAGATTATTATTACTGAAATTTCTTGTTAGTGCTTAGTCATTTAATTTTCACCCAAAACTAGTCAAATTTAAAATATTAAAATATAGGGTATCTAGTACTAATGACGAATGACTATCATATTTTCTTGGCTTTAATAGCATATTATTATATAAAACTGTACTTAATATTTAGTGGTTTTTAAAGTTATGTGCGGTTTCCTTTTTATACAAAAATATTATGATAAAACTTCTCTGTGGTTCGTTTCGACAAAACACACGATATAATAATAATAACTATATTAATAATAAAAGTAGTCATTTAAATTTCACACAAAACAATTGTCAAATTTAAGATATTCATTAAAATAAAGTATGTAATTGCTAATATATATTCTTGACTAAATTTAGATATATATAATGGTACTTAGGTCAGTATCAGTGAGTACATCAAAACTTCCTTTAATCGTCTACATGGAAAACAACAGTATAATTAAATTCAAACACGTTTTAAAATTTCAAAGGCGAATTCGTTTGAAATACCCTTTGCGAGTATATATTTTCAACAATACGTACATACATATTATGTCCAGAAAATATCCCGCTAATTAGTACTATTGTGCTTGTATATCAGTAATATTTTCACAATTTCAATTTACAAAATTAAAAGTAAATTCAAAAAGTGCTAATAAACTGAAGCTTGCAAATACGCAACGATATCATATTAAATTTTAAAGATGTTTAAATTTGGATAGCAATCCTAAACATATCATCAAAACCAACTTCTAGTAATCAGTATGACCTCCACGATTTTTAATACTGCCCTAATACGGTTACGTATTGTTAAAATTAAATTGTCAGTCTCTTCCTGTGGTATTGCTCTCCATTCTCGTTGAAGAACTCTAAAAAGGTCTAGAGGACAATTAATGGGAACATTTGAATTTGTATCCCTCCTTTGTAACTTATCCCAGACATGCTCTAACGGATTCATATCCGGACACTGACCTGGCCACTCTAACAACGGAATGTGTTGCTGTTCTAACACATTCATTACAATTCGAGCCACATGTGGACGCGCATTATCTCGCATGAAATTGAAATTTTCTCCTACTGCTCCTGCATATGGCACGACGACAGATAAAATGACCTGTACCACATAAACTTGAGCTGTCATATAAATGAAAATCAATGAAAACGAGATCTGTTCTTCCACCAATACTTATGCCAGCCCATACTATAATTGCACCACCTCTGAAAAAATGGACTTCTTAAACTGCATTCAAACTCGAATTTTTCTTGAATTATTGTACATACCAAATCAGAGAACATTACATATGACCATTGTTCGTTTGTCCAATTTCGGTGATCCTGTGCCCATAAAAGACGTTCTTCGCGATTACCTTTTGTTAGATGTGGAACTCTTAAGGGTCGTCTAGATCTGGAATGTACCTCATTAACCTATTTCAAATAGTTTGGTCGTTAATCAGTACGCCATATGTTTGGTTAAACTGATTTTGTATCTGCGGAGCAGTACAGGTTTGATTACGTCGAGCAATAATTTGGACGTAACGGTCTTGTGCTGCCGTTGTAATTCGATCGTTACCACAATGTTGATTACGTAGTTCATAGTATCCCTATAGGGGTGCCATAAGCGACCTGTAACTTGAAATTCGGCTACATGCTAATAGTACGGAACATTTCTTCGCGCGGTAAATGACGCCTTTCCATTGATAAAACTATTCAAATTATACACAAAACTTAATTTTTTTAAACTCTGTAGCAAACAAAACACAATCGCTCCATTATTAGCAAGATAATATGATAAAACATTTGTGAATATTATTTTTGTTCAAAATATTTTTTTTCAATACGATATTCTGTTTGTAAGTACACCTCATTTAAAAATATCCCTGTACGATTTTGAGGAGTCTATATATATATATATATATAACAATTGATAAATTATTGGAGTTTTTCGGCTTTTATATGAAATATTTACAAATATCAAGTTAGTATGTGTGTAATTGCAAAGTAAGGGGGGATGTAAACATTGCTGTCTACAAATTACAAAGCAAATCATACGAAATTTTTAATTGAAAAAATTGTCTATGTTGGGAGTCGAACCCACGTCTACAGTTTGCCGGACTGTCGGTTTTACCACTCACCCACAATATACCTAGGTTCAAGCTATTTAGAAATGCATTATAAAGTAACAGTGTTAATGAATCAGATGTCAGTTATTGAATGTAGATGTCAAGTTGAAAGCAGAAGTCAGTTTTGAAAGCTCATGTCAGTTTTGATAGCAGATGTCAGTTAGTGAAAGCAAATGTCAGTAATTGAAAGCAGATGTCAGTTTTGAAAGCAGGTGTCAGTTATGAAAGTAAATGTCAGATTCGAAAGCAGATGCCTATTTTGAAATTAGGTATCAGTTATTGAAAGCAGATGTCAGTATTATATATATATATATATATATATATATATATATATATATATAATTTAATTTGCCGAAACATGTAGGATTGTTTTAAATATATACATTTTGAAGTAAAACCAGACCTTAAATCGCCAACAAATTGAATTTACCACACACACACACATATATATATATATATATATATATATATATAAATATTTCTTGACCTTTGTATATGATAGTAGATTTAGATATTCGGCGATTTAAGGGTTTACTGTAGTATGTAAATATTCAAAATAATTTGTAAATGGGATTTAAGTAAAACACTTATAATACTAGTTTCCAGTATATATACTGGAAACTAGTATAAGTGTTTTACTTAACTCCCATTTACATATAATGGATTTCCAGCAAGTATCGGCCGATTCAATTAAATTTAAAATAATTTCTTACATGTCACGGTAAATATTACCTTTATGAAAGAATCCTGTCATTTATAATTTTTTGATAAAGGTAATATGTACCGAAAACATGTAAGAAATTATTTTAAATATGTACATACTAAAGTAAGACAGACCTTAAATAGCCGAATATTTAAATCTACTATATATATAAGTAGATTAAATTAGTCGGCGATTTAAGGTCTGGTTTACTTTGATATGTATATATTTAAATGATAAAAAAACACAAACACTGTTGTATTAAATTTACACTTTATTTAATAATAACTATATGACAGCTGTTTCACCGTACAACGGTATCTTCAGATATAACAGAGCGGTACTGCAAACATTTTACTTAAACGTATATACTTTATGACTTAATGGTATGTGTTCGCAGAAATTGGAAACCGAAATATTTTTACCCTTGTTTATATAAGGGATACATAAATTACATAATTATATTATACATAAATCACAATTAACAAAATATTCTAATCAAAAATAGGAAATAAGTTCAACAGTGGGGAGGAATTAAGCTCTGTTTTGTCATTTAATAATTTATTTCAAAATGTTTGTTTATTAATTTACATTGCTTCTAATAAATCTACTTTCTTACTTTTCTTATCTTCGTGTAGGATCTTGAAATTATTATTAAAACTATGGCTTTCTTCAATTAAATGGTTGGAGTATGATGAATCTGTGAATGTTCGTATATGCGCTTTTTGAACGTTCTACCTGTTTGCCCAATATATATTTTAGTACATGTGCCACAAGTTAGTTTATAAACAAATGACTTATTATGATGTGTTGTTTTACTTTTATTATTTTTGATGAAGTTACTAATATGGTTGTTAATTTTATATGCAATGTTTATATTTTGTTTTCTTAAAAAATTTTCTAGTATTTTATTTTGTCTGCCTAAGTAGGTAATAATTTTAAATTTCTTGTCATAATCTTTAGTAATCGGATATATATCTTGTATTGCTTTAGTTTCTCGTTTTTGGGATATTATTTTGTCTATTATATTTGGGTCATAACCATTATTGATTGCAATCGGTTTTATAATGTTGTATTCTGAATTAAAGACTTCTATTGACATAGGTATATTTAATAGTCTATGAATCATACTATAGAATGCTGCTAATTTATGTTGAATTGGGTGCATTGATTTATTATGTATTGTTATGTCTGTGTGCGAGTCTTTATGGTACATCGAGAATTTTACTAGGTTATTGCTTCGCTTAATCCTTAAATCTAAGAAGTTAATACTATTATTCTGTTCTTTTTCTATTGTGAAATTGATGTTGTTATGTATTGAGTTGATAAATTCTTTAAGAGTATTAAGTTGTCTATCTGTGCCTGTATAACAAATTAAGATATCATCAACGTACCTATACCAAAATAATATATTCTTAACTAATGCACTGTTATTAAATATAGTGGTCTCAAGGTTATCTATAAAAATTTCTGCTAATAACGGACTAAGTGGGTTGCCCATGATTAATCCGTCTTTACAACTGTAAATATTATCATTAAACGAAAAATAATTTTGATCAACACAAATTGAAGGTAAAAAAAATTTCCTCTGTTATGGTGGGGTTGGTTCCATTATTTTCTAGCATATTCTTAATTAGCAAAATGGCATATTTAGGAGGGACACTAGGAAATAGGTTTTGTACATCAAACGATATTAGTTTCGCATTATTCGGTAAATTGACATCTTTAATCTTATTAACTAATTCATAGCTATTTTAACGCTGTAATGTGGTTTAAATTTTGTGTGTTTAATAATTATATTTATGAGATTTTTAGATAATTTAACTGCTGGGGCTGTGATATATGAAACTACTGGTCCTATGGGGAAGTTTTGTTTGTGTAATTTAATTAATGAATATAGTTTGGGGGGTTGTGGGTTCATTACCTTTAGTTTAAATTTTTCGATATTAGTAAATAGGATCGACGAGGACTTAATAGCATTAATAATCTGAGATTGGAACGATTGAGAAGGATCTTTTTTAATTAACACGTATTTGTTAGGCTCTAGAAAATTATTAGTTTTAAGTGTGTATTCCTGTTTAGAAATTGCAATAATCGTTTTGCCTTTGTCTGCAAACAGGTAGAACGTCCAAAAAGCGCATATACGAACATTATTATTCGTTTAGAAATGGGGAAACGGATTCATCATACTCCAACCATTTAATTGAAGAAAGCCATAGTTTTAATAATAATTTCAAGATCCTACACGAAGATAAGAAAAGTAAGAAACTAGATTTATTAGAAGCAATGGAAATTAATAAACAAAAATTTTCAAATAAATAATTAAATGACAAAAAAGAGCTTAATTCCTCCCCACTGTTGAACTTATTTCCTATTTTTGATTAGAATATTTTGTTAATTGTGCTTTATGTATAATATAATTATGTAATTTATGTATCCCTTATAAACAAGGGTAAAAATATTTCGGTTCCAATTTCTGCGAATACATACTATTAAGTCATAAAGTATATACGTTTAAGTAAAATGTTTGCAGAACCGCTCTGTTATATCTGAAGATACCGTTGTACGGTGAAACAGCTGTCATATAGTTATTATTAAATAAAGTGTAAATCTAATACAACAGTGTTTGTGTTTTTTTATCATTTGATATGGATTTACATGAAGTAAAGGCAGAATCGATTCAATATATATTTAAAGCAATTTTATATATTTCGAGAGAGTGTCCTTTTCAAAGAAATTAAAAATATATATTTTTAATTTCTTACAAAGGTCAAGAAATAATTATCTATATATACATATATATATACGAGGGTGGTTTGACAATTAACTTGGTTTGCTATGAAAGAAAACAATTTGAGTTTTGCAACGTACTTTATTTTTCGACATCTCGAAGTTCAACGCACTTGCCCCAACGTTTCTCCAGCTTCGCGATTCGTTCCCGGAAATGAATTGCTTCGATGCTTTCAAAATACTGGTTTACTTTCTGTATTACATCTTCATTAGACTCAAACTTTCGTCCTGCCAGAAAAGTTTTTAGTTTCGGGAATAGATGGTAGTCCTAAGAAGCTAGATCTGGCGAATACGCAGGATGCGGAAGCAGTTGAAATGGTAGCTCGGCCAATTTTTGCTGAGCGACACGACTTGAATACACGGGGGCATTGTCATGGTGAAACAACACCTTTTTCTTGGCCATTCCCGGGCGTTTCTCTGTTATTGCCGCCTTTAATCGGTCCAAAAGTGATGCATAGTATTCTCCAGTAATGGTTCTTCCCTTTTCAAGGTAGTCAATTAGGAGAATTCCCTTTGCGTCCAAAAAAAACTGACGCCATGACCTTTCCAGCGGATGGAACGCATTTCGCTTTTTTCGGAGCCGATTCGCCACGGGCAATCCATTGTTCGACTGCTGTTTAGTTTCTGGGATATAGTGGTGTATCCAAGTTTCGTCCATTGCCACAAAACGGCGAAAAAACTCAACTGCATTCTTCTGAAATACTTGCAAATTGTCGGCAGATATTTGCATGCGAATTCGCTTTTGCTCTTGAGTGAGTAAACGCGGCACCCATCTTGCGCAGAGTCTTTGCATGTGCAATTTTTTATGCAAAACGAAGTGAACTCGCTCAGTTGAGATGCCTGTGGCTTCCGCTAACTCGCGCACTTTCACTCGTCTATCGGCTAAAATCAAATCATGGACTTTATCAATGATTTCGGGTGTCACAGCTGATTTCGGGGCTCCAGGACGTGGTGCATCTTTAATGCTTGTTCTGCCATTCTTAAATTCATTTACCCAAAGCCGAACACGCTCATAAGAAGGACATGACTCACCCAATGTAGGTGAAATTCTCTCATGAATCTCTTTCGCTGTTTCCCTTCCAGATAAAAGAATTGAATCACACCACGAATTCCAACTTTATCCATTTTTCGCTATTGCTCGAAACACTTCTGTTTAAGCAACTGTTAAACAACGAATTACTGTCAGAATGACTTAAGACCAGAGAATATTAACTCATAGGAACGACACTTTATGACTACATATACAGATTACATTTGCGCCCTCTATTAGTGTGTGAACCAAGTTAATTGACCTTGGTATGATATGGTAAACTTAATAAGTCGGCGATTAAAGGTCTGGTTTATTACTTCAAAGTATATATATTTAAAACAACCCTACATGTTTCGGCAATGATGCCTTTATCAAGGATATAAAATATAAATGAGAGTAGACAAATGTCATTTATATTTTATATCCTTGATAAAGGCATCATTGCCGAAACATGTAGGGTTGTTTTAAATATATATACTTTGAAGTAAAGTCAGTAACTCCACCTGGGCAATGGAGGGGTGGATTGAGTGGCTCCAAAATTGTCTCAGCCGGTCCCAAGTTCGAGTAAAGTGAGGAGGGTTGTATCGACAGACCAGTTCTCTGTCATACGTAAAAAAAATTACTGCTAAAAATCCAAGCGCGCAGCCTCGGAACCAGGACGGATCTCACGGAAAACGACAAAAGCAAAGAAAAGGCAAATGAATATAGGATGCGGGAACATTAGAGGGATAAGTACAAAAGAAAGCCAGGTCTTTAGAGAGCTTCACTCATACAATATTGACATTGCTGTACTCACTGAGACGAAAAAGAATGGACAAGGTAACAAGTATGTGGACGAATACATATACTTTTGGAGCGGAGTGGAGAAAAAAGAAAGAGCAAAGTCTGGTGTGATAGTAGCTGTAAAGAAGAAACTAGAAACAAGCATACTGACCTGGAACCCTATTGATGAAAGAATACTAACAGTTGACTTAGAAATTAAAGGAAGAAAAGTGAGAATCATTGGAATTTACGCACCCACTGACGACGCTGAAAAAACGATAAAAGCAGGATTTTTTGATAAACTAGCAGAGGAATTAGATAAATCTAAAAACAAGAAATTATAATGTTAGGTGATTTTAACGGAAGGGTCGGTAAAGCCCTTGACAGCAAAATAATTGGACAACACGGGGAAGATATGGTGAACGATAACGGAACAAGATGGATAGAGCTCTGTGAAGGTCACTCTTTGAAAATTTTAAATGGGTTCTTCCAACATAAAGATATTAATAATATACTTGGATCCAGAAAACGAAAGAATTAAGATCAATATTAGACTATATCGTTATAAAACAGAATTCGATAATAAGAACTTTTGACGTAAAAGTGATGAGAGGAGCAGAATGTGGATCAGACCATTCGTTGGTCAAACCTATTATGGATATAAAATATGAAAACAACAAGAAAGGGAAACGTGATCAGACCCAAAATAATGAAAAACCAAAAGTCTATAATTTAGATAGTCTTAAAAATGAATCCACTAGCTTTCTATATAAATTACGATTGGCTCGAAAACTTGACGAAGAAATTACTGGAACAGCGCACGAAATGTATGAAACTCTAAAACAAAAACTACATGAGACAGCCCTAGAAGCTTTAGGAATAAAAGAGAAAAAAACAAGAGATTTCTGGTGGTCAGACGAACTAGTCGAATTGGTAGAAGAAAAAAAGAAGTTTTATCTCAAATGGTTGGCTACCAAAGAGGAAGATGATCGAAAACAATAAAATAGATACAAGTACATGGTTAAGAAGGAAATAAAAAAGATTAAAAATGAAGCATCGAACAACAAATGTCCACAAATAAGCTCAATGGTAGGTGGATCTAAGTCCAGAGCAGATTGGACAACAATAAACAACTTGAGGAAAAATACAAATGAAATAAGAAAAATCAACCCTATAAAAACAGAAGTATGGAAAGACTACTACAGTGATCTACTGATAGAGAAGAGACAAGAATATTTAGACACTGGCTTAAAAAATGGAAAAGTAGAAGAACATACAATAGAGGGGATTACGGTAGAAGAAGTAAAAAAGGAGTTACAGAAAATGAGAAATAATAAAGCACCTGGACCAGGTGATCTGCCTATTGAGCTACTAAAACATGCAACAACAGAAGCATTGAAAGTAATATGTCGTATATTTAATAAATGTCTAATTGGAGAAGACATACCCCATGACTGGACAATCTCTCACATAAATTCAATATATAAGAAGGGCGACAGAAACAAATGCGGGAACTATAGAGATATAAGCATCACTTCATCCACTGGTAGAATGTATGGAAGAATCCTTAAAGCTAGAATAGAGAAAGAAATCAGGGAAATAGAAGAACAAAGTGGCTTTAGACCGGGAAGATCCTGTACGGACAATATATTCACCCTAAGACATCTAGCAGAAAAGAGCATAATAAAAGATAGAGAACTCCATATTACATTCATAGATCTAAAAAAGGCATTTGATTCCGTCCCTCTTCAGAAATTATGGATTACAATGGAAGAACAAGGCATAAATAAAGATTATATAAACGCAATAAAAATCCTCTACAGAGAAAATCAAGCCGTGGTCAAAGTCGGAAAACAGACATCTGCACCCTTCCAACCAACAAAAGGCGTGAAACATGGTTGCTGCTTGACCCCTACCCTTTTCAAAATCTACTTAGGAGCGGCTCTAAAGCATTGGAGTAGGAAATGCAGCCCCATGGGGATACATCTGGAAAGTAGCCGTCTACACACAATTCTCTTCGCAGACGACCAAGTAGTAATTGCTGAAGACCAACAAGACATGGAATATATGCTTACTAGACTCATAGAAGAATACAATAAATGGGGCTCAGAAGTAAATACGGAAAAAACCCAGTATATGGTTATAGGAGGAAGGGGGCAAGATTTGAAATTGGAAAGTGGAGTAATAAAAAATGTAAAGGAGTATGAATATCTTGGGGTCACCTTCTGCGATCCTGTGGAATAATAACTTGACAAAAAAAAAAACAAAAAAAATATATATCAAACACTAATTGAACCGGTTATGACGTATGGGTCGGAGGTGTGGGTCATGAATAAAAACATACATACGAAAATACTTTCAGCAGAGATGTCTTATTGGAGACGATGCTGTAGCTTAACTTTATTCGACCACGTTATGAATGAGAACATTAGAGAAAGAATGAGGGCTACAGACACTATCTTGGACACTATAAATGAAAAACAGCTAAAGCGGTACGGCCACCTGCGTCGCATATGTGACGAAAGGATTCCCAGAAAAGTATGGGAATAGATTCCTCCTCGAAGAAACAAACGGGGAAGACCACGGAAACGATGGGCACAAAATATACACAAAGAGATGAAAGAACGAGATCTGCAGGAGGAGGAGGAGAGACTGGAGTGATAAGGAGCGTTGGCGCTTAGGATGCGAGAAGCGGCTTTAAAGCTGCAAAGCCTCGCTATATATATATAAGTAAAGCCAGACCTTTAATCGCCAACTGATTGAATTTACTATATATATATATATATATATATATATATATATATATATATATATATTGATGAAATACATAGATGATCTTGCCACCACCGCGGCGTAAAATTTACAGTGTGGCGAGTGATAAGGTGTGATCGTACGCTGAACCTCTCTGGTCTGAACCTACCTGTTGATGTTAAGTCCCCAGGAAGGTCTCTGCCGGCTAACTCTCTAGGCTACGGAGAACGTCGCGGATTCAAGGCCGCGAGGTGGAGGGGTATGTGGACGCCACCGTTATAAACCACCTGCAGAGATATCGCTATAACGGAAGCAGGCGGGACCTGGTAGCTCCAATTACACCAGAGGATCAGCCCCCTATCTCTCGTCGATAAACAAGAAACTTGACAAACTCAATGCTAGTGGGAAGGGATTTAGAACGAAACGCTTTCAACAGTACAACTAAATTTATTGCGTACACAATTCGGTAAAACAACTTAATATATCCAAAACGGCAAAGCCAACACCTAAATGCTAGGTACCAGACACAGTCGTTTATACATGGTTCAGAACTAACGTAACATTAAGGGTGAAGCCCGGTTCAAATACAATTTGAACACCAATAGAAGGTAGATAATTAAAAAAAAGGTTTAAGACCAAAACTATATCACTCTCCCCCGTATAAGTAATTCGAGAGGTGGGAGGGGTTAGCCCAAAATTATTCCTCGGGTTGAAGTTAATTAAAGTTACAGACAAACGAGAACAAGGTAGTCTCAAATACGTAAATGCGCAAGATTCTAAATTTTTAAAAAAAGAATCTCAAGAAATTCGGTAAGTTACTTTATAACAAATCCAAGGTTAGGCCTTGATTTCAATTATATTCAAAACAAGAAAAGAAACGATCATAACATACAAATTACCCGGTAGGAAACTTTTGGAGTAACCCCCGTATAACAGGTGTGCAAAAATTCAATAAAATCGAAATAGTTAAAGAAATAAATTTACAAGAGACAAAACTAGAATACCAATTCCGTATACGCAATTTTCATTCTGTACAGTATTTCTATATCAAACATGAAAGGTAGATTACAGGTAAACTATGATTAAAATAACGACAAAACAAAACTTAGGCCCGTTCTGAAGGAATTGGGCTTGATTTCGACTATAATAAAGTGCAGAAGACAAACAGTGACGCTGTCGGTCTTCAGGTTTAATTAAAAGATTCCGATTACAGAAACCCCGGGCAAATGCTGAACAAATCGGGTTTAAATTATTAACAGACTCGTAAGATCCAGTAAAACTAAATTGAAATAAGGGAAAATAAACTCCCTACGTATGATCTGTATACCGAGATAAATCTCCACCCCTAATGAGTGTCTTTCTAGTGGTATAAACTTGACATTTAATTTAAATTATAAGATAAGCTAAACGATTTCTGTACTAAAAGTTATTGTATTTAAAATTCAGCAAATAATAGAACAACACCTACTTTGTCTGGTTCTACAAACTGTAAACGTTTCTTCCAAATTCTGTTACCGCACACATATGCATCTCGATGCTCTATGATTTTCCGGTAGTCCTCACGCCGACGCCATTTTGGGGTAGAACAATTTGGAAGTTCGCGTCCTTCCTCCTATACCAAAAGGGTTCCGCAGAAGAAATGTGCCCCTATTACTCAGGTTACGGACGGCCTGCCGGTTCTCGAGATCTGCGACGGTAATATTCGAACGGCCTAAATACGTTCCCAAAATAACCAGGTAGAAATGCCGGAGACGCCTAACGCCTCACGGAAGAAAATCTCCAAAATCTCCGTTATACAAAGAATTGTACGTTCACAATAACGTACAGAAAAATCCTGTAAGTTCAAAAGGGATATAGCATAAATTTTAAGAGGATTTCCATACCTTTTACCGCAAAGATCAAATTTCTGTTTCACAAGTCACAAACACGACTCAGCGCTAAGGGAGATTAAGCCACAATGGCGGTCGCTTCGAAATTGATGAAGATGCCGGAAACACGTCATCGCAATTTAGGTAGTTCAAGAAGAAAAGGAGTTTAGATTTCGAATTTAAGAAAGATTTCAATTTGCAAAAAAAAAGGTGACAAATAAAACTAGCAACGTGAAACAATTAAATGTCTGGAGACGTAAATTTCTAAAAGGATCGGCAAGTGAGATTCCTGTCGCAGAAGGCGAACGTCGAAATGGAGATGGCGCAATAAGCGGTGAAACTATAATTAAATTAGAAATAGTTTTTTTTAAAAGAGCAAAATTAACGAAAGAAAAGCGTTTAGATGATCTATAATTCGTAACAAAAATTCCTATAAAATCAGTTTGACATTCGGTAAGGCATTAAGCGAGTTATCAGTGTAAAATTTGCGATCGTTTCGGTAAAGGGTAAACAAAGATGGCCGCATGCTTTAAAACATAGGCTTTCAGAATGATTTGAAAGAATTGTAAAGGATTGACAATATTGAAGTTGAAGGGTCTAACTGTTCGATATAAGGAGTTTGAAAGCAAATAAAATAGCATAAGTAGAATTTTTTTTAGAAGATAAAGCTACGAGGGTTTTATGAGTAATAATGGAGTAAACTTGCACTAAAATAGGTCGTTTGCAGAAAAGTGCATTTGTTAGCGTAACAAATTCCCCCCTTTCACAACAGAAATTTACTTGTAAATTTCTCCAGAAGTAGAAGGTAAGTCTCCTAAAGAAAACCAGAAAAGTGAAAACGTGAGCCTTAATTTAAAAAAAAAAAAAAAAAAAAACTGAACAAAAGTTCGGCGGAGCGGTGTCCATAAACGACGGTATCTAGCAAAACATTTGATAAGAATCGACGGAACGCAAATAAATCTAAATTCTGAAACTATAGTGACCTATAGTCACAAAAGCGAAACGCAAGAATCTGATGAAACAATACAGAGAATTGCGGTAAAACCAAATATAAACGTAAGCTGAGTTATAACACGACACTAGTCATAAACAAAAGGTAGCACTGAAGAGCGACCTAAGAACATGAGTCAGAAATACACCTCAATCAAAACTATCTAAAACGGATAGAAGCAAAATGAAACGCAGAAGGCGAAATCGACACAAAGTCAAGCATAACCTATCTCTCACTAGACAGGAGCGAAACTAATCAAAAAAAGAAAAGCGAAAACGACACTAAGTCAGGTAAAACTATCTTAAAGAAGATAGGAGCAAAATATTACGCAAAAAGCGAAATTGACACAAAGTCAAGCAAAACTAACTTAAACTAGATAAGAACCAGGTAATACGCAGAAAGCGAAACTGACACAAAGTCATCTAACTATCCAAATCTAGAAAGAAGAAAAGTAAAACGCAGAAGGCGATAATGACACAAGGTCAGCAAAACTATCGACGCACAGATTGTTCGACGGCAGAAACTCATTAGCACAACAATAACCAAACCAACACTCCATGTCAACAGTTAGCTCGGCCAAAACCACCACAAAGGCCCTTCGACATTCAGCCGGTACGAGGATTACAAATAACGAGAACATAAAACAACAAAACAAACAGTACTGAACGGTCGTCACCCCAGCATCAGAATGTGCAACAGCCGATATCATGCCGAGTGTTCATGCGCCACGAAGAAAACAAGAAAGGGGAAGGAAAAGCTGCATAAAGCACCGAAAAAAGCACAGACTAGGAGGGGATCATTACTCCTAGCGGCGAAAGAAGATAGAAAGCTGCGCTATGAACACAAGTCACGAAAATCGTTGCGTCACAACCAAAACTAAGGTACAACTTCCGACAGCTCTAAAGAGACTAACTACCGTGAAGCAGTAGCAGCTCAAAAAAACAGGATTAACTAAAAAGGTATATTACTAACGTAATAGGATGCAAATGGATAAGGAAAAGTAGGTAAGAATCTAAAAGGTAGGATATGAGTAACTGTGACACTGTGTACTTACGAGTTCCAACAATCATACAAACGTTACGCCATGCGATAGAAACAACAACATAAAGAATCTTAAACTGGCCAAACAAAATAAGGGATTACGTTACATCAAAAGTTTAAAGTGCAGCGGCGGCCTACCACCACACTGAAACGGTTGAGGACCAATACACAGAAAAAAGTAAACAAACATAGACACGTCCATGACCGATAAAAGAAAAATCGCGATTACAAACGAGGGGTGTCGGTCTCAGCCCTATAAGAAGCTAACGGGAATGGACGACGGAATTTATTGACATCCATCCCGCTTCTTAAAGCGAAAGAGTCAAAATCGGTAAATATATAGAACACAACAAGATGTATCCAAAAGTCCACATACTATTATCTTAAAGAATCATTCACAAAGGTCAAGGAGAAAACGGTAAACAGCAAATATGCAGGTAAAATAACAACCCATATGCCAAATATTAACCTAAAGTGAAGATCTCTATAAGAAAATTAAACACTAGTCAAAATCGGTATATAAAATTGGAATGTATAAAATCCAAAAGTCAATAACAAACGTCCAGTACGTATAAGAGTTTACAAAACCCTCACACGAGGAAAACCTACACGGTACGATAAAACTCTATACGACATGAACAAAACAAACAGGTAAGATCTGTATATAAGTGTGATCTCCAAATCCTCTAAATAGAGATGCAAAACAGCAATTAGAACAACACTATCAACAGTTCTAAACCTTATAACGTCCATACTCATATTATAGTATAACAATCTACAAGATTGTTTACTGAGTCAACTCGAAAGCATAAGCTATCATAGAATTTAAAAGACACCATATTAAACCAACATTGTCAGAATCAAGATTCGATAAATGTATCAACAACCAAACGCAGTCCGATCCAAACTTGATATACCAAACTTAACTCAAAATAAGTACAACAAAGATCTAGCACAACATCTAGAAACAAAACATACCAAAATTAAAGGATCTGCGATACGTAAACTTGTCAACACGAACAATCGTTCCAGAACAGACAAATGAATGTCACGGTAAATAAGTCAAGTCCAAAACGGTATACAGTACGATAAATTATTGAGATCTAACTTCAACCTGAAAAAAAAAAAAACGGAATGTACAGATGGAATGAACAACAAAGCAAGACTCCCTTTTGGACGCCTTTTACGCCAGGGCGGATTACACCCGACTGAGTATTCGTCTAGCCCCCAGACAGGCCAAAAAAAATGATTCAAGATGTAACGATCAGAGCTGAGCATGACTCCTTTCTGTCGCCTTTTACGACATGGTGGATTACACCAGTTTGAGTATTCGTCCAGCCCCCAAACAGGCCACACAAAATACTAAACAACTCCAGGTTGCGCTTTTAGGTGTGCGCTATTCCAAGTTCCAGGCAGAAGTTCGCCTTCGCAAGTTTTCAATTCATAGGTGTCGGTAGACAAACGACGATGTATCAAGAAAGGTCCCAAAAATTTATCTGCCAGCTTAGCCGTATAGTATTTAGATGCGTCGGACAAAACGAAATTCCTTCGCCAGACCAGCTGATTCGGCAAGAACTCCACTGCTCGATGTCTCATATCATAACGTGTTTTAGCTTTCTCGTAAGCCGTTTGTAGACGAGATTTTACATCTTGGAATATACGTGAAAATTGATAGGATCTAGAAATAAGTTCCTCAGGATCTCTGATACAAACAACGTTAGGAGCATTCCCACCTTCAGGTTTCTGCAGCGGTCGTTCTCCGCTAGTGGTCATTTCTCTGCCGAAATTGATGAAATAGGGAGTGAGACCGGTTACGTCATGCTTGGCGGTGCGCAGAGCACAAGATATCTTGGGAAGAACTAGATCCCATTCACGATGATTCTCCGACACATAGGAGATCAACATAGTTTTAATTACACGATTCACTCGCTCGACAGGGTTCGCTTGCGGATGGTAGAAAGATGTAAACGCAGACTTGATTTGATAGTGATTCAACATTTGTCGATACTCTTTAGATTTAAATTGAACCCCATTATCAGAAATAATCGTGCGAGGTACGCCAAACAGCAAAAACACGTCATTCTCAAGATGCTTAATGATATTAGCGGCCGTGGCTTTACGCAGAGCGTAAGTTAATACAAACTTGCTGAAACAGTCAGAAACTACGAGAATATAATTAAACCCGCGCTTAGATCTCGGCAAGGGTCCTACAATATCAACGCTGAGAACTTCCCAAGGTTTGTCAATTTGAGAGTGTCCTCCCATACGTCCGATGGGTTTTCGTTGTTCGGGTTTCGTACGTAAGCATGTGCGACATCGATTCACGTAACGAATGACATCAGCTGTCATTTTAGGCCAATAATGTTTCTGAGTAATTCTACTCAAGGTTTTCGAAATTCCTAAGTGGCCGCAAGTAGGAGGATCATGACAAGCTTTAATTAATTCCGATCGGCGTTCCCTAGGAACCACAATTTTCCAAGAGTCTCCATCATCACCAAAGTAGTTACGAGAAGGACGAAGATACTTGCAAAGTTTACCATTGACAAACTGAAAGGCAGGATATTTATCAGGAGTCGCTTTAACAGCACGAACAAGTCTATTGTACCATTTATCGATAACAGGAGTAGTTTCAGCGATAGTTGACAAGATTGGCACAGAGCGGGATAATGTATCAGGAACTACGTTTTCCTTTCCCTTACGATGTATGATAGAGAAATCATATTGTTGTAACCTAACTGCCCATCTCGCTAATCGTCCACTAGGAGAATTTAAAGAATTCAACCAACAAAGTGAATAATGATCGGTAACCACAGAAAAGTGAGCTCCCTCAACGTAAGGTCGGAGTTTCTCGATCGCCCACAAGACAGCAAGACATTCTTTTTCAGTCGTCGCGAATTTACGCTCCTGCGGCGAGAGAGAACGACTGAGATAGCAGATCACTTTTTCCTCCTCATTGATATGCTGAGTCAACACAGCACCAAGGCCGAAATCAGATGCATCAGTCTGAATGACAAATTCATGCTTGAAGTCAGGACATGCTAAGATAGGAGCAGTAACTAAACAATCTCTCAATTTAACCCAAGCCTCATCGCAAGAGGTGTCCCAATTAAAACGTATATTTTTGCGCAAAAGGTTAGTCAGAGGAGAAATAATTGACGAAAAATTCGGTACAAAACGACGATACCAAGAAGCCATGCCCACCATACGTCTGACCCCAGCTACGTTAGTAGGAATAGGAATTTCAATGATTGCTCGAACCTTGTCAGGATCGACAGACAGTCCATGTCCGTTAATAACATAACCCAAATATTTAAGTTCTTCTCTACAAAAGAGGCACTTTTCTCTATTCAGAGTCAGGCCGGCATTCTCTATTCGAGATAACACTTCTCGCAATATTTCAAGATGTTTTTCAAAAGTAGAAGTAACGATGATGATATCGTCAAGATAAACAAAAACATGGGGTTCTAGTTCTGGTCCTAAAACTTGATCGATAAATCGTTGCCAGGTAGCAGGAGAATTATGAAGTCCAAAAGCTAAACGTCGAAACTGAAATAAACCTCTATTCGGCACTGTGAAGGCGGTATAAGGACGAGATGATTCTTCGATAGGAATCTGCCAATATGCAGACTTGATGTCAAGAGATGTGAGATATTTAGCATCCCGAAGTTTGTCCAAGGTTTGAGTTATGTAAGGCAGCGGGTAAGCATCGCGTTCGGTAACCTGATTGAGTTTACGATAATCTACACAGAATCGGTAGGTCTTATCTTTCTTAGGTACCATCAGTATAGGTGAAGACCAAGGGCTATTGGATCTTTCAACGACGCCTAAAGACAACATGCGTTCGAGTTCAACATCAACTATTTTTTGCAACGCCGGAGATATAGGATAATATCGTTGTTTAATAGGTAAGCTATTCGACACGATACGATGTTCTACAAAAGTTGTGCAGCCTAATTCCTCAGAAGCTGATTTCGCGAAAAAGTCACAAACTAAAGAATCTATACGCCTTTGTTGGTCAGCGTCCAAGACATGCTGAATTCCAATAGTACCAATTATAGAGGATTCTGCTGAAAATACCCACTCACCACGACGAAGATCAGGTACAATGCCCATAACCTTCCAAAAATCAGTTCCTAAAATTAAACTATAGGGCAATTCAGGAATAACCAAAATATCTAAAATTTTAACACGATCTCCAAGTTGAACAGGAACCGAAATCTCTCCCAAAGGTTTACAAGTGTGCCCGTTGGCTAATATACAGGACGCAGACGTAGGACGTAAACGAACTCTAATAGACTGTAAAAGATTCCAACAAGAACCTCCGATAAAAGTGCGTGAAGCTCCAGAGTCTAACAAACCAAGAAAAGGTTGACCAAAAATCAACACCCTAAGATGTGGGCGTTCGTCATTGCATGCTTGATCTAACAGAAAGTTCAAACGTGAGGATTCATCACGAGAACACAGACCGCTAACGCGAGAAGTCGCTGGTTTAGGGATCGTTCGCGGTCTTATTGACGACTCCCTCTGCCGTTTCCCGACCGATTGAAAGTCTGACAGCGTGGACAAGTGTTGATGGTCTGACCACGCGCTCCACATTTGTAACAAAATCTTGAATTGCGAGGATTAGGGCATTCTCTAACCAAATGTCCCACTACGTTGCAATTCCAACACTTCGGTCCATTGCTGGACGAAGGTGTCGAAACTGCTGCTACACTAGATGTTGAAGGAGAATATGCATATGCTAAGTCCGGTTCGCATAAAGAAGACTTATTGCGAGGTGGAGGTGCGAAAGCTTCTATAGAGATCTTACAAGCTTCAAGTTTTCGGCATAATTCTAAAAGCTGGTCTACGGATTTAATTTCTGTAAGCCCTAATTGACTCTGATAGAACGGAGCAATGTTTTGCAACAAAACGTCCAACCTAAGTCCCTCGGCAACTGGCACAGTCAAACGCCCAAACATACCATTCATTACCGCCACGTACATACCTATCGTCTCATTCGGCCCTTGAGTTCGCCTCTTTATTTCCTGAAACAGTTTGTCGTTATAGTTGGGAGGTTGAAATTGAAGACGAAGTTCTCGTACAAAATCGACCCAAGTCGTTACCTTATGGCGAGTGGAACGCCACCAAACCAAAGCCTTTCCTGAAAACAACTCTGTAGCGGACCTTATTAACTGTTCCTTAGCGAGATTATTAGCTATGCATTTGTCTTCGATGGTTTCGAGAAATGCACTCAAGGATTGACGCGAATTTTCTCCATCAAATTTGGAGAAGTTCCACCTTGACACCGGAACAACCTTACACGACGGAGATGACGCAGAAACAGCTGCCGAACTCACCGCATGTGACGCAGTCGCACGTACAGGTGACAGAATCGGTTCTCCCACAGATTCTTCGGAATCGGAAATTTCGCTATCAGAAGCAGTAGGACCTTGTGCTACACTAGTGGATGCGAACACAAACGACATATCTGCAGGAACGGTACCTGCCAAAGCTGACTTCCTAGCCTTTCGGGCCTTAGACTTAAGAGTTGTCTGAAGGGTTACCAACTCAACAAGAATACCTGCTACTTCCTCCTCAGCCTCAGGTGTCTCTGGCTTTGCTCGCCTAATTCGGGAAAAAGCATGGATGATTTTTGTGTTAATTTTCCGATACCTTAAACTAGTTTCTATTTCAACAAATTGATCTAAAAGATCATTAATCTCGGCAATCTTCCTCTTGACTTCGCGAGTGTCCTCTTCGATAGTGAAAGGATTAGCTGGCTTAGCCATCGGAATACCCCCACTCTCTAACTGTAATAAACTCCTAAGAGTCGCACGCATTGTCTTGACAGGAACATTCTCGTTTGCTCCACGAACCCCTAGTTCGTAAACTAACTCATCTCGCTCTAACCTGTTGATTTCGATCTTACCTTCCATCACAACAAATGTTCAGACACACAAAGCGAAAATCTATTTACAAAAATAACGAAACCTCAAAACTCCAAACGAATTCAATAAATCTAACACAACCCTAAGCTGAATATAAATCTCAACAAACGAAAGTCCCTCCCACAAGCGTGAGCAAGCAAAGTTTCTATAGATTTTAAAAATAAAACAAAATGGCCTCCACACAGGGCGCCAAAAACTTGCCACCACCGCGGCGTAAAATTTACAGTGTGGCGAGTGATAAGGTGTGATCGTACGCTGAACCTCTCTGGTCTGAACCTACCTGTTGATGTTAAGTCCCCAGGAAGGTCTCTGCCGGCTAACTCTCTAGGCTACGGAGAACGTCGCGGATTCAAGGCCGCGAGGTGGAGGGGTATGTGGACGCCACCGTTATAAACCACCTGCAGAGATATCGCTATAACGGAAGCAGGCGGGACCTGGTAGCTCCAATTACACCAGAGGATCAGCCCCCTATCTCTCGTCGATAAACAAGAAACTTGACAAACTCAATGCTAGTGGGAAGGGATTTAGAACGAAACGCTTTCAACAGTACAACTAAATTTATTGCGTACACAATTCGGTAAAACAACTTAATATATCCAAAACGGCAAAGCCAACACCTAAATGCTAGGTACCAGACACAGTCGTTTATACATGGTTCAGAACTAACGTAACATTAAGGGTGAAGCCCGGTTCAAATACAATTTGAACACCAATAGAAGGTAGATAATTAAAAAAAAGGTTTAAGACCAAAACTATATCACTCTCCCCCGTATAAGTAATTCGAGAGGTGGGAGGGGTTAGCCCAAAATTATTCCTCGGGTTGAAGTTAATTAAAGTTACAGACAAACGAGAACAAGGTAGTCTCAAATACGTAAATGCGCAAGATTCTAAATTTTTAAAAAAAGAATCTCAAGAAATTCGGTAAGTTACTTTATAACAAATCCAAGGTTAGGCCTTGATTTCAATTATATTCAAAACAAGAAAAGAAACGATCATAACATACAAATTACCCGGTAGGAAACTTTTGGAGTAACCCCCGTATAACAGGTGTGCAAAAATTCAATAAAATCGAAATAGTTAAAGAAATAAATTTACAAGAGACAAAACTAGAATACCAATTCCGTATACGCAATTTTCATTCTGTACAGTATTTCTATATCAAACATGAAAGGTAGATTACAGGTAAACTATGATTAAAATAACGACAAAACAAAACTTAGGCCCGTTCTGAAGGAATTGGGCTTGATTTCGACTATAATAAAGTGCAGAAGACAAACAGTGACGCTGTCGGTCTTCAGGTTTAATTAAAAGATTCCGATTACAGAAACCCCGGGCAAATGCTGAACAAATCGGGTTTAAATTATTAACAGACTCGTAAGATCCAGTAAAACTAAATTGAAATAAGGGAAAATAAACTCCCTACGTATGATCTGTATACCGAGATAAATCTCCACCCCTAATGAGTGTCTTTCTAGTGGTATAAACTTGACATTTAATTTAAATTATAAGATAAGCTAAACGATTTCTGTACTAAAAGTTATTGTATTTAAAATTCAGCAAATAATAGAACAACACCTACTTTGTCTGGTTCTACAAACTGTAAACGTTTCTTCCAAATTCTGTTACCGCACACATATGCATCTCGATGCTCTATGATTTTCCGGTAGTCCTCACGCCGACGCCATTTTGGGGTAGAACAATTTGGAAGTTCGCGTCCTTCCTCCTATACCAAAAGGGTTCCGCAGAAGAAATGTGCCCCTATTACTCAGGTTACGGACGGCCTGCCGGTTCTCGAGATCTGCGACGGTAATATTCGAACGGCCTAAATACGTTCCCAAAATAACCAGGTAGAAATGCCGGAGACGCCTAACGCCTCACGGAAGAAAATCTCCAAAATCTCCGTTATACAAAGAATTGTACGTTCACAATAACGTACAGAAAAATCCTGTAAGTTCAAAAGGGATTTAGCATAAATTTTAAGAGGATTTCCATACCTTTTACCGCAAAGATCAAATTTCTGTTTCACAAGTCACAAACACGACTCAGCGCTAAGGGAGATTAAGCCACAATGGCGGTCGCTTCGAAATTGATGAAGATGCCGGAAACACGTCATCGCAATTTAGGTAGTTCAAGAAGAAAAGGAGTTTAGATTTCGAATTTAAGAAAGATTTCAATTTGCAAAAAAAAAGGTGACAAATAAAACTAGCAACGTGAAACAATTAAATGTCTGGAGACGTAAATTTCTAAAAGGATCGGCAAGTGAGATTCCTGTCGCAGAAGGCGAACGTCGAAATGGAGATGGCGCAATAAGCGGTGAAACTATAATTAAATTAGAAATAGTTTTTTTTAAAAGAGCAAAATTAACGAAAGAAAAGCGTTTAGATGATCTATAATTCGTAACAAAAATTCCTATAAAATCAGTTTGACATTCGGTAAGGCATTAAGCGAGTTATCAGTGTAAAATTTGCGATCGTTTCGGTAAAGGGTAAACAAAGATGGCCGCATGCTTTAAAACATAGGCTTTCAGAATGATTTGAAAGAATTGTAAAGGATTGACAATATTGAAGTTGAAGGGTCTAACTGTTCGATATAAGGAGTTTGAAAGCAAATAAAATAGCATAAGTAGAATTTTTTTTAGAAGATAAAGCTACGAGGGTTTTATGAGTAATAATGGAGTAAACTTGCACTAAAATAGGTCGTTTGCAGAAAAGTGCATTTGTTAGCGTAACAATCTATATGATGTAATAAAAATAATAAGTAATGAATGATAATATTATTTGAAATAAATAAATTTAATGGAGTAGAATAAGTATACTACTTTGAATTGGGCGCCAGTGTATAGAATACACAATGTTAGATCATCCGCAACTTACATGTATTACATCCGGCTACAGATAGGTGACGGCGAGCATGAATAATTATAGCAAAGTTGACTCTACAGGCTCCTCGTCGATATGTTTACCCCTAAGAGTATGGTAGTGAATTGTATAACAAAATAACTTAGTTTTCTCCAACTAAGCACAGATAAATAAAAGAGTTGGTTAAAGAAATGTATATAAAAGTTTATTTTAAATAAGTTTTCCGTAAACAATAACATACAACGTGACCATCGACAATTAATAGAATTATAATTGCGTACACGTGTGAATCAAGAAAATAAAAAGGGTTATATTTCAATGGTTAGAATGGTTTCAAGTGAGTTACGTAATAAATTAAAGAACAAATATATCTAGGTAAGTACTACAGTTTTTATCAAATCAAAGTTCTTTCACAATTATCAATAATGTTGGAATTTAATTTTCAGGTAAGATTATGAGGTTTTTTATTTGGTTATAAAAAAAAATATTTTAAGTGTAAATCGTTTTAAAAGAGTCTTTATTTGAAATATTTTTTATTAATAAGACCTGTTTTTGATCGTCTTAGGCAGGAATTCTTGATGGTATGGACGTAGATTGGTCGATTCGTCGTGCATTCAAAGTGCGGAGTTTTCAAGTTTACTTGACCGACTCTGAGCGTGTTCCGTCGACGTGAGATCCTTCCTCGCACCGGTGTTCGATCTAAAGATGCTAAGCTCGATTTCTGACCTTACTTCGCTGGTATCGTCTTGAAATGTATCTCAAAAGTAGCCCCAAATTATTATGTTACTTTTGTGGTCACTTATAAATTTTTACCTCAGGTATTTCTGCTTTAATTTAATTTTAAATTTGGAGTCACACTTTTTTAAGCACTTCTAATCAAAATTTTATAACCGACGCTCGATAGCAATTATTTTATTCAAAGCCTATTTTTCATTATTGAAATAGCCTCAAATTTAACTCTAAATTACATATTATAATAATTTAAATATAAATAATGTATTGTTCCCAACTTATGAACAAAATTAAAATAATAATTTTCAAATGGTTGACCTGGGTTTTTAAATGTAGGGTTATGTGTTATGTGTGACAAGAAAATAACCGTTTCGCGGGTTACTTTATATTTGAAATGTGGGCGTGTCTAACTAGTATCGATACAAATTTTTAATGTAGATAAATTAGATATCTGTAATTTCGCGCTAATAATTTAAATTATGAAAATGACAATTACATAAATATTAAAAGGTAAATTTTGAAATAATTGTAAATTAATTTGAAATATATAAAGTTATCGTAATATTAATTTATTTACACTTCGATACTAATTTTACAAACAATAGGGGCTATTCTGCAACTGTATCGGATAAAAATAGCGGGGCGCTAAAGCTCTAATTTTTAACGGACATTCATATTCTGTAATTGGTAAAATAACGTGGGCGTAAAATTGGTTATTTTTAACGCATACGTTAAACTATTCGGTTGTATTCGGAAATATTGGCGGAAGTGATATATATTAAGTATACATTTGTACTAATTTCTAGGTTATTTTTGTTTTATAATATTGGCAGTATCACATGTTGACATGTTCGATTACGACATGTTGTGTCATTTGTTTATTCTGTATATTTATTGTATTATCACGAGAGAATTTTAGTTTGTTGCAATATTTATTTCTTTTTTTAAATAAACATTTTTAAAAAAAACCTTTTTAATCCTAATATGTAAAATGCAGAAAAAAGGAGTATATTAAAATCTGATTTAATTCAATAGCAACAAAAAGTAAATCAATTTCCAAAGTATGTATTTACTAATAAATCACGGCGCCTGCTCTCTTCATGAATAGGCTGATATTGATTTGCATCAGCCATGACTGGCCTTTTAGGTAAATTAGGTAAATATACCATTTCCTTTTCTGGCAGAGGCACATTATAATTAATGCAAATATTGTGTAATATCGCATAACTGTATATTATTTTAGCAGCTCTTATGGGATCATAATGGAGAGCTCTATGTCCTAGTAAACAACGAAATCTGCTTTTAAGTAAACCATTCTCATGTTCAATTGTCATTCTTAGTTTTTATAACGCGGTATTGTATCTTGTTTGAGGTAAATGCTCTTCTGGGTTTAAAAAAGGTACTAGCAACCAAGGTTCTAGTGGGTATCCACTATCTCCAAGTAAGCAATCAGAAGACCCAGTTGAAATGTATTTATTGGACATCTCCCTTCTCACTCCAGACATCATCCATATTGCCGCGTCATGGACTGATCCTGGATACCTAGCGTTGATATTAATAATTCTCTTATCGCTATCACAAATTATTTGTGTATTAATTGCATAATATTTTTTCTGCAATAGTATGGCTGTCCTGGGTGAACGGGATGTTCAGCTGATGGAGAAACAGTTCTTATATATGTTCCATCAATTATACCTATAATATTTTGAAATCGATAATCCATAGTCCTAAAACCTCTTCTTTTCTGTTCTTTTTCATCCTCTTGCATCGGAAATTTGACCCAATCATTCAAAAGATGATTCACTAACGCGTCCGAAATTTCACGAATTATTCTGCTAACTACTGGTTGGCTTACAGAGAAATTGTAGCCATGTCCTATGCTCAGTTGATAACTTCCTTGACCAAAGAAATTTAATGCGGTCAACACTCTCAAAAATATTGGAACTCTGCTTCTACGGAGTGACCTACCTAGATGACCCGATAGATCGTTTATTAATTGCTGGCAACAATGTTTATTTAATCGAAATAATATCAAAAAAGTATGTTCGGGCAATTGGAAAGGATCACTAGCATCACGAAGAGTCATTTGAATTATTCTATTTTGTTGACTGCGTAAAAGAAATCGCAATTAAAAAATGTTTTAAAATGTCAATTTATTTACTTACATAAGTCTACGATTTCTATTATTCCGTTGAATAGCTAAATAGATGACACCATCAAAAGCCATTTCTGCTCTCTCTAAGTAATTTACCTCTATATATAATTGCTCAAGTACTATAGAACGTCCTCTGCACTGAGGAACGAAAATTGACGGCTATTCCGAGGCTACCTTTTAACGACTTCAGTTAACGATCGTCCGTAAAAATTAACCACCAGAAGAGAATATAGAATATGAATTTTAGACGTAATTTTTAACGGACGTTAAAATTAACGAAAGCGTCTTTATAGAATACAGTTTTCAATTTACTGACCGTTAAAATTTTTAACGGAGAGTTAATTTTAACGCTTTGCTTACAGAATAGCCCCTTATATTCGCCAATTTTAACCATTCTATTACATGTTATTTCCGTCTTTCCTTTCGCAGTTAGCTGGAATGAAGGAGTAATTCTGCACCACAACAATATATATATATATATATATATATATATATATATATATATATATATATATATATACAAAAGTATTTTTAATAATATATAATATAATTAAAAATGAGGGGTGAAAAATGCTTTTGTATTATACAAAATTGGTAGGTGTTACCTACTCAAATTATCAATTACTCAAATTATGTTGTTATATACGTATTCGGTTCATGCCGACAAGTAGTGAAGACACGATAATACAGTTTTTTTATAGATACGGTGGTTACCGACTATAAAAAACACCCGGCTAGTTCTGCGATTATTATATAGACAGCGCGGAATATTCCTTCACGCTCTGTCTTAATAATATCTGCGAGACAGCAAGGTAGTTATGTTTTGTTGAATGTGTCTCTTCTCTAACAGGGGCGTATTGATAATCATGTAGAAATGTGAAATACGTATCTACGTCTTTGGAGAAGATACATTCAAAAATACATATGAACTTGTATTGTGTGCTTCACACCCCATTTTTAATAATATTATATATTATTAAAAATACTTTTGTATTATACAAAATTGGTAGGTGTTACCTACTCAAGTATGTTTCAAATTATGTTTTTATATACGTATTCTGTTCATGCGGACAAGTAGTGAAGACACTTTTTTATAGATACGGTGGTTACCGACTATAAAAAACACCCGGCTAGTTCTGCGATTATTATATAGACAGCGCGGAATATTCCTTCACGCTCTGTCTTAATAATATCTGCGAGATAGCAAAGTAGTTATGTTTTGTTGAATGCGTCTCTTCTCCAACAGGGGCGTATTGATAATCATGTAGAAATGTGAAATACGTATCTAGGTCTTTGGAGAAGATACATTCAAAAATACATATGGACTTGTATTGTGTTCTTCACACCCCATTTTTAATAATATTATATATTATTAAAAATACTTTTGTATTATACAAAATTGGTAGGTGTTACCTACTCAAGTATGTTTCAAATTATGTTGTTATATATATATATATATATATATATATATATATATATATTATAATGATCTCTCCACCAAATGAGGTAGCAAATACATCAATGATTTGTAATTTGACAATATCTCCAGTCTTTTATTTACAGGCTCGGGTGAAATTATTGAAGCAACGAATTATATAAAAATACATGTATTACAAATAATTATAAAAAAGAACAAAACACGTTATTAATATAAATTGAATGAAACCTATACACTTTTCACAATTTCAAACTGGAGCCCAGACTGGAAAACTTTTGACACACACATATAGATTAATATGACTTTAACAAACCTTACTTCATTCACAATACTTATTTCCACTTCAACTTGATAAATATTTAATTATCTTTACTTCATTTTCTTATACTCTGTTTTACTTTAGTATGTATATATTTAAAATAATCATACATGCTTTGGCAAATAATGTGGTTTTCAAAGAAAAGCAGACCTAAAATCGCCGACTAATTCAATCTACTATAATATACAAAGGTCAAGAAATAATTATTTGTACATATCACGGAGTAAGGTAAAAGGATTAAATGTATACGAATTTCCGCACATCCCAAAATTTTACTTAGAAAGTGGTGTTCAAAACTCCCCACAAATAAGGGTTTTATTCAATTTATTCAAATTCAATTATTCAAATAAAAATATTTATTTATACACAAATAGGTATTTACATTGACATGCATTCATTATCACCTTATTAAATTTTGTGAAATAATAATGAGAAGCTAGTTTAACAAATTCTAGAGTGCCAATACTGCCACTCTGGTAATTCAAAATGTGCTGTTTTAAACACATTTCACGTTTTTGCGAAACAGCATATTTCGAAAACAAACACATCTTACCTGTGCGGAGTTTCGTATACGGATTAGCACCAATACTTTCACGACCCCCGTTATTTAGGGACTTGTGCGGAGTTTCCTACTGCCCATATACTGATACACATATATATATATATATATATATATATATATATATATATATATACCGCGATATCATAAAGTTTCTGGCTCAACGGTGGCCATGGGGTGAAAAACGTCTGTCTTAATTTATATCATCCTTTTGAGAAAAATCTGATAAAATTTTCAGGTTAAGTGTCATGCTGACGTTAAAATTTGTCAATATATTAATCTTAATGTCAGTATGACACATAACCTGAAAATTTTATCAGATTTTTCTCAAAAGGATGATATAAATTAAGACAGACGTTTTTCACCCCATGGCCACCGTTGACCCAGAAACTTTATGATATCGCGGTATATATAGTAAATTCAATCAGTAGGCGATTTAAGGTCAGGCTTTACTTTAAAGTATATATATAGATTTATATTTTATATCCTTGATAAAGGCATCATTGCCGAAATATGTAGGGTTGTTTTAAATATATATACTTTATATATCCTTGATAAAGGCATCATTGCCGAAACATGTAAGTTTGTTTTAAATATATATACTTTAAAGTAAAGCCTGATATTAAATCGCCTACTGATTGAATTTACCATATCATACAAAGGTCACGAATTAATTATATTTATATATATATATATATATATATATATATATATATATATATATATGTATATATATATATATATATATATATATATATATATATGTATATATATATATAAAATACGGGGTTATGAAAAAGGTTTAAGGTTGAATGTAATTATTAATTATACTTACAAATATAATATAAAGTATAATTAACCTAATTCCTCTTTTGTATGAGGTTGATTTATCTAATGTAATTTCTCAGGGAATGATAGATTATATGTTAACTTTATTTTATGAGTTCGTTAATGTGCAGGTTCATAAAAGAAATTAAATAATGCTTAACTATGTAAACAAAACAAAATGTTAATAAATATATTAGTAGCTTTATTAGTACTTAGGCCTTTAGAGTATTAGCACTTTTGTGGTTATGAAAATATTGGGTGTAAAACATGAGATAGCATAAATCAGATAATTTATAAATGTAAACTAACCTACATATAAAGTTATGGTTTAATATTCACATTCATTATTTACTGATTTGGTTATTACTTTGAAAACAAAGGTAAGTAATTAATATAACTTTAAGTATAGTGTTAAGTTGTTTTTAAAACGAAATATTGAATTAATTTAGTTTGTTTGAAAGTTTTATATAGGTCTCGAATTTTGACTTTTAACTAGCTGGACATATGTAGAAATAACAAATCAAGCGGTTCGACAAAGTTTGTGGATGGGATAATAGCTTCTTCAGCAATCAGAATAAGGTGTAGATCTATGATTAAGAGGATTTCAAAAGCAGGAACAGATATTGTTGGATATATAGATTTATAACCTCAATTCAGGATATATGTACTCGGAATATTTTTCAAAACATGATAGAAATAGGTATTATCTTGAGGATAAACTTTTAAGGTATTTATTATAATTATTAACAGTGTCTTATATATATATATATATATATATATATATATATATATATATATATATATATATATATATATATATAAAAATGCGGCTTGCTTCTATAAAATTATCGAAATCGACCCGTCATCAATTGTTATTTTTCACAGCTAAAGTAAATCTAATATTAATATCGTGTATTTAATGATTAATTTATTCGTTTATAATTAATAAGTTAAATATGCATTTATATCAATATATTGCGTGAATTCTAAATTGATTTTTCATAAACTGCTAATTATAATTTTAACGTTCTCTTATGAGCTTTGCGCATGTACAAATTAACATTTCGTTTAATAACATTTTGAAAACTACTGCTCAGTCCATAATAGTTTTGCAATAGATATTAACATTTTGAAACCTTTAATAATTTAATTATAAGATAAAGATTGATGAATTTGATTTAATAAATCAAAATAACAGATTTTTATTGATTTTTGAAACAAATTTAGAACTTGTGACAAGATCTAATAAAGTTTTCGAAATTTGCCGAGAATTGTACTAGTATCTGTCAATCTTGATATTATAATTATTATTATTTACGACATATACAACTTATTTGAATTCTATTTCCAGTTTTTGTTTTTTTAAATTGGATATGATTGGATGAATCACCAAAATATATATGTTTGCTAAATATAAAAACCATATATAGGTATATATATATATGTATATATATATATATATATATATATATATATATATATATATATATATATATATATAAATATATAAGTGTGTTGCTTTTGTGTCAAGAGAAGTCAAGAAAGACTAAATATTAAATTTAAGAAAATATTCTGTGATATTTGAAAAGCAAGCATTTAAACATTACAGTATATTTAAATTAAAATCCGAATGTTAAATGTCATACATCAATTTCGAAGAAAAAATGCCATGAAAGAAGAGTATTAATAAAAAGCGAAAACATCTTATATCCTTTCCAAGATAACCTGCATAATACTTAGCAGATGGACGAAGCTATGATAACAATCTTATACCCGTTACATCACCACATCGCGGGTTCTAAGGCAAGACAGAAAAAATGCTATAACTTTCCGATATTGGTGCTTTACTTCGTCTATTGCAGGAAGGCCTAACAGAGAAACTTGTCAATTGCGTGTGGAATAGAAACCGGTAAGAAGCAACTGGAAGAAAGGACAGAATCATAGAGTGTTCTCAAATCTACCTAAGTCAATGATAGATATGTGTTCCATCGATACAAACTTAGGATGCAAAGTACATGGTACATGGTATGAAATGCCATTAATTCTGGATCAGGAAGCTATCTAATACGTATTCAGTGCTCTATATTTCTGCGCTAAAGCGCCACATAGGTGAGATTGAAGATACAATATGCGTGTGGGACATAAAGAACTTATGCCGTTGCTTGTTCACAAAATGAATGGCCGATCGAAAATGTATGGAATAGCATCAGTCGTATGTCTAAATAGTTTTTTATATTGTCTTTTTCGTTCCTTATTTTAGTATATTGTGTATTGTGTTGTGCAACAATATTAATAAATAATTTTTAAGAAATTACTTAAGTTTTTTTTCATTTGAGCCCAATTAGAAACCACATAGTCTAATCCCGGAATGCTGGGATTACGCTTCAAAAATCCCGTAATGCCGGGATTGAAAAACTTGCCCGGAATTGTATTCTCTAGTCGTATCTAACAAACAAAATACAAAGAGTACCCTCTCAAGTTACGTATTTTCACAACATTCACTCTTAAGCACAACTTTATTTACATTAACGAGCGTACATAGCGTACAAAAAAATAGATGTATTAAAAAAATAATAAATAAAGTAGATAATTTATAAAGCAAGAACTAATAAGAATAATAAGACCACTTGTGTGTTTTATAGCTGTAGGGCACAGAAGTTTAAATTCCCCAATTCTTGAAAGTTTTGGATCTCTTTGATTTCATAATTCCCTATAAATATGTAAGCTAGTAGAAATATGCTTTATATTAGCGTCCTCAAAATATTCATGTGAACCAGAAACTTAAAAAATCTTTTTACCACTTTATATCCACTATGGGCACTGAAATAGTGTGTTAAATGCTACTAAATTATACATAGATTAATCAATACTCCGTTAAACCAAAAAGATTTCGAAAAAGAGTTAAATTTAATTAACCAAGTTGCAATTAACAATGGATATAAAAGTAACATAATATATATCATTTTAACTAAAAAACTTTTTACAAAAGCCATATCACAAGTATACACAGTATTAAATAATAACAACACCCAAAGATTTCAAATGGTTACTTTTATAGGCTCTTCAAACATAAAAGTCAGTAAGTATTTAAGAAAATTAGACATTAATACAGCGTATAGAACTAACAACAATTTATCAAAATTTATAATAAACAACAAGGATTTAAAAAATAACAATAAAAAGTCAGGAGTCTATAAGTTAACTTGAGATAGTTGCCTATGAAGTAGCTGCCATATATCGGACAGACAGGTAGATCGTTTGAAATATGCATCAAAGAACATTTTTCTTCCTTTAGAAATAATAAAAGTGACTCTTCATATGCGTGTCATATTAATTTAGCAAACCATAACTTTAACAAAGAATTTAAAATATTACACATATAAAATAAGGGCAAAAGCTTAATTTATTAGAGTCACTTGAAATTAATAAATTAAAGAAAACTGATAATATCCTCAATGATCAATTAGGAATTAATACTTCACCGTTACTTAATTTAATTATTTGATAATTCGGACTGTAATGATTGTATTTTTTCCAAAGTGCTGCTCTACCTCTCTTTAACATAATAGAGACACTTAGTTTTATCACTTTATGAACTGTATTGTATAAACTGTAATTAAATATTTTTGTAAAGTTTTCGTTCATAGACATTTAAGTAATAAAGACTACTTATCCCTTCAACTATCCAAAACATGTGTTTGTTACGGTATATTTGTGTAAGGAAATGTTATTTTCATAAGTTAGTTTTATGTCTGACGAAGCTCCTGTGCGAGTGAAACAATTGTAACTTTGTGAAGTAAAAAGTAGTTAAATTCATTATAATTTGTTTTGTTTTATCCCAATAATAGTTCTAATGGAATTTCATCAAGTAAAGGCTGAAACAATCCTGTAATACAACCTTTGTAAAACAAATTTTAATTACTCTACCTAACTTCGTATTAGGAGATTACCTGAGGAATATTAACGATGTGTATACTATAGAGGAGATAATAAGATTTTATGTCTGTTCCTTTGAATTTGCTGGTGTGTGTGCATTAGATATTTAAATAAGTTTGTGGATATTTCAATGTTATTTAAAACCCACATTGAAATTAATAAGTTTTTTGGGATATTGTTAGATATACATATATAGGTTTTATAATATAATTGCATTAGTGATCAAATATTACAAAATTAACTAATTTCATTTGACAAATAATTTCGTAATTATATAAAATATATAATTTTTTGGATTATAATTATATTGTTTACTGGAGGCGACATTTTGATTATATAGCTGGCAATTATTATAGTCGTTAACAACCTTATTGACCTCTTTTAGCTTAATGGACAAATTATATGAATTGAATATTTTTCTTAAATGTAAATTTCGTATGTAGATATTAATTCTTAGACAAATATAATACTGCAATATATTTTACGTACATTCTAAATTATGTTATTTTCGAAATTTTCACATTTATTATATTGAATGAATATGTTGATAATGTTATTAGTACATTATTAGTACATTACATCGTTTGAAACTCTGGGAGCTTGCCTATTTTAGAAAAATGCAAGAAACAATATAAATTGAAATGGCATTGTAACAGTTATTATACGTACAGTATTGAATGTGTCGATATTTTCATGGTTTTAAAGCAAACTAGGGTTTATAGAAGCTCATTAGAAGCACTTTAAACATATTTAAAGATAAATAAACACACGTTAATACCAAAATATTAAATAAATATATTTATTAAAGCTTGACTTTGCAGCACATAACTTGAAATTTTGTAAAATAAATAAGATATTTTGTGATATATTTATAATCAGTCTCGAACAAATTTCGACTGGATCAATGGAATGTCATGTAGTAAAAATCGTACCATTTGCTTCTGAGTGTGAGAATATTCTTATGCTGTTATATCTAAAACCATAGATGCAGAAAACGCTCTTTAAGCCATTTTTAATGAATTCAACATTATTTCCAAATGATTGTTATTTTTCGGATAGCTAGAAGGGTGGAGGTGTGCTCATTGCACTAAAGTCACATTTCAAATCTGGTTGAGTTTCACATCTAGAATGATTTATATCACTATAACATAGATTTAATATGTGTTATACTTAGACTTAATGCTGTTAACCGTATTAGTAGTATTATTGTTGTACATCCTCCCATCAGCACCAATACACATTTATAATTATTTATTCCATAGATTAGAATTACTGTGTTTGGTAAAAAAACATATTATGGATTTTTTTAAAATATTTGCATATGTCCTTAATAAATAGCATATTGTGCATAATTGAAGGAATTTTAAATGATCTAGATCATTGATTACCAAAGTGGTCCAGGTGGACCCCCAGGGGTCCACGGGAGACTCGACGGGGGTCTACGTTGGCGTGACAAAAAAATGGGGCTTCACATTTCGTAAGCGGGGGTCCACGAAAATTTATCTGGTTTCGATAGTGAAGAACTAAAATGTTGGCTTGAATTCACCTATCAATGTAGGCAGATAATTTTTTAAGAAACTCAGCGACTGTTACTTGTAAAAATGTGCATATTCCATATTCAGTACAACGTGTCGAGACTTGCAAAGCGCTGCCGCTGCCGCCATCCGCATTGCTTGTTCAGACGTGCAAAGGGCCGAAGTACAACTTGTGGTGTGTGTGCTTGCAATCTTGCATGACCTTGTTTGATTCTTCACCAATATAAATACGAATGCCACGGATAAACGTTACTCATTTGTTTCCCGAATTTCGAAAAGAAAAGTAAAGTAAAGTGAATCGATTTTAGTGTTTGCCACTGTCGGAAAAGTAAGTACTTACCTGCCTATTTGTTATACATACTTTTATTTTATTTATTATTTATCTATTTATTTTACAATTTATTGAACACGTAAGTAAACAAAAAATGGACAAATTACAAAAAAATACGTAGGTACAAAAGGTGAGGCTTATTCCTAAAAGATATCTCTTCCAACCCACCTGCGATAGGAGATATATTTATGTTGTAATAAGTATATTTGTAATGTTTGGGTGTAGTAGGTACGTATTAAAAATTAAATACTGAATAGAGCCATTACTAGATACTTCCATAAAAGAACAGAAAGCCGAGAAAGGTTGAGCTTCTTGTCCCTACTTTATTAGTAATTTTTTTATTACCCACTCTGTGTGGTGGTTCACTAATTATAATTAAATATATTTTCATAAATTGTACGTGTCTTTATATACGATACTACATACTGGTAACGTGCATCAAAGTAATAAATAAATAATTAAAATGGCGAAGTTTTGATATCAAAATATTATTTACAAGTATTTTCTAACGAATTTACAGAAATATATCAAAATATAATTCATGAAAAAATGTTTTACATTACATTAAAGTCGGTTCAGCCGTTTTCATAAAACTCAATTATTGATCTTAGCGATTTATTACTTTTAATAATTAGAATCAGTTTGCCGCCGGTACTTTGTTTATTTCATTGCAATAATCAATTAATCCTGTTAAAATAGCCATATCCTGTTAAGTAAGACCGCCTTAAGATTACTACAACAAAGTTTTTTTTTATTTACAGGTAGGTAACTGATACGAAACATGGCTGAATCTAGGAAGAAATGTCGACAGTACAGTGTTGATTATTTAAAATTTGGTTTTCTTCCATCAAAGGCAGACAAGCGATTGCCCATATGCAACAAAGTTTTGAGCAATGACTCTATGAAACCATCGAAGCTCGAAGATCATCTAACAACGTGTCATCCTGATAAAATAGGTAAAGATTTGAAATATTTTCAAATATTGAAGGAAAAATATGAAAAGAGACCCACCGTGCACAGTATGTTCGCTTCAACGTCGGAAACGATGATGACTTGCGGGGATCTTACAATATCTTACAATGCATTGAATACGCGTTTATTTGCACAATTGTGCGATGAAAATGATGAAGACATCCAACGATTGCTCTTACATACTGAAGTACGCTGGTTGTCGAAAGGTGCATGTTTAACAAGATTTTTCTCACTTTTTGAATCAGTTTTAGAGTTTCTGGAAAGTAAAGATCCAGATTTAAAAGAAAACCTGATCAATTTGAAAGCAGACATCGCGTATTTGACAGATTTGTTCAAAAAATTTAATGACGTTAACTTACAATTACAAGGGGACAGCCTCAATTTAATAAAAACAAAGGGTGTAATTTCAGCTTTTCTTGGAAAATTGAAATTTATGAAGCAAAATATTAGTCGGCGCGAATTTTCCCAGTTTTAACACTTGTCACAGGTAGAATGCCTTGATGAGGATATTCACACATACGTTCAACATTTAATTGCCCTGCATGATGACTTTAAAATCAGATTTGAAGATATTCTGAAATACCACCATGGATCATAAATCCACTTGATGAAACGGAAGTGGAGAATGTGATATTACAAGAGGAGCTACTCGAGCTTAGCACTAATGAGGAACTGAAGGTGAGATTTAAAAGAGGGTATCAAACATTTTGGCTGCAGGCAGAAATACCTGAAAAATATCCTGGACTGTGGGGAATTGCGAGAAAGTTTTTGATAGCGTTTCCCTCGTCATATCTTGTCGAGAAAAGTTTTAGTGTCGTTACAAACCTTTTAACAAAAAAAAGGAGCAGATTGAATATCACAGAACGGGGAGATTTGCGGTTATTCCTAACAAAACTAAGCCAAATATTGATAATTTGCTGTCAATCCATCAAGTACATCCCTCCCACTAAATTTATGACTATTTTGTGATTGTCATTGTAGAAGTTACGTTACGTTATTAATATTTAATTTTAATTATATTACGACTGTTATCATATTACAATGTAATATGATAACAATAATAATTAATAGTGTAATAATTACATATTTGAATAAATACAACACAAGGAAATATACTATTTTTATTTTTATTTTTACCACTCCGAAGTTTTCTAAATAAAATATGTGAGAATTGATTGGTTTCTTGTGCTGTGAGTAGATGTGAAAGGAGTAAAGTTGGATGGAATCACTTTTTTGATTGGCTAACTTTACTTTTTTGACATCCACTCACAGCACAATCAATTAATTAATTAACCAATAACTCAGCCGCAACGCAAATTTCCATAGTTAGATCTAATCTTCACATTTTTTGTCGAGTTTTGGGAATATGGTAGAAATGTAGCTGCAGGGGGTCCACCGGAACCAGCAAAACTTTCAAAGTGGTCTATGAGAAAAAAAAGTTTGGGAGCCTCTGATCTAGATCTTTGGTAGACGTTTTAGGAGTTCAATATAAACAATTTTATAAATCTTCCATTATGAAGTAATTTATTTTATTATGTTTGAAGTTCTCAAAATTTTTTATGAGATACAAAAGTGTGAGTCTTAAATTCCGAGAACTTAAATATGTCGTTCTGTTAACAGGGGTTTCATTGTACCTGAGTAGGTAAATAATAAATAGATTTCAGAATTTTATTTCTGATTGTGCTTTTTTGATTTGTTTTGTAGATGGAGTAGAGCGTCAGTGTGGGTTAAGCCATACAAGGAACTACGTGTATATATATGAAAAGTCTACTTTTCTGCGTGCGTTAAAATTGTAAATATAATTTTTAAATATTCAATATAGAGCGTGGTGCGAAATCGGTCGATACCTGTTATTTCTCGAGGTACAAAAAAAAATTACAAGCAAGTTACATTCTTTTTGAGGGACACACACAATGAAAACAAATAGAAATGTACAGGGCGTTTCAGTTTTGCCCCATCAATATTAAATTAATTTTTTATACGGAACCCTAGGTGTATCGACCGATTTTGCACCATTTGGGCACTTGGAGCGCTTTCGTTTAATATTTTGAACTTATTTGTTAGGGATTTAGGTCTAAGTATTGATATTATTACTTTTCAATTTGATATTTCAATTTTTGTTTGGTGTTCTTAGCGACGAGATTCTGCCAAAACCTTACCCCATTGCTTCTAAAGACTAGCAACATTTTTTCTTCCTACGTGTATTCCTGGAGATATTTTTTTTCTCATTTTGACAGATGCAGCATCGTACATGATAAAAGACCGGCAAAATTTGAAAATCTTTCATCCGAACTTGATACATGGTAACATGTCTTGCTCATGCTTTAAATAGGGTTGCTGAAGGGATTAGGTAACATTTTGCTGTTGTAAACAGTTTAATTTCCAACAAGAAAGAAATCTTGCTTACAGCGCCTGTAAGGGTTCAGTCCTATAAAAAAACTACCAAACACTCCTCTTCCACCTCAACCTGTTATTACAAATGGGCGACAAAATTTTAAAAAATTCATAAATATGGTGGAAAAAAATTGTGGATTTCTGTTTCTTAGCCAACTAGCTACTATTTTGGAGGGAGAATTTACTGAATCCATTAATTTGGATCCTGCAATTTTAAGAACGCCCCTATTACATTAGCTGATGCGGAAAGGATTTTTTCATTTATAAATTTTTTTATTCAGACAGGAGACAAAATTTTTTAATTGAGAACTTTGAGAAACATTTAGTGGTTTACTGTTTTTACAACTAACTCGTATTTATGCATATTATTATGCATATTTAGATTTAGTTCAGTATGTAGAAAAATTAAAATATCTGTTTATTTTTAAGTGAATCAATAAATTTATGTTTTATAAGTATTTTTCTATTTGCATATTTTCAACATTTTTGTGGGTATTTTGACTAAACGATTTGCATATTTATTCGCATATTTTTGGGTTTTCCACTTGCATATTTAGGTTTCCCTGGTTTACTTTCGTGGAGACTTCAGTGTACCGAATTTTAATTATATAAATGATACCCACTCTATTGCAATTACTAATTTTACATTTTCCCTATGGATGTTCTAATAAATAATATAAGAAATTGCAATAATCCACGTCCAGGTTTAATATTTTATTAGGAGCATTTGCCATGTTATGCATTCTGACTTTTTGCTTGTGGCCAAGGATGTGTATCACCCGGCATTAACATTTAACACAAAGCATTAAACGCGTCAATTATCTTCGACAGTATAATCTAATCAAGTTGATGAATTGGAGTTCTGTACTTACTTTTATAAAATATTTAAAATAATATATGATCATGTGATTAGTAAACTATATCGCGTGTAACACAGATTTAGTAAAGGAAGATGTATATTTCATATGGTTTCAGAGGCTTTAGATCATCGTCATCAGCTTGACATGGTTTACACTGATTCTTGAAAAGCATTTGACCGGGTATAGTATATAGTATTGCACTGTGAGTCATACAATGGCGTCACCCGCCATACACGCCAACACGTTCGATGCCCTTCTCGAATAAACATCTGTCGCCCGGAGGATTATAGAGCCAGAGATCCGGAATATTCTCGAATACGTATAGGCGTATATAAGCGCTTGAAATGGAGATGGTGGTATTAGAATATAGTTATAAATGTGAAATAAATATTGTGAATATAAATACGGTTATTATTGTTATTAGTCATAGTTAGTGTTTTCTTAGTGTATTTTTATTAGTAATATAGAGTGTTTAATTACTGTTACTTTTATTTAAACGAATCCTAAAAGACAAGTTCATCACAGTGTGCATGATTTTGGATCGGCCTGGAATTTTCGCTGATTATTGAACTTCTTCGTTCATACCTGCAAGATGATATCAATTAGCTGGAATACTTTACATTTGGTGCCCCAATGTTATCTAGTGTACCCCACGGTTCTATGTTAGGACCAGTTTTATTTATTTATTTTATTAACGATATTACGATGAGACTGCCGTCGAACTACTTGCTTTATGTGAATGAGTTAAAAATGTATTGACAAATAGATAATTTAAATGACTTCAATTTATTATAAACTGAGCTTCGGGCTGGAACCGCATCCTCGGCACTGCTTCTTTCTTGGCCACGAAGAAGCAGTGCTAAGGATACGATTTCAACCCCGAATCCAAGAACCAATTATGGACAACGACCGTGGAAGCCTACAAGACAGATAACTATTCCGCATGTCTAGAGTATATATGCAACAGCAATAGAACACTGTAAGAGTTTTAATCTTGTCGTGTTATTTGTGTCACATAACATAAAAGTGACTGTAATTGGTAACTTGTCATGTGCTCTTGCCTCTTATGTTGGATTCTTTAAATTTAAATAATCGCTTTGATTACGAAAATTTTATGATTCTGAATCGCAAAAATAATAAAAAAAAGCCTGTTTTTAGAAATTTATTGGAACTTACTTGATTTACAAAATGAAAAGTAATGTTTATTCTAATTATGCACAACTGTATGTACCAGACGCGCCATAAGTCATACACGCTCTTCACTATTCGTGTTATTCCGTCAAAGGTCGCCACTAAACCATCTAATGTTGCATGAATTAAAAACTGAACTAGAAGGCAGCCCTTTATTCACTGGAATATCCATGATATTCCAACAAGATGGTATTTTAAAAGACAGAGTTTTTTCGCTATAACTTACTAAACATTGATATTACGAAGCAGGCAATAACTGGTAAAAGCAATATTAAATGATAAACTATTATTACATCGCATATGTTCGGCTGTCAAAAAAAGATGTTTGCTGTGCATTGAAGAGAATGGAGGTTATTTTGAGCATAAGCCTTAAGAATAAAATTGTATTTACTGTTTAATAATAAAGTAAGATTTATTCTAAGTACAGGTTACCTTTTATTATTTGAATGTGAATCTGTTGCTTGACTTACGCCGCACCCGGTATTAGCACCTTCCTACACCTCTTTATTAAAAATGATATAATTGTCCGTTAAACTTGTTTGTCATTTTACATTGTTCATGTGCTTGTTTTTCGTCTACACACATTTTTCAAATTTATTAATCATTTTATTATTAATCTTTTAAAATTTATTAATCAATTTAAAAACTTACTTAAATTGATTAATAAATTTAAAAGTAAGTATATTAAAAATTAATCACATACAATTTAGGTTTAAAAATTAATTGTAGCTTACACCTTATGAATATGCTGCAATTTATTTTCTCTTGCTATAAAAAAAAATATTTCAGGGTATTCTGTATGTTTTATGAAATGATTAACTCATTTGTTCATTAGTCTAAACATTTCGTGATTTATTTTACACTTTGTCAGGACTGAAAGCAAAAGTTTTTTTTTTACTGAGTAGCAAACTTATTGTGTGAAATAACATACAAATAAATTTTTCTGAAATTTAAGCGAAACTTATCTATAAATGAAAATTATTAAAATATTGGTCAATTTGTAAAATGTAAATGGGCGAAAATAAACCGAAAATACGATTCGATTTTTTTTCTCATCCTAACAATTGCGGGCTGTTGGGATGTGAAATAACATATAAATGAATTTTATATTTAATAATTTCCCATTCAAAATATTTGGCTGGGCATAAATCCTTCAAAGATAAAAATTCGAAGAACGAAATGGTGGACGGGAAATAAACGAGAAGATTAAAGAGAAAAAAATTTAGATAGCGAAAATATCTAATCACAAAAAAATCACGAGACTAAGAAATATACAAGAAAAACACAAAACTGTTTCTTGTAATCATAAAAGAATTGAAAAAAAATATATACACCATAAGGCTTTATATTCCTTCGACAAACACAGCAAAGTAATAGTGGAGGATAAAATAATGGAGAGATGGAGGCAACACTTTAAAGAAGTAACATATGCTGGCCAAACAAACAAAATCACTCAGTAGAAGAATTCACAAGAAAAGAATTAGATTAAACCATATCTATGTTAAAATTAAAAGCCTTGGAAGTAAACGACGTCACGGATAGAAAAAAGATAAGAATAGAATAGGTAACACTGTCGGAGTTACATACGTAGATGATATGGCATCACACCTGAATATGCAATAATAAGAGTAAAGAAAGTACGGGAGAATGGAATAAAGGAATTATCATATCTATACATAAAAAGGGAGAATCAAGGCAATGCAATAATTACAGAGGCATAGCCTAGCAGGCATCGCAAGAAAAATATTAACGAGAATAATAAAACGCAGAATAAAAGAAACCCTGTGTAACTTATTAAGGGGCACATACTTCGGTTTTAGAAAAGCTAGAAGCAACTAAAGATCCAATTTTTAATTAAAGACAAATAATAGACAAGAATATTGATACGAATGAATGGGTACATATATCTTTCCTAAATCTAGAGAAAGCTCTCGACAGAATCAGAAGAAAGAAAGTATGGAAAACTTTTAGAAGAAAAGGGATACAGGAAGGCATAATACAAGTAATACAATCGATGTTCAAATTCACAGTAAATACAATAAGAAAAAGTAATCAGAGAAATATGAAACCATAGACGGATTATGTCCTCAGCCCGATGTTGTTCTTGATAGTTGTAGACGAGGCTATAAAAAGATCAAAACAAGAAATTAGAGCGTAGAGATAGTAACACTGTCTGTAGATGATATTGTGGTAACAGCAAAGTTAGGAAAGGAATTATAATATAGACATTCTAAACGAAGAAATAAAGAACGTCGAAATGAAAATAAACAATAAAAAGACCATTATTATAGCCCTAACGAAGGAATATTATAATATATGGACAGATAGGTTAAAGATTCAAGTACGATATCCGCCAAAATAAACACTGCCGAAACTTAGGGTGCTATAGAGGTGCTTACGTAATATACATTTGTCATTATTGACTTAATTGCCATTAGTTGACATATGAATGTTACGCTGCAGTTGAATTTGAATTGAAAATGGTTCTAACGACGGCAGAAAAAGTGTGCTTGGTAAAACAATATTTTCGCTCATACGGAAATAGTCACAATGAAGGTCCAAGCTTATAGCAGATGTCAGTAGGATATCGACAACATTTTAATAAAGTAGCTCCAGTAAAAGTATAATATTAGCTGTTGGTGAGAAATTTCGTCGCACTGGTAGTGTATCGTGTTAACGTAAAGGTTCTTCAGGTTGTCCAAGAACAGTGTGTACTAACGAAAACGCAAGACGTGTTTTTGACCAAGTTGGGCGTTCACCGCAAAGAAGCCTTGTAATAACTGCATGTAAACTCAACATCAGTGAAACATCTACACGTCAGCTGTTCAAATCAATTGGTAGGTTATATTAATCGGCAAACATCTCGGTTCCTTGGATTTGAACGTCCTGATGTTAAAACTACGAGAAAGAATACAAACAATTTTCCGGCAGTTACATCAATAACTTTTTATAAATATATTTAGCGACTTACAAAATCGACATGAAGCTGTTTGCGTCGTAATGGTGAACGTTTTGAATATTTTAATTAAAAAAAATTAAATAGTAAATATAATTATTATTTTTGGTACTGTTTATTCTGACGGATACTAAAAGTGGAAATTAACGATAGAATAGAAAGAGTGGGGAAAATGTTCAATGCGTTGAGGTGACCTTTCTTCGGCAAGAAAGAGAACATTTAAATATAAAGGGCAAAAGGCAAAAGAAACAGCTGGGATTGTTGGGGCATATATACAGGATGCCAGACGAACGAATAACAAGGAAAGTATATGAAACAAGACTCCTATGGAAAGAACAAGAGAGCAAGACACAGAAAAAGGTGAGAGGATGAGGTAAAGTAAGCCACAAGAGGAACAAATATACGATGGAGAGGGATAGGAAATATGAAGGAATGGAAAACGAAGATTTCAACTCAATAATTTTACACCGAAAGGTGGAAAGACACAGGAATAGGAATACTTAATAAATCTTTATACAATGCTGTAATACGTAATAATTAAAAGATGATGTAAATTGTTAAAAGACTATGAAAGTGAACCTGAAAAAAAATTACCTTCGAATGTAAATTACTTCAGAACTATAAAAAACTCGAAAGATAGTGTTTGTTCATTGATTGAAGAGGATTCTTATTTTTGAAAAGTAGAATTTTTAGTTAACGTTCAAAATAACCAACAAAATCTTAAGACTAATTTTTAAAATAGATCTTTATAACTGATGCTCTACAATACTATTTTATATCTTGTTATTGAATTTAATTATGCTTTTCCGTAAAACATTTTGAAAAGTAATTTCGCTTGCTTTGGTTAATGTTTCAAATACTTTGCTTTAAATACAAATTTTGTTAGAGAAAATATATTTGCTCCTTCCATAATTATATTCGTGAAAAAATGTGCTCTCATTTTTAGAATTCAATTACTAGCAAAGGTTTTCAAATTTAAATTTTTCAAACGACTATTTATTGTAAGTTTAATTTTTCAATAAACGAAATATTATGTACCTATTTATTGTAGCACGTTATGTACTACAATTGAACAAATATTTTGGTATTTCCAGCGAGAATAAAATCTATTTACTGAAAATGTTTACAGCGGCATAATAAATGTATACGTCTAAACAGTATCTGTTGTCGGTGTTTACACTATTTACTAACTAGACGATTGAGGACAACCACAAAATTAGATTCATAACATTAATGAGACCTGATATACTTCGGATGATGATGTTTTTTCGAAATAATAATATTTCGAACATATAATAAAAAAGTACCTGATATCACGATTTATTATTAGAGCTTTCGCTAATTTTTAGTATATACCGGGTACCCTTAAAATAAAAAGACAACATATGAGAAATGGAAAGATTAAATTCTATAGATATACCTAAAATATTTTTCCAAAATTCTTTGTCATAAGCGAAAAAAATGACAGATACACTTAAAGAAATGTTGTTACGCCACTGAATATCTCATAAAAACTATCTTAAAACTAACCCACAATATAGCTTTGTTATTATTCATCTCCCTTTAAGTATCATTCTGTTGTCGATACGTTCGACGGCCCGTAAAGCAAACATCTTGCAGGTTCCTTTAATATACCAACTTTAAAACTTTGCAAGTATAAATTTTTGACAACTAACTCAGGTTATCGAACCCTTACCACAACAAAACTTATCGGTTTTATAAATATGAACATTACCGCCTTTGAGTACAATGGGCCATTCTGAATCTGATATTTATATTTTATATTTCTTACAAAACATACTCATAATACACATGAAATTCTAGTATGATTTTTAAAATGGATTTGTAAATGAATCGAACACACGTCTTAATTTTTAATTATTTACTTGAATATATAAAAAGCTGCTTTTGTACGAGGTATTGATCTTAGCATACAGGATATTATTGCTTTTATAACATAGAAAACCGTTACGTATGTAAAAATAGGGTGTGTGTAACTTTAATCGAGGTATTCTGACTATTTTGAGTTCATAGGCGGCACATATTAGAATTTTCAGGTGGTTTTTAATTTTGGGGTTCGCGTCGTAATTGGCTCACAATATTTGGAATTCCTATTCTATTTAATTACATCTTTCCATTTTTATACGTTGTCTTTTTATTTCAAGGCCACCATGTATATATGGTGACATCATTTTACGAAGTTATTATACTTTCTTATTTCACATATTTTTCATAATTTTTTTAACTCGTAGTAATAAAAATAAATGTTATTACACTCGCTTTTTTCTCGCAGTCAGCCAGTTGCCCAGAATATTTCGCTCGGCTGACGCGACTATCTTAGAACCAATCTACTACAAATTCTACGGTTACTTTATTATTATTATTATTATTATTATAGATTATTCTCTAAATGTTGGCTTTATAGAAATATGTAATAGGGTGTTTCGTATTTACTCTGTAAAAAATTATGGACTGTACATGTGTTAAGTATTATTGATCTTTGCATTAATTCGTTGATGTTGGATGGCAATTATAATACTCTGACTGCATCTGAGAAGTGGAGTAAGATTTCGCTAAGGAAGTGTATTATGTGTACGTTTTCCTGTTTCCAGAAACTTGAAGTTTTATCTTCATTGTGTATGTTTCAATTTTGTTGAAGTGTTTGCTGTTAACGTTATTTTCTGCTCAAGAATTTCTTTGTCTAAATGTATTGTCATATCCCAACAGAATTTCTATGTGTAGTTTTAAAGAATTGCTCAATAACATACCCAGCAGATCAATCCCAAAAGTTCACAAAGTGTCAGCACGAGAAATAAAAAATGTGTTGAGTGAGAAAGACGTGTTTAATTATAAATTTGCTTTGATTGTATATTAGGAAATAAGCTTTTTTACCGTTTTTTTTCTTATTTTTATATTGCCTACTTGTATTTGTTATCAATAATCATTAGAAATTTAAATGATTCTGGACTCGTTATTTTTAACTTTAGAATGGTACCTTACATAGATATCTTTTATCACAATTTAGTTTTCTTTAAAAACAAGTTAAAATATACACGATATTGCGTAAAAAATTCTGCTATTATATTAGAGATCTCGAAAACGCGACTTCCAAATGGTTTTTGATTTCGGTATTAAAACCAGAAGGAAAAATAGTTTTGGCAATTTCATCGAAACCGTAGCTTCAATAGCAAGCAAGCTAGCAATGGTGAACAGATAAGTTCGGACATGCATCCTGACGCAATAATACAATCACTATATTTAAAATACTTTATTAAATTTTAGAAAAAATATTCTATGTTACAATAAATTTATAAAATCGATCAAAGCTTTACTTTGTAGAAAAGAAACATTCTATTCTAAAGTTAGGCTTTCACTTTTGTAATGCAAGAAGATTAGTCCTACCTTAGTTTGCAAGAAAAACTTGTTTTAGTAATTATTTAATCTATAGTCTTCTAGTAATGTAACGCCCTCGGTCGCAGAATTATTTTTGTGAAAGTATAAGAAAGTATATTAGTGATTAGTAAAATCTAAAACTTTAGGTGTTTCTATGTAATTAATAAATAAAAACAAATATTTTTGCTGCACTGTAGCTTTATATGTAAATATTTATAAAATTAATATTAAGCATATTCTATCTACAGGTGTCCTTGAAATAAAAATACAACGTATGAAAAATGGAAAAATGTAATTATATAGAATATGGTTTCAAAATATTGTGTCAATTACGACATGAACCCCAAAATTAAAACCCCCTGGAAATTTTACCATGTTCCGCCTATGAATTCAAAATATTCGAAACTCATAAATAATAAATATGTACGTCTATTGAAGTTACATACGCGCACCATATGTTTAGATACGTAACAACTGTCTATGTTATAAAAATATTAGTTTACAAACCCATTTTAAAAATTATACTAAAAATAATTTGTGGACTTTTGGATGTGACATCATTTCATGTGTACTACGAGAATGTTTTTTTTTTGTAAGGGGAAGTAAGAAATATAATGACGCTATTGAATTTAAAGGAGGCAATATTTATATTTATAAAAACGCTAGAAAATAACATTGTGTCTAAGTTTTGTTATGGTAAAGGTTCGATAACCTGAGTCAACTGTTAAAAACTTATACTAGTGAATTTTTAAAGATGATATATTGAAAGAACATATAGGATATGTGGTCTGCGGGCATTTAACGTCCTATTTGATAATGAAAAATCGTATCCAACATACGTAAAGATCGACAATTGAACGAAATTTAAAGCGAGATGGACAATAACCAAAGTATTTTTTTTTTATTATTGACGTTCAACATTAATGTATTGACTTTTATAATATAGTCCATCGCACAGTGGGGTGACAAATTTTTTTTTAATATCTTAGTTATTTTTTCTCGCTTATGAGAGGGAATTTTGGGAAAATATTTTGGGTATATATTTTATAAAATTTAATCTTTCTATTTTTCATACATTGTCTTTTTATATCAAGGGCAGCAGGTGTACCAGCTTCTGTAAGGCATTCTATGAATCAGGTATGACTTAATAATTAAAATGTTTAGTATCTGGTTTTGACCTTATTCAAGCTTTTCACTATTCGCGAATATACTGTAACATCTAAAGTCTCTATTACACGGAAATAATTTAAAAATCCTGTCACAAAACAATATAGACAGAGACTGTAAATACCTACAGGTGAATATAAATTCTTTTAACGAATGTGGAGAATAAAGTTCTTGAAAAAAAAATTAGATCAATTTATAGCACTCCCGGATCCCACTACATGTAAATAACAGAAAAAAATCATGTAGAAGTGCATATCGTCTGAACAACTGCCATGTTGATTTGAGCATGCAATTTTTTTTCGATCTCAATAAGCTTTCCGAAATTACTGAAAATTAATTAAACATGTCTGCTTCTTCTTAAATTAACCTAATAAAAATTACCGTTGTCGCAAAAATGTAAATGTAGTAATACTTGAAGCATTATTTCCAACATTAACGACCGCAAAAATGAAAAAATTATAAGAAATTAATAAATCGCCCAGTAACAATAAAAAAAAATGAAATTAGTATTTGTCTTGAAAAAAATGTATTGGCATGAATAATGCATAATAATAAATTGATTTTGCATTAAAATATAAATACAGAAACAAATCATGCAAGAGCAATTTATAAACAATCCCCAAAATCCACAAATCTGTGAATTTTGAGGGAAATACCATTATACACAGATATTTTATAGCTATTTTATTTATTGTCAATTTACAAATATATTTCTATTCTGAAAAAATATCATTTTGCCAATAAGGAGAATTAAATTCTGTTAATTATGGCGCTTGTATCCTACTATATAATTACTATTTTAGAATATTGAGATATCTACACTATGATCACTATCTATTTAATTACTTTTTTTACTTAGTACATATTATCTGTACATATTTGCGTACTTAAACAAACCTATCATGGGATCATAATAAATGGTACATAGAATTTAGCCCTATTCAATTTGAATTATTGAAGAATGCATTGAATCTATTAGCGTGATAATTAATAATATGTTCAGTTATTATTAGAACAGGTCTCGAAACGTTTAATAGACAACTATTAAGCTAGAAAGGCCCTAATAGATTATAATTTTACGAACCTCTCATAAAAGTAATAAGATCAGGTAAATGTTACCATTATTAGCTTCTACATCCTGCGAAAGTCTATTCACTAAATACAAAAACAAACATTAATGGTTGTTTTACGAATTTTTTTTAGTTATAGGTAGCATGATAATGAGCATTTATATGTAAAAAACTTATAAGCTCTACAAAAGAAATCGCAAAAGTTTCCAAGACATAATTTTTTTTGTATTATCTTAAGCAGATATTTACTAACAAAGAATCAATAAAGAAGAACAAAACAGTTTCGCCATAATATTATTGCATTAATGTCACAACATTTGTAAAGATAATAAACAAAAAAATAAAAGCCTTATAAGTTAGTACTCACAAAGACTAATTTTTCGTACGTGGTTGCCCGAAATCCTTTTAAAAAAGAAATTTATGACAAAAACTTACCTAAACAGTGCATGAATCATCAAACATTAAAAGCAGGACCAGTTTTGTTCACTTAATATTTACATGTGAGCTTTAAGATTTCGTTTCAAAAGTTTTAAAAGTTCAGATGCGCACATTACAGCAGTCAGTACCGACGCTTGGCGACCGTACAACTGTGGCTCCAACAGCGTAAGAGTTTCTCTTATAGTTGACGCGTGGCGTCGAAGCGCATTCTCGATTTCAAATTCACTGAACCTGTGAAGTAATGCCAATATTCGTATATATTTTTTTATTCATTCAGTAATTACACTTACGTAATTAATGCTTTCGTAACTTACTTATAAAAAAACATTTCACGAAAATATAAACAGTAATTATAGATATTTTTGTCTGTTCAGTGGTAGTCACTGGAAACTAGAGTTTCTCTAATTCCATGTCAAAAATTCAATCATTAATGCTCTTTTTAATTGTAGATGCAGTTCAAGAACGGTGTACGTAAAGTACCAAATCCTTTCCTTTTAATTGGGTATTTTTGTCTTAAGACGTGATTGTTTTTATAATTATGTTTTTACGAACCCGCCGTATTTTTTCATTTCAAAATTTACTTAAAATAATTTATTACAGAAGCGAAATATTTGAAATTGAGTTTGAATCGATAATTATTTAAAAAAAGACTATATAGGAAGGCACAGTATACTAGAATAATGGCGTATATCTTTAATAATAATTCGTTTATAGCGATTAAAGAAGAATGTGGGGCAAACGCAGATAAAGAGTTAATTGTTTTAGTTTAGCAACTGTAAGAATGTATTATATGTTGTATTTTACTTCATAGGCCTCTATTGGCTTAAAAATGATCTAAGCACATGTAATATATTATAACGGTAATAAGACGTTTGTTTAATTAACATAACAACTAAGTACGATAACAGAAGAAATAATGACGTGAAATGCATCACTAGATGTTAATAAAATTTGAACTCAAAGTCATAATAAATTTGCAGGCGTTAACAGGCTCTTTAACTAATAACTTTTTTATTTGAAGCCTTTTTCCTTCAATCCATTATTCCCTTTTCTCGCTTATCTTCTTCTACCGAGTGCATCCATCAGATTCTGAGGCATCATTGCCTTCTGCTTTCTATCGGTTTCACTTTTAAAACGTTGTTTCACTAACCAGCAATCTTCCCTCCTCTGCACATAGCCCAACCATTTTATTTGTTGTGCTTTTACAAACTGTGCGATCGATGCTTCTCTATACAATTGGCTTATCACTTCATTGCTTCCACTACCAACTCTCTAAAACTTACCTAGATTCAAAATTTATTAGTTTTTTTAACAAACAATGTACATGAGCCAATCAAGAATATATTCTCCAACATTACTTACGATTGCCTCCCAACAATCTAGCAATTTTCCATTTGCACATCTGAAGAAATCCTCTGGTTTAGGAAAGTAAAGAAGTAATCAAGCCAATTTTGAAGCGCGATATCGTTATTAAAGGATGTCGACGGTTGTTTGATAAAGCGCGATAAAGATGGAAAGCGGACGGGGTAAGATCAGGAAAAAAGCGCAGATGTGGAATGGCCTCCCAACAGAGTTCTTGAATAACCGTTTCTGTAATATTAATTGAGCGTTATTATACTGTAAAATGACGTGATGATGTCCCGATTTTTTCCCGAATAACAATAAGTGTCAGTAATGATGGTTACATTCCTCAGTTCCGCAATTCATGGTATATGACACCTTCTTCGTCCCACCAGATGCAATCAGCTTACACGGATAAGTATCAGCTCTTGCTCGGAGAGTGGACTTCTTACTATAATTAAACCAATGTTGTTGATGAGTTAAACGATGACGAACAAGCAAAGACGCAAACGTCAGCAAGCCGATTCTTGTTGTTTTAGCAAAACTTGCAGCAACCCAACAACCAGTTTTGAACTTTTTAGCTTTTAGACGATCTTCATCAAAATTCAATGATCACCCAAAACGTTGAGAAACGTTTATACTAAAATAGTCCTTTCTAAATAGAGGAAACTATTTCCGTTCTAGACTTTTCCCAATTACGTTTTCTTCGTAAACGGCACAAATAATTCGACTTCCGACGAATTAACTCTTCTATTGAGCTTGAACAAAAAAATGTGTCTGAAATGCTCTCTTCTACTTTACGTTTCACTTTCTGTTGTCCGTAATTAAATACAATCTTTGCACAAATCAGTATTCAATTAAAAAAAACTATTCAATTAAGTCATAATACTACACTTATTAGTGTTTAGTTCGTTTGATAACAGCTCCCTCTATTTCGAAACGATTCTTTTCAATTAAAAATAATATTTTGAAATTTTCAAATTGTTACATAAACTGTGTTGTTACTGTTTATAAATAAATAATAATAAAATGTTGAGTTTTGGATAAATTACAAATTTTTCTAATTCTTATTTAGATGCGCATATTATCTACCTTTCACAGTCTGCCTATCAGTCTTTGCATTTATTATATTTCTACTTAAAGAATATACAATTGTTTTGGTTAAATTTTGTTATATATATACAGATAATATTCTGCTAGCTAGAAACAACAATAGAAGATATATTGCATGTAAATAAGTGATTTACAATAATACTAATATTGCACGATAGTGATGGCATATGAAACAAATTGCTATACACACCACAATGGGGCGCCACAATGACAAGATGCTGAAGGGTGGAAGCTAATATAAGAGATTTCATGTCAATAAAATACAATAAAGATATTTGGCGCCTTTGTAAAATTTAATATGTAATTTAAATGTATCTCTTAGTCCAATCAGCTGATTTTGTAACAATATACAATGCTATACGCAGATGTCGCGGAGGGCATAAGATTAATAAAGATTACCTAAATATTCTTATCTCAGGACACAGTCGGTAGAAACACTCAGATATAGCTATAAAAATGAGCATGAATAAAAAACACCACTTTTATATTTTATATTCTCAATTATTTATTATATTAAATAAATTTGTATACATATAGGTAACTTCTTAGATTCTTTCTGCAGATTTATGAGTTATATCTCTATGATTAAATAATGTTTATACTAACGATTGTACGGTTATGAAAATCAATCAATTACAAAGAAATCTAACATAAATTGATTTAAATGTCCCAACATATTCAGGTAAGTTTATTTATATGAGTTTTAACTAGATATTATCTTTATATAAACTACTTTTAACCGATTTCTATCTCTTAGTTAAAATCAAGATTTTTAGTAATTCGTAAATGTAATTATATAAAATAAGGATAATTGATTTTAAAATTACTAAGGACCTGTGATTTTAGGTGTTACTGCCGGGGAGGAGGATGGTGGCGTCAGCCTTAGATTCGATGTGCAGCCAGGTAGGATGAAAGGTTAGGATATTTTCAACTTTGTGAAATAGTAGAAGGTTCTTCTATGTTTGGAACTGTATTTATTATTTATGGCACTTTGGATGAGTTTTCAGGGACGTTTTAGCTTTCATTTCTTCGTGAATATTCGGTCACTAGGGTGTGGCGTCCCCTTATGATGCTTTGTTGGATATCTCGTAAAAAAATTGTTTTTGTTAGATAAATATGTGTTTAAACGATCATTATAATGTTTAGGCACTTTTATTGAATAGCAATTATATTGATCATATTGTTTTAAACTGAACTTTGATGAAAAATTAACGGACAAGTACAATTCCGATGTGAACGGTATTATTTTAAGCAAATTATCTAAATTTTTACCTTGAAATAGATTATTATTTAAGTTTAATTTTGAATGTAAAAATCGTTTAACTGGATTTATAAAATTATTTTAAGAATTTACAAATTTTAATGCATGCACCTTTGACAGTAGGTTATGTTATTCTGTTTAAATAATGGGCATGTCTAAACTAATGTCTATACAAATTTAAGTGTTAATAAATTAATTAAAATAAATTAAAATATGTTTTTATCCTCGCGTTAATGAATTTACTGAATTAAATAAATGATTAAAAAAGAAAAGTAAATATTCAATTAAATATAATTATGTGTAAAGTATCAGAAATTGTCGTGATAGTAATTTATTAACAGTTTCACATGTTGCGTCCATATAGAGTTGTATTAAACATATGCCTTTACCTTTACTGATTTCCACCTTTCTCATTCCCGGACAACATTGGTGCACTCGTAATTAGAGCTACATCAGCTATATATATATATATATATATATATAACATTTGATAATTTATTGGAGTTTTTCGGCTTTTTTTATATGAAATATTTACAAATATTAAATTAAAATTAAATTTAATATTTGTAAATATTTCATATAAAAAAAAGCCGAAAAACTCCAATAATTTATCAAATGTTATATTTAATGAACGGCTAAGAAATTATCTAAACACTTATATGTATATATATATATATATATATATATATATCTATATATATATATATATATATATATATATATATAGTGCAATCCAAATTAAGTGTGCACCATTGGTAACTTTGTTATTATTAAAGATACAAGATTGTTTAAATTAGCAAACTAGTAGTACTTTTAACGCTCTTAAAAGTACTACTAGTTTGCTAATATAAACAATCTTGTATCTTTAATAATAACAAAGTTACCAATGGTGAACACTTAATTTGGATTGCACTATATATATATATATATATATATATATATATATATATATATATATAGTAAACCTAATCAGTAGGCGATTAAAGGTCTGTATATTACTTCAAAATATATGTATTTAAAAAACTCTACATGTTTCGGCTGTATACGCCTTTTTCAAGAGAATACAAAATATGAATGACAGGATATAAATGTCATTTGATATAAATGTTACTTGACATTTATATCCTGTCATTCATATTTTGTACTCTCTTGAAAAAGGCGTATACAGCCGAAACATGTAGAGTTTTTTAAATACATATATTTTGAAGTAATATACAGACCTTTAATCGCCTACTGATTAGGTTTACCATATCATACCAAGGTCACGAAGTTATTATATATATATATATATATATATATATATAAGTATATTATATCATTTTCTGTTAGAAATTCAATTTTTAAACAAAAAATCTTATAAGAACTTTTTTACTGGGATTAAAAACACTTGAGTTATAATGTATAAACAAAAACAGCTAAATAATTTTTATAAACTTTATTTTATACATAAACATATCATTAAAAGAAAATAAAAATCACTGATTTTTTCATAGAAGATGTTCAAAAATACCACCTTGTTGTTCAATACATTTTTGAACACGTTTCTGAACTTGTCGAACTGCTTTTAGTATGGTCCTACCATCTATTTGGTTTATCTTTTCACTAACTGCAATTTTTAGGGCGTTTACATTTTCGTACCTTTGCTTATAAATCTCTGTCTTTAAATAACCCCATAAAAAAAAATCAAGCGGCCACTGAATAGGACCATTTGTTCCTATCCATGAATTGTTAAAAATAGTATTTAAAATTTGATGAGTACCTCTGTAGTTGTGCGCAGGTGCGCCATCCTGCTGAAAATGCAGATTCTGTCTACTTATGAGATCAATATCGTCTAAGAAATTATTCAAAATTTCAGTCAAAAATTCTATGTACCTTTCACCAGTTAGAGTGCCCTCATAAAAGAAAGAACCAACAATCCTTGAACCAATTAAACGCACCAAACATTAAAACTGTAACGGACTTGCGGACGTCTTGGATGTACTAAAAGAAGATTTTCCTTTGACCAGTAATGATGATTTTTTGTATTGTACATTCCAGAATTTGAGAAATTTGATTCATCGGTCCATAAAATATAACGAAAGTTGTTTACATTTTGGCGACAAAAGTTAAGATACCAGTGGCAAAAAACATTCTTCTCTCTGGATCCCCTGGCAAGAAAACTTGAACTGGTTTGTACTTATAAGGAATGAATTTGTGTTTCTTCAGAATCCTATGCACAGTACCTTGACTCAAATCAGATTCCTTGATAATATCTAGTATGGAATTCTCACGGTTGGCCTCAAAATATGCAAGAACTAGAATTTCCGTGGCCTCGCTTATTATAAAAGTCCTTCTTGTTCTTGTTTTGGCAAAAACACTCTCATTGCCTCTAAATTTTCGGTACAGTCTCAGAAAAAATTGCTCATTTGGTTGTGTTCGGAGTGGATATAATTCAGCGTAGTGTTCTTTTGCCCTCCTAGAGGATTTTCTGCACACTAAATAAGATTCTAACATATCACACTTTTCTGCATAGGTAAAAATCATTTTTTTGTCAAATTAATAACTAGCAAAATGAAATTTATGAGTGAAAGACTAATAAAACCGTACTAATATTTGACGTTTACTAGAAAGAATTAACGTCGTTATCATAGAAACATAGAAATGCACTTGACTTAGCTGTTTTTGTTTATTCACTATAACTCAAGTATTTTTAATCCCAGTAAAAAATTTCTTATAAGATTTTTGTTTAGAAATTGAATTTCTAACAGAAAATGATATAATATACAGGGGTTTCGATTTAAAAAAAACATATTTTTCGGGAAACCCCGAAAACGCGCTGCTCTTTTTTTTAAAATTCTTCCATCTTAAAGAGCGTTAAAAGTACTACTAGTTTGCTAATTTAAACAATCTTGTATCTTTAATAATAACAAAGTTACCAATGGTGAACACTTAATTTGGATTATCCTGTATATATATATATATATATATATATATATATATATATATATATATAGATAGATAGATAGATAATTATTTCTTGAACTTTGTACAATATAGTTGATTTAGATATTCGGAGATTTATAATTCTTTGATAAAGGTAATACCGCAACATGTAAGAGCTTATTTTAAATATATACATATTAATGTAAAACAGACCTTCATTCGCCGAATATCTAAATCAACTGTATAAATATATATATATATATATATATATATATATATATATATATATACATATATATATATACATATATATATATATATATATATATATATATTGTTAAAAGGCTGAAGGCCCCCAGGTTAGTAGATTGAATTTACATGGAAAAGTAATGAATTAATTTGCTAAGTATGTAATTTAAAAATAATTAGAAAATTCACAAGTGTAGTTATGAATATAACCTAAAGATGGAGTTAAGTTTAAATATTACAGTTGTCTCTTGTATAATATTCAGAACATAAATAAATGTATATAAACAATTTATACTTAAATTTAATAGGCCTCTTCCAAGTGCAAAACTTATTGTTAAATACTTTCTGTGTATTTTAATCTAAGTGCCGGCTAGCTTTGTTAATATTAGTGATATTACCCTTTGATGATAATATTAAATGTGCGAGTTCGGTACCCAATAGAATATAGATATATGTTTTAAAACAAGTTATTAAATATGTGATGCTTCTGGATGTGTACTTTAATAAATAAAACAGGAGAGCGAAAGGCAAAAATAACTGGTTTAATAAGAAAATTCTATTCAAAAAGGTAAGTTTTAACATGATAGTGAAATGCATTAACATAATACCTATATAGTCACGTGATCAGATATGTTCATGATTGTTAGGTTAACTGATTTTAATGAGATAATGTTTTAAATTTGATCTAAGTAACTATAATTATAACGCAAGGGAACTGTATTTTTTCGTTTAAAAGGTATACTAATTAAATATTAACATAGTTGGTATACATATAAAAATATCAACGATTATGTTCAAATTTAAATAGAAATTTCAATATTTTAGGAAATGTAAAAAAAATAAATAAGTAGTCAAGTTAGTTCGACGGTGGATACAGGATGTTCGAAGGGTGTTTCGATGCCTATGCTCTGGATAAAGGCTCTGGTTGTGGAAATATACTAGTATCGTCTCTTGGCGTGGGTAGATATGTAGGTAGCGTCCCTCGGAAAATGGAATTTCGTTTTAAAACGACCAGGAAAGTTTTAGGTTGTGGAAATTTCGTCGATCGTTGCCTGGTAGGTAGGAGATTCGTAGGATATGTTTTGTGGTAAGATTATAATGATTTATTTACTACTTTCTCACTAAGTTTCAGGAACACACTTTTTTAAATATGTCGACGCGTGCAAAAATTTATTAATTCTCAAGCTAACTCTCCGTTGTTTTTCTTCAATATCCAAGCGTCTTATTTGTCATACTTGTTTGTATTTATTTAATCTCGTTAATAAAATTTATATAAATGAAATAATTTACTATGACTTGTGTGGATATTTTACAAAAATTGTAGTTTTAATTTTATAATAGACAAAACTGTTTTGAAATGTTCAATATTTCGCTAGATACCTGTTTACAATTGGGATATTTCCCGCCGTATACAATTCAAACAAGGTACAGCTATATCCATAATATGTGTCAAAAATATACTCAATCAATTAAGTTAAATATCTTCGGTAAAATAATAATGTAGATGGAAATGACTTAAGCAAATGACTACAAGAAAATAAATAAGTATGTGATTCAAATTTGAGCAATTAAAAACGCGGAATTAACTTTCTTTATATGATATGTGAAAAATGCAGTTCCAACAGTATCTTATATTCTAAATTAACATTATAAGTTTGAAAATTATTCTGTATTTTTATTTTAGGGCCTCTTATGTACATGGGTATGACATACCACAATATATATATATATATATATATATATATATATATATATATATATATATATATATATATATATATATATGTTACTCTTGATGTTCTAGCGGTTGAATGATAAAATCGTTGTTTTTCGGATTCTTATCCGCGTTTATTTAGACTGTTTGGTCTTTTTTCTATTTCTATCGCTTCTCCAATAATTCTTACGGAGGTTTTTACTCTTCGCTAAAATCTTATTGTTAGTATATAAGTCGATAGTATGACCCATTAGCAGCGGATGTTGTGCCAGGGATGATGTTACTTCTTTTTAGGCGACTGCATTTTTCTGTTGCTCTCTCCTAAACAAGGCATCATACAATACTCGGCACGTTAAAGTGACTAGAAGCAGATGTATAGATGAAATTGTACGACTTACTAGTTACAAATATAGAGACATTAACGAATATATTTTCTTACTCAGCACACGCACGTTCTTTTCCAACAGCCTCAGTTATTTTTGTTTACGATAATTTTCCTATACATAGATGCAGGCTCGGACGCAATTGCGTAGAAAATGTTGTTGAAGTTACGCTAAACCAATAGCCGCTCAATTCCCTAGACTTATATAAAACTGATGTGCTTTCATGGTAACTGGAACGATAGACTATTAAAAAACATTAAAACAATAAAGAATTTACGTCAAAATGTGTGTAGCGTGTGGGATCAATTACGTGGTAGTAAATATTGTCAAATATTGGTAAATTCTATGTTAGATATACTAAGCGATTATATAATTGCTAATGGTTATTAGATGAAATTAGTGCTTTTTTTTATAAAAATATATTTTTTCAATGCATATAAAACGCCGCTTACGATAAAGAAATCCTGTTCCAAATACAATAGAAGAACTTCGATTTGCAACCCAATATGAATGGAACGCAATTCTTCAAGAATATATTCAAACTCTAATTGATAGCATGTTAAGAAGGATGCAAGCTGTAATTAGTGCTCGAGGTTGGAATACTCGTTATTAACAATACTCTTATTTCAATCAAAAGACTAGTATTTGCTTAATCGAGTCGCATTTAAGTTTAAAATAATTATCCTAAATTTTCATAAAATTTATCATTAACTTTTTAATAATTTTCTGCTAATTAGAAATTAATATTTGTTAAGTAAACAGTAAAAAATAAACTATTTTTTCTTGTATAATGTTTTTCTTTTATTAAAATTTATATATTCCAAAAAAAATTTAAATTGAAAAAATTCCATAATTTTGTCCATGAGTTTAATATAAATATAGATAAAAGATTACAAATTCAAGCAAATATAAAACTATATTTGAAAATGAAATAGGAAAAGCTATTCAACATATACTGCTATATAATATCCGTTTCAACCAATTTTCATAGCACTTTTTCCATACCAATTGAGGTATCTTGGAACATACATTTTGAACGCATCAACCGCTGCTTCTGGTGCCGAAAATCGTTGGCCACGTAGTTTATTCTGCACGTGCGGGAACAAAAAGAAATGATTGCGGATAATCCATCAAAAAATTATCTTATTACGCCGCTGTCAAACAAATGATTGTGTACATTCAGAATTAACAATTCTACGATCGGCTAGCTGCACTATAGAGCCACATGTCAATTTCTACCAAAAAAACAAGGGACAATTTGCTACAAAATGCTTCTTGCGCGAACAAATTTTATTGAATTCAGCTCATTTTCGAAAACTCATGCCATCGACTGTTGTTTACTTTCGGGCTCATACACATAGATCCAAGAATCGTCACCTTTGTAGATGCTATACAAGGCTTTTAACGCACTGCTGTTGTATTTTTTGAGGATTTCTTTTCATAATTCGACACTAACCGTTTTCTGAGCAATTGTCAAACTATGCGGGAACTCTTTTTCACCGTTAAACGTTTATCAAATACCTTATGTATGTCTGTCATACTAATGCACAAGGATACTTCAATCTCGAGATACATCACATGACGATCTTGCATTATCAGATAGTTCGCAGCAGTAATGTTTCCTGGCACATCAGTCAATTTTGAACGACCTTTAAATTCGTCCGTGAGCGAACGACGGCTACGATTAAATTCCTCTCGCTTTAGATGGTCCTTCATCACCAAAAGTCAAAGTAATTTAATCGGTGCACTGTTGTCGAGATAATTCAAGTCGTAGGAAATCATCATACGAAAATGTTCACGAGCTAATTCCATTTTTGACTGCGGTGAAAATCACTGCAAACAATACAAATAGCATCTGTATGACAAAACATTTTGAGTACATATACCGTAAAAAAATCTTAAATTTTACGATGGATATGTCAGATGGCGGCTACCAACACTAGTGTTGCCAGTTCCGGATATATAAATACCTATCCTCGCATAATACTTTTCTAAATACAATTTATACAAAGAGGAAAAATGAAGCCAACGAATAAAACGAGATATCTATCTCACTTTATTATAATAAGATTTTTCTGTAAGTTTACATATCTCACATTAACCAGCAGCAATTAAATTCTTACAAAACTTGCGGGCCCTTTTCAAAGGATTGCATGACTTTTTCCATTTATTCCTCTTTTAGCTTCAAATTGTTTATAATTTCAGAGGAAAACCAAATCACTTCTTCTGCCACTTATCTTACCATCCAAACTTTGAAATCTACTGCGCTGGGCTCCTTCTAGGATTTCAGTTTTTCGCTATTTCAGGCAGGTATAAAAAAGGGCCCCTTTCCCGCATTTAACATTCGCTATTTGGCTGTCCTGGTACTGACATTAGCTAAGCTCGAGGCTCCTTTACTCGGTGGTTTTGTTGCTATGGTAACTCCCATCTACTCGGTGGTCTTGTTGCTATTATACTTTTAGATACTCGGTGGCCTTTGCAGCTATCGTATTTCTTTTCATTATTCGTCGGCCCTTGATGCTGGCACATTCCTTCCCGTTTTTCTCCTGGTTAGGACGGCGTCGTCGACCTTCCTGGAACAGTGTGTTATCCCCGTAATCTCGAGCACCCACGTTCATAGACTGAAAATGACGCCTACGCCTCAATGGACGGCGTTGATTAAGGAAGGCTCGCTTGGATCGGCGCTATCGCACAACACAGGCTGGACTGCCGCCACTCCGAGCCCGAATAAGATTTTAAACGTTAAGCTCGAGATAGTAATTTCTTCCCAGTGGCACAGTCACGTTTCTCCGCGTCAAGACATTTGGTTTGAAATCGCGACACTATTTTCTTTTCCATCTTATCACTCTGATTTCTGTATTCGAACAAACATTGCAGTATCAAAAAATTATATTGTTAATAAGGGAAGAATATTAATACTTGTTTGAACTACATTTTCTTACATTAATTTTCTTTAAAATACGGCCAGCCGTTTTTTTACATATGCAGTTGGCTTTGAAGTTGAAAAGAACAGCTGACCGGAGTTTGATATATATTTGGGCACAAGTAATTTGCACGCTATTGAATCCGCTTGAGCTTTACTTATAAATCCGGCGCCCTAATCCCACATGTAAAATGCACTCTTGCACTCTAATCATTTGCATACAGATACAGAGACATACCTTCTTAAAAGTTATATCTTACCATAGTGCTCCCAAAGGATAACTACATGATCATTTGTATGTATCGTAGTATTTCACACATCTATTGTATGTATTTTGTAATAAACTATATTCCTTTTTTTTTCTGTAAAATTTAGTGACTATATTTTTATATATGTATTTTTATGTTGGATTTTTAACTATATGTATAGGAATAAAATATGATAGAAAATTCATTCATGTTTAGAGTGCAATTTACCGGTCAGATTAATGGGCAATGAAGAAACCGGAGTGCAAAATACCTGTAGGATTACATTGACCTGGGGGTTTGGCATACAATTTACGTATACCCTATATTTTGTTTATGTTCGCGCTCGTGTTCCTGTTTTTTTTCTTGCACCGGCACGTCGACGAATATTTTTGTACTTATGTTTTTTCCATATACCGTTCTTTTTTGCTTTCATGTATTCAGTCATCTTTATAAAGATATTTAATGTTCAATAAATACCTTGTACGCCAACACGTTTTCTTTTTGAACCTGGATTGGTAACACAAGACACTGTCGAATAGTTAGTACATTCACAGTCAAAACAAAAAAACAAGCACGACTAAGAAAGAAAATTTTAGGAATCTTATGACGATTTGAGATTATCCGAATATCAAGTTAGATTAATGCCGAGTTAAATGTCACTAATCACATAAATGGTCTTTCTGCCATGCGCGAAATTTGAAGTTATGTGAGAAGCTCACTATCGCCGCATTTGGAGGAAACTTGAATCTTCAAATGAGCAGGTAAGGTTGCGTATACAGTCGGGGCTCACCAAATTGCTATTTTAATTGTGATTAATTGATTTAATTATCACCCCGAGGCAGGACACCATATTTTCAGAGTACCGTGGAACTGAATTATTTCAAATCGTGAATAATGTTCTGTAGGAATCGGAGAGTGGCAAATTTACATCAGTATAGTAATCCAAACACGACTAGTTTAGATACTTAAGATCAGTATAGGAATTAAAATATTTGGCCTTATTAAAATTATAGTCTAAATTATCAGCTGAAGTGAAAGATTTATTTCTGATCGAAAGTAAACTATTAATTTATTTTTAAACTAGGATGATAGGCACCTTCGGGAACCAAGGAAGTTAGATTTGAGAAGAGCGAATCAAGAAGCTTATTGTCATAATTGTAAACATTATAAAATAATAATCCCGTACTAGCCTTACAGACTATTGGGATAGTAACATGGTAGGCTTACCACAACTGAGTCATTCGGTACAACTAGGATGGTGACTCATTTTTGTCAGCCTGAATAGAGCTGTGACCGAAAAAAACGCCATGGATCTTATTGGCTAGACTAGGGTTTAAACCCGGTTCATTCTATTCATAGTCTAGTTAAATTAACAGGGTTCTTGTAAACATTATTAAATTGCTTTAAATAGAGTTACAAAGATTTTGGTAACAAATAGCGAATTAAAACAATGGGTATTCTGTTCTACGAGGATGATTTGACAGAAGGTGAGCCCCGACTACTAGTAACACCATGCTGACGAATTATATTTCTTTTTCGTTAAGAATGTTATCAAAAATATTGAGTCATCTGTTGTCTCTTGTTCTTACTTTTCAAAAAATTTAATCAATTTAGCGGTACTAGTGCCTTAGGCGACCGAGCTGAACAGATTATGTTCACGTTACGAGAAATTAAAAGGCCGGGAAACATATCACGCAGTATATTAATACTGACTCTCGCCGTGTGGTTCGTTGCCCCATCCTACTGAAACCAGTAATTGCCATCAAGTTGTTCATACCTTGGCCGGAAAAAAGTTTCACTCATGTGACAATATGTTTCTGATATTACTATTACGTCTGCTGTATTCAAAAAAATATGGACCAATAATTCATGTGGCTGATAGCTCACACCAAACCCTTATCTAAAATTTTGTTTGTTAACGAAGCTATTTGGATACAAATGAGCCTCGTCGCTCATAAACAGACAACGTTCAATATTGAGTTCACCAGCAAACAGATCTACAAATTGTCTGAAAAACTCAAGTTGATTTGGCTATTTAATGGGCTTAGTTCTTGAACAAGTGCTAATGTATAGGGATGGTGTTTAATACACCAAAGTATTCTCTGAACGCTGTTTTTTGTTGTTGTTTTGTTGTTGTACAGTTAAGCGTTGCGGACTTCTAGTATCTTCCAGTCGGTTTTTTTTGTTTGAAATATTACCTTCATTAAGCCACTCCTCATACCATGCCAAAATGGTATTACGGAAAGGTTCATAACAACGATTAAGTTGACGACGGAACGAACGTTGGGTCATAACAACCGATTTTGTATGCAAATAATGTGTAACACTATAAACGAGCTGCTGAATCGTGTAGTTGTTCATGATAACTAATTACACTTAATGTCAAACAAACTCTCATGCCGTCTTGATTAGAATCCGCAAAAACATTCAAAATCTGACTATAAATCAAAAAAAAAATTCCATACTAAAAACCATCAGTGCATTATGGCATTCTCTGTATTATAATGAAACGCTTTTCAAAAATAATTTCATCTCAGTAGGAACTGTGTAACTAGTACTTGCAAATTATTATAAGCCACTTGACTTTCATTTATAACTATTTATCTAATGTCATTTTGACATTTGTCATTTTGTGACCAGCAATATAATTTTTTCTTACAAATATTTTTTTTACTTAATAAACAATACTACCAAATAATGTACATATTGTAAAAAAATAGCTATTTATGTAACCAGTTATGAAATGGGTTATTTTGTGTAACGAAATGGAATGTTTGCAGGACGAGCGAGCGTAGCGAGCGATATCCTGCAAAATGACATGAGTTACACAAAATAACATTTCATAACGTGTTTCATACAAGATTTTATCTAATTTTGACCAAAACATAGATTTATAATTTTTCAGTTGATCTGACATTAAACGTCATAAGTCGTATTAAATAATTAGTGACAGTTTTCATGCTATTGATAATAATTCATTTGAGTTGACAGGTGTTTGTTAATTTAAGTATAAGTATTTACTTTTATTAGCTAAATATTTCGGTGCATTGTACGAGTAAAAATGTCGGATTCAGATTCAGGTGGACTACCAAGCGATATAGAAGAGGCTGCACAAAGTGCATTATCGACTGTAATTCCACAAAAGTCGAAAGCCCAGTACGATTTGGCTTATGAAAAATTTGGGAAGTGGCTTAAAGACAAAAAAATTAAATGTGTTAATGAGAAGGTTTTATTAGCCTATTTCGAGGGAAGAAAGAATCAAAAAGCTTCAACACTCTGGACTCTTCATTCCATGTTACGAAGTGAATTGTCTTTGAAGAAGAATATTGATATTGCAAAATATGCCAGTTTACATGCATTTCTAAAGAGGCAGTCAGAGGGATACCATGCAAAAAAGTCTAATATTTTGTCAAAGGAAAACGTTTCCCGGTTTATGACAGAAGCTGAGGATAAAACATATTTAATGACAAAGGTCGCATTGATCGTTGGAATAGCTGGTGCTTGTCGAAAAAGTGAGCTAACTTTTCTACGTATGGGGGATATTTTAGACGAGTTTTCTCATTTTGTAATAAAAATCCCTAATACAAAGACAAAAGTAACGCGCGAGTTTGTGATCACAGAAGGAAATATTGAAGGGCAAAATTTTCTAGACCTTATTAGAAAATATATTTCTTTGCGTTCACAAAACGTTAATCACGATAGGTTTTTCGTCAAATATAATAATGGTAAATGCGGGGCACAGCCAGTTGGCATTAATACAATCGATAATCTACCGAAAAGAATTGCTCAGTTTTTGAAACTACCAAATCCCTTCTTATTTACCGGACACTGCTTCAGAAGGTCATCGGCTACCTTTTTGGCAGATTCTGGTGCGGATATTTTTAAGGTTAAACGACATGGAGGCTGGAAGTCCAATACTGTATCTGAGGGCTATGTAGAGAATTCTATAGAAAATAAGAAAAGGATTGCCAATGATATTCTTGGTGAATCAAGCTCAAATGTACATTCCGTTTTGCATCATAACATCAGAGTACCTGCCATGAATTCTACGTGTGCAGGAATTAACCTCACCAATTGTTCACATTGTGTCATAAATGTTTATAATGCATAAAATAAAAATTTAACCAGTTTGTGTCATTTAACGTTCCCCTTTATTAACTTGAGATGAAATAATTTTTTCAAAATATTTCGTAACTAGTGATGAAAAGAACTTTTCACAATAGTTACAAAATATTTTACTTTTTGTAACTAGTTACGAAAAGTAAACCGTTTCCTAACGTCATACAGTTTTGAAAAGTGTCACTTTATGTGTCAAAATTAGATAAAATATTTTTATTGTTGGAGCATATTTCCAAAAGGCACAATTTCTTTACAGAGAATGACAATATTCCTACGCGGAATGTAAGCGACAGTTTCACTTGCAGTTGTGGATAATACCGCTTTACATCATGACATTCGTCTAGTCGTGGAGAAGTTTAGGGCTACAGGATCTGTGCTAAAATGCAAAAGTTCTGGTAGATCACGTACACAGCAGAATATTGTTGAACACGTAGACAACCCTGTTGGAGAAAACCCACATATATCAGTTCGTTGCTTATTAGTTTAAACGAACGTATCTTCTAGGACCGTTCATAGAATTTTAAAGCGTATGTATCCATACAAAGTATCGATTGTTCAACAAATCTTACCTAGAGATCACTCTAGTAGGCTTAATTATTGCAACTTCTTTCAAAAAAAATTCAAATATTGACGAACTTCTTGATCTAAGTTTTTTACCGATGAAGCATGGTCTCATTTAAGCGGGTTTGTAAATTAAAAAAATTACAGGACATGATCTATAAACAATCCAAACAATCACATCGAAGTCTCTTTACATCGTGTTTACATCGTGCAGAATGTCATAATTTATAGGAGAAATTCATGGACAACTAAATAATTCTTTTTGAAACACGTTGTATATTACGAATAATATAAAATATAAAACATATTCATTTTCCATGTAATTAGTGAATTTAAGGCAACCAGAAAACAGAATTAGTAATTTGCTTTTTTCATAGAATAGACTAAATGTAATCAGATATCCAAAAATTTTTTATTGGATACCTACCTGTTGTTGGTTACCTGCAATAGCCGAAACCATACGACTACAGATCCTAGCGAAAAGAAAGAACTTTTGTTATAAACTCCTGCATAGGGAGAGATATTAGTTTTGTCAGTTACTGTATATATATTACGAAAGCCTAGATGTACCAATGTAACGTAAGTGAAACTAATTTCCTCTATTAAATAATCATATGTCTCGAACTTTCGGTAATATTTTATTAAATAATACTGATACTATAAATCTTTAATATATTTATGTTTCTTTTCCCCAAATGATTCCTTTTGAGGCTTCATTCGTTATTTATGCAATAATGGTCTGGAAAATCTATTTTTCAGAATGTTTCAAAAATGACGGATAATCGATGAAGAAATACCGAGAATATCAGAATACATTTAGTTGATATTATGTCTATTTACAAGGGAGATACAGGTCGTTGAAAAATTTAGCACAGCCAATGTATACACATACACACGAGTATATGTATGTGTGTAATTCATGATCAAACGTTTTCAGACTTTATCTACTGTCGTAAAATATTCCAGATAGCAAAATTTACCACACGTGGAACCAGTATTTAGCATACATTGCTTTATTTACTTATTATATACTTAATTTTTTAATGAAATGGAGTTATTTATCTATAATTAATCGGTTTTCGAAATTTCAATTTACATTGATTTAATATAGGTACTTCTAAAATTAGCGTCTGTCAAATAAATATAAGTATACACCCTTTCTCCCTCCTTCTTTAAGAAACCCATCAGAAGGCAACAATTAGAAATTCATTAAAGCAGTATTACTGATTCTAACGTGAGTGTACAAAAATATATAAGAGAGCGAAAACGTCCCACACTAAGGCTTCAGCAAGAAACGCACAAAGATAAATGCTTAGCTCATGAAGTTAGCAATCAAAGAACAGAATAAAAGCTTTTATAACTACAGTGATTTTGAAACAAAAGTTATATTAAGTTTTATAAAAATGCGGAACATGGGTCTAATTAAAAAATAAGGAATATGAACATTTTTTTTTAATTCTTTTTGATTGAAAATTATAAAAAAATTATTAAACTAAATGAATAATACAATATTGTTCGAGTTTCACCGTGTGTTTATTATGATCAGCGTTCTCTATTTATTCTGAGCTTCTGTAGGATCTACTATCAGATTGATTTCTCTTGGTTTCCATACTTATATATTTCAGAGCTACACTTGCTTATAACTTTCTTTCAAATATGTGAACATAAACTCGGAAGAAGTTTGTATTGTTAGTAAAATTGGTCATATCCACTGAATTTCCAACGAAAGACGTTTTGGGTAGAAATGTAAACTTAGTTTTATTTATAAAAAAGTTTTGAACACAATTTTGAAATTGCGGTTTTAAAAATATAACATTAACTTTATCTAATACTCGTTGCGTGTGATTTTGTGTATAAATTCCTTTTCTGTTTATGTTAAAAGCTAGTTTTATGTATGTTTACCTTTAATTTATAGCTATTGCCAAAAAGGTCCTTTATTTTTACATTTTATGTCTATTGAAAATGAATATATTAATTTAGTGTTTATTTTAGACTAGCTGTCCTAAGCCACATACACACCAAATTTTATCAAAATCGATTGTATATTTTGTTAGTCTATAGAGAACAAATGAAATGTTTTTGATTTATATATATATATATATATATATATATATATATATATATATATATATATATATATATATAATATGAATTGATAAATAAAGGGAATAATTTGAATTAGTTTTAAATGCTTATAGTTACAATATGTTAAGTATTATAATACCTACCTTGTCTAGTCGGTTTGTTAGACAAAAGCTTAGTAGATGTCGCTCTGACAATTTATAGCATAAGTAGATATAGACTAAATAAATAATTTTAAATAATCCTTTGCAAAGTTGAGCGCCAGCTAATTTAACATATTAAATTAACAAAACAATATGAAATTATGATACTTATGTGTAGAGCAAGATCTCTTATTCTCAGGAGCCGATTCTTCTTTTCAAAATCAAACCTTGTTTTGTATAAATTATAAAAATCTTGCATTCAAACTTATAATAGGTAAATGTGCAATATCACAAGCATACGGAATTAAATTAAATAAACGATAAATAAAAATGTTTTATGTGTGTTGTGAAATTTCAAGTTTAATGATTATTTTTAGGAAATTATGTTTTAAATTAATATATATCTAAATCAGCTGGTATCGTGAGTTAATCACGTGACATAATGTTTGTGCACATGGTGGAAATATTTATATTAAACATATGATACAATAAATGTGAATAATATTGGTTTAAATAGTGATTTTAGCAAGTATAAAACATTTATGAAAATATTATTTGTAATTTGCAATTTAACCATTCAATTTCAGGTAAGTTTGACCTTATATATATTTCTAACTTTGAGTTCGATTATTATGATACAAAAACAATAAGGTTAAGTTTGACCTTATATATATTTCTAACTTTGAATTCGATTATTATGATACAAAAACAATAAGGTTATGTCATTACAACGTACAAATATTCATATAAAATAAATATAACTTTATAAATATGTGTATTCCAATGTACGGGAAATGATTTTCAGGAAATGCTCGGGTTCAATTGGAAAGCAGAAGGAGTTTGATGCTGGTGTGTTTACAGTAATCTGGTACATGGAGAGACGCCTACGGTTTTTAAAGGATTTATCCGTATAAGTCAGGTATGCGGTTCCATTTTATTGTTCTAACGATGTGTGAATATTATTGGAAACGTTTAATGGTAAGTATATATCAATTTTAAGATGTTTAATGATATTTTAAGTTTAGCAATAATTTTTAACGTGGTTTTTCTAACAACAACCCAAGCGACGCCCTTATCTATTGTTTTTTTATTCTCCGCCTCTATACGATTTATTTTGGCTTAATGCAAGTATTTAATTTTGTATTTGTTCTTTATGACTTATTTTATATCTCATGTTCATAATAGTCTATTAATTTCATATGTTTGTAAGATAAAATAGATGATTCTCGTGGTAAGTTAATTCAAATCAAAAATATTACAGTCGATAAAATAGATTTCCATACGATATTAAAATTATTAATTAAGTTAATTATATTCGGATTTACAAATAAATTAATGAATTTTGATAATGAAAAATGATCTATAAAAATTATTCTAAATAAATTTTATAATTAAATACGCGGTATTAACTTTAATATCTTACACTGTAATTGTATGGTCTTCATTCGTAATTCTTAATCTAACGCTTATTTCTAACATTGATATTCCTTTTCTTCCAGTTTCTGGTAACAAGATGCACCACATATATATATATATATATATATATATATATATATATATATATATATATATAACATTTGATAAATTATTGGAGTTTTTCGGCTTTATTATATGAAATATTTACAAATATTAAATTAGAATGTATGTAATTGCAGAGTAAGTGGGGATGTAAACATTGCTGTCTACAAATTACAAAGCAAATCATACGAAATTTTTATTTGAAAAATATAGTCTACGTTGGGACTCGAACCCAAGTCTACAGCTATCCGGGCTATCGCCTTTACCACTAGGTCACAATAGACCCAGGTTCAAGCTATATAGAAATGCATTATAAAGTAACAGTGTTAATGAATCAGATGTCAGTTATTTGAATGTAGATGTCAAGCTGAAAGCAGATGTCAGTTTTGAAAGCTCATGTCAGTTTTGATAGCAGATGTCAGTTAGTGAAAGCAAATGTCAGTTATTGAAAGCAGATGTCTGTTTTGAAAGCAGGTGTCAGTTATGAAAGCAAACGTCAGATTAGAAAGCAGATGCCTATTTTGAAATTAGATGTGAGTGACTGAAAGTAGATGTCAGTATTTTGAGAGCAGATGTCTGATTTGAATGTTTGAAAATGCTAATTATTACTCCATAGCTACTTAGATTTGGTTACTTTAATTCCCATAACAAACTTAATTCCTATAAACATTATTAAAATATGTGGCATCTTAATGAATCAAAATTTAGACAAAATATTTATACTATTACATATACAATTTTCATAGGTTTTGTTTGCGATTATATAGTCTAACTCGAAATGTATAACTTAATAAATTCTATTTCAACGTGAAATTTAAAACAAATGTCTAAATTTACTGTTTATTTTTATGCCTTTTTAGCCCAGATATTACCAGGGTCCTTTTAAAAGAACGCTTGACAGTTTTCTGCTTTATTATAATATTTAAGATTAGAAGTAGGTGGCACTAGTATATTTATACTCTATAGATATGTGACAAGCTGTTAGGTCAGTACACGAGCGTTTCATTTAAAAACGAAATTTCGGGCAAGATGTGCTCGGTATCTCAGTTTCATAGAGGCGTACTAAATGTAGTATTGTTGGCAAGTCTTTGTCATCTCTCTATCTAAAAGAATTATAATAAAACATCAGAGAAGGTTTTGATATAAAGAACTAAATAATTTTTAGTGTTATTTTCACCAAAAAGGCTTTTTGTTGCTCATATTCATAAGAAATCTATGAATAACTATGGTTAACTGTAAGAGTATGCGACATGACATCAGTGTACGGTATCGACGATACAATAAAAATGTAAATCATGTATTTACAAATTGTTTTTAGGTGATGCTGTAGAGTTAGGTGAAGTTATGTGAGAAGAAGACTGAGGTTATGAAGAAAAGAGCAACAAGTTTTGAGTAAGTTTTGTTATTATTAATTGTTGTAGTAATAATTAATTTTAATATATTACATAGAAATTTATCTTTATAACGAGTTTTCCAAGTATGCACAAATATAAATGTAAAATTCCAGTTGCAAAAATCTATATTATTCCAATATTTTTCCTGATTCGAGTTATCAAAATAAACATTTCTTCATTCTCCCTTCTGATGATGGTAGAAAACAGGTATGCTTGAACTCTATTTTAAAATTTGTATTATAAATAACTTATTGTCTTCTCATTCCATCGGGTTCAATTGTGAGGAGGTTAGTGGGCATATCTTAGCTAATCTGCAATAATTTATGACTTCTATTGAGCCTAAAAGTGCCAAGACATTAGATACGAATGAATTAGAAGATCCTCCTCTTCTTCCGGTTAATGGTGAGAGTGATTTTAAATATCAAGCTGTGACCTATGTATTTGGATCCTTCCTAAAAAGGCTTAATTTACCCAATGTGAGGTTTGCAAATTTGTTTAGATTTTCTGCTAACATAGAACCTCATCACACATTTACAATGTTTAAGGAATTTAGTAAATCAGATAATTTTCTTTATCCCACACTTAGTTTGGTATCATATGTTAATAACATTTGCGATGAGATGGTTGTATTGTTAAAAGCATTTGGTCATGTATATTCTATTCATAAGAAAATGTTGGTAACTTTGTAGAAGGTTAGTTTTTCATGGAATACTTGTGTTAAATCCGATTATCAAACTTTAATTGAAGAGCAGATCTTAAATATATCTATTAGTTTAATTGTTAATTAATTTCATGATGACATTTGTCAGTCTTCTATTGATAGAACTTTGTATCGAAACTCAAGAAAAATTAGGCAACTTATGCATTTTTGGAGATAAATTAGGTTCTTGGTAAGAAAGCAAATTTAGGGTCTTCTAATCTTTTGTGCATATGAAGAATTGTCATTATTTTATATTGCTGTTTATTAGAATTTATGTTTATTTATTGTTATGAATATATAGTTTATTTTGTTTTATTGCCAGAATATTGCATTTTTTTTATATATTTGTTTATTTTAAATATTTATTTTTTAACAGAATTGATATTTACTTATAAGCACATAAATACTTGTCTGTGATTTCTATATTTATAGATATATCGCACTGATGAGATCAAAAAAGATCGAAACACGTATGTATTTAGAGCCTATTTAGAACAAAAAAAAAATATTATAGTAATTTAAAAATGCCACCATCGCTGTTGTTTTTGAATTTAGTACTACCATATCCACATCAGGGTGCGCTAGCGTAAGGGTCTAATTTTTAGCGAGGTGTGAGTGAATTTTATATGATATGCCCTTTCGGTCAGTGAAATTCAATTTGGAGAGCGTTTTTATAGTTTGTATAGTGTAATTTTTCGATACATTACATAATAGTGCGAACCATGGATACTTGTAGGTAAGTAAAAACATTATATTGTGATGACTCATCCAATAACGCGTCACGCGTCATTCCTCTGGTGTTTTCTCGAGGCCTACGAGAACGCTCTAGAAGAGTATTCACCACGATATAAAAGCCGCGTCGAAGAAGGGATGGGTCATTGAATCCTAGAGCCTCGCGCAGTAATCATAAATATATATACATAAATATAAATACATAAATGTGCTTATTGTTAATAGTTAGTTTTATATTCGCGTCGAAGAAGGGATGGGACATTGAATCCTAGAGCCTCGCGCAGTAATCATAAATATAGATACATAAATATAAATACATAAATGTGCTTATTGTTAATAGTTAGTTTCATATTGTTATACGTTTTATTATTTATATAGTGTGTGTCTAAAGTTATTGTTAGTTTTATTTAAGAACCAGAAAAGACAAACTTTACAATATTATTATTAATTTTTGCTATATGTTATAATAAATTCTTATATGCATTGATGATAGTACGTACCTATAGGTTAGGATGTTTCAATTTTAACCAAACGTTATTTTTCTATATAGCCTTGAATATTGCCATCCTTTTAAAGAGTCACTAGCAATATAGACCACTTTCATTTTCATATATTCAAAAATGTATATATTATCTATTTTCATTATTATTATTATTATGTAGTTACTGGAATAGACACAGGCCGTTGACAGCCGACGAACTTCTCGCAGAAATGGTAAATCTCTCCAATGATAGCAATAATTTATCGCCAATTGATGTCATAATTTTTCTATCGGATAATGCAAACAATAATGTAACTGATGAAGGTTCTGATGACAAAAGAAATCGTAACTCTCAACAACCTTCCTGGCAGCCAGCTAAGGACGAATGCAGAAGTTTTGGAATAACATAATTTTAGATAGTGAACCAGATCGTTTGCAACTTATGCTTCAGAAATAAATGAAAATTATGAATCTGAAGATGACTTTCTTTGTCGACATTTATTACCAACTGAAAAATTTCTAGCAGATACTCTAAAATATTAAACACAACGAAATCATTTTCATGGAGTAACCAAAATGCTGGATTTAAACAATTTACTGCATGACTGCCTGTGATAGGGCCAACAAAGAAGAAAAGACCCTTGGGGCTTTTTCAGTCTTTCTTTAACGATGATATTATACATATTGCTTTGAACTGTGGTTTTTATATTTACTGTACCACCGTTCACGACAAATCTACCCAACTAGGATACTCAGTCGGTTTATTTCCAAAAATGGGACTGCTTTCTTCTCAGGGTTCCAATCGGAAACGTGGAATAAAAAACGTATATTAGGCGCCATTCAAAATTTTTTTGAGAAATGTTAAAATAATATTTCTTTAAGTTACTTGTTATGTTCTTGGTGAAAGGATAATTAAATCATGAGCACAGTATTAAATTTAAATGAATATTTAATACAACAAAAAATCAAAAAAAGAAAAAAATCTTCATAAAGTATAAAGATTGTGTAATAATATACTTATTACACCTAGAGGTAAAAATTTCATTGATAATGACAGCTAAATGAAATAAAAAACCTTCTATGACTTCCGAACAAATTAACTAAATCACAAAGACTATTTTTAATTTCTCCCCAAAGAACAATATAAAAACATAAACAAACTTGACAGCTCGATCAAAAAATTTACTACATGCGCGCTCACATGTAAAAAAAAAATGCCCTTGAAATCCAAACGTATAAAATTTTACAATTATATTTTTTTTACTTAGAAATTTTAAAAATCCTCTTTGTCATCTATCTCAATTAATTAAGACTAAACCTCTTTACAACAATATCAATACAATAGAAATACAATATTCAAATATGTTAAATTACGTAATAAGATATCTTTTAAATATATATATATATATATATATATATATATATATATATATATATATATATATATATTTACTTACATAAAAAGTTTGTGTGAGACACGTAGACAAGAAAACGTTGTATTAAGTTTAAATCAATATAACGAGACTACAAACTCGCAGAATATACAGGAAATTGATATAACAAACACCATCAACTAATTAACTCAAAATCAAACCGAAGTTACTTTCAATAGATAATTATCTATTTTCTAAAATAAAATGAACGTTCTCATCTAACTGTTAACTTGTGTCTAAAGATTTAAAATTGTCTCTCAGTCCACATCAAGTGCGGCGGCTTCAATGTAAAACTAGTTTTTTCACCGGGCACATGAAATATATATACATGTTGAAAATAATGGTACAAAGATTTATAATAAATTTTTAATATTTATTGGGGAAAAAACCATAGCATTTCCCCAAAATCATATAATGGATAAGCCTGTACATGTCAAAATCTTATACATCATATGATTTTCCGCACTCGTAGAAAATTAACAGTTTCGCACACTGTCACTTCCGTTCCCCGCACTCAGGCAATGCACAGTTACATTTTGGACCATCCTCCTCGATGTGCACCTGTGAAACGAACAGCTGCAGAGCACCCATGTAATTTATATCTTCTTATAAAACAGAATTACCAAATTCGAAACTATTTCTGCTATTTATGTCATTTTGTGTTTTGACATATTAATAGATCTTATGTCATTTTGATTGTTGACATAATAATAGGCCTTGTCCCATACATTGCAGACGAAGAACACTCCAGAGTAAACAGTAGTCGGCGAGTAGTTGATATCTTCAACCTCCAGGACATTTGTCACTCACATAGATTTCATATGGAAGAGAAAAAAAAACATTTGTAATAATGCTTGTCAAGCATACACATCAATAACCATAACATAACTTTAATCGCTAATAATTTTCCATTAATTAATTCTTCTCGCACAATAAAACTTTTATTTAATTATCTTAATTTCATAAAACATCTTTAAAATTATTTAAAACTTTCATCCTGTTGGATCTGAAGGATCACCTTATACTCAAAAGCCCCCTCAGCATATTCTCTATTATATTCATTTAGTTCAACATAATTAAAATTACTTTTATTGTTATACATCCTAGATAACGCATCGGTAGTAACATTTAGCACTTCCTTTATATGCCTAATTTCAAAATTATACTCTGACAATAACAAAGACCAGCGATATACTCTATTATTTTTAAACCTTGTACTCAAAAGTGATGTCAGCGCTGCATGATCTGTTTCTACTATGAAGTTCTTTCCCAATAAATAAAATCTAAGCTTTTGAACCGCGTGTACTACAGCTAACATTTCTTTTTCACGAATAGTATATTTAACTTTCGTTCTCTCATTATTCCAACAAAATTTATCATTCTTTTTAAGCATTTCATACAACGGTGCACTTGCTCGTGCCAGGTATGGTATAAAACGTTTATAATAATTAATTATGCCTAAGAACTTTCTTAACATTCTTACATTTTTAGGTAGTGGATACTCTATAATTAGCTCCAGCCTACTTTGATCCACACTGACATATCTAGGAATTATATTATACCCTAAAAACTTTATTTCATTCTTAAAAAATTCACACTTCTTTATATTTAGTTTTAATCCCTCACTTACCAATACTTCCATTATTTTTTTCACATGTCCCAAGTGCTCCTGATAATTCCTACTATAAATTAAAATATCATCTATATAATGTACAACATGATCTTCATAAAGTTCCAGTATTTGTTGCATAGCCCTTATTAACGCCGCTGCAGAACTGCTTAAACCATATGGTACAGTCCTAAATTGATATACCCTTCCATTAACCATAAAGCCACAATATTTCCTGGATTCTTTTTCTAATGGCACCAACCAAAAAGCGCTCCTCAAATCCAATTTACTATATACTTTTGCATTGCCACACTTCAACAATAATGCTTCTATTGTTATCGGAGTTTCAAATTGAGCTTTTGTTCGCTCATTAAGTCTGCGCGCATCCAAACATAATCTAATGTCTCCTGATTTCTTCTTCACCACAACTAAACCTCGTTTTGCCTTGTTCTATTATTCCAACTTGTAACATCTTCTTTACTTCCTCTTCTACCTGTTGTTGAATATTCTTGGGAATTGGATAGTTTCTAATTTTAAAAGGTTTTGTCTCATCTACTTCTAACGAATGTCGATAATTTCTGGCGATACTGGGAAACTTGTTTACTAATTCTATATTATTCTTTATTATCAATTTAACTTCTTCTTCATATTCTTTATCACAATCTATTTTCAACAAATCATTATCTTCGGGAATTCCACTTCACCCTCATTTTATTTCTTCTAACACCATTAATTCCTTTTCTTCCAATACTCCAACTTCTTCATTTTCTTCTATATTATTTATTTTATCCATACAGTTTATTTTCTGCATACAATTTATAATTTTCTCTTCATCTCCAGCCTCCTGTATCCATTGCACATTTTTATTATTAATTATTATTTTCTTTTTATTAATATCTATTGTTGTATTAATTTTATCTAACAAATCTATTCCCAGTATTCCATATCTTCCTAAACCTTTTACTACTATAAATTCTCCGATAAATTTATTATTTTCTATTTTAAATTCGACTACATAAATCTTATTAACTACAGCTATAATCTTTTTCGTAGCTGATACAATTGTAATTTTACTTGTGGGTACATATTTCCCTTCCTTATTCTTAACTAACCATTGAACAACTTTTTCATCCAAAAATGACGTTTCACTACCAGAATCAATTAAACAATAACATTCGCTTTGTCCTATATTAATCTTAATGTGTGGCAAACTCGTATTTATCGCGCAATCTGACTTATCATACAATAATGCAAAACTTTCTCTCTTTTTGGTTGGCCCTATTAAAAATCCTTACTACAAGCAAGCTCTGATTTATTTTTTTCGTGTACTTTGACTTTTAAATTAAAATTAGGGCTTATATTTTTATACCTTGTACCTGTGTATTTCTTTTGATCTATTATACGTTCTTTTACATCATCTCTATTTGAATTATTTCTTACTCTATTTGGGGAAGCCATTCTATTTCTATTAATTTGAGTATTATTATTATTCATAGGTCTTTCTGATCTCGGAGGTGTATTATTTAAATTAACTCTTGAATATTCATTTCTTTTAATATTACTATCTGAATAATTATTGTAATATCTATTACCACGCTCCGCATCATCTAAGCTTTTAATAATTCCATAAACTGTTGCATATCATTTATATTGTGTATTGCTACTGCCTGACTGACTTGAGAATCAAAGTGTCTACTCAATTGTGAAACCAAATCTAATTCACTAATCTTAGGGGTTAAATATTTTAATACCGAGTACCTTTTCATGACATAGGTTTCTCTCGTTTCATTATTTCCGATATTATATCTACCAAATAATAATTCTTGTCTTACCCTAGTCTGCTTATTTCGTCCCGAGAATTGATTTGTGAACCTGACTTCAAATTCGTCCATAGTCATTACCTCATCTGACACCATCTCCCACCAAACCATAGCGTCATCCTTCAGACAGTTTCCGATCTTTTGCAACTTTTTCTCGTCCCCTGGCACATCTTCCAAACTAGCTTTGATTTTCTTTAAGAAACACAAGGGATTTGTGTTTGACATCCCATAAAATTTAGGTAACACTTCACTTTGTACAGGAACAGGAATATAAGTGGGTATATTTACTTCATTTTTTACTTTTCTTACTTCTTCTATTTCCTTTCTTAATTGTTTTTCCATATACTTCATTTGTAGTTTTGCAAATTCTCTTTTTTCCACTTCTTTTGACAATTTACTATTTAAAACCATTATATTTTCTTCCATATCTTGTTCATTTGATACTTGCAACGAGTCCATGCCCCTTATTATAACTTCTTCTTGGCTTGTATTACTTAACGCCATTATTTTTGCCATCATTACATCCATTTTCTCTTCCATTCTCTTCTGTCTTTCTTGCATTTCTATTATCATGTTCATTATACTCTTATCCCTGTTTACTCCTTCGTGCCCCTCTTCATGTATGGTGTTTGTTTTTACTTGACCTAATACTGCCCTTGCTTCTTCCAAAGATTCTTGACTTCCAGCTACTTGACTCGGCTGCCTCCATTCTCGCCCTGATTTCATTATTGCTTCCATTTTTTGTGCTCTGTTTTTTCTTTCAACCAATATTGCTACTGTTCCAAAGTTGGCCTAGCCAATATTATATATGCTATTTCTGTTCGCCCCAAGCTTGGCCTCGCCAAAAATATGCTATGAACTGTGGTTTTTATATTTACTGTACCACCGTTCACGACAAATCTACCCAACTAGGATACTCAGTCGGTTTATTTCCAAAAAATGGGACTGCTTTCTTCTCAGGGTTTCAATCGAAAAAGTGGAACAAAAGAAGTATATTAGGCGCCACCCAAAATTTTTTTGAGAAACGTTAAAATAATATTTCTTTAAGTTACTTGTTATGTTCTTGGTGAAAGGATAATTAAATGATGAGTACAGTATAAAATTTAAATGAATATTTAATACAAAAAAAAAATAAAAAAAATAATATACTTATTACATCTAGAGGTAAAAATTTCATTGATAATGACAGCTAAATGAAATAAAAAACCCTCTATGACTTCCGAACATATTAACTAAATCACAAAGACTATTTTTAATTTCTCCCCAAAGAACAATATAAAAATATAAACAAACTTGACAGCTCGATCAAAAATCTACAACATGCGCCCTCATATGTAAAAAAAAATTGCCTTTGAAATCCAAACGTATAAAATTTTACAATTATATTTTTTTTACTTAGAAATTTAAAAAATACTCTTTGTCATCTATCTCAATTAATTAAGACTAAACAACAATATCAATACAATAGAAATACAATATTCAAATCTTTTAAATTAATAAGATATCTTTTAAATATATATATATATATATATATATATATATATATATATATATATATATATATATTTTTACTTACATAAAAAATTTGTGTGAGACACCGTAGACAAGAAAACGTTGTTTTAAGTATAAATCAATATAACGAGACTACAAACTCGCAGCATATACAGGAAATTGATATAACAAACACCATCAACCAATTAACTCAAAATCAAACCGAAGTTACTTTCAATAGATAATCTATTTTCTAAAATAAAATGAACGTTCTCATCTAACTGTTAACTTGTGTCTAAAGATTTAAAGTTGTCTCTCAGTCTACATCAAGTGCGGCGGTTCAATGTAAAACTAGTTTTTTCCCCGGGCACATGAAATATACATACAAGTTCAAAATAATGGTACAAAGATTTATAATAAATTTTTAATATTTATTGGGGAAAAAACCATAGCATTATGTTACAAAACTGTCCGAATATTCCGTAAAAAAAATGATACTACAGACGCAACACTGGGAAAAATTAACGACTCATTGGTTTTCTTCTTCTAAGCGGATACGTTTGTGTTTCAAGGCGTTTCAATTACTGGAAGTCGGCTGAGGGCTAACATAATACATTGAGATAATCTGCAATCATATATAATGAAAAATATTTATTCGTGTAATAAATTCACTTTAGATAATGCAAAGGCTAGGCGTATATTTAAAAGCTTAAATGAAAGATTTTTAAAATTTTCTCCCATAGAAGAGATCTATAGCATCGATAGACCTTAGATTCCATATTATGGGCGCCACCTTTGTATGCAATTTATAAGTAGCAAGCCTATAAGTTGGGGCTTCAAATTTTGGTCAGCGATAACTCGTGCAGTATATGTTACTTGGTTTGATCCATATCAAGGCGTTTCGACAAATATAACAGATCAGTTAAATTTCCATTTGTGATAATAGGTTACAGAACATACATAGGACCAACATGATCAAGTGCTCCCGTAAAACTTTGTGGAGTATTTAAGTCAACACTAACAAAAACACAAGCCTCTTCCACCATTCCATAGAGTCCCTGGCATCAAACAAATGAAATGTATATGTATTCAGAATGAATGTTGACATTGGTAAAGAACATACTAATTTTCACGAATGCGAGAATTTGTGAAAAGCTGCAGGTTTTCATTAAAAACTCTATTACTCATCTTTTTATATTTCTTGATAAATGCCTTTACTTTGTCGTCTACTGAAAATTGATTTTTCTTTTACCTTGAAATTTTAGATGAAGTCATTGAGCCGATTAAAAATATCAGATAAGTAGGCTAATGTTGTGAATCGTAGTTCATCTGCACCTCAGAATATAACACGAATATCCAGCTTAGCATTAAGTTTGTAATTTACTCTAGTACGTACCTGACGGAGCCACTGTGTTGACGAAACAATTTAATTTTCATTTTAAATTATGGATCTTCCTCAAGTAATAGCCGGATCAATCTAGTAACTTCTTAGCATTCCTTCTCGAAAAAGCCACCTTACCTGTGTTTGTAGTAGCAACTGAATATAGCCACAGTCCATTTCTGAACACAGTTTCGAAAATAAATGAAAGTTTAGAGCCCAAGATTTCATAAAATGAACCATATTTATGGCCTCCTGCAAAACACTTTTAAAATTTTTGGAGCATATAATTTACTGCTAAAGCATCTTTGTAGATGCTGCAATGACTTACAGCGCAATATTTTAAAATCGATTTTGCTTTGGTAGCAACAGCTCTATACCTCCTCGTCATAGTACGAACGCCATCAAAACGGAAGCCGACGCACTGTCACCAGTCCCGTCCGTTTTCTGAAAAAAAACATTCAATTCCGTGAAAATATCATAGGCAGAAATTTGTGTCGACAGTCCCTTAAAAATAAATATTTCTTCTTGAATGTTAGCTTGACACATAATATTCCACCTAAACCGTAAAATTGTACCTAGTGTGTTACATCTGTTCTCTCATAAAATTGTATGGCAAAAAAATCGCTGTTTCTTGAGTTGAGCCATTACATTTACTTAACAATTAATGCCAGACTTTAGTACTATGACGAACGCTATTTTACAGTGGAATCATGTCTAGCTGTTTAGCTAACGATTCGCCCAATCTATAAGTCACCATACCAGCAGATAACTCCTCTTCATCGATTGTATGAGCTTTTCAGCATTTTGCTGCACGTAAGCTCACTACGAGAATTGCTTCCGATGTTTTTACAGTACTGCCAGTAAAGGACGACATAACTTTCTTTTTGTTAAGTTTCGAACGAAATAATTCTCATACTCGTTTTCTAACATCGAATGTTTGGTACTTAGATGACATGTCGATAATAAAGGCTTCATACTCTGGTTTGAAAGCATTTTAAAACAGCTTATACATTGGGGGCATAACTCATTTAACATCTGTCACCGTAAATCCAGTACTAATGTACTTTAGATCATATTTTCTTTCTAAATTTAGTTTTTTAGAAATAATTTTCCCATCTTGAATTAACGCACATTCTGATTCTGTAGCAGATTTTTATGGTGCAGGTACAGGATTTTCATCGAATAAATTTATGCCAATAACCCACATATCTATATTTTTATTTTCAGGACAACTATTCAACTTTAAACAAATAAATAAGTAATAATACAGTTTTAATAGATCGGCATTCATTTAATTTTTACGACGGATCTAGATGAGTTTATAAACATATCGAATATACGTGAACGCATTTACAAGGCCGCCACATGCATTTGCTTATGTCTTGCGTACCACCATTGAAGAATCTGTGTTTTCACTAGCAATACTGCCCCTGCATTAGAGGCCTATATAACATGCCGCAGACTCTCGCAGGAATCATCAGAATGGATCGTAGTAGTTCTACATATATATGTTCTGCGAAAGCTTGTAACCATATATTATATGTACAATAATATTTTATCAAAAAGAAGAATATTTAAAACTATTTTTACATTTTTTTAGGTTCTTAGCTTTTCTTCAGAAGAGGGAAGCTTATTGGAAAATTACTTTAGTGTTTCATTTAATGGATTTTAAGTAAAATTTTCATTTAATGGATATAAATAAAATTATATATAATTCAATTTATTGTGTATAGAATAAACAATGTTGAAGTTTTTATTATTAGAATTAAATACAAGAAACAAATTGTTTATTATTTGTTATACAATTGTTATTATATGTTATTATGTTGTTATAATAAAAAAGTTTAAGTCTATCAATAAGTTAAACACGTATTACGCATTTGTTACAAATGAAACAGACATGCAAATATACACGTCTGTTTCATTTGTAAGTTATACAACATATTGAAAAAACTTTAGGATATTTCAAATAAATTTTATCCATTACCACGAAGATTGAAATGTTTATGTAAGTTGCACAAAGCATTACATTATTAAATAAAGAAAGTAAAGTCTTATTAATCGAAGAAACAAGTTTGTGAAAAAAATTCTGAAGAACTTGAGTCAGTTAATGATATTATAAACTTCTCGATATCATCTTCTATTTTATCTATTCTGCACATAAAAATTTATGATTCTATACTTTTTTAATATGTTCAACATAATTACGCAGGTTTTCCTCTGAAATATTATTAAATGCTTCATCTGTTAATGGTGTCAGGTCACGTATTTTAAATGTAGCATTATTGGTTTTAATAAAATGTTTCAATTGAGCCCACATCATTTCAATTGGGTTAAGCATATAATGATAAGGTGGTAACCTTAATATATAATGCCCTCTTTTTTCTGCTTCATTATCAAGGCAATGATCATTATATCTATGTTTAATTTGTGCAACTATATGCAATTATAAACTTCTCGATATCATCTCCTATTTTATCTATTCTCCACATAAAAATTTATGATTCTATCCTTTTTTTAATATGTTCAACATAATCACGCAGGTTTTCCTCTGAAATATTATTAAATGCTTCATCTGTTAATGGTGTCATGTCTCGTGTTTTAAATGTAGCATTATTGGTTTTAATAAAATGTTTCAATTGAGCCCACATCATTTCAATTGGGTTAAGCGTACAATGATAAGGTGGCAAACTTAATATCTAATGCCCTCTTTTTTCTGCTTCATTATCAAGGCAATGATCATTGTATCTATGTTTAATTTGTGCAACCATATGTAGGAGATCTCGTTTTAGCATTATTTCTGCAGTGTGAACCCCTTTATCTATTAACCATTCTAAAATAATTCCTCTTTTTTCTGGTTCATTATCAAGGCAATGATCATTATATCTATGTTTAATTTGTGCAACCATATGTAGGAGATCTCGTTTTAGCATTATTTCTGCCGTGTGAACCCCTTTATCTATTAACCATTCTAAAATATCATTTTTTTGTCCAATTTGTTATTGGAATTCTCTCTAGTTTTCTGCTCTGATATGTGGCATTATCTAAGACGATAATTGTATGAGGTGGTAAATTAGGTAGCAGTTGATTTAAAAAACATTCTTCAAAGTTTTCTGCACATATTTCATCATTTACATCGGCAGTATTTCTTTTACACAGTAATGTAAATTTTGCACCAGGTATAAATTCTTAGCATGAATTTTATCAAACCTTTGCCCACCACCAGTAGATGGTGTGAGCCCTGTACTACAGCCTTCAATAAATGCCTGCCGACAGGTATTAATAGTTGTATCTGTCCCCGCTTTGCTTATAAAATGCCCAACATTAACTGAAGATTCGTCGGTATATACAATATTTCTTCCTTCCAGTCGAAATTATTTGATTTGTCGTAGATAATTATGTCGCCATCTTATAACGCCATCACGTTCATTAAGAACTGTCCTCTTACCAACTTTTTCATAAGCAACACCAATGTCTTTCAATAATCAAAAAGAAATTATGCACTTTATGTCGAATAATAAGCTGCACATGTTCATCATGTCTTTGTTCGAGTGTTTTTCTATAAACCACTTCTTGTCGGCATTTGTCTACGTGGGCTTGTAAATCTCTGTGATTTTCGTACTGCATATACAACGGTTTTATTACAACCAAGAGTTTGACAAGTTTCATCAACTACTGCTGATACACCCATTGTTTTATTAAAGCAGTTAAAGGCATTACAAATCATATGCCGTTCTCTAGATTTATAAGCTTCACCTTGCCGTCTTTTTTTAACTGAAAACTCCATAGTAAAGTGCAAATACAACAAAACTCAGATACAGTAAATGCCCGTACATCTCATAATTAGAACTTACGCGTATTGAAAAATATATATATATATTTCTTATTAGTTGTAAAAAAAACTGGTTGTGTAACTACTAAAGATACGAAATAAATAAAAAAGCAAACTAATATACAATGAAACACAAACAAAGCTAAATGACAGATTACAGTGCAGTGACAGATTGAACAAATGTTACTATAATTACGATTTTAAAACATTGTACATGCTAGAAAAGGATGTATGAATTGTCAAGTATGTAAGATAGCAAAAGAAGAAAATAGTCCATAAGAACCTGTACTTTTTCTAAGGTTGAAACGAGCTATATTTACAAATGTTCTTTTTTTTTGCAAAATATTTGATGATGTAACTCTTGTTGCGCTCCTTGAAAGTTTTGAAACAAAAGGACTTGCAATGCTTGTTAATCAAAATTTTTCACACGGCTACGATAACATTCATCTTCTAGATTATCATAAAATAGCTTTATGCCATAAAAACAACATTAATTATTACTAGACCTGATCTAAAAGTGAAGGATAGAATACCGCCTCATTCTGAGCAAACGCAACGATCCGAATGTATGAATATTTCTCCCGCTCCAAATACAAATCCCCTGAACGCGTTTAGCCAATCACAACACAGTCTGTCTCATTCCGAGCAAACGCAACGATCCGAATGTGCAATCGATGTCATATGTCATACATACACTCCAAATCACGAAAGATGATCCCTGCGTCATTGATCTATAGTTCTATCAACGACATTCAAAGAATAATCTCGACATCCGAATAACAAACAGTAACTACTTGTATGACAAGAATAGCTTGAACGAAAGTATGTGTTTTCTAGCAAAGACATACGGCTCAAGCAATTTATTTGAGTAAGACAAAGACGGGATTATTACCTACTCCGTGATAAATACACACATTTCCGCTTAGTAGTTCTGATTTCTGTCGTTACTCGTTGACATTTGACAACATACATTCGTTGATATTTGATGGAATTGTTATTTATTTTCATTTTATAAATACATATTTTTTGAAATTTATTTTTAATCACTAGAGCAGTGTAAGGAAGAAATTTGGAAAAATTGTGTTATACACACGGAAAGTATTATAAAAAAATGGTATGATAGAGAAAATACATTTACATTGTGAAATCAATGGCTTTATAATTAACATTGATGATTCAAGCAGCAGTGAAGATATAGTGATTATTGATTAACAATACTTCCTATATGACCGTAGATAAAAAAACTGTTTTTACTTAATCTATATTATAACCCAAGATTAAGCCAACGTACGTGCTACACGTCGCTTTTAGTTCACGCCAAATATATCAAATTTTCTTGTGTTGGCAGTAAAAGTATCAAGTATTAGTATACAGCTGATTAGTTGTTTATGTATTGTTAGTTTATACTTTTAGTAACTGATTTTTTATGCAACAAATACAATGATATTAATACAAATAATCATAGAAAATGTTACACATGCAATTGCCAGACTGTGGCCACAATTTTTATCTAAATATGTTAAAGGTAGAAAAATTACAGAAACAGATTTTATCAAGTAGCTAGATTTCCTAATGTACTAAGTAGAATTGATTGCACTCACATGAGAAAACAATCTCCTAGTGGTAATAATGCTGAGCTGTACCGAAACAGAAAAGGATATTTATCATTGAATATTCAGGTAATAGGAGATTCTCAATTAAGAATTTGTGACATCGTAGCCAGATGGCCAGGATCTACACATGACCAAACAATTTTGAATGGATCGGCAATAAAAAGAAGCTAAGAAAATGAACATTTCAATAACTCAGTTATACTTTGTGATAGTTGTTACAATATTACAAAATATTTATTAACCTCTTTAGCAAATCTCAAAGTCGAGCAGAACAATTGCACGATGAATCCCATTTTAGAACCAGAAACTGGATTGAAAGATTTTTTGGTGTCTTAAAAAGATTTCCAATCTTATTACATATATCGTATGAAAGTTAATGTGGAACTCTCAAAAGCAATAATAGTATCAGTTCATTTTGCAAATTTATGCTAATATAGACTATTATACTATCTTCTAAATATTTTTTATATTTCCTTTTTTTTTGTATATATACTCATAATAATTTTATTATTAAACAAATAATAAGGCAATTTTGTTAAATGATTACATATGTATATTAACTTGTCTAAACAAATTAGTGATATGTTTGTATATGGGGGTGATAGAAGAAGGCCTTTGGAAGAAGGAGAAGCTGTTATTAAAGCTGGACATATTGTTTTGTGCGGTTTTTTAAATTCAAGTATAATAGGATACTGTTTGAAAACTTCGCAAATACATTCTGAACCACACATGATTACTATAAAGATAGAAGATAACAAAGTTTGGGATTGCTTTTGCACTTGTAAAGCAGGTGCGGGCGGCTCTTGCAAACATATTGTTGCTGTGTTATTATATGCTAACAAGTATGTATAGTAGGTACTTAACTGTAGACTATCAAGAATAAATAAATTATTTTAAAAATGCATTTTATTGCAGGCACGAATTAGAAAATCTTTCAAAAACTGAATTAGAGCAAGAATGGGGAAAATATGCAAGCAAAGATATACAAGCTGAGTATAAACAGGTGATACCTGTTACCGAATTTTGCCATGTCAAAAATAGAGTTGCTAAATATGTAGTATTGCCAAAGACGGAAGAAATAAATTTGCAATTACTTCTAAATTGTAAAAAGAAATATTTTAAGTATAGCCGTTTGCATTAATTATTTATATTATGGGTTCCCAGGAATCGAAGCTTTTTAGATTAAAAAATAGGCAACGCAAATCTAATGATTGTATTGAAGAATTACTTGGAAACAGGTATGCTAGAAGTGAGTATTTATGCATTATATAAGTAACAGTTTATCGTTTTAGGAATCATAAGTTAAAAGCAATTTTTGAAAACAGCAATAGATCTGTAATTGGATTGGAAATATCTTTAATTGCAACATGTTTTCTGCATGCCTGCTGTGAGAAAACAAATAAAAGAATTATCGAAACTGATGACAGATTCACATCATTTTATGAATCAAATATAAAAGTACAATGCAGGAAAGAAAGGCAGTTTCGAATAACAGAATCGCGCTGTTGTGAGATATATACATATTCAAGAGGTGATTGGGAAAGTAAAAGTAAAAAGTATTTCTGGCCAAAATCATTTACTAATAAGTATGTAGAGCATGGACAAAAACATGAACCAAATGCTCGTGCATTATTTAGCCGAATCTTTAAGTTAGACGTGTTAGAAGTAGGATTCCTAATACCACAAGATAACTGTTGGGCAGGTTATTCTGCAGATGGCATCATTTTAAGTGAAGGAAAATATGAATTATTGGAAGTAAAATGTCCATTTCCAGGTACAGAAAATATATACCTGTATACTGCACTATTAATGAAAGTCGTTTTGTTTTAGGGAAGGATGTATCTGCAACAGAATTGATTACTAGGTGTGATTTTTTAAAAATAGACGAAAATGGTGTATCTTTGAAAGGAAAACATTATTATGCACAAGTGCAATTTGGTATGGCTCTTCTTCATATCGCAATTTGCCACTTTGTAATTTATGCGTCATTTGATAATTCTTTAGTCAACATAAAAGTTAAGTACTGTCCAAGATACAGCTTCAACTTACTTGAAAAATTAAAAAAATTTTTATTTTAATAACATGTTACATTTTATTTGTGAAAATACATAAATCTTATACATGTGTAATTGTTGTTTTATTTAAATATAATCTTAATAGAAAAAATAATCCAAAGTAGTTCTAAACTAAATATAGATACAATATTATAAATTAAATAAATTTATCATGGCTTAAAATTGGCTTTGATAAATTCACTAGACTACAAACAACTATTACAATGTCATCAATACACGCCAAAATATCCCATTCTAATTTTTGGGAAAGAATACAGAATGCTTTTATCCTTTGAATGGTTCGTTCCACATGGACTCTAGCTCTTGCAATAGTAGCTGTATCTTCAGCATCTGCAGAAGAAAACTGTACGTTATTCCTCAGAAATGGAGGTCTAATCAATTTAATACCATGCTTCATACATTCATCGTCTATGTGGAAACCTTTGTCAGCCATAATTGCATCAACAAATGGTATACATTTTCTTAGGACATTTTCATTTATGAAAATTTGCTTATCAGAAGCCCTTCCGCCATATACAGCACTCACGTAACTAATGGAACCAATAGGAGTAACACCAAGTAATATTTTAACGGTGTGCATTTTTTTATAATATGAATAAGTCCTGATACGGCATTTAAGACAGTTTGTTTTTTCTACTGGTATTTCAGTGCAGTCGAACACAGCAGCTGTATGTTGAAATTTATCAAAACATTTTGGCATGTTTGACATATTTTCTTGCTTACTTGGCCAATATAATTTGCATTTCAGCAATTTACTTAATAAAAAAATTGTATCTTGAAAATATCTTCTGATTGTTGTATCACTTTTATTAAATAAAACTGCCAAAGACTTATAGGAATAATTTTGTTTTAATTTTATTAGAACTAATAAAATTTTTTCAACCATGTTTGGATCACTAATATTTTGTTCCATTAAAATATTTTCTGAGCATAATATAATTGTGGAATATTGATCCATGGTAATTCCAGTAAAAGTTTATAATTTACTATCAGTATTTAATATATCCTTAATGGTACATGTATGCACAGAAATAAAGTCTGCTTGTCTGCTTTTGGTTTCGTATGTACTCGAATAATTATGCTCTCCTATCAAATGTACCACGTCCATTTTGCTTGAAGCTGCAATCTCCTCTTCCTCAGATAAAGCACAGGTACTTTCCTCTTCCCAAGGCAAACCACAGCTATCCTCTAACACAGATATTCTGGAATATTAGTACTTGAAATGAAAATATGTAAAAAAGAAGTTCTTTGATTTCACCGTTTATCTCGTTTCTCATATCTGTGTTGCCTTCCATTATCTGGTAGATGTACTACATCATGTCTTCTGATTGGCAAATTTAAAGACGGAACAGCATTTTTCTTCAAATACCTCTTCCTTTTTAATGGTGTACCTGCCTATGCATACCAAAATATATTACACTGAAGATATATAACAGAAGTCTCAAATACTTTTACCTGGGTGATAATGTGTTTCTTTAAAATGTAGACTACAAACTTGCATGTATTTTGTCACTGGTTTTCCTATTTTTAACACGTGTGCCCACTGTTTACATAACATATGTTTTTTGGGAACGTAATGCAGCGAAATATTTTTACTTTTATAACTACGGCACTGGGATACACAACAAAACATTTTACTTTTAGAAGACATTATATATTGTTTAATCTTATTATTCTAGGTAATTTCAATCAGTAAACAAATCACTACTCACACAATTCGTTTTTTTGACAAGTCAATTAACAATTTGGTACCATATGCTTTTAAACTTATTTTCCCTATTACTCTAGTTTGCAAAAATACCGCCAGGCGGAGACTCTTTCGATAGCGTTGATAATTCGATTATAACGGGTGTTCAGAAACATTCGAAGTCAAAGTAGTCCTTGAAAATATGAAGTCATGTCTAAGATAGATTGATACATTTACTTAATACAATTTTATAGGTTATCAAATTAGTATCAGATACTTAAGTAAAGATATACGATTTTTTGTTCAGAGCCCACTTGACTTCGAATGTTTCTGAACACCCGTTATATGTTCATATAACCTATAAATTCGACCGACTGTGTCAAATATATTTGGCCCGGAAACGAAGTTACAATACATATTCATTTTGCAATTTACAGTATTTAATATGACGCCGAAGTACTGATTTGAATCATACAATGATTATTGATGACGCAGGGATCATCTTTCGTGATTTGGAGTGTACTTACATATTATGGAGCCACGTAAGAAAATTTATCTGATTACCAAATTACTATTAAAGGACTTTAAAAACTAAATTAAATTCTAGTAATGTAAAGAAAAATTTACTCTTACAAATAATAAAATAAATTGTTCATAATGAGAAATTAATTATCGTACTAACGAAAATTCATCCGTTTAAACTCATCGCTGTAAAATAATTGATGATGTTTGGAATATTTATAATTACGCAAACCATTTAATTTTAGTATGCGGTTAACGGAAGAGCAGCATATGCCTAAATCATTGGAAATATCGATAAGAGTCAAATTTCAATTTACTCGTAGTTCTATTGCAGCGCATACTAAAATGGACGTATCATTAGGAACTCTGCGATTTGGGAATAATGGTTTTAAATTTTATACAGAACCAGTAATGTCTATTTTCTTTTTAAGTCTACAAATTGTAGCTTTGTTCGGGATGGGCCTGTCGGCATACCTTCCGGCAAATAAGTCACATACTCTTTGATAAGAATTATCAGCGTGATACCATTTCATCATTTCGGCTTTCTCTTCTAGTGTATAACGCGGCATGATCACTATTCAAACGCTTAAGAGACTCCGTATAGGGTGACAGTGGTGACACTAATTTGTGACATTAATTGTCAAATGGTTGCGCGACAGACTGTTTTGTGATTGGCTAAAAGCGTTCAAGGGATTTTTATTCGGAGCGGGAGAAATATTCATACATTCGGATCGTTGCGTTTGCTCAGAATGAGGCGGTATACAACATAGTACACTGCATCTTTGAATACAGTTCTATTACAGAAAACTGCGGTCATTTTTTTAAATAAATAATTATAAGTTTCGAATATCTGTTATTACCCGAAATAGAATACTTCTAGTGTAACAAAAGCATAAAAATGTATTTTGTAGCATGTAACCAATTTTCTGTTAAGACAAGGAAAAAAAAATACTAAAATAATTAAATATATTGAAAAGGTTTTCTTGAAAATAAAGGTCATTAGTCTACAACAGAATCTAAATATATACCAATTAGAATTCAAAAAAATAAAAATGAAAATTAACATAAGCAAAACAAAAACGATGATAATTGCAGGAAAGGAAAAGATAGACAAAATATGCTTAGGGGGAAGACAACTAGAACAAGTTAAAAGTTTCAACTATTTAGGCACAGTAATAGAAGAAAATGGAAGGATAGATAAAGCAATAGCAGAGAGAATAGGGATACATTTTTTGGAAAAAAAGGAAGTATCAAAGGAAATAAAAACAGAGATATATAAAAAAGTAGTAAGACCTTCACTAGTATACAGTTGTGAGTCTTGGACGATTTCAGATAGAAACAAAAGCAGAATAACAGCAGCAGAAATGAGATTCCTGAGAAAAATTGAAGGAATTACAAGGAAAGACAGAATTAGAAATGAGGTAATACTACAAAGAAGGAACCTGATACCGGTTAAGAGAGTTATTGAAGAAAGACAGCTGGGTTGGTTAGGACATTTGCACCGGATGCACGAAAATAGACCATCAAAACAGGTGTATGAAGCCAGAGTACAGGGAAAAAACAAAATTGGAAGACCTCGAATACAATGGGAAGAACAAGTACGACAGGCAGCCGCAGAACGTGGTATACAATGGTGTGAAACAAGGAACTTGGCACAGAACAGAAACTTGTGGAAGGAAAGAATAAATGCAATAGTAACTTGAAATGTAGTAATAAAATCCGACACCTAACGGTATAAGGATGTATAGTTTAAATAAATAAATAAATAAATAAATAGTGAGGATTTATATCAAATAAAATTAAGAATAAAATTTTATCTTTCAATAGGAAATATACAGTCCGACAATTAGATAATGTAACTTATTTTATTGTATGGAAGAGAGAAATGGTACCAACAATAATTGTGTGCCATCGAAATGTTCAGCCTGTACAACGCTGCAATAATTCATCACTGTACGCTGGGCATATTGGGAAATATGGCGTTATTTAGTGCATTGGGAGCAGACTGTTGCCACGTTAGTGTCATGGAACAGAGAGAAAACATTAAGTTTCGTTTCAAATTCGTCAAATATGCTAGTGAGACTAAGCAATTGTTCCGACAAATAAGCGGTATAATTATTTATCTCCTGCACATATATTCAGATATGCGTGATTTAAAATTGGTATGGATACAATAGACGACAAAGCCAGACCTGTCCATCCGATTTCACTGCGTAACAAGTATCGTATTTCAAAAATTAGAGGACGGGTTAAAGAAGATCATTGTGTGACTGTACCGAGAGACAGTTGGTCGATACTTATGTGTGATGCAAGCCGGGAAACGATTGGTTGTATTTTTGGGGTAGATTCAGGTAAGAAATTGTCGCATTTCAGTGCTACATATTCTCTGTCTGAAGACTGGAAACATGACTGTGTTTAGTAAGCAGGGCACATTCTTCAAACTGCGCATAGGAATAAAAATTTCGTGAATCTCATGGCGAAGGTCATGGTTTGATATTTTCACTATGATGTTAGAAATTACCATCATCTCCAAAGGGAAGAAAAGACTGTAAAAATCGACGAAGACGAAGACAATGTTAGTGTAATTTCACAACAGTAAGAAATTATTCATCACGAATTTATTTCTGCGAAGGTCACCGTTACTGAGAAATTTTTGCGGCCTAATACTTAATACTTGGCAATTGGTACTGTTTCATAACTAGGGACCGGACACGAGAGGCCGATGACTCATCGCTCACGAACATACTATTAAAAATTTGTATTCTTAGACAGTTTTTAATTTTATTTATATAATTGGAAAACAAACGGGTCGTGATTTATGAAATATGAAATACATTTTTATTTGTTCATTTTGTAGTTCAAGTTGAGTAAAGGAGTATTAATTTTAATCAGCAATACCTTCTCAAGGTTCTCTTCTGTAAAATTTGTTCTCTTCGAATGAAATACATCCTTGTAGATAGAAAACGTCTTTTATAAATCGCAACTGGTTATAGGTGCATACTGGAAACATTCTTATATTTCAGCGTATTTAGCGGTTAGATTTTGAGACATTGTCCCCATACACAATTTCCGCAATCTTATTAAATCTGGATTTCTATTAAAAACTGCCTAACTTTAGCCGAAGACCACATCCAAAGTCACATGGAATATTTTTCAAATTATTAATAGCTACATCTAATGTGGTTAATCATTCATTTAATTTGAGATTTTGATTTTCAATTAAATTTGGAATTTGAATTAGTTCCTTGCATTCAGAAATACTTCGAGCATCGTCATTTAAATATGTAACGAAATTTTGTAAACTATCGAATTTCTCTGCATAAAAACTAGTAGCTTCCAACCATGTTCCCCATCTAGTTATTACTAGTATTACAAACGGCGGTTTTTCTGGTTATCGGGATGTGGATGTGCCGTGCTAATAATAATGAAATTATTCTAAGATAATAAAATAATTAGTGGTGCTGGTGAAGTTTCATCAAAGTTCCAGGACGTGCGTGATATTGGTTAATTTAAATAAATATACAACAACTTACTAAATAAAACACAGGAGCGTTGTCCTTAAAGTTTGTATTTATTTTTACGTAAGAAAGAAATTGAAATTGATATATTTAAAAGTAATTAAACAAGAGTAATATATACACGAGGAGCGGTAAATAATTGAAAATTAACACAAAATACACTGAAAACGAACGTTAACTTGAGTAGTAAATTAAATGTTAATTAATTACGATTAATATAAAATAATCTCTGTATCGAACAATATAGAGTTACCTTTGATTTGCGGAGATGGTCGGCCACGTGGTATTTATATACTTGGACAGATATGTAGAGCGATGTTTGGCCGGAGGAATAAGAAATTAATTAGTTAAATTAATATGGATTCGCTTAAAAGAATAATATATATTGAACAATACAAAATTACCTTAGAATCCAAAGAGGCCGGACGTCGTGGTGAGTTGCACTGTGTACTTGAACAGCACGAGGAGTTGTTTAACTCACGAAGGTTCTAAAGAGAAGATCGAACTGATAGTTTGTCGATAGAACACTGGCTTTTGAAAACGGTCTGTTTTATGACCTGAGTCTAAGAGAGGGTCGATATCTTGAATAATAATTAATAAGAAGCGCGACCTGAAGAGTTGTTCTATCGATGGCATAATTATTATTAAAATATCGCTTATGACTTAAGCTTTCTAATGATATGAAACAACATATAAAAGATGTATATAATTAAAACAATTTAAAATGAAATGTATATAGATATTCCACAGTAACGTTAGGGTTGCTGACGGTCAGGTAGAAAACGAAGGGTTTCGTCGGTCAGGATATAACAAAAGAAATGCTTTCTCTTTGTAAACGAATACACAGAAAAAATGTCTTAAGTTTAAATATTTTAAATCGAAATATTTAAAGAAGAAATATATTATTTAAAAATAAATTAAAATATTTTTATATGCGATGCGTAACACTAGAGAGGGAGGCAGTGACAAAGATGGAAGTTTTTCCCTGTAAAGAGTTACTCTCAATGGTGCTTTTCTTTTTTAAAAGCGGATACAAGTCTATCAAGTTATTTGTTGCTATTACATATGCATTATATGGAATAGTAGAATGTAGTACACCAGCTACAACATTTACCACACAGCGTCCTCATATATCGACAGTTTCGTCAGCACTCACCCATAGGTACTGATTTTAAAAATGGCTTCTAATGCGTTTTACTGTTGTCGTGTAGCACTTAGAAACATAATATTTGCGTAAGATGTATTCATCAGGAACATTTCGACCAGTATATTTTTAGAGAAATGTTTACAAGGTGGGATTGTTAAATTTGATTAATGGAATATTTGCCGACATTAAAGTTTAACAAATTTCTGTGTATGTGTTTGTGATGCTAAGTGACGTTTTACGTGCGATTTTTTGGAATTTTTTAACGATATTTTACAGACTTTGCAATAAATTTCGGAAACACTGGCAATGGACTTACAATTAGTATGACGCTTAATCCAACTCGACATTGTTTCACGATGCCATTCGCGACGATGTTCCATATTATATCTGAAAAAGTAACTTAAACAATGTTCTAGTATCTAAATAAAAGAAAATAAAAATGTATGCGTAAGTGATTAAAACATAACGAAGTTCGCTGGACACTTACGTCAAAATAATTGGGAGAAGTATATTCGATGATACGATATTAAACAGGATCTATTACAAAAATTACGAAGCATGTAATTAACAGTTAAAACAATGAAAACAAAAGAAACTAACTCACCGTATTTTATTTATCTTAAGAAATATAAACTAATAAATAAAATAAATTATAAAAGCTTCTCACGCTTCTACCTACGCCCACGAAGAAATGAATAGTGCTATTCAATATCTGTGTGTTGTACTTAACGTTATAGACTATTTATATGGTTCATCGTAATTTCGGCCTGATACGTCCGGTCTCTATTCATAACAATACACCCGTTCGCAACACAATAATTGTACAAATATTTGTGTACCGAAATAAATTGTGTGAGCTTAATCACTCATCTTTTTCATCAGATTCGTTTCCCAATAACTATTTTTTCCCAAAACCTAAGTTACCGTTGAAAGGAAGACTTTGTAACTTAACTTAACAATGTTGAAGACATCAACTGTGATATCGATTTTTCGGGACACATCACAGCAAGGTTGGCGTAGATTGTATCATTGCTCGATCGTGTCGATCCAGAGGAATGTACGTTGAATAAAATATTTGCACTACTTATTTGCCTTATTGTCACTTCGCAAATAGTATATTAAAGTACAAGTTGCATAAGACATGATTTTAATGCACGCGTTCAAGTTTAGAAAACGAGACGCAAGGCGAGTTTTCTAAAGAACAAGTGCACTAAAATGTCTTATGAAACGTGTATTTTATACTATTTTTTCTATTTCGGACATTGAAAGTTCAAAAAGACTTAAAATAAGAGGCATGTTTTGTACGAAAATTGTAGAAACTTTCTTTTTTTGAAGTTGGTAGCATTGATGTTTAACTAGAGCATTTTAAATATTTGAAAATCGGCGGTGTTATGTGTCATTTTAAGTTTAAAATTTAGATTGATTTATGCAATAAATTATTAACGAAATGGATGAAGAAAATAATTGCACGCCCCCAGAGATTCGCAAAATAGCAGAAGATAATTTACAAAATCATTTGCCAACAAAGTCTCGACATATTTATCAAAAGCATTACGAGCACTTTTTAACTTGGTGTAAAGAAAATAATATCGCGAATATTATTGAAAATGTAATTATTGCTTATTTTGATAAGGAAAGCAAGATAAAAAAGGCATCGACCTTGTGGTCCACATATTCGATGTTACGATGTTGTTTAAATATTTATAAAAATAAAGATATCTCAAAATTTTCTAGGCTTCTTGCATATTTAAAAAGATTATCTGAAGGCTACGAGCCTAAGAAATCCAAGATTTTAGAAATAGATCATATTAACTGTTTTATAATAGAAGCCGATGATAAAACATATTTAGCAATGAAAGTAAGTAATACAAACATCCTTGTAATAGTATTTTATTAATGTTCTACATTATTTTGTTATAATAGTCATATTAATATTGATAGGTTATCCTTATAATGGGTTATAATGGAGCTTGTCGTCGTGAAGAAATCATGAACATGATTTTAGATGATATACAGTTTAAAAATGATGTCATAATGGTTAGAGTGCCAAAAACTAAAACTTATATTCCAAGACAATTTATTATAACAGAAAAATTATGAATTGATTTGGTTAAAAAATATTATTCACTTCGTCCCACTCATGTTACACATAAACGCTTCTTCCTGCAATATAGAAATGGTTCTTGCGTGAATAATCCAATTGGCATTAATACTATAGGAAAAGTACCAAAAGTTATTGCTACTTACTTAAATTTGCCTAATCCTGAGCTCTTCACTGGACATTGCTTTAGGCGTTCAAGTGTAACACACTTGGCTAATAGTGGAGGTGACTTAATAACAATTAGGCGCCATGGAGGATGGAAATCTTCAGCAGTGACTGAAGGTTACATTGATAATTCCACCATGAAAAAAGTTGATGTTGCTCGAATACTGTCTAGTGCACCTAATACATCCACTAAAATTATTCAGAATCTATCGACTTCTGATGCAATAGGCAGTGATGTGTCAATCAATGTGATTCAACAGGAATTCAAACAAAACATAGCGTGTTCCCAGAATCTGCCTGGAATCTCCATTAATGCACATGAATCTTCTAGTGTTACAGTAAACGTTTATAACAGTTGTACTATTCAAAATGGGAAGTAAATGTCAATAGTAGCATTAGATCTTCCAACTCTGTTTAACAATTTATATTGTTAATTAGTATAAATAAAATGTTAGCAAGTGTTTTTTATTCTTTGTACCTATACAACTTTTACTACACATGCTTGTTATACACATTTATATTTGACATTTACATATGATTTAGTTCCATTTCTTTTTTTGTGACCAACCTCTAAAAACAAAATTTTGCGTGCGAAAAAGTAATACTTTATGCAACCCAAACGGGTGTCGAAAAGTGCACTTTATAGAACCGAAATAGAAAAATTATCATTGAATTTTTGAACTATATAGATAATTTTGTATTTGAAAATACATCCACATACTTACAGACAATTCGCAACTGCGTTTGTCGAAAGCTTATACGTAATGTGGAATCTTAATGATTAATAAGAAAGGATACGTATTGCAATGGATTTTTCCTTGGACAAGAAAGGAAAATGATTGAACGATATTGAACTTTTTGTGTAGTACAGTTATTAAAATTATCTATTTCATTTTGATGTTTATTTTATTTCAGACGGGGATCGTTATAAATATATTTAATTATAAGTGATGAATTTTATTATGTTTGAAATTTTGATCCATCCTCGTATATTTAGGTTGGTCAGATGATTAAAGTTGCCGCTTTCCCGGATATCGTATAAGTGTAAAATGTGTATTTTCTGTATATTTTTGATTTTATAGTTGGTGGCAATGTCCAAGCGGATATTGGAATTTCATTTTTGGTTAGAGATATCTAGACTTCGACTGTGACCGGGTTGTTTAAGAATAAGATATTTAATTTTATTCTCTGTTTTAATAATTCGGGTTGTATTTTGTTTATGCATTATAGGTGCATGTTAATGTTAATTCGATTTTGCGAGAGTTTTGTGATTATAATATGATCTTATAAGTAAGATATCTCTCACGTAGTTTTATATTATCAGTGCATAGATCTATGTAAGTTTGATAAAATTATTTAATTTATATAATTGATACTGCGTTTATTATTATTATTATTATTATTATATTTCATGTATTTCTTGTAATAATTTTGATATTTGAAGTTAGTATATGGGTATTAGAGAAAATTGTCATGTTTTTTGTTAGTGGAGTTTTTCTTAAAGATAATATTCTAGAACGTTTTGAATTCAAGGTTGGATTTTTTTTTATTTGTGGGTTGACTTTGTCGTGATATTTTGCGCACGACTAAAATTCAATTTACGCGGGTTTTGAAAACTTTGTTGTTTTTGACATTTGATTGTAGGGGTTAAAGTAGAGGTCAAACTTGACAAATTTCACTAGTATTTATTAGTTTTATTTTTGTTCGAGAGTCATAGGGGGTTTTTCTCTGTGTGCGAGTCATTATTCACAAAGAGTGTTTCCTCCAATTGCTACTGTTAATGTTGCTTTAGCACCCTATACATTCGGTAAAGGGATTTTTTTCTTTTTTTTATATATATTAAAAATTATCAATTTTCAAACAGTGACTTTTATTGACATTTATTGTTTTACTTCCAATATATAACCTGGACAAATTCTGCAAGGAACGATCCGTGAGATGGGAGTTCGTGGATTCTACTAGACTGAATAGCCGGCAACATAAGTTGTAGTGTGAATAAAAATTAATAAGCAATTTAAAAGCAAATTCCACTGCAGTATGTACTATGTTAACTCAGTAGTGTTAACTGAGGTAGACTTTATGACTACTTACAAAAATAAATGTAAAAATTATTATTGATGAACATTTAGATTAACGTAGGAGCCTAATTTCTAGATTTTGATTGAAAAATACTGAAAATTGAAACACTATTAAATGTTTTCACGAAAAAGTACAAATCGCGATTATGTAACTTTACGTAACTTAAACTTTATTCGCGTCTTATAAAAGGCGCGTTAAAAAGACCAATTTGTTCACATATATATTACATATTACGTACTCATAAAATAATTATTTCACTATCGACTTTGCTGTTATTTTTACAACATATTAGGCTACAAGGAAACATTGCATCATAACACATTTTATTATTTAAAGAAAGATAATGACAGATATAAACCGACAATAAAACGAGATCAAATATGGAGGTGGATTAATGAGATTAAACGAAACGTACATAATAAACAGAAGCGCCCTTGATATAATAATAAACATATTTAATGGGCTCTTATTTCTAATGTCCGGTAAAGTTTATTTTTGTGTGTGCAGAGCTGGTCAAAGGTTGTTTATTCGTTTCCATTTTAAGCAACACATATACTTTATTAGACAAAAATGAGGCAATTTTCCATATTTTCATTCCAGTAGAGTATTGTTAGAGTAAAGTAAAGCTTAATGAAGTAAGAGAATGTCAAGGAAATGATAAGTGGCATGCTAATATGTTTCCAGAAAATTCCACTTTTAATATCAGATGTATTCTCATCGTGGTTGTAAGTTCCTCAAATGCATGGTAAAATAATAGCCGTAATATAATGGTGTAAGAATAGTGGAATTCGTATTTACTTTTGATTACGCGTAACTTGTTTCAAAAAGAAATATAACTAATAAATAGTAAGTATAAATTAATAATATTATAACACGTAAATTGTTCTGTACATGACTTTTATTTTTTAGCAATGGTTTGGAAATATCCTTTGAAATTAGAAAATATTAAAAAAAGAAATATTAGGGTGGTTAATATGAAATGGTTTTCTTCTGGTGCAAAAATGGCAGGCAATATTGTATGATATGAAGGTTGGCAAGGCAATTATCACTAAATCATTAAATTTTGGTTGTAAATTTTAGAGTCTAGACCATGATGTATAGGATTTGCAGGCTATAAGTTAGTTTTTAACAAGCAGTGAACACCCTAAAATGCCAATTTATTCCATTTGAAGGTATATATTCTATTAATAAATTAGAGAAAGGTGATTAGAGAAATATAGATCTCTTTAAAATCAGCAGCTAATACTCTTGTCGTGTCTGTTAATAACTCTTGCTTTGCATTCTTATATAGATTATAAACAAAAGTGGGCTCAATATCGACACTAGCGGTACTCCTTGCTTTAATGTTTTGATATTAGAAATTTTTCTAAAGTTAAACATATTGTTTTCTGTCAGTTAAATATGATTTTATGATATTGTAGCTATTGCCTCTTATCCCAAGGTATTCAAATTTATTCATCGATAAGACATGAGTCACTGTATTAGAAACTTGTGTCAAGTCGCAACATAGTCTGATGGGCTATCCCTCATTCAAGGCTTGCAGTAGAACTTCGATCACTTCCTGTATAGCTATATTTACTGATTTATTCTTTTTATATCCATGCTAAGATAGCTCATTAGTTTTTTAAATATTTTTGATATCGATTCTAGTATTGTGGCATATAATTATGAACTTCGTTCACAGGCTCCTTTCTTAAATACGGGTGTAATTTTGGCCATTTTTACTTTTCTCGAAAATACTTCCTCCACAAGACAAACATTAAATCCAAGACTTAATGATTAGGAAATGTAGTTTATAATGTTTTTTATTATTTTTATTGTCAATCCATAGCAGTCTTCAGAAGATTTTGTTTTAAGACATTTTGTGACTTCAATTATCTCGACTTCACTTACTGGAACCATATAGCATATTTTGTTATTGTCGGTCTTATTCAATAGAACTTGGTTGACAGCATGAGTCGCAATCGTCGTGGTACTAGAGGCAAAATCACCATTATTTACAAAATGCTCATTAATTACATCTTCTATTGAAACTGTAAGCTGTGCCCTACCATTCTTATTACTTTTTATAGTCTTTCTGATTATATTCCATGTATTGTTCTGCTTGTTATTTGAATAATTAATTTAGTTTATGTATTGTTCTCTAATACAATTGTCAAAGACTAATTTATACTCAAGCTTATATTTCTTATATAGTTCAAATTTTTCTATATTTTATTTGTTCCCAATGCATCTACGGTGTTTTTCATATATTTTATGCGTTGTAGCATTTCTTAATTGTACTCGGGATTTACTTTAGTTTTCTTTTAAGGCTCCTTAGAATGTGAACAAACTGTTTTTTTTAAAAAATATTGGACCAAGAATTCGTCTTCTTAAAACTGCTAGCCATACGTCTATTTTTTGTGGATGTAGCATTGTTTCTACAAATTCATGAAGGTTTTCTGCAGAGCAAATTCTTATATTTTGCTTGTTTAAACGTCCTGAAAGATGGAACCAAGCCTCATCCGAAAAGAAGAATTTGTCAAGAATGTCATTATTATTTATCCTATTCAAAAACCATAGACAATACCGTGTTTTCGTAACAAGATCTACCTGTTTGAGTTCCAAAACTGCTTGAATTTTGTATGGAAACGGCTTTAAGCCCTTTCTTTAAAATAGGATGACATGTTCTTACTGACAAAAGAACTTGTGATAGTTTTGCGATTTATATTTTGAGTGATTTGTCCATTCGACCTCGAATATCCTCAAAGCAATTTGCTATTCGTTTTCTATGCTCCACCGCCAGGTTTATGAGTTATTGCCCCTGTTTCATCAAATTTAATATCACAAGCTTGAATATGTTTTTGCAATTGTACATAAGTAACTGGTAGATTAAAATACTGTTGCCGGAAATACTGTACGCATTGAGATTAATGGAATGAACCCAATCTCCATTTTATAATTTTTGGCCAGTTTTACAGTAACTTTGAATAATAAATATTTTATGTTGTAACTTTAACATTATAATAAAATAATTTAAAAAATATAGAATTTATGTATGACAACTGTCAGAATTTAAAGTTTTCCAAAGCTTCGCATGTGCATCAGTTTTTGATTACTTAATTACTTAAAGAACAGCCTACTGTAATGAGGACAGTTTTTGAAGGCACGTTATGTAGGAAGATGATTTGAGGGCATATATGACTCGACTATTAGCAGTATATATTCTTTTAAAAAATATTCTGAAGTAAAATTCTTTAAAAAATACTTCACCACTTAATATTAGAAAGAGGAAAATGTGCAAAAGTCGAAGTATTCCATAGTCGTCGCTAAAATTTCGGAATATAAAAACATGAAAAAATTATATTCTGATATAGTACATAATAATTAAACTGTAACAAAAGTTTGCACTTTCTTTCCATAACAAATTGTTGCTTGTGTGCAAAAGCAGATCCGATATACAAACATACAAAATTAAGATATTTTTATATTCTACATGGGCAATGAAGTAAATAATGAAAACTTTATATTGCCTTGTTTGAGTAGTAAAACACTGGAGAAATCGCCTAGAAGGGGTCGAAAATCTCGTCTAAGTATTACCGTTCATAGAAGTTTCATATAGTGTTCAGTGACGTTTAACATTTTATCAAATTTTATAGCAGACCTGTTAGGTGGGATTAACAGCATCAAGGTGATTGTAACTGTTTTCATCGACCCCGATGGTGTTCTTCATCATAAATACCCTCTAAAAGGTCAAACGGTGAACAAATAGAAGTGCCAAGAAGTTTTGAGACGATTATGTGTCGCAGTAAGAAGGAAATGGCCAGATTTGTGAAAAACTGGTGATTCGCAACACATCTGCTCATTCATCGCACTTTCTTGTAAAATACGGCATTGCTCAGCTACCTCAACTACTTCATGGTCCTCACCTAGCTCCCTGCGACTTCTAGCTGTTCCTCAAATTGCAATAGCCTTATATTAGAGGTATAAGCACCTCACCAAATTACTAGTGGGATTTAGTGAGGAGCAAATCTTTAAAGGTTTTACCTTAGTTAAAGATGTTACGTTTAACACTACTTTTCGTTTTCAGTTTGTTCTACTGAAGATGTAAATTTAGTTACCGAAATATCTATTTAAAATTTATTGATATATATATATATATATATATATATATATATATATATATATATATATATATATATATAGTGGTTAGGGATTTTTCTTGTTTCTGTCTGTTTCAATAATAATATTCTACTAATGAGCATCAGCTATGCATGTACTTATACTCTTTTCTATATATTTTTAGCCGTTCTCTTAAGTCCATTAACAACCAGCCAGATGGCGGTAAATATACAAAAAGGTTTTGTTTAAGTATGACAATACGTTAAGCACGTATAAAGCGTTTGTACAATATGAAACAAACATGCAAATAATTTATATATCTATAACTATGCACATGGACAATACACCTCGTATTTTCAGCATTTACTTCTGCTTAATACATATGTTTCTGCCATCTAGGCGTCCTCAGTTAAGCTAGCGAAGCAATGTATACAAATTAATACAAACCTGTTATAAACAACTGTTTTGTATCTGCATTTAAATTTACTGAAATAGCCCGCCATCTATCTGGCTGGTTGTTAATGGACTACATCTACATACGTATTTTATCGTTTCCCGTAGCAGCTTAGCTGTTCGAACGATAGGTAGCCCTCCAGACAAAGTCTCTTTCGCCCGTAAGATGTCAATTATTAAATAGTTGTCCTCTTATAGGTCGGAACTTGCTTGATCTATGCGGGCTATTTCAGTAAATTTAAATACAGATACAAACCAGTTGTTTATAACATGTTTGTATTAATTTGTATACATTGCTTCGCTAACTTAACTGAGGACGCCTAGATGGCAGAAACATATGTATTAAGCAGAAGTAAATGCTGAAAATACGAGGTGTATTGTCCATGTGCATAGTTATAGATATCTAAATTATTTACATGTTTGTTTCATATTGTACAAACGCTTTATACGTGCTTAACGTATTGTCATACTTAAACAAAACCTTTTTGTATATTTACCGCCATCTGGCTGGTTGTTAATGCACTACATCTACATACGTATTTTATCGTTTCCCGTAGCAGCTTAGCTGTTCGAACGATAGGTAGCCCTCCAGACAAAGTCTCTTTCGCCCGTAAGATGTCAATTATTAAATAGTTGTCTTCTTATAGGTCGGAACTTGCTTGATCTATGCGGGCTATTTCAGTAAATTTAAATACAGATACAAACCAGTTGTTTATAACAGGTTTGTATTAATTTGTAAACATTGCTTCGCGAGCTTAACTGAGGACGCCTAGATGGCAGAAACATATGTATTAAGCAGAAGTAAATGCTGAAAATACGAGGTGTATTGTCCATGTGCATAGTTATAGATATGTAAATTATTTACATGTTCGTTTCATATTGTAAAAAATTTAATAATTAATATAAGCTATGTGTTACTTACGAGTATAATAGGAACGATTAATTTTTACAATTTCAAATGTAATGGAGTAATTATAATAAATTATATATATATATATATATATATATATATATATATATATATGTTTACATTGACTTACAAAAAAAAACTGGAACCGAACTGAATTTAAAAAAAACTTAAAGTTTGTGTTATAAAATTCAGTTCAGGTCCAGTTCTATTTTATAAATCAATGTTAACTCATTTGTACATATATAATTATAAACTTTACGAGTAACCAGACTCGTAAACTTTAGAGTTTACGAGTAACCAGAAGCAGAAGCAGACAGTTATAGCAGACCTGAAGATGGCAAATGTGATTTTGCCGAAACGTCGTCCAGAAACCAGCACCGGTCTTTACGAAGACCAAACAGTGGAAACGCTGAAGAAAACCCGCAATCCAGTTAAAACACATACTACTACCCGCGGAAACTTAAGGCTCTACGCTATACCCGGCAATCCCACACTGAAATGAGTGTATTTTTCCGGCCTTTTTTTTGGCTTCAAATAAAAAGTTGAAAGACCGCTCGATGTATGTATGACCATGTATCACTAAAAACTAGGTAGGTACTTACTTTTTTTTCAAAATTTTTGTACGGTTTGACTTTTATCGGTAAGAAACAGAAAATCTATCCGGACAAATTGAGAGATAACCAGGCCAGCTAATGGAGTTATGAAATGTTTGTGTTGTAGGTATTTATAATATCTAGGTAGCTATACAGCCCGTTTCTGTCTAGATGTAATAGTTGTTTAGTTATCAATAAAAATAAAAGTCAAAAACAGGCAACCCGATACTCAACGTCCCTGAAAATATGCAGCCCACATTACAGCACACGGCAACAGAGTAGGTACCAAGACGTCCTGCTGAGAGGGTCGAAGGATTATGCAAATTGGCTCCACAGGCTTCTGCCTATAACAATATTAACTTATCAACCAATAAATCGGCGTAAATATTGAAATAAATGCTGCAACTGATTCAATGGCTAATTAAATTACGTTTTATTGAGTTTTAAGAGAATTTTGATCCATAATAATCACCGAAAATTAAGTGCGGTTCGGAGACTGAACATCAAAGACGAATTTTCTAGTCATTTATATTTGAACAAACTAATTTGCAGCTAATAAATTTCTGCATTTACATAAGTAAATAGTTTGTATTTAAAAAAAATTAGAATAAAAAAAAATTAGATATCTTTTTTCATAATACTTCTTATAGATTGATCTCTATGATACCTCGCGTCAATTATTTCTGGAAGCATTGCATTCATATAAAATTTTTCCAGATGTTCAATCATATGATGATTCCAGAAATCATCATTTCGTTTTATTACTATATATTTCAAATCGTGTTTAGTATAAACTACGAAATAACATTTCTCTCTTTTGGTGATGTGGAGTTGTCCCTGCACTTGATACATATAATTATCAAAATGTTTTAGCAAAATTTTGTTACTATCATTTGCATCTAAGGTGCAATAATTAATTAATTTTTCGTTAATGGCTTCATGTATTAATTTATCACGCGCTGAATAAGGACATTTTATTTCGACAATAGAATCGAATCCAATTAATCCGTCTGGAGTGGCGCCTAAAAATTTTTTCTTCTCGTCAATGAACAAACCGCCTCAACTTTCAAATTGTATTTCCATTAATTTTTGCTTGGCCCTTTCTTCATTATCTATGCCATACTGTAGAGAATTTGGTAGTTTTTTATTATTGAATCTATTAGTATACAGCATATGTTTTATTGTACTAGCCGTGTCTGTTTTTTCTCTCATTTTACAAATCTTGCCAAAGTTACTTGCCGTTAATCTTATCTGTCTCTCTTTTTCCCATTCGTTGTTATGTCTCTGATTCACCGTCCTAATTGGAATATTATGACAATCAGATAATGACAATTCATCAAGAAATTGTTTTCTCTTGCCTTCGTATTCCGGAATAGGCATGTCAGATACCACGATTTTGCACGGTTTTCTTTTTTATTGCTTGATTTAGTTTAAGATTATTGAATTTTTCCAAATATACACCGTTAAAATTATCCCCATTAGTTTTCTTAACAAATGTATATACAAATGTCTCTTTATTATTATAATTTATGGCTGCCGCAAAACATCTCCCTTGGTACGAGCCTCCCAGCGAAAAATTTATTCTTTTTCCTCCCACGATTTTATTCACAACAGAATTGAAGGATTCTACGGCGTTATTGTCTACGTCATAAAGTAAACCTGAGGATAAATTGGCTACTCTATTCAAAGACTGAAAAAATATATCATATAGAGCACTGCTTTTGAAGTGTTTGTAATCAATAGTATTTGAATTGTTACCATTGTTACGATCTTTACTACAAAAATAGCTAGCACAGTTACTATGTTCTCCAAATATGTGGGCAGGTCCATTGAGAATATCATTTTTTAAGTTTTCTATTTTTAGTTGAAAAGAAACATTTTCATTTTTGCGGTACTTTATGGCACTAACTACAGCTGTTCTAAATTTAAGAATATTCTGCCGTAAAAAATTTCGTATACACATATCTGATCGAGGAGTTTTTGAAATTTCTCGTATTTTCGTACAGAAATTTCGCAACACATGATTTCGACACTCAATTTTTTCAATAAAATATGTTGGTCCGTAAGGTTTTGCTGTTTGAATTTGTTTATATACACTACTATCCCCATCACCAATAATAGTTTTATATCGCAAATTATGCATTTCTATTGACATTCTAAACTCATCTAGAATAATAGCTGCTTCCATAGAAGTTGAAGAACTGTTCCAGTTTTGAAAACATTTATGAGACGGAACATTTTTTTTATCGTTATTTTTACAAAATTTGCACATTTTATTTTTTACTCCTACGTACAAAACTTTTTTAGTTCTGGTCCCAATTACGCACCCAACGCCCAAGAAAGCGTTATAATTAGACTTGTAACTTCGTTTTGACCAAGCTCCATCCACTGTTACAGTTATAAAAGGTATTCCGTCGCTATCAATTTCTCCTGCTTCAATTGCCAACTTACGTTCTTCCTTTTCTGCAGCTAGCATTTCTTTTAATGCTAACTCCTCTGTATTTTTAGCACTTTTTTTTCTATGCGCGCATACGTTGCTGAAGACATTTGAGGAATGTCTAAAGCTGCGGAAAATTCTGTTAATTGTGAATGACCCGCCCCTATTGCAACAGTTCCACACACCGCTGCTTCATTTACTCCACATTTTGTATTTTCATTTTCAGTACTGAATGTATCGGTTATTCCACACATGTTGCATTTATACGTAAAAACACTTTTCAAACGAAAATGTTTTTCCGCTATTATTTCTACATTTTGAAAAGTACAGCCGAACATATCATGTCGTATTCCTTTTAGAACAGTAAACAGATAATTTATATCAACAATCCTACGTCCACCAAGTGTAAAATTTGCAATATTGTTTAAATTTTCTGTTTCAATAAAAACCTTCTCTGATATATCCGAATCAAAACTGTCGTCGCGTGCCGAATTTGTCTCAGTGAAAACAATTTGATTATCTATAATATTATAACGTTGAGACACTATTCGATTTTTTATCCGAATTTGTTTCATCAACTGTTTTCTACTTTTCCGTTTTGCAGCGGTTGTCAATCTTTTTTGGGAGTGAAGTCCCATTGTTGATTATATTTCAAAACTACAACAGTCACCAACACTAATATACGTATGCAATCTTTCGCATGCGAATAACTAATGAAAATAGTCCGAATATAATGCTTTATCGAATTATATACATTTTTCCAAGTAACCAGGTGATTAACTTTAAATGACTAAAAAGGATTAGAAAGCCAGGTAATGCCGTAACCACTTTTAGAGGAAAACAAGTTAATACATCTGTTTGTCTTTTACTTTACACAAGCATCTAAGTATTTCAATTAGGTATGTATGGGTAAAATTGTGTAGCTTTACTACACTACTTATTTTATATTAAAACCTATTAAGTTACATTTGTTATAATAATACATCAATTCTTTATCTTCGACCCTCTAAGTCTTGGTACCTAGTCTGTTGTAGTGTGCTGTAATGTGGTTTGCATATTTCTGAAATGGTAATTTTTCGGACACTAAAGTAGACCCTTAAAGAAAACATATATATATATATATATCTACATAATTATATATATATTTATATATATATAATATATATATATATATATATATATATATATATATATAATTATATGTATCAAGTGCAGGGACAACTCCACATCACCAAAAGAGAGAAATGTTATTTCGTAGTTTATACTAAACACGATTTGAAATATATAGTAATAAAACGAAATGATAATTTCTGGAATCATCATATGATTGAACATCTGGAAAAATTTTATATGAATGCAATGCTTCCAGAAATAATTGACGCGAGGTTTCATAGAGATCAATCTATAAGAAGTATTATGAAAAAAGATATCTAATTTTTTTTTATTCTAATTTTTTTTAAATACAAACTATTTACTTATGTAAATGCAGAAATTTATTAGCTGCAAATTAGTTTGTTCAAATATAAATGACTAGAAAATTCGTCTTTGATGTTCAGTCTCCGAACCGCACTTAATTTTCGGTGATTATTATGGATCAAAATTCTCTTAAAACTCAATAAAACGTAATTTAATTAGCCATTGAACCAGTTGCAGCATTTATTTCAATATTTACGCCGATTTATTGGTTGATAAGTTAATATTGTTATAGGCAGAAGCCTGTGGAGCCAATTTACATAATATTATTATTACATAATTACATAATAAATGACTAAAAAGGATTAGAAAGCCAGGTAATGCCGTAACCACTTTTAGAGGAAAACAAGTTAATACATCTGTTTGTCTTTTACTTTACACAAGCATCTAAGTATTTCAATTAGGTATGTATGGGTAAAATTGTGTAGCTTTACTACACTACTTATTTTATATTAAAACCTATTAAGTTACATTTGTTATAATAATACATCAATTCTTTATCTTCGACCCTCTCAGTCTTGGTACCTAGTCTGTTGTAGTGTGCTGTAATGTGGGATGCATATTTCTGAAATGGTAATTTTTCGGACACTAAAGTAGACCCTTAAAGAAAACATATATATATATATATATATATATATATATTATAATAAAAATATTAATTGAATATTTATTGAAGACACTAGCTTTAATTCGTTACATTTCTGTTATTGGAATTTCTTAAAAGGTTGGAAGTCTATTATATTTGTATTGTTTTTTTAATTTAGAGTGTCAGGTCTATAATTAAATTTTAAAAGTATATGACTTTCTTACATTTACTAAAATTATAGAACTATGTAAATCTAGTTAATTTTGTATACTATTGTTAATGTTTGGTACTTTAAAGGTTATGTGTGAAGGAAAATTTAATTGTAAACCAATAAGTTCATAATATTAATTAAGAATCAAAATTAAATGTCAAATATTTTGGAAAATTCTATATAACTAACCGACCAATGAGCTTCAAAAACAGAAAAAGCTGTTGGGTTGCCATAGTGAGTTATTGAAACAATTGGAGAGAATAATTTTTGCACTTGAATTAAGGGAATGTGTTTTTAGATAAAACGAATTTTTTTGAAAAAATATAAATAAATAAGCATAATTTATATTACCAAGATTTGAATTGTTTTCATCTTATACTCCGCTATCATTTAATGAGCTACAAAAGATGTGTACCAGCTTTAAATAAATATTGGGAAACATTACGAGGCCTTATATTACCAGGATGGTGACCGTAAATTAGAAAAGCAGAATTTAGAAAAGTTTGTTTACCTTTGAATAATCGGGGGATCCTAACCTACGAGATCTGCCAGAATTGTGACATTTGTTCCTGAAGTTAAAATATACCAGCCGTACGTCAGGGAGGCAAGACTTAATTCCAGTGACTAGACGGATAATTGTGATAGAATATTGAGCTAAGTTTTTCTATTATTTGTATTTTTTTTAAGTAAACAGATACATTTACTTACCGAAGGTAGATAAAGATCCCTTTAATGACCATTTTGTTTAAAACATTGTAAGTAGGGAGGTTATATACAAATTCATTTATTCAGCAATTAATTTATCAGAATCTATTTGCTTACGTAGCCTAGTATTTGTCTCCTTTCCATAGATTCAATTTTTAACCTATAAGAAATTCCACATAACCAATAAATTTTATAATTAAATTTTCAATAAAATTAAATTGTTAACTATTGTTTATTCCGAATGTTTTGTTAAATGTACCTAATTAAATACATATTCACTTATCAAGATAAGATTTTCCTTTTAATAAACGGAATTTAAAGACCAAAACAAGTCGTTTGAATTCTATTAGTTTATCATATTAATACTGAGCTAACATACCTTTTAATTTCTTTGTCAGACAGAATCTTCACGACCCTGGAGATAATAGAGAACTCATGTTCGTTGTTTTATATTAAATTTCAAACTTTCTTTTAAGACCAAAGTACTATTTGGTTATAGAGGTTATAATATTTAACTACAAATGTTTATATTCATTAGACCTGCGCAGAAGTGTATCAGAATGCGGGGGTAAAAATTAGAATTTTAAATTCATTTTCTGCTTTAAAGTTTAATATTTTGTCTTTAAAAACACTTTTTAGTAAACGTTTGACTTCAAAGATTATTATATTTTGGCACTCCAACGTTTGGCTTGACTCAAATATTAGTATATTTTGACGGTCCAACGTGAGCTGCCAAAGATTGTTTCAATATATATATATATAATTATTTCGTGACCTTTGTATGCTATAATAAACCCAATTTGTTGGCGATTTAGGGTCTGGTTTTACTTCAAAATATATATATTTAAAACAACCCTACATGTTTCGGCAAATGATGCATTTTTCAAGGAATATAAAATATAAATGACAGTATATTAATGTCATACGTATACATTTGTAGTTGCTATGGATAAATAATATACTGTCATTTATATTTTATATTCCTTGAAAAGGGCATCATTTGCCGAAACATGAAGGATTGTTTTAAATATATACATTCTGAAGTAAAACCAGACCTTAGATGACCAACAAATAGGGTTTACTATATATATATATATATATATATATATATATATATATATATGTATAAAAATTATTAGAGGAAATTTAAATTACACAAAGGGAAATTTAACTTTACGAGTTACTTGTATCCTTTCCTTATTCGTCTGAGTAGGTAATTACTTTCTTCCGGTGTATCGCTGTTCGGTGGATTATATGACCATGAACTGCCCTGGATGGAGAGGCGGTAGTGTGCGTGGTGTCTTCCGCGGAAAGTTAATTATTTTTTTTCGAAAACGAAATCGAAGTAGAACACCAAGCAGAAAATAATCCAAAGTCGGTTGATAATTTTCTGCAACTTTCTTGAGACGCAAGCGGCAAAATTGGCTAAAATATTCACTAACTCTTGACCTGATCTGTAATTAAACGTGAAATTCTGTAAGTCGAAGAAGCGTGAGTTAACTTCCGTTACGAAGATGTACTTTTTGTAACTTTTTAAACGATCTTACACTACAAAAGGCTGTCGACCAGTCTCTCCCTTCCGCATACCACCAGACGCTCGCAGAAGGGGATGAGAGTTACCAATTCAACCACAGATAGCGATATCAGCACTCAGATGTATTAAATGATACGCAATCAAAATAAGATACCAGGACCCGTCAATAAATAATGAAAGCTATTAAGAAAATTTTAGAAGGGAAATAAAGGCGTAACAACGTGAAATGGTATTTTTTTAATATTTAATTAATTCAGAATTTCAAGAAGAACATTAACCAATTATGCCTAAACAGGGTGACAAAAAATTGTAGTTTGATTTTTAACTGAAAATAGTACACGCAAAATAATGATAAATGAAAAAAAAATAAGTAACAGAGATATTCACATTTTTGCGAGCAACACAGGAACACTTCCTAGAACAAATTTTAGAAGTTACCGCCTCCTGCTTGAATACAAGCTTGTGCTCCTCATATCCAAGAGTTATAGCGCGCTCGGATATCTTGCCTGGTTATTGTGTCTGCAGCATCTTGAAGACGTATGGTCGATAACTGAATGTTTTCAATTTCATTATCGTTATTGTACACCAAATTTTTTTCCCCATACAGAAAAGTTCATCGGGTTCAAGTTGGATGATCTAGGTAGCCACGCAATAGGCCCACCTCTACCTATCCATCGGTCAACAAACGTATTATTTAAATGCTCACCCATTTCGAAACTGTTATGAAATTGAGCACCATCATGCAAAAACCACATGTGTCGACGCACGTTTAAAGGCACCTCTTCTAAAGCTTGTGGTAAATTGTTTCGTGAAAACATTAAATAATTTCTGGCATGTAAACGATGTCGTAAAATAAATGGTCGGATGACAGTACCATCAACAATTCTTGCTGAGTCTCTTAAACTGTAAGTATGAATATCTCTATTATTTTATAACTTTTATCGCATTCTTTCATTTATCATTATTTTGTGTGTACTGTTTTCAGTTAAAAATAAAGCTCTGATTTTTTTATCACCCTGTATATACACATAATAAATACCAAAACTGCATAAGTACAAGTAATCAGACTTTTTTATCTGTAAACGTATTTAATTAAATAAAATACACGCCTTTACAATAGGTACCCAGCTCGACACAGCGCTTTCAACAACCATCCCAACTTGAAAAGCATAAAACACTTCCGAAGTTATGCCTTTAGATTGGCTTGTCTAGAAACTTTATAAACGCGACATAGTTGTTAAGCTTGGATAATGTAAATTAGGGAAAACGCGTCACAGCTTTCAAACTATTTGTATTTACATACGAAAATAGGTAATATCGTTAAAATTGATGTTCGGATCTTTCCGTATCTTTATGGAATCCACAACTTTATAGAATGCATTAATTTACGTTGATTCCTAGCGAAATTTATCTTTTACAAAAACTTACACCTTTATAGTTATGAAGCATAAACCCTTATTTTCTTCTAATCCAAATGCCGCGATCTGACGTTGGTAGTGCATATTACTTATATTTTGTTACGTGCTCGTAGCTACGTCCTCGTTTTGGTTGCGAATTAGCGTTTTCTTTTATTTTCTTCCGTTATGTTGCTTTTGAACCGCACTGTAGTACTTGTGCTTGTGCACATACAATAATTACGTATTAGTTTTTCTTCGTGGTCTTCCTCCCCTCTCGATTCTTGAGTGGCGATACTTCTACAGAAAGAGACTGTGATCGCAATCGATAGAGAAAAGGTCGAAGTTGGTCATTCGTCATTTGTTTTGTAACGGCTTATTGTAGGGCCTGATTGTTTAAGCAGTATTCTGTTTTTTTGGCAGCCCTCTCGTGTGTGCGAGGTTTTATTTAGTCGTTACAATTTTTAATTGTACTACAATTATTCGGCAGGGGATTTCTGGATGACGATTTAGCAGATTGACTCCTTCTCTCGATACACTTATTGCGTTGTAACCATCAGACATTATCCTGGTACGTAATTTTGTACTTCATTTATTAATTATACTTTTCATATTCGTTCTTTGTTTTTTTGGTCCAGTGTTCTCGATAACAGGTTTTTTCATCTACCGACGCAAACGTCGTTCAACGCAGGAAACCGACAACACTCACGAATATCTATCCCGCTTGCAGGAAGAAGACGGACAGAGCTACGATTTTAAATATTAATTTATTAATTTAAACTAAATGTTTGCAATGAGTTTTCTTTGTTGAGCTTTTTTTTTACTCAATTTTTCTTTGTTTAATTATTTAACTTGGTTATTGCGTCGTTACAGACATCATTTTTCAATTTTTATTTAGTTAATTCAATTTCCTTTCTTATTAGTATTTCTTATTTAAAATTGCAATAGGTACGTATCTTTTTTGTTTGTTAAATTTATTTCGACAGAGATTTTTTAATTACACATCTGTTCCTCACGAGGACAAGAACTTATTTTTGCTTCGTAAACATCGAAAGAGTTGTTTTTTTTTCCTGCATTTTCTTTAGCATAGCGAACGTGGATGTTATTTTGTGAATATTAAACGTGTTTTCTAGATTTGAAAATTTGTACAGTAAATTTTAGTATTTCATATTCCGTCATTTTAATTTTAAGCATTGATTAATAAGTTTTTTTTTTCTAATTATATCTTACCGTTAACTTTAATTAATTATTCTCAGACAATAACTTTGCGAAATTTGCACAAATTTATTACAAATAAATATTTGCGTGTAACGACACCTCTCTATATGTACCGGGTCTGTTCCAAAGATCAGACTTTCCATTTTTAGTTCTAAATTATCTGTGAACTTCTGTGCGCAAACGGTCTGTTACATACTTAATTTGTTTTTTTTGTAACTAGCTATATTTAATTATTTTTTTAATTGTTTTTAAGTTATTTAAGTGTCATAAAATAAAGACTAATTACATCTGGCTGAAATCCGCCTTTTTTTTCTTTCTTTTCTTTACGTTTCGGACGGCCTGGTTGCATCCCCTACCCGCTGCGCATCTTGCCTACTTTTGTTGATCACTATTTCCGAATTTTGCGACGTCTAGCGGTTCTAAATTCGGTGGCGCCCTTTACCACCTTAATTCGTGTACTGAAGTACCTTTGGGTCTCCCCAGCGTTGGGCTGAGGCAGTCTCCAAAGCCGGGTGGGCCGCTAGACGTTGGCAGGGGCGGTTAGGTGAGGCAATCCTCGTCGCCCGAAACTTGAGTTCCTCTCTTTCCTATGGTCTCGACATTCAGCGTCGTAGCAATTTATATTTATTAAACTTATCCGTCGAATCACAGAATGATGTTGATGTCTTGCAAAATAATATTAATGTCTTTGCGGATTGGTGTAGTACAAACAGGATAAAGATTAATGTGAACAAATGCTGTGTTGTATCTTACACGCGCAAAATTAAATAAACTGGAGTTATTATATAGTATTGGCGGCCAAAAGTTAGTGAAAAAAAACTCCATCAGTGATCTTGGCGTCAAATTCGACTTGGATATGTCCTTTAACTTTCACCTTTCGAATACCATCTCGTCTGCTTCTAGAATATTGGGCTTCGTTATGAGGTCTACCAGTCAGTTTTAGGATTTAACTGTTCTAAAATCGCTGACCAGGCTTTTGTTTTGAGTAGATTGGAGTATGCTTCGGTAATATGGTCTTCTTACTACTCGTGACTTGAAAGGCTTCAAAGGAGATTTCTGAAATACTTTTCATTCAAATGTGTTGGTAGATATCCCGAAAGAAATACTGACTACAACTGCATTCTAGACAGACATAATTTCAAATTTTTAAAACAACGTCGAAAGTTTAATGCTGCGCGATTTATGTGTAGGTTTATTGACGGTCGAATTAACTCGCCTGAAATATTAAACTGTATAACTTTTCACGTGCCTCAAATGAGATCTGATACTAATTTTTACCCACCAAGAGCTATAACTAACGCGCTACTAAGAGCTCCAATTAATTTTATGTACCAATATGCGGATAATATTTACGGTGTTTGGATTAAATTTTTGTTTTAGTTTATTAGTGTACTTGCTTATTTTATTTCAGACATTTATATTTTATATTTTTATATAATTCACCACCAACATGTTTCTTTGTTCTATTTTTTTTATGCATTTGTCCTAGAAATGGAATTATCTGTTGGACAATAAAGATGATTGTTATTGTTATTTTTATTACGTTTGTCGTTCATGCAAGCAAGCGGGAACTGAATTTAAAAGCGATTTAAAATAACTCGAAATTGAATCTAGTACACGGACTAGTACGCAAACTTGTTAAAGTTTCTAGACAAAAAAAGGATAATGTAAAGCATGCTTAAGAACACGTGGCATAATAGTTTTGATTTCTTGAGAAAAGAAAGACAGTACAAGGGGCAAAGTAACGGCTATATGGTGAGTGAGGAAGTATAAAAATGTCTTTATAGTCAAAAACTCCTGAGTGTAAGTGCGCATTGTTACCATCCGTTCTCCACCAATTCCGTATATATATCGGTAACTCTTGCTTTTAAATGCTTTCAGACTTAGAACACGGATTTGATTGTTTGACCGGCCAGTACAAATTTCCGAATATATAGAAATCAACTAAGCAACGTCATTAAGGGATACTCGTTCATTTCTGAAACAAATCGTACATTCGTATACAGGTACTTTCGATAAACATTCTTCATCGTACGAGGCTTGCAATTTAGATATTTTTTTTTTTTAATTATCCTTGGCTATAAAATTTGGGTACATTATAGATAACCTCCTATAAAATCAATGTGGGACAATAATTTGTAAAAAGTAATCAATAATAAAACAAACGTAATTAAAAAAGAAGACCAACTAATACGGACAATTTTCAAATTAGTTACCGAAGATAGAACATTTAGAAAGTGGTGCATATTCATATTAATTTTCTTGTTCAAATACATAAGACGAAAAATTCTGAAAGGCAGAGGTTTACGGAACGAAGCAATAGTGTTAGAAAGAAGCTGAAATCAGTGGAGAAAATATTCGTATTCATTCGAAATTACTTCCTCATATTTTATAATACACTTTATATATATATATATATATATATATATATATATATATATATATATATATATATATATAACAAATGATAAATTATTGGAGTTTTTCGGCTTTAATATGAAATATTTACTAATATCAAATTAGTATGTATGTAATTGCAAAGTAAGTGGGGATGTAAACATTGCTGTCTACAAATTACAAAGCAAATAATACGAAATTTTTAATTGAAAACTATTGTCTATGTTGGGACTTAAACCCAAGTCTACAGTTTGCCGGACTGTCGCTTTTACCATTCAGCCACAGTAGACCTTGGTTCAAGCTATTCAGAAATGCATTATAAAGTAACAGTGTAAATGAATCAGATGTCAGTTAATGAATGTAGATGTCAAGTTGAAAGCAGAAGTCAGTTTTGAAAGCTGATATCAGTTTTGATAGCAGATGTCAGTTAGTGAAAGCAAATGTTGGTTATTGAAAGCAGATGTATATATATATACGATTGCGACGCCCCTCTGTATCATGTAAACCAGCCGGCTATAGATGACATATCCTGCCCGACGCGTTTTGACCGCTTAACCGACTGGTCCCAACCGGAAGGCTGTCGGACGCCTACTTCTTGAGTTATGCCAGGAAAACCGTAAATTTCAAAATCGAAAATGTCGATTTTTCAAAAACTCGCGTGGCCGTAGCGGCCAAACGGTTGCTCCTAGACTGGCACATTGTATACACATTTTAATCCTCTTGAAGAGATCTTTAATTTGGTGCAAAATTTGACGCGTTTTGAAACTTTCGCGATTTTTTTTGTTCTAAAGATTTCAACAAAAAAAAAAAGTTATTTCAGTAATGTATTTAATTATGAAATTACATACCAAACTTATAAACTAATATTATAACAATTGTTTGAAATGTTCGCCTCTTTTTTCCTTTATCCTTTTTACAGACGAGTCTCAAATTAATCCAGAAGGAATAAACAACACTCGGAATTCTCTCACTTGGGCCACTTAAAACCCACATAATGTAGGTTGTATTAATCAGCAACATCGTTTTTCTGTAAATCTATGGTGTGAATTATTAAACAATGACATTATTAGGCCACATTTTATCCAAGGAAATTTTACGGCAAATTATTACAGGAATTTCTTAGAAGATACTTTGCCGGGATTATAGGAAAATGTTCCACTGGAAACTCGACGAGACACCGCATTTTAGTATGCAAGTTATTGGCTTTCTTAATCAAAATTTTACTGGACGGTGGATAGGCAGAGTGGGCCCTGTACTACGGCCTGCACGTTCTCCCGACCTTTCGCCAGTGGACTTTTTTTTGTGTGTCAAAAAAATCGTGTTCCCATAACGGTAAGCAAATACGCAAGAAGAATTGTTCGAAAGAATAATTGCAGGAGTATATTTCATACGAAATGAACTTGCAGATATTAACTGGCAACAGAATATGACCCAAAGACTAGCAACATGTTCAGAAAGAAAAGGCGAACATTTCGAGCAATTGCTATAATATTAGTTTATCAGTTTGTTATGTAATTTAATGATTAAATACAATACTGAAACAGTTTTCTTCTTTTGTTGAAATCAGAAGAACGAAAAAGAAATTAAGCAAAGTGTATATGGTTCTGAACTTACTGCAAATGAGAATTAATGAATATTAAATCTCTTTTTTACATGTAAATGTCGCCTTATGTGATGCGTTGCTAACTACAATTCGAAAAACCAAGTTTGTACTAGCATGTGGAACACACCTCGCCGCGACTCTGCCCTTCCTGATTGTTAGGATAATTAAAATTACTGAAAAGCCACGTCCATCAACGGAACGTACAGACGCGTTTCGCTTTTATTGGAGCTTATCAGTGCACGGTATCTCGAAGACGGATATGGCTTTTCACTTCTATACTTTGTGTATATATAGTTAACATTCTGCAACTTACTGCAAATGAGAATTAATGAATATTAAATCTCATTTTTACATGTAAATGTCGCCTTATGTGATGCGTTGCTAACTACAATCCGACAAACCAAGTTTGTACTAGCATGTAGAACACACCTCGCCGCGACTCTGACCTTCCTGGTTGTTAGGATAATTAAAAATTACTGAAAAGCCACGTCCATCAACGGAACGTACAGACGCGTTTCGCTCTTATTGGAGCTTATCAATGCACGGTATCTCGAAGACGGATATGGCTTTTCACTTCTATACTACGCATCACATAAGGCGACATTTACATGTAAAAAAGAGATTTAATATTCATTAATTCTCATTTGCAGTAAGTTCAGAATGTTAACTATATATACACAAAGTATAGAAGTGAAAAGCCATATCCGTCTTCGAGATACCGTGCATTGATAAGCTCCAGTAAGAGCGAAACGCGTCTGTACGTTCCGTTGATGGACTTGGCTTTTCAGTAATTTTTAATTATCCTAACAACCAGTAAGGTCAGAGTCGCGGCGAGGTGTGTTCTACATGCTAGTACAAACTTGGTTTGTCGGATTGTAGTTAGCAACGCATCACATAAGGCGACATTTACATGTAAAAATGAGATTTAATTTTGATTAATTCTCATTTGCAGTAAGTTCAGAATGTTAACTATATATACACAAAGTATAGAAGTGAAAAGCCATATCCGTCTTCGAGATACCGTGCATTGATAAGCTCCAATAAGAGCGAAACGCGTCTGTACGTTCTGTTGATGGACGTGGCTTTTCAGTAATTTTTAAAGTGTATATGAACTTTTTTTTTCAGAATCATCTCTAGAATACATTGTGTAACTTTATAGGTTACCTCAGGGAACACCTGTATATACCCATATATTTTCCCGATCACATTCTTCCAATTTTGTCTTGCACTTTTTCTTCTTATTTGATCTTTTGCTTATCAGCCTTGTTAATTGATGTACTGTCATGAATTCTCTATAAATGTCCCCACTATTCTAGTTGTTTCTCCTGTATAAACTTCAGTATCGGTTTTACTTTCAATTCTTTCCTAATTTGTTCATTCTGAATCCTATCTACTTTTGTTGAATTTCTTGCTACGAGGAAGAAAATTTCAGCTTTCACTTCGAAACAAGCTGCTTGTACACAAATTAATCTTTAAGGCAGTATTGTCCTATGGCTAAGCTAGTTGCTTATCCACAGGGCCATGTAGAAATGACACCAAAACCAAGCATAAGCTTTATGCTAAGATTCTATTGTAAAGAATTCCGCATTATCACGAATATTTCTTAGTTGTTAGAAATAAGAATATCTGCAATATCTAGGAAGTACATACCCTAAGTGACTAAAATGAAGTCAGACTGCAGTTCTAAATACATATAATGGTTCGAAAATCATCCTAGCATTTGCAATTAATCTACTAGACAGCAGTCAACAAACAAAACGACTGAAGCGTAAAACACTATTAAATTTGGTATTTTATTGAGAAACTGCACTTTACTAAACTAGTACACATGACCATTATTAATTAATTAACTAATAGATTGTATTGTAACCATATAAGGGAGGAATTGGTGCAGACATTCAGCAAAACTAACTATTACTACTCGGCACCAGGTATGCCTGCATGTTTCAAAATTTATCATCTTTAATATTACCTATATAACTTTTCACCTTTCATCTGAAAATTGAAAATACCAATGAACGTAACAAAAAACGAAACACTACTTCTCTAAATGTTTTAAGCATACCAACAGGCAGAAAAATTTTCACAAGTATCGACGCATAATTATACCAGACATAAGTTGTAGTTTCAGACTGTGGCCCATTTTAGATAATCACTAGTGAACTGTCAGTTCAGCTTGCTTACTGAATAAAGAAATGGCCCTTTAAATATACAACTGTGAAAACAGAAGAATGGAAATGCATAATTAATCGCCCTTACAGTTTATATCCAAAACAAGTCGACATGTTTTCATATAATTTCAAACATTTTTAGTCGAGAGTCAACATCAGAACTTCTAATATGTTAAATAATAGCAGATGAATCACTTATTTCTTAGCGTTATAATGACGTTTCAACAAGTATCTCCTTCGTCAATTAACTATTTTATATTTCGCTTATTCAAAATTTTAATAATATGAGTATTCAAATTAGTTAGTTAGTTAGTTGAACATTTTGAGTTTTTTTTCACACTTATCAGCATAAATAAATTAGTTATTTTTATACCATTTTCGTATATAACAATATCAAATATTACTTTAAATTAATTTGAAAAAACAATTTACATTTCTACGGAAATTTCGGAAACAATTTTTAAGGCGATCCCTTTTGAAATGATGTGTTTCTTAGGGGAGCTTTATTAATCTAACTATGTTTTTATTACATCAGAAATCCATCGTGGAGCTTTGAAAATTATTTCAGTCCTTTTTATGGTTCGAAATTTCCATTAAATAGATATGAAAACATCCTCGTTTAATATTCGTTTCTGGGTTTTCTACAACTGTCGAATTCATTATAAATTTTACTGCATTCTGTTCTTTAATTAAAAGTTTCTTAAACTTCGATTCATTTAAAGTATAGGTCAATAGAATATAATGAATTTAAAATTAATTTTCATGGAAATGCGTTAATTAATTACTTGATGTGACTGCAAAAATAAAATATAAATAAAAAATGTAATTACACATTGTTAATATGTATTTCTGAAATAATAAATGAACACAATTTAGTAATAATAATACTAATTATTATTATTATGGCTTAATGATTCCTTGCATTTCTTGGCAATGTTATTAAATAAGAAAAGTTTTTGTAATAGTCTTACAAGAAGTAAATAGGAAACTAATCATTAACTCCGAATGTATGATAAGTTCTTAAGTTATCCTAAAATTCATTTAAACAGTTTGGATGAAATCGTTAGATGATAAATGCATTAAATTAGTGCTAAATCGGAACTACGAAGCATATCTTTTTAGTGTTGCATATATCCTCAGCGCCAGTATTAAAACGTGAGGTGTTAAAATTAATCTCAATCTTTCCTTTACCTAAACATAAAGCGGTAAGTAATTTAGTCATAGTGAATTTTTGAAGTTTATAAGTCGGCGAAAAAACGGAATTAAGTCAAGAAAATTTTCACGTAATAATTTTTAACAACTTTCGGCGAGGATTAGCTCAACAACAATATCTTGTTGAGTTAGTTTTTCTTTTTGATAATGAAGCACCACTCAATCGACAATTTCATGTTGATACTGCGAATTCCAAGGTGGACGCACCAGTATCAGCGACGATCCCAGGACAGGTTCGCCAAAAACAGCAGTCGCCCAGAAAACATCGATGCTGTGCGCCTTCTGATTAAGGAAGACAGGCATGCGAGATATGCTGAAAGTTAAACATCCATGGGTATTTCAAAGACCTCAACCTAAACGATCTCTCATGATGAACTGGGTGTGAGGAAGTTTCCCATTGGACTTCGCATCTTTTAACAGAAGAGCAAACGTCAGGCGAAAAACTTTGAGCTGGTTCAATAGAGGAAAGTCAAAGAATGTCTATACTCTCATTAGTGGCGATGAATCATGGATAAACCCGAAAATAAACATCAGAATTCGGCAAAAGTTATACGTTTGCGAAGTGTGTCCAAAAAGATGCTCGCAACGTGTGTCTCTAATCAGATTATGTACCTACAATTTCTTTGCAAGATCGAAGAACGGTTAACGCGGATTGATACGCAACCGTTTGTTTGCCAGAAATAATCGCTGTGCTTCGAGAAAGCAACCCACAACGGCGAATCATCCTGCAGCATGACAATACGAGTTCGAACGCAGTTCGAAAACAATTTAACTTTTGAAGCAGAAAAATATCGAATTATTAGGTCATCCTCCAATATATTCTCGGCCTAAGCCCCAACGATTTTTTTACGTTCTCTAAGATCAAGAATGGAGTGCGTGGTTGACGATTTCAGTTGCCGGAAGAAGTCAAAACGGCAATTTTAACTGTCCCAACAAAAGAGTGGAATAACTGCTTTAGCAATTGGTTTGAACTAATGTAGAAGTGTATTAATTTTTGTAGAAAATATTTTGAAAAGCAACAAAGCAATTTTATTCGATCCACTGTTTGATTTTATGGCTACATGTAACACTAAAAGGACGACCCTTGTTTTACTTGCAATGCTTACTTCAAATTCATTCTCATCTCCATGTCTCCTTCCTTTGTTCATTTAAATCTCTTCCTGTTTCATTCTAAAAGTGATAACTTCTTTGATAATCCTGTATTATATTAATTTTATTTACCTATTCATTACCTATTCTACCTATACTAGTTAGTTTGCGACAATGTTGAGTGATGTCGATAAAAGGAAAGCACACCCAATATTTATCATTCCGTTTAACACACTATGTAATAATATTACTATGGAAAGTTGGTATTTCGCTGATATATTCGAAACATGCCTACGAGCTCGGAACGGATTTATGGACTATTGTATATCTTGATGCCACAATTTCCTTTTGATGTTGAAAAAATGATATTATACACATGCCATATATATATATATATATATATATATATATATATATATATATATATATATATTGAGGCATTGCAAGAAGGAGTCGCTCTCTGAAAGAAACAAAGAAAATATGTAACCATAATGTTTATACCATAATATTTATATCTACTTTGTACGTTAATATTAAGAAGGGGAAAGATTGATTCAAAGAATAAATACGTTATTTTGACGACAAATTCACCTTGAAATAATTAACTTATTTTTCTAATTTTTTTTATTATAATGTTTATATTCATCTTTCTTTCAAATTCATATTTAACGCGTGTTTATTCAAACAAATGTAACGTATTTATTTTCAACTGCATTTGAACGATGAAGCCCCGCCCACAATGTCAACGGTGCAATAACCCGAGAAAAAAACCAATATTGACGGAGTGTTTGTAAACACATAAAACATATGTTATGCAACTAAAATTATCTTATAAATCGAATTGTAATTTTTTTAACTATTTTACACAGTAAAATTGTCTAATTTAATAATATTAACAAATTTAATGCAAGTAAAGAATGGGGCGATTTAGCGGAAAGTTATGCAATTAAAAACAAGTGAAAAAAACAAGCGTCGGTCATTAGTCGTCACAGTGAAAGGTCACGTTTTTTTGGTGCTCCGTAATAATTAAAATAATTAAGCAAAATTATTAAGTGCAAGAGATTTTTAATATTACAAAACGTTACATCTGCCTACCAACCACCTGTGGACAAAATTTAACAGCCGCCGACCAAATAGTCCGAGACTTACGAATTTTTAAAGATTTTTACCGCCATAAAAATCTCACCGTAGCTTGACCACCATCGTTGACGATCGAAATCGGTCATTCGCTCTAGACGCAGTCGGACTTGGAAATTTCAACAAATTTCAAGTTATCCCGAGGGACCGTAGCAGAAACATTCTCCCGTTTCCCGTTGTGAAGACGTCTCCAGAACACAGGCACAAGAAGCAACGGAGATCATATACGAAGATTCAGGTTTTTGCTAATTTTAACAAACGCTCCCGCGCCATTTTTACTTGCGCATGTACATTTCTAGAACTTTACTTTGTTATTCCATAACTAACTATTTATATTACTTTCACCGATATTTTATCACTGCAATCTTTAGTCAAATTATTTAAATATTGGCATCTACTATTTGTATTTGTAAAACTTGATGCCATGTCACTGTTATAAACTATTTTACTAAGACAACACATTATTGCACCTGTCTTACACCATATTATTATACTGTACGAATACCAACCGTCGAGTGTGTCTCACTTAATATTACTTGTGTGTCACGAAATTATTAATATAAATTTCTCAAACTTTGAAAAAAATCGTTTATCCCTAATAAAGTTAATTGTCAATATTTTACTTTGTTTTTTTTGTAATATACTTGAGATATTGTTCCGTTCCCAACTTAATAAATTACGTAAAGAAAGTAAAAGTGGAAAGAAGTGAACCGACCTTAGCCCTGAAGAGAGAAAGAAGCTAGCCGAAGATACTAAAACAGATAGGTATATATGAGCCCGATTTGAATTTTACATGTTTTTATGACATTCATTCATTTTATTTTTCCGTACGTAAGAAACAATTTTATTTATCAACATAGTAACATTTCATTTGTCAGCCCAACTTTTGGGGTAATTCAGAAATATAATATATGGAGCCCAACGTTCTGGGGCGTTCATAAATATTACATTTACATACATTTTTATATATCACAATTCAGAAATATAATATAATATATATATATATATATATATATATATATATATATATAATAACTTCGTGACCTTGGTATGATATGGTAAACCTAATCAGTAGGCGATTAAAGGTCTGTATATTACTTCAAAATATATGTATTTAAAAAACTCTACATGTTTCGGCTGTATACGCCTTTATCAAGAGAATACAAAATATTTTGATATTTGTAAATATTTCATATAAAAGCCGAAAAACTCCAATAATTTATCAATAGTTATATTTAATAAACGGCTAAGAAATTATCTAAACACTTATATATATATATATATATATATATATATATATATATTAAAAATAATAGACTTTTTATTGGTTTAGCGACCTTTTATTGAATATCACTTACAATCACTTACAATATTCCAACCAGTGCGATCGGTTCGTTACAAAAAAAGGTCTCGGGTACCCGACACACATGTTACACAGAATGCGTGATTTTGAAAACCAAAAGAAACGATACTTGAAAAAGACTGAAAAATAGTAAAAGTCGAAACGTCGTAGAATAAAACATCATAATTCAATAAAAGGTCGCTAAACCAATAAAAAGTCTATTATTTTTAATATTAAGACACGGCCAATAAAATAAATAAGAAAAATAAAATTCTTATAAACACTAAATATATATATATATATATATATAGTAAATCCAACCAGTCGGCGATTAAAGGTCTGTTTTACTTCAAAGTATATATATTAAAAAAACCCTACATGTATCGGCAAAATATGTCATTCATATTTTGTATTCTCTTGATAAAGGCGTATACAGCCGAAACATGTAGAGTTTTTTAAATACATATATTTTGAAGTAATATACAGACCTTTAATCGCCTACTGATTAGGTTTACCATATATATATATATATATATATATATATATATATATATATATATATACATATAGTAAATTCAATCAGTTGGCGATTGAAGGTCTGGCTTTACTTTAAAGTATATATATATTTAAAACAACCCTACATGTAGGGTTGTTGAATTTACCATATCATACCTAGGTCACGAAAATATTATATATACTCGTATATATATATATATACATATAATATTTTCGTGACCTTGGTATGATAATGTAAATCCAACCAGTCGGCGATTAAAGGTCTGTTTTACTTCAAAGTATATATATTTAAAGAACCCTACATGTTTCGGCAATGATGCCTTGATAAAGGCATCATTGCCGATACATGTAGGGTTTTTTAAATATATATACTTTGAAGTAAAACAGACCTTTAATCGCCGACTGGTTGGATTTACTATATATATATATATATATATATATATATATATATATATATATATATATATATATATATATATATATAAGTGTTTAGATAATTTCTTAGCCGTTTATTAAATATAACTATTGATAAATTATTGGAGTTTTTCGGCTTTTATATGAAATATTTACAAATATCAAAATATAATGTATGTAATTGCAGAGTAAGTGGGGATGTAAACATTGCTGTCTACAAATTACAAAGCAAATCATACGAAATTTTTTTTATTTGAAAAATAAGGTCTACGTTGGGGACTCGAACCCAAGTCTACAGCTTGCCAGCTGATATTTGTAAATATTTCATATAAAAGCCGAAAAACTCCAATAATTTATCAATTGTTATATATATATATATATATATATATATATATATATATATATATATATATATATATATGTATTTAAATAAGATTGGGCATGCCTTTCCAGAGCACAAGAATAACTAGTTATGACCAATTAATTTGTGCTAATTCCAAATATGTCAATAGTCTTCTTTCTTCATTGACAGACCATTTATGATTTTTTATCAAAAACATGCGTATAGGTACGGATTAAAAAAAAATAAAACAAACAGAACAAGAAAATATGGATGAGTTCTCGAGAAATATCGAATGTGGAAGTGACATAATTATTTAATCTGCTCCGAATTGGTGGAGATTATAGCTTAAATTTCAAACAGACCGAAACAGACAGAAAGAATCCAAGAATTCACAAAACGGGTAATTCGATGAGACCTCCTATTGTATCGGGTATTAACTCAGCGACATACTCACTTTTTAAATTGTTGGTAAACGAGTTTAAAAAGTTGCCCGAGAAACCACATAGTTTTTTTAATTCAGAATTCGCAGGAATTTATTAAAAAAATCAATAATTATAAGCTGGGACTGGGTAAATTTTAGTATCTTTTGATGTTAGTCCACTGTTTCCTTCGGCACCTATACCTGAAGTAATAAAATATTTAGAAAGTTTGCTTGTCAAAATAATATAGAACGCAAGAAAATAATTGAATATTTAAGGTATGTTGTTTGACACAATTTTGTGCATGTTTCAGAACTGCTTTCAATTTGAAGGAAACTTCTATGAACAGTGGCCTGGGACATCAATAGGCTGCTGTTTGTCTCTAATTATGACAAATTTGTTCCTGAGTCACTTCGAGATGGAATTTTAAATAAATGCGAAATATTTCCCTAAAGTATGGATTAGGAATGTCGATGATATTTTCGCGGTCTTTATTACAAAGTTGTGGAATTTAGATGAATTTTTAAGGCAATTAAATCAAAAATGCTTACAACTAAATTCACTATAGAAAAAGAAAACACTGAACAAATAACATTTTTAGATGTTTTAGTAATTAGGAATAACAACTTAAAAATAAATATTTTTTGAAAAGAAAAAGACAAGTTTATAAACGCGGATTCAAATCATAGTTTCTCAAAAAAATGGAAACCTTTAATTTTCTTATTCATCATTCTACATTTTACGGCCATAATTATTCGTATTTTTCTGTTGAAAAATTTACCCTTAAGCATCTACGTCCATGGTTTGCCGGACCATTGCTCTACCACTAAGCTATCAAGGACTGGTTCCGAATACATCGGAAAGCCTTAAGTTACATTAAAGACACAGATGTTAATATTTTTGCCTATAAGCGCTACTTGTTGCAAATTAATGGCATTTTTCGCGAAGAAATGTGAATGAATTAAATATTGCTTTCTACATTTTACGATGCTAATTATTCGAACTTTCTGCTTAAGGGCGAATTATTTCAATAGAAAAATTCGAATAATTAGCGTCGTAAAATGTAGAAAGCAATATTTAATTCATTCACATTACTTCGCGAAAAATGCAATTAGTTTCCAACAAGTACCGATTATAGGCAAAAATATTAACATCTGTTTCCTTAATGTAACTTAAGGCTTCCCGATGTATTCTGAACCACAGTATTTGCTAGCCTAGTGGCAGAGCAATGGTCTCGCAAACCATGGACGTGGGTTCGAATCCTGCTTAAGGGCAAAGTTTTTCAATAGAAAAATTCGAATAATTAGCGTCGTAAAATGTGGAAAGCAATATTTAATTCAGTCACATTAATTCGCGAATAATGAAATTAATTTGCAACAAGTGCCGACTACAGGCAAAACTGTTAACATTGTAACTTAAGGCTTCACGATGTATTCGGAATCACAGTCTTTAACAGCTTTATAACAGAACAATGGTCCGACTAACCATGGACGTGAGTTCGAATACTACTTGAGGCGATTTTTTCAATAGAAAAATTCGAATAATTAGCGTGGTAAAATGTAGAAAGCAATATTTAATTCCGTCACATTGCTTCGCGAAAAAAAAGCATTTAATTTGCAGCAACTAACCTAATTAAGAAACAGTCTTAAAAAACTAATTCATGATACCATGAATTTACCTAGTCCCTCAACAAAATCCAGGTGATTTTGTTTGTTTACAGTTTCACTCGACTTCCAGAAACCTGAACGCTTTCTTCAAAAACCGTTTTCTTCAAATGTGTTGGTGTTGTGTTCGTTTTGAGAGTTTAACTGACGTAAAACGTGTCATAAATAGGTGGACTGAGGAGACACCAAAAGGACGGCCTAAAATAATTAATTGATTGTTGGGATAAATGTACTCAATTAAATGGCGCTTATATTGAAAAACTACATTGTAATATTGATGAAAATTCAAAAAATAAAAAAAATATATCAGAATAATTGAAACATACATGAGTGGGTAAAACCCCACCAGAATTGTATAATACAAAGGTATTTTTAATAATATAAAATATTATTAAAAATCTGGTGTGAAGAACACAAATACCGGTTCACTATTAATATTTTTTGTGAACGTGTCCGAACATGTCCCTCCCAAGAGACGCAGATACGTATTTCGACTTTCCGAAGTACCTCGCCCTGTCCACAATACGAACCAACGACGCCCTTCCAAAGATGACACAGCCGTCTCTCTAGAAACTGCATTTTGTTTGTGTCTTCACTCATACTACGGACTAATCGCATGTGTAATGTATCAGAATAATTGAAACATACATGAATGGGTAAAACCCCACCAGTCCCACCAGTATGATATAAAGGTATTTTTAATAATATAAAATATTATTACAAATATGGTGTGAAGAATAATAGTGAACCTGTATTTGTGTTCTTCACACCAGATTTTTAATAATATTTTATATTAATAAAAATACGTTTGTATTATAAAAAAATTATAGCTAAATTCACAGAACTTTGGAAACGTCCCTCGTAGATAATTGTATCAAATATTCTATCTCAAAAAGATAAATATAAAAAACGAAATTGCAGGCAAGTAAATTTCATAATTACCAAATTAAATATTTGCTTCAATCATTTATAGTTACTCGGTATATTAACTTGCGTTCACAGGTCCACCAAGCACTCAGTCATGTCATCTCTAATATTTTGGTAACGTCACGTACACTTATATACGATGTATTAGTCAGTATCAGTTTTTTTAACGAAAATATTATTTTCTATTAGTCCAGACGATTTTGAGAAATCGCCCAGTTATTTAAAATCACTTTTAGGTAACATCAAGGATAAAATTGAAGTAGGACGAAGTAGATACATGTCTGGTATCTACAAAATAAATTGTAAAGATTGTTGAATAGATGAGGCTGTTACTTGGTGAAGATCCATATTAATACGATGTAAACTAAAATAAAATTAATATTAAACAAATTAATTGATTTGTTTTATTTTACATCGTATATGTAACGATTGTAACCAAAAATATAAAGGTTCAATTACAACTTTAAAAAAACATATTTCCCATTTTAGATTTAATAAACCTGAAATATCTAGCGTTGTCCGAATATTTGGGACACAGGCCACTCTATGCCTCCAAATAATCTTATATTAATTAAAAGTGTAAATAATTATAGAGAATTAGATAGCTACGAAAGTATTTATATCTATACATATAAATGAGAGTAAATTAATGAATTCTGACCATGGACAATTTCCTCGGTCCAGTTTGTATACTTTATTGTGACTAGTGTTTTTACGCTTCATGATTTTCCACGCTTCACGGTTCTTTAATTTTTACGATAGGTTTAAATAGTATATAAGGGTTTGTTTTAATGTTAGGAATTTAGTATTATCCCACTGGTGATTCGATGAAGAACATATCTTCAAAGGTTATAAGCCAAAGACCTTACAATTAACACTATCCTTCTTCTTCAGATTGTTCTATTGAGGTAGGCAACTTAGTTGCCAAAATACGTATTTAGAGTTTATTAATCTATATTGTGCTTAGGGATTTTTTTTTGTTTCTGTCTGTATAATCTGCATCTATTTGAAAAAAAGAGATCTTGTTGTCAGTATGCTCATCACATAAATCTTTACAAGCTCAACTTTGCTGGTGGCTTAGTTAATAATATAGTGTCATAATAAACTGCAGGTCTAATTGTAAAGGAGAGATTAAGGTTATTAACCCTTTCGCGCCGATGACCGGGTTTTTTGTCCCGCGCGAAAAAATTGTGACCAACAGTCGAAGACCATATTTACCCAATTCATTGTATTTAGGCGACGATTGCCGTACGAAGCCGTTCGCTGCTGTTTTATGTATTACATGTGTTTATTTGAAGTTATAGACAAGTTTAAACTTGCAGGTTATTCTATTTTTCATGTGTGCATTCGGCAGTAGCAGTTCTTATTTCATACTGTGTACAGGTTTTCTTTTTAAGTTGTTTACTTTATAAGAATCGGTGTTTATAGATTTACTAATATTTGTAGTTTCAACAAAACATGAAAGTAAGTAAAATACCTATATAACGTATATAATATATATGATAATATTATATTTTTGTAGAAAATGTCTCAAAATCGAACGAAATATTTAACGGAAAAAGAACTTGAACGTATTGCCCTTGCTATGATGGAAGATGACACATTAGAAGACGACAATGCGGGAATTAGTAGTGGCGAAAGTGATTCCGATAAGGATATTGAAAGAGATAGTGAAGAAGAAATTATCGATGGAGTAGACGAAGAAATAAATGGAGATGATACAAATTCGACGGATGACTTCACATGGAGGTACACACCAACCTGGACTCCTCATGAATATGATTTTGATGAAAGTAATAGCGGTATTCAAAACAAAAATATTACTAACGAATCAACAGCTCTAACAATTTTTCAAGAATTTCTGAGTGAAGAATTAATTAACAAAATATTATTGGAATCTAATAATTATTATAAACAAATAATTGAGAAAGATGCTAGTATGAAAAAGAATATGAGAAGTTTAGAGGCTGATGAGTTCATGTGTTTCCTAGGACTAACATTACTTATGAGTAGAGTAAAAAAATTGGAAGTTCATGAATACTGGTCAACAAATACCCTAATAGAAACCCCTATGTTTACTAAAGTAATGAAAAGGGACAGGTTTAAATTCATAATGAAGATTCTACACTTTTGTAATAACGATGAACAAACTAATGATAGACTGTGTAAAATTAGTTCCATAACAACAGGAGTAAAAGAAATTTGTCAAAGAAATTTGAAGCAGTACCAAAATCTCTGCATCGATGAAAGTTTACTACTATACAAAGGTAGATTGCTTTTCAAGCAATACATCCCATCGAAACGCAGTAGATTTGGAATAAAAGTGTTCATAATAAGTGATTGTAAAGCTGCATATGTATTAGATTTCATTATCTACAGTGGTTCAACCACTGAAATTACAAATCAGAATCCTGAATTATGAAAGTCAGGACAAATAGTTTTAACTCTTATGAAAAATTACCTCCATAAGGGACATTCTTTATATGTGGACAATTGGTATACTAGTCCATTATTATTTAAATATTTGCATCAACAAGAAGTAAATGCTTGTGGTACTGTTAAAAAAAAATAGGAAATACATGCCAGATTTTTCACAAAAATTGCGAAAAGGAGAAGTAATTTTTAATTCGTCTGGACCAATCCTTGCAATAAAATGGTGCGATAAGAGAGAAGTTCATATGTTAACAACCATGCATGAAATATCAATGACTGTTACGGCAAAAGTTGATAAAGCAACAAAAGAAAATGTTCAGAAACCTACTGCAGTGCTCGAATATAATAAAAATATGGGTGCCGTAGATAAATTGGATATGATGCTAAGTGCTATAAAAAGTACCAGGAAAACCATCAAGTGGTATAAAAAAGTCTTTTTTCATCTTGTAGATATTTGCATCTACAATTCTCACATTTTATATAATATTCAAGAAAAGATGCAGACTCCATTAGCAGATTTTCAAGTGGAATTAATTGAGCAAATATTTGAAAAATACAACATCCTTAATAAATCTATAACAATAGGTCGAGCTCATGTTAACAATCCATTAAGATTAACAGGACGGCATTTTGCTAATAAAATTCCTACAGAAGAAGGACGTAAGCAGAAAGTACGAAGATGCGTTGTCTGTAGCAAGCATAAACTGAGAAAAGAAACCTCATATTATTGCAAGGATTGCAATGCACCTCTTTGTGCAATCCCTTGCTTTGAAATTTATCATTGTAAGCGTACTTACTAAAAAAAATGTTAATTTTAATTAGGTAGTCTTATTATATTGAAATAAAGTATAAAATTTATAAGCTATATTGTTCTTATTTTTACATTTCTATTAATTATGAAATTTAAACATATGTTTCTAGTTAAATACAATATTCAAGTAAAGACGCCGGTGAACGTACTTTTCCGATACATTTATGCTATAACGACGAAGACCGTACGATTCCGAAACCTCATAAATAGCCCGTCTTATGGGCATTGCTAATGGAAAAATAGCCAGTCGCGAAAGGGTTAATGGAATTTTTCATTTTGAAAAAATTCAGAGATTGGTTCACCTAAAGTAATAGCGTGCTTCTTTCCAACCAACTGATATTGCAAATGGCGTTAATAAATGTATGCTTTTTAGCTACTAACTTAAGCGGGGCACAGATATACGAGGCCGCAGGTGTGGCGGTAGAGCGATGGCGGTAGTAATGGTAGCGTTCGCCGAACTTATTTACGTGGTGGCGGTGACACATTTTTGATTTCTCATGCCAATTTCATTTCATTTATTTCCATGTTAAATTTTATTGAAATTAATTTGAAAGAAGAAGTTTGGATCCCGGCAATTCTAAATGACGAAGAAGAACAAGAAATGTGTGTTAAAAACGAGTATGTACTTAAATTTAATATTCATAATATTAAATTGCAATTTATTTATTTTGAAAGACGAAAAAAGAGAACCGTCTGGGTACATGAAATCAATCCAAAACGTAAACAAGAAGGCCAATTCCATTGTTTGTATAAGGACCTAAGATTAGATAGAGAGAAGATATAAAAGAAGGAATAAATTTAGACAACCAATTAAACCTGCCGAGTGTCTAGCAGTTACATTAAGGTAAGACAATACCTATGTTTTTTTGTTATTTATTAGAGATTTTTATTACAAGATGTAAAACAAAAATTAGTACTTGCGAGCCACTAAAATTTCCGTACCATTATTGAGCTGATAGAGAAGATTCCGTGTGAAGCATAGAAGGTGGATAGTTTCGCGAGGTACTACTACTGGAATTGAAACATGAGGTAATATTTGATAAAGAAACAAAATTTACTGGAATTTTTCAGGTTGCAACTTCACTTTCCATAATTAGCCTCGCGATATCGCACTAATTATACTTTGGCGTCGGGGTAAAAGTTTTCAACAGATGTAGTTAAAGGAGAAGTGCCAAAATTTTCTAATTTTTTCTGTTACCACCACTACACGGAGTTTTGGGTGATTCATTACTATTTGCTATTGGCGCTGGATCAGTCGATGTCGTAATAGGTAGGTGTTTGCTTTATTATTGGTGTTTTTTCATCGTTACTCTGCTGCGAAGGACCAAGTGGAGTATCCGACAGAGATATATTAAAGTGCGTTCGTGCAAATGGTCGAAATGTTTCCATCAGCTGTGCCCATGGCCAAGCCTTATAACGACAAATATATTTCATTTGCTGCCCGGTATGGGATTATTCTGACCTTAAATGCTTCGAGTAATTATCTCTTAGATTTTTCCATTTCTGTCTGATATCATGACCTTAATAAAGAAATTTTAGTTCAGAGTTTTGTTTCAGATTTTTGGCCACTGGAGATTCGTATAAGACACTCGGCCATAGTTCCCGCATGGGGTTTTCCACTGTATTTACAATAATAGCAGAAGTATGTGTTGCAATCTGGAAGAAACTACAACCAATCTATATGCCTGATCCAACGACAGAGATATGCGAAAAATCTATTTCCGATTTTAATGATATCTGTAAATTTCCTAATTGTCTTGGAAAAATAGATGTAAAAGATGTAACTACTAAATGTCCACCAAAAAACCGGTTCGCTATACTACTGCTACCTGAACAAATTTTCTATAGCTTTAATGGCTATTATAGATTCAGAATATAAATTCATTGGCATAGACGTTGGAGGTTGCGGAAAAAATTTTGAAATTGTTGTATATAGATTTAAGTTGGTATGACGACAATACAGTAGTAAATGGCGCCGAGAATTAATGTTAATGAATGTCAACTCTTTTAGTTTGTATTGAAATAAATACTTATGAAACGTCTGTGATTTATTATACCCACGCACCAAGAAAATCAAATATATAACAATTGGCGACGAGTCGGGAGAACGCAAACAAAACAAAAATGGAAAAATAAAAATGTAAAAGTCAACGACGCCATGGTGTTTACTGGAAACAGAAACTTTCACTGGTGTTAAAAGTGAATTCACGTCATACCTGGAAAGGCTGAAATATCTTTTTGATGTAAGTAATACAGCAGAAAGTAAAAAGTTGTCATTACTGATAACATTAAGAGGTGCACTACTGTATAACACATTAAAAAGTCTAATAGCATCCAAGTTAGCTAGTGAAATGACTTACACAGAGGTAAAAAAGGTTTTGAAAGATCACTTTGAACCTGATAAATCAGAAATAGCTGAAACTTTTAATTTTAATAAATACATACAGAAACACAATAAGTCAGTTGCTGAATACATAGTTGAGATTAGATCTTTAGCAAGCTCTTGTAATTTCGGAGATTTTCTGGACAGGGCATTACGAGACAGACTAGTCTGTGGGTTGAGTTCAGAAAATATTCATAGACGTTTGTTATCAGAGGAGAAACCTAAATTTGAAAAAGCATGTACCATTGCTTTAAGCTTCGAACTAGCTGAAAATAAAGTCAAATTGTTGCAACCTGAAGAAGTCAAAAAGTCATCCTAAAAGCTTAAAGAAGTCGAATAATGAAGGCAGTCTAAAATTCCAATCAATTGCAGAAAAGCAAGGACAAAACACTAGCAAGTGCAATACTAATTAAAATATTTTATCACAGAAATATATAATATGTAACGAAATAAAATAATTAAAACAGGTGAGAGTTGGATAATATAAATGTAACAGAAAGTCGTAAATATGTACATATATAATTATAAACTAGTGTTTTGTTAAAATACTGTGTATCAATAAATATGTATATTTGTTATAGTGAAATTCTACAGTGTTTGATTTGCAACGGCAAAATTTTTACTGGATTTATCTGAAAGTAAAATACGAAAGTAATTTACACTATTTAATAAAAGAAAATATTTATAATTAATGTCAAAACATTTCAAGACTTATGAATTGTAGTGTATTTTGCTTAATTTTTTATTGTAGCGTTTAATGGTACATAGTAATATCCTTCAAATTGTTTTCCAGATTCTTTTTTACGGAGGTTATAACATTAAATTAATGCAATATCATTACCTAAAGAAAGCGGTTTTATTGAAACGATGCCATTTAATGTAATCGATTTAAAAGAAGAAACTAATTACCTACCATCACAAAATCTACGATAACTCGAGATCCAATAAGTACTTATTGTGGTTTTTAGGTACTGCTTTTCCGAAAGAGCTAATATTGCTACTGTTAAGTTGCTCAGGACAATCATTCGATACAAATGGTTATTTGGCGATTATGTATTTATGTCTATATATATATATATATATATATATATATAGATAATTATTTCGTGACTTTTGTATGTTATGGTAAATTCAATTTGTTGGCGATTTAAGGTCTGGTTTTACTTCAAAATATATATATTTAAAACAATCCTACATGTTTCGACAAATGATGCCTTTTTCAAGGAGTATATATTCATTTATATTTTATATTCCTTGAAAAAGGCGTCATTTGCCGAAACATGTAGGAATGTTTTAAATATATATATTTTGAAGTAAAACTAGACCTTAAATCGCCAACAAATTGAATTTACCACATATATATATATATATATATATATATATATATATATATATATATATATATATATAACGAGCGTTCAACTAAATTTTACCTCGAAGTTGCCCATGGAAATTATACGTATATCTTAGCTTTTTACTTAAGTTCTCTTAATATGAATTTTGTTGGTTATGAACTATGACATGATAAATGTCAAAATAATAAAATTAAAATACATATTTAACTAAATGAGATACGTTTATTTGCAGCAAACAAGTAACATTTTATAAAAATTGTTGAAAGTGGCCACCACCTTGTTCGAGACATTTCTAACATCTTCTAATGAAGGAGAAAACGTTTTGTAGTAGCATATCGTCGATTTCGTTAATTATTTCAGCAATTCTGATCTGAATGTCTGCAAGATCAGGTATCTGTACCCAAAAAATTGAGTTCTTTAAAAAGGCCACAGAAAAAAATCACAGGGGTTAGCATCACAAGATCTTGTTGGAAATTCATGTTCGATGATTAAACTTATCAACCGATTTTGATAAATTTCCGTATCATATTAATTGTTTCACAAGCTGTGTGCACTCGAGCTCCGTATTGTCGAAAGTAACCCTGATTTATTTCTTCTTCATTAAGCTGTTCAATAAATGTCATAATAATTTCTTGTCGATACCTTTCTCCTTTAAAGAAAATACGGCCAATGATTTTCCTTCAACTAATCGCACACCATACACCAATTTTCTGTGGATGAACAACATAACAATCATGTGGTTTCTTAGTATTCCACATCCTTATATTTTGTGAGTTAACATATCCATTCAGATAAAACCATGATTCATCTGAGAAAAATGTTGTCAAGAATGTCATTATCAAAATTATTTAAGAACCACTGACAAAATGTTGTTCTTCTAGGATAGTCAATTTCTTTGATTTCTTGATAATTAGGCCATGCGATATGGAAATAAATGTAAGTCTTTTTTCAAAATTGTATGACAAGTGCCAATTGAAACACCCACTCGTGGAGAGAATACTCGTATGGATGTTCCTGGTGTATCATTCATAATTTGCGTTACATCGTCAACTAGCTCTTCCGTACATTTTTTCGGACGGCCACTGTCTTCTTTCCGTATAACACTCTCTGTTTCTCTGAAAACCTTAGTGCAATATTTAACTGTGTACCAAAAACTATCAGAATCAAAGACGAAGTTTGGAAACATATTTCTAAATTCCTCTAAGCATTCTTCAAGAAAATAGTGCCATTGTCCGTTAATATTACGTCCGTTCCAAAAATAAGATTCAACCATGAATGATTTGTGTTGAACAGTGAAAACCATTTTAAATCAATTTTAAATTACAAAGCAATTTCAAAAAGCTCCAACTAAGTATACATCAGAATAAATAGTCTGTCAAATTGACAACTGATGCAAATGTAAGTAGTACAAGTTACGACAAACATTTTTATTGTCATGGACTACTAGAGGTAAAATTTATTTGAACGCTTTTTATATATATATAAAAAGCGTTCAAATAAGCTTTGCCTCTAGTAGGCCATTCCTTTAAAAACGTATGATTATTATTAATAATTTAAATTTGCATTAGTTGTCAATTAGACAGATACATAGTTGACAAAAATTGCTTTGTAATTTTAAATTGATTTAACATGGTTTTTACTATACAACACAAATCATTCATGCTAGTCAGTGGTTCTTGAATAATTTTGATAATGACCTTCTTGACAAAACCTTTTTTTCTGATGAGTCATGGTTTTATCTGAATGGATATGTGAACTCACAAAATATGAGGATGTGGACTAATGAGAAACCACATATTTTTTTTGTTGAAACCGCACTTCATCCGGAGAAAATTGGTGTATGGTGTGCGATTAGTCGAAGGAGAATTATTGGCCCTATTTTTTTTAACGGAACCTTAACAGGAGAAAGGTATCGACAAGCAATTATTATGCCATTTATCGAACAGCTTGACGACGAAGAAATAACACAGGGTTACTTTCAACAAGACGGAGCTAGAGCACACACAGCAGGTGAAACAATTAATATTCTGCAGCAATTTTTTCAAAATCGGTTGATAAGTTTAAACACTGAACATGAATTTCCACCAAGATCTTGTGACATTACCCCATGTGATTTCTTTTTATGGTCATTCTTAAAGAACTCAATTTATCAAGTACAGATACCTGATCTTGCAGGCCTTCAAATCAGAATTGCTGAAAGAATTAATGGAATTGACAATGCGATACTACAAAACACTTTTTCCTCCATTAGAAGAAGATGTGAGAAATGTTTCGAACAAGGTGGTGGACAATTTGAACAACTTTTATAAAATTTTGCTTGTTTGTTGGAAATAAACATATTTCATTCACTTAAAAATGTTCGTTTTATTATTTTGACATTTGTCATTTCAATCAAATATCTCATCTCATCATAACCAACAAAATTCCTATTAAAATTAGTAACAAGCTAAGACATAATCATAATTTCCAAGGGCTACTTTGAGGTAAAATTTATTTGAATTCTTTGTATATATATATATATATATATATATATATATATATATATATATAAAATAAAAATTGTTGGGGAATCCGGCAATAAAAACCTTTAGTTAGTCAATTAGAGTCCTTTATTTTATACCTTATATTTCGCTCTGTAGATTTAGAGCTTCATCAGAGGTCACTTTAATCAAAAGAAAATACAACATTAGCTAATTTAGTCTACTAATTATAAGATCAATACTTACAAAAGCGAAACTATTTTTTGTGAGAGATATAACATTTTAAAAAAAAACAAAACCTGTAGAGAAACAATAAGTCCATGTAATACAAATAAAACTTTATATTAATTAAAAATTGTTACTTTAAAAGCTTATTGTTATTACATATTAAAACCATTTAAAAAATTATTATTTTTTCAACAAACACATCTAAAAAGAAACACACACGTAGTAAAGAACTACTTGTCTTGATGTAAATTACATTTTAACAATTCAAGTGTCGACAAGGTAGTGTATTAAATTTTCGAAACCAATGTCATACTCGTATATGCAAAACCTATGATAAAAGTACAGTAGGTGAAAAACAAGCAATGTCAAGGTTAACGATATATATACAGATGTTCAAAAGTTGCGTGCTTAATTTCAATAATGTGCAGGCTACAAACAGGTTAAACTTAATTAAAAAGAAATTGCAAAATTAAAATTATAATCATATGAAAAAATTGTGGAAGGACAAATGTGTTAAATGACATCAATAGAGTTAATATTCTGTGTATTTTGATGACTTGAGTTTTTGATATGAGAAAAAGTCAGTAAAAAGGCATATATTGCGCTTAAATTATTTGTGTCAGATCTGAAATTCATAGCGTTAGGATTATTATTGATCTCAACCATCTCCAAAAACTCTCTACATTTTAAACTATTAACTCTCTGGAGGATTTTAACATTCTCAAAATTTGGGTTGTGGTTGTATTTGATCATATGTGAGGACAAAGCACATCTGCTCTTCCCAGTTCGAACGTCGCTCTTATGTGTGGTAAGTCTGGTTTTTAACCAAGTTGAGGTATGATCTATATAAACTTTGTTGCATTCATTGCAAGGAATGCTATATACAACGTTCGACTGGAAAGGCAAAGGTGTCAAGTCCTTAGTTTTACTAAAATAAGTACGTAACGGATTGTAGTTATAAAAACCCAATTTTATATCGTCTGTGGCGAGGACGCTAGAGAGCCGCTCCGACACCCCCACAATGTAAGGAAATCTAGATTTCCTTACATTGTAAATCTAGATTGTGGGGGTGTCGGAGCGGCTCTCTAGCGTCCTCGCCACAGACGATATAAAATTGGGTTTTTATAACTACAATCCGTTACGTACTTATTTGACACCTTTGCCTTTCCAGTCGAACGTTGTATATAGCATTCCTTGCAATGAATGCAACAAAGTTTATATAGGTCATACCTCAACTTGGTTAAAAACCAGACTTACCACACATAAGAGCGACGTTCGAACTGGGAAGAGCAGATGTGCTTTGTCCTCACATATGATCAAATACAACCACAACCCAAATTTTGAGAATGTTAAAATCCTCCAGAGAGTTAATAGTTTAAAATGTAGAGAGTTTTTGGAGACGGTTGAGATCAATAATAATCCTAACGCTATGAATTTCAGATCTGACACAAATAATTTAAGCGCAATATATGCCTTTTTACTGACTTTTTCTCATATCAAAAACTCAAGTCATCAAAATACACAGAATATTAACTCTATTGATGTCATTTAACACATTTGTCCTTCCACAATTTTTTCATATGATTATAATTTTAATTTTGCAATTTCTTTTTAATTAAGTTTAACCTGTTTGTAGCCTGCACATTATTGAAATTAAGCACGCAACTTTTGAACATCTGTATATATATATCGTTAACCTTGACATTGCTTGTTTTTCACCTACTGTAGTTTTATCATAGGTTTTGCATATACGAGTATGACATTGGTTTCGAAAATTTAATACACTACCTTGTCGACACTTGAATTGTTAAAATGTAATTTACATCAAGACAAGTAGTTCTTTACTACGTGTGTGTTTCTTTTTAGATGTGTTTGTTGAAAAAATAATAATTTTTTAAATGGTTTTAATATGTAATAACAATAAGCTTTTAAAGTAACAATTTTTAATTAATATAAAGTTTTATTTGTATTACGTGGACTTATTGTTTCTCTACAGGTTTTGTTTTTTTAAAAATGTTACATCTCTCACAAAAAATAGTTTCGCTTTTGTAAGTATTGATCTTATAATTAGTAGACTAAATTAGCTAATGTTGTATTTTCTTTTGATTAAAGTGACCTCTGATGAAGCTCTAAATCTACAGAGCGAAATATAAGGTATAAAAAATAAAGGACTCTAATTGACTAACTAAAGGTTTTTATTGCCGGATTCCCCAACAATTTTTATTTTACATACTTGTTTTAACTTGTTTTTTATATATATATATATATATATATATATATATATATATATATATATATGTAAAACAATGAGTGTTGGGGAATCCGGCAATAAAAAACCATTAATTAGTTAATGAGAGTTCTTTATTTTTTACCCTATATTTCGCTCTGAGGTTTAGAGCTTCTTCGGGGGTCACTTTAATAAGAAAAATACACAACTTAGCTATTTAGTCCACTAATCATAAGAAAAATTCATACTTACAAAAGTGAACCATTTGTTATGAGAAAATTATACATCACAAAAAGCATAACCGGTCGATAAATTTGCCAATCGTCCCACGTGACACAAACAAACCGTCATGATTAATTTAAAAAATCTTAAAAAGTACTACACTTTACACTATAACAAACAATTACAAAAAAGAGGAGGAACGTGTAGTGTAGTAGAATGTTGAAAAGGAACTGTATGGAACTTTTTAAAATTCAATGCAGTTTGTCGTTGTATGTAAACCAGATGTAAAAACATGCGTCGGAGAAAAAACCCAATGCCAAAGTTAACGAAAATTATACACCAATGTTCAAGAGTACATGTTCAATCTTAACAATGTGCTACCTCTCAAACGGCTCACTATCATGATTGCAAATGCAAGCAAAATCATATGAAAAATTATGGAGGGACAAATGTGTTAAATAACATTAATTGAGCTAGTGTTATGTGTATTATGGTGACTTAAAATTTTTGGTATTTGAAAAGGTCAGCAGAAAAGTATATATTGCGCTTAAATTGTTAATGTCAGATCTGAAATTCATTGCGTTGTTATTATTATGGATTTCCACCATCTCCAAAAACTCTCTACACTTTAAATTATTAACTTTCTGAAGGACCTCCACTTTTTCAAAATTAGGAGTGTGGTCGTTGTTGATCATGTGTCATCTAAACCTCAGAACGAAATATAGGGTAAAAAAAAAATAAATAACTCTCATTAACTAATTAATGGTTTTTTATTGCCGGGTTCCCCAACACTCAGTGTTTTAGGTACTTGTTTTAACGGTAAAGACTCCTTGTCTATATATATATATATATATATATATATATATATATATATATATATAACAATTGATAAATTATTGGAGTTTTTTTTAGATATATATATATATATATATATATATATATATATATGTATCGCGACAAATGGAGATCATTTTCATTCATTCCACATACCACTCGAGGTCCGTTTTCCAAGACGAGATGTATTTCCACGCTATATGAGTTAGTTCACTCATTAACGATGAATTTTAAAGTTTATGTTAGATCTCGTGTTTACCATTTTTTTCACCTCTTATACATTTATACTTCATCTATATCTGCGGGAGAGGACGGCTCGCTTCACACATTTAAAGGTCAGGAAGAGATCCTAACAATCTGGCGAGACCGCACTGTAATACGATATGTAAACACGTTATTTTTGTTAGATGAGCTGATGAATATGAATTAATAATATCCGAAAAGATGTGTACGTTTTTAATAGTATATTATCGCAAGCGATTAAACTTGTTCGTATACATACTTTATTTGTTGAAGGATTAATCGTCATAACGGCTCAATATTTTCGCCAGTTCTTATTCTTCTTATATAGAGTGAATCTGTTTATTACAGTATATTGAAGAAATTTGATTATCTTCTTTTGATAAAAAATTATTGTAGAACGTATTAATACTTTAAAAAATTAGTCCAAATACATGTTTTTTAAAATAATACAGAACCTGTCCAATTTTCGATCTAATACAAAATGTTTTTTATTTTGTGGAGATGCGGAGATATAAAAAAACATTTAATATGTACCTTTTTTTATCACTAAGTTAGTAATAATAAAGAAATCAAATTTTTGTCTGCTTTCGGTAATATATCCCGAAATCCAAAATTTCATGTTTTCTAAAAGTGTTTCTAACTTTACTATTATGGTAAATGTAGTAGAATTAGAGAAACAGTGTTTGTAAATATCCTAATATATATCTGATGACGCTAATGCATTTGGTTTTAGAATTGTGACTAAGTTATAATCTTTTATATGAAAGTCATAGGAAGATATTACTTAAATGGATTGCGTTTTCCACGTGGATCTCAAAAATATGAGTTTAATGTCCTTTATATCGACGGTTCTTGCGTTATGTTAAATTGTTATTTACAATGTTATTACGTACTTCTAACATGAAATTTTATGTTGTTGGCCATGTACAAATTGGTTTTCTTTACGTTAGAGATTTAATTGGCATGTCTGTCTATGTGTCTATGTAAACATATTATGTAATATAAATGCTAAATAACTTTAAAAAATATGACAAAAATAAAAAATGAAATGCAGTCAAATTATGAAATCATTACTAAAAGTTACATCCAGCAAGAAAGCAATCATGGTTCTTAACATTCACCCGAGTAAACTGATACATAGGTTACGGATTCTTCGCTGGAAACTATAAACCAAATTAAATGCCAAGGAAAATGTTATTACTGTCTAAACATTTAAATTATATTGAAATCATCTAGCATGTTTAATTAACTTCAGCACATCAATAACGGCAATTATGGTATCAATTAAATAAGAAAAGGAACCACCACATAACTTCCTAACTATGTGACATTGCTTATATAACAAATTTTCTAGAAAATATATATAGAAGTTCAGTCCAGGTTACAAGATATTAAATCTTTTGATATTATTTACTGTTGATTTGTAAAAGTACCATCAGAACAAATAAGGCACTATAAATAGAAGACTATGAATAATGTTTACAAGGTCACTTCGAATAGATTTCTGATTCGTTTGCTTTTTTTATTGTACCGACATCCCATCAGGCGTTTTTAATATTATAATTGTGTATATTAACTTAAGCACAATTTTTCGAAACTAAAAACGCAGAGTATACACGAATACATATAAGCAATACAATATTGTGATGACTCATCCAACAACGCGTAGCGCGTCATACCCTCTAGCATTTTCTCAATCGTTCTGCCTGCGTCTAGAACATATTCACCACAATATAAAAGCCGCGTCGAAGAAGGAATGGACATTCATTCGATACCCAAGTCTCGCGAAGTAAACATAAATATAGTTACATAAATATAAAATACATAAATGTACTTATTGTTGTTAATAGTTAGTTTTATATTGTTATACGTTTTAATATTAATATAGTGTGTGTGTCTAAAGTTATTGTTAGTTTTATTTAAAAACCCGAAAAGACAAACTTTACAATATAAATATACTTACGAGCTCATTCAAATGATATAGATCAGCGCTTTCTTACTTAGATGATGTCACTTCAAGTTCGGTAATCTAAATTTATATCTAATTAAAATTCGTTATTCTAAATAAGAAAACAAACAATTCATTATGATATCTATGTATATATAAATTATTCTTTCAATTTGTATTTAGTGAATAACTATGTAAAAAGGTTCATTCTCGTCAATCATTTTTTTCACCTAATATTAAGGGTATCTACTAGGCCGTTACGTTACGATAATCCATTGTAATAAGTAATTAACACAAAATAAATAATATTATTCGTATTTACACTATTTATTTGTAATAGTAGTAATGCGAGTATTAAAGAACTATTGCAATGTAATATACAATTCGTAATTAAGCAAGAAATTTAAAATATGTCAAACTATGTACGAAACAAAAATATTTCCAGTTTAATGATCAAGTGTATATATGTAATGAGGGTTTAATTATTGGAAACTCCTTGTGCACCGAAATTTTCATGAGTACGTTATAAATAGAAATCTCTAACAACCCACTAAGCGATAATATTTTTTATTTTGCTACATTTAGTTTGATATTTTAATAGGTTTCACAGGCTACAAGAGTCGACTTAACATTTTCTTTTGTTATATCAATTCGGTACGTAAAAATATTGAGTTCACTAAAGAAATAGTAGTTATTAATTTTAGGTATTATTTTTGTATAGGTTTATAAATTAGCAGTATCAATGATTTTTCAATAATAGTGCAAAATATTCTAGACGACCTAGATTAACAGCATGATATTTAAATTAATAAACATTCCACTATCAATGACTCACTTTGTTAAAGAGTTGAGCATAATTAAACAAATTGCAATGAATAATAACTATTAACCGCAATTCCGCAACTCTACGAAATAAATTATTTGAAAAAAAAACATTTTACAAGTGTGCCCCATAATAAAATAAACTAAAGATAAGAAATACAAGACTATCACATATGTAGGCCACACTAGCGAAGACGTTTCAAAATTCCTAGGAAAAATGCCATGAACGTAGTATTTGGAACTAATAGTTATCTTTCTAAGTATATTAAAAATAACGAAGATAAAATCCAAAATCATCAAAAATCGGAATTAGATACGTAAGTTTCTCTACAATAAATGCCCAAAGTTTTACATTAACGATTTCTTATATCCCAACGATCTTTTAGAAGCAACTTTAAGTTCTCTTTTTTATCTTCGTACGTTAGATTGAAAGTCTTTTTATATGCTACTACAATTTTCAATACTAAAAGTAGTTTAATTTATTTAGAATTTAGATAACAGAAACTTATATAAATTATACTTTAAATAGTTAATTGACGAAGGAGATACTTGTTGAAACTTCATTATAACGCTAAGAAATAAGTAATTAAACTTCTAGTTTCAAAAATTATTTTATTGTAAATACCACTAGAATATTGTTTCGCCATACAATGGCTTCATCAGGTGGATGAAATACTGAATATGTACAATACAAGTTTGAATATTTATGTGAAAATTATTGGGGAAATGGTGGTGGAAAAATTTTTACAATCTTAAATTTAGTAGAGGGGAGTTGTTTAAATCTAGTTGGCCATTTAAAGCTAATCCTGAACTATTGTATCTATTAATTTCTAAGTTTTCTATAATAAAACTTAAATACGATCATACTAACAAATTTCAAAAACAGATTAAACAAACTATAGAAAAATCAGGTTCTCTTTTTAATTACACTCAAAAACGTATATTAGCCACTATGAATCCCCTTCCTCCCAAATTATACGGTTTAATTAAACTACATAAAAACAATACACCTATAAGACCAGTGGTATCGTACGTAAAAGCACCTTGTAGAAATGTGTCCAAGCATTTAATAGATTTAATTCTTACACGCACTAAATTCAAATCTAAGTTCTCCGTTAAAAATTCCCAGGAATTAATTACAACATTTCAAACTTGCAACTACCAAACAAATGTAAACTCATTTCTTTTGATGTCTCGAATTTGTTCACTAGTATCCCACCCCAGGAGGTAATAGATTTAATTACTTTACAACTAGAACGTAGAAACACGAACATTGTCACAAAGACCGAAATTTTACAGCTCTTAGAAACGTGTTTGGAACAAAATTATTTTCAATTTAAAAAGAAATTTTATAAACAAACAGAGGGTCTAGCAATGGGAAACCCACTAAGCCCCTTATTAGCGGAAATTTTCATGAATAATTTAGAAACTATAATTAGTACACATCCCTTGTTTGGTAATTGTGTATATTGGTTTAGATATGTTGATGACATATTAATTTGCTTTAACGGTTCATATAGACAATTAAAAAGTTTACATAATTATATCAACACTATTCACCCCAAAATAAGTTTTACTATAGAAACAGAAATAAATAAAAGCATTAATTTTCTAGATTTAACCATATCACACAAAACTAATAAACACGAGTTCGCTATATACCATAAACCAACACATACAGATACCAAAATACACGTTAATTCGTTTCATCTTATAATACACAAATTAGCAGCATACCAATCAATGGTATATATAAATTAATTCATGTACCTATGAGTAAAAGTAATTTCGACCTTGAACTAAATAGAATATACACAATAGCATTAAACAATGGTTACTCTATAAATATTGTTAATAACATCCTAAATAGCCAACAAAAATCTAAAACCCTTTCCTTAGTTTATCCAAAATTAAAATACAAGATAATTAATTCCTATAATTCAATCACTTACTTAGGAAAAATTTCGGGAAAAATTGGTACTTTCATTAAAAAACTTAATAACGAACATATTTAAAACAGACAATACTATACAGAACATTATTAAAAACAACAAAGATAAAATAGACAAAGAATTAAACTCTGGTGTATATAAGTTAACATTCGAAGATTGTAATAAGGTATACATAGGACAAACGGGGAGGACATTCAAAATTAGGATGAAAGAACACGAGGGAAGCCATAAAGAAAAGAAAACAGATTCAACTTTCGCAAGTCATTGTATAGATATCAATCATAGATTTAATATAGATTTCAAAATTTTACACATTCAAGAAAAAAGTAAAAACTTAACCTGTTAGAAAACTTAGAAATTAATAGATACAATAGTTTAGGATTAGCTTTAAATGACCAACTAGATTTAAAAAACTCGACTCTACTAAATTTAAGATTGTAAAAATTTTGCCACCACCATTTCCCCAATAATTTTCACATAAATATTCAAACTTGTATTGTACATATTCAGTATTTCATCCACCTGATGAAGCCATTGTATGGCGAAACAATATTGTAGTGGTATTTACAATAAAAGAATTTTTGAAACTAGAAGTTTAATTACTTATTTCTTAGCGTTAATTATACTTTAGTACTATGCACAAATAAATCGCTCAAAGTAACCAATTCTTTCGATGAAATCAAATATTGAGTTGAATTAAGTTTTAAATAACACAGATTGTATTTTAAAAACAATTTATTTTGAGTTACGAGATATAATTGCAACCTATCGGTAATTCGGCAACTTATAGACAAACTCGTTCTCTGAATATTTCAAAGTGTATCTATATATATCTTAAACTAAAAATAACAAATATAAAAAATACATAATTTGGACAGATAGATTGTCTCGTCCGGCGACACATTATACCATATCAAGAATTTATTGGGGTAAACCAGACATATATAAGTGTTGGCCTGTTTTATTTATGTTATAAACGCTAATGAAACCGAGAAATGTAATAGTTCCGGTAAAAAGAACATAAATAACACAAGTAACTAACATGAAAGTATTTAATAAAATAAATAGTTATTAATTTTTTTTATATGAATTAAGAAATAAGAACTTTGATTTGGACAAAACTTTTTGATTGAAAGAGATCTGTCTCTTTTTCTTCTAATTTCAGATATTCTCCCTTTCAGTCAATCAATATAAAGTATATACACTGACCTACGTCAAAGCCGAAAGTCAAAGAAACTGCTAAATAAATGCATAAGTATACATATATATTCATTTAATCAGCGTTTTCTTGGTCAAAATGCCTACTAGAACCGATACAAAAGCATTTACATCGAATTGAAAAGTGTTATTCTTAATTAAATAAGATATACATGCATACACATTATAGTTGTTTGTTTTCTACTATGAAAAATAATATTCAGCGATGGACAATTTCGCAAGCTAAAATAGTTTAAGATTTTCTAATAATTGTTATATAAAAATGTAAATGTGATTTTGTTCCAAAATATAAAGAAAATTTTATATATATATAAAAATATTCCGCAAGTGATTGAAACTTTATATACAGGGTTTTTCACGTAATCCGTTCGTTAGAAGTTTTCTATATAATGCCTTACGACATTTTTGAAAATTTGTGGCATGTAATCTTTATACTTGATGTGTTAAAATAAAATATTTACACCCATGAACTACTTTCGGTTATACCGGAAGTCATAGCCATATTTTAAATGGAATGTTATACTTTTTATTGCTTTTTTAGAATCCTTATAAAGTACTATAACACTTTATATTAAGATTTCTTTTGCAAAAGTTAACCGTTTTTGAATTATTTTGATATTTGTGAAATTTTTTGTTTTTTCAATGTACTTTTTGAAACCATATATCTCAGGCGTATTTGACCTAAACTACGCCATATTTTACTGCAGACTGAAAAAGGTATAAGATTCCGAGTAATATAATTTAACAAATCTCTTACAAGGTGTTCAAAATTTATTTGTTATTTAAATAATATTTAATTAAAGAAAAATCGACTTTTAAAAAAAAAAACACGCTATAAATGAACACGCCATAGTAAATAGATAAACATTTTGCATCGTACATGTATATGTTTCCCTATGTCTATCTCTCATAGTTTTATAGTTATTAATAGAGCTGAGGATGTTTGCGGTATAACCATGGTTATATCATATAACCATAGTAATTTACTATGGTTACATGATATAACCATGGTTATACCGCAAACATCCTCAGCTCTAAGTTATTAATGATTATTTTCTAAATTGAGCATTATCAAGAAAAATCGTTGTATTAAGCCTTGAAAAATAAATCTGATCTGTCAAAATTGTCACAAAGTGTATTTCGTGTCTAACTGGTTTTATGTTGTTCACAAATATCCAAGACGAATTAAATATTTATTCTAATAGAGATATTTTTAATTTATTCTACATTCATCGTGAATCTCTTCAAATTATTGAAAGAACAGGTCGACTTTTTAATTAAAGATACCCACATTTATCAGCAATGAATAAAACTAAATTCAAGCGAATAGTGTCAAATTCTATTCGCGTCAGCAGATGTAAGAATTTCATGTACATCAAAGAATTTTAAAGAAAAATCAAATACATCCTTATTCTTTCCAATCAGTTTAGGCTTTTTGTCCAGGAGACCAAGATAGAAGAATTAAATTTTGCGAGTTTATTTTAACTTAAACACAAGAAGATCCCAATTTTTTTTATAAAATTTTAAGGATTTTTAATACAAGAAATTGTCATCATTGGGCATAACAAAATCCACATGCCATTAGAGAAGCAAATTTTCAAGCCACTTTTAGCTCTAATGTTTTTGCAATAATTATACCTATCCACGTTTAAAATGAAATTCATAACGAGAATTTAACAAGCGTAAGGTATCTACAATTATTAAGGAAAGTAATACTGCCACATTTGAAAAACCTATGTTGGTTTCAAATGGATCGAGCACCTGCTCACTCTTCACATGAGGTATATCGGGAATTAACCAATATCTTTGAGGATAAGCGGATTGGTCGCAATGGACCTTGGTTCTGGCCACCTAGATTCCCCGATCTGACTTTCCTTGATTTTTATTTATGGGGTAAAATAAAAAATGAGGTTTATGCGTATCCCGTGCAAAACAGAGAATAGCTTATAACTAGAGTAAGAGACGGTTTTCGAAACTTGAACGCTGAGCAAGTAAGAGAAGCAACTACAACAGACTTAAGAAGAGTCATGGTTTGTTTAGATCATAGATAATTTTCAACATTTGCGAATATAATTATTAACGCTTTATGTGTTTTTAATATATTGGTTTTATTCACTTTTTTTGCTTGTTAATGTATGGTTATTTTTGTTATCTCTTATGATATAAAATATTTTCTCAGTTTTGAAATTTATTTTCTTTTCTAATCTTTTTGCAAAGACGTTTAATGAATCTATACATTATGCTATGGATTTTTAATTAAAAATAATTTATATTTGAATAATTTAAAAATGTACAATTATGTTGGATTGTAGTGTATATTGAAAATGTATTTAAATTTTATGCGAAGAGAAAAAACTTGTTTTTCCCGATGTCGATTTGGTGTAAAGTTGAGGCCAATTCAGGGAGACGTAAATTGGCCGTGGGTGTATATGGTTGCTTGTATTGTGAAATATATTTAAATATATTGAATTAATTCGGGTTTATTGTTAAAGTGTGATTTATTGCTGTTATTTTTGAGATTGATGTTTCTCGATGATTTAAGATGTTAAATTTCCGATATTTTTGATATTATAAAATTATAAACACCTTTCCTCGTCTCCAATAAAAAAATCTTGTAGGTAATATTAAGATATTATGACGTCAATAATATTTAAATATTATAAATATATTTCTATTGTATTAAGATTGTAATTAAGGGATTTAATTTTTAGAAATATAAATAATAAAGATTATTATTAACATTTCTTGGTAATAATTAAAATTGAAAAGTTTGTTCGACGGGTATCAGGGTTTTTGTGCATGGCTGTTTGCGCATGCGTAATTTTGATCGTGTATCAGTATCTTTTTATACAGTGTGGTTCTCTGGGGAAGAAATTAATAGTAAACTTGATTATTTTTAGATCAGTTTGTTCGGATTCATTAAGAGGAAGTTTTCCATTCATTTAGCTGTCAATTTTACAGTGAATGTTTTTACCTCATGTATTTTTGTATAATACAGAATCTTTATACTTTACAAAGATAGATTTTTTTTCTTTTTTTGATTTTTGTATCAATATTCAGTTTAAATTTTATCCTGCATTTGTTTTATTATACAAACCAATATTGCTGTTCAAGCTCAATATATATAAAATAAGTAAATAAATTGTGAGCATTTCACTGGCGCTCAACTCACTTTGTAGAAATTACACGACTTTCCGAATTGGCACCCGAGAAGTTAGAAGTCTCATATTTGAAAATCCACCGGCTGAGAAACCTAGTTGGGAAAACTAGTTGTGGATGGTGGCGTGTTAAATCTACAAACCACTATTCATAGCAATATGTATAGTTGGTATAATTCCAAAACTATGTAGCTTTTTTGTTCCGAAGCTTTCTACTAATAATGCTCAATTTAGAAGATAATCAATAATTTTGAATTTAGTTTTATTAATTGCTGGTAAATGTGGGTATCTTTCATTAAAAAGTCGACATGTTCTTTTAATAATTTTGAAGAGATTCACCATGAATGTAGAATCAACTCAAAATATCTCTATTAGAATAAATATTTAATTATTATTTAATTAGTCTTGCATATTTGTGAACAACATAAACCAGTTAGATACGAAATAAACTTTGTGATGACAATTTTGACACATCAGATTTACTTTTCAAGGCTTACTTCTACAATTTTTCTTGATAATGCTCAATTTAGAAAATAATCATTAATAACTCTAACACTATGAGAGATAGACATAGGGAAACCTACGCCTATACGATGTATAATGTTTATCTACTTACTATGGCGTGCTCATCTACAGGATGTTCCATTTAAAAAAATCGATTTTTCTTGAATTAAAGATTACTTGAACAATTAATAAATTTTTAACACCCTGTAATAGATTTACTAAATGTTTCGACATTACTCAGAATCTTATACTTTTCGCTGTCTGCAGTAGAAATATGACGTAGTTCAGATCAAATTACTTGAGATATGTGGTTTTAAAAAGTACATTAAAGAAACAAAAAATTTCATAAAAATCAAAATAATTCAAAAACGGTTAACTTTTTGCAAAAGGAACTTTAATATAAAGTGTTATAGTACTCTACAGGGAATCTAAAAAGCAATAAAAAGTATAACATTCCATTTAAAATATCAAAGTTGGCTCTGACTTCCGGTATAACCGAAAGTGGTTCATAAGTGTAAATATTTTAATTTAATACATCAAGTATCCAGATTACGTGCTACAAATGTTCAAAAGTATCCTAAGGCGTTAACATAGAAAACTTCTAATGAACGGGTTACGTGAAACACTCTGTATAAGTAAAATATTATATTGTAGTAGCTACTAAGTATCGCAATTTTCATATATAATTTACATGCTATATACTAATGAAAATATATGGTTATATATATATAGAAAGAGCAAATACATATATTTAATGCATTTAAACGTTTAATGTTTTGACCACTAATTTGATCCCAATTGAAGTTTCCAAAGTTAGTGATTTCCTTACATGAAGATCAGCATTTGCGTACATATTTGATTTCTATTTCGTTCATATAAAATTAGTTTTGTGTTAATAACAAAATTTATTAAGTAGGTATATTATAATATTCTAAGATTACAAGTTTTTTGTTCGCAAAAAATTATTAATACTTTATATGACATTTTAGTAATCGTAATTTTTATATAACAAACGCATGGTTTAAATGACATAGTAAAACTTGTAGTAAACGTAATTTTCTATCTATTCTTTGATAAATCTTAAATTAAAAATTAATGTATGTATGTCATTGAACCAACGTGTATTTCTTTTATAAAATAATTAAATACGCAGTTTCTTCTTTCTTTCAATTATAAAATAAAAATATTTGTGACTCTGATTACATACTATATCACATAAATTTAATTCTTGGACGAATAAACGTGAGTAGCATACTAGAACAAATTCATCTTGTCTAAAATTATTAATATTAAATAATGTAATTTTGTGACAAAATAAACTGCTTTCTCCAGAGTAGTAAAATTGTTACTAGATTCGCTTTAATTAGTAATAACAATAACATTAAATTATCTATTTTAAAAAAGTTCGCGGTTGTTCTCAAACACACTATTCATTATAAGCACATGGATCATACTTAATTATTGAAATAGAAACATTACGCCCCAGAGACATGTATACCAATATTTCACTATTACATATCAAATTACTTCAACTATTCCTAATCGGTGTAATAGCACGTATGTTTGTTTAGAAAGTTTGGCTACATCGCTGGACATCGTCTTATGCTAAATGTATTAATATATACATCATGAGATCTCAACTTATACACTATACATCAAGGAACTCGACATGAGTGGTATACTTTATATATATTTTAAACGAAAAAAAGGCTACCCCTCTTTTGAAATCTTTGCTAAGAATGCAATTGTATAGTTTTTCCTAAATTATGTTTTTTAAAATGACGTTCCTTTTAGGTAGATCTCAGGGTAGGTCTGTAGGATATATTGATCTCCACTTGTTTAGAAAATAGATATATACTCGTATATATATATACAGGGTGTTACAAAAATGTAGGGCTGGCTATACATAGACGGTTTCTACAACTAAAAATAAGCAAAAAAGTTTAAATAAATTTATGTCCTAAAATGGTTCGTTACTGAGTTACGGCCACTTGAGGTTTTTTTCTTTTTATTTTAGAAAAGGTTACAGAAAACGGGAGTTTCTTATGTTTCTTATAGTAAATGTTCAAAATGACCTCCACTGGAAGCAACACAAGCTTCAGCTCTTCGTATCATGGACTGCCTCACGCGCTGAAAAATTCCTGGTGTATTTCGAATTTGGTGGCATCCATCTTCCACTCTACGTTGAAGATCTTCAATATTTTGAATTGGAGTAGAATATACCATAGACTTTAAATGTCCCCATACGTAAAAATCTATTGGATTTAAATCTGGAGACCGTGCAGGCCATGCTACAGGTCCACCGCGACCAATCCATCTTCCAGGATATATGGCATTTAAAAATTCGCGTGCTGTGTTACTGAAGTGAGCCGGTGCACCGTCGTGCATGAACCACATGCGTCCTCTAACATTTAGTGGAACATCGTCCAGCAAACCTGGTAAGTCGTTTTCTAAAAAATAACGATAATTCTGCCCAGTAACTCGTGGTGGAAGTACAAAACAACCAATCACAAATTCGTTAATAATTCCGGCCCACACACTAAATGAAAACTGCGCTTGATGTCTGGACTGAATAATAGTATGAGGGTTTTCTTGTTGCCACTGGTGTAAATTATGAAAATTGACGATACCATCTCTTGTAAAGCCAGCTTCATCACTAAAGAGCACACACGACAGAAGGAGATGATCGGCGGCGCATGTCCGTAACAACCATACACAGTAAGCTTCTCGTGATGGGAAATCATTCTCACTAAGTCCCTGTACTCTTTGCAGGTGGTAAGGAAAAAGCTGATTAGTTCTTAAAATACGCCATACACTCACATGATCGACATCTTCCGCCAATGCCATTCTTCGAGTACTAGCACCTGCATTTTCTTCAACACGATCCAACAAACGTTCTTCCAATTCCAAATTTCTTGTGGTTCGTGGTCTGCCGCGATCTCGGACTACAGGTTTGAATGATCCTGTTTCTCTTAATCTAATATGAAGCCTTTCGAAAGTTTTTTCATTTGGTAAACGTCGGTTTGGGAAATATTCTGCGTAAAGTCTTCTTGCTTCTGCTCTGTTGCAATGTGCCAAACCATACATTAAATGCATGTCGGACATCTCTTCGAAAGAATAATCTGCCATTTTATACTCTTAATTAGAAAACAGTACTAATCACAAATGACTTAATCAACTTTCACGACTGACAGCAAAAAACACGGACTGCCTACTGAATATGATTAACATAAGTTACTCACTTGTCGGCGACTTGTTCAAACATGCAATACGAACGCTTTGCGTCTGCGCGATAATTTGTGACGAGATACACACGTGTCGGACATGCAATACGAAAAACTTCAAGTGGCCGTAACTCAGTAACGAAACATTATAGGACACAAATTTATTTAAACTTTTTTGCTTATTTTTAGTTGTAGAAACCGTCTATGTATAGCCAGCCCTAAATTTTTGTAACATCTGAACGACTTTTTTTTTAATTCCAAATCCCTTTTGGAACAAGACAAATTCTAATAATTGGTATAAAAATGTTCCAATAGGAACAAATATGATATCTAAAAAACTTGTCATTTACGCGAATCCAATAAAATAAGACAAAACAATTATTCAGCATGTGTAGAAAGCAACAAAGAAAATAATATTAAAATTAGTACACCAAACCAAACAATTTATAATAATTGTACATTTAATAACTGTTCTCCTACTTTATCTTGCCAAAAAACACTCGAGCTTTTCTCTCACCGATTAATTTTCTTTTTAACTCAAAATTTTTCTTATCAGTAATTTTTCTCGAAAAACTTGTGTTGCTTCCCGTGGAGATCATTATGAACATTTACTATAAGAAACATAAGAAACTCCCGTTTTCTGTAAACATTTCTAAAATAAAAATAAAAAAACTTCAATTGGCCGTAACTCAGTAACGAACCATTTTAGGACATAAATTTATATAAACTTTTTTGCTTATTTTTAGTTGTAGAAACCGTCTATGTATAGCCAGTCCTAAATTTTTGTAACACCCTGTATATATATATATGGTAAATTAATCAGTCGGCGATTAAAGGTCTGGTTTACTTCAAAGTATATATATTTAAAACAACCCTACATGTTTCGGCAATGATGCCTTTATCAAGGATATAAAATATAAATAACAGAATACAAATGTCAAATTATTTGACATTTGTATTCTGTATTATAGATGTGTGTGATTAAACAAGTTGTTATACATCGAATGATTCTGGATGAATAATATAATTAAATAAAACAAGAGAGTGTAGAACATAAATAAATGGTTTAATTGATAATATTCTTATTCAAAAAGGTAAGTGTTAATATGAATATATGATGCATTAACCTATAAATAGTCACATTATCAAATAAGGTTATTATTGTTAGGTTAATTATTTGTAATTAGATAAAGCAACAAAATTTACTAAAATTACTTTAATTAAATCGCAAGGAACTGCATTTTTCCGATATTAAGGTAAATTTATCAGTAAATAAACTGTTTTGCATAAAAATGATAATATCAACGATTGTGTTTAAAAATTAATATAAATAATTTCAATGTTATAGGAAATAGATATAAAAAAAGTACTCAAGTTTGGTTGTATGTAGATACTGGATATTCGTAAGGTTTTCAAGATTCTTTTCCTCTGGATTAAGGTTCTGGTAAAGGAATTATGCTGGTAGCGTCCCTCGGGATAGGACTTTTCGTTTAAAGACTTGTAGGAAGGAGTTAGGATTTGGATTTTTCGTCAATCGAAGCTTTATAGGTTGGTGATACGTAGGATATCTTCGGGTATGATAATTGCACTTTAATAATAATTTTTCACTAAATTCTTGGAACACTTTTTTTTATAATCTGTCGACGCGTGCAAAATTCAATTCAACCACTCGCAGTTGTTTTTATCCAGGCTTCTTATTCGTGATTCTTGTTTGTACTTTTTAATCTAATATTAAATTTATATAAATGAAGTAATTTACTACGACAAATAGTTTTGATATTTTACAAAAATTATAAATTTAATTTTGTGATACAAAAAACTATCTTTGATATGTACAATCTTTCGTTAGATACCTGTACTAAGTTGGGATATTTCCCGCCGTAAACAATTCAAATAAGTACAGCTATATCCAAAGTATATGTCTATAAAATATTCAATCGATCAAGTTAAAAATCTTCGGTAATACAATAATATTGATGAAAATGACTAAAGCAAATGACTTAAAGAAAATAATAAAATACATGATTCTTATTTAAGCAATAAATACGCGGAATTAACTTCATTGATTTGACATGTGAAATATACAGTTCCGACAAAATCTTATTTTCTAAATTATTATAATAAGTTTTATAAATATACAAAAGTATTTTTAATAATATAAAATATTATTAAAAATGGGGTGTGAAGAACACAATACAAGTTATATATTTGTGAATGTATCTCCTCTCCAGAGACGCAGATACGTATTTCACCTTTCTACAGGATCGTCGGAACGCCCCTGCTGGAGAAGAGATACATTCAACCAAACATAACTACCTTGCTATCAACCAGAAATTATTAAGACAGAGCGTGAAAGAATATTCAGCGCTGTCTACATAATAACTGCCGAACTAAGCAACGTGTTTCTATAGACGGTAACAACCATATCTATAAAAAACTGTATTATCGTGTCTTCACTACTTGTCGGGCGAGCCGAATGCGTATATAACAAAATAATTTGAAACATACATGGTGGGTAAAATCCACACCAATTTGTATAATACAAAAGTATTTTTAATAATATAAAATATTATTAAAAATGGGGTGTGAAGAACACAATACAAGTTATATATTTGTGAATGTATCTCCTCTCCAGAGACGCAGATACGTATTTCACCTTTCACCAAAAGGTCACGAAAATATTATATATATATATATATATAGATATATATATATATATATATATGTTATCTTTCAGGTTTTCGCGGGTAGCAGTATGTGTTGTAACTGGATTCCGTTTTCCGTTATTCAAGAAATGAATGAACTCCACAATGCACTCCAGCAGAATGGCTTTAGCAAACGGACAATCAGCAAAGCATTAAAATCAACGAGCCACACCACAAGAGGAAAAAGAGGAATCAATATCCAAAACCTACTTACCCTATGTCAAAGGTACCACCGACAGAATATCCAGAGTCCTACTAAGACACAACATTGAAACCACATTCAAGGCAGACAGAAAAATCAGCACAGTCCTTCGGAATCCAAAAACACGAATACCTTTAGAAAACCAGGGAGTATATGAAATTCCATGCCTTAATTGTGAGAAGACGTACATCGGCCAAACAAACAGACGGGTAAACGTAAGAAGAGACGAGAAAACTTCATCTTCGGCTCAGCATGTAAAGCACGATAGACTTCAGCAATAACAAATTATTGGCGAACATAGAACATATGAAAACCAGAATTATCAGCGAAGCTATCGAAATTGAGAAACGTCCAGACAATTTGAATTCGCGAGATGATACCCAGAGGCTACCAACAGCATGGAAACCAGTATTAAGCAAAAAAGTTGACAACAAGAAACAACAAACAAAAACACCTACACCGCAACCCAGCCAGCACACTCCAGCTACAGGCCCAACGACACGGAGTCGCGCACACACTCAACCAAGTGTAACCAACCAGAACGCTAAGCGGGTATATAACCACCATCCTAAACCCGACTAGTCAGTTTACGAGTAACCAGAAGCAGAAGCAGACAGTTTTCGCAGACCTGAAGATGGCAAATGTGATTTTGCCGAAACATCGTCCAGAAACCAGCACCGGTCTTTACAAAGACCAAACAATGGAAACGCGGAAGAAAACCCGGAATCCAGTTACAACACACACACATATATATATATATATATATATATATATATATATATATATATATAGTAAATTCAACCGTTGGCGATTTAAGATCTGGCTTTACTTTAAACTATATATATTTAAAACAACCCTACATGTTTAGGCAATGATGCCTTTATCAAAGATATAAAATATAAATGTTTTAAATATATATACTTTAAAGTAAAGCCAAACCTTAAATCGCCAACTGATTGAATTTACCATATCATACCAAGGTCACGAAATAATTATATCTATATATATATATATATCTATATATATATATATATATATATATATATATATATATATATATATATATATATATATATATATATATATAGTAACTGGCTTCCGGGTTTTCTCCCGCGTAATACGAAGACCAAACAGTGGAAACGCGGAAGAAAACCCGGAATTCAGTTAAAACACATACTACTACCCGCGGAAACCTGAAAGAAAAAAAAAATATATATATATACGTATATATGTATATTACCTACGGAGGTTCATATATTCTACGGACAATCTGAGATCTACCTAAAAGGAACGGCATTTTGAAAAATATAATTTAGAAAAAACTATACAATTACATTCTTAACAAAGATTTCAAAAGAGGGGTAGCAATTTTTTCGTTTAAAATATATATGAAGTATGCCTCTCATGTCGAGTTCCTTGATATATTGCGTACAAGTTGAGATCTTAGAATGTATATATTGAAAGATCCAGCATAAGATGAGATTCAACGATGCAGCCAAACTTTCTAAACAAGCGAACGTGCTAGAACGCCGATTAAGAATAGTTGAAGTAATTTGATAAATAATAGTGAAATATTTGTATACATGTCTCTCGGCCGTAATCTTTCTGTTTCAATAAATAAGTATGCTCCATCCATCCATTAATAACAGTCTGTTTGAGTTTGAGAACAACGGCACATTTTTTTTAAATAATTTAAATAGATAATTTAATGTTATTACTAATTAAAGCAAATCGAGTAACAATTTTACTACTCTGGAGAAAGCAGTTTATTTGTTACAAAATCACATTATTTAAAATTAATAATTTTAGAGAACATGAATTTATTCTAGTATGCTATTCACGTTTATTCGTCTAAGAATTAAAATTATGTGATATAGTATGTAATTAGAGTCACAAATATTTTTATTTTATAACAGATAATTAATTGGTTTACTTAAATATTAAATAAATGTATATGTGTCAACCTATATGTACGTAGAGTAGAATATTTACTAAAAGTATTTCATGTAGAAACTGCCTATTTAATTATTTTATAAAAGAAATACTCGTTAATTCAATGAACAAACATACATCAATTTTTAATTTACGAATTATCAAAGAATAGATAGAAAATTATGTTTACTACAAGTTTTGCTATGATGAGCTTGTTATACAAAAATTACGATTACTAAAATGTAATATATAGTATTAATTATTTTTCGCGAAGAAAAAACTTGTATCTTAAAATATTATAATATATTTAATAATTTTTTTTATAAACACAAAAATAATTTTAAATGAATGAAATAGAAATAAAATATGTACATAACTGCTGATTTTCATGTAAGGAAGACACTAATTTTGGAAACTTTAATTGGAATCAAATTAATGGTCAAAGTATTTAAATGCATTCGTTATATTTGCTCTTTCTATAGGTATAACCATATAACTATATTTTCGTTAATGTATAGCATGTAAATTATATATGGAAATTGCGACACTCAAAAAATACAGTAGCTACTACAATATAATACTTTACTTATACGAGATAAAGTTTCAATCACTTGCGGAATATAATCGATCTTTAAATTTTGGAACAAAATCTCATTTACATTTTTATATAACAATTATTATAAACACTGAAACTATTTTAGCTTGCGAAAGTATTATTAATTGTCCATCGCTGAATATTATTGTTCATAGTAGAAAACAAACAACAATAATATGTTCGTATATGCTTGCATACCTTATTTATTTAGAATATCATTTCAATTCGTTGTAAATGTTTTTGTAACGATTCTTGTAGGCATTTTGATCAAGGAAAGGCTGATTAATTGAATATATGTGTATACTTATGCATCTTGTTTATTTAGCAGTTTCTTTGATTTTCGACCCTGACTTAGGTCAGTGTATATACTTCACATTGATTGACTGAAAGGGAAAATATTAGAAATTAGAAGAAAAATAGGTAGATCTCCTTAAATCAAAAAGTTGGGTGCAAATCAAAGTTTTTGTTTATAACGCATATAAAAAAAAATAATAAGTATGTATTTTATTAAATACTTTGATGTTAGTTACTTGTGTTATTTATGTCTTTTTCTTGCCAAACGAGAGAATCTATCTGTCCAAATGATGTATATTTTATATGTGTTAACCGAACTTGGTGAAGTGACCTCATCTAAATAAGAAAGAGCTTATAGGTACGTATTGTCGTAGATCAGCGTATATACTGTGTGTTTTGAGTTACTAAAAATGTTGCTTACTGTAATATATATATTATATAATATATAACGAGCCATCGAAAAAATTCATATTTGGAGTAGACTGTGAAATTGGGTTGGTACTTTAGCCACTTCCACATAATGACACATTACTTGATGCTTGACAGTTTCATTTGGTTTCATTGTAAAAAAAGGTTATGGCATTGAAATGATACTACAACAAAAAAGAAAACAAATAATTTATTTAATATCGAAATCATAGTCCAAATTTACATATAGCTATAGAAGTTGTTGAAAATGTTGTCCATTTACATCTAAACAAATTTAATTTCCTTAATAAGAGTTTTGAAAAATTTGACACAAACTTATAGTTTCGATGTCAAATAATAAATGTCATTATGTGGAAGTGGCTAAAGTACCAACCCAATTTCACAGTCTACTCCAATTATGAATTTTTTCGATGGCTCGTTATTATCTATATATATATAAAATACAAAAAATGTTTGTTTGTCCTTTTTAGACTCTGAAACTATCCAACTGATATGATCCATACCGGTTTCATTAGAAAGGTAATAGTCCAGATTAGGTTTACGGCTATATATCTTTTTGATATTTCAAGTGGGCGTGGCCCACTTTAATTTTTTTAGCGTAGTAGCACACGCCGGGTATCCGCTAGTATAATATATATATATATATATATATATATATATATATATATATATATATATATATGTACGCCTAATGCGATCCCGTTACAATAAAAAATGCAAAGGAATCAGATATCTATTCGAAGTGACATTCTAAACATTATTATTTTATATTTATAGTGCCCTATTTGTTCTTATATCCTTTTACATATCAACACAAAATAATATCCAAAAATGTAATATCTTGTGATCTGGACTGAACTTCGATATACATTTTCTTGGGAATTTGTTATATAAGCAATGCCACAAAGCTAGGAAGTTATATCGTGGTTCCTTTGCTTATGTAATTGAAACCATAATTGCAGTTATTGATGTGCTGAAGTTGATTCAACATGCTAATGATTTTCAATATAATTTAAATGTTTAGAATCAACTTCGGTACAGGAATAATTGTAATCATAGTTTCAGTTAGGCGGGACACCGCCGTACAGCTCCCAATCTATGGGAAATTACTTAAACACACTTTCGCAGACATTAAATATGGAGGTCCAGTCTAGATCATTAGATATTATGCCTCTGGATTTGATTTTGCCAGTCTTTTCAAAATAATGGTTAATAATTTGCCCAAACTTCTCTACATAGCAATAGCATTGCTAAATAATTCGCTAGATATAATTATTACTTAACTTCTAGTTTAATGGTTTGTATTCCAGTTTTCTTAAAATTTTTGGCACTTTCACTTTGCAGCGGTACAGTGTTTTATTACTCTGCTAGATATCGATGTATTTAATTTTACTTGAACCAGAACAATAAAAACATTTTCCTTGGCATTTAATTTGGATTATTGTTTCCGGCGAAGAATCTATAAACTATGTCGATAGAAAGGACATTAAACTCATATTTTTGAGATGCACGTGCAAAATGCCATTCATTGAAATAATATCTTCCTATGATTTTCATATAAATGATTATAACTTTGTCACAATTCTAAGACTAAAAATCATCAGATATATATCAGAATATTTACAAAGACTGTCTTTGTAATTCTACTACATTTCCCATAATAGTAAAGTTAGAAACACTTTTAGAAAGAACATGAAATTTTGAATTTCAGAATATATTACCAGACAAAAATTTGATTTCTTTATTACTAACTTACTGATCAAGAAAGGGCACATAAATGATTTTTATATCTCCGCATCTGCGCAAATAAAAAAGATTTTTGTATGAGATCGAAAATTCGACAAGTTCTGTATTATTTTAAAAACATGTATTTGGTATTTTTTAAAGTATTAATACGTTCTACAATATTTTTTTATCAAAAAATAATTTAATTTCTACAAAATAATGTAATAAAAACATTCGCTCTATACAAAAAGAAAAGGCGAAAATATTGAGCCATTATGACGATTAATCCTTCAATAGATAAAGAAGTTTAATCGCATCCGATAATATACTATTAAAAACATCCATATCTTTTCCGTTATTATTAATTCATCAGCTTATCTTACATAAATAACGTGTTGACGTATCGTATTACAGTGCGGTGTCGCCGGATTGCTAGGATCTCTTCCTGACTTTTAAATGTGTATTATGTATATCGAAGCGAGGCGCCCTCTGCCGCAGATATAGATGAACTATAAATGTATAAGAGGTGAAAAAATTGGTAAAAATGATATCCAACATAAATTTTAAAATTCATTATTACTGAGTGAACTATCTCATATAGCGACGAAATACACGCAAAACAAAACGAGATAAAAAATTGGATCTCGAGTGGTATGTGGATTGAATGAAAATGATCTCCATTTGTCGCGATACATATATATATATATATATATATATATATATGTATATGTTACTCTTGATGTTCTCGCGGACGTATGATGAAGGTATAGTTTCTCAGGTTCATGGCCGCGTGTGAGTTTTGTCCTGACAAGGACTATTTACTCTACGTTTCAACGAGATCGCACTCGTCATCTTCAGGAGCTGGTCGGTCTGTCACTGGTTAGCTGGAGATCGTCTGATGCGCCCTTTTATATGAGTCCTCTTGATTTTGTTCGGTGGTCGGAGTTGCCTCCATTTCCACTCCAATTTCATTACCCGGGGTTGTGTATGTTTTGTGCTATTGTGTGTAGTTGTGTGTTTGTGTGTTACGTTTGTTTATCCTATATGGAATGCTGTGTGTGTTGCTACATTTTTGTGTGTTTGTGTTGTCCTCTGTTTATCTGTTAATTTTTGATTTTTTTCGCTGCTATTTGGATATCGTTATCCTCTGCGCGTCTTTTAATTTGCTTAAGTCCGTCTTTTTTAATTAGTCTCCGTTTTGGATTTATTATTTTTCTTATTGTGGGGTTTTCGTGTGACTTTATTGTTTCTATTGTTTTTAGTGTTCGTTTGCATATTATTGTTTCCAGTGTTTCGAGTTTCGTCTCTTTATGTATCTGCGCGTTTGTCATGTATCGCGGTGCATTTATCGCTAGTCTAATTACCTTGTTTATTTTCCCTTGTACCGATTGTCTTTGCTTTTCGCTGGCTTGATGCCATATTTCTCCGGCATATGTTGCGCCCGCGAGTATTATCGTTTTTATTATTAATATTTTATTTTCCAGTGTTAGTTTGCTTTTGCCGTTTAGTATCGGGTACAGTGCGTGTGTTGTGACCCCTATTTTTCGTTTTAATTCTTTAATATGTGCCGTGTATGTTAGTTGTGAGTCCATTGTGACCCCGAGGTATTTAACTTTTTCCTGCCAGTGTATTGTGTGGCCTTCGAGTTTGACTTCGTCCGGCCTTTTGTGTCGTTTTCTGTGTTGGAAGTAAATTGCCGCGGTTTTTAGTGGGTTAATTTTAATTTTCCATTTGTCGTACCAGTCCTTTAGGAGGACTAGATTGTTTTGTAACTGCTTGTGTATGTACGATGTTCGTCTGCTGCTTATGTATATAGCGGTGTCGTCTGCGTATTGTGCGATATTACATTTTTCTATTGTGGGAATATCCGAAGTGTATATGTTATACAGGAGCGGTCCGATAACGGATCCTTGTGGTACTCCTGCTGCTATGTGTTCGATTGTCGATTTTTCGTTTCCGATTGTGACATTAAATGTACGGTTCTTTAGGTAATTGTCGGTTATTTTTATTAATGTGTTTGATATTTTGTGACGTTTCATTTTGTGTATGAGGCCGGCGTGCCAAACCCGGTCGAAGGCCTTTTCAATGTCGAGAAAGATTGCGCCCGTTGATGTCGATATGTTCATTTTTTCGGTTATGTGTTCTGTTAGTCTTAATGCCTGTTGTGTGGTAGAGTGATTTTTCCGGAAACCGTATTGAAAATTTGGGATTATGTTTTTGTTTTCGACTTCGTTTTCAAGTCTTGTCTGTATTACGCGTTCTGCCAGCTTACTTATTGACGGAAGTAAGCTTATTGGCCGGTAATCTGCGGTTGTTTTTGTTGTTTTTTCCAGGTTTGTGGATCATTATTATCTGCGCGTGTTTCCAAATCGCGGGATAGTGTCCGTGTTTTATTATTCCATTTATTATGTCGGTTATAATTTGTATACCGGTTTTTGGTAGGTTTTTTATTGCAATGTTAGTTATCCCGTCCGCTCCCGGAGCTTTTCGGTTTTTAAGGTTTTTAATTATTTTTTCCACTTCGTCGGTATTTGTGGCGTCGATTTCTCCATCTGTTATATCGATTTTTGTATTTCGTTGCCGTTCAATTTGGTTTGTGAATGTGTTATGCTTCGGTATTGTTGGGTTCGTTTCGAATTGTTTCTTTAACGCGTTCGCGAATTCGTCTGCTTTTTCTTTATCAGTTATTGCCGGACCGTTTGCTGTTTTTAGCGGTGGAATTTTGTTTTTTTTGTTTGTTAGGGCTTTTGTCATCTGCCAGAGTGTTTGATCTTGCGTGTTAAGGGATTCAATTTTGTTATTCCAGTTTTTATTAAAGTGTTCGATCATGTCAGATTTTATTTCATTTGTTATCGCGTTTAATTTTGTTTTTATTACCGGATTTAGCGTTCTTTTATATTCTTTAAGTATGTTTTTTTTGAGTCGTAATTTTATTTTTAGTTCAGTCGGGATGTTAAGTTTTGTGTCGATGGTTTTAGTTTTTGTCGTTTGTGCTATTGCATTTTTTATGTCATTTTCCAGTGTGATCACTGCTTGATCGATGTCTTTCGCGTTGTGAATTTTTACTGTTCTGAGTACTAGGGATTCTTTAAATTTTTCCCAGTCTGTCTTATTAAATGTTTTTTTCGTTCTAGTTGTGTCCATGTCAAGCGTTAATATCACTGGAAAATGATCTGAGGAGAGGTCGTTTATAGTTTCTATTGTATGTGTTGTGGTTATGTTTTTAAGTATTGCTATGTCTAAAACGTCAGTAGTGCCCGTTGGTATGTGTATGTGTGTGGGTTCTACCGGCCCGATTACATTGAGGTTGTTGTCTTGCGCTATTTTCTTTAGTTTTTTACCGTTTTTATTGGCTACTTTCGAGTTCCAGTTTTGGTGTTTCGCGTTAAAATCTCCCGCAAATATTGTAGGTGTGTTTTGATTGAAGATCGTTTGTATGTCTGATTCTACTATGTCTAATCCGGAGGGAAGATAACTTGCGTAAAGGTTTATCGGTCCCCTTTTTGTGTTTATTTGTATGCCTGTGTTTTCGATTTTATCGAGTGTTTTGTATTCAAGTTCGCTGTGTTTTATTGTTTCGTGTACGAGTATAGCGGTTCCGCCGCCTTTTTGTACCGGCCTATCGTGTCTGTATGTTTTGTATTTTTGTATTTTTAATGAGTGACTTGGTTTTAGATGTGTTTCATTTAGGAGCATTACGTCTATTTGGTGTTCGTCTAAAAATACGTGTAATTCATGTTTTTTGTGTGTTATGCTTTGTGCATTCCAATAGGCTATTTTAATGTTGTGTTTGTGATTCATTGTCTGCGTGCGTGGAAAAGTTTTGTAAGTTCGTTTGTTTGTTCGAAAAAGCTTTGTGTTTGTTGGAGTGTAGGGTTTGTCGAGCTAAATGTTAGGAATAGTTTCCCAATCATGAGTGCAATTGTGTCGTCAGCTTTTTCGTGTGAGTTTAGTGTTGGTTTTGGTGTATTTTCCCGGGTTGTGGGTGTGGTTGCGGTGATGTTATTTGTCTGTTGTCTTTGAGTCCACGCGTTGTGTTTTGGTAGTGGTGCTTCTATGAGTTTGCGTGTTTGTATTGGTGTGTTTATTGGGTTATTTGGATTCTTTTTGCATGATAAGCTGAACGAGAGGTGAGCTCCGCCACAGTTTGCGCATTTAGGGGGGGTGGTTGACGGCTTTGTGCATTCATGCGTCGAGTGTGACTCTCCGCACTTCATGCACGCGAAATTCACGTTGCAAGTACGCTGTTGATGACCGAATTTCTGACATCTGTGACACTGTACGATGTCTGTTCTAAGTCTGAGGGACTCTACTTTTACTTCTAATCCGCAAACTGTGTGGATGTCGAAAATTGACTTGTATTCTTTGTCTATTTCTATTAAAATAAGGGGGGCTGGAAGGCGGTCTTTACCGTTCATCCTAGTGATTTTTGCGATCAGATAGTTTCTAGAATCTAGATCGGCTTTGATGTCTTCGTCGGTTAGGAATTGGGGTACGCCTCTGATGACGATTTTTAATTTTTTTCTCGCTACGGAGTTGGTATGTGAAAGATTGAATGGCTTTTTCGTTGAGAATTCGGTTGAGATTGCGATAGTCTTGTTCTGTTGTTGGAGTGATTTGGACTCCGGCCGGGACGGACCTACTTTGTGTGTATTGAATGTTGTGTGTTTTCATTAGATCTCGGACTCGATACCATTGTGTTGGGTCAGTGATTGTAATTGGGGAGATAGAAGGCATTTTGGGTAATTGGATTGTGTTGTTTGCTGTTTTTGTGTTTGTTTTGTGCTGTTTGTGTGTGTTTGTGTGTTTTGTGATGTTGGTACTTACCCCGGGTTTCTCTGCGGAGGTGGAGGCTGTCGGTTCTTCTTCGCTGCTGTCCATTGGCGTCGTTTCTTCTTTCTTCGTATCTTCGTCGATCGTGCAGAGTGCTTCGTACATGTTGCTCGTCTCTATTTCCGGTGATTCTGTTTTCTGTCGTTTGTTGGATTTTCGTGGTGGTTTTTCGTTCTTCTTAAGCTCGTTCATCTTTGTTTCGAAGGCGTTGTGCATCATCTTCATAAAGTTCTCCATTGTCTTTTGTAGTTCATCGTAGGTGTCAATATTCTGCAATATATCCATTGCTATACGTTGGCCGTTGTCGTTGGTGCCAGCCATTTCTTCTGGTTTCGCTGTGTTGTGGAAAATATATTATATTATAATATAATATAACGGTTGATGTATTCTATTACTACCGATGTGCTCAGAGCAATCGATAGCGTGCGAATGTGATGCGCCCCCAGCACTGCCTCTTGTTATATGCTGCTGTGTCGAGAGGGGGCGTTCCACTATTGACGTCATGCGTGCGCGGCTTCGTGTAATTGGTCCGAGTGTCTGTGAGTTCCGTGGTCGGTCCGTGTGTTCTGTGTAGGGGTTGCGATCTGTCGGGATTGGGTTGTGTTTTTATCTATCGGTGAGCTAGGAGCGGTTTCCATGTATGCGGCAAGCGCTGGGCGTCGTCACGTTTATTTAAGCACTTAGGACGCTTTTCTATTTCTATCGCTTCTCTTGCAATTCTCGTCGTTAGGTTTTCACTTTTGGCTAGAATCTTCGTGTTTTCAAAGTCGATAGAATGCCCTGTCAGAAGTTAATGTTGTGCTAACGACGACGTTACTTCTTTCTTGACGACCGCGTTTCGGTGTTCTTCTCTTCTCACGCTAACACGCCTGTTTGTCTGCCCCACATAGGATTGATCACACACCGAACATGGTATTTCGTAAACGCCCTGATCAAGACTCACACGCGGCCAAGAACCCGAGAAACTATACCTTCATATATATATATATATATATATCTATATATATATTGTAATAATACTGACGAGCTGTTGACAATTAATTGCCCAAATTAGCTCAATATCATTGAAGTCACAGTGGTATGGTGGCAGTCTAAGAATTTCATGTCCTGCATTTCTTAACAGTTCATCAATTTCATAAACTTTCTCTTTACGGTTTCAAGTGAAGGGACTTCTAAGTTAGGTATTAACATATCTTTTGTCCACGCCTTAAATAGTTCATTATCCATGTCACCTTGATAATCCCTAGTTGTTGATTTAGATGGAAATATAAGAGCAGCACCATCAATAAATCTTTCCTTAAAAATACACTTCGCATTACACTAACATCAAGTTTTTCCATTAATGCTCTTCTATTATCATCTTGTTTATATTTGAAACCGATATGTTTGAGTAAAATGGAAAGAGATGTTTATGAAAATAAAATAGCTTAGAATACTTTGATGAAACATGTCGTATAAAGTATTTCGGACTTCCATTTTCAAGCTTTCTGGCAAATCATTGGTTTTTGGTTTACGTCGGGGTATTTGTTTTCCAGGTGATGATGTCCCACGTTGCTTGATATTGTAAATGGTTCGGACAGAGATCTTAAGAGCACTTGCTACTCTCTAAAAATATTTTTCCTCATTAATCTAAAGATATTAATTTGGTGTTATCTTACCTCATAAACTGAATCAACAGACAATAATGGACCTCTATTATATTTCTCTTCTTCAAAATAATGAAGAAGGTTGGCAACTAGATTTTGTGCCTGTGAATCTAGACGTTCACCTGGCATATTCTACAACAAGAAGAACACAACATGAAATTTTATATCACTTCATATTATGAAAATTACATTTTGCGATATGCTTATCAATTTATCAAAAAATGTTATTTGTCAGTGTCAAAGTAAAATAATTTAGTTAAGAAATATTACGTTAAATACTTACGATTAATTACTCGAAACTGACTATTATTGTTGCAAGAAGAACAAATTTTATAAATAAGAAATATTAAAATATCAACGAAAAAATACAAACAATGTAACAACCTGTATATGTCGATAAATACGTATTGTATTTTCTCTTTTGACTAAAACAGTTGTCGGTATCTCATATTATACAAGACATGCTAATATTATTTTTCTTTGTCTTTGCTACGAAGAAATTTCAAAGACGTATGTCTTGTATCAAATGACACACGTTTCAATTCTGAATATTTGTAGCTCAATATATCTGAAAAACAAAGTATATAGATTCTTTGTCTGAGATAGTATGACATAGTTAGTCATGTGACTGCAAACTGAAAACGAACAAAGTGTATATATGGTAAATTCAATTTGTTGCCGATTTAAGGTCTGGTTTTACTTCAAAATGTATATATTTAAAACAATCCTACATGTTTCGGCAAATGATGCCTTTTTCAAGGAATATAAAATATAAATAATAGTATATTAATGTCATACTTATACATTTGTAGTTGGAAAGGATAAAATTATTCAAGGATACATTCCAGGTTAATAATAATAAATCATGCCTTAGTATTCTAAAATAGATAGACAAAAAAAACAGGGAAAAGCAAGACATGAGTTATTATTGTGTATGCGCCCGTAGAGCGATTTCAGATGTTAAGCTGTCGGCATTCGCCTTAAACGAGAACGAAAACCACGAAAACCATAACATTAATATACTATTATTTATATTTTATATTCCTTGAAGAAGGCATCATTTGCCGAAACATGTAGGATTGTTTTAAATATATACATTTTGACGTAAAACCAGACCTTAAATCGCCAACAAATTGAATTTACCATAACATACAAAGGTCACGAAATAATTATATATATATATATATATATATATATATATATATATAGTAGATTTAGATAGTCGGCGATTGAAGGTCTGTTTTACTTTAATATGTATATATTTAAAATAATGTCTTACAAGTTTCGGCAATTACTGCCTTTTTCAAAGAATTTTAAATTATAAATATCAGTATATTAATTTCATATTTATATATGTGAAGTTGTCAAAAATGCATTCAAGTTTAATAATAATTAGAAACTGGACACATCGGGCTGAAATGACTGCATTACGACCGACGATATAAATAGTCTACAACATCTGTAAGTACATCACGCAGTTATTGAATAGCACTATTCATTCGGTTAACCGTACTCAAAAAAATAGATGTGCAGTTAACCGAATGAATAGTGCTATTCAACAACTGCGTGATGTACTTACAGATGTTGTAGACTATTTATATCGTCCGTCGTAATGACATTCATTTCAGCCCGATGTGTCCGGTTTCTAATAATAATTATTATTAAAACTTGAATGTCTACTGTCTCGCCCACCCGTGATAAGGTTTTTCTCATAATAAATTCCGAGATATTTACTTCCTAACAAACTTAGTTTCGTTTGACCGTATTTCAAGTGATTTTGATTGAAAATAACGACACCGTTTTCTTCCCCGTTTACCGCAATGTTTAAATAAAGCCTCATCTCATTTGTCACGATAATTTGATAACGATAGATACTGTGTTATTCTTATACAATTACTTTTGTTAGCCGAATTGGAGGAATTATAATATTTTTCTTTGCTAAACATAATTATGTTTCTTTATTGTATTGAAATATTTAAACAAAATGTATAAATATATAGATATAACTGTTTCTTACTGTTCAATAAATATCTTGTATGATAGCAGATCTTTCTTGATAAACCTGGCTCACTAGGAATGAAGGAATGCATAAAGAACGTTTTCGCGATTTGGAAAATACCCGAATATTAGGTTAAATGATGAAAAGTTACATGTCATTTTTGTTTTGATGGTCTTTCTGCCAATCACAAAATTTTGAAGTTTTTGAAGCCGGATCGCCCACTATCGCCGTCCGTAGAGAAAACTTGATTCTTTAAGTGGGCAGGTAAAGTTGCACTCACAACAGGGGCTTACCTCGACTGACAAGTTTATATAATAATTAAATATTAGTATTTTTATTGGTAATTTTATCTTAATTACCATTCCGAGGCAGAACATCATTACAACATTTTATCATAAATAATATTAACGGAAGTATCCTTCCAAAAACACCGATCGCAACAGTCTTCTATATGAATATGCTCTTAGTGCTGTTAGTACTAAACATAAAATCGCTAGTGCTTTTTATATACAGTAGTATTTTAGTTTTGTAGCAGGTATCTAGACTTACATCACAAAATTCTGGTTGTCCCATGTGTAGAAGTAACATTTCGATTAGAAATTTAGTTTTTCTGATGATCAAGAATGTAAATAAATACTTCAATGATATTTTTTTTAATCGAGGATTAAACTAAGCTTTTTATTTTTTCTATTCTAATTTTTTTGTATTGGATATATTTATGCTAATTTTCTATTTCTTTATTATTTGTATTGATTTGTTATTCACGTACGATGTACTATTTTTGTGCCTATATTTAGTTTTACTGTTGAATTCTTAGCAAACCATTATTATTATTATTAAGTCATCATTTTTGAGCACAAGTTTATGTTTGCTGATAAGGACATGGTTATCCAATACGTAAGAGTAATGTATTGATTGGAAATCCAATTTTTCAGATAGTCAATAATGCAAATAAATACCTCAATTATATTTTCTTTGAATCGAGCATATTAAACTGTGATTTTTTATTTGTTTTATTTTACTTTTCTTGGATTTTTGTATTGGATACATTAATATCAATTTTCATTTCTTTGTTGTTTTATTGAATTATTATTCACACGATGTTGTACTTTTTTTATCCTATATTTGGTGTTACTGTTGGGCTCTTAGTAGATCATTATTATAGTTATTAAGACATGATTTTTGCGGATAAGTTTAAGTTTCCGACAAGCGGCTTGTTTTCTAAAGAATGAGTATGCAAAATGTCTTATGAAACATATATTTGATAGTATTTCTATATTTTTTCTTCTAAATGTTAAAAAAGCTTTAAGGAACTAGCCATGTTTAAATCGTTGATTGTCGAAGAACTTGTTGAAACTTTTTGTTTAGAGCTGTCGGTGTAGCAGTTAGATTCTGTCCGGACGGGTGGGCCTTTTTTCATTCCTCCCTATCCGGCATGACTATTTGAATTTTTGAACCATAGTATCAGCAATGGGATCTGTTTGGAATGCTTCTATCAATTTATGATAGTCAGAGTTGTGGACTTTGCTTATAAATGTTTGGTCCTGCGTTAGTATATACTCGTATATACATAAATACTTGAACGATGTAAAAATCAAATGGTGACACTTCTACTATTTCTTATGATAACCATCTTGGATTTTCAATCGCACTCCAGAAGTTATTATTTTGTACAATGGCTTCTGAATTAGTTTTCCCAATATCTAATAGTAGAAAAAGTTCTGATCTGAATTACTTCTTGAATTACAATTTTTAGTAAAAGAATTGAATCAAATAGAATTATTTTTTCCTCAAAGAATTTATGAATTTTAATAGTTTATTGTGAGATACGAAATTGAGTTGCGATCCGAAATATTGAAATTTAATATATAATTTTACATATTAAATTGCATTATGAATATATATATTTTAAACATCATCTACACGATCAATATTCTGTTTACAGTTTGCTGTTTTAGTTTATCTATTTTAATCTTTTGAAGGATTGAATATTAAATATTAAAGCGCTACCAAAATATAATATAAAGTAAATATTTTTGGAGCCTTCTAAAGATAAACGTGCTTATGGTGTAATATCATCAAAATATTAGTAAAAAGCTACAATGTCTCTAACATAATACTTGTTTTTTACATATTCTATTAGTGATGTTTTTTAATCTGGAACAGAACAGGTAATAAACAGATAATTTCGAAGTGATTGCCTGCGATCAAAGCGCGTACGTCAACACTTCCTGAACATAAACATAAAAAGTCGCAGGAAGAGATAAGCTTTAATAGTTTCATGTAACTATATTCGTATATTTTTAGTATACTCGCACAATTTAATAAAATCCGATAAAGAGAAAATTACCCTCTCCCTACATAATTGCATGTAGTTAAACTATAAAAAATGTTAAAAAAATTAAGTAAACAAAGTTATTCAATTTAAACATTATTTATTCATTAATGAGAATAAATCATGCTTTATTGTATTTGGTTGAATACCAATATGAAAATTTTGTGTTTAGAGCGCCCGCTAAATTTTCATATCAGAACCGTTGTTTTCTCGTCGTCTTTATAAAGAGAAGTCTTTGAAGTTCTTAGAAAACATAAATATGGATATCAGGGGCTCTTTTAGAGGTTGATTTTCCCCAGTCGTCATTCTTTGAATATCCTGACAAAGAAAATGTATGATACCCTAGTGCTACCGCATTTCGATTACTTTAATTCAACCTGTTTAAATAGTAAGAATGAAGAAGAATTCCGTTTGTATAGAATTCATGCCTGCGATATATTTATAGCACATGTATAAGACATATAGAAGACATTCTACCTGTTTATGTACTTAGGGGTAGAAATATCGAGTGAACGAAATAACTACAGAGAAGTCAGGCGACGGAGTATGAAAGCAGCACGAGTATCTGGATATCTAAGAGATGTCACCTAGAAAAATAAATACCTCGCAGCAAAGAGCAAAGTAAAAATATATAAAACCGTGGCACGACCAATAATGACCAAATCTAAATTGAACCAAATAAATGAAAGTTAGTTCTTGAATGGACTGTAAACTTTTAATTAGTATTAAGAACAACCTAATTGACATATGGGATTACGTTTTCTGAATAGTTTGCTTGTATCATTCAGGTACGACTATTTGTCTAGGTGTATCGATCTATTTTAAAATAATTACCAAATTATTTTTCTTTGATGAATGTAATTTAAGGTACCTTCTAAATCGGGATACGAAGTTAAGTCCGGATAAAAGGAAGGATCTTGGTGTATCTCTTCAAATATTTCTGGAAATTGGAAAAATCTCTCGGATCTTCTAAAATCAGGTCCAGGAATGACTGTAGAAGGTCAGGTATTAGGCACTTTTAGTTGTTCTAATATTTTTAATCTTTATTCTGAGAAAATGCGGACTAAGAAAAATGCTATACTTTTACGGAATATGGCGTCCGTATCTTATGGGCTATACCACTACTCTCTAAATAGACGCCGATAACAAAACAAACACGTCCCCTTGAAATTTGCTTCACAACTTCTCATTGGTTTGCTAGAATCAACGGAAATGATAATCAAATTTATAACTCTTGATTAAATATTCAAATTTGTATCAATTACAATTTCCTTCAGAATTAATTACATACTTCCAACTAATTAAATGTTTAAAATTAGATTTCAAAACTATTCAAAATATTATATTTATATTTCCTTTGATTTTCTTTTAATTATATTTAGTGTTAATTAAGTATTTAATAATAATTTTTTTAATTTTTCAAAATTTTATTTAGTTTTAAATTAAAATATATTCTTTGAGGTAATTTGCCACACAACAATATATATATATATATATATATATATATATATATATATATATATATATATATGAAGTGATTACAGTCACATAAACCATACAAATTACCGACATAATTTATTTGTGCACATGCATATGAAATATTCAACATTTTTAGTAGAGTATCTCAGCCGATTCTAACACCTCCTCATTGACCTTGATCGCATATATATTGGCGATCAAAGTCAATGAGGAGGTGCTAGAATCGGCTGAGGATAATCGACCTTCTTATATAGGACGAGGAGGAATACGTGGTGTATATGAGGTGAAGGTTAATTAGGAGGTTTCAGAATAATATTAGCGATCAAGGTCGATGGCGAGGTTTTAAAATTGGTTGAGGGTGATCAAGGTAATTTGAAGTTTAAAGAACAAAGAATAATGTTAGGGTGGGGACAATGTTAGGGTATATAAAGTTTGCTTATGTTAAATAGATGCTAGTATTAGAGAATATGTTGAAGCGGAAGTTTAATGAAGTACCACAGAATTCTTTATGTTCTTTAATAGTGGAAGAAAGTGAATTGGGAAAAGATAATAGTGGTCCCTTGGTAGTGGAAGAAAGTGAATTGGTAAAAGATAATAGTATTGATAGAGGTTTACTAGTTGTTGGTGATATTGAGGTAGACTTGGGTATTGAAGAATTTTTTACTAAAATGTCTGAATCAAATAAATTTTGGGAACATATAGATGTAGCTGCGGAGAATTTTGCACGAGAGGCATCAAGTGGTGAAAGATTTGTTGAAAAATATGTTAGAGAACCAATTTGGGAGTTACCATTAGCAGGAAAATTTTTTTTTTTTTCAATAAAAGTCATTCAAAGTGGATATGTATTGGTTTATTACCACATCAAGATTTTGAACCAAGATTAAAAATTGTTGGTGTAAAAAAACAATGTGTATGCTTTAAGTCAAAGGCATGGAAGTGGGTCATGGCGGAGACATGGAAGGCAATATTTTGATTATAATAATGGTATATTTCCAAGTTTTAGAGGTATGAATATTCGAATATCACCTGAATCATTTGATGGAGTGAGTAGAATTGTGAAGATAGAAAAAGTTGGCGAGTATGTGTATTTAGCGTTTGAAAGTTTATGAGAGTTATGGCGGTTGAAGGAAACATTGGATTGTCGATTAGCTGTTTTAGAAGATATGAAATATAATGTATTTTATAATGATATGGTCCGATGTGTAGCTGAAAGTGGTGGAGAAGTGGATGTAGAAATCAACCGAATGTATAGTGGTGTAATATCCGAATGTGTTGTAAATGTAAATTATTTGAGGAAAAATTATGATTATGAAATATAATACTAAAATAAATTTAATATATTTTATTTTTAAAATTTGTAAGGAATTAAGACAAATTTTAAGGGTTTTTAGGATTAAATGAAATCGACTAATAAGTATTTGTATATATGGTAATTGTAGATGCGGTTTTTGTCATTTAGATTGTGACTGAGATATTTTAATATATAAGATTGTGATGGTATTCAGTAATGGTAGTTTGAATAAGGCACGCAGAAGGAAAGGTGGTGGATTGTTGAATAATGTGATAAATAAGCTTCCAGTAGAATTGCACATACCGGGTTATAGATTTTGTGGTCCAGGAACGAGATTAGAAAAACGATTGAAAAGAGGTGATAAGGGGGTGAATATTTTGGATGAGGCTTGTAAAGAGCACAATATATCATATTCTCAATCAAGTGAATTGTTAAAAAGGCACGAAGCGGATGAGAAATTGTATCAAAGGCTGTGGAACGAGTGAAGAGTAGAGGCGCAGGTATAGGAGAAAGGTTAGCTGCAACTGTGGTTTCAGCTGCTATGAAAGCTAAAACAAAATTAGGTATGGGTTGGAGTAGGCAACGGAAAGAAGTGAGTAAAAGTGGAAGGAAGGGTAGTAGAAGAAGTTATAGGAAGAGAAGGCAGGGGTATCGATTAGGTGGTGCTATTTCATTTTTGCAAGCAGTGAAGAAAGCACGGAATGCAATAAGACGGATTGGTAAGAAGAAGGGTATTTTAGAGAATGCTAGAGTTGTATATCAAAGTTTAATAAAATCTGGAAGAATAATAAAATATCCGCGATCCAGGGTACTTGCGATACCAAAAAAAGGTGGATTTTTGCCGTTAATCACATTATTTGCAGCATTAGGTGCCCTAGGATCATTAGATGGTGGTGCAGCAGCAATTGCAAAAGCAGTAACTTCTGCAAAAGCTGAAAGGGATCAATTAGATGAAGCAAAGCGACATAATATTGCTATGGAATCAAAATCTGGGAGTGGATTATATGTGAAACCATATAAGTCTGGGTGTGGTGTATCTGTTGGAAGTGGATTATATGTAAAACCGTATGAATCTGGTTGTGGTGTTTATTTACCAGAGGGTGCTAGTTCAAAAAACTGATAAGCAGTTTACCTATAAACCTTTAACAGAAAAAGATTTGTGGATGTATGTTCAAAGGTGGAGAATTGGTAAATTTCGGGGTATTTTTAGTAAAGATGTGTTACCGAGAATTATACGCAAAAGAGAGAATGGAATAGTAAATTTGGATGATGATGTTGGTGAAGGGACTCATTGGGTAGCATATAAGAAAAATAATACTGTAATAAATTATTTTGATAGTTACGATGATTTAAGACTTCCGATTGAGGTTGAAAAGTAGTTATTATCGAATGGTGGTGGTGTTATACAGTATAACTATGAAAGATATTAAGACAGTAACAGTGAAAATTGTGGGCATTTGTGTTTATTGTTTTTGAAAGGATTTATTAAATAAGAAGGAGTTTGTTGTGATTGTTTTATTAAATATTAGTGCAACGATTTTGGAAAGTTGAATTTAAATTAGAAATGGAAGCAGGTGGTAATGGAAGTGTGAATAATTTGGCTTGTGTTTTGACAGGGAAGAGATCTGAGGTGGGTTGTGTGCTGAATCCACCTATACTTAAATGGTGAATACGATATGTGTATGTTAAGTTTGCAAATTTATAATTCTATGCCCAATGTTACTAGTAAAAATAATGTTTTTAAATATTCTTTGAAGTCAAAAAGTAAGTCAAGTGCTTGGATGGAGATAATTATTCCGGAGGGTACTTATGATATAAGGGATTTACAGAAATATATCGATGAGCAATTACGAGTTGCGGAAGGAGCAAAACATTTTTTCTTATTAACTGGTAATAGTAATACTATGAAAGTGTTTATGAAGGCATCTGTAGATATTGATTTTGAAGTGGAAAATTCAATTGGTTCCTTGTTAGGTTTTTATAGAAGGGTAATAGAACAAAATATACCGATTCATAGTGATGAAATAGTTGATATACATAGAATTAGTGCAATTGATATTATGTGTAATATTGTAGATGGACAATACATTAATGGTGAAGTATCACATGTTTTGTATCATTTCTATCCAAATGTTCCACCAGGTTTTAAAATTATAGAGGTTCCACAAGAGAAAATTTATATCCCTGTAAATACTAATGTATTATCTAATATTATTATTCGAGCTGTAGATCAGATAGGTCAACCAATTGATTTAAGAGGTGAAAAGATGATAATATATTTGAAGATTAGGAGACGTTAGGTCTTAAAAAATAAATGTTTTATGTTTTAGGAATAGTATATGATTTATTGAGGGAAATGATTGTATATATTAGCGAATATTTAAATAATTAATGGATAGTATTAGTACAGTTGTTAATTAAGTAGGGTGTGTAGTAATAGATGTCAAAAGTGAATATTGGATATTTCACTCATTAATTTGAATTATTGTTATTATAAATTGGAGAATAATGAGGAGCAGTAGTATTAATAAAATGTGGAGGGGGAATAGAAATTCTTCAGGGAAATTAGTGAATAAGTTATGGAGGATTATTGGTGGGGTGAGGGTACGAATTTGTTTAACAAATGAGAATAGGCGGTTTTTGAAAGGTATGGGATATAAAGTTTTGGTATAGCTTTATTTAAGTGAGAGGGAGCTTTGGTATGTTGATTTTGGTTATATTAAGAAATAAAGAAAGGATTATGCTTTCGTATAGTAAGATATTTGTCTGGAGAAGAAGTTTGTTGTGAAACTGTGTTAGTAACAATTTTAAAAATGGAAGTTTTAGATGTTTTAAGAAGGGTTCGAATAGATAATTCTATCGTGGAGTTGGAATATCATAATCATGTTCCGTTTGGTTCACCAAGATATGAAAATAATGATAAGATTAGAATTGTGGTACCAGAAATAGATAAGTATACTTTAGCATTGGAGTCAGACTTATTAATTGAGGGGAAGTTACGATTGTATAGTGATGAAAGTAAGGCTAGTGCTGCAGCGTTTTTAATTAATAATGCGGCAGCTTTTATGTTCAGCAATATCAGATACGTGATTAGTGGAGTGGAGGTGGATGAAGTAAGAAATGTAGGTATTACATCGACTATGAAAGGATATTTTTCTCATAGTCCAAGTTATATCAATAAATTGGAAAATTGTGGTTGGGAATTTTCTAAGGGAAGGGCTCTGGCTTTAGATAATAAAGGTAAGTAACTTAGTATATGTATACCATTGAAGATGTTAATGGGTTTCGCAGCAGATTTTAAGTCTGTTATTTTAAATATGTCTCAGGAGCTTGTGTTGAAGAGATGTGCTGATGATAATGATGTAATATATAATTCAAATGCTGCTGTTAATGAGGGTGTTAGGTTAACTATTGATGCTATTGTATGGCGGGTACCACATGTTAAAGTTGGTTTAAGTCAGGATTTGGCGTTAACTAAATTAACAACGAAAAATACAATAATGGAAATGTTTTTTAGAGGATGGGAAGTCCATGAAAATCCGGGAATTCTAGAGACAACAAAACATAGTTGGGCTATTATGACAGCTCCACATTTAGAGCCACCTAGATATATTATTTTGGGTTTTCAGACTGGGAAGAAAGTGAAAGTTGATCAAAATATGAGTAGATTTGGTGCAATTAATTTAACTGATGTGAAAACTTATTTAAATGGTAAAAAATATCCATCTAAAAATGTTCGGGTGGATATTGATGAAAATCGTGTAGCCGTTTTATATAATATGTATTCTAGATGTCAACAAGTTTATTACGGTCATGAATATACTGTGCCGATGTTAAAATTAAGTCAATTTAAATTGTGTCCATTAATTGGTATTGATTGTTCACATCAGGAAGGTGCTATATATAGAAGTGGTGTGGAGATTAGCATTGAATTTACGGCGAAAGATAATATACCAAAAGATACGGTTATGTATTGTTTGATATTACATAATAAATAGTATAAGTATTCACCATTTAATAAGGTGGTACAGCGACAGTATTAGTATTTTTTGTTTGTTTGAGGAGTAAGGTGGGTGGTGGGAGATATCGTAAATATATTTTATGGAATGTGGTTATGTAGTGTATGGTTACTGACTGGTTTAGAAGGTTGTTTAGTTAAAGATGCTGGATTTAAGTGGAAAGAAATGTATAATTATAGATTTTCAATGGTATCGATTTAATAGTTATAGTTTGATGCCTAAGGAGTTGGCTACTTCTGATAGTGAATTTAAGAGGAGTCGTTTTATATTCAAACCGGTTTTGAGCTTTTGTGTATTGACAGAAGAAGATCGGCAAGTTGCAAGATATGCTTTTAGTTGTCATCATGGTTTGAAGTGGGAAGATGGTTATTTAGCTGCAAGTGAGTTTGATGATATAATTAAACGATTGTGTAGAGGTGTTGATTTAGTGTTTGTTAAGGGTAGAGAAAAATTGGATTTTTTGAAACGTATTATAGATCGACGAATAATAGATTTAGTATATGCGGAAAAAATTAGAAGAGGAGAGCCAAGTTGTAGTTTTCATGTTAATAATTATGTTGTTTGTGCTTTGTCTAATGTGGAACGATTGTATAAGATTTTGTTAGAAATAAAGTTAAAAGATAATAAAGTTGGCTATATTTAATTATTGTTGTAATGGGTTATGCGTGGAGTGCTATGAGTAGTTATGTTGTGGAGAGGGTTGGTAATGTGTTGCGACGACTTGAAATTGATGGAAATTTTTCTGGAGTGGATGATGATGATTTATTTTATGTGCCTAAGACATATTTAATGAGCAATATAGGATGTTTGAGTTTAGAATTTGTTTGGCGTCGATTACATAGAAGTTATCAAGAAGATAATGATTTTATTGGATGTAGACCATGTGTAAGTCATTATGTAATTGACGGTGATGTTGATGGGCCTGTTAGGAGAAGAAATTGCTATATGTGTAGATAGAATGATTTATAGTTTTTGTATTAATATAGTGTATTAATGTTTGTAATTTATTTATGTATGCAGTTATAAATAAATTTTTGAGTTAAAATTTTTTTTTTTTATTAATATAATGTTAGGTATTGAATATAGACGAGGAGTGTGGGAGGGTTTTCTATAAACAAAGGAAAAAAAGGGAAAGGAGAAAAAGAGGGAAAGGAAAAAAAGAGAAAAAAGGTAAAAAGGTAAAAAAATTTGAAAAAAGGAAAATAGAGAGAGGGGTTGGGCGAGCCCCCGAACCAATCCACACCGTAGCGACCCCACAGAGGGCGATAGCGCGGAGTGAGCACGCGGAGGTGGGGATTGGGGCAGGGGGATCCCCCTGGTGACATACATTCGAAAATTTCCCCCTCCACTTTTCGAGGAAGAACTGAAGAATTTTGAAATTTTCCCGGTGTTCAAGGTTACACCTAATATGTAAAATGTCAACTTGACCTTGATTAACACATTAACATAGCAAATTTATAATGCAAATTTGTACATATATTATGTAATAGGTCAAGAATGACGTCAATGGAAATTTCTAAAATGTAAATTTACATAATTAATTGAAACTTGACCTTTTGCAAAAAATGCGACGGAATTTTTTATTAACATATGCAAATTTATAATGTAAATTTGTACGTATTATGTATTAGGTCAAAATTGACGTCAATAGAAATTTCTAAAATGTTAATTTACATAATTAATTGGCACTATTTTCATATAAATACGAGTTAGTTTTACTGGGATAGACATAACAAGTTATACAATGGTAAGTAAACATGGTAAGAACTGCTAGCGTATTTGTACATACTATGACAGAGACAGAATTTCCGACGGTGTTGTCTCAAGTTGCTACTATTGCACCGCTGAGCACTGCTGAAATGAGAAGAGCAACTGCTGAAATGAACTCAAGATAATTCCAACAAGATCACTACGAACAGTACCAACAACAACGACGACGAGAACAACAACGACGACGAGAACAACTAAAACTAGAACAAAAGCAACAACGAGAACAACGAGAACAAAAACGACGACAACTGACAAATACACAGACGCGACGAGAACAACAACGAGAACAAAAACGACGACAACTGACAAATACACAGACGCAAACAGTTGCTTGGACGCATGCAATTGCTTCTACACCCATTTCTAGTGTAAGAAAGAGTAGTAGTACTCTCAAGGGACTACTTCTGGGTAGACAGGTACACTCTCAGCTGCAGTACCACCACCGGTGATATTACAGTTAACACCACCGGTGGACTTATCACCTATAGAAAAACCAGTAGTGGCACATGACTCATCATCGGTTATATTTCTATCTGCTCATTCACCTGGCAATCCACCGTTTCAACCTGATCCCTCTCGAGATCATCCTCAATCAAATCCTCAACCAGATCCTTCTCGAGATCCTCGAGATCAAAATTCTTCACTGTCCCATCTTTCGCCTTTGATTACCCCCTACCAAAGACAAAAACAAGCCTCCAAACTTAGATCAAATGGAGAACGTCAACCACTTCCATTAGAAACTCAACTACAACCACCTCAATTAGAATAAGAATATCATCCTCCTCAATATCAACCATTTGAACCAGAATATCAACCACCTCAAACACAACCACCCCTATCAGAACCTCAACCATTTCCATCACATCAACGTCAACCACGCAACACTCTCGCTGCGGATTTTAAAGAACTTTCTGACAAAATTATGTCGCACCTTGAGAGAAATTCGTCAGTTAGAGATGCCTCCCTTGCCCATATGAATGAGCAGGTATCCGGTTGAATCGCAGACCTCAACCTGTATCTTCAACTCCATAATGGTGCCATCAATACGAACATCCCAGATGTTCATATTAATGAGAATGTTCAATCTTACCGGAGGAAGAAATATCGATTCAGACAAATCAAAACTTGAATAGTTGAACATATCAATGATAATGATGATGACAGTGATGATGGATAATTATTGGAATGAAAGTGAAATTAATTACATGCTTTTAAACTTTGCACTACAGATTTATTTATTGGTACTTTAAACTCATTACATGTTTTTAAACTTTGCACTGCAGACTTTGATTTATTGAGATTGATTTATTGGTATTATAAATCAAACTAATTACATACTTTTAAATTTTGCACTGCAGACTTTGATTGCCAAATAGGTCGAATGAGATATTCACAGTAAGAAAAGTTCAAAACACCTTCCCCAGTACATATCTACTACAAGATTCGCAAAAACAGAATATTTTAGGGGGGTTTTACGAATCAGAGTTGCTGAAAGTGAAGCATCCGGACATATATCTTGTTGAAAAAATTATACGATGACAGAAGGGTAAAGTTCTCGTAAAGTGGCTTGGCATGCCTTCATCACACAACTCTTGGATTTCTAAAGATAATGTGTTGTAGAGGTTAAGCTGTTAATATAATTTAAAATAAAAAGTACTAAATAAGTTTGAAATGTTTTTTATTTTATAAATAATTAATACAAATAAGTAGAATTAACTAATATCAAGTTGGATTAAACAACTTACAATTATTTATAAGACACATTTACAAAAGATGAATATAATTTATATCATTGCTAAAATACATTAATGACTAATACATTTACAAAAAATAATTAGATATCTATGTCAGAACACTTAGTTCTAAAAGAATATTTTGTAAGTTTTCTTTCCGTGTAATACCTTCTATTTTATAATGACCCCACGCCAAAGTATTGCTTTTATCAGGGAGAATATATCGTTTATCATCCTTAGATGAGAGAGCAACTTTATTCCTCAATTCCGTATATATTGTGTGTAATTCAGAACGAAATATGTACATTTTCCTCATTATATTTCCATCATCTCCCACCACATTTTTATAATTAGTTACTGATAAATTTTTATCAATAACGTATTTCTTTACTCCCTTTGCAGTTTTTACAGTTTTATCAAGTAATTTTAGACAATAAGCTTTAGCACCTGTTCCATAAAAATACTCAATAATTTTTCCAGCATACTCAGCCTTCATTTTCCTCAACCTGGGTGAAGTGGGAGGTATTCCATGAATATTACCGACAGTAAAATTCGATGTATCAAACTCGATGTATGTCTTTTATATCATTATATATATTATAATTTTGCGCACTTATAATCAATGAATCTGTATCTGTATACAATAATGAAACGTCTGTATCATACAAAGATTTTAAGAAACCATAGAAAAAACTATACATTACCCTCTTAGCTAGTTCCAAAATTGTGAATCCCACATATATAGGTTTTACGTAAACTACACGTACTTTTGTTAATTCGATGGCTGTAAGAGAGTCACAAAAGATTTTACAAGATTTAAAATTTGGTTTTGCTATATACGCCTCAGCGCCAAGCCTTTTATGAATAGTTTCCCAATGTGAAACTAATTTTATATTTACTCGATTTTCTACATTTTCCATTGACTTTCCAAATATACTATTCACCATTAATTTATAAAACTGTTTAAAAAACTCGTTGGTGGATTCATTTCGTTTTTTTGTATTGAAATCAATATATTTCTTTAACCAAGTACTTTGTTTAAATCTAATTCCTCGACGTATTCCTCGTAATATCAAACCATTATTAAGACATTGTTTCAAAGTTAAGTAATGTATGACGTAATTTGATTTATTGACAAGGTTTGGAATCAATTTCCCATATTTTTAATTAGGTGGAATAACATGTTCAGGGCAAAAAGGAAAGTCATTGTGCTCGTGTGTGTTCGTGAAGATTTGCAGGATATTCTAAATCTACTTCGAAAACATAACCCTTATCTCCATCGTCTTCTAAGGCTTGTATATCCATCGTCGGTAGTTCTTCATTTGCTAACCATTGAAAATCACTAACTGGTAAACTGAATGACATGGCATAACCATATAAATTCGTTGCATCTAAATATAGAATATATTTTTTCGCTTCGTATGAATCAAAATCCGGTAAGAATTCGTTGTTAGCTTTATCCATTCTTTTGCAACACATGCTTACACCTCCACGTATACCGCTTTTAAAAAAGTGAAACATATCTGCATCTGTTAATAATTCCAAACTAATACCCGTCATGCGCAGCATAGCATCCCAGCTTAATCCTGGAGAAGTAAAATAATGTGCAGGATCTAATTTGTAATTGTGCAGGCAAATGTTTCGAAAATTTTCAAATACATCTGCTAGTAATAATACATCTGATTGTATATATATATATATATATATATATATATATATATATATATTAAAAATAATAGACTTTTTATTGGTTTAGCGACCTTTTATTGAATTATGATGTTTTATTCTACTATTCTATTGTAGCTTAATGCAAATTTTTCTATTCATTTACACAGATGTAATCACTTTAATTGTCCTTACTCATTATTAATCTAATTTTAAATTTTAACTCTAATTGTTAATCTAATTGGTAATTCAGTCTTTAATCTAATTTTAATTTTAATTGTTAAATTAATTGTTAATTCAATCTCACAAAAGCAAACACAATTCTCATATTCTCATTGTATTAATTCTTGTTTCTAGATACTTGAAAAAGACTGAAAAATAGTAAAAGCCGAAACGTCGTAGAATAAAACATCATAATTCAATAAAAGGTCGCTAAACCAATAAAAAGTCTATTATTTTTAATATTAAGACACGGCCAATAATATAAATAAGAAAAATAAAATTCTTATAAACACTAAATATATATATATATATATATATATATATATCACTATATTGTCCTAGTGTTTTACAATCGAATAAATTCCAAGCCCTTTGAGCTCTGCAATAGTCTTCATCACTTATGTCACTATCTGATAGTATATCATAAAAGCTAAGTTGGGTAATTCCGAGAATGAAAGAGTTTCATAAGACGTAACATAGTTATATGGGAATACACCCTTCAGTCGCATTAATTCAAATTTTTCACACATATAATATCTTCTAATTTCCTCACATTGTTCATTATCTAAATAAGATGATAATTTCGTCAAAGAGGAATTCATAAATCGAAGTGAGTCTATAAATCTCAACTTGTAGAACACGTTTCTTTTCTTACCATTACAATCTACATATTATATCTCCCACGTGAACTTTTTTGGAAAATGAAGTATATTTCTCTTTATTTTGTGCAATAACATCTACATCCTCCTTTTCCAGTGCCAGGACTTTTACAAACTAATGTGTATCATAATTTGATAAATTATGAAAGATAATAGGTATATATCGGGGCTCTTTAAAATTTACATTACATACCATATGTGCTGCACCCCGATACAATCCAGTCATATGATCATGATCACGAACTTTTTCTTCAGGGACTGTTCTTGCTTTTTCACAAATATGACACACTGTCTCTTGCTCATATTTATCACGCTCCTCATCAGTTAAAGGTTTCATTTCTACCTCTTTACTTAAATAATTTTTATATAAAAAAGTAACATCAGTTTCTAGCTCTCTAATAAAAGATGTGGCTGCATTTTGTCCACGATATAAACGCAATTTACTCAGATTATCATCAAAACTACATTTCACATAAAAGGCAAAAGAATATGGTTCATGTTCGAAACATTTCACAGTAAATGGTTTGGAAGGATCCGGTTCTGACATATCAATAGGTTTCAATATTGCTTCGAAATCAGCATAAACCACAAAAGGAACTCTTGTCTTTCAAATTTATCAAATTTTAATACATATTCTGGTAGTTCCTCTCCGTATTTATTTATTTTTAATTCTGTGCCGGGAAACACAGCCTTCACCTTCTTACAATCTTAATTTTCATGTCTTCGTAATTTATCTTCGCATGTGAAGAAAATTAAACACTCTTCACATATGTATTTCTGATGTCCTGATAAAAATTCTGTGACGAAACTAGTCGCGACAGATTCTTTATCCAACAGTAATGTGAATTTACATTTTCTGAGGTAACAAGTAATAAATTAATATGAGCTATTATTCTCCGCTTCGTAAAATATAATGGGCCCACTAGTTCTTGAGCTCTCACAATATTCTGAAAACATTCTTCTATACCATATACATTAATGGATATATTATTTTGCTCTTAAAACTTATGGATATCATTTAAATTTACAGGGAAATGTATATCAGTAAAATCTGCAACTGTACTGTACTACTATAATGTGGATACGATTAAACTCTTTGCAGGAGTCCTACTGGTTCCCTTAAAGCAGAAGTAACGGCCCAAGCGAAACATTTGTTATCAGAATTTTTAACATTTATTATAGCCTTCTTTTTCTTTATTGATGGTTGTAAGTACATATAGGTGGAACATCTGAATGGACTAAACTTATTCATATTTATTTCCAAATATAAAACGTTGCTCAATGTCCACCCTGAAATATTATAAAAATAGTAATTTATAACACTGTGAGGAATTAACAATAATCTTATTTTACCTGAATGGCGCTCCTGAAATTCACTCATTTTATTCTTAATCTCATCAATAAAATCTGCGTATAGCTTATATAAATTACTTCCATGGGTTATGACTTTATTTCGAGTATTAAACGATTTTATTTCTATATTTTCCTTCGTAAATAAATAATATAAACCATACAATTCCAAATTAACTTTCATAGAAGTATGTATACTTAGAATACTATCCATAAGTGCTATCACTTTTTCCCTAATATTATTTGCAAATTCTTCCACATCAACGTATAAGCGAGACGAATCATATACTTGATGACTTACTATTCTATCCCCGAACGTGCCAACACTCTTCTTTACACCGTTATCGATTATTACGAACGCCTTAGTACGGTGTGAAGTACTGCAGATATGTGCAGTATAACAATTTGTTTCTACATATACATCACAGATATTACATTCCATTAATTCTACTTCGTTATCGCTACATTTCATTCTCTTCCCTTTACAAGAAGTTAAGATGTGGCGACTTTTGTTATCTCATCGAGTAAACGTCTTCCCACAGTATTCACATTTAAACATATTAACTAATTATTTTCCAAATATGCACTGAATTAAACCAACACCTCCACTGGACGGGCTCAACTGTTGCTGGAATGGAACGACCATCACCATATATACACCTCATCTCCTTGCTCCTCCTCAATATCGTCCTCGATATGGTCTTCAGCTTCACTTAACTAATCATCATTACTCCATTCTAATTCCACTATAATCTCCACTCTATTTTTTCTTTCGTGTGCAGCACCCATATCCACTTATATGCTCTAATAAATATTAAGAAAACTTAACACTTTATGATAGAAAAATTCATTCGTTATTATTTATATATTAACGGTTGAACCCCTACCTCGATGTAATCTTTAAGTGATGACCTTGAGATCAAATGTCCTTGAGATCAAATGTCCTTGACCTTCAAATGTCCTTGACCTTCAAATATCATAGACCTTCAAATGTTCTTGACCTCAAATACCTGTGACATTCGAATGTCATTGACCTTCAAATGTCCCCGATCTTCAAAAGTCCTTGACCTTGGTACGGTCTTGCTCTTCACATAACCTTGATTGACCTTTGAAATGGTTTTGACCTTGACATAACCTTCCAATAACCTTAATTGACCTTGGTGCGACCTTGATCTTCTCATGACCTTGACTGACCTTGGAAATGACATTGACCTTGTCGTGACCTTTTAATAACCTTGTTCGACCTTTAAATGACCTTGACCACTCAGCCGATTCTAACACCTCCTCATTGATCTTGATCGCCAATATATATGCGATCAAGGTCAATGAGGAGGTGTTAGAATCGGCTGAGATACTCTACTATTTTTGTTAAAAAAATAAAAATTTGTAATTTGATTGAATCAGTTTGAACAGTTTTTATTTCCAGAGTGTAATTGCATCCTTGACACTGTATCTTCCTTGAACAAAAGAATGGTGAAGAGAAAAGCAGTACTGAAGAGGCGGTTATAGTTCGGAAACTAAGATGATACTATGGACAACGACGACGGAAATCTACAAACCATATTGAGTTAGTTGTTCTTCATGCTTTATGGGATTAACACTTATTTTGTCAAATATTTATTTGCTTATTTTTAATTATATATGTCAGATAAGTAAAATATGCATGATATGAATTTGAACTAAGAAATAATAAGGCTACTGTACACGAATAAATTGTTTAAAATTAGTTCGAGAATTTCATAATCGACATGAGTTACGTGAAATTAAATTTCGGAATAAAACCGAAGCCTTGGTCGACAATATAGATTCAAGAACTTTAATGGAAGACAATCTAAGCTGAATCTCTAGAGAGCAGTTTAAAATTTAATAGGCTATAGTATTGCACCATTTTTATGTCAAGGCGAAATTAAGAACTTGGATAAGTGTGCACACCATGAAATTTCTCAGAGAGTAAATCTAAATTAATTAAATAAACGTTCTTCGCGTTTGATATGAAATAATCGCGACCCTATTCTAGACAGATTAGAGACGTGTACTTTAAAATATATATTATGCAACTCTTGTTGTAGAATTCCTCACTAGATAACTAGTGAGATAAACTAGAAGATAAGCAAAAGTTATCTAGATAAACAAAAAGTTCGAAGCCATGCTCTAAAGTGCTTTACTTCATCTATGGAAGAATCAGATAAAACGGTTACATAATAACTTTGTTTTTTGTAATTTCATTTCTTCATAAGTTTATAGCATCAGTGTATTTTTATATTTATGAGTATACGATGTGTGGCTATAAAATAATGAGATAGGTATGCTAGTACAAACAAACTACGAATGCGTCAAAGTCGTACGACCGTCAGCTGTATATACATGAACCTTTCTCTTTCGATTACCGTCCCTTCTGTGTCTGTAGACATAAAAGTCTGGCTGTGGTCTCCGTTTGTATAAGATCTTTTTTTGTATGTTTTCCCGGAAAATAATAAGTGTTTTAATATAGCAACGAATTGTCGTGAAATTTCATATAAAACTTGAAAAAACCGCTATAGTATTTTTACGTTAAGAGATCAATCACGTCATCAATGTGCGTCACACAACGTTGACAAATCTATTGTTTCCATGTTGCAAATAATTGTCATTTCGTTTATAGATTATAGTACTTTTAAAAATACAATGATATAGAGAAAGTCGAAGAACTGTGTGGCCATATAGCTCTGCGAAATGTTCATAAATAAGTGACGGCTTATACCTTTAAATAAAAATTATTATCTATTTGAGCTAAATTTAGAAATTATTTTATGTACTAACAGTCTAACCAACTCCAGTAACTGTATTTTTAAAGCTGTCTTGTCTAAGTTTTATTGTTAGTTCACCATTCCTGAACTTGGTATTTTGTTGAACATGAAGTAAGAGATTTATTCGTATGACAGCTCGCATTATGGATAATAATAACTGAAGGCCTTTCTAAATTATTAAGCAGTTAATTTTCGAAACCATTCTAAAAAATTTTCTTGATTCATGTCATGGTGGTAATCCATGCTTTTACTATTTGTTGGAAAGATTAATTCTGCTCCAGAAACGAAACTATTATTGCTACCAGCATGTACAACCATGTATCTACAACAAAAGTTAATGATATATTGCCCATGCCAATATTTTTAATTAATTAATACCTTTTTCCACCTACTTGTTTTGCTTTTACAGATTTAATATTCTCATCTTGATATAAATTTTGAGAGCTACCATCTTGAAAAACCCAAGCTTCATTAGGAAAGACAAACTGGAATATATTTTCATTTTTAAAACGTATATATTGTTGCAAAAACGTTATTCTTTTCAAATCAATATGAGGCAATTCCATTAATTCTCGATTTGGACTTTTTTTAAAATGGAAACCAATATTTTCTACAAACAAGCAGTGAATATTTCTCGTTCTCGAAGAATACTATTCAATGTACCCAAAGTAATATGTTGTTCTAGAATTGTTAAAGAATAGATAATATTTTTATAAGTTTTATAGAATAATACTTCTAATTTCTTACATACCATAAATTGAATTTCTTAGTTCGCATTGACTAAAAACGTGAATCGGTTTACTCTAAAAACCAGAAAAATAAATTGGCCAATAGTAATATGAGACGGTAACTGACATATGACATATAATGATCACGCGTGACAGCACTGCGCGGAATAGGTAACACTGAAAATAAAAATTTTATAAAATGTTGAAGAAATTATATGTACTACGTTAGTAAATTGAATTTCTTAGGTTTTTGTCTGACAGATGACATATAATGATCACGCGTGACAGCACTGCGCGGAATAGGTAACACTGAAAATCAAAATTTTATAAAATGTTGAAGAAATTATATGTACTACGTTAGTAAATTGAATTTCTTACGTTTTTGTACCTGATATAACAGGTTGTGACGTGACTGATCTCTTATCGTAATAATTAGAGCTGAGGATGTTTGCGGTATAACCATGGTTATATCATATAACCATAGTAATTTACTATGGTTACATGATATAACCATGGTTATACCGCAAACATCCTCAGCTCTAGTAATAATACTAAATTCAGACTTCTTTTATTGAAACAATATATGGCAATGAACGTTTATCATGCGCGCGGGTATTTGATTGAACAAAGAAGTAACTTAGATTTGTTTATATTCAGTTTAACAATACTGGCAGACGAGCATGTATCGAAAATGTATTGAAAATTTGGAAACTAAGTTATCAAATAAATTTCGAATCGGCGCTAGCTTGTCATTGACAAGACGTTCTTCACGTGATCGGATATAATCAAATCTAATACAACGTAAAATAAATACAAACCTTTGACAGCTCATAGTCTTGTAGAAAAATACTCCAGCTAAATCATCTTCGGAAAATAAATCCTTATAATTTAAAAGTTCATCCACAATTTCTAAGAATGAAGGTAATATCACGCCTATTTTTAATTAAAAAGGACAGTTGCTATAGCAAAATTACTTAGCGATATTTTTTTTAACAAAAATAATTTTAATAATATAAAATATTATTAGAAATCAAGTGTAAACAACACAATATAAGTTCCTATATTTGTGAAGGTATCTCCCTTCAGAGAAGACACGTTTCGTCTTTCTACAGAATCATCAGTACTCCCCAGTTGGAGAAAGATACGTTCACAGAACAGCAACTTCGCTACCACAGAAGTTATTAAGACATAGGATAGAAGAAAATTCAGCGCTGTTCAATGAGGAACGCCAAAACTACTATCACTGTCTCAATAACAAGGGCAGAACTAAACAAAGTGCTTCCATCTGACGGTACAACCGCGACTTGCAGAAATTGTGTTAACGTGCCTTCACTCATAACGGTCAAACCAGTGATTCTGTAGAAAGATGAAATACGTATATACGTCTCTGGAGAGAGATACCTTTACAAATATATGAATGTATATTATGTTCACATCCAATTTCTAATTTTATATAAAATTTGAACATTTTGTTTCGGATAAGTTGAAGTATTTCGAGGTGGGATTACTGGCTGCACCACATAACTGACTACCATATGTCTATACCGAGGTTTGTCTTGTACATTAATTGTTTATTTTCTAATGAGAATTCCAAATTTCTGAAAATCAGCCAGTTGATTTGTCTAAACTGAATTCCAAGTTACCTACTTCTTTTTGGTAAAAATGTGTTTTCACCAAATTAAACAGCTCTCTAAGTGGAAGCCTAGGTATTTTTAAATTTGATTGCCTGACTTGGCTGAGTTCCATTCAGTGTGACTGGTGGACAATTATCTGTCCTCGTAATAAATGTTGTAAAAATTTACTTTATTTCATTTGCTTTGATTCTCGATTTCTTGAACTAAATTTCTATTCAGTTTTTTCTAAATTTTCTTTTAAAAGCTTTTGCAAGTTTTGAGTGTAAGGCTAGAACCACTAGACGGAAAGCCTGCTGTGTAAAGAAGGTTGAGTACAGATTCTAGCACATTTCCTCATGTTACGCCAAAACTAATGGAATACAAGTGTATATAGTTGTTTTGCTGCTTTATCAAAAGATATCTGCATGTAAGCTAGAACTTTAGGATAAGAAAGAAGGAATTAAATAAAACACAACAAATATTTTATTCATGCAAATTTATTGTGTCTCCTTCAAAGTAATCACCTCCTACTTGAACACACTTATTCCAAAGTTTCTGCCAGACTTCGAAACATTTATTACAACCAGCTTCCCATATAGCCTCCAAAGCGCCCAGCGAATTCTCTTGGATGTCTTTTATTGACTCAAAACGATATCCACGATGTGGTAATTGCAATCGTGGAAAAAGAAAAAAGTCACACGGAGCCATATCTGGCGAATACAGTGCTTGCGAAACGACATTCACTTGATTTTTGATGAAAAATTGACGAATAATGATGGCAGTATGTGATGGTGATTTATCATGTTGCAAAAACCATGAATTGTTTCGCTATAATTGTGCTCGTTTTTTACTAATTGACTCACGTAAACGACGCAAAAGGCCTAAATAGTATTATCGGGATAAAATAAAACAATTCCAATAAATTTCACTATTTTTTATTTCACAAAGTAGCGATCGTTTCGTCCACACAGGAGCTTCGTCAGACATATGGCTAACTTATGAACATAACATTTCCTAACACAAAAGTACCGTAACAAACACATGTTTTGGATAGTTGAAGGGATGGGTAAATCTTTATTACTTAAATGTATGAACAAAAACTTACACAAAAATATTGAACTACGATTTATACAATATAGATCATAAAGTGATAAAACTAAGAGTCTACATTATGTTAAAGAGAGATAGAGCAGTACCTTGGAAAAATACATTACATGTCTGAATAATCAGATACATAAATTAAGTAACGTGAATTATTAATTTATAATTGATCATTGACGATATTATCAGTTTTCTTTAATTTATTAATTTTAAGTAACTAATAAATTATTTCCTTATTTTCTATGTGTTGTATTTTTAATTCATTTTTAAAGTTATGGTTTTCTAAATTAATATGAAACGCATATGAAGAATCACTTTTATTATTTCTGAAGGAGGAAAAGTGTTCTTTGATGCGAATTTCAAATGATTTGCCAGTCTGTGCGATATACGTCATGGTGTAACTATCTCAAGTGAACTTATAGACTCCTGACTTTTAATATTATTTGTTAAATTCTTGTTGTTTTTTATAAATTTTGATAAATTGTTGTTAGTTCTACATGCTGTATTAAGGTCTAATTTTCTTAAATATTTACTAATTTTTATGCCTGAATAGTCTATAAAAGAAATCATTTTAAATTTTTGGTTATTATTATTTAATATTGGATATACTTGTGATATGGCATTTGTAAAGAGTTGTTCAGTTAAAATGATATCTATTATGTTACTTTTATATCCATTGTTAATTGCGTTTTGGTTAATTAATTTTAACTCTTTTTCGAAAACCTTTTGGTTCAACGGAGTATTGATTAATCTATGATAAGTTGCTAATTTGTGTTGTATTGAATAGCAAGAAGTGTTAAGAATAGTTATATCTATATTTTACGGTTCGTGGTAAATTGGAAAGTTACATTTATTATTAATTGGGGTAATGGTTAAATCGAGAAAATTAATACTATTATTTGTTTCTTTTTCTATTGTAAACTTAATATTGTGATGCAATGTGTTAATATAACCAAATAATAGATTTAATTGTCTCTTTGTTCCTGCGAAACCTATTTTTATTAAAAATGTGTTTCTTTTCCAACGTGCTACTCTACCTCTCTTTAACATAATGTAAATCCTTAGTCTTATCACTTTATAACTGTATTGTATAAAGAGTAGTTCAATATTTTTGTGAAAGTTTTCGTTCATATATGTACATTTAAGTAATAAAGACGACTCTGCAACTATCCAAAACATGTGTCCTTTGCGGTATATTTATGTAAAGTTCATAAGTTAGTTATATATCTGACGGAGCGCCTGTGTGACGGAAACGATCGATACTTTGTGAAGTAAAAAGTAGTGAAATTCATTAAAATCACGATAATAGTTATAATGGAATTACTTCAAGCAAAGACTGAAACAATCCTATAACCTAAATAGTATTCTTTGTTGACTGTTTGACCAGTTGGAAGTAACTCTTTGTGGACAACGCCAAGGTAGTAGAAGAAAACAGTCAAGTATCCAGTATCAAAAAATATAATAAATTAAATCTTTTCTTCAGTGCTTTAATAGTAAATTGCTTCGTAGGGCTTTAAACTGTCAAAACCATATCTTCTTATAAATCCAAAAATTAATATAACTTATTAATTCAAATTTATTACTTCACAAAGCTGTTATTAGTACTAATTATTTGAGAAATTTTTCAATATAAATTCATATCGATCGTATTGAGTAAATACTAAACACAGTACGTTTCATTATTTATTGAATATTTACGTTGAACTAGTAATTGCCTATTATTTTCTATCATTTAGTAGATAATTTCAGACAGAGTTGAGTTTGTGAATTTAATAATCAACGAGTATATATACATATATATATATATATATATAATATATATATATATATATATATATATATATATATATAAGTATTCCAGAAATAGGCACATGCACATAGATGTACATATGAAGCCCATATGTGACTTTATTTATTTAATTCAGAAAATTTTTCAGCACTTAACAACTAAAGTGTTTACAAATATTTACTGTGGAAGCATAGATAGCATCTAAAATGGAATTATTATTTACGCTTCGTACCTAACTTAATTTTAGCATGCCGTATAATGTAATTTAAGTATTTCATGAAGGATTTGAATTAAATTTAGATAATACCTGTTAGTATTAAGCTATGAAAATACTAACAATTACAAATTTAATAATTGTCAAGAAAAAATTGTCCACGAATATTAAACTTAAATTTTAGCTTTTGATATCAACCGAAATACATACATCATTTCCTGTGCCCCATGTTGAACTATATTATTCAACTCTATTAACGAAATACATATTTAGGATACGAATATTAATGTGGCAAGGAGTTTTATACCTTTTTTAAGATACGAAAAGGCAATAAATTAAATTTAGCTATTATGTACAGGCAACTTAACATTCAAAATACAAATCGAACCTGAAAGAATGCGAGCATAATATTCATTAATTTAAATTAATGATCTAATTTTATTTTCATAAGTCAATTCTATTTATTATTATAATTAAGTTTTAACCAAAGTATGCACCTTTTACCGTTAAGGGGAGAGCACCAAAACTAATAACACTCGTCTACAAATTTTAACTATTTTTAATCATAAGAAATCATAAAAATTAATATATATATATATAGATAATTTCTTAGCCGTTCATTTAATATTTTATTTGATAAATTCTTATATATATATACAAGGTGTGTATAAATTGGCGGACCCACTACACGTGGCGACATTCTTGGTCAAATTTTGAGTTAAAAGTCCTAATCCTAAAACGATGTATCAGGCTTCTTTTGCCTTCAGAATGAATTTGACAGTAGTAATGTATTTGACTAGAACAACATTAAGCTGCCTACTTATTGTTTTACAACGTTGTCAGATGTGTTTTTCGTCAAAATAAGTTAATAAACAAATATTAAAAACAAACTTTAAAATCAAAAAGAAGACATTGACGAAAGGATAATAACAACAATTCTTCTTTCTTCTAAATTGTAGCTCTTTCTGTCAACAAATATCGAGTAATAATGCTTATTTCAAGACTGAAAGTCCGAACTTTAGGAACCTCGTGCAAAGATATGGAGCATGGTACAACATTTTCGTATTAGGATTTTGGACTCCGAATTTAACGAAGAACATCGCCGCGTGTAGTGGGTCCGAAAATTTATACACACCCTCTATATATATATATATATATATATATATATATATATATATATATATATATATATATATATATATATATATATATATATATATATATAACAAGTGTTCATTTGAAAAGTCAATCTAGGTTACTTCGAAATTTTGATAGAATAAGACGCAAATATATTAATATGTGTTTGTTGTTCCGTAAACGTAAATCCAAATGACATTTGATAATGTCAATCACAAATATCAGTGCATAAAATAAAATAATAAAATAATCGTGCGTCGATTCTGGTTTAAATAAATTGCTTGTCAGTTTTAAAATGGCTTTCAATTTAGAACATTTTTTTAGTCCAGGCTTATTTTCGAAGTGGTAATAAAATTGATGGTTTCTGGGTTTATTCAGTTCAAGATTGCATGGTAGAATTTCAAGTTGAGTTTCCACATTTTGTAATAGATTATATACAATTTAAGAATACTTTGGATAGAACTTTAAAACTTTTTTCTGAAATTGGTAGTCTCTTAAGAAAATCAGGCAGCGGAGCAGTTAAGAAACGTACACCTCAAGTTGTCAATCGTGTTGACGAAATAATGGAAAATGAACCATAAACATCTGTTCGACATTTGGGTCAACAAATAAAACTTTCTGTTGGAACAACTCACAAGTTATTAAAAAAAGATATGCAACTTTATCCATACCGTGTCACAGCAGTACAAGAATTGTTAGAAATTGATTACACACATAGACTATGGTTTTGTAATTGGTTTGTAAATATGAGCTATAATGGAGAACTTTCGCAAAGAGTCATCTTTACTGATGAAGCATGGTTTTATAAAACGGGATACCTGAATACACAAAATACAAGAATTTGGAGTAGTGAAAATCCACATGTTATTAATGAAGAATCGCTACGTCCAGAGAAAATTGATGTTTGGGCAGCGATAAGCCAAAGGCGAATCATTGGACAATTGGACAGGGAACGTTGGTACTGTACGGAAATTTACAACCATTTGTCAATCAGTTGCATGATGATGAACTTCAAAATGCATATTTCCAACAAAACGGAGCACCTTGTCACTGTACTGCAGAATCTTTGGATTATTTAAGAGAATAACATGCTTCGAACACCTATATTGAATTTGAATGATGTGCTACAGAGAATCGAACAGAAATGCATGGAAATTAATAACAATCCAGTAATGTTGCAGAATATCATCAGATTTTTGAACGATATAATATTTTCGTCACGAAAATATTATATTTATATATATATATATATATATATAAATATAATATTTTCGTGACCTTAGTATGATAAGGTAAACTTAATAAGTCGGCGATTAAAGGTCTGGTTCATTACTTCAAAGTATATATATTTAAAACAACCCTACATGTTTCGGCAATGATGCCTTTGTCAAGGGAATAAAAAATATAGATGACAATATAAATGTCAAATAATTGAGTTGCTATGGTTTAAATTATTCAAAGATACATTCCAATAATAATAATAAGTCATGCCATAGTATTCCAAAAAATAGATAGCAAGGTGTGAACATATATGTTGTTCGCTGCCAGCAGCTTGTGTCTCTTTCTGGGTATGAACCTGTGTGTTGGTTTGCTGCTGGCAGCTTGCGTCTCTCTCTGGGTGTGTGATTTTGTATTTGTGTGACCGCGTAAGTGTAGGGTTTTGTATGTTAGTGCGCTCGTGCGTGTGTTTAGTGACCGGTCGCGTAAATTTAGAGAGATCGGATAACCAGCCGTTGCGTAGGGCCGCCAGCCCTTTCCCGGCAACTTCTTTACTTTTCCGAGCAGTACTTCGACGGTCCGACCCCCGCCCCAACGAGGCAAGGCGCAGACCAGCGAAGCGCACCCTGCGCGGGGTTGCTCATGGCCAACCGAGGGAACACTCTTAGTGGCTACCTCAGTCGACGACGGTCACACTTTGTGCCATCTTAACGATTTCCGCAAAAGCGGGGGCAATGCAGACACGTCGAACGTGTGTGTGCTGTTAACAGCAGCCTAGCCAGGTTGCCGCCCAGGACCGGTCCTAGTGGTGTGTGCATTGCGCCGCGTAGCTTGGTTCCTAACCCCTGCTGGAAAGGCGGAATGGCACCTGACTGCCTATTGGGCAGACCCCCCTAGAGTTTGGTAGCGCATATGCTGGGCTACAACCCAGTAGAGGACCACATCAGCACAAAACAGAAAACAGGGAGAAGCAGGGAAAAGCTAGACGTGAGTTATTATTACGTATGCGCCCGTGGAGCGACTTAAGATGCAAAGTTGTCGGCATTCGCTCAAAACGAGAAGGAAAACCACGAAAACCTGTTCGGACAACTAGACAGGAATCAAAATACGGAACAGTCAGCATGATAAGCAAAAGTATATAATATTTAAATGTAATTGATATTTAAATAACATAAGGTATATAACAAAAGAATATATTATGATGGTAAATTGTAGATCGTTACAAAATTAAGTTATAGTATATACTGCTTAAATTTTTTATATCATTTCTGTTGTTAATTGAATTTTTTTCCTGTTTAATACTAATCATTCCTTTAATTTGTCTTTTCATTGTGTGTTGTTCTTTATCAATTATCTATACATTATATATACATACTACATATATATATATATATATATATATATATATATATATATATATACATATATACATACTACAATTATATATACATACTTTAAAAATATCATTTGTGCATTTGTCGTTTGTGTTTAGCGAGTCTGATATATTTTTCGATAAAGTTGCCATGGAGGGCATTTTTGTAAAATGTATTTCTCATAATTGTAAAATAATTTTGAATGTTTCACTGAAATATTTTCTGTGTCTGTGAATCACAGATTCAATAATAAATATATATATATACAATATTTTAGATAAGCATTACAAGAAAACTCGTAGCTTTTTTTGACGATAATTAATTAATTAACATAAAGTTAATTTCGTTTCTAATATTAATAATATTTACTTAAAAGAAAGCCTTTGAATCTAATTTTCAATTCTCTTGATTATGATAAATTGAATTACTCCTACGTTATCCTTTTAATCACTTTTTAGATTGTTTTTGGCTGTTCATAATCAAAATTATAAGTTACAAGTAAAATAAAATTATTTGGCGTCGCATGTAGGAACATTGAATTTATTATACCAGAACGTGATACTTTTAATTAAGGTGGCAATTTTAGCCCACGTAGTCAAAAATATTATTTTCCGACCCATTACTTCTTCCTTGAAACAAAATAAATTAATGACTAACCTGGATTCAATTATATTTACTCCACGCTGAATTAGTTTCATCTACTCACGTTACGAAATAAGACATTATCAACTTATATACAAACAAGTTTTCTACATTCTATAAATTTCATTTTAATTTTATAAAGTTAATTATATTTATGGTATAAGCATTCAGAAAAACTGTTTTTGCAAGCGTGATTCTTATGTAAAGGGTAATATTAGAAAGAATCATCCTAATTAAATATACAAAAAGGTTGTGTTTATGTATAACAATACGTTATGCACGTATAAAGCATTTGTTACAATATGAAATAGACATGTAAATAATTTACATATCTGTAACTGTACACATGGACAATACACCTCGTATTTTCAGCATTTACTTCTGCTTAAGACATATGTTTCTGCCATCTAGACGTCTCCAGTGAAGCTAGTGAAGCAATGTATACACATTGATACAAATCTCTTAAACAATAGATCTGTATCTGTATCTACATTACGCTAAAATCGTCTCCAAGCCATAGCAAGTTACCTCCTATCAGATGGCACTAATTTAATAAGTGACATCTGACGGACGAAAGAGACTATGCCAGAAAAGGCGATCTTCCGCTCGAATAGCTAGGCTATTTCAAAAACGGAAAAATACGTATATTGGTGCAGTCCATTAACACGCGCCAGATGGCGGTAAATATACAAAAAGGTTGTGTTTATGTATAACAATACGTTATGCACGTATAAAGCATTTGTTACAATATGAAACAGACATGTAAATAATTTACATATCTGTAACTGTACACATGGACAATACACCTCGTATTTTCAGCATCTATTTCTGCTTAAGACATATGTTTCTGCCATCTAGGCAATATACCAATATACGTATTTTTCCGTTTTTGAAATAGCCTAGCTATTCGAGCGGAAGATCGCTTTTTCTGGCATAGTCTCTTTCGTCCGTCAGATGTCACTTATTAAATTAGTGCCATCTGATAGGAGGTAACTTACTATGGCTTGGAGACGATTTTAGCGTAATGTAGATACAGATACAGATCTATTGTTTAAGAGATTTGTATCAATGTGTATACATTGCTTCACTAGCTTGACTGAAGACGCCTAGATGGCAGAAACATATGTCTTAAGCAGAAGTAAATGCTGAAAATACGAGGTGTATATGTGTACAGTTACAGATATGTAAATTATTTACATGTCTGTTTCATATTATAACTAATTAAATATAATAAATACTAATTCTGTTATTATCACTTCTTGATTGCAAGAACAACAACTTTATGACGAATGCATCAATATATAAATTTCACCCAAAGCAATGTACATGCTCAACACTTTAGAAGAAGAAACTTGTGAGGTCCTACCTACCTACCTACTTTACGTTCTTCTTCTTCTCTTCTTCTTTCTCAACCTGTATCCGTCCACTCCTGGGCGTAGGTCTCTCTCAATCTTTTCCACTCGTCTCTATCTTGTGCAGTATGGACCCATCGCCTTCCCGCTACGCTTCTGATATCATCCACCCATCGCTCTGCAGGGCGTCCCACACCTCTTTTTGTTTGTCTTGGTCTCCATTCCGTGATTTTGTGTGGCCATCATCCTCGGTTTGTCTAGCTATGTGTCCGGCCCACGCCCATTTCATTTTTGCTATTTCCCATATAACATCTCTTATCTTCGTTCTTTTTCTGATATCTTCGCACCTGATTCTATCTCTTAGTGAAATACCAAGCATGCTCCTTTCCATGGCTCTTTGTGATGTTCTGAGTTTATTGGCGGAAGCCTTGGTCAGGCTTATAGTTTCAAGTCCGTAGGTTTGGACTGGCAGAACACATGTGTTGTATACTTTAGTTTTTAGGTTTATTGGAATTTCCTTATTTCTAAGTACGTGTTCCAACTTGCCGAAAGCTATCCAGGCGAGCCTGATTCGTCTAGTGATTTCTGCATGCCGGTTTTCTTTTCCAAGCTTAATAACATGACCCAGATATATATATTCCTCTACGCATTCAATGTGGTTATTGTTTATGTATATGTTGGCATCATCAGGGCTTAGTATTTTCGTCTTGCTGTAATTCATTTTTAGACCTATGTCTGCAGATGTTCGGCCCAATTGTTGTAGCATTTCATTTAGTTCTTCAATGCTGTCTGCTATCAAGACTATATCATCAGCAAACCTAAGGTGGTTTAGTCTAGAACCATTAACGTTGATACCTTTGTTGTGCCAATCTAGCCGTTTAAAAACATCTTCCAGGGCCAACGTGAATAGTTTCGGTGAAATCACATCTCCCTGGCGTACACCTCTTTGTAGTGGTATTTTGTCTGTTTTCGTGGTTTCATCAATTTTAATATGTATTGATGCTTCCTCATAGATGTTTTGGATTATTTGTATATATCTAGAGTCTATTCGTGCGCTTTCTAGTGAGTTTAATATTGCCGTAATATCGATGGTGTCAAACGCTTTCTGAAAGTCAATGAAGGCCAGGTGCATTGGTACATTGTATTCCGTACATTTCTCTATCAGAGTACGTATTGTATGGATATGGTCTATCGTACTGTAACCCCTCCTAAAGCCGGCCTGTTCCACTGGTTGATAAAAGTCCAGTTTCCTTGATAGACGACTTGTTAAGATTTTAGTGAATAGCTTATATAGGTGCGATAGAAGAGATATTGGGCGATAGTTCTCGATATTTGTATTGTCGCCTTTCTTAAACATCAGTATAACTTCAGAAGTACACCACTCCTCTGGGATTTTTCCATCATGTAGGCACTTGTTGAGCAGTATTGTTATTGCTGCTTTTATAGTTTGTCCCCCTAATTTCAGCATTTCTGTTGTTATTTGATCCTCGCCTGGACATTTACGTTAATAGTATTTTACGTTAATAGTATTTATTAAATTACTGGAAATATTAGAAATGGATGTAAGAAAATATTCATTATTTACTCTTACCTTCTCTCTGAAAAATATTCCTGAAAAAACACTTTATCTTCATATCCAATGGTAATTAACATAAACAGTCACACACAAATTTAGTAAAGGTGGATTTTTTGAATCGAAGTAGCCTTTACTTGATGGAAATTTCTAATTAATGTAATAAAAATGAAAAAGTAATATTACTTAATATTAACTCCATCCAAGAAAGACGAAACATACATGAGTGGGTAAAACCTGACCGGTTTTGTATAATACAAAAGTATTTTTCATAATATAAAATATTATTAAAAATGTGGTGTGAAGAACACAATACAAGTTCATTACTAATATTTTCGTGAACGCATCTGAACATATCCCTCCCCAGAGACACAGAAACGTATTTCATCTTTCTACAGATTCGTCAGTACGCGCCTGCTGAATAAGGATATATTCAGGCACATTTACAAAAAAGACCAACTTCGCTATCTCAAAGAAATTATTAAGACCGAGCGTGGAAGTACATTCAGCGCTGCATATAAGCAAATAACCGAAGTACCTATACATAATAACTGCCGAACTAGCAAAGTGTTTCACATCAGATAGCACTGCCATATTAGTAGTGGAGTTGTATTGTGTTCTTCACACCAGATCTTTAATAATATTTTATATTATTAAAAATACTTTACTTTTTTATTATACAAAATTGGTGAGGTTTTACCCACTCATGTATGTTTCAAATTATTCTGTTACATTACGCTTGCGGTTATCCCGTAAGGAGACATGAAGGCACTATAAATACAGTTTCCAGAGATAATGAACTTGTATTGTGTTTTTCACACCATATTTTTAATAATATTTTATATTGTATTATAATGGAATTTTACCCTAACACAACAACAAATTAAGTAATATTGATTTTTCATTTTTATTTCATTAAAGGTGAATTGTTAATATCTCTTTGTTTATTTATTAAACTATTTGATGAAATAAATGAACAGGATTTAACTGTCTCAAAGAACATAATTCCTAATAATTTGAATTTATTTGTGTTTCGGTCAAAGGTTTATAACCCGTTTTAAAAATACGTGCCTACCCCTTGAAGTTTTGCTATATAACATAGTTTCAGATTACTTCAAACATTTGAAAAGTCACTATTTCTTGAAACAATTGTCATGTAATGTATAATTAGTAAAAGTTTAAAAAATTGTGCATATTTCTAACATCTCTGTGTTTACATACATGAATGTAAAATATCATTAAGTAAAGGCTAAACAAATTTTATACATTATCTTCCTTGCAACTTTATTAAATACCTCAAAATCACGTAAAGCGATTACCTACCATGTAATCAATAATTCGCTCCCAAGTACTTACCTATTTTCTTATCGGTGATCAGTAATAGTTTATACATTTTGAAAAACTTAGAATGTGTATTACTATTGTCAGTACATATAACAACAAATCAACAACAATTTCTTACTTTAACGTAATATGTTTCCTAATATATTCAACGCCTACATACATAGGAGGTACTACTCAGAAATTCCCAGAATTTTAATGTGACGCGCGAACTGATGGTAGTACAGCTCTATAAAGCAAGATGGCGCGAGCTATGTCTATGCTAAGTCAGTCTGTCAAACAGCACTTTCCTAGGTATAAACAGTTTATATTTGTTAAGCTGTTTACAATGTCTACAATGTGTAATGTGAAAGAGCAAAGAACGTGCATCAAATTATGCTTCAAACTTGGTAAAACGGCAGCGGAAACTCTGAAAATGCTTAAACTAGCATTTGGTGAGGATGCTTTAGGCAAGGCGTAAACTTATGATTGGCTTAAAAATGAACGTATGTCGGTTAATGATGATGAACGTTCCGGTTGTCCATCGACAGACAACATTCCACAAAATGTGTCAAAAGTGCGTGAAGCTATCCCACAAGACCGAACATTGTCAACTTGTCGTACGGCGTTTGTCAGCATATTCTATACGGAGAACTCGACATGCGGCCTATTGCTGCGAAGTTTGTGCCAAGGTTATTCACTTATTGTGCATTCTCGCCTCAACGAAGATGGCAATACTACACCACCCACACTACTCCCGAAAAATCTGGCCCCTTATGACTTGTTACTGTTTCCTAAATTGAGACTGAAGCTTACGGGGCTCCGTTTTGAGACGATTGAGGAGATCCACACCGAATCGCATGCACTATCGAACACATTAACGCGCGAAGACTTCCAGGACTGCTTCCAGTCATGCAGAAGTCTCTGGAATCTATGTATTCATACGGAAGGAGCATACTTTGAAGGGTGATGGTAGTGAATAAGTTGTAAGAACAATTGATTGTGCTTTTTTTCACATTCCGAGAATTTCTGGGTAGCATCTAGTACGTAAATTTATATGATATTAATTACCAAATTAGCGATGCATAAAGTTTTGACCACCCTTATAGGAACGTTAAAATTCGAATACTCTTTATTACTATTTAGGTGTTCTAATTTCCAAAGACTGACAATGCACAGAAAGATACTGTTAAAGAGTTCTATATTAGTACTAACACCAGAGAACATTGCCAGTGTTGAAAATTTAGTATCAATTGGCGTCGAATAAACGTTAAACATGTGCTGTATACTTTTGAATACAATACAAGCGTTAAACGCATTCTCCATGGTTATTTAGCAATGAAAAAAGCTCAAAAAAACAAAACTCTTTCGGTTACTTAATACCAGTACTTTGTGGTTAGTGCTAAGAATCATGGCATCAGTTTTCTGCAATCAGTAGAAAATACTGATCCTAGAAAAACACCACGATAAATGCCCAATATTATGCCATACCTCTTTAAATATTTGGTAATAAAGATAAACAACAGAGAAAACTGTTTGAAGGTATTGAACAATGTACCCATTCACTCTGCTAGGATTGCAGGAGCTGCTACTGGATTTTGTGGCTTTATTCAAACAAATCAATAACTTTATAGTTCTGTTATTATTCCAACTGATTTTTACATACTTCTCCAATCTTTAAGGACATAGTGAAAATGCAGTTTTGCGTTAGAGGAGCCTGTCACCTTCTGGTGCCAGTGACACCCGTTATCTTGCGTGTATTGTTACATATTTTATTTGTTATTTGAAAATAAATTGAAATATATTAGATACATATTCAAATTTCGATTCCAATAAAATCCTGAATAATTTGCCGTAAGCTTTGGAAGCATTACCATGACCGCGCATGTCGTTTACTGTTTACTTATTTCGGAAGCCACCTGCTTATCTTCGAGTTTATTGTAAGGAGAATCATCTTCAAAGTACGAATGTGAACATAACAATTTTAAAAATCTAGCAGAGAAAAAAAGGGGTTGTTGAGGTAATAGAAGATGTTCTGTTGGTTTATATAAATCAAATCAACTATCTGTTATAGCCAGTCCTAATACATTATGTGCAAAACAGTCTATACTATAAAGTTGCTTGGAAATCAAGGAGAATGCTCAAGTTCACAGGTTTGTTTTTAATTGAAAATTATATGGAAAATTGTAACGTTTATTCGACATCTATAGATTTCAAAAGGTAATTTCACTTCTCAAACGTAGGAATGAAAAAAGGTGAAAGTTTCAACTAAAACTGAGGTTGAGCGTTTTTTGTTGGAATCTTCTGATGAGTATTGTTTGCTTGCGAAAGTTATAATATTCGGGATTTTTGGTTGTTGTCGATGTTATGAACTTCTTCGTCTGACTATGAATGGCATAGAAGATATGGGTAAATACGATATTGTAACGTTGCGCCAAACAACAAATTTAAAAAAAAATGTAATGGAGACATCGAAAGATCGTATTCGACACATAATGTTGTAGAAATCCAAACAAGGAAGAAACGCTATGGAGACATTATGCCTGTTTATGCTGAAGGAGTGATAAGTAGAGCAGACCAATTTCCGTGCGCGCCATGTGCGCCGATGTGAGGATGATTGTATTGATCAGAACTAATAAAAAGCATTCAGTATGTGTTTGGTACTTGCTTAGACTGCATGTAAGTGTAAGCATACGTAATAAAATGTCGTCGACACATAAATCGAGAAAACGACCGTTGTCAGACGAAGTGAATGAGTTTATTATGGATTTCCCGGACTTAATATACGATGGCTCAAAAATTAAATGTTTAGTGTGCAATACATATCTAATGTGTTGGTCAAAAACACATTGTAAAGAACACGTCAGCAGTTCGAAGCACAATAATAACAAAATTAATCGACAACAGGTTATACACGAACTATGTGTAACTATGATTGTGTGTACACTGCCGTTCACCCTGTTAAGTAATGATTCATTTATTTCGTTTTGGAATATATACGCGAATCAAACATTACTGAGCACGACAACGTTACGAAGGAATTTACCATCGGTGCGTAAACAGGTTGAAAATAAAATCAAAGCCGAACTGAAAAATAACAAACTGTGGTTATGTGTGGACAAAACAACTGACAGCAAAAAACAATCTGTAGTTAATGTGATAGCGCGTACTATGGAATCACATCAACCAACGACTTCAGTTTTAGTAGCATCCAGACGACTAGAACAATGTAATGCCGAAAAAAATTCAGAGGTGCTATTAGATACTTTGGAAAAATTTAAACTTTCGAAAGACCAAGTATTAATGTTTATGACCGATGATGCCGCAACCATGTGTTCTGTAGGCCGGTCTCTTAGAAAATATTGTTGCATATTACACTTGTTACATATTACTTGTAAACTCCATGCTCCACATCTTGTGGCAGAACAGGTTCGTAGATGTAATAACAAAATTAGAAAAGAAATGTGTGCTGTAGAAGCCGCAAAAAGTGAAAGTGTTCTAATTAAATTTAAAAGTGTTTCAGACAGAAATGCAGATTTTGACACCTTAACACGTATTTGTGAGGGCACGTCTACAGATGCGTTAAGTTGCTTAGCAAAGTATTTTGATTATGCAAATATAACATCACTAGATGTAGAACGCTCGTTTTGCGAATATAAACATATTTTTTCCTCACGCCGGACATGTTTTTCAGAAATAACCTTAGAAACGCACCTGATGTTGAAAATATATAATCGAGTTTCCCAGTTTGTCAATTCTTGGAAGACGCTTAAAACGGTAAGTGTTTTTTTAAATCCTCTGTCGTGCACACAATCACTGATTTCATACATTTTCCATTTTATTTATAGGTACAAACAACGCTGCTATAATATGTACTATTCTTATTTTTCGTGTGTTTATGTATATTACTTTAAAAGCAGAAAACCAAATGTATATTTAATTATTTCTGATAGAATAAATGTCTCTACTTCTATACAGATATCGGTAACAAGCTCATGTTGCGTCCCTATTCTATCGCATATTCTAATATATTACGAATTCCACTCCCATAACGGCGCAAATGGCGCGCACGGAAATTGGTCTGCTCTAGTGATAAGTGACCAACAAGTGCAAAATGTTATTCTGGCGATACGTAGTTGGAAAATGAACTCAGTGATGACAAAAAATAGTTGGTAAAATGCAATGCACGCAAAGTACTTGGGAATTATCCAAGATGTAAAATACGTCATAGTCCATCATGTGCTGTTATTTATAAAATGGATAGCGGATTAATACGACTGCTTGAATTCCATATTCTCGTAATGAAAAGAACAATATTTACCCCATCATTGCAAGATATGTCAGAGAAAGCATCTTGTTACATTTTATTTTTCACGCTATACTTTACCACCCTGTAGTTTAATAATTATATCCAAATTTAGTTCCTTAAATTCGTTATTTTCTTTGCTGTGCCCTGCGCCATTTAGGATAGATGGGGTTTCCCCCCCGCTGCAGAATGTGATTATTTCGGATGGTTGGTCTGTGAGAAGTGCCAGAGTTAAGTTGTTGGCTTGGTGCTCCGTGAGCGCAATAAAGGCCACACTGTACCCTGATTTTTAGTAATTTTTTACGCTATCAGCGGATTCGAAAGGCGATGTATGGGAGTGTTAATTGGAAGCCTGTATCGTTAGTGATTTTGACGTCTTTTTTGCAAAGCATATAGACGTAATCTGGCTTTCAATGTTCGACATCTGGATACGAAATTTCGCAACACGGAAGACACAGTCAAACCTAGTAAGCAAGGATGATATAAATATCAAGTCGAACATCTGCCCCCTCCAGACAAGACTCGTGCCAGTTGTGGGACTCTCTATCTTCGTCGCACACGTGTAGCGGCCGAGGTACTTTTTTTATTCTTGTGAAATAAAACTCGGATTATTCTCTTCCAGGCTTTTATCGTATTATGTTTGCTTTACAACGATTTCTAATTTTTGACGCCAATTTAAACGGCATATGGTAACCTCAGTTAAGTAATAGATATATTTTAATTTATTTCACTTGTGAATAATTTTTTGCTGATTCAATATACAATTTCATGTAAAATTTTGTAATATGTTGACATTTTATTGTCATAATATACTGAATGTTCATTATTTTCTCTGATTGTCATACTAGTTTAACAGCTTAACACTAACTTTGAAGATTTCTGGATCAGATTATGTTGTTATTGGTAGCTTATAAGCCGTTAATATTGGTTTTGTCAATATACGAATTAACTGTTTTTCCGTTTTTTTTTTATTTTGAATTTATTTACCCCTTTTTCCTTTTGTTTGGCTCGGCGTTTAGTTAATTTTTTAGTAGTCTGTAAGCGCATGCGCCTACGAACGCGCAACCCTTTTCTTAGGTTTCAGTCTCGAGCCTCCGTACCTAAAACTAAGTGACGCTACCTGCATCTGTTTAGTCAACCCACCCCGTCTCCACTGAATAAGGGCATACATAATAAATATAGGCTCCCTTTTAAATTGTGCCTTACGACTGCCGATCTCATCATTTTTCTGATCATTTTCACGTCAAGAGCTTGCGCGCGCACGGTAGCAATCTATTTCTTAAACATACCTTAAAAGGTGCTGCAAAATGGGCCACATGTACAACACAAACCTACTCCAAAAGCTCAGCTTTACGTGAACAATATTTTTGTTGTATGGCGAGATTACTGTAGTATTATTTATTTCAATTTTTTGACTATAACGAAGTACATAACACAGATTTATACGTCCGATAACAGCGGAATGTTTCTGAAAGTTTGTTTGAAAAACATCCTGACTCGTTAGTAGGAAAATTATCTTCTTCTCCATGATATCGCAAAATTACATTCAACAACAGTAACGCAAGAAATAAATTATAAACTGGTCTGTTCGAAGCCACCCGCCATACTCACTTCGCATTGCATCGTCTAACCTTTTTCGATCGTTGTAAAATACTTTTGTGAGAAAAATTTCTCTAATGATAAGTAGCAATAATTTGTCGAATATCTTTTTACTTGAAAACTACCCAAATGCCGCCTCAAATTACCTGCTAAATGGCAGCACGTAATGGCAAATAACAAATATATCATAGATTAGGATTTAATGGTCTTGCTTTATTAATAAATAAAGTTGTTTTACTGAAATGGAAATTATTTATGATTCAACTTAATAGCTGTACCTGTGTTTCCTTTCCATATTAATTAAGCCGGAAATTTCGAGCGCAACCTACACCAGTAAAGCAGAATTTGTAGAATATAAAATTTTCAAGATATTACTACTATTTTAAATAGATTACAATGCTTAACATAAAATTTGTTCAAAATTTATATGTATATTGACCACACTTTTTCTGTTTACATTTATTTACAATAAAAATTATTTATATATAATAATTGAACCTACACAAATAACGATATACATACATTTGCACTTTTTTATAAACATAATTTAAATAATTTAATTACATCATGTTCTTATACATTTATACAGCTCACATATGAAGTATACAATTAAAATGAAAAATGAATAAATTACTAAATAATAAATAACTTAAATATCCTATGATAAATTAAATCTTCTGTAACAGGACACATTATTTTCATAGCTACATTAAAATCGTACTATCAGTGTCTCCTTTGGTAATTTTGGGCTTTTTCCGAGGCGTAACTACCTACAAATAAAGAAAAACAAAATTTAGACAGAGCAACTACATAATACACATTTGTAATTGTTTAACATTAATTTTAATATTCATATGTTTGCTCTACACATTGCAAGAATGCCGTTCATAGTTTCCCTTCTAGATTTGTTCGAAACTATTAAATGAACTTTATTGAAAATGGTTAAATCTAAATCCAATACATAATAATTGTAGCACATTCAATTGTCAAGTGTGTCTTCAAATTACTCAAACATATTATGCCAATATCTAAATCTTTAACATCGTTTAACAATTTATTAGCAAGGGAAGCATATCAAATACTTTGTTGACAACAATATTCCATTCATTTCGAGTATTACCACACAAGCTCAATAATAAACTACGAACTGATCTCACATCGTCTGGGATACGCTTCAAAATTGTAAGGTATTAACATACGCCTTCCGTCCCAAAAATAACAAAGATAACGCTATTTTAACAAAATTAGTGCTGGCATGAGTAGGTGGGAGATTAATTTAGGAAGTATTAGCCTTCCTAACTAATTCGTAAAAATGTTCGTTCACTAAAAGCCAGGTTACGACGAATTTAAGTAACAGTAGTTTGCTAAAAGTTTTGGCATAAAATATAAACGACAATAAGCCGTTTTACCGTCCATTGCCGTCCTCCTCTCTCCCTATTTATCAGATCTAGCTCCCTGCGACTTTCCTCTCTTTCTGAAAATGAAACTGAAACTAAAAGGCCGACGTTTTGATAGCATTAAAGAAATTCAAGGGGAATCGCAAACATTACTCGTTCACAGAGAACAATTAATATCTTTCAGAACTAGAAAAAATGTTGGGACCGGTGCATGTCTGCACAAGGAGACTACTTCGAAGGTGACAACAACTGCCCGGAATAAAAGTTAAGTTTGGATTTTTTCAGCATTAGTTACGGAACATCTGGACAGCACCTAGTATTTCGGATTAAATGTTATACTCGCTTTTAGTATCATATTTTTATACGAAACAGCCAAAACCAAATTTTAGTTTATGTCGGTATCTACTTCAATTTATAATGTTATTTCGGAAGAGTGTCATCACAAAATTTGCTCCAGCTATTTACCCTTTTCATTTTCACAAGGACGATATCTTTTTATTTTAGAAAACATGTTACGTTGTTAGACTTTCATTAACCCATTTTAACATTTATGTGTTGTGGTGGCATTCTTTATTTCAATTTGGAGTCCGTCAAGTTACTTCGGATGTGGTTACATACAAGTATAATGTTTCACATTCACCGCAGCGTCTCTGATGTAAAAGTTAATTCAAGCAAGTATCTGTGCGAAGCCCAGCGAGGTAAATTTAATTTTCGGTAATTTCACAGTTGCAACAGTTAATATTTGAAGAAATAAATTTTCAATTAAAAATATTATGACGATAAATGTCAAGTCAAATGTATATAAAAATTAAATTACCTCCCTATCATAAAAGTTTATTTCTAATTTTCTCCCAAAATTTATAAATGAAACTGTTAATAAGTAAGAACTTAAAATAATGAATTAATCCTAGTGGAAGCTGAATTAGCTGAACTAATGTAGGAAGTAGAGGCAGCATTTGGCAATTAAAAATTATGTTGAGACAAATGTTAACAAACTCTATCTAAAAGTGCAACAACTTAAAAGTTAAGACTAGTCAAATATTAGAAAATACAAATAATTAGTTAATAATTATTTATATCTTAATATTTTCTTATTGTGCAAAAATCATTCTCAAAAATAACACTATTTTACACCGGTAGGTACAGATACAGAACATTACATATTAGAAACGGAAATAAACTTTTAACAGTTTAATTTTCATTTTATTAATATACAGGATGTAAATGAATTATGCCTACATACTTTATATATAATAGCTGTAATAATATTAAGCATAAAATGCTAACGCACGAAAACTCTATTGCGAACGAGATCAAGGAAAAAAAATCAAGAAATACGCGTGGCTCTTGGTGGCGTGATAGCGCTGCAGTCATAAATTCTTTATAACTGCAGCGCAATCCCTACTGAAGCACAATGGTGGGAGTTGTAGATGCGATGATGCATACTGTAAGTCAGATGTCAGTCGAATCACGAATTAACATATATCGTCAAAAGAGGTGCTAGACGTATTTATGAGGGACGGTTTCCGAACCGACGATGTCCATCAAATGATTTTATTTTACAAATTGTGTAGAGATTGAGAGATCGCGGTACATTGCATCCAAGTTATGAAAGCCCTGGCCGTGAAAGACGATCTCCGGCAACGTATTTTTCAAGCTGCGGTCCATATCCGTGAAGACAGAACCGTGTTAACGTGTGTACATACTTCTAAAGTTTACCGATCTGATAGAAGCTTGTATTTACGCAAATGACAGCCAAATTGAACATCTTAAGCATTCCACTTGTTTCACACAAATTCGCCCTTTCCAGAGCAACGAAATTGTCATAAAAAAAACAGGCAAATGGAACACAGAAAAAAAAAGTGAATATTCAATTAAAATTGTTATTTATTATTTCTAACGTGAATTTAATATTAAGACAACTAAATTATAAATTCCATATCACCACAAAACTATATCATTTAAAATTTATATATATATATATATATATATATATATATATATATATATAATTTAATTGGAGTGAGAAATAGCAATTATTCAAATCTCCTCTCACATGAATAATTGCTATTTCTCACTCCAATTAAATTCAATATAATTCGTACATATACACGAAAGTATAATAATAAAATCATGTCTAGGTCAGAATATCGTGTACTGATGATCTGTAACGACAGTGAAATATCGATATATGCACGTTTCTGGACGGATGTGGTTTTTTTCATATATATATATACAGTGTGGTCATAAAGTTTGGAACCAAGCTTATAACCGCATTATTTTACATTTTTAGGAAAAACGCTCGGACAGGTAAATTTTCTTTTTTAAAACGCCATCTTTTGACATACAATTTTTTTCTATGACGTCATTGGTTTTCGAGTGATGCCGTTATCAACACTTTCTTTAAATGGCAACCATATAATTTTTTTCTCGTTTTTGGTAGATCTTTATATCCACCAAATAGTGATATAAAATAATTGGTATGTTGCATCACAATTTTTTTAAAAAAATGATATAAATTTAGAAAAAAATACGAAAATTTTATTTTTGTACAAAATTAAAATTGAATTAAAAAAAATAAATCTGAACTTAAATTTATTGTAACAGTTAACGTAAATTTTCAAAATGGACCCCACCAACCAACTGACACTGTCCCAGCCGAGTGTAAACACTTCGTATACTCGCCTCAATTATGTCTGGGGATATTTGTGTAAGTTCTACGCGAATTCGTTCTTTTAAATCTTCTAAATTGTTCGGTTTGTTAAAATACACTTTCGATTTCAAATAACCCCACAAAAAAAGTCTAACGGAGTCAGGTCAGGAGAACGAGGTGGTATTCTATGGCGCCTCTCCGTCCTATCCATTTATTGGGAAATATTTTGTCAAGATAGTGGCGAACCTCTACACCATAATAGGGAGGCGCCCCATCTTGTTGAAACCAAATATTTGGATGGGGTACATCACCATCCTCGTGATTTGGGAAAATAACAGCGAGCACTGGAACCAGTTCAAATCTTAAAAATTCCAAATATTGCACAGCAGTCAAATTTCCTTAAAAAAATATGGTCCTAAAATGCGTCGTCCAATCATTCCAACCCATACGTTAACTTTTCCTCTGCGCTGAGTATGACACGCCTGAGTCCAATGCGGATTGTTCTGCGACCAATATCTGCAATTATAGCGGTGAACAGATCCATTTAGGCAGAACGTAGCTTCATCTGAGAAGACGATGTTTTCCAAGAAATTTGGATTTTGGTCACAACGTAACATTACGTCTTCACAGAACTGCAGTCGACGATCTTCGTCATCCTCATGTAATTCCTGTACAAGTTGACCTTTGTAAGGACGATAGTGTTCTTTTTTAAATAAGTTGACGACAAATGAGTAAGCCACCTGATTGGCTAACGCAAGTTGTCTGGTGGAAACATGATGCCTTTCTTCTGCTTCTAGATGCACATTTAATTTCACATCTTCTCCTACTTGAGGTCTACCTTGTCGTGGTCGATTTTTTACGGATCCAGTTTCGGTAAACTTTCCAACTAGTTTTGTCACCGTAGACCTGGTAATTGGAGGTCTATCAGGGTGTTCATGGTTAAACAAATCGCATACTTCTGCATGCGTTCTTTGTCTGTCCCCATACTCAACCATAATTAAAAAATTTTTACGCAATATCTCAAAAATTTAACGTCAAAAATAGAAGTAAATAATTCAAGAGGGTTGTCGCCATAGAAACAATTTTAAAACTAAAATTTTTGTACATAAATTGTATAAAAGAAGCAAGAATGTCATAAAGAAATATCTTGCAAAAAAGTGCGTGTTTTTGTTTTTGTAAATTTTTTGCATAGTAACATGAGTACATGTGCTTTTGACTATCCGGTTTGTTCAAGAAGAATATTTAAGTCCTCACACAAGACAGAAGTGAGAAAAAAACTTACTTACATATTTCAGTAAATTTTGTAAGCTTAATTAGTTTTTGAAATCTTCAATTTTTGGGCGATAATTTTAATTTAGTAATGGTCTGCAACATCATGTCAATTTTTTAAATAAATTAAACTTCTTTGGCCCTTTTTTGTGAAACTATTTAATGTTAAATAAGATTTTTTAATAAGTAATTGGCCGATCGGGAAGACGAATTTCTTTTGACCTGGAGCGAATAACGCAGATTACTAATGATCGCAAAGCATTTACACTCGGCTGGGACAGTGTCAGTTGATTGGTGGGGTCCATTTTGAAAATTTACGTTAACTATTACAATAAATTTAATATAATTGATTGAGGTCTCGTTAGGCACTTGGTGAAACATATTAAATGATAAAGGTAAAAGAAAATTCACACTTGGTTATTTGTTTCACTGCAATTTTATTTACAAAATACGGACAAATTTGTTTCGAACTTCACAGTTCATTCTCAACTGAACAAGAAAAGTTTACTTAAAATACGAATAGATAATTTGAGTAAGGTGGGAGTAACACTGTGAAACATATACGTGAGTTATGTATTATGGGGGTTTTCGTAGTAGTTAACGAGAAACAGCCTTAATAATAGGGGAGATTACGAACTCTGTTTGTTCATTTACTATATTTAATGATTTGTTTATTGCTTTAGATATTTCCATGATTTCTAAAAAGTCTAATCGTTTACTTTTATTTGCAGAGTGCAAAATTTCAAAATTATTTAATGATACCATGTGTTGTTCATTTATACAATGCTCGGATATACCAGAGCATTTCTTGGAATATAAAATTGCTTTCCTATGTTCTTCTATTCGTGTGCGAAAACATCTTCCAGTTTGACCTATGTAGAAAGCATCACAGTCTAAACAATTTAATTTATACACGCCACATTTATCTGCTTTTTTAGTTATATCCTTATTATTTGTCCAAAGTTTACCTAAATTTAATTTATTTACTATTATAGTTTTTATGCCTAGATTAACTAATCTATTACTAATTTTATTCGTGGTCTTTCCTATGTAATTTATTAAACGATAATTACTTGGTTCTAATTGGGGGGCTGCATAAAAGAATTTATTAATCTGTTTATGTTTTTTCTTTGAAATTAATCTATTAATAATATCAGGACTGTATCCGTTGTTCACGGCTAGACATTTCAAGACTGCAACTTCTTTATCAAAATTTGGTTTTGAAAGGGGAACGGATAGTAATCTATGTATGAAACTGTTGAAAGAGGAAAACTTAATGCTATCGGGTTGTTTGCTATCTGCAGATATGAGGGTGTCAGTGTATGTGTGTTTTCTGTAAATACTATAATCTACAAAACAAAAAGACGGTTTAGCTATGGGTTCTCCCATGTCGTGTTTATTAGCAGAAATATTTATGTCAAAATTTGAAGAAGATTTGTTTTGTTCTAAAATCCCAGTTATTAATTGTATACACCGTTGGTTTAGATATGTGGATGATGTGTTATGTGTGTGGACCGGTACCGACAGGCAATTAGATTTATTCTTCAATCGTTTAAATGAAATCAATCAAAAAATACAATTCACCATAGAAAAAGAATTATATAACAGTTTAAAAAAATTTTTTGGACCTTACACTAACAAAATTAAATGGCAAATTAGATTATAGTATTTACAGAAAACACACATACACTGACACCCTCATATTTGCAGATAGCAAACAACCCGATAGCATTAAGTTTTCCTCTTTCAACAGTTTCATACATAGATTACTATCCGTTCCCCTTTCAAAACCAAATTTTGATAAAGAAGTTGCAGTCTTGAAATGTCTAGCCGTGAACAACGGATACAGTCCTGATATTATTAATAGATTAATTTCAAAGAAAAAACATAAACAGATTAATAAATTCTTTTATGCAGCCCCCCAATTAGAACCAAGTAATTATCGTTTAATAAATTTCATAGGAAAGACCACGAATAAAATTAATAATAGATTAGTTGATCTAAGCATAAAAACTATAATAGTAAATAAATTAAATTTAGGTAAACTTTGGACAAATAATAAGGATATAATTCAAAAAGCAGATAAATGTGGCGTGTATAAATTAAATTGTTTAGACTGTGATGCTTTCTACATAGGTCAAACTGGAAGATGTTTTCGCACACGAATAGAAGAACATAGGAAAGCAATTTTATATTCCAAGAAATGCTCAGGTATATCCGAGATTTGTATAAATGAACAACACATGGTATCATTAAATAATTTTGAAATTTTACACTCTGCAAATAAAAGTAAACGATTAGACTTTTTAGAAATCATGGAAATATCTAAAGCAATAAACAAATCATTAAATATAGTAAATGAACAAACAGAGTTCGTAATCTCCCCTATTATTTAGGCTGTTTCTCGTTAATTACTAGGAAAACCCCCATAATACATAACTCACGTATATGTTTCACAGTGTTACTCCCACCTTACTCAAATTATCTATTCGTATTTTAAGTAAACTTTTCTTGTTCAGTTGAGAATGAACTGTGAAGTTCGAAACAAATTTGTCCGTATTTTGTAAATAAAATTGCAGTGAAACAAATAACCAAGTGTGAATTTTCTTTTACCTTTATCAATAAATTTAAGTTCAGAAGTATTTTTTTTTATTTAATTTTAATTTTGTACAAAAATAAAATTTTCGAATTTTTTTCTAAATTTATATCATTTTTTCAAAAAAATTGTGATGCAACATACCAATTGTTTTATATCATTATTTGGTGGATATAAAGATCTACCAAAAACGAGAAAAAAATAATATGTTGCCATTTAAAGAAAGTGTTGATAACGTCATCACTCGAAAACCAATGACGCCATAGAAAAAAATTGTATGTCAAAAAATGGCGTTTTAAAAAAGAAAATTTACCTGTCCGAGCGTTTTTCCAAAAAATGTAAAATAATGGGGTTATAAGCTCGGTTCCAAACTTTATGACCCCACTGTATATATATAATATATATTTATATATATATATATATATATATATATATATATATATATATATATATAATGTTAGAAAAATATCACAGTAATTTAATTGATTGAGGTTTAGAATAAATCCTATGTTTAGTTAGTTAATATATACTATTACCTACAATAATGCATACACTACTCTGGATCATTCATCGATCACGTCGGGCTTGATTTTCCCTTAAAACAAAATAATTCATGCAATCATATGTCAACTATTTAGTAGTTATCAATATACAGATATTAGTATGAAAACTACAAATACATACAGTGATAGTCAAAATAATATATCTATATACATTTTTACACTACACCTACTTTCTATATCCATTAGTAATACTTTTGAGGATATGTCCGTGAAAATTATTAGCAATATGTATACCATTACGAATTCTTGTATTTTCTACATATAAAGTGTTCCTTTAAAAATCATCTGAATATAATTACTTCCTTATTTTTGATCATATATTTACAGAATACATCATTCTTAATTATCAATCAAATCGAAAATTCCTTTTATAAATCGCTAATATATTCGAAATTATTTTTCAGATCTCGAGAATGTCAATCATAGGCAATTTGCAAGTTAAAATAAGCAATAAATTAAATAATAAGGAACGTTTGCCTTCATTTCGCAGAATGGAAGTGTAAATTCTACTTTAATTTATTCCCAGAGGGAATATAGGTCGCAAGTCGGAATCGATACCAAATTAATATTATTATTAATTTAATATCGATTGATATACAGATATTAATTAAGCACACCGCGTAAGTGAAATTTGTTCACATTTTGTATAATATAATAAATAAGAGAATCTAACGAAAACACTATTGTGTTCTTAAGGCGAAAAGAAAAAAAGAACTATTAGATATTATTAACATGGCAAAGAGAAAAAATAATAGATTGGAGAACGGGAATAATATTGCTAATCCTTAAAAAAGGCGCTAATAAATTACATGGAAATTATATAGAATAACACTGGAACGAACATTAAAGAAAAGGAGGAAATGTCGTTGGAAGAGCGCAATTCCGCAAAAGCAGAGGTTTCCGAGAGCAATTTTTTATTCCAAGAAACATACATATATGTTAGGTTTTACCCACTCAAGTATGTTTCAAATTATGTTGTCATATACATATATGTGTTATGGATATGGGGCCTTTGATAGAATAACGAGAGAAGACGTATGGAAAATAGGGAAAGAACGAAATCTAGTGGAAAAATATACAGTAACTTAGAAACGAACAGTCAAACAACTTTTATAACACTGTTCCCATTCAACGATATATCACTATTTGTCTTTATCATAGTCTTAGATGAAGAAATAAAAAGAGCAATGCCAAATATCAAACCCTACAAGTAGATTTTTGGAGATTAAAAGGATACCAGGTACAGAACTGTGCTACGCAGACAATATAGTTATAATAGCAGAAACAGAGAGAATTATAACATAACTTGAACATGTTAAAAAACAACAAGGAATAATAAATAGGAAAAATAAATTAAGAGAAACTAAATACAATGATATATCCACCGCACGCGTGTAAGGTATAAGATAAGAATAGGGACAAAATAGTTAGAAAAAATACACACTTCAAATATTTAGAAGTAATGATAGGTAATCACAGATGTCTAGAAAAATAAATAAACGAGGGACTGGAGAAACCGGGAAAGTTATTTAATGGTTTGAAAACAAAATTTCTAGATAGGAAAGAAATTCCATCAAAGGTATGAAAAATAATAAAGCCATGTTATTCTTTGCATGGGAATATTGATTGACAACAAAAACGACAGCATACTAGACTCAACAGCCTCGAAATGAGATTCTAAAGAAAGACGAGAACGAACAGAATACGCAACGAAATATTCAGGGACCAATGAAATACGCCAAGCATAATTAAGATTGCTGGGATATTTGAAATGGATGAGAAGTGAAAAAATGGTGAGAAGCATTATGAGGTAAGAGAAGTAAGTAAAACGACAAGATCAAAATCATATAACATCTAGAGGGAGGAGGTGGAGAAAAGACGAAGCGGAATGACGTACTCAGTTTAACAAGAGACAGAGAAAAATGTAGGAAGCAAGGGAGAAGAATTCGCACAAACACGCGCGCGCGCGCGCGAACGAACACACGTACACTCACATATATACAGGTGTTCTTCAAATAGAAAGACAACGTATGAAAGATGAAAGGATATAATTATATAGAATATGAATCCAAAATATTGTGAGTCAATTACTACGCGAGTGCGAGAAAAATGGCGAGTGTAATAACATTTATTTTTATTACTACGAGTTAAAAAAAATATTAAATATATGTAAAATAAGAAAGTATAATATCTTCGTAAAATATTGTCACCATATATAAATGGTGTCCTTTAAATAAAATGATAACGTATGAAAAATGGAAGGACATAATATTATAGAATATGAATCCAAAATATTGTGAGTCAATTACTACGCGGACCCCTAAATTAAAAACCCCCTGAAAATTCTAATATGTACCTCTATTGAATTTACACACATACTGTCGTGAGCAAAAAAATTGGGACAATGTCAAAATCGATATGTCAATTTCCTTTATTTTTTAGCGTTGTAATTTTTACGATATTTGATTAACTTTCAAACTCTACTTCAAATTATATATCATAGTTGCTAATTCAAAATTGAAAATGCCGCATCTTTCGAAAACTGATAAAGCCAGACTTGTTACTAGTTTGAAAAATGGGAAATCATTAAAAAGTGTATCGGTTCAATTTAATATTGGTAAAAGTTCAGCCGCAAGAATATATAAAAAAAATGGAGGGAAGAGGATAATTTAAATCGGAAAATAATTTACGGACGTAACAAAATTTCGAATACGCAGGAAGACGAAACATTAGTTACTGAGATTAGGCACAACTTTCAAAACATTAAAGGAAGCTATAAGAACAACACAATTTCCTGTCTCATCTTGTAACACAATGGTTACAAGAGAATGAAATTTAAACTTGAGATATCCAACCCTAGAGTCCTTATCTAAATCCCATTGAAAATGTATGGGATTAATGGGATAGAACTTCTACCCAGGAAGAATTTTGGGAGATTGTTCAAAATGCCTGGCATCAAATTTCTATAAATGTTGTACAAAATATTGTCGCTTCAATGTCTACAAGATTAGATGCAGTTAATAATAACGGTAGAATGACGAAATACTAATTATTTTAATGTAATAATTATTTTAATTTAATAAATAATCTTTCTCTATCGTTTTTAGTAATTTTTATTTACATTTATTTAAAAATGTTTAATAAATGTCAATAAGACACACATTTTTGACAATTCCTGACTTACTCACAGTAGTCACAATTTAAACCCACGCAGAAATAGTGTCCCGTTTTTTTTGCTCACGACAGTACTATATGTTTACATACGTATCAACTGTCAATGTTATAAAAGCTATAATATCCTGTATGCTAAGGTCAATACCTCGTACAAAATCAGCTTTTTATACAGTCAAGTAAATAATCTTACGTTTATTCGCAAAAAAAAACATCTATCGAACGTCCGTAAAGATCGACAACAGAACAATTCCTAAAGGAGATGAAAAATTACAAAACTATATTGTGCGTCGGCTTTAAAATATCGTCTGCGATAGTATTTATGATATATCTACATAGTGGTGTAAAAATATTTCTGTAAATATTTTTGTTATTTTTTTCTAGTTTATGAGAGCGAATTTTGGGAAAATATTCTATATAATTTAACCTTTCCATTTTTCATACGTTGTCTTTTTATTTCAAGGACATTAGTAGCCATCAGTATTCACGTTAAACGGAATATCGGCCTGTTATTTGAAAAAATTTGTTGTTAAATAATGGCTTTGGTTTCTTAATGAAGAACAAAAATCACATATAATGCAAATTTATTTAAAAAATAGCAGAAAATTCAATAGTTTATTCTGTAACAAACTATGTGAATATTATCTAGAGGAATTTTCGGATGAAACTATTACACAGGATCATTTCAGTACGTCTATTCTCCTACGGTTTGTATAGTTACAGAGCGGAAGACGAATTGTCTATAGTAGAAAGAATAGTTAGATATGAACGGCTAGAAAGGAAATAACTTTTGAAGCGGCAGGGCAGATAATTGAGGAACGTCCACTGATACCTGCGCGACATTTACAGCAACAATTAACTGCCTCTTTCGGTCCTACTAAACGCATCCGTGAAATAGAACTTACACTTACATCCTTATTATTTACAAACAACCTATGAAATACTTCCTTTAGTCATATTTCAGCCAAGAATTTTGTTAACAATTTATTAATCATTTCAATAGTAATGATGCAAGCTATAGAAAAAATGTTGTTTACCGGTTCCACCTTTCTGGCTTTGTCAAGTATTAAAACGTGAGAATATGGAACAAAATCAAAACTTTTTGTGGAAAAATTTTTCATTACTATTTATTTTGACCATAACTGTAGGTACATAAAAATGTCAATGTAAAGCAATGTTAGCGCAAACCGATAAAATGAGTGCGTGAATAGTTACCAATCTTTACCATATGCTGAATGTCCGTAGCCACCATAGCCACCATAGCCTCCAAAACCACTAAAAGACCCATGGTCGTCTTGGTGTTCTTCAGTGTGCTGATGATAGGAATTAAGGGCTGCTGCTTTACAATTCATCTTTAAATTATGTATAATAGAAGGTAATATGAAAGCTCCAGCTAAAAGAATTTTCTTAACAGCTATTACTCCCAATAACGTCAGACCAACCAGCACTTTTATTTTAAACACTTTGAATAAAGTTATCATTTGCAGAAGCAAGTCGACTTTCTTCTTTTTGCCACGCTTTTCTCCGACTGAAATAAAACAATTTTTTGTTAAATTATTGATTATTATTATCGAGAGTTATTAAAATTAAATGTAACAATTCATTAAAAGGTTCATAATACATGTACATGATGTTAAACCTAAGCAAGTTCAACAGGTGCTTCTTCATGCAGATATTATCTTCATTTCACTTTTATTCGGCTTATATTAAAAGTAGTAGGTTGAGAAAAGAGTGTGAACTTTTAGAAATCATTTGAATTTAACAGTTCTATAAAAAATCGAGTTTAATAACAAAGAATTTCGAGTAAAAATGTTCTATTTTAAATCTGGATTTAACCGGCAAGAATGGGAAGAAAATGTTTATTAGTTAACATAAAATGATAAGTTAATAAATCTCGTACAGTATGTCCAAAAACTTAAGTAATAACAATTACTTAAGTACTCGTTGCGTGAAAACGATCAACACCATCTGACACCAACACGTTAACCATGTGCTAGTTTGATATTCCATAACATAACACCAGCTCAAAAGAAACACGTCAGTGATATTATTTTCGCACGGTTAGATTAATGTGGTGAAATACTAATGGCATACTTCGGTATGTTTGTCGAAGTCGTTCAAATTATCTATGATAATATATCCAAATGGAGAGTTATATTAATGAGTCATCTACAATATAGTCCCAACGATTTATCTTAATTTTTACATATCAGAAATAAGTAGAGGGGACTGCATTTCACTTTTAACAATTAAACGGCCAATTCTTCCAAAAGAAATATAAATTATCTCCAAAAGCATAGAAACAGATTTTCTAAAAACTGGTTTCATCTAATATAAAAGTGAATAACTGCATTAAAATCTTCAAAATAAAATATTATATTTTACTATATTAGGTTAAATATTAAGATAATATCCTTCGCTTAATAGCCTGTTAAAATACGTTGAAGAATTTATTCACAACAATTCCAATTTTATACGTATCTACATGTCTACATAATTACAATTTCAATAGTCCGCGCCGTTATGTCAAGCACGCGGAAATATATTTGTGGTTATAAGTTGGTTAATTGACCACTGTAGTCACCCAAAATCATTCATCATGAGTATTATAACTAACAAGACTTTCACGGCAAACTGAGGATGGGCAATTGTCTGACCAAAAACGCGATTATCTTGATTTATCGTCATGTAACTTCTAGCAATGTCTTGAAGTACTAAATGCGTTGAAACGACGAAGGTTTTCTAATGTAATTGATTCCCAACAAAATATGAGATAGTTGCTGATAATAAATTCCAGATGCCCTGATGCACTAGAAATGGAGACGCAATTTACGTGAGTATTACAAGTCCTGTCTCAGTGTACTTGGTTCTACGATTTCAAATACAAAAATTAGGAATTTCTTACAAAAGATTATCTTGAAAAATTATCGGAATACTTAAGGATAAAGCCGCAATGCTGGAAAGTTAAGTGTTTTATGAATCAACAAGTTAAGGTTTTCTAAGAACTAATTACCATGAGCTGATCGAAATCTAGGATTATACGGTGTACGGTGGCCGGTGGACGGGGGACGGGGGACGGTGGGCGGTGGACGGTGGACGGTGGACGGTGGACGGTGGACGGTGGACGGTGGACGGTGGACGGTGGACGGTGGACGGTGGACGGTGGACGGTGGACGGTGGACGGTGGACGGTGGACGGTGGACGGTGGACGGTGGACGGTGGACGGTGGACGGTGGACGGTGGACGGTGGACGGTGGACGGTGGACGGTGGACGGTGGACGGTGGACGGTGGACGGTGGACGGTGGACGGTGGACGGTGGACGGTGGACGGTGGACGGTGGACGGTGGACGGTGGACGGTGGACGGTGGACGGTGGACGGTGGACGGTGGACGGTGGACGGTGGACGGTGGACGGTGGACGGTGGACGGTGGACGGTGGACGGTGGACGGTGGACGGTGGACGGTGGACGGTGGACGGTGGACGGTGGACGGTGGACGGTGGACGGTGGACGGTGGACGGTGGACGGTGGACGGTGGACGGTGGACGGTGGACGGTGGACGGTGGACGGTGGACGGTGGACGGTGGACGGTGGACGGTGGACGGTGGACGGTGTAAAGTATGCGGTGTACGCTACTTATACGATATTTATAGCCCCTAACATTATGTTTGTTTTCCATTTTTAATTTACTAATCCATAGACAAAGAAAAGTCTTTACTTACACGTACCTAAACAAAATTTTTGGACAAATGAAGTCTAAAAATTAATGTAACCCAATTTTCTTGCGCGATGTTGTGAGATTTGCGGTTTGTATTACTGATGGTCGAGACCAAGTCATAGGAACGAGAGAGAAAGTCTTTCGCCTGCCTTAAAACGAATGTTGATTTTTCAACTTTCGACTTAGGTCTTTCTGAAATTCGCTAGTAACTCACAAGCTTAGTGATTTTTGTTGACAGAATATTGTTACTCGACGCTAATTTCATTGCGACTAATCTACACAGCTGACTTGATCTTAATACTGGATACTTCAAAAAAATAATTTGAAACATACTTGAATAGGTAAAACCTCGCCACTTTTGTATAAAACAAAAACATTTTTAATAATATCCAAATACTATTAAAAATCGGATGTGAAGAACACACTACAGGTTAATATTTGTGTGAAAATTACTTTGCAGGTGCAGACATACAGACGCGTGTTTCATCTTACTATATATTCGTCAGTGCATGATAGTGGGAAAGATAAATTTCATAAAAAATAACTCCCTTATTACATATAATCGAGTCACCAAAAACAGCATAGAAGAAGAATCAGCGCCGCTCATTGACTAATATCAGCTTCACGAACGTCAAACCACTGTTACTGTCCTTATACCAAGGCTTACGTCTTGCACTTTGACTGTTCACTAATGTGGACGAACTTGGAACCCCGGTTTGAAACTACGATATTAGATGGAGACAAACTCATTAGATGACGTAGAAGAATTCTGCATTGTAACGTCATACACAAAGATAAGAAAGGTCATCATATATGCACCATTGTTGTTAGAAGCCATTGTATATTTAAAGTTGTGTGAATATTGCTTATATTTTAAATTCATTTCTTCCATTTATTTATTAGTTCTTATTATAGTATTTTTTCGTGTTTATTGTAGATGTAAAGTAGTACGTAGTTTTACTTTAGTTTGTGTTTTATTTTTGTTTAAGTAACTATTGCGTCAGACTTGTTTTTTTATGTGTTTAGTAAGTGTTTAACAGCTTAGTAATTTAATTTAAAAGAATACGTTGTTTATATATCAATGGAGACTCTTTATTTAATAGTATTAATTACCTTTGGTATGTATTATTGTACAAAGTTTATATGTAGTTTTAGATTTTGTTCATATTAAGCAATATAATTGTTATAATGTAAGATATTAATTTAAAAATGATGGTTTATGACTAGGTTCCTTTTATATTTCAACAATTGTCGCATATGTTCGGTAAAAGGTTGTGAAGATAAGCAATCTAATAGGCATATGTTTCCAAACCCTGGAAAAAATACTGAATTATTTAGAAAGTGGATACTACTTTGTAAAAATGAAGATTTGACAACAATGAACCCAGTAGATCAAAAAACAAGTTGCATGTCGATGCGACAATTCACATCAAGATTTGATACAAAATAATACAAATCTGTATAAAAACATGTCCATGCATATACAGATACAAATTTGTTTTTATACAGATTTGTATTATTTTGAACCCAGTAGATGTATACCATAAGAAAAAAATTTGCCACATACACTTTTCTGCATGTAACATATCATCGTATATGTATTTGAAGAAAACCGCCATCCCATCATTGTATTTGCCACCAGAACAAAGTGAACCTCAAGTAGAAATATGTGATCCAAGCAAGATTTTTTAAATTTCGAAATACATTAAATTAATTTTGATTTTTAAGCAATCGATTCTGTTATATCTGTATCATTCACATCCCATCAAGTACACTAAATGTTATGATGCAAAATCTTGTCGAAACACTAAAGAGAATAAGTAACAGAGACTTTAATTATATATTTCATTGTTTACCATTTACTATTATTATAGGATCAACAATCTTCGAGAAAGTGGAACAAACAGAAGAAATTTCTATACATATATATAATATAATAATATAATATAGTGCACATAGTCAACATCAAAATCGAATTTAATTTACCAAGTTCAATATATTAAGACTTCTTCAAACCAGGAGAAGAACAGTTATTTCCTTCAAACCAGGAAGGAATATTTATAACAGCTAATATTTTATGGTATCTATCAGCATGAGGGTCTTGATGGGAACACGTATTTGCAATAAAATAGATATGTGATCATTAAAGATTGTCATAATTGCTCCTTTGTTTTTTGTAGTTATTTTTACAGGAACAGTTTCAGCTTACCAACCCCTTAAGAATTACATCTAAACACAAAAGCGCCTGTAACAGTCTTTAATGATTGCATAGTATGGACATACAATTGTATATGCAAATATTTAAATTTATGGTGCTTAAAAAAAAGTTGGAGACAAATTCTGAAGAGTGCGCTTTCGAGGAACACTTTTTGGGAATTGAGTTACCTATCTCTATTATTACTTTATCTCTGATTTGCACTTGGAGTTTTGGCGTTTGAAAATGAGTCGGTTAAAACACAACTTATTCAACAAAAAAAAATAGTTATTACATTTTTGGGTATTAATTGATATAGCGTTGAAGCAATATCTTACAAATTAATTCTGAATGATGGTACACCCACAAATTGTTTGCCCCAAGTTTCTGTTCGTGAAAAGTTAAAAATGTAATTTAAAAGCGCCTTTAATCTATTGCTTGGATTAATATACATATCTGGATATTGTAGTTATTCTTTACTAAAATTTAGTTAGTTTTTGAGATAATAAAATACGTTTAGCAAAAATTTCTAAAATATAAATTTGTTATACACACTGCATGGCAGAATAACGTTAAAAGATGAGATATACGTATCTATCAATACCAGTAAACTCAAAATAAGCTAAATGATTTAAGGAACCGCAAATATAATGATTGGCATCGACATCTAGGGAAATAACGATGCTTTTCCATTGAACTTTCATCGTGGAACATGTAGAATTCTATAGAAAGTTTAAAAGTAACGAGTGTTCAGAAACATTCGAAGTCAAGTGGGCTCTGAACAAAAAATCGTATATCTTTACTTAAGTATTAATATACTCTATTTCAGACATGACTTCATATTTTCAAGGCCTACTTCGACTTCGAATGTTTCTGAACACCCGTTATAAGAAAATCATTTATATAATTATGTTCACATCTATAATAAGTCCTCGCTGAATACTTACCAACATTTCAGTTGTTAACTGCAGGAATATTAACCTTAAAAACCTCTATAAATGTTGATTGTGGAAGATATTACATCCTGATAGTCATTCAAATTGATACACAAAACACTATTTTGTTTTCTAACACTATATTATAACTAGAGAACGGACGCATCAGGCTGAAATTACGATTGACATCGCTAAGTACAACGCCCAGTTATTGAATAGCACTCTTCATTAAGTTAACCGCACATCTGCTTTTTGTCATTGAATTGCGACGCAATTACTTCAATATTATAGTTAAATTCCTTTCTTCGTGGGCGTAAATAGAAGGATGAGGAGTTTTAATAATTTATAGTATTTATTAGTTTATATTTCGTAAGATAAATAAAGTACGGTGAGTTAGTTTTTTTTTTCATCGTTTTAACTGTTAATTTGGAAAACAAACGGGTGGTGATCTATAAAATATGAAATACATTTTTTTAAATTTGGAATTTATATTAGTTCCGTGCACTCAGAAATACATCGAGCATGTAACGAAATTTATAAACTATCGAAATGCTCTGCATAAAAACTAGTAGCTTGCAACCATGTTCGCCATCTAGTTATTACTGGAGAGGGAGGCAGTGACAAAGATGGAAGTTTTTCCCTGTAAAGGGCTACTCTTAATGGTGGTTTTAAAATCGGAAACAAGTCTAGCAACTTCCGGAAAGATCTTTCTGAGGAATCATATTCTAATATGCTGCATATTACTTGTGTGCTGCATATTACACATGCTCTCCACAGAATCTGTGAATATATCAGAGATACCTTTCCGGAAGTGGATAAACCTCTACCCTATTTTAAAAAAGCTTTCAGAAAAGCTCAATTGAGAGTAGATCTATACAGCGAAAACATCCATATTTATCACTGCCTCTCACTTCAATAATATTTAAAATAAGGAACATAGTTGAAATCTACTAGTTTTTATGCAGAGAATTTAGATAGTTTACAAAATTTCGTTACATGTTTAAATGACGATGCTGGAAGTATTTCTGAATTCAAAGAACTAATACAAATCCCAAATTTAAAAAATCGGTTGTAGTTTCTTCGGGAACACTTTGGTAATTTGACAAAACTAATTACTTATTTTGAAAATCAAGATCTCAAAGTAAATGATGGATTAACCACATTAGATGTGGCTATTAATAATTTGAAAAATATTCCGAGTGACTTCGGATGTGGCCTTCGGAAAAAGTTAGACGCAATTTTTAATAGATATCCAGATTCAATAACATTGCGGTAATTGTATAAGGGGACAGTGCCTCAAAATCCAACTGCTAAATACGCTGAAGTAAAAGAATATTTCTAGTATGCACCTATAACCAGTTGCGATGTAGAAAGGACGTTTTCTATCTACGAGGATGTATTTTATCCAAAAGGAACAAATTTTACAGAAGAGAACCTTGAGTAGGTATTGCTAGTTAATATTAATACTCCTTTACTCAACTTGAACTACAAAATGAACAAATAAAAATGTATCTCGTATTTTATCGCCGCCCGTTTGATTTCCAATTATATAAATAAAATTGAAAACTCTTTAAAAATACAAATTTTCAATAGTACGCCAATGGTACCTCGGTCACTTATTATAACAGGTGTACTAACTGACTATGGGGAGTTTTCTAAGCAATAACTACGGAGGTATACGAGGGTAGTACCGATTATTTCTGCCAACTTATAAATCAAAATGTAGTCAAAAATTATTTTTATTATTGTTTTTCAAAAACAAAAACATACGCCCTTAAACTCAATCCATTTAGACATTCGATAAAACCAGTTATCATAGCATAAATTCCACTCCTCTTGAGTCACATCAGATATACGGTTTTTGAAGCTCTCCTGTATCTTCTGGGCTTGCAAATCGTACAACACGCATTCCATCCTTTAATCTTGGAAATAGAAAGAATTCTGAAGTTGTCAGGTCCGGACTATATGGCAGATGATCTAGTAAATTAATCCGGTAGCCTTAAAAAAATCGTTTGTTTGACGCGCATTGTGACTTGAAGCATTGTCGTGATGAAAGACAATCTCCGATCTAGAGCGTCGTCAACGGTCCTTTTGAACAACATCTGGCAGACATACTGTCATGTATCATTCTGCGGTAATCGTACGTTTATTTTCAAGCACAATTATTGTGTAGGTCCTAATTTTGAGAATAAACTAGCTACCATTTTCTTTCCAACACCTTGAAATTTTTTCAATTTGACTGGATTTAAGTTCTGTTGGAAACACCCATTGAGCCGACTGCCGTTTTGATTTCGGTTCAAATACATATATCCAGCTTTCATCACCAGTAATGAAGTTGTAAACTGCTTTAGACCTACCTCCATCATATATCTTAAGCGATTTTTTACACCATTCCACTAGGTATTGTTTTTGTTGCTGTGTTAAATTATGAGGTATCCAACGACAACAGACTTTCCTCACACCCAAATTATTATGTAATATCTTGTTTACTGCAGTCATTCCAATACCCAAGGTGCTCCTAATAATCCTATACTTAACTCGATTGTCGTCTTGAATCATTCTTCGTACGGCGTCTACATTTGTTTCAGTAACGGCTGAGATTGATATTCCTTCGCGAAAATCGTCACTAAGTGAAACCCTTTGAAATTTAAATTCGTTATACCAGTTGTAAACACTCCTCTGAGAAGGAGCTTGATCACCAAATTCAGCATGAAGTCTTAAAACACATTTTTTTGGAGTTAAAGAACTTTTAAAATCATAGTAATCATTACTCTAAAATTTTCTCTCTTTAAATGCATTTTTACTGCAGACCACTCGGTTTGAAATTAGCTTGAAAATAACTGTTGCAATTATCAAAACTAAATTTGAAGATTCGCCATGAATGTAGAATAAATTCAAAATATCTCTATTAGAATAAATATTTAATTCGTCTTGCATAACTTAAAACTTGTTGGATGCGATATAAACTGTGACAATTTTAACAGATCAGACTTACTTTTCAAGGCTTACTACTACGATTATTCTCTGAAACTATGAGATGTGGACATAGAGAAACCTTTACCTGTACGATGCAAAATTTTTACCTACTTATTATGACAACTCATCTTCAGACTGTTCCATTAAGGAAAGACGATTTTTCTTTAATTAAAGATTACATAAATAATCAATAAATTTCGAGCACCCTGTAAGAGGTTTATTAAATTTTTGGACATTACTAGGAATCTTAGTCCTTTCGCTGTCTCCGGTAGAAATATGACATAGTTCAGTTCAAATACGCCTTAGATAGGTGGTTTTAAAAAGTACATTGAGAAAACAAAAAAATTTCACAAAAATCAAAATAATTCAAAAATAGTTAATTTTTTACAAAAGAAACGTTATGTATGTTATGGCACTTTAGTGTGTGGCACTTTAAAAGGAACGGCACTTTACAATCTAAAAAAGCAATAAAAAATATAAGATTCCATTTAAAATATTAAAGTTGGCGCTGACTTCCGGTATAACCGAAAGTGGTTGATGAGTGTAAATACTTTATTTGAACATACCAGGTATCAAGATTACGTGCCACAAATTTTCAAAAATGTCCTAAGGCGTTAACATAGAAAACTTCTAACGAACGCATTACGTGAAAAAGCCTGTATAATACTAAGAACAATACTACAATTGTTTCGCCAAACATTGGCTTCATCAGGTGATGATAGTCTGATAATACAATAAAACAACTTAATATATATATAGTCTCACACTCACGTATGTAACACATTAACAGTGGGGATGTAATGTAGATATTGGAATTGTAGGAGGGGTGAAAAATTAAATTCAGTTTGTTCATTTAACGCTACGCCTAATTTGTTGTATCTATTGATTTCTAACGTCTCCAATAAATTAAGTTTTTTGCTCTTATCCTATACATGTAAAATTTTATATATATTTATATTATATATTATATTTTATAAAAAAAAAAATAAGTTGTTTTATTGTATTATCAGACTATCATCATCTGATGAAGCCAATGTTTGGCGAAACAATTGTAGTGTTATTAAAACGTATTTGAAACAAACGTATAAACGTGTTTTATTATAATTTATAATGGAGTTTCAACATGTATCTGCCAAGTCAATTAATTATTTAAGAACAATACATTAGGATTGTTGTGCATTAATAAAATAAGTCTAGCTGGTGATTAAGAATAACGTCTTTCGAACTTTTAATACCTTCATAAATTTCTATTGATTCTAAGATTTTCATTTTGAAACCTTTTTCTCACTGTGTAGAATTTATGTATTATTCAAATCAGGAAGAAGATAAATTACACAGGTCTACAGTGATTTTGATGTTTGAAAGCTGTTTGCTAATTTGTATATGTTTGGGGGCCATTATTCCAAAAAACGCCATATTTTTGCTCTATCGCGTAAATTTTTTTATAGCGCTCTATATCTTAAAAATGTTAATTTATTAATATACATACCTATGACAAGAATATGTTTGTTCCGTGTTAGGCATGATTTTAAATGAATTGATTTTTTATGAAATTAAATGTGATTTGGCAACACTGGTTAATATTAGATTTCTCAGCAAAGCAACAGAGTCGGCGCAGAAGCGTCAATGCAACGTTGAAACCTGCTTATGTGCAGTTTGGTTGTATTAGTCGCGTGCTACTGTGTCCGCGCGCTTGTTGTCTTCGTTGTTGCGTATTTTAAGTGTTCTAGAACGTATAAATATGGAATGAAGACATTGTGTGAGCAATCCGAATAACTTTTGTTATATCTGTGGTAGTTATGTCGTAGTAAAGCAGAGGCAAACTATAACTTCGTTTGTGAAAAATGTATACTTACCACGCTTATTTTGGTGTAAAAATTGGCGACCAAGACAAGTCCTGGGCTCCTCATACTGTTTGTTTCGTTTGCGTTGAAGCATTACGAAACTGGGAAAAAGGTAGGAAGAAATGTTTAAGCTTTGGTGTTCCATGGTATGGCGAGAACCTAGAAATCACAGTGATGATTGTTATTTTTGTTGGTGTAATGTTCAAGGATTGAACAGAAAAAATAAGAAACAAATTATGTATCCCAATCTTGACTCTGCTATTCGACCAGTTCCTCATGGACCAGATGTACTGATACCTACCGCCCCAAAAGCACTAGAAAACGTCATATCGTCAGAATCAGAGGAATCTAATTGCGACCCAGATGACTCAGATTTCACACCAGATTTCAGAGAGCCCGAAGTGTTTAACCAGAGCGAACTAAATGATTTAATTAGAGATTTGCACCTTCCAAAGGATGCATCCGAATTGTTAGCCTCCCGACTTCGTGAGAAACATTTACTGGCACCTGGCGTCACATCAAGCTTTTACCGGGATCGCGAAAAAGAGTTATGTCAATATTTTACTCAAGACGGACCGCTAGTGTATTGCAACGATATTCCTGACTTAATTTCAAAATTAGGAAATGTGCCGTATGTAAAAGAAGAATGGAGCCTGTTTATTTACTCAAGTAAGCGTAGTTTAAAAGGCGTTTTATTGCACAATGGTGACGACCTGGCCTCGGTTCCCGTTGCCCATTCGGTACATTTAATGGAAACGTGTGAAAATTTTGAACTTCTTTTAATGAAAATAAACTACCAAGAACATCAGTGGATGCTTTGTGGTGACCCTAAAGTGCTGTGCATGCTACTAGGACAACAAGGAGGTTATACAAAATTTCCATGCTTTATTTGTGAGTGGGATAGTCGAGTAAGGGATAGACATTGGACTCAAATAGAATGGCCCTCTAGAACAAGCCTTACACCTGGTAGCAAAAATGTATTAAGAGATAGCTTGGTTGACCCCAAAAAAGTTTTACTGCCTCCTCTCTATATCAAACTTGGCTTGATGAAGCAGTTTGTTAAAGCCCTAGACAAAAATGGACAGTGTTTTAAATATTTGTGCGAGACATTTCCGTATCCGTATCCGATGCCAAGTTAAAAGAAGGTATTTTTGTTGGGCCGCAGATAAGAACATTATGCAAAGACAAGGATTTTCAAAACACAATGACCCATGTCAGGAAAAACGCCTCGGTTTCATTTAAAGAAGTAATTGATAAGTTTCTTGGGAACTCTAAGGACGAAAACTACGAAAATATTGTTAAAAATATATTACAACACTTTCATCGTCTAGGTTGTAATATGAGTTTGAAAGTGCATTTCCTGTTTTCACACTTGAACTATTTTCCTGAAAATCTTGGAGCAGTTAGCGAAGAACAGGGAGAGAGGTTTCACCAAGACATTAAGGAAATGGAACGGCGATACCAAGGCAGATGGAGCATAACGATTATGGCGGACTACTGCTGGATGTTAAAACGGGATATGCCCTTAAAAACATACAACCGAATGTCCGGATAACGCAGCTTTCTGGCAAAAAGATAAAGATTTCACTTAAAAAAGACTGAGTAAACTTTTTTAACTTTTATTCCACCTTTTTACTCAATAAACAAATTATTTTTTTTAGAAATATCGTTTTTTTTTTCATTTAATATTTGCAAAAAAACCTTACGTGATACAAATAAATGCATAGAATTTTTAAAATCAACCTACCAAAATTATATAAAATCAGTTTTCAAAATAAAAACATTTGTCAAAAAGTTTAATTTTGTAGACCTGTGTTATTATTCGTAAAAGTAGAATCCGGTTTATAATTTTTAAATGAACGTATATCTAATTACAATAGAAGGACCAATTTGATCTATATAAAAGCTATCACACTCTCAAATTTTCATGTACTTTATTTTTTTATTTTTATTTTTATCTTTACACTGACGAACTCAATTTAAATTTTATATTCTCCTCAGACCAAATATTTAGAGAGTTTAGTGTAATAAAGGATTTTTGAAGTCTCCGATTTAATACTTAAGTTTAGAATTTTCCAAATATTTCAACTAACAATTGCTTTGGATTAATTTACAAAGCTTCAAAGTTCTTCACTTAATGAGCTTTAAGTTTCCATTATATACTCGATATAAATTCATGTAATACTAAAGTCATGTAGATAAATTTTAACTTTACTTTCTTTCGTGTTTAGTTATCGAGCTCAAACGATATAACCTTTGTCGTTTTTTTTTATTCATAATGATGTATTAATTTAACTTAACAAAACTTTAATGGGAATCGTTACTTTACATTAAATTTTACAAATAAAACGTTAGCTTTAAACATTTAAAACTCTTTTGTGTGTAATATTTTGTAATAAATTTACCTTGATGTGGTTGTTTTCGTTACATGAAACGTTTGATCTCTCAGAATACAGGCTGTTTCTTTCATTCTCAACAAGATAGCGACTTTAACTTTTAACAACCGACAGTACACTTTCCACTGACCAGGTTTGCAAGCAACATTCTGTCTATGTTAACCATGTGAGTAATTCACCATAAGGAAGGTTTATTTAGTTATTTTGGGTATTTCTGTTTTCGTGAGTTTCGTATAAGAGTGTAAAAAATTTTAGATAATTTCTTTTACAAGTATAAATATCTTTACTGTGTATTTAATTAGAATAATACATGAATTTTAATACTTTTTTGGAATTAATAATTGAGAATTTTATAAGCGTGACAAAACATGTACCAAAATTTTATAATATATATGCCATTCATTCTAAGAAAGGAGCAGATGGCGCTGCAATCTGGGTGCAATTTAAGGAGTATACATTTTGTAATAGAACATACGAATTCTGTCATATATTGAGGTTATATACCTATATATCTTATCAAAAATATTTTGTTTTACTTCTACGTTTGTTTATTAACATATTTATTATTAAGAAAGCTTAGACATCCTTATTAATTGCAATATATATTAATTTTATTCAAGCAAGAAGCGGTAAATATATACTAATACTAGGTACTATACATGTACAGACATATATAAAATATTTCTATCAATATCTTATTTGTTTGAAGGTGTTGCATCTACAAAAAGATTGGTGTAAAATGGCATTGTGAAGAATGTCTTAAAATTACCTCAAAAGAAATATCTAGCTATACTTCGATTTTACTAGCAAACAAAATTATTTTAAAAAATCCATGATACGCTCTATTTTTCGCGATAAGCATCTTAATATCTTTTTTATGTGATAGAGCAATCATGGCTTGTTCTTAATAACCATTATAGCTATTCACGTGATAATTGTGCACATAGATGATTTAAAACTAACAAATTTAAAGGATTAATAGTGACGGTGATTAGCATTTAACAAAACACAGCTATTTTAATAATACAGATAATGAAAGCGATAAGGAACTTCATTTAACTGCACATCATTTGATATTTTGAGGATTAAAATTTTTCTAATTCTATAAAATATATTTATTTAACAATATTTTTATTTAAAAGAAAATACAGTATAGGTAAGTACATATTAAAAACAATCGACATACTTTAAATTATAGTTTGAATTATTACTAGAGCTGAGGATGTTTGCGGTACGGCAGGACCGTATGTAGTGCATCCCCACCAGCGTATAAACACGATGCAGCGAAACACTTTAGTTAGTCGTGAACTGGCAACGTGATCGTGTGTTGTCCGAGACTTTCCCGATTTGTATTATAATGGAGCAAAAGTGGTTTGTAAATTATGCGATAAACAGTTACTTTGCTGGGACAAATACGACTGTAAAAGACATGTTGAAAGTGTACACCACAAAGACAAAAAAAAATAATGTGCTGTCTAAAACGCAATTCATTTTCGATTTATTGACAATGCTACTCGTCTGCGATGTGCCAGTTCACCTGCTAGATAAAAAAAGCCTTTCACGACTTTTGGAATAAATACAATTCCAACAAAAAGCTACCGTCACGGAGAACGTTACTCACCTATTTACCAATTGTGCGTGAGGACATTGAAAACAGAATGAAAGCAGTAGTAAATGATAAACAGTTATGGGTATGTGTCGACGAAACGACAGATCGAAAAAAACATTCTATTGTGAATATTAAAGTGCGTTTACTAGATCCTGTCAAATCAACATTTCCCATTTTATTAGCCAGCAAAAGATTGGAAAAGTGCACTAGCGAAGTAATTACGAAGGTAGTGCTCGATACGCTACAAAAATTTCAAGTTTCAACTAATCAACTCCTGATGTTTATGAGCGATGGTGCTGCGACAATGCGTTCTGTAGGCCGTTCTCTTAAAGCAAATTGTGAGAGACTTTTGCATGTGACATGTAAAGTGCATGCTTTACACCTTGTGGCACAAACTATTCGGCAATGTTATCCAGAGGTGGATGCATTAATAGCAACCACAAAAAAAGTGCTTCTAAAATCTCCCAAACGAATTCGAGAGTTTCACAGTCGGTACCCTGGTATTCCCGAACCACCAGAGCCAATCCTTACACGTTGGGGAAGTTGGTTAAAGGCGGCATTTTATTATACCAAGTATTTCCAACAAATAAAATCTGTGGTTCTACAATTCAATACTGCTGAAGCTGTAGCCATTAAGGAAAGCCAGAGACTCTTTCAAAACCCTTCCCTTGATGCAGATTTACAAACTATTTATAACAATCATATAGGATTGTTTAACGCAATCGAGAAATTTCAAAATACTGCATTATCGTTAGCGGAGTCACTGCAAATACTGGACGATGTACACGCCCAGCTATGCGCAGTAAATGACAACAAAAATGTTAATGTAATAGAAAAGTTCGAGAGTGTGATAAACAATGATTTTGATTTTACCAGATTAAAACAAATTAGTAATGGTGCAAGTGTAGATTCGGTTTCTATCTATAAAGATTATTTTAATTGTGCGTGTGTTACATCCGTAGATGTCGAGCGGTCTTTCTCAAAATATAAAAAAAATTATTCATCACGGCGTACATCGCTCACCGCTACAAATATGGAAACGTATCTAATGCTACAAACTTACTGCAAGTCTTATCCACTTGGCGCTATGCTATAATAATCGTAAATAAGGTAAGTGTGTTATTTATATACAGTACACATAACTGACATACCTAAGTGATATAAATAGCGAATGCATGTAAAGCAATAAAATCGCGCATGCATCACCGATCGAAACAAGGTCATTATGTTCGTGCGTTTAACTGAATACTATCCTGGCACACCGCAAACATCCCCAGCTCTAATTATTACCACAGTAATATGTCATATATATTAAAAATTATTCGTTTTTAAGATAAGAACCTGAATCTACTGAAAATTCTAAGGACAACCCAGTATTTACAATAAAAGATAAATTTTATAGCATATTTTCAACTATATTATCTAAATCATGCATTTTATTTTCTTTTGTGGTGACTTTATTGTTTTATGCATCATCATCAACCATGTCTAATCCTTCTAACAATATGTTTTGTACTTCGTTCAAATTAAATGGTTTATTATTGGCTGTAAGATGATGCTAAATTTAAACCCATACAAATTTCATGATGTTCAGATTAGAGTGATTACAGGTAAACGTAAAACTGAACGACCACTTTCTCTAGCTACTTTGTCGACCACGTATGATATTAGATGACAGGATGCGTTATTTTTTAGAAACTCGAGGGTATTCTAAAAGTGCCTCCTTTCTACACAATGATGTAGGTATCTTTTCTGTTTTAATAGAATGATAGGGTGCATTGTCTATTACTGCAACACAATTGAGCTCAAGAGAAGGTAATATATATTGCCTCCGTGCAATGAACAGCTCACTATCCATATCTTCATGACAATCTCCAGTTTTTTTTTTGATTCAAATAATAACAAACCACACACACCACAAAACCACAAAACCAATTCCACTGTCAATATGAAGCACAATTAGTCGCTTTCCTTTGCCATATGGATTTTTCAAACTAGTCTAAAGACCTTCAACAAATGCTTGCGCTGGTTTAGTTACTGCTGTATTTTTCCATATTTTTGCTTTTATATAACCTGCATTTAAACCATGTTTTATCTAAATAAAAGATTTTTCTGTCTTCTGCACAAAAGTTTATTTATATTAAATTTATCAAATAATGACGTCTCCATAAGATAATATCATTTCGTTCAACTAATATGTTGTTTTATGTACGTTTTTTCCACTTGAATCTTAGTTTGCGTAGGATTTTCAGAAGCAATATTTGTTTTATAGGGGGTAAACTGGCGCCACTCTAATATCCAATAAATAAAATACTCGTATATAGTTTACATTATATCTTTAAAATTTATAATTACTTCACATATTTATTTACAAGTTGTTAATTCACTTAATTCATTTAAAAAAATTAATGCACATGCCTTCTAATTGTACTTTTTGATGTTACGTCCAATTTATTGTAAGCATCTTGGTAACTGCGTTTGTGATTATGTAAAGATAAGTTAATAAAAGTGATAAAATATCTTCAAAAAATGATTTTTTTAAAACTATATGAACCTCTATAATGAAGTATTTTTTATAAATACCACTATAAACAACTAATAAAACACGTAATTTAATAGTACAGACAGAAGTAACTGACAGTAAGAGAAAATTTAACAGAACAAAATAAACGTGATTTTTCCTACGTAAATTCGGCCCTTTCTAAGAATGAATGGACCAAAGAGATGGAACAAATATAAGCATGAAAAAAATACATACATTGTATCATATCGAACAAAAGGAAGTACTTGTTATCAATGTTCACTGTGAATATACACACAAACATATTAATTTTCTTAATCGGCAAAGTCTGTTTGTGCTTACTCGCACAAATGCCTTAAAAGCTAAGTAACCGCTCATCAGAAGTAACCAAAAATACTTGGCTGTAAATTTTCGAAATCATTGTTTATATTCGTGTGGGTTTATAAGCAGCAATCGTGTTTTAATTTCTGCTGCTATTAGCGTTCACTTACATACATGTGAGGAAAGTGTTATTGAAATATACTATATGGGGCAAAACATAGACAACTGAAATTGTCAGTCGTTTGTGGTTTATATTTCCATAGTAACTGTAAGTGTTTATTTATGCTATATAATACTTTGATAAATTGCGTATTTATTGCTAGTGTTTGTGTTATAATCATGGTTCTCGTAACAGAGGAGACGGTTCTTATCGTCGAGCATTATTTCCGGTCATACGGAGTTGGGCGTCAGAATAGACCGAGTATACGCCATGTTAGACAACATTACTAGGAGCAATTTAACAAGAGGGCACCAACTTAACAAAACAATCCTAGCTATCATCGAGAAGTTCCATCGTACGGGATCAGTCTTGTATCAACGGAAACGAACAACTGGGCGTCCGAGGACTGATAACACACACGTGTTACAGTGTTACAGTCTCCAAAGCGTATTCTATGACGAACATCGCTGAAACTTGGTGTGACCTGTTCGCGGACCTCTTCCGCGGGGGTTGAGCTACCCACCAGGCGCGTCCCTAGGTGGCGGATAGGAAGACGGTCAGGTCTCTCTTGGGGGACCTGATTAGTGACAGTCATAATCGGGATGGATAGGTCTAGAAACCTTTTAATCCTTAGTGAAAGCTGTCACCGCGGACCAGCTCTCCCAAACTACGGTGTAAGGCAACGTGCTTAGAGCTGAATGGCCACTGGGGTATATGTGGTCTCAAACGTTCCCCTGGGGGCACTAGGCGGCACCCCCTTGTATTTACGCCTTGTGTCTGTAATGGAAGCTTTGCGGGCATTGACCTCATACTTCTTCCATACTTGTGGGAATTATATGAACCGAGAAAAAAAACAAAATATTAAAAAGATGGAGTCTGAGGAGAATCCAAAACCTAAGGAGTCTCTAGAGACTTCCTTGGCAATGGAGACTGATGAGACTCAAAAAAACAAAACTGAGACGCAACGGACTGAAACTGAGAACGTTGCGAAAACAGAGGGTGCACCCAAGGAAAGAAAACATCTTTCCGGGGCACAAAGAAAGAAATTAAAGAAGATGAGGAAACAGGGGGTGGATACGAGCAAAATAAGGCTCCCCCTTTGCCAAAAAGAACCTCAGGGAGAACCTAAGCCAACAGGGGCCGTTAAGCGAACCGTGTCGGCTAGGGGCACTGCTGAGGATAAAGTAACTAAGCTGACGAAGTTTTCTGCTTCGGGCGTGAGTTACAAAGCAGCTCTTAAAGGTATTAAGGCTGCAATAGTTCCTAAAGATTACCCGGTCAGCTTAGTGACTTAGGGAAATGTAGGAGCTGTACAAGAGGTCCTGATGATGGTCATTGATAGGATGCAAAAGGCGCCGAGGTTTGAATCCTCCCGTCTTATGGACGGCTACTATGGAGTCATCTATGCAGATAAAGACTCGTACAACACTATGTGAGATTACTTGGAAAAGGAAACTGCTTGGAAACTCGTGAAGAGCGAGGAGCTGCCAAAACAGCAACGAGTTTTAGCGTTTCTGCCAGAGACTAAAAAAGAGGATCTGACAGTGGGCTTGAAAAGACTCGAGAGGCAATATCCAGGGGTTAAAGTGGACCGATGGATTACCCTCAGTTCCAGGTCTTCCGAAAAGGGCCTACATGTGGGCCTTCGGATTGACAAGGAGTCTGAGGAAACGTTAGTGAGGACTGATTGGAGACCTTACTATCGCTTTCAGAGGGCTAGCTTTGTAAGCCTCGAAGCAAAAAAAGACCAGAAACCGGTGATGCAGGATAAGGGTACTCTAGAAGAACCTCAGGCATCAACCAATAATCGTCAAAATGTTGAAGATTCTTCAAATAAATCTTCAACATAAGAAAACAGCCACAGCGGCGCTTTGTCAAAGGACGCTGGCTGAAGATATCGATATCCTCCTCATCCAAGAGCCATGGATAAATAGAGGTAAGGTGGGAGGACTAAATATTAGAGGAAGGGAGCTGTTAGTTGGTGTCCCAGACACTAAAATTGGAACTTGTATCTGTTTCAGAGACGACCTGGACGTGATGCCTATCATGGAGCTATGCAGTGGGGACATGACGGCAGCCAGGATCAGACTGAGTGTCGATGGGGGGATATTGGAGACGACAATTGCGTCTCTATACCTACCCATTGACTCGCTAGAGCTACCAGGGCCTGATCTTGAGGCCTTGGTGGCATATACCAGTAAGAACAATCTGGAATTGATTATCGGCGCAGATACCAATGCTAATCATAAGGCTTGGGGCAGCAAGGATAACAATTATAGGGGTAAGTCTCTCTTTAGCTATCTCTGTGGTACTGAACTTGACTGTCTGAATCAAGATGATAAACCGACATTTAAGACATCAAGGGGGGAATCAGTTATAGATATAACCTTATGTACGTTGGGAATACGGGATATTGTAAGGGGGTGGCATGTATCCAACGAGCCGTCGCTCTCTGATCATGCGTATATCCGCTATGAACTATGTACAAGTTTAATGGAACCCAGACTATACAGGGATCACAAGAGAACAGACTGGGGTTCTTACACGGAAGACCTGTTAGCTGCGACCCGAAATATCCCTGTTAGAATAGGGAATGTGGAAGAACTGGAGTTGGCTGTTGAATGGTTGCAACTGACCATTCTTTCCTGCTATGAAAATAACTGTCCCCTTAAGGAGCGCCGTACAGCTAAGCGGGCTGTCTGGTGGAATGCAGAGTTAACCAATTTAAGGAAAGAAACTCGCCGGTCATTTAATAGGGCGAAGAAAACCGGTAATTGGGAAGCCTACACGGCTCTCCTCAATAAATACAATGATAAAATCAAAGAGAGCAAAAGGAAGGAAGAGAAAATTCTGGGACGACATAGAAGGTGTTCCTGACATGGCCAGAATAAACAGAATTCTCAAAAAAGATCCTTCTTCTGGGGTTACACTCTCCAGGTTCGGAGCGTATGGATGATTGTGATACCAATCAAGTTGTCACCTCTTGGAGGGCGACTAGGAATGATAGGGAGATATCAAAAGAGATCTTAAAGCCTCATTTAATTAGATGGGCGATAGGATCGTTTGAACCATATAAATCCGCAGGACCAGACGGAGTGATTCCCAAGCTCCTTCAAGAGGGAATTGGTGAAATTATGGGTCCTCTATTGGAAATATTCAGGTCTAGCCATGCTATGGGTTATATCCCTAGGGCATGGAGAGAAACAAGGGTAGTGTTTATTACGAAGCCCGGAAAAGTAACGTATACCTACCCTAAATCATTTAGACCAATTAGTCTTACCTCTTTTATGTTGAAGACTATGGAAATAATAATATATTTAAATATTAAAGAAGGGGCTCTGGATAGATCTCCTCTACACCCACTGCAATGGGCATACCAGATGGGAAAATCAGATGAGGGTGCCCTGCATAGCCTGGTGAGAGGGCTCGAATGGAGCCTACACTACAAGGAAATTGCACTTACAGTCTTCTTGGACATAGAGGGAGCTTTCGATAACACCCTCGATGTCTTCTATTATTCGATCTTTAAGAGATCGAAAAATAAAAAGCACCACATGCAACTGGGTTCATATCATGCTGCGTAGCAGAGTAGTTCATGCCCAAATGCAAAACAAAACGATCTCCATGAGGACAACAAAAGGGTGTCCTCAAGGAGGCGTATTGTCACCGCTACTATGGAGACTAGTAGTGGATAATCTCCTCGGTACATTAAATGACCAGGGAATATGGACGCAGGGGTTCGCCAATAACATTGTCATAGTGTCCCAGGGGAAATTCCCGGGGACAGTGGCGAGCATCATACGAAATGCTCTGCGAATTGTAGAAAGATGGTGCCTGTCAATCCTCAAAAAAAAAAAGTTGGTAGCCTTTACCAACATGAGAAAACTAAATGATCTGGGCAGCGTAAAGCTGTTTGGACAAGAGTTAGAACTAACCAATGATGTGAACTATCTAGGCATAACACTTTATGCGAAACTGAATTGGAGCAGACACCTAGCCAAAGTGGCAGACAGGGCGGCGCAGCTCTTCTGGAGATGCAGAAGAGCTATTGGCAAGACCTGGGGACTAAAACCAAATGTGGTACACTGGTTGTACACGGCAGTAATAAGACCAACGATTACCTATGGAACAGTTGTCTGATGGAGGAGCACAGAGCGGACATCGTCGGTGGGGCTCCTCACGACTCTCCAGGGCCAGGCCCTGTTGGGAATCACGGGAGCTATGAACAGCACGGGAACCGCTTCCATGGAGGCCATCGTGGGTCTCCCTCCGCTGGAACTATTTATATGGGCGGGGGCAATGGCTTCGATACTGAGGCTGAAGGGCAATCACGCATGGTGTCCTAACAAGGTTGTAGGAGCCATACAGATATCACAGGAACTATAATGGAAGACCCGATATTTCAAATGCCGGTGGACTGACAACTGAAATTATGTTTACAGCTAAGCTGAACATACTTATACCGACCAGGGAACAGGCAAAAAGTCGCTCGATCGATTGTGGTGCCGGCACCTGGTACACTGACGGATCACAATCTAGTCAGGGAGCAGGTGCAGGCATATGCGGAATGTACCCTAGAAGGAAGATATCGATATGTCTGGGGAAACATACTACGGTTTTCCAGGCCGAATTATTAGCAGTCGCAGCCTGCGCCGATGAAATTCGGGAAGCCGGCTGTGCAAGCAAAAAAATTAACATAATGAACGATAGTCAGGCGGCTATTAAAGCCATTATGAACTCATCTATCAGGTCTAAGCTGGTAAAATATTGTAAACAGGTCCTCAATAACCAGGCACAAGACAATACAGTGTCGCTGATATGGGTGCCAGGACATGAGGGAATTAAAGGCAATGAGAGCCGACAAACTGGCCAAAGAAGGTACTAATAGGAACTTCATAGGACCAGAACCTGTATGTGGAATCACTAAGGATTCCGTTAAAAGGGAGATCTGGTTATGGCTAGAAAAAGAACATAAAAATAAATGGAGGTTAACGGAAGGTCAACTCCATACCAAAACACTACTAAGGGGGGCTGGATGGAAAGTTTTCAGCTAACCTAATTCGTAGTTGCAAAAAAGAAATTAAAATAATTAGCGGGTTAATAACCGGACATTGTCCTTTAAGGAAGGATTTGTACACCATGGGCTTGGTTAGCGAGCCCTGGTGTAGGAGATGTGAAAAACAGGAGGAAGCTAGCCTTCATGTAATATGCACGTGTGAGGAACTGAAGGAACTCAGACAGAAATATTTCTGGAGGGATCTATTGGATCCTTCGAGTGTACTCAAACTTCCCCTGAGGAGGATAGTGGCTTTTATCGAGGACACAAGAGTAACAGAGTGGAATTGAGAGATCTATTGAGGATAGTACAAAGAGCAGTGTGCTCAAGTGCCTGGACGTGGTGGCGTCCAACCCAAAACAGAGAAGAAGAAGAACTTGGTGTGTTGATGGTTAAAGAGCTAGGCGGGATCGCATACCGTATTCAAGTTGCTCAGCGTCTAACTCAAATGGATGAGCGGGCCCGATTTCAGTATTGCTGCCGAGTGTTGTTCATGACTTATGCGTACCTAGATTTTTGCAATAACGTTTGGTTTTCAGATGAAAGCCATATTCACCTTAATGGCTGCATCAACCGCCAAACGACTCGTTTTCTAGGGTTTGAACGGCATGATATTCTCATACAGAAACCACTGGATAGTGCACGGGGACGTTTTATAAACATTATTATTGTCCCATTTGTGCGGGATTTGCACACTTTATGCCGCGCAGGAAACCTGCCACTGCAACGACAGTGGATACAGCAAGATGGAGCTACAGCCCACACGGCGGGGCAATTATCTACTCTTCTGCAACAACACTTTGGAGGTCGCATAATTTCCCGTGGAACGGAATTCCTGTTCCCTGTACATTCCCATCTCACGGTCTCGGATCCCAACATATAAGAGATGCTGAAGGAATACGTTTTCCGATCAGATGACAAACTTGGAAATGTTCTCGAATTACGCGAGAAGATACAGTCATTTTTTGTGTCTTTACAGCAGCCTGTGTTCAACAACATGTTCAACAATCTAAAGTACCGTTATGAACAATGTATAAGACGTGAGGATGCATATTTTGAACACATGCTGTACCGACGCATTTAGATATATATGTTGTCGTTGTTAATTACTACATGTTATAATTACATATTGATTTTGTGAATACATTTGTAATTTCAGTTACCTTTATTTTGCCGCATGCTTTGCGTATCTAAACACATGCAGCGTCCTAGCACAACACACATGTTTCACAATATGCATACCACCCAAATACTTTGACTAATGTCGCAAAAAATAAAGAATTTTATAGATATCGAGGCCATCTAGTTACTGTCTTTGACAGAAAAGGTAACTAAGATTTCGACTAAAGCTATAAGAAAGATTTCGATACATTGTTAAAGAATTTTATTAGCATACCTTCGAGGTGCTGGAGAAGTGAATGATAGAGGAAGTGAGTCGTGTGTCGAATCTTTATGTACGTAATGTATAAAGCTTCTTTATGGTAAGATAAACAAAAATTTACTGGGCATATAATCTAATACTTGGGAATTAAAGAGTATTAATGAAACTGTTGTATACCATGGTAATTGTAAACACCTAAATTTACGCATGTGCGTAGATACCTAACGCCTTTTCCCAGAACAAATAATCGTAACTTCTAATTCTGGGCCCTAAGCAACAGTAATCGTTAAAGAAGTGAATCCAGAATGCGATATTCAGTGATATGACAAAATATTTTGTTTTGATTTTCCTCGGATTCCAGACTGGAGCCGCATTCTCGGCAGTCTCACTCGACTATTAGTGTAGCTGTACCGAAACAGAAAGTCTATGAGTTTAGGAGAGAATTATGTTCTAGCTCTTCCTAGTCAATGGCGTATCATAGGCACCATCGAATTGTTTAGATAGATAACGTAACCGAGTCTGAGCCTGCTGAACATAGGTTGAAAATTGGATAAAAAATTCAATTTCATTTTGCCTAGATTCTATTCCACACATTCTATTATTTTAAGTGCAAAATCTGTGAATACATAAGAATCTTAAAGGAATATCCTCTTTGCAATACCTGGCAAACCCTTCAAAGTAAACGGTTCAACCGTACTCGCGACGCATATAATCCCCTATAGCCACCAAATCAACAGACTTTCAGTTTCAGAAACGGCAAGATGAACAGCAGCTCTGAGGATAGCCCTTCCAAGAGCAAACAAAATGTCAACAATGAAGAAAGCAGTATCAAGGAAGCAATTCAAGCTTCAAATTCGAGAAGAAATCAGGACAACGGCCGCATAAGTTAAAATTTCTCTCCATCAAAATTGATGGAGTATATCCACCAATTGAAATATGTCAGGGAAATTTGCTGCAGCGACACAACATGCCTTCGCTCTCGAACACAAGGGATCACCAGTATACTAGATTCTAATGCTAAGAAATAAGTAATTAAACTTCTAGTTTCAAAAATTCTTTTATTGTAAATACACTACAATATTGTTTCGCCATACAATGGCTTCATCAGGTGGATAAAATATAGTATTTCATCCACCTGATGAAGCCATTGTATGGCGAAACAATATTGTAGTGTATTTACAAAAAAAGAATATTTGAAACTAGAAGTTTAATTACTTATTTCTTAGCGTTATAATGAAGTTTCAACAAGTATCTCCTTCGTCAATTAACTATGCTAGATTCTTGCTAAAACTGTTAAATAATAAGATTGATTGCTCGTTCCTTCTGTCAACGATTTTCCTACACGTGCCGTGGCTTCACTCACATTTCAACTGCGTCCGCTCATGTACTTACGGCGAGGGCCATTGTGGTGTAGCGCTCCCTATCAACATTATGAGAACTACTGCCAACAGATTTTTTTACAAAGTGGAAAATCAAAGTGAAGGAAACCAAATCACCGCGTCTCTATTGCACGTACAAGAAAATTCGACACATACTAAATATATACATCGACAGTAATGTAGTATCGTACTCCAGTAAAAGCGAGAATTTTGGCTTGACATTAGATGAAAAACTGAGACGAAACGCTCATATCAAAACAAAACGGGAAATATTCTTGGAAAAAAAATTCGAGTTATCTTTACATAAGCTCATTTTATTCAAGCAAGTCCTTAAAGTATCTAGACTTCTGGCATATGGGGCTGCGCTGAACGTTCTTATATTGAAAGCACTGAACGATTTAAAATCAAAATACTAAGGAAGCTGTGAATTCACCATGGTACGTAAAAAACAAGGTCTCCATAGATCTTGGAATAAATCCTGTTATTGATGAAATCCATATTTTCCGAATATTTTATTTTTTTCGACAATTTATTGGGTTTAAACGCTTGCAATACATTCTTGACATTTTTGTGTGTTAGAAATAGTTGTGGCTCTTGCTTTGTCTTCGGTTGCTTTTGGGATCCGTTTCTCTAGTGAGAAACCATACATAGTCTCCCAACATTGCTTCATCCCAAAATCCTTGATAGCGCCGCTCAATGGTCTTAATTTGTTGGTGAAATCTCTCGCCGTGTTCGTCACTTACGTCACCAAGATTGTCCGGAAAGAAATTCAAATGCGAATGCAAGAAATGGATTTTTAGAGACATATTTACACCTGTAAGAAATAAATAAAATGGTAAAAACAATACAATAGAAAACAACCAGGAATGAAATTAAATAACGGCATTCCGTACCCATCTTGTTGTAGTTCTTCAGCAAATCGGTAATAATTCCCTCGTAGTTAGAGCTTTTATTGTTCCCAAGAAAATTGGTAACAACCCGCTGAAATGAATTCCAGGCCTCGTTTTCAACGGGTGTTAAATATTTTGGAAAATCTGTGCTTTTTACCAATTTCTTTATGTGTGGACCATCGAAGACGCCTTCCTTGATTTTTGCTAAAGAAAGCTGCGGGAAAAGGGTTTTCAAATAGGAAAATACTTGGGCTTCCTTGTCTAAGGCCTTCACAAAATTTTTAATGAGGCCAAGTTTAATGTGCAACGCTGGAAGGATTATATTTTCTTTTTTGACAAGAGGCACGTATTTAATATTGTCTTTGCCCACTGTGACGTTCTCCCTTTCTGGCCAGTCTTTTCTTCTATAATGATGTTCACGAGCACGACTATCCCAGAGGCAAAGAAAGCAGCAATATTTTGTATATCCACCCTGCATTCCACACAACATGCCGACGACTTTGAGATCGGAACATATTTTCCAGTTGTGATGCTCATATTGAATGTATTTTAGCAAACTGGCCATTGTGGCGTATGATTCTTTAGTGTTGATGGCATGAGCGATGGGGATAGAAGGTTTTTCATTTCCAATATGCAGTAGTACTGCTTTCAAACTCTCCTTACTACCTTCAATGAACAAGCGCCACTCATTTGGATCATAAAGCTCTCCGAGTTGCTCAAACAATGCAGGAATATCGTTGCAGTAGCATATGTCGTTTTCCTTCTTAAAATGTTGTGCGTAAGGTTTATCACGGTTTCTGTAAAATGTTCCATTTCCTCCCGGAGCCAAACAGTTCCGTTGCTTCAGGCGAGATGCAAGTAACTCCGCTTTTTCCTTTGACAGCTCGAGATCTCTCACCAAATCATTCAGTTCAGGCTGCGTAAAATGTTGCAATTGCGACTCCTGTTGAAATTCATTATCACTGCTTGTGTCTGTCTGTAGTGATGATTTGAAAAATTCAATCGTTGAATCGGGGCACTTAGGATGAGGAAATTCACTTGAATGTGGAACTGGAAGCGAAACAGATGCTACTGTCGCATAAACCCAATTGGCACTCTTTCCAAAACCAGTGGATTTGCTCAGGCAAAAGTAACAATCAACCGAATGGCAGAGCGGCAGGAGTTTTGAAAAAAACACCAGCATGTAATCGTCGATGTACTCTAATTCGAAGATAACACGAATACAAGGCGCCGAGTCAAGAGTACCAAGCCGTTTGTGCTAGTTAAGTGAACAGTGCTAGCCCAAAATCAATGTAGGTGCATATACACATAAGAGTAAATAGTCGTACATAGCCAGAAAATAAGAAACACTAATGGGCGAACTCTTAGATTTTATCATATATTAGTTAGTTTTTAAGTTAGTTTAAAATTGTATATTAATCCAATTAGAGAGCAGTTACAATATGCTAAGCGTCCGCTTGGGTGCTTACTAAGGGAAAAAGAAATATCCGAAAGTTATTCTGCAGCTTATATCTTCGAAACAAACAGTTTACTAAGAGAGCAGTATTTTAATGTAGTTAATATTACATGTAATTGCTTATGTTTTGCATCGCTTGTCTGAATGTATTAGAAATGAATTTACAATTAATAAATGTTAGAAACCAAATATTAAGAAGCTCCGTAAAGAATATCCTTCTATTTAAAATATCATCTCTTCAATTACCTCCTAATCCAGTCACTACTCGATGGGGTACATGGATAGCACCGACTTTTTTTACTCGAAAAGTATCTCATTATTCAGAGAAATAACTTTCTCAATAGATTATGAAGCCCGTTGTAGTATCGAGAGCAAGTTGTTACTGGCAAATAGAAAATTATGAAATTAATTAAAATATATTGAAACACATTTGCTACATTTACCAGAAGGTCTCCTATTTTGTCATAAAAATCGAAATATACCTTCGTCAAAAGTATTGACAAAACTAAATTCAATGTTACATAAATTAGGAACTACTTCTGACGAATTTAGTTCTACACTGCAATAAAAATTCCTCCAATATTAAAAAAAATCTTGGTAACGACATACCACGACGATTCCCCGCGAGCATTCCGAATTCTAGAAATACAGAAAACTATACGCAATTTATAGATTACTGCAATCACCTTTCTTTAAGTAATTGGGATATAGAGAGGATATGTTCGCATTTTAAAGATTTGTTTACTCTCAAACAAAATATAAGTTATGAGAAAGATGCATAGCTGTTAATAACTGCAAGCCTTTGACAGGGTCTGACATCAAAGACTTTAACATCAACTCCTACAGAGTAGCGTAATTAGGGCCTGTCCTATATACATGACATACCGACAAATGTCGATGTGACTACAACAACATTTACAGACGATACAAAAAACTTAACTGTTCATAGAGATCCTATCGATGCAGCATTAAATCTTCAGAATGCATTAAATCAAATTGAAATGTTGGCTAAAACTTGGCGTATTCAGTTTAATTAACAAAAACCATAACATATCGTCTTCACAAAATGTCTTAGTGAATCAGCAGTGGTCACATTAAATTTAAAAGGAATTTCCATAACTTCATAAGTAAGATATTTGGTCATGCACTTGAACAGAAGTCTAACATGAAAAACTTTTATTTGGAACAAGCGAATATAACTAGGAACGAAATTCCAAAAACACTACTATTGGGACGTCAATCGGAACTTTCAATTAAAAATAAGCTCCTAGTATACAGGGTTACCGCTGAATACCGCCAGCCAAAAATTTCCTAATTTCTAGGTCCAAAATGTAGTTTAAATCAATCCATATCTTTATTTATTCTATATTTATCGAATACATCTATAATCATGTTCATTGACCTACAGAAAAAGTCGATAATATTCTGAGCAATACCTACTTTCAACAATAAGGGCCTATTCATGGATAGTAAATGTTATTGTTTTCTACCAAAACATTCTCGGTCGCACATATGCTTTTTTTCTGGATATCAATAATAAGCCTTTACGTCGAATATGTCGACAAACCTATGTCGCATTAATTATATGTGATTAAAACTAAATAGTTTTACCGTTAGCCTTCTTTTAAAAGTAAAATGATTATGTTTATAATAAAACAAAAATCGTCATAAAATAAAAAGCTTTATGTAGTGCGTCCAATTGGATAGATGCCTGGTTTTTAATTATTTGTATGGAATTACATATTTACATATATTTTTTTAAATTTTTGGATTTATGGTGGTACTGACAAATACCGATAAAACAATATAATTAATCGATAAAAAGAAATACTGATGAATTAGAGATGGAAGCCCATATTGCCACCGGTATATTTACCTGCGACAAGGCCGGACTCGAATACTACGAGAACATTGGACCGCGATATTTTGCATGAAGGCATTACTCACATATACATTTCTTCTTCTTGGTCACTATATACAACCAGCATTGTATAACAAAGCAGTCAAACCAGTATATACATCTGGTTTGGAACTATGGGGAACAGTATGGAAATCCAACATAATCATTACTGAGAGATTCCAGTTCAAGGTACTACTTACCATGGTGGTTTCTCCATGGGTCGTCACAAATAAACATTTGAACAATGTTCTGAAAGGGCCTGTAGTCATTAAATAACGTTATTAGACAATAGTCATGTAACTGAACGCTTAAAAACGAAAATCACTGCTGGATCTGGAATTCAATTAAGTAACGTCGTAAAAATCAATATCTAAAACTTTTCTATTTCGTATCGGGTGTGATTCATCGGTGCCGACAATGTACAAACGATCAACTTAACAGTATATATGATTGTTATAGCGCGATGGTATTGATAAAAGTTGTCTGTTTGTACATCTTTCAATGCAAACAGACGGTGTGAAATATATTTCGCCAGAGTCGTAAAAAAGCCAATGAAATTATATATACGGAAATTTAATTTTAAGAAAATAAATAAAACACTGAAGTTAAATGAACTTAAATTAACTTGAATTGAAATTAATTATGCAATTATTAAAATGCATTTACTTTATACAGTAACAAAATTCAAAATATTGAAAAAGTATAAACTTGAAATTAATTATATCACCGATAATTAAAGTGAATGCTTTGTCACACCACAGTAAACATTTTTTATTCACATTAATTATTAATATATATTCTAAACTTTGTTCTATAAAGTGTGTTCTTTTATTGGACAGTATGTCTTTAATTATAGAAAAATTTCGCTTAACATCAGAGCTAGTGAGTGGCGTATAGAAATAATAATCTTTATATTTAATATATCTACCGATTTCCGAATTCTGAACATTACTACAAAAGCCTTCCAGGACATTAAAATCAGGGCTGCGAGCGAATATTTCATCAATCTTATTATTAAGCGAAACCGACTCTGTCTCTGCGCCTGCATGACTCATTAGAGGATAGCGTCTGTTCCGCAGTCTATTTATACATGACACCGTAAGTTGCTCTTCTTCATTTAGTTGAATAAGATCTTTCTTTAATGGCCGCTATTATACACGATAAAAATCTCCAGATTTTATTTAGTAAGCAAGTAAATTTAATTTAGTCTATAGATTGAGTATTATAAATAGCGAATAAGGAAACTAAGCAAATAAATCTACCAATTAACTTACACCCTAGAAAATTATTTTATTATATTATGTTATATTAAATGTTATTCATTGGTTAAATGCGATCAGCTATTCGCTCCATTGTGCTTCATAGCCTTATTTCTAAAAGTTTGTATTTTGTGTTTGATAACTTAAATTATGATAATGTCAGATTTATCTGTTTCATCAGTGTCTTCGGTATCATTAGTTTCAAGGGTATCTGAATTATCAGACGAAGAAAATCAAGCGTATGAATGTCCTCAACGTCTACGACGTTGCTGTCTGCCAAGAGTGTTTCGCGACAGGACCGATCCATTCGAAATGTATTCAAATGTTGAATTTAAAGCAATATTTCGTTTAACAAAACAGACATTTCAATATGTTTTAAATATTATTGAAAATAATTTGAAACCTTATACAAATAGGTATAATTTCTGGAACGTTCCCTTTTTTATCTTCAGACATTTTATAAACAATATATGCAATATCAAAATTAGTCTAATATCAGAGGCAAGTACCAACCCACGGTGAACACTTAGACACAACCTATAGTCTAGAAATACAAACAAAAAGAAGTTATAAAGAATTAGGTTTTTTTGTATTTTTTTATTTTATTCCATGGTTCCATCGTTTATCGAAACGCTAAACTACAAAATACAGAGCTATTCAGAGTTATTCTACAAATACTTATTTTACTTGTACGCATTTTTTATAATACCAGATTTCAATTTATTCATTCAATAAATTTATTGAAGTTGTTATTCACTGTTTTATTCGCTGTTTATAATACCGGCTCTAAGAATGGTAGAAACTACCGAAACAATATTCTTAAAACAATAAAATAAATCATAGTGAAACTTATAGTGTTTTTTTTAAATAGTTTGTATTAAGTATGTATAAAATGGTATAAATATTGTTTAAGTAAATGAAATAAAAGTACCTATGTGCTTAATAAATCTAGTCTACGAGAAAATACTACGCCCATAGTACTGAAAACTACATCGCCAAAAAGGGCAACTTCATGAGTTCGCATAGTTATCTGTTCTATCGCTTTTGCAAGATTTTTCATTCACTGACAACCAGGCGGTTCATAGGATTTTTAAGGAAGAGATCAAAACTCGGTTCCATCCTGAAAGTCAGTAATCAAAAATGTCTTTTCTATGTAAAAGTATTACAAACGGCCATTCGATATTAGTAGACGACGAAAAATTTCATTAATAACTATTCGTATTAAATAATAATGAAATCATATTGCAAACCAAAATTTAATTGTTCCGTTAGAACACATCTTAACTAATTAAATCCAAAAACACAATTGTAATTACACATTAATTATTGAAAATCCTAAACTTTAATGTTCGCTCAAATTTACATAGGGATTTTATCAAAGTAATTGAACTTTACACGCCTCGGAACTCATTTATTTTAAATAATTAGTTTTCATGTTAGCCACGTCATGCTAAAAATATTTTTTACTAAAGTTCATTTACATATATGCATAAAATATTCTAACAAAAGTTTATGCGTACACAGAGGTCTCGACGTTCTGTTTAATTAAAAGAGAACTCATTTATTAGCAGAGGCCGGATGCTCTAGTAAAAAGTACGTTATCTGTACCAAAAAGTAATTTATGCGTTAAACGTAATGATAAATATATTGCCCTCTTTTTCTATTTTAATAATATGAAATTATTGAAATCCAAGAAAATTGTATAAGCATCGATGCATTTTCAGAGAAGAGTTTTTTATAGACAAAAGTATCCCAGTTCTTGTTTTTCTAAATGGAGTAGAAAAGAACATCTTATAGTAATATGTCTCCTTTACTTCAGAGAAACACAAAAATAACCGGAGTCGCACATTACAAGATCATGTGAGTCTCATGAACATTCGATAACTTTGATCTTACTTTCTCAGAAAATTTTAAAAATTATAACAGCAATGTAGGAATAGATATTGTCGTGATAGAGCATCAAGTCGCTTATTCTCAGACAATCCAAAAGCATCATAGCGGTCCTTTACTTTAACTAAGTAGCTTTTATCAATATTGTTCTTCTCAAAAAATTTGATTACATTATCTTTTTCATCAATAGTTGTATATGGGATCGATAGGCGGTACAGCGACATCTTACGAGAGGGAGTCAATATATAAGCCGCAAAACGGGATATAGGCAATAATAATCAAAGTAACTTCCTGAAATTTATTTCACTTGTCTACATAATCTCCTGTACATGCACTTATCCTATCTTTTTATAAGTCCTTGAAAGCCGGCAAAGGCAGCATAGAAGTCTTTTGGTTACTGTCGTAGCCAACAAATAACCTCTTGGATTACGGCATAATTAGTTTCGAAATGACAGCCACACAAACGTTTTTTAGGGGCCCGAACAGATGAAAATCACTGGGGGCTATGTCGGGACTGTACGGTGGATGTTCCAAACGTTTCATGTAACAACCCCTGCGTTATTCCTGCTGTGTGGGAGCGGGCACTGTCATCCAGAAGAAGCACTCCTTTTGTCAGGAGTCCAGGGCGCTTGCGGCGAATGGTCTGTCGGAGTTCTCGCAGAGCAGTGCAGTACGGCGTGGCATAACAGTCTCACCGTAAGGAAAGAATTCCTGCAGTATGACGCCTTGCATGTCCCAAACACAGTGGGCATAGCCTTGCGAGCAGATGGAATCGTCTTGAACTTTTTGGATGTTGGCGAGGTGGGACGTTTACATTCCATGGAAGATCTTTTCGATTCTGGTTGAAAGTGGTGAACCCACGACTCGTCCTCCGTAACAATTTGTGCCATGAAGTCCTTTCCTGCCTCAGTGTACCGAGTGAGGTGCTGCAAGGACAGTTATTCTCGTTATTTTCTGCAACTCAGACAACTTGTGGGGCACCTACCGTGAAAAAACTATAGCACGCGCTGCGTCATCGATCGTCACACTCTGATCATTGAGAATAATTGGTTCCACACGCTGTACTGTGGCTTCGGTTGACACCTCCGCAGGACATCCGGCACTCTCTCGATGTCTAATGGTTTGCCTTTCTTTGCTAAACTCCTGTATCCAATTGAACACAGCTTTCCATGAGAAACAATTGTCACCATATACAGGACGCATTTCGCGATGCACTTCATCTGTGGACAGTCCTTGGGTCCACAGAAAACGCACAACCGTACTCTGTTCGTCTCATGTACACTCATGCAACACACCTGCCATCGTGCAGTGGCTGCCTCTAACTGACCGCGTGTCTACGAGATATGATACGGCCTATACGAGAAGCATACATACGCTGCTATCTACTGGCACAAAATTCGCGCCTAATTTACAAATGCTATAAGAGAAACTGATGTTTGTGACTTATAAACTGACTCACAGTCGTACATACGACTGTGATCAAAAAGTATCGGGACTGGTTGATAAAAAAACACGAAGAACATGTCCTTAATTGGACTGATCCCAATGTTTTTTCGAAATCGAGCATGAAGTAGAAAGTAGAAGAGATAAATATAAATATACATAACAACATGGTGGAAAAAAAAATCATTTGACAAAATTCTAGCGCCTAAATTGAGAGCAAATCGAATAAGAGAAAAGTACATCGAAGAAAATTGATAAGAACTTCAAGCACAAGAATATATTATATAAAACTGGACATTTGAAGAGAAATGGAAAACATTAAAGAAAGTCATTTACAAAAAAAAGCAGAGGAAATATGCAGGACTAAAACGAGAATTAACGATAAATAAAAGCCAACAAAGTGGTGGATCGTAGAAGTCAAGAAAAGGCACAGATAGAAAGCATGCACAAATTAGAAGCGACTTCTAGGTAGAAAAAGAAGCAAACTTCAAAGACGATAAATACATGAAAAAATTAAAATATGAATGAACGGGCTCAAATAATTTGCACACTAATAATCCTTTAGGTATTTGGAAATGTTTAAGCACTTTAACTCAGGGTATGTTATACACCGAGTCCTAATTGGCTCCATCGGGTAGAAGGTGAGCGTTTCCTGATATCATCAAAGGCCCGTTACAAACAGTATTTAAAAGGTATATTTAAATTATAGAAATGATTATTATTACTTGTCCTGAGTTGTACTGTGTTCTCAGATTGTTATTTGGTCATTGCTGGCGCTGTTGTGGTTTGTGTACATTGACTACATTTTCGACATCGAAGCCAAGTAAATAAAAATTAACCGTGGAAAAGACATAAACGGTCACAATTACAAAGGAAATTGCCTAAAACAGTGAAAGAAAAGGATGTTCAGTACATTAGAAAAACGGCTTTACAACCGCAGACGCAAAGTTTTGCAGGGCCATATTCCAAGATGCGCTGAGGAGGTTGCATAGTGTTTTAAAGACATTTGAAATCAACACTAAAGCGGGGTTTCCACTTGTGCATTTACATGCAGCAACTATTGATGCAGCATCACTTCGAAAATTGCAGCATTTTTTCCAATAAATATTGTGATGTGTGTCACGCAATGAGGTCCACGCTGTGTACTTCAGCACGACCTAGAATAAATTAGAAGATGAAATATTCTAGATCGGGTGATGGACTATATACGAGATCAAGAGAACGACAGCTCATTAGACAACCAGCAACGAGTATTGTGATATAAATAAAAACTGATTTATAAATATTGTGAAATAAATGTTGTTATTATTAGTTATTAGTTATTAAATATTATTTAGTGCTTTTTATTATTAATATAGTGTTTTGTAATTACCGCTAGTTTTATTTAAAAGAACCCAGAAAGACTAGTTTATCACAATATAAAGAACGAAACATTTTCCTATTATACTTAGTTATTTACTGTACATAGTATAGCAAATGGTCATAGTATTTCAATACTATTTTACTTATCGAAAGATAAGAAGGCCGAAACATACAAAAATTTTTTGAATCCAAAATTCATTCGAAAAATAATCTACATTTCGATTCACTCAAAATTACTATTGATTTCGAAAAAGCGATTCATAAAACAGTTTTTGAAGTTTGACCAGATACTTAAGTCTTGGAATCTAGGTTTCATTTCAACCAATTTTGGTTTCGTGAAATACAAAATCTGGGTCTAAGTGGGGAATACCGTTATGAAAATTCAAAAATAGGGCGTTGGCTGAAATTTTGCTACAAATAGTCATATTTAACACCACAAAAAGTAGACGACAATTTGGTACATGATTTATGTATTGTAAATCCTGATGAATGCCTAAATAAGTTTTTTGACTATCTATTTTGAGCGTATATACAAACTGTAGTCTTTCCAAGCGCATTTTAATTAACACTTTTTATTCAACTCATCCTTGATTATACACTTTCTTAGAGATAGATTGAAAAAATTCGAAATGTGAATGAATGTACAAGAAATATTTATTATAATAATAAAAAATTTAGTCTTTACAAAATTTGTACGGACAAAAACAAGTAGGAAATATTGATGGCATACATAAAATGTGTTGCATATTTTTGTCAATTTGTTTTCTATCTATATATTTTGTACGTACAATTTTAAATAATTTCATTTTATTTATTTATAAAACACAAATTAAAATTATATTTGGTGTGCGGGAATTATTCGTACCTGTAGGATTAAAGGTCTTTTATATCGTTGGTGTGCAATTTACTTTTTGGGTTTTACGAACACCGGAATGAACTTGCAACTGAAATGAGTAAAATTAAGATAGGCAAAGGAAGTGAACTGGAAAATATTGGCCAGAACTGATAAAGTATCTAGGAGAAAGTACAGAGAGGACATGTAAAAACTGGCTACTAAAGACTACGAGGAAAATATAATAATCCGTGTACGTAGGAGGGTGACGTCATAAACTGTAACAACTACAGGACAATATGCCATATTATGTCATATTGTCATACTTGATTCAAGCTATACTAAAACAAGAGAGAAGAAATTTACCCAAACTTTACCCAAGTAAATAATAAATTGGAGGATGACCAAGCTGCTTGAGTATAAGGAAGACACACAATCGGCAATCTAGTAATTATGAGAAATATCATAGAGATACAAACGGAATTGTATCTAACCTCTCTGGACCTAAAATCTGCTTTCGATATCGTTAACAGAGAACATGTATACAAAAATTTGAAAAATCTAAAAGTTACACAAAAATTGATTGGTTAATATTAAAACTTTCGACATAAAAACAGGAGTCGAACAGGGAGATAGATAGGGAGATAGATAGTCAACATAGTAATAACAAAATAGTGAAAAATATTAGAGATTAAAACGAGATCATAACAAAAGGTATTTAGATATAATAGATTAACACCAATAAAAGTTGACTTAGTTATGTACGCGGGCGACATAGTACTGATGTCAGAAACACACGACAAAATGTCAAAGTCAAAGTCAAAGGGAATGCCAATCCGACGATCATTTTGGATCAAGTTGTTAATTTCTGCAATTTTTGAATCAATTCATGGAATTAGTGGTCGTCCGCGTCAAGCTTCATCTTCCAATGATTCACAAGTGTCTTTGAGTTTACTATGCGACTCAAATACTCTACAATGTGATAAACTATCATCTGGGAATGCAGTTTTAAGAATTTCCAAAGTTTCACTTGGAGATTTACCCATCCGAACACAAAATTTTACCGCATATCTTTGCTTCACTCTCATTTTTTCAATAGGTATGTCAAACACCCTCGATTGATATTCCTCGTACGTATAATAATGATAATTTAATTAAGTAATTAAGTAATTAAGTAATTAAGTATCTAAGTAATTAAGTAATTAAGTAATTAAGTAATTAAGTAATTAAGTAATTAAGTAATTAAGTAATTAAGTAATTAAGTAATTAAGTAATTAAGTAATTAAGTAATTAAGTAATTAAGTAATTAAGTAATTAAGTAATTAAGTAATTAAGTAATTAAGTAATTAAGTAATTAAGTAATTAAGTAATTAAGTAATTAAGTAATTAAGTAATTAAGTAATTAAGTAATTAAGTAATTAAGTAATTAAGTAATTAAGTAATTAAGTAATTAAGTAATTAAGTAATTAAGTAATTAAGTAATTAAGTAATTAAGTAATTAAGTAATTAAGTAATTAAGTAATTAAGTAATTAAGTAATTAAGTAATTAAGTAATTAAGTAATTAAGTAATTAAGTAATTAAGTAATTAAGTAATTAAGTAATTAAGTAATTAAGTAATTAAGTAATTAAGTAATTAAGTAATTAAGTAATTAAGTAATTAAGTAATTAAGTAATTAAGTAATTAAGTAATTAAGTAATTAAGTAATTAAGTAATTAAGTAATTAAGTAATTAAGTAATTAAGTAATTAAGTAATTAAGTAATTAAGTAATTAAGTAATTAAGTAATTAAGTAATTAAGTAATTAAGTAATTAAGTAATTAAGTAATTAAGTAATTAAGTAATTAAGTAATTAAGTAATTAAGTAATTAAGTAATTAAGTAATTAAGTAATTAAGTAATTAAGTAATTAAGTAATTAAGTAATTAAGTAATTAAGTAATTAAGTAATTAAGTAATTAAGTAATTAAGTAATTAAGTAATTAAGTAATTAAGTAATTAAGTAATTAAGTAATTAAGTAATTAAGTAATTAAGTAATTAAGTAATTAAGTAATTAAGTAATTAAGTAATTAAGTAATTAAGTAATTAAGTAATTAAGTAATTAAGTAATTAAGTAATTAAGTAATTAAGTAATTAAGTAATTAAGTAATTAAGTAATTAAGTAATTAAGTAATTAAGTAATTAAGTAATTAAGTAATTAAGTAATTAAGTAATTAAGTAATTAAGTAATTAAGTAATTAAGTAATTAAGTAATTAAGTAATTAAGTAATTAAGTAATTAAGTAATTAAGTAATTAAGTAATTAAGTAATTAAGTAATTAAGTAATTAAGTAATTAAGTAATTAAGTAATTAAGTAATTAAGTAATTAAGTAATTAAGTAATTAAGTAATTAAGTAATTAAGTAATTAAGTAATTAAGTAATTAAGTAATTAAGTAATTAAGTAATTAAGTAATTAAGTAATTAAGTAATTAAGTAATTAAGTAATTAAGTAATTAAGTAATTAAGTAATTAAGTAATTAAGTAATTAAGTAATTAAGTAATTAAGTAATTAAGTAATTAAGTAATTAAGTAATTAAGTAATTAAGTAATTAAGTAATTAAGTAATTAAGTAATTAAGTAATTAAGTAATTAAGTAATTAAGTAATTAAGTAATTAAGTAATTAAGTAATTAAGTAATTAAGTAATTAAGTAATTAAGTAATTAAGTAATTAAGTAATTAAGTAATTAAGTAATTAAGTAATTAAGTAATTAAGTAATTAAGTAATTAAGTAATTAAGTAATTAAGTAATTAAGTAATTAAGTAATTAAGTAATTAAGTAATTAAGTAATTAAGTAATTAAGTAATTAAGTAATTAAGTAATTAAGTAATTAAGTAATTAAGTAATTAAGTAATTAAGTAATTAAGTAATTAAGTAATTAAGTAATTAAGTAATTAAGTAATTAAGTAATTAAGTAATTAAGTAATTAAGTAATTAAGTAATTAAGTAATTAAGTAATTAAGTAATTAAGTAATTAAGTAATTAAGTAATTAAGTAATTAAGTAATTAAGTAATTAAGTAATTAAGTAATTAAGTAATTAAGTAATTAAGTAATTAAGTAATTAAGTAATTAAGTAATTAAGTAATTAAGTAATTAAGTAATTAAGTAATTAAGTAATTAAGTAATTAAGTAATTAAGTAATTAAGTAATTAAGTAATTAAGTAATTAAGTAATTAAGTAATTAAGTAATTAAGTAATTAAGTAATTAAGTAATTAAGTAATTAAGTAATTAAGTAATTAAGTAATTAAGTAATTAAGTAATTAAGTAATTAAGTAATTAAGTAATTAAGTAATTAAGTAATTAAGTAATTAAGTAATTAAGTAATTAAGTAATTAAGTAATTAAGTAATTAAGTAATTAAGTAATTAAGTAATTAAGTAATTAAGTAATTAAGTAATTAAGTAATTAAGTAATTAAGTAATTAAGTAATTAAGTAATTAAGTAATTAAGTAATTAAGTAATTAAGTAATTAAGTAATTAAGTAATTAAGTAATTAAGTAATTAAGTAATTAAGTAATTAAGTAATTAAGTAATTAAGTAATTAAGTAATTAAGTAATTAAGTAATTAAGTAATTAAGTAATTAAGTAATTAAGTAATTAAGTAATTAAGTAATTAAGTAATTAAGTAATTAAGTAATTAAGTAATTAAGTAATTAAGTAATTAAGTAATTAAGTAATTAAGTAATTAAGTAATTAAGTAATTAAGTAATTAAGTAATTAAGTAATTAAGTAATTAAGTAATTAAGTAATTAAGTAATTAAGTAATTAAGTAATTAAGTAATTAAGTAATTAAGTAATTAAGTAATTAAGTAATTAAGTAATTAAGTAATTAAGTAATTAAGTAATTAAGTAATTAAGTACTTAAGTAATAAGTAATTAAATTTATAAAATACAGCAAGTCTCGGCAATGGAACATCTCGGAAGCTTAATATCATAGATTGTGCCTAAGATCACTAAAGTATACTATGCTTTAAACACAACAATAATGAGCAAAAAGAAAATTAGTATTAAGACGAAGTTGAGGGTATATAATACAGTGATACTCCCAACTCTAATATACGCATGTGAACCCTGGTCACTCCAAAAAAAGTACAAAAAATAATTGATGACAACAGAAATCAAAGTCGTAAGGGAAATCCCAGGCAAAACTAAATGGGATGGAGAATTGAAACGAAAAAATTACCCAATTAGTTACCTGGAAAGCAGTCAAAAGGAGTGAAAAAATAGCAGCCAAAATCATACGAGTATGTATTCAGAATGGAAAAAAACAAGTTGGTTAGTGGAGTGAGGAGGTAGAGAGGACGAACATAAGAAGGAGAGATAGATCCAGAAAACCATGAATGGAAAGAATGGAATAGAACAATTAGAACAAGATAAGGCAAAAAATACAACAGAATTTTTTTAATATTAATTATTATTTTATTTCTTCTATGCTTTATATTATTATATTTATTAAATTATCATTATTATACGTACGAGGGTACATCAAAACATAATGAGACTGGTGCTATAACTTCTTTCACAACTAGAATTTTATAACACAAAGATTAGAACATAAAACGCCCATCTCTATTGTACTTATCCTCAAGTAGGCTTTGATTTAACTTTTGACGTTCATTACAAATTATTTACTCAATTGTCAGTGTTTGACGTACCTACTTTAAAATGAGAGTAAAGCAAAGATATGCGATAAAATTTTGTGCTCGGATGGGTAAATCTCCAAGTGAAACTTTGGAAATGCTTAAAACTGCGTTCCCAGATGATAGTTTATCACGTTGTAGAGTATTTGAGTCGCATAAGTAACTCAAAGACACTTGTGAATCAGTGGAAGATGAAGCTCGACGCGGACGACCACTAATTCCATAAATTGATTCAAAAATTGCAGAAATTAACAACTTGATCCAAAATGATCGTCGGATTGGCATATACCGAATTTCTGACATTGTTAATTTGTCTTACAGTTCCTCTCAAACAATTATTCATGAAGATTTAGGGTACCAAAAGGTCGCGGCAAAATGGATTCCAAAAGTGATGACCGATTAATAAACAGCCAATCGAGTGACAATTTGTCGGCAGTAGAAAAGGCAACTGCAACATAATCCTCAGTTTTCAAACAATGTGGTTGCATGTGACGAAAGTTAGTTTTATCATTGCGATTCTGAATAATTAAAGCATCAAAATATGCAATGGAAGTACAAAGGCAGCCAAGACTGCAGAAGCCGAAAACTGTGATGAGCGGTAAAGTGATGCACTTAATTTTTTTATAAATGAGGCGGTATTTATGATCATATTGTACCTAGAGAACATACAGTAACTAGAAAGTACTATTCTAATGTACTTCATGGAACTCTAAAGGCAAAATTAAAGAAAAAACAGTCCCTTTATCAAGACATCGATTGTATCCTGCATCACGACAATGCTCCAGCTCACGATCAGCGATTTCTCAGCGAACAGTTGAAGAATTGGAGGTGGAAATTATGGTTTGCCCTCCCTACTCACCTGACATTGCTCCATGTGACTTCGATTTGTTTTCTGAAGTCAAAAAAGAATTGAGAGGTCGAAAATGTGAGTCGAATTTAGAGCTCAACAACGCGGTGATAGATATAGTAAATAGACTCTCAGAAAATGGTTTCTCAGATGTTTATGACAAATGCACAAAACGATGGGACAAGTGTATTGCACACAATGGAGAGTTCTTTGAAGGATAGTTGTTGAAGTTTTCTAAATAAATGTTTCATTTTTGTACTACAGCATCAGTTTCGTTATTTTCTGATATTGCCTCGTATATGTATTACTGCTATAAAATTATTTAACTAATGATTATCAAACTATTAAAGTTTAGATAGCCTTAAATTTTTACCGGAACTTGCTTTTATAATAATATAAATTGTACAAATTCAATTTATTTTATTAGATCTGATATCTAGATTCTGAATCGTATTATACGATATGTTGATTTCGATTCATGGATCATGTCTTCATACTGACATTTAAAAAATAAAAAATTGTACGTAGATAAAATCAAGATAACTACAAAAAATAATCACTCCAAGCACTGAGCCGGAGAAATTCCTTCATGAACATAATAAAAATTAATCGGAAGGTAAAATTTAAATTATTTATTAATCACCGTAAAACAATACTGCCTTGGAATACTTCTTTGGAAATCCGGACAAATTTCCAAAGAAGTTACTAACAAAGATACAAAGATAAATCAACAGAATTGATATTCGAGTTGGTTCTTTAAGATGAATTCGTTTGAAGAAACTTATTAACTTCGTAACGATTAACTCGGATCGCATATATTAACTAATCTAGTGAAGGTATAAAAAAACGTTTTTATAAGTAATTTTCAATAAACAGATCGACTAGTTTTATTCAAATTAGATTATTTTTGAAACCATGAAGCATGATTTATGATATTACGCACATGGGCGTAAAGTGTGAAAATATACGTATTTGCATATACTAATGATATACATATGCATTTAAGTGTATAAAAGATGGAAATAATTTTACACAAACATTGTAATTGTAAAATCTACCCAATATATACTTCATTAATAAACTTATAACCTAAACTGTAATCTAATAATTAATAAAAAGAATTTATATTCCAAGAGATTTCCATAATCTATGTAACTATAAGAACCAAAATACATAGTTTGCATTTATGTTACCGTAGAATGTTTTCATGTAAAATTCAATTTCATTCTAATGCAAGAAAGAAGAGTTTCAGTATTTTATGCAACGATAAATAAATTGTTTATGATTTATGATAATATCTTACAAATTAATGTCATTAGAAAAGATGCGTTGTATAGATATTATCTAAGCAAACATTGCCATGAATAACCGACATTGTTCAAGGGAAAAAACATTAACTAGAGGGAGATAAAGGTTGTAATAAACACAATAGTAAACATAAGGTGAGTTGGGGTAAGTGCATACAGAAATTTGACTAGTTCAACTTTAAAGTAATGCCATTTCTGAGGGTGAAGTTGTAATTCAGATCTGTAAAAACAGCGCAGCAGACACATTCAAGATATAAAGATCCCGACAAAATAAAGTACACAAAAGGTGTTTTTACTTCATGGCGATTTTTTTATTTTGGCGACCAGGTGCCGCATTGGGGTCAAGTGCTGACCCAGGTCTTATTTTCTAATTATATTGCAATAGATTTAATTTCGGGTAAGTACAATTTTCTCGTGAAAATAACATTTAAAATGCCCTGTGTAGATTTAAAATATATTTATTAATAAAAAAGTTACGAGTCTACATATGTTTTGACTTAACTAACTATTGAATAGAATAACTTGCAAACAATACCTCAAAAGTAATTTGGCCATGTCTATATATTTCAGGTTGAGAAAGTAACTGAATAATATCATTTATTTGGATAATAAAGTACAAAATAAAGTACACAAAAGGTGTTTTTACTTCATGGCGATTTTTTTATTTTGGCGACCAGGTGCCGCATTGGGGTCAAGTGCTGACCCAGGTCTTATTTTCTAATTATATTGCAATAGATTTAGTTTCGGGTAAGTACAATTTTCTCGTGAAAATAACATTTAAAATGCCCTGTGTAGATTTAAAATATATTTATTAATAAAAAAGTTACGAGTCTACATATGTTTTGACTTAACTAACTATTGAATAGAATAACTTGCAAACAATACCTCAAAAGTAATTTGGCCACGTCTATATATTTCAGGTTGAGGAAGTAACTGAATAATATCATTTATTTGGATATGGCCAATATCATCAAGGTTCAGTGTCTTTAGGCAAAACTTGTCCAACATAATAATTTGATACGCAAGTTGCCCTAAAGACACATCGGACATTTCTTCATACACATTAAATTTGTCATCACTTTCTGACTTTTCAAAAATTTTTGGCTGCGATTTTTTCTTTGGTATTTTAAGTTTAGCTGTTTTGTTTCGTTTTCGGCTTCAGTATTATTAGTATTATTATTTTCTGTCTTAACCTTCTTAACCTTTCTATCCTCTAATTCTTTCAGTCGTTCTAAAGCTTCAGTTCTGGTTATTACTTCCGCACCGTTAGCAATTCGTTTTTTTTTGGATTGGCTTGATTCTCACTACTGTTTTTATTTTGTTTTAGTATTGACAGATGTATTTCTTCAAATGAAAAAGCAATTGAATCGATGCTTCTGCTAGTAGTAGGTAAAATATTTTCACTGCTGATATTGGGTTGTACATTTGCATTACTACTTGCCTCAACATTGTAAATACTACTAGTACTGGAGTTGGACTCGACATTATTTGCGCTACTAGTTACGGAGTCAACACTTTACTTGGTGACTCTGCTGTCATATACATGTTATTCCTCATTTTATTCTCCGATCTTCGAGCTGCTGCATCATATGTATCTTTGGAAATAACCTTGTTACCATAGAGGTATATACCAGCCTTTTTAAATTTGTTCCGAATAAGAACTGGACTTACTTCTTCCGTAACTTCTTTTACTATTCTTGAGACGCTCTTCTTAATTACTTTTTATCCCTGCCACTTGACGAGTTTTACATCCCAAGTAGTCTTCACTGACTTGAAAACTGCAAAACCAAGCGGCTGAAGGATGCGACTTTAGTGAGGTGGCAGTTTCAAAATAACAATTCCTTCTGCCATTGCTTCTTTTATTAAGTCAATACCAACATGTGTAGAATGGCCATCATATATTAGCAAAATTGGTCTACGATTTCCAAACTGTTTGACCAGATTGTTTTTAAAAAGAGTTATAAAAACTGTTTCCATCCAACCTCTTTTCGTTGCAGCATAGGAAACTGTCGGATTGGTTAGGTCTTCTTCATCAGCGATCCATTCATCGTAAACATTTTTACCTTTGAAAATAATTATTGGAATAGTTTTTTAACCCGAAGCACTATAAGCGCATAATACAGTCGTATTATCAAGAATTGGACTGCTAGCGGTTTGTGTTCATGGAATTCCAACACTTCCAACAACTTTCATTTTCGACGGATCTACACAGAAACTAGTCTCATCAAGATTCAAATATGTCCAGGTTCCTTCTAAGATATTTAACTCTAGAAGGGTGGTTTGAAACAAGTCGAAATATTCGTTAATAATAAATGGGACTTGGCACTTTCTTTTTGATATTTCGACATTCTGAGGTAGTTTTATTGACAGCCGGTGTCTTTGCTTGAAGTTTATGAACCAGTCTTCACCCGGAATTTTATTTGTAAACCGTGTTTTCAAACCATTTGCTTTAATAAACTTTCCAAACATGTTAAACACTTCCTGTCTTAATAGGCCAAAGCCCCATCTTTACATACTTTTAATTCTTTCTGCAATTATCATTTATTGTTCTATTGGAATATCTGTCATTCTTCCTAAACTTTTACTTTTAGCACCTTTCTACCTTTATTATGAGCAGATAATGTTAATCTGGGAATTTTATAAAACATACTGGCTCTCTTACTAGTCATTGTTCCATTGCGAATTGCCTCTAAAGCCGCATGTAAATTCTCTTCAGTATAGCTGTTTGATTTTTGGGTTTTGCGTTTGTACTGTCGGAGCATTATTATCTGTAGGAAACAACATCATTGTCTGAAATTCATTATAAATTAAGTTGGGATAAGTGCGGCACTGGAATACGCGCACTTACCTTTGTGTCTATAATTATGGGGTACGGCATATGATCTAATATTTACAAACTTTACATTCATTTTGTGTTAAATATACACACAATCCCGTAAGTATTATAAGCTTAATGTAACACCAAAGTAATCCAACTTCGCAAAATATCGATTAAAAGATTGGTTTTCAAAAAAATACTTACCGACCAAGCTTCTGAGTTCACATTACAAACGTCAACTAAAACGTTCAACACAGAAACTAACACAATCTACGGTTGCCAACTCAGTAGACATCTATTGGAGGTATTGAAGTGAAGTAGCCGTCACATATGCAACTTATTTAACACATATTTGTTAAAACTACGGCTAAGGGCTTACCCCCGATACGCGCTTACCACAATTCACCTTACAGAAATGTATAAAAAAAATTAAACATACCAGCTTTAATAATGTAATAGAGGGAAAGTAAAAGTTTAGAAGTTGTTTACCATAAATATTAGGTTATGTTTAAATCAAAAAGGTTATTTGTTTACATACTCACCAACACGTTATGAAGCACTCACAAAGATAGAGTAGAAACCCGCAAAATTTAATTTTAAAATATATATTGAAGAAAGACTATTACGTAGTGAAAATTAAAACAGGTGACGTGAAATAAAAAATATCAATATTAGTTAACATTAACCATAACATTTACAATAACATAATAAATTAAATATTAAATTAAAAAGGGCATAATAACAAAAATTCAATTAGAACAAAGAAAAAGAAGCAAGGTAACAGATGATTCGGGCGAACTCGGAAAAAAAGAGAAGATTCCTTAAATGAGCAGGGAAGGCAAGCTTAACTCGATTTCTATTCAGACGCTGAAAGTAACCAGATGTATTAGCTATTTGAAATACAGACGCGATGTATGTGTGTGTTTACATAATATTTAGTTCATTAAATAAATAACAAATTTTTGAATAAATGAATTTTTATATATAGGTACCTACTGACTTTCAAAAAAATCAGAACACACAGTAGGAATTGACCAATTTTAGTAAAATTTATACATCATGTTTGCAATCAAATTTAAGAAACGATTACATTTTCAAATAAATATTAAAAAATAACAATGTTAGTTAATAATGAGTGGGTCCGCCGCGGTTTCTTATGTATTCGATAACTTTTCGAGGCATGCTTGAAATTAAGTGATTTGTGGTATCCTGGAGAACGTCATAACATGCGTCTTGAATTCGGTGACGAAGGTCAAGTAGATTATTAAGTGGTTGGGGTAAATTACCCCGTCGAGTACCAATCATATCATCATAAGTATTTACTAATTGGATATTAGACCTAATAAAGAGAATAAAATTAATCTCTGAGATCTGTAAGCATTTTAAGAAAGAGTCAAGGTAGTTTCACCGTAGAAATGGGGACTTGAAATCGTGGTATGATTTGAAACCGGAGCACGCTTTTTCTTAGATGTACATGCTGCGCGCTATTGATGAACAATGGAACCGCACAAAAACCAGGTTAGCATCTGCATTACCGATACTTGCAAAAACACTTTATTCGGTGGTTAAATCGTATTATATCTTGTTTTTAAAAAATTTGAAAGTTGAAGGTAAGAAAAGTGTCATTTTTGTACCACTTCTTGTTAGATAGTGGAAACTGTTATTTCATATGTAGTATTTTTTTTGTATTGTCTGTTGGTGTTTCGTTTACACAAGCATACTTCGAAATGAAAATTTATGCACGCACGAAATTTGTATAACCTCACTTATTTTCTTGCAGCAGTGTTTGGGTGAGAGGAAGCACACGGAATAAGTACAGGCGTACTTTTGGAAAGCGAAAATATCGAGATTTCTCAATAGAGGAATTATAAAAGAACAAAGTAAAATCCAAACGAAAAAGTTAAGAGAGCGGCTGATTTGTTTAATATTTCCAAGGCTACCCTGTGATGCAAAATAAAAAAAACTTCACATGAAAAACAGTGGAGACCAAACAATGTTGCACCAAACTGAAGAAAATACAATTAGCGAAACGATATTTTTTGCCGCGGATTGGGGCTTTCCTTTAGAAAAGGACGACATAAAGGATCTCATTCAAAATTATTTGAATAGGCAAGGAAGGGATATAAAGCAATGTAAGGACAAAAGACCAGCTGACAGTTGGTACTACGATTTCATCGCTCACAATTCTCAACTATATATTCGGTTATCCGAAAATATAAAACGAAGTCGAGCTTCTGTATTACCTGAGATAATCAACTCATATTTCTACGAGTTAGCTGTCTCTTTGACAGGTATTCCTCCTAACAATTTAATCAATTACGTTGAGACATGCTTCAGTGATAACCCTGGACGCAAGAAAGTTGTCGTTCGAAGAACAAGTAGACATGATAAAATAATTATGGACCACTCAAAATTAGCAACATCTGTCATGTTTGCCACGGTTGCTTCGGGAGTTATGCTCCCCCATTATGTTGTTTACAAGTCGGAACATCTGTTGGCAACATTGACTGAGGGAGGTCCTACAAGTACTCGATATAATCGCCCTAAATCAGGATGGTTTGACCAGAGACTATTCGAGGACTTGCTTGTTAAAATTGCTCTCCCCTATATGAAGAACTTTGAAGACATTAAAGTTATAATAGGAGACAACTTTGCCAGTAACATTTCTTTAAAGGTCATTGAAGAGTATCCGAATAATTATATTAGATTTAGACTGCTTCCTCCAAACAGCACACGTTTAACGCAGCCATTAGATGTGTGCTGTTTCAGACCAACTAAAGAAGCGTGGTGGTATTGAGTGTACGGAAGAGGAAAAATAAAGGTCCCATTAGGAAAGAAATTCTCCCTCTCTTGTTAAATGAAACAATGAAGAAAGTCAATAGTAATAATTCCGAAAACAGTAAGGCGAGATTCAAACCAATTGGTTTGATTCCACTGGATCGTAAAGCTGTTTTAAAAAGAATTCCCAGACAAAACTTAACTCAGAATTCTGCTGAAATTGTAGCTAGCTTGAAAGGCATTTTTCAAGCAGCTAGACACACAAGAAAAAAAGATCAACTCACCAAGCGTTAAAAAATTTTAATTCCTCCAGGTCATAGCATGACTGTAGATAGTGTTCCTTCTCCTTCAATAGACCAACGCAGAAAAGATATCACACAGTCGTAAAAAAACACAAAAGGATCGACATCTCGCTTTTAACAGAGAATAATTTCAAATATAACCTTTCTTCCAGTGACGATGATATTGTGATAACTCATCCAACGAGACGTCACGCATCACACCTCTCGCACCTGCGCGATAGATATAGAAAACTCGAGAGATGTTCAACGGCCGATATATAAGCCGCCGAGGAAGGGATTTATTCATTCGATACCAAATCATCGCCGAGTGAACTTATATAAATATAAATACATAAATGTGCTTATTGTTAGTAATTAGTTTCAAATTGTTATATGTTTTTATTATTAATATAGTGTGTGTCTAAGTTACCGATAGTTTTATTTAGAACCCGCAGAAAGACAAGTATTTTACGATATCAATAGTGACGATTCATATTTATCTGAATATGAGACTGAAACGAGAAATGAGGCAAATGAAGAATCAAATAAGACTGAAATCTTAGGTAATAAGAATGAATTAACAGCAAAAGATTTAAATATGCACAATTCTGTAGTTGAACGTTGCTCAGAGAAGGGAACAAGAAAGCGATACGTGCCTGAAATGATTTACGCAAATCCGCTACAATGTTCCTTTCTTAAAAGCAATAACAGAATTGAAAATACATATATCCATCCACAAATTGTTATTGCGCTGTTGCCTTCACCAACGATTTTAAGAATAGGTGGCAACCAGTTTATGTTAAACCTTAAGAAAAAGTATTCAATGGAGTAATATAGATGTTCCTTTATATATATTTTTAAACTTTAATAATGTTTATGAAGAATTTATATTATGTTTTTGTAGTTGGTAAAGTTTATAACGTTTTCTTTAGTTTATATTGTTGTTTACTCCAGAAAACTGTTCATTTTATTTTTATATTATAAAAACACTTTTTTAAAAACAATATTTATGCTTCAATGAACCTCTCTTGATCAGTCGATGAAAATATCGCTGTTTTTCAACTCTTCCAAATAGGTGGGTGACTTGAATTTTAATTTTTTTAAACTACTTTGTAATTATCTTTGGCATTTGAGATTAACACATACTATTCCTGAGGTAATTTGGCATTTGTTTAATTTTTTGAATTAAAATTAGTCGGTGACTGTATGAGTTATAGCGCGCAGAAGCTCAAAACTGTAGTCAAGTCACCCAAGTTTACGGTATGTATAAACACACAATAAACTCAAAAGATTATTTTAAAAACTATACAAAGTTCACAGCACATATGTAGTATGACAGTAGCTGGGTGACGGTCTGTACAGATAACTGCAAAAATATTATTATAACTACATATGATTTCTCTTAACATTTTACTTAAAAATAAAAAAAATAAAAACATATATATCGACTGCAATCTAAAGTAATATGAAAAATAATGATAAAAATTAACAGATAAGTTAAATACACAAGGAAATAAACTTATTTAATAAAAATATGTTCGCAAAATTAAATCTTAATCCATTAGAAATAAATGGATATGGGGTAATATGGGGAAAACCAACCAGCTTGGTAAGACCGACCAGGCGGTTTTTATTTTAAAAAGCGCGTCAATTGCAGTGTAATGCTATCTCTGGATATTCAAGCAGACTGTCAAGCACAAGTGCCGGTAACGCCTTGGTTAAGCTTTACCGAATTTTATATGTTGAAGCAATTTTTAGGTTGAATTGTTATAACGATTTTGTGTTATAAAATAGGTGAGTACTCCGAAAACAAGTGATTTCTTTCCTATATGTGTATGGCATCTATTAGCTTGAACATATGCTATGTAGAAACCGCAAGCAGACATAACCTCATTTTTATAATAATATCGTACGGCAAAAGTTTAGACGCATGCATTGTTGGGTAAAACCGACCACAGTTGGTTGGTCTTACCCGAACGCGGTTGGTCTTGCCTGAAATATATAATTCTTTTTTTTTTTCAACAAGATAGCAACAATTGAACAAGATGTAAAAGGATTTAAGGCAAGAGTGATTTTTCCAATAAATAGAGATGTCATAAATGAGAAGGATGGATCATTATTGAAGAAAACCTGATAAAGGGGAAGGAACTGCAATGACAATATGACAATAGAGACTAAGGGAATAAGGCAAAGATAGGACGTAGGAACTAAGAATAACACAGCAAATAAAATGAAAAAAATTATGAAAGATCCTTCTGAGACAACCGCATCAAGTAAAGGCTTAGCAGAAGTTAATCCATCGGGAATTTCAATACAAAAAATTATCTAAAAATTGTTGAACGATATTGATACCGATAGCGAATCAGACAGTAGCATAGTTTACTATACAGATGAGGATAATTATAATTGCTTAGAAAAAAGTGTGACTGCTAATGTGTTATTTGAAGACCTTCAGCCAATTTCCCGGTTCTTAAGGTACAACCAGGAAAAAAGTAACACATTCTAAATTATTTGTCGAGATACCAAATAATATAGATTTAGAGATTAAAGAAATTGCAAAACTAATAAAAATGGAAATGACAAAATCGAAAGGAACCAAAAGGAAATTAGTGACAGATAATAAACTAAAGACAGACAAGCCAAATAGCAAGAAAACAAATTTGGAAGAGACTACGGACTCTTGTATCGTATGCATAAAATTTGGGATGGACAATGAGTGACTTGCCCTTGTGGAAAATCAACACATGCATGAATTTGCGGGTGCAGAAATTACCCGACTCTATATTTGCCATTTCTTCCAGCCATAGGTACATACATCTTTTAATAAATCGTGAAATTATTTGTTATTTAGGGGACTTTTTTCTAAGTTTTATGGCCGGTATTGCCCGAATAGATAGCGTAATACCGCTGATTTACATTTACACTTTTTTATTAAATAAATTTTTCATTTTGATTGATTTTCATGTTGCCACTCTCTCTTATTCTTTCCTAATTGCATTTTGTTAAATTTTACATCGAACAAGTTTTAAATTCTAGCTAGTTAGGTATATTATAGTTACTTTTCTTAAGTGGTCGGAATTCCCCATATTTTCCCTATAAGAAGAAATAGAAATTAAAATGATTAAAAATATTGCAAAGAAAATAATAAGTCGACAAAGGTTATCTATGGCAGTGATGGAAGTATGGCAGTGACACGATGACAAAAGCTTAACAAGAACCTTGCGCCAAGGAAAATGTAATTAAAAATGTAAAAAGTCTCTCATAATATAGTATAGCTGAAATAAATACTTAAAGCAAAGCACTTGGTAAGAAGTACTATGATTGGTGAAAGAAATCTTCGCGTATCGTAACTTTCAAATACATTGAATTGTTGAATATATTGTGGAATTTGGAGGGAAATCCTAAAAAGTATAGAAAACTACAATTACTACTAATGCTATTAATGCGGCCATGTTAAACAAAACAAATTATAGATGTCAATAAGTTCATCAAATAAATATTTATGTACCTGTCAACAAAGTAACTGAAATAGATAACTGAAACATCCTTCTTTCACACAATATAGAATAAATTTACCATGACGAGCATAACCTCGTTTTTCCAATAACATTTTTGCTTGAGCTTTTTGTTCTAAGTAAAATGACACGCCTCGACGTTTATTAATCTTATTTAAATAATAGTCCACGTCGTACTGAGATGATGACATAACGTACCTTCAAAAACATTCGTCATTATAGTAAGCTGTTTTTTAAGTAATTAAGTAATAATTTATAGACTAATAAAAGATTGGTGCACATGCGAAGTTTTAGAATACTTCAAATTCTGACAGTTGTCATACAAAAATTATAAATGCTTATATTTTCTATTTCATCCTGTGTCACATTCTTTGACTTATTTCAGTCCGGAAAATAAAACTTTACAGCATTAAAATACTTTACCGGACTACAATTTTTACAAGATTTATTCAGTTTATGTAAACAAAATACATTAAATATTACCACATTACATCCGCACTGACTATTTTCACTTGGTTTATTCGTTTCAACTGATTAAATAACTCAAATTTTTTTTATATCGATTTGCCAACTTGACGTTGTGGGATATAAAATTATAATTCACAGACTTAATAATTTTTGTGACATTTAAAAAATAATTCCAAGTTTTTTCAAACGAAATCGCTCACAGGATGAAATAAAATGTACGATATACGTTCGGCAAAAGTGTTTGCACAGTACTTGTTTCAAAATTCTTAACTCGGCTCGTCCAGAAACATCTCACTCGTAACTGTAAATCCTCATTTGCCGGACTTATAACCATAAATTATTTTATTATAGTTATGTTAGAGCTACAACATAAAATATTTATTATTCAAAGTTACTTTAGAAGGTAAATAATTAGAAAATGGAGATTGGGTTTATTCTACTAATCAGAGCTTACAGAATTTCCGGCAGCAGAATCCTAATTTGCAAGTTACTTATTCACAATTGCAAAAACATATTCAAATGTGTGTTATTAAATATGGTCAAATAGGTTTAATAACTCGTAAAATTGGCAGTGGAGCACATAAAAAAACGAACAGCAAATTGGATAGAGAATATTCGACGTCGAATGGACAAGTCACCAAAAAAATCACGAGTTCATTTGTCAGTGGGCATATATCATACTATTTTAAAAAAAGACTTACAGTTGTTTCCATTGAACATTCAAGCAGTTTCGGAACTCGAACAGGTAGATTTTGCTACGAGAACACAGTATTGTCTATGGTTTTTGAATAACATAAATAATAATGACATTCTCGACAAATTTTTCTATTCGGAAGAGGCTTGGTTTCATCTTTAGGATATTTAAATAAGCATAATATGAGAATTAGGTCTGCAGAAAACCTTCATGAATTTGTGGAAACTACGCTACATCCACAAAAAGTAGGCGTCTAGCTAGCAGTTTCAAGAAGACGAATTATTTGGCCAATATTTTTTAATCAAATCATAACTGCTAACAGATAACGAAATAATTTTTTAAAGCCGTTTATTAATAAACTTCATGATTATGAACTTACGGAAGGATATTTCCAGCAAGATAATGCACCAGCGCACAAGTCTCGAGAAACAAAGACTTTTTGAAAGAATTTTTCGATACAAAAAGTATTAGGTTTTCTCCAACATCTCTAAATTTGACAATTTTAGATTAATTTATTTTACCATATTTAAAGAATGCCATTTTCAAGACCAGACATCACACAATCGAAGAGCTTCATAATGCTATTACGAATTCTTGTGCCAATATAACCCAAGAAATTCTAATAAATGGCTTTAAAAGCATAAAGCGTAGAGTTCAAGTTTTTCTCCAAAATAATGGTCAACATTTCCAACATCTGCTTTAGTATTATTTTCTCTTAATTTTGATTATTGTAATAAATACTTTTTGAAAAACTAAATTACAAATTGTTACACACATTTACGTGATATAGTCATACTATCAAAGTTATACGCTTGTGATAGATTACGTGCACTGTCACCAACCATTAACAAAAAAAAATTATGGCCGTCTCTAATGAGGCAAGTTTTTGAAGGCAGGTTATGTACATTTTTATTCAAAGATAGCCGATGTTTTTTTCGTCATATCTGAGAAATACTCATTAATACAAGTTTAAAATTTTATAATTTCAAGAAATTTTCAAATATAATTACTTGAATAAGTTTACGTCTGCAAGCGTTCATCCGAATAATGAACCGTATTATTAATTATTTGGCGTTTTGCATATTAAACTAATATCTAATTAGTTTATCTAAACATCAGATCTGTTTCTTAACATCAAAAACATCTTTTTTATATTTTAATTAATTTAAAGTGAAACGAACATAGCTACACATACTTACAATCACATGTACGTACATCGCTAAGATAAACAGGCTTGACAGAAACGACCGCGTAACAAAAAAAAATAGAAATAAAAAAAATTTCTACGCAACTTATAATCTATGTCAGCATTCCAGGTTAGTTATTAAGAGGACAACCTCATTCTGTTGGAAGTTATCTGTTATAAAGAATAACCAGTACATCGTAATACCTAATCTGAAGACTACTTAAGGCAAAAAGGTTAATACCTTTATACGCTTGGAGGACAAAATGAAGATATTTTTATATACGTCTACGCAATGTGTTATAACGACATGGGTTATTAGAAAAATGTTGGAGAAAAAATTGAGAAATTTCTAATTCATGTGTATGAGAGACAAGAATATCAATATTTTTTTGATCTAAAATAAATTTGCAGTAATGTTAACACTCGGTATACACTCCAACCATTAATAGGACCCTAAGGACTCTACTGCATTAATATATTTTTCTATAAATTTGTTTAAGAACAATTAGATATTATTTATTTAATATAAAGAGGTGAATTCCAGGCAATTATAATTTAGAAAAAATATTTATTCGTATTCGTATTCGTTCTGAACGGATTCTCTAAATATTATTAATTAACCAAAACAATTTCATGAATTAAAAAAAATTTATAATAAATTTGAATTTTAAAATTTTGAAGACGTACGACGGGCCAACGTATTCCCATATTATAAGCTGCTGTAAGATTAATTACATATATTTTGTACGCACTAATTATCTCTAATAACATCAAAACATATATACAAATCATTAGTGTTCGGTGCCTAGCCACTTTTAATAATACCAAATTAACGTGGGGTATATAATTTTGAAATTTTCATTAATTCCGTAATACTTTTCTATGGAAGTTCACGAAATATTTGATACTTAAATTGAAACATAGTTACACGACGTGTATTAAGAAGTATTGTATTTACGCGAGGACAAATATTAACGGATATTAACACAAAGTAACCTGGAACAGGGAAAGACAACATAAATAGTAAAAACCGAACAAACATTGGTTCACCCTCGAAATAAAGAAACTAGCACACATCGTAGGAACAAAAGCCCAGAAAATTATCAGAGATACGTGACCATTCGAAATGATGTAAATACAAAAATATGAAACAAAAAAAGAATACTGGGCACGTTTTACAGCAGACGTGGAAAATAATCTTTACGGGGCACAAAGAACAGTCTGGAAAATGTTAAAGGCGAGAAAAAAACTATAAATGAATATAATGTTACAACAGGAATAGACAAGACACAATGGAGATTATACATAAAGCAATTATACAATGACGAGGAAGATCTATCCGAAGAAGTCGCTAATATAACACAAAACCTTACAAAGATAACAGACCAAGAAGTAAAAGAAGCCATAAACAAGCTCGAGAACAGGAAAGCTGCCAGCCAGACCAGACGGGATCATCAACGAATTTCTAAAACATGGCGAAACAAAAGTATTTGAAAACATAACCATACTCTTTCAAAACATACTACGTTTCAAAAAGATTCCACAGAAATGACGTTCGAGTATTATAATCCAGAGAAAAACAGTCCCTCTAATTACCATATGATTACGTTACTAAACACAACACCGAAGCTATTTACAAAAAGAAATCCTAGCAGATAAAATAGGAGTAATGTATAACATAAGCGAAGAACAGGAAGAACAGGAATCAAAGCGTTCGACCGCGTTAGACTAAAGTATGTAATACTAACAATAAGACTAAGAACAGAAAAAATACCTGAAGTTATTGTATGCATTATTAGAGATATAAACCCAATACAACACGAATAAAAGTCAATAACGAATTATCCGAGGAACTTATCATTAAATCGGGAATCCGACAAGGGGATAGCTTTAGCCCACTGCTGTTCAACCTAATAATAGGCGCAATGATTAAAAACGCCAAAACAAAAGGAATATAATACCGGTTGGGAAACAACAGGATAAAGATACTATGCTACTCAGACGATGCAGTAATCATTGGAGGAAACGAAGACGATGTTCAACGGATGGTGCATGAATTTCCAAATACCGCAGAAAGCTACAACATGAAAATATAAATAGAGAAACTAAAAGTATGGTAGCAGCAATAGGGCTGATGAGATGTAAACTAATATTTGAAGACAAATGTGTAGAACAAGTAATGAGAATCGAATACCTAGGCGTAGAAATATCGGGTTACGGTAACCTAAAAGGAGTACGTAAACAGGTTAATAAAGCGGCGAAAGTTTCAGGATGCCTGAAGGATATGGTGAGGAGAAACAAAAACGCCAGTTTAGAAAGTAAAGTCCGCATCTATAAAACGTGCGTACGACCGCTTTAACGTATGCTGTTGAAGCAAGTGCAGAACTGGAGTAACCAAAATAATTATGAGAACAACAGAAATGAGAACATTACGATCTATCACAGACAATACACTAAGAGCTGGAATACGAAACAATGAAATCAGAGAAACATGCACAGTACGAAATGTTGTTCGGTGGCCTCGGCAAAGAAGAAGCAAATGGAACCAGCACGTAAACACTATGAATGGAGAAATAATAGTAGAGATGGAAAAGAACCAGGAAAACGACCAGTAGGAAGACCTCCAAAAAAGTGGAAGGATAGCTGGAATCGACATCTCAAGAAAATGTGCTGTAATAACAGGCCAAGGCCTAACATGAGCTTAAGAAGAAGAAGAAGAAGAAGGATACAAAGAAAGAAAATACACTCCATGGATTCTGCAAAATATAAAGAACTTATTTTACGTTTTAGGGGAAAAAAATTGTTCCTTATGAAATTAAAAAAATAAGAACTGAATCATTTATGCTTTAAATTTAGAATATATGGTTACTTAATATCAAAAATTTAGCATGTATTTTAGATTTTGGTCAATAAATGAGATATGGGGATTGGAGACGTCCAAACTCGATTCAATGGAAGACGCGCTAGCGGAGTTCAGTACATCTCGGCGCGTTGGATATTTTTTATTGTTTTATTCTGTTTAAGATTGACCTGGGTTGACAATGCTTTACGAGATAACTCCGATCACTTTGGTTTGGTGTCAATACAACCAATTTTGATGATGTGCTTATGGCCAGGAGATTCACTGAATTCCGGATTATTTGGCTGCCTTTTGTGCTAGTTTATTTAGCGTTATTCAGGCTACTTTTGTACCATTCAACTACGGATGCCAACTAGTTCTACAGAATCAGATCAAACAGTGGGCGGACTAGCTTGCGTTGGTTGCGCCTTGGAATGTGGCTTTAATTTTTCAAAGTATCACCTTGTACCATTCGACGTGGACTTGTTTTTGAGCTTCAAAACTTCTGTTCATTCAAATGTTCTTGTAAAATTGTATATATTGCTTTTATACGAATTCCCAAGGATGCTACAATGTCACGAAATGGGGCACGTCAATCTAATTTAAACACTCCACCTAAAGCGTCAACATTAGTCATGATAACAGATGTTAATGGACGACCGTTGCGAATTTGTCCCTAAAAATAATGCATTGACGCTGAAATTCTGCAAACTCACTTTAAACACTAATCTTCGATAGTACTTCATCCTCAAAAGCCAAATAAAATCCGGCATTGTTTCAGCGTTAAATTACATTTGGAATATTAGTTCTAAAATTTTACAAAAATGTGTCCTATAGTACAGAATTACCAATTTCAATTGTTTTGGTATTGCACATGACATTTATCATATTTCGAGATCGGCACTCAGGGATACATTCCAAGTACGCAAATGAATTATGTTATTCGAAATTGGACACAGTGTGCAGTAATACGTAGGAAGCTGTACATTAGCGTAGGGCGGTGACTCATTCCAGAGTATCAGTGCTTGCTCAAAAACCGATAGAACTAGAGTGGATTTGTCGTTTCGAAAGGGTTCCGAAAAGTCTCATGAGGTGACGTGTGTTGTTTGTTGAGAACCAGATTGCGGCATTTTGCTACACAACTTTTTCACTGTGTGAAACATTGGTTGTCTTTAACTTTTTCTTTTGTTCGATATACTGATCTATGTATTTCTAAAATCACAAGCTCATAAATACCTGGCAGGCATACACGACCTAACAGAATGCATATAATAAATCTACTTATCTTGAAAATCGAAATCTTTCTTTTGTAACTGAGTGCGACTCGTAAAAGAAAACAAAACTTTTTAAATTACTTTATAAGTAATTTCTTTGTTAATACTTAAATCTTATTGGAGTTGCAATTTAATTACGAACAGGTGTACCTTATAAAACCCGATGTGTTTCGAAAACGTTAGTTCGTATATATATTAACTTATACTGAGAAGGACTCTGGAATGTGGGGAAAATCTGACAACTCTACACATGAGCATATGGAAAAATTATTGGTGATTTTCTGTCATTTGAACCCTGGATATGCCCGGTGAACAGTCAGGATGTATGATATGTTTCATAAACCCTGCAATATTCCTTCTGGAGAAGATGTCTGCACTCTTACTTGAAAAGTACTTGTTAGAAACAAGTACTTAGTAAGTACTTGTTTCTCTATAAGTATTTTGATTCGCGTTTGAAAAACGTCCCTGGCATTGACGTCATGTATCCCTGACTGTCGATCCATGATAATAATCCTTTTATATAGTTTTCATTTGCATTTTCCGAACATGGCTTCTATCTTATGCTAATTCTAAGGACGAGAATCAATATTCAATTAGCTTCAAATTTATATACATATTTATCCAATCTAATTTGTAAGTTTCATCGCTTTAGTTCTTATTTCTTGTTAATCAGTAGACCATTTCACGACAAAAGAGGTATAAATGTATACTTTAACAATGTTTCGATGTTAATATGTAAATCTGGAGTAACTACAACCTAATTATGCATACAATAAATTATTACCTTAGTCAACAAACAAATGGTTGAAAATTCTTAAAATAAAGTAAACTAACGAATACTTGAATTTAGCCTAAACAACGTTAACCTTATTTTTAATAACATTTATTTAAGTAGATAACAGACTATTAAAGCTTAAATTATTTACTCTCGCTACAGTTTATGGTCAACATAATTTAATTTTCTTATACATCAATACGTGTAGTTTATGTCTTTTGTCATGCTGATTCTGAATCTGATTAAAAATGTGCTCCTCCCGTCAGAATTTTGAGATATTTTCTTAAATATATTTTTTTCAAAAAACGCATTATATTTTACAAAATTTCAAAGTTACTTTTATATAAGAAAGATACTACTAAAAATATTGTTCTGCCGAACATTGAGCGGACATGTCTGAACATGTCCTTGCATGTTTCCTACGGCAAAACACTTAAACCACGCCCATTTTTGCTCTAGAACCAATCAAATTAAGAAATAGTAGATATATGGCTATATGCGTATATAAAGAGCTACACACGACTCTTTCGATTCAATGTAAGTTAGTTTGTGATAGTTGAACGTCTTTCTATTTCATAATATCGCGCGTACGCGTATAAATAATCCAAACAGTTTACTTATGTATGTGTAGAATCCACTACCCGCCAGCCTAAACGGAATATTACACCATTAACAAAAAAGTTATATTTTCACTATTTTGGCTTAACCATTGAAAATCAAGACAAGCCATGGACGGAATATTACACCACTAACAAAAAAGTTATATTTTCACTATTTTGGCTTAACCATTGAAAATCAAAACAAGCTATGGACTGCCAGCATTTTCTGCGCACGCTGTGCTGTTATACTGAGAGGCTAATCAAATGGCTACTTTTGCTGTAAAACTATCACGTTTTCTAACAAAAATTTAAAAAATGTTAGTTATTCTAATATATCCTCTGCTACTCGTCCAGTACCTCGACTCTCAGCCTTGCCAGTACCAAGATCCATAGATGTTTTGAGTGAAGAAAATGATGTTACAGTGGAGTAGTAAAATCCTTGCTGATTGTTGTTGGACATTGATATTAGAAATAGCCGAAGAACAGTATAAAAGAAAATATTTTAAACAAGACGATACCATGCAGCTTCATATAATGTACTATCGAATGCAAAAAAAGTGATACAGTAGTGAAGATATATGTAAAGTCAAATTTTAGACATTTAGACATCGTAATAACGTGCAAAGGTCATTTTTGACACTTACACCTATCTGTATATCAACGTATATATTACTTGACACTTATAGGTTATTTTAATATTTAAATTTGACGCCTATATTTAGTATATACGAGGGCTATTTTTTTTTCAAGGTCCGATCTGTCGTGAAACTAAAACCACAGTGACAATCAGATGAAGCTTTGCGCAGATGAAGCTTTGCGCAGATGTATTGCGCAGTGTCTCTAGTATAACAGCAGATCGCGTCACGTTGTACATGTCAGTTACAAGCGCGCAGTGTACACGTAAACATGCCGAGAACAATAGCGTCACCCGCCTAATGTGAATTGCGTGCAGTAATTCGATTTCTTCATGCGGAGGGGTGAAACGCAGCTACAATTTACCGACGAATGTGTAATGTGTATGGTGAAACATTCATGAGTGATAGTAAAGTGCGGCAATGGTGCAGGAACTTTGGAGCAGGGCGTACAGACGTTCATGATGCAGGCGGTCAGGGAAGGAAGCGAATGTCAACCAATGAAGATCTCGTTCAGCGAGTGGATCAGGCGATTAGAGAAAATCGTCACACAATTTCTGTGTTGCATGAGTCGTTTCCCGAAATGTCAAGGTCAGCTCTGTACACCATCGTGGGTGGGACACTTCAGTACCGCAAATTGTGTGAGAGATGGGTTCCCAAGATGCTGTCCGACCATCACAAAACACAGCGAATGGGTGCCGCCTTAACGTTTCTCCAGCGCTACCATGATGAAGGAGAAGATTTTTTGAGCAAAATTGTCACAGGCGACGGGATATGGGTTCTTTACGAAACGGAAGAAACAAAAGAGCAATCCAAACAGTGGATGCATTCTTCTTCCCCATCAAAACCAAAGATGTTTAAGCGAACATTTTCCAACAGAAAGTGTATGGCTACTGTGTTCTGGGACCGAAAAGGAGTTCTCTTGGTGGAATTCATGGAACGTGGTACGATCATCACAGCAGCCTCATACGGCGTGACTCTTCAAAATCTTCGAAGGGCAATTCAGAACAAGCGAAGAGGAATGTTGTCATCAGGCTTTGTTCTTCTTCATGACAACGCTCGGCCCCATACTGCAAATGCATCAAAGAACCTCCTGCAGCGTTTTAGATTGGAAGTATTCGATCACCCTCCATACAGCCCGCACTTAGCTCCTTCCGATTTCCATCTCTTTCCTCGTATGAAGAAGAGCTTAGGAGGACACCATTTGGTACAGATAAGGAGCTGCAGACCAGCGTACAAACTTGGCTGAAAGCACAGGCGGCTACCTTCTATGAAGAGGGGATTGAAAAGTTGATACCGCGCTACGAAAAATGCCTAAATCGGAACGGCGACTATGTAGAGAAGTAGATGGGAGGTGTACCTAAATGTTACAAATGAAACATATTTGAATTTCACTTTGGTTTTAATTTCACGACCGATCGGACCTTGAAAAAAAATAGCCTCGTATCTACATTCACGCAGCCTAATTTAAACCGATTAAAATATGACTGTACCCCTTTTGCGCATTCTATAGTACCTGTTTAATATTATTTCATTTACTTTTCGATATTCTTTTTTCCAAAACCTGACGTGCCAGAATACTTGTTATGTTTACTATTGTCGAAACTATAAAAGAAACGAAAATTGTACAATTGCGGCTTTAAAAAACGCGAAGTACTCTTTAGGCTATATTTCGCAATATTTTAATAATGTAAATCAGTCTATGCCAGTTTTGACTTTTTTAAAACGTCAAACAAAAATTCATATAAATTAACATAATCTATATTTCTAATAAAAGTATATAACTATATAATTTTAAGGAAACCTAATATTTTTAAGCAGCTCCATTACTATTTATTACGCGTTGCAAACGGTGAGGCATGGAATATATGCATGAACGAATATAGGCCGGAGAAATTTCGTTCCAAATTTCTTCAATCTTGTCTACTAACTCCGGGGCATTTACAGGTCTAAAGTTATTGTCGTACATTTGCTTCGTGATATAACCCCATACGTTTTCCACTGGGTTTAAATCCGGGCTTTTAGAAGGCCACGGCAAACGCGTCACGTCATTTTTCCGAAACCAGTTTCGAACTGCTGTAGATGTATGGACAGGGCAATTATCATTTTGGTATATGCAATTTCTATCAGGAAATAAAATTTCTGCATGTGGCAGGAAAACGTCTTATAAGATTGTAATACACGTATCGAAAGTAAATTTGTTCTCAATTCTCCAACAGACCCCTGGACCTTGCACACAAATCCACGCCCAAAGATTTACAGAGAATCTTCCGCTGTTCTGTATACTTGAATGCTTCCATAGTATGTGGATTGAAAAACCTTCTCATCAGAGAAAATTACATTTCCCCAAAACGTTAAGTTCTGGGGAAGAAATTCCAAGGCAAAACCAACCCTTTGCTCTTTATTCCGCTCCGTTAGAAATACTTTCTTAGCAGCCGCTCGATTTCCTAAATCTGAATATGTCTTAATGCGGTTCCTTGCAGTGCGCATACGCCCAGGGAAATTAGTTACTGTGGTCTCTAATGGATGGTTTCTTACTACTTCTAAGAGACTTTCATCTTGTTCAGGAGTTTTTTTCGGCAGAATCTTCTTTACCTTTGAAGAGTTCGCTGTACCTCCCACTTGGTTTTAACTCTTTTAATGGTGCCTTTATTAACCATAAATCTTACATCTAATCTTCTGATTCACAATCCTTCTCCTATTAAAGTAATTATTTGGGTTTTTTAGACAATACTTATTGCGGCATGTTAATATGACATTTATATTGCGATTAAATTGCAATATAAAATACAGTTGGCTTTTGACAAAAAAGACAATTAAACAGAGAAATCTCGGGTACGCGTTTTTTAATGCCGCAATTGTACAGTTTCTAAATAAAAATTAAAAAAATTAAAATTTGATGACCAATATATCTGTGCCCTGTCTGTTAAAGTTATGTTCAGCCTTATGCACAGTCATTTTAGTGGCTACTAACACGCTACTAAGACCATTTTAACATCCTACCAAGAATTCCGGTCAGCATAGTCGCGTTTGATGCGTACTAACAACGTTTTAACTTTAGTAGGCTACTAAATCCCTAGTTGCGTCTGAGAATGTGTTTAAAGTGCTTATTAAAGCTAACCTACTAAAAGAAAAAGCGCAAACGTACGGTACGTAAAGTGATACAAAATTGAGAGTAAAATCATATAACAATGAATTCATTAACTGTAAGTATGCGATTAATCGGCATACAGCAATTTTAATAATAATGGAAATGCATGGTGGGCCTCATTAGAATTTCATTATAAACAAAATTTTAATCATGTTTTGTTACTATTTTTCGAATCCAGTTTCCCAACACCCATGAGATGCAATAAAGCAAACTGATGGGGCTTTATTATATGAGGGCTTCATTTGCAAGTATTACTTCTGTAGCAGGTGGATGGTGTGCTATAAATGTTAGCTTGTATAATTAATATATGTATATGTCTGTATTTCTTCCAACTGTCGCTTTTCTGGCTATAAATGAATCATTTAGCTTAAGGGAAGTAATATATATTTATTACAGGGTTTGTTAGAGATGCAAAGCGCCTTCGAGAACATTGGCAATGGATGAAGATGCAAGCAAAGAAAAATATAAATCAGTATTGAAAGAAGTTTACTGAAATTGGAGGTGAAGTTATTGAGAGAAGATGATAATTGAATGAGTTTATTATATATGTATATTATATAAGAATAAGAATAGGATGACATAATTTAAAATATAGGATAAAATAGGTATAATTATATTTAAGTTACGTGTAAATACTGCATCATGTATAAAGTAGGTATGAATATTTGTTACATGTAGATACTTATAAATGTATATATTATATTTAATATTCATAAAAATTATATCAAAATATCCCTAAAGTATTTCAATAAATAATAAAATATATATTAAAATTGTTAAAGTCTACTAATTAAAATATATAGTTGACGGAATAAATTGCTGTGGATATTGTCATGTAAATCTATGTTGTTCCGCTAAAATAAATTCAGAAATAAATATGTTACAAAGCCAGTTAAATATGTACATACCCATATCATCACCATATGCTCCTTTCGCTAAATATCTAATTGTTGCAAGAACCTTGTATCTCAGGATTGGTAAGACACGATTATTGTTGGTTAAAAGTTCTTTAACCAACTTCTTTTCTCATGCGGTATTTTGTTCGAAATTAAGCATTGTCATATACGTCAAATGGATTCAATTGTTCCAGATAGACTTTTAGATTTCCAATATCTACCTCAATTTCTTGTACATCAATTAAATCTTCCATATTTCAAAATTATATAATTTCAGTAATACAAACTTTAAGTAAAATTATATATTATACTTATATTCCTCTTATCTCAAGGAAATATCAAATTTAAAAGCAAAAATTCGCAAAATATATTTAAATAATTAAGATTATCCAAATCGTATTTAAAATGACCAACCAACATTTCGAATTAGGTAAACAATTTTAAATGTCATCTCTATGCAAAATACGCATGCCTGCGAACTTCGTTTTTACTGTTGCCAAAATTTTTTTTCTGCTTAGACTCTATTAGTTAGTAGCCACTAAGTATGATGAAATACGCGACTATGAATACGAGAAGATAAATGCATCTTAGTACGCTCTTAGTGGCTACTAACTAATAGCGTACTAATACCCTATTAACTTCACGACTATGTATAAGGCAGGTTATGTTTTATGGACGTCCAAAGCCTGTAGTGATTTCGCAAGTTGTTAGGAAGGTTTAAAAAATATTAGTTAGTTCCTCTTTATCGCATACTAAAACACAGCAATTACACATAAAAGCCAGGGCAAAGAAAATTACTCTAGGATATGTTAAAAATCAGGAAACTCGAGAATACTTCACGAAAATGGGAACATTTCTGAACTACACATGACCGAGGGTACTAATCAACTCTGACACATGTTTCAAAAAATGTGCGCAAAAGCGATTGATTCCGTTCATTAAGATACACCATTCTATGAACACTGTTTTATTTTGTCCTGATCTCACAACTTCGCATTATTACTGATAGAAAGAATTTTATATACTATAATGGCTACAAATCTAGGACGTATCTTCTGGAGTGCCCTAAAGTTCCAATCTTGGATTCTTATTATTTAATACCTTTCTTAATGATTTAATAACCTCTATTAATTGTCATGTTTCGGATTATGCGGACAATTTCAAAATTGTTTATTGAATTGGAGCCTTTCTTCAAGAAAACCTGACTCATTTCGCAAATTGATGCTCTTCAAACAAATTAAATTTATATATCGATAAGTACTGTTTCATATCTTTCACCAGAAAATCCAATAGATTTCTTTCCAATTATTCTGTTGACAACATCGCAATCAACAGAAAAACGAATGTCAATGATCGTGGAGTTACTTTTGATTAAAAGCTGACCTTCGCTGGTCATGTTTCCCAAGTCACTACGTCAGCTTATCGATCATTGGGTTTCATTATCCGTACGTGTAAGCACAGCGACAACATAACTTCACTCAAGTCACTTCTTTATGCGTTGGTTGTTAGCAAGTTAGAATATGCCGTTGTCATGTGGTATCCAATATATGATTTCTATATTAATGCAATTGCATCCATACAGCGCAAGTTTCTAAAGTATTTAAGTTATAAAGTTGATGGAGCGTACCCTCCTCGTGGTTTTGACTATAAGTTGCTCTAAGATCATCATGGAGTTGATTCGCTAGAAGCAAGGCGACACCTGATTAGTTCAAACTTCATAAAGAATACAATTCTTTATAAGATCGACTCAGCTGATTTATTGGCATAAGTGAATTTTCGAGTACCTCGTCCAAGCTCAAGAGTGAATGAAGCGCTTCTACTTCCAACGGCTAGAACAAATATTTTGCTGAGGACTCCCATGGTACTTTCTGCCAAGAATTTTAATAGTTTAAATAATTTTTCGCTAGTTTGTTTCTTCGTTTAATGTTTTTTTTCATTACTTTCCCTATTCTTTTGTATTACGGTAGTTTTCTTATTTTACTGAATTATACTTTGTTATAAATTTTCTTTTCACATATGTATTATATTTATTCTTTGCTTATATTGTCTATGTTGGAGTGACCTGTTGGACAATTTAAAAAATATTATTATTATGATAGGTCAAAAATATATACAGGATGTGGTAGCAAATCTAGACTGGTCAGTACTTCTTGTTTACAAAGGGTCCTTTGATAAATGGGATACTGTTGTCCTAGTAGAAAAATACACAATTTCTGTTAGTCAACGCGTGATATCTTTCTCGTAAAATGGTGTACATTTAATCAAGTTTTTTACAGTACATTTTAGCATTTGTCACTCTGCCTTCGGGTACCAGCTCAAAATGAATAATATTCTCGTGATTGCATGAGGCGTCGCCACCATTTCAAAGCCTACTATAGAATATAGTACAGACCAGAGTGCTTAGATTCAACCACTGAATTAGTCTGTTAAGATTACGAAAATTTATCCACTTTTCATTGAATATTACAATTCTACAGAGGAAACATTCATCTTGGAGATTCGCAAGCAGTTCATTGCAGATACGTATACGCTGCAGTGCCTACTCTGCCGTTAAATCCTGGGGTTTTTTTGTCCGCATCACCTGTTCGCCTTCCCAATTTTCAATGATAACAACGATGGTAATGGTACAAGTTCTAGCGGTAATTGCTGCAAATTGGTAATTCAAGTTGTTTAAATACTTTAACGAAGAATCTCTTGACCTACAGTTGAGGATTATCTTAAACGAGACTGGTCCTAAAGATTAGTTTGTCCATTTCCGAATTCTTTTTACCAGTTTTGCGCCGTACGATCCGAGATGACGTTCGGATCTTTTAACTCACAAAGTATACTAGCAGGATCAGTAGTACTTCTCTCCAATTTCCAATAGTGACTCACTACTGCCAAAATCTCTACACTTCTATTGGGAATTTTTATTCACGGATAGCCTAAATGAATAGATTTTTAATTACTAACTGCATATCACATAATACTAGTCAGTTTGAAGTGTGGCAGGCAAGGCGTTTGAATTGTTATGGGCGATTTATGCATCTATAAATCTGGCCAAGAGAATGTAAAAGAAGTGTTCAACAATATTCCGAAAAACGAGTTCCAGAAAGAAAGTTAGATTTCGGGAATTAATTTATCACACCTCGTATGTTACTTTAATCTAGAACAAATTACGACGTTTCTTATACGAGGGTTGTATTTTATATGTGGCATTGAGAGCTGGAATAAAACAGGTAGATAGCTATTAAGGACTTTATTGTTTTTCCAAGTATTCTCGACGAAGATTAATATACTTTTGTATTCGCTTGAATCAACTCTGGAAGCAGTTTTTCCACTCGTTTGTTGGTACAGTCAAAATTGCGTTTTTTTGAAGGCATCGACTGCTCGACTTCTGAAGACTGGAACCTTTGACCACGCAGTCCGTCCATGATTTTCAGATATGGTAATAGATAAGGAAACGTTTGGACTTAGGTCGGGACTGAACGGAAGATGGTCTAACAATTCGACGTTAGAAATTCAATTGTTTTGCGAGCTGTGTGCCAACTTGCATTGCCTGGATGGACTCGCTGTCTCGTGGAGGACGATTCGTTGTTGTGGGTTGGTTTCTCGGAGCTCAGCGATAATTTGCGCCAAACAAATGATTGTATACCAATCGGCAGTAACAGTACTTTGATCCTGTAGAGAAATTGTTGTTACATGACCTGCTTTCGACACAAATGTCGCGACCATCCTTCTGAAGAAACTTCGAAAACGGATGACTTTTGATTTGCAACATTTTAATAGAAGACGGGCGTTTATTTTCTGGCTCCTACGAGTAAATCCAAGAGTCATGACCACTCACGATGTTGTACACGTTTTTAGAGTTTCCTGTGTTGAAGCGGTATAGAGTTTTTTGACACCAATTCAGCTGTTTTCTGTTCTTCGGTCAACAGATGCAATATCCAACGAGAAACTAATTTTTTACAAATAATTCTTCATGCATTTTTTTTTAAATTGATCGATGGTTTTCTGAATGACTGCCATTTTTGGTATACCTGCTCTTGGATCGGCGCTAAGACTAATCCGTTCACGTTTGAATTCTCCATACCAACGAGAAATTATCGGTTGATGAGGTGCTTCATTACCGAAGACAGAAACCAACTCGGCGAGGCATTCTTGTTGAGATAATTGTCTTCGAAAATTATAAAAAAGTATTTCGCTAAATTTTTCACGATTTAATTCAATTTTTCGACCACCTTCTCAAATTTAACAGTTTGTTGTAGCTACCACACTATACGTATCACATTGAAACTTTAGATTTAGGCTAACTAAACATGGAGGTTAATTTTTAGTATTGACATTTGATTGGTGGCACCCTCTATGTCCCAGTATGCAAAACATAAAAGACATCCCTCGTACCAATGTTTGCAAAAAAGTACTAAAGTAATTCTTAGTTGGAGTTCTATTAAATGTATCTAGTGTAAAGCATTATTTTACTATTTTAACGAAAAGAACATCACGCTATTCACAATATCAACCAATTCTTTTTAAATAAAAAATTAGAAATTGATTGAAAGTTTAAAAAATTACAGCACATGTGAGTATTTTGAAATAAAAAGCCTAGCTTAAAGAAGTTGCATCTGCGCCAAATACTACAAGATCTAAGAAATTAACACTGAAAAAATATGTCAACAACGTATGCACATGCAAGAGACAATAGTAAACTAGCAATTATTTATGAAATGGTTTACTATAAAAATGGTCGATGTTGACAATATAATTAACTATAAAGTGTTAATATGAGTATTCTCGGCGATGTTACAATATACCGTGAGTTTTTCTTATCTCTATACATAGCCTATGTTCAGTTTAAAAAAGAACGACTCAATACATGCATGAACGAAATAACATTTTAAATATTGCAGCTTTTGAGATTTATATTCACCTAATTTTAAATATATATATATTGTTAAAAGGCCATAGGCCGTATAAATAAATAATACAGAATTTATTCGTTAAATATAACGGAGCTGGTATATTAAATAGCCCCTAATTGGTTCGACAAATTGTAATAAAAACAGTGTATAACAGATCCTAAGCTGGGCTGACAAATGATATATAACAAACCTATAAGGCCTTACAGTTGTGCATATAATTAAAGTTAAAATAATAATTAAATTTGCCCAAAAATAGAATATACATATATGAATATTCACGTACGGAGTTATAGAAGTGATTTATAGATGGCGTTAAAGTTATATTTTTACAGTTGACATAGGTGTAACTTATATGAACTTGAATACAATAATAAAACAGTTTATACTTAACTTCTTTTCAGCCTCCTTTACGTGCTAAAGTTATTACTGAGTATTTTATGGGTATCTTAATCACAATGTGGCTAGCTCAGATTATCGTGAACAAGATTAACGTTGATGTAGGTTCGGTGAATTGATAGAAAATAGCTATTCGTTTAAACTAAGTTATGCTACGTGAATGATTTTCCAAAGTTGTTAAAAGAATAAAACAAGAGGATGAATGGTAAATATCACTAGTTTAATCAGATTCTCAAAGCATAAAAGATAAGTTAAAATACCATATAGTATTACATTTGCATGAAAAGTCACGTGATTCGATATAATATAAAAGTAAGGTTAAATGTTATTATGAAATCTTTATAACTCAGATATTTAAATTATGTAACACAAATTCAAAGTAAGAAGAACTGTATTTTTCGGTATTAAACTGTATAGTGATCAAATCAGAATCAAATCAGGATCAAATCAGGATCAAATCAGGATCATTTTAGGAATTTCAATGAAATATAAACGATCTTTTTCGCAATGTAACTAATAAAATTTTATATTTTAGGAGATTATTAAATAAATACTCAATTTTGATGCTGGTTGTTTTTCTGTATGGATGTTGGATGTTCGAGTCGTGGTACACAGGAAAAACGGGTTCAGGTGCAGGAGAAAAGCTGGTTTTGTTCCAAATTCGGGTTGGCGTCCTTTGGAAATTGGAGTTTTGGTTATCGGTGCTCAGCGAGTTTAGGATAAGGTACCCTCCGTAAAAACGATGCTAGTGAATCGGGAACTTATAGGATATCTTTTTGGTAAGGTTTCGCTAATTTATTTTAGGTTTATCACACTTCATTCCTGCATACACTTTTATAAAAATTAGACGCGTTGTACCATTTTTAATTACACAAGCTAACTCTCTATTGTTTTTGTTAATTCTCCAGGCATCTTATTCTCAATGTTGTTTATACTTATTTAATCTCGACAATAAATTACTCAAAATAAAATAAATTACTAGAACCAATCGTTTTGACATTTCATTAAAATTATTGTATTAATTTTACAATGGATAAAAGTTTATTTTAAATGTTCAATTTCCGCTAATTACCTATTTTCATTTTGGGATAATTCCCGCCTTATCTGATTTTAAAATAGGTACAGCTATGACCATAATATGTGAAATATAATTCCAATCAATTAAGTTAAATATCTTCGGGAAAATTAAAATGTAAATGAAAATGACTAAAGTGAATGGTACAAGAAATACAATAATTATGTGATACACATTTGATAAATTAAAAACGCGGTATTAACTTTATTGATATGGCATGTGAAAAATGCAGTTCCAACAAAAACTTATTCTAAATTAACAATTTTAAATATTAATACTGTATTTTTGCTCTAGGCCCCTCATGCACATGGGTAGCCTCATCACAATATATACATATATATATATATATATATATATATATATATATATATATATAGTAAACCTAATCAGTAGGCGATTAAAGGTCTGTATATTACTTCAAAATATATGTATTTAAAAAACTCTACATGTTTCGGCTGTATACGCCTTTTTCAAGAGAATACAAAATATTATTATATTTTGAAAAAGGCGTATACAGCCGAAACATGTAGAGTTTTTTAAATACATATATTTTGAAGTAATATACAGACCTTTAATCGCCTACTGATTAGGTTTACCATATCATACCAAGGTCACGAAGTTATTACATATATATATATATATATATAGAAGATGAAAAAATAGAAATTTCGAACTAATATAAAGCTGGAAACAGTTTAAAGAAAACGCGGGATCTGTTTTCTATCAAATATCTTTACAGGTCCATACCATCTATCGGAAAAATTCAGGCGATTACTAGGAAATTTGATTCTGATGGCTGCATAATAAATACACATAGAAAGAAAATTAAAACCCCCCAGATTCTTTCAGGAGACCTAAAATTAAATGTGTTATGTTACATTGTAAAATGCCTCATAACACCATTAAGTAAAATAGCACAACAATTTAATATTTCGAAGACGTCTGTATTTAAAATTCTCAAATAGTACAAATACAAATCTTACAAGTTTTTTAATTACCAGCAATTATTTCATGAAGATAGAATAAGACATGTTGATTTTTGCGAAACACTATTTAATTTATTAAATGAAAATCATAATATGTTGAAGAAAATACTTTTCACCGATGAAGCGTCTTTTTCTTCGAACACGTATTGCTCCACGATTTTAAAATTAGCCATCGAAGGTTCCTGGTTTCGAATGGATTGAGCCCAATTCATTCAACTGCAGCAATTACAAATTTTCTAAATTCAAGTCTTCCTGATCTATGAATAGCGAGGTTTAGTCCGATAGTTTGGCCGGCCCGTTCGAAAGATTTATCGCCAAATGACTTTTCTTTGGGGTACCTTAAATCTAAAATTTATGATAATGTAATTTTCACTAACATTGAAGATTTAGAAGCACGCATAAGTACAGCCTGCGACGAATTACGAACCAAACCGGATTTTTTAGCACACCCTTTACAGGAATTTCATAACCGATTCGCATATTGTATGGAATGTGAAGATGGATATTTCGAATATTTATGAAAAAGTTAAAGAATTATAAATAAAAACTTCTTTTCAATTTACTATAAAATTAATTTTAATATTGTTTGTGTCAGTTAAATATTAAATAAAGTATTTTCACACTATGTTGACACTGACTACTAAAATGCCTTATTACGACAAGTGATGACAACGTTCCTAACCATTGAAGTATTTATTTTAAAACTGAACATAGGTGTATTCATGTGTTATGTTCAGTGATATAAAAAACTCACCGTATAATTTGATATTTATAAATTAAAAATATGCTACTTGTCAAAATAAATGCAACGAAGACATGAGACTAATCAAATATAGTAATAGCGAAGGAAAGTTTTACGGCCGTTTCTATTCACTTTCCATAAACACAGTAAATCGCCTGAAATATAAAGCTATACACAACAGTAGCTACAACAGTATATTTCCATAAATATGATTACCAAAATCTGAATTTTCTGAACATGTTTTATGAAAATACTTAAACAATTATAAATAATACTTTTTTCCACTAAAACAAGTTTCAATTATTTATCAGTTTTTAAAATACATAAATATTATCTCTACAATACTAGTATTAATACTACGATTAATTGAAACTCCAAATTTCCTAAAAATATTAACGTGAATATAATATAAAAAAAAACCGATCAACTACTGAATTAAATAGAAAAAAAAACACAACTCTTAAAAAATCTTCCTTTAATATTCTAATAGCTAACAATATACAAGGTGTAGTAATTAAATAACGAGAATTCTTACGAAGAAGGCCATGATTAAACGCTGAAGACTTCGTTATGACCGAGTGTTAAAATTCCACAATTTGTGCGCATGTCTACAATGGTGCAACGTCATAGGACGCGTTGTCCATGTTGTAGACAGTTTCGAAATTGACTGTGTTGTACACGTATTGTATTGCACGTCGGCAAAATGTGAGATAATAAAATGGAGCAAAGAGCTGTTATCAAGTTCTTAGTGAAATCAGGAGTAAAACCGTCCGAAATTTAAAGTAAATTTAGCGCAACTTAATGCCTGTCGTGCATCTGTAAAAGACGACGAAAACCATTCAGATGTTGTCTGTACAACTAGGCACTAATAAGGCAACGGTGCGCCAAGTGTTACACAATGATTAGAAGATGCGGAAGTTGTGTGCTAAACTCGTTTCGAAGACACAGCGGCGCAAAAGGCGTTGCGTTAGTCGATTTCCCAAAATTTTTTGAACGCAAACGAAGGCCGGAGGACGAAAGTTGGGTGTTACAATATGACCCCGAAACTCGAAGACAGAGTAAGCAGTGGGTAGCGGCGCAAAGAAAACGGCCGACAATCTAGAATATCACGGTCTCAAATCACAACAATTGGCAATTTGTTTTTTGACATTAGGAGGGGGGGATGTATGAAGAGTTCATGCCATAGGGTAGGACTGTTAACAGAGCTTTCTAACTTGATATCCTATAGCGTTTGTGTGCCAGTGTTGCTCGGGTGAGATCAAAATTAGCCAAGAATGGATGGATTCTGCATCATGATAACGCTCCTAGCCATACTGTGTACCTCGTACAGTAATCGTTAACGAAAAAAAAAAATCCAATGCTCCCCCACATAGCACGAATCTGGCTCCTACAGACTTTTTCATATTTCCCAATATGAAAACTCCGCTGAAAGGCCGCTGTTTTGATACGATTGAAGATATCTCAAGACGCACGACGGACGTTCCGACAGTGTTAACTTCAGATGATTTTCGGCTATCCTTCCAGCAATGGGATAACCTCTGGAACAAGTGTATCACGCTCGAGGGAGTGGAAGAGATCAATGTTTAAAGCCATGTACATACACACATAACCAATAACATCTTACCCCGAGGTGTAAGGTGTACTCAGTCCCACGTTATAAATGCCCGCGCACAAACTTCATCCATGCTTTTCTGTTCTTCCAGCTTCTCTGTTCCAGTGCTGTCGCTTATCTCCAGCTTTTATTTCTCTTCTTTAGTATCCCGGCTACTTCGTCGTTCCATGACTTCTTTGGTCTTCCGCTTCTCCTTTATTCCTGTATTTTTGCTGTCCATAAACGTTTCACCTGTCGATCGCAGGCTGTACTTATGCGTGCTTTTAAATCTTCAATGTTAGTGAAAATTACATTATCATAAATTTTAGATTTAAGGTCGATCTTCTGTCATTCGAATGAGGTCGCCAAACCATTTCATCTGATTCGTTTCAATGGGATTTATTATGGACTCGATCCCCAATTCCTCTCTTACGTCGCCGTTTCTGATTTTGTCCTTGCATGTCATTCTTTGACTGCACGGAGGTATTTCATGTCAATGACTTGTAAGCTACTCCTCTGTGCGGCTTTCAACACCCAGCTTTCACTTCTATAGGTCAGTGCAGGTCTAAATATTATTTCGTAGACAGGGAGTTTTGTTCTCCTACTAATTTCTCTTTTCCTCGTTAATACTCTATTCAGAGTATAATATACCTTTGGTACTTTGTTTATTTTTTTCTTTTATTTCGTTTTCCATATATCCCTCTCTTTCACGTATTACGTGTTACTTTGTATTCATTAACTTACTGGATTTCATCTTGTCCTAGTACTCTTTTGATCCCTTTATTTTCCTTGCCTATCACCATTACCTTTACTCTTATTAATCATTAGATTATTTTCCAGAAGTTCTTCTTCCCATATCGTGAGGTTCTATTGCAGGTCTTTTTCAGTAGGTACAGCTATCAAGAGATCGTCTGCAAATGCATACTCCGAAAAGTAAACCGGTTCAAGACTCTGTAGCCTACGTGTGCTTTACGGGTCCTGGTATGTACCATTTTGATGACGTCATCCCATACCAGTATGACTAGTGTTGCTCCCAATACACATCCTTGTCTTTTTCTTACACAGCTCTTATTAGTTTCGTACAGACTTTGTATTCCTGTTATTAGCGTTTTATTTACTTTTCTGCGTTTTAAGTAACAAATTCGTTATGAAATATATAGAGTGATATAAATGAGTTTTTTTTTGTATTTGAAAGACCGCTCACCCGTTAATTAATTTTTACTAATACACTAAGGTCGATAATACTTAATAATCTATATAAGGATGATTTGGCGAGAAGTTAAAGATGAAATTTATTTGAAAGCTAAGCTACAACTCTGTGAATAAAGTATCTTAACAGAGAATCCTAAAATATATAAACCCACAATTCGTTGTTCAATTTAATATGTATTTTCTTAAATAAGTAAACTCATCTGAAATTTTGACTGATATGCTTTAACTTTATATGACAATGGTGCTTTGAAAAACCATAATTAATCACTCGGTTATGCAAGTTAAACGTGGATATGAGTATCGAATATGATGTGCTACCAGGACCATCAAAAGCTTCAACAACTACGGACTTAATGATTAAAATTAATTATATTGCTTCGTATAACTGAAAAGTCAGTTTTAAGAATAAAGTTGGTGCTTCAAATATTAAATTGTGATCAGAAATGTGAAACCGTTTGTACGTCAAGTGCTAATTTTTTAGCTGTTTTACAAAAATCAAGATGATTTGACGAAGATTTGTTAGGATGATTAATAACCTGATTTCACCAGCAGGTTTCTCAACAGTGAACACATTGTCAAAGCCTCCTGCCAAAGAAACCCAAGAAATTTCCATTGGCGAGTATGATAATGGCTACGATTTTTTGTGATTCGAAGGTGATAATTTTGATTGACTTGCAACCGTCTTTTGCTGCTCTTCTAGACCAATCAAAGAAAAGCATTTTTGGAAAACAACCTAGAATAGTCCATAAAAAAGTTTGCTTTCACCGTGATAACGTGTCTTCTCCCATTAGTCAAGTTGCTAACAAAAATTGGATTAATTGAAGTTTCAAGTTGTGTTTCACCAATCATATTTGCCAGATTTAAGATCTTAAAAAAAGCTACCCATGCACCATATAACGTTTCCGTTGTAACAAAACTGTACCCTCGTGATGTCGACGCAAGAATAGCTTAAAGTAACTGATTCAATAATCATTTAAGTGAAAATGAGATTCTGAATTCAACTTTTTTTACTGATGAATTACGGCTCTATTTATAAAATGAGTTAATAGCCAAAACTATAAAATTCGGACAACTAACAACCCTAATAACTTTATTGAAATTGAGGAGTTATATCCACTAAAAATTGATTTGTGGGTGGCAATATCGCGACGAAAATTATAGGTCCTATACATATTGCAGTGGAATGTGCTTTTGATTGCTTATTATTTTTTTTTGTTCACACTACAACTTATGCTTCCGGCTGTTCAGTCTAGTAGATTCCTCGAGCTCACTTCTCACGGGTCGATCTTCTCAGATGAGGGCCAGGTTATGTTTGAAGTAAAACAATAAACATTAATAAAAGACTCATTTAGCTAGTTTACAATATTTAATAAAAGAGAAAAAAAAAATCCCTTTACCGAATGTACAGGGAGCTAAAGCAAAATTAACAGTAGCTAAGGAGGAAAGACTCTTTATGAATATGACTCGCACAAAGAGAAAAACCCCCTGTGACTCTCGAACAAACATAAAATTAATCAATAATTGAGAAATTTGTCAAGTTTTACCTCTACTTTAACCCCTACAACTTAAAATGTCAACAACTACAAAGTTATTGAAACCGCGTAACAGTCTTACAGTCATGCGCAAATAAAACACGACAAAATCAACCCACAACTAAAAAAAAATCCAACCTGAATTTAAAACGTTCTAGAATATTATCTTGAAGAAAAAACTCCACTAAAAAAAAAACATGACAATTTTCTCTAATACTCATATACTACTTTAAACATCAAAATTATCACAAATTATACATTAAATTATAATTATAAGCAAAATAATCGTAGTATCAATTATATAAATTAAATATTTTTATCGAACTTACATCGATCTAAGCACTGATAACACAAAAACTACGTGAGAGATACCATACTTTATTTAATTCAACAACGAGATCACCAACTCTCGTAAAAATCGAAATAACGTTACATGCACAGGAATAAATGCATAAACTAAAATAAAAACCCGACTTTACTTAAAACAGAGAATAAAAATGAACTTCTTATCCTCTACAACCGGTTACTTTGCAAGTCTTGATATCTCTAACTAAATTTACCGCGAAAAATTCCTACATCTAATTCAATAGTACCACAACTGTCCGCATCCATACGTTTAAACTAATAAACATACAGAGTCAGTCAAAAATATAATTACAAATATAATAAATATCAATAAAATTCAAATGTTGTTCAAAATTTAAATCTTCCATCTTTTTCTCTCTCTCTCTGGATAGAAAAATCCATGACAATATGTCTTCATTACATAACTAGGTACTCCAGAAAAATATAGTACAATTATTTTACACAAATTTATTGTAGTTGATGGATGATGATGAATTAACTCTAGGATAGATACAACTCCCCATGTTGCTCTGACTTCCTTGAAATACTTAGAGGAATATTATTATGTCGTATTATAAGCCAAGGTTTGTGGCTTCCGTGATCGCCAGACTGACACCACCAAATTATTATTTATTTGATCAAACCACAAATAGCATTTACAAAAATCAACTTCAACATCTCGATAAGTTGACTTAAGCTATTCAGCAACAAATTCAAGCAGTTACAGAAGAAGAACTTTTTGAAAATATGACGAGAATAATAATTTTTTGTTTGCAACAGAATGGTGGACATATAAACGTTAAATAGTCTACGTTTTTAGAATAAAATGATATTTTTAATAAATATAGTTCTTTTTTATATCATCAAGCTATTATGTCTGCCATAAAAATTATTGGCGAATATTCAATATATTTTTGGTAAAAAATAATAGAAAATAGTAATCAACTATACTACCAATTTATTTGAAAATTAGGCCAAAGGTACAACTACAATAATTTCTATACACTTCATATATTAACTAACAGTTAATAATATAAGGATGCAAGCACTGACAAATTAAAAAAAAGGCTTATCGAAATCAAACTATTTTTACGTTGGATAATAACTTCACTATGAGAGATAGAAACAAAACTATTTATTGAACATTTTCCTTTTCCTCATTGTATTGGAACCTATCTCCTAAAAAAATTCCATGAAAATAATGGAATAACTATATTTAAAATGTAACTAGCTGACTCGACAGACGTTGTACTGTCTAATAAATTTGCTTGTGATCGTTTCGTGAATTTGTAGAAAGCTATTGGAAATATGTAAACAAAGTAAAAATGAGAAAAAATGTATTTTTGAGTTATTATTGTATCTATTAGCGATTGTGGCCATGGATATTCAACTTCTGAATGTATTCCTCACATTCAGAAGTACGGGAATGAGAAATTTTACATGCGAGATTAATTCTTCGTGAAACAACACAAAACTAAAAACAAATGTAATTTTATTTTCATTTAGGCTGGAATGCGCTTTTCCAGATTTTTCTCCAGATCTTCCATATTATGTTTCAATTGAAAGCATTCAATTGAGTTATTTCCATCCCGAGAGGCACCAGCTAAAAAAAAGGATCAACCAAACATGTCGTTACTATCGTCAATTATGATCGAGAATGCAGACAAAAATTATGATTTTTGAAGTTTGTTCGAATTTTCCGACTTTCCTTTGTAAGTGTCCCGAACTTTTTTTCCTGAAAACTTTTCCAGGACCATAACTAGCAAAACAAAAAAAAAGAATTATGTATATCCATATTCATATAAAAATCCCATTGGAAAAGCATTTTCAGTTTTTCCAGAATTTTCCAATTTTCCGGACAACTTTTCCAATTATTTTCTCTAAAAAAACCTTATTCGGGCTATTACGAACATTAAAAAAAATTAGCCAAATTGGTCCAGCCGTTCTCAAGTGATGCGCTCACCAACGATTTTTGTTTATATAGATTCATGTAATTTCACATATAGTTAATTCTTTAGTATTTGCCTATAAAATTTGGAAGAAAATATGATAACAAGCTTCCACACAACATAATGAACACACACAAAATTTTATCAAAATCGATTGTGTAGTTTGTAAGTCTATAAATAACAAATCAAATGTTTTTGATTTTTATATATGTAGATTATCTTTCGACATTAAAAATCGGGCTTTATACAATGATAAATTAATTCCGATAGAATGGGTTAATAGGCTAATGTTCCGTAATTTATATTCTATATCACTTGATTAAATTACGAATAGATTCATGTTCACAAAAATTATTAAAAACATGCACGTAGGTGCGTAGGTGCTAGTGAATTATCCGGATTCCATGTAGCTTTAAACACTATTATTATACACGGCAAGAAGTAAATCTGATTATGTCAAATGACAAATGACCTGGTTAAGTATGTATACGATATATAAATAATACATTAACAAGAATTGTAAAAGTAAATGCCTTTCGAATTAAACTTGGAACTAATTTATTCGTACCCAATTACTTTTATTTCTTCTTTTAAATGATAATATAATAATAATTAAAAAAACGAGTGAATATATATTTCCACGAATGTAATTTATTGCTAGAAGTGAAGAGTATAATAAGAGCATAAAATTATATAAATGGGTTATTGCAAAATATTTCGACATAATTGATTAACATATTTTTTAAATGCATTAACGTTATATTTTGCATTAAATATTTTTTCAGAAAACAGAGGTATAGGAAGAAAATAGTAGGAGTAGTTTATAAGATAAAATTTCCCTCTCTCTTTCTCTTATATTTGCCGTTCGCAATAATATACCTTGTTCGTCAATTCTTAATTAACACCAATACTTGATTAAAGAATTTTTTGTTTTTCATTTATTCTCATATTTTAGGGCACTATTATAGTATTTTTCTGCGACCCTTTACAAAAAGACATTTGTCGTCACCGAATACTGCAGCGAAAATTTGATTTTCGTCATTAGTGAGAGAAAATCTCATAACGTTAGCTTTCGTCCCTATTGACGAAAATTACCTACTACTTTTCACCTGCGTCTGGTTGCCTGTTGTCGCTTTATCATGTCATTTTTAAATCACGTCAGTTTGTGCTGTCCGTAGCTTTATCATGATATCTGATTCAGAAAGTCATTTGGATATTACCAATACTCCACTAGAAATAGTAAATCAAGCTGAGAAAACCTCTGCTTATTATCAGAAAAATCGAGAAAGAGGTATGAAAAAGTCTATGTAAAATTCATTGAAGAGAGGCGTAAATTCATATTCGGAAGTTGTGCTGCTTGCACATTCTGCAAAACTTTGAGAAAATTTGAAGCCATCGCCCTTATGGTCTACATATTTTATGTATCAATATTTAAATCATAACTAATTTAAATATGATCTATAGTTTTGTAATTTTTAATTGAAAATATTTGTTTATATAATATTTTAAGTTTTTTATAATGCCATAGGCGAGATCGTAGAAAAAGTATAATGTTTAACTCGTTGAAATCATTTTTTTAAGCTTGCGTTTGGTAAGCTGTTCTCTCGCTTAAAAAAATGTTACTTTCGTCTCTCGTTACTCAATATACTATTTATTTATCGAGAACGAAAAGCGACATTTTAAAGGACGAGAAAGTTGTTTACGGCCGGGGATCAGCCGACGACGGAATTACTTACGAGGACATTTAAAACACTTTACGTTCGCGGTAAATAAAACGGTTTATTCCATTCTGCAAATTTAATGAATTTTAAATAAAAAGAAATTATTTTATTTCATACTGATGTCAAAAATGACATTTATATGTCGCAGAAATTATTCGTAAAAATTAAATAAGCGGTAACTAATATTTACATAGCGGTGAAAGTTTGTTACAAATAAAGTAATTTTTGACATCAGTATGACATAAATTTATATATTCGTGTTCCTGTGTAATAAAATGATTGTTTCCATTAGTAATAAAAACACGAATTTTAGAAATTTCGTTAATTTGTTATTTTTTAATTATTGTACATTACATGATAATGGTATCTCCACACAGAAGCTTCTTCAAATGTTTGAATTAATCTATCACAAATAATTTTCATGTAATATACAATAATTAAAAAATTAAAAGTTAATAAAAATCTCTAATATCTGTGTGTTTATTAGTAATGGATATGAACATGAATTTTTATGAAGTAAAGGCCGAATCAATTCAAAATTATGGTTTCTTCATTACTACATATTGTTTGTTTGTAGCTTAAAACTACGGCTATTCTATTTATTGTCCTTTTCCTTGTATTTAGCCTTCTTACCTTAAAAATACTAAACATTTATAACATAAAGCAAAATAAAATAAACCATCATGCATCAGAGTTATACGAGGTGCTCCGGAATGTGAGAAAAAAAAACACAATAAATTGTTCATACAACTTTTTCGCTACCATCTCCTTTAAAGTACTCTCCCTCCGCATGAATACTCCGAACACAGCGAGTCGTCCATAACTGCAAGCAGTGCTGGAAGTCTTCGCGTCTTAATGTATTCAACACTGCCAGCAATTCGGTCTGGATCTCCTCAATCGTCGCTTAACGGCGCATCTTGAGCTACAGTTTCAACTTCGGAAACAAGAAGAAGTCACCTCCAGTAGCAAGATCTGGGGAGAAGGGAGAGTGGGGTAGTACTACTTACAACAAGTGGCATGTAGGTTGGTGCCTTGTCGTGCACTAGAGACAGCCCGCTTGCGTCAAATGTTTCTTTAGTCGCCGAAGAACATCGCAACAAAATCGTCCATTAACTGTTTCACCAGGTGGTAGAAATTCTTTACGTACGATGCCATCAGCGTCAAAGAAGCAAATCAACATCGACTTGATATTGCTTCGAATTTTCTGTGGTGACGATGGCGTCTTCCACTGAATTTATAGCACGCTCTCTGCTCTTTCACATCAAACATTACAGTGTCACAGAATAACTCAAACATAACTCAACAAATACAAATACAAAAGTGTTTGTCACCACCTATCAATTCACCGTTTGACAAGCTGACTGAGTATAGATGTACCTCACACCATTTAGCACTATAGAGCAGTACTACCACACCTTCGAGCGCCACATTAAAATTCCGGGGATTTCTGGGGAGCACCTCGTAAGTGCAATTGTTAATCAAAACCTTTTAATAGCATAAAAGGTTTATCTTATTTCATGAGATTAAATTAAAATTTTCTAAAAGCTAATTGATCAAATTTAAAATATTTTAATAAAGGTGAATTAGCATAAATGAGAAGTCGACATGCGCAAAGTTCGAAACTGTCAGTACACTAAGTTATGAGGTAATATTAAAATCTTTAGAATCTCAGTTTTAAATAGAATTAAGGATTACGTACAACTTTATTTCCTTTCCGTAAAATACCATAAGATACCTCTGAACTTCAAGCTTTAAATTAGTCTTTAAACAAGAGTAATTTTCTTAAAATTATGCCCACTACAAGAAAAATATCTTACTGGATATATATAAAAACTACTTACTTTTCCATTTAAAAATTAAGCGAGAACCGTTTCCAAATTCCATTACTCCTCACTAAATACAATAACATAATTTTTGTCAGTTTAACGCTTTTGTTTTGGCGGTCTTATGATTTTAAAATATCTCAAAATTTATACTTTGAGGACATAAGAAGTATACTAATGTTTTACCTTAGAGGTGAAATAAAATTACGATCAAATTTTGAAGAAAATACTACTATAAACTCAAATAATATTGCGCGTATAGTTATCTTAATGATATCTGACTATCTTACAGATATGAAATTAATTCTGTTACCTTTAGTAATATTGTATATAGGCTTTCATTTTTAGCTTTTGGAATAAAAACAACATAACTTTGAAGGAATCATTTAGAAATAAATTGAAATATCTTAGATTAAATTATTTGAGATGGCTATAAAACCTATTCCACTGCGATCTTTCTAGATCTAGTGTGGTTTTGATGTCACGTTTGAATACTTTTTCTAGGCCTGTTCTTTTAATTAAGCATAGCAGCTTCTAGAGCGGTTCTTTTAGATATAGTTCCGCTTTAGAACATTGATATTCTACTTGCAGGAACCGCGTTCTTGTCAAACTTTCGCATTGTCATACTACATGAGTCGCGGTTTCCTCTAACTTTTGACAGAATGTGCATACTGTTTCTTCTGCCAACTCCATATTTTCTTTATTGAGCTTACGACGGCCTACTATTATCTTAATAAACTTTTTGTCTCTATTCAGTATGTCCGTTGTACTGTTTTATCTGCTTTTGATATGGGAAGGTCTTCCAAATTTCGCTAGATCTATTTTCAGCACACTTTTTCATGACTGATTTAATGAAGGTCCTATGAAGGCTGTACATAAGCTCTGTCGAGCCTATTCGTCAGCCTTATCATTAGACCTATGGCCCTTCGCGCGCATTGTGATCACTGAGCTAGTCTAGGACACACATACACACACACAATTTCATCAAATTAGATTTAACTTGGACTGAATTCAACAACACAATTACGCAATGCGGTTACTGCCACTCGAAATATTCTAGTATCTCTATTTAGGCTCACTTGGATCATTCGCCTTTATATCGTGCTTTTCTTGAGTCCATATATTTAGTTTTAGAGCAGTCAGTGTGCCAGATATAATTCGCCTAATCAGCTGGGTCTCTTTTCCACTTCCTCCTATCTGATGTAACTATTTTATATCTCTTATCAAAGTTGAATTTCTGAACCATGGCTTTACTTAGTTTCCCCTCAATGCGATTTGCTTTAAGTTCTTCTATTAACTTATATTGGTCAGTGGCATGAAGTTGGCCTATAGATGTTCGGCTTTACATTAGTCGTAGGCTACTGAACCAGTTTCTCGTTTTATCTATATAATCTAGGAGTTAGATCCATCCACATTAGGTAGATAGAGGACCCTGACCTTTTGCCATGCCGTGGGTATATATTCCCAAACCACACATGGTTCCAAGATTAGCGATACCTTAATGACATAAAAGGTACGTTAAAATTCCCTATGCTGAATGTCTCGTTTGGATTAGCAATCCTAGCTCTAAGATAACTAAAGCGTAAAAATCTGCAATAATTAGTTTCATTAATATCATATTATGTGTACGTAATTCGACAACTAGGTTGTCATCTTCAGTAGAAAACTCCATCAGTATTGAACATGGGCACAGTAAAGCTAACACACAAGTATTGTGGAACACTTTATTAGACGTCCACGTATACACAGAATTTTAAGAAGAGAATCAGAAATCTGGTATATATGTAATGTATAATGTACGGATAATGCTTTGTGACCGTATTTCAATACATTTACTCGAGAAAACGGTAAATGCTACAAGAAACTGCGTAAAAGTATTAAAAAATTTTTAAAATATCTGTTAGAAAGTGACTATCTATCTTTCGAATTCTAACGACGCCGCCACCGTTAGAACTCAATCGAAATGGTGCAGGCACCTGATTACAATACCTGTATTACATTTAAACACAAAGATATTGAACAATTAAATGCAGAGGCTTATCGCAATATAGCAAGTAATAAATTACTTATATCAGCATTAGTATTTTCAGTTAGATCTTAAATACAATTCTACAGAAGAATGCCAAAAATGTGTATTATTGCAAATATCCTGTTTCAACTAATATACCTTCTCATATTACATCTATTTCTTTTCTGTGTTTCATAAATAATGTCAGATAACAACCGGAAATATATGTTTAACATATAATGAGATGATTTAGCAACCATTAAGTTAATTACAATAATATCTGTAATGCATAATATGGTTGAAACGGACTATAGTTTTGTTACGAAGTATGGAGGTTACTACCTGTTTTCTTTGCCAAAAAAAAATTGTTTATTGATGTCCTTGTAGGTGTAAAACTGTTTTATATGGTCACAATGAGAGGATTCTTATTAATTATAGTACGTTCATGTTGTATTTAAAGTTGTATTTATGACATGTATATTTAAACTATAAACGTTACGTTTTATTCGAGCTAAATATAACTGCGAAAGCAAACACTTGAATATACAGGCTGGTCCAATAGGTATTGATAGTTTTTAGAGTATTGTTGCAGATATAGTAATGAAACCATTTTTATTACACATATAATGCAGGCTTTTCTAAACATTCTTGAAGTCGTGATTGAAATTCTCTATAACTCGTTGCAGCATTTCATGATTTATTGAGTAATGTTGGCTTTCAGAGCTAATAGCGTTCGATGCCTATTTTCGAGAGCTTTATCTTTTAAATTGCCCCATAGGAAAAAATCAAAACTGGTTAAATCTGGTGATATTGGCGGCCAATTGATATCACCCTTTCTCGATGCATGTCGTCCAGGAGACATGTTTCTTAGAGCAGCAATGTAAATTCGAGCCGAGTGACTTGTTGCTCCATCTTGCTGGAATCATAAGTCGTTATTTTCAATTCCCATTAGTTGCAATTCGGCAGGCAAACAAATATAAAGCATCTCCAGATGCCGCATTGTGCGGCCATCTTCTTCGAAAACGTATGAGGGTAGTATTCGGAATTCAGACACACTGCACCGGTTGCAGAGGTTGTTCGAGTTTGTTGGAGTTGTTTAACGGCGCAGTACCGAAAATTTTGTTTATCCACGTCTATATAAGTGAAAATGTGCCTCATCATTCAGCATTAAATGATTTAAAATATTTGGTTTAAATAGATTAAGAAATGTTTTACAAACTTGTATTCGTGCTAGTAAATCTTGCGGTAGAATTTTATGAACAATTTGAATTTTATACGAATAAAAAAACGGGAGAAATGCTGAACGAGTTCTAATCATAATCACGAAACCTGACAACCCAGAAAATTGTGTTGCGCGAAGGAATTCTACCACGCTTGAGAACAATATATTCACGCCGAAATTTCAATAAGAGACTGCAATCGGTGATACGCCTTAACGAAAAAGCTGCATTAATTCTCTGACCATCTAAACTGCATAAAAAAACGGAATCATTTAAGCAATTCACTATAACTCCCACTTTACTCAAATTCAAACAGTAGCATTTCATTAACTCTCAATACTAATTGCGCCACCCGTTATAATATTATTTAAAAACTGAACGAACCATCTCTTAAAACCTACAAATATTAAATATATAACGTTTATTTTACGTTTTCATTGATTAATTCCAATATATTCATATGTTAACATTAAGCTAGCCATGGTGATGATAACATAATAAATACAAAATTGATAATACGAAAGAAAATCAAATCAAATCAAATTGCTTGATATTAACTTTACTTATTTAATCCTAGCGTCTTTTTATCCTTCGAGTGTAAGGTCTGCTGGGTTAGTTACTGTGTAAGTTTACTCTTCCAAACCTCTCTTCACTCATCTCTATCCTCCACTTTGTGTCTTGTTTCCTGCCTTGTTTGTCTGTCGCAACGTTAACTTCCTTCCTCTAAGTTCTCGGCCGTTCTCTTTTCTCGTTTTTTTGTGTAGCATTGCGTCATCTACCCTTCTCACTATTCTTTTTTCTTTCATTGTGTGCTGCGACCTTCTTAACTATGAATAACATGTGAATAACTTTCTTGTTTTCAACTTTTCTTCGAAGACAGTTTTTCTTATTTTGTCCTTTTTCGCGTTTCTCTCTACATTTCTAAGAAATCTCATTTCATTTTTTTGAATTTATTTATACTTTCCATTTCTGAGTCAAGATAAAAATCAGAACTGCTACAAGGAGCAGCACCAATTTTATTTTTGACTCGGACTATTTTTGTCTTTATTTCTTTTGGAAATCGGCTGTTATTACTAGACTGCGGAACAGACGCTATCCTCCAGGCGCAGAGACATAGTCGGTTTCGCTTAATAATAAGATTGATGCAATATTCGCTCGTTGCCCTGATTTTAATGTCCTGAAAGGCTTTTGTAATAATGTTCAAAAAAATTTTTTTCTATGGTGTAACAAAGCATTCACTTTAATTATATAGGTGATATAGTTAATTTCAAGTTTATACTTTTTCAATATTTTGAATTTTTTCACTGTATAAAGTAAATGCATTTTGTGTATGTATATATACATACATATATATATATATATATATATATATATATATATATATATATATATAAGGTAAACTTAATAAGTCGGGGATTAAAGGTCTGGTTTACTTCAAAGTATATATATTTAAAACAACCCTACATGTTTCGGCAGTACGCCTTTGTCAAGGGAATACAAAATATAAGAGATTTATATTTTGTATTCCCTTGACAAAGGCGTACTGCCGAAACATGTAGGGTTGTTTTAAATATATATACTTTGAAGTAAACCAGACCTTTAATCGCCGACTTATTAAGTTTACCTTATCATATCAAGGTCACGAAGATATTATATTTATATATATATATATATATATATATATATATATATATTTACATCTTACAGTAGTTAGGTCCTCCTCATAGAAAACAGCAATAAATCATCCCCCAGAAAGACTGAATATATATATAATTTTATTCATGTATATAACATATTTCGTTATCCTAATAACGTATCTCACAAAAAAATTAATTTAAGATTTCTAATTTGCACAAGTTATCCTATCTTTACATCCTCCGACTATAGCACTGTATTTGTGTCATCTGGATATATACATGGTTAACAAATTCACTATCCTTGGGTCACCCAGATGTATAATTATGTTTTCGAATAACAAACTTGTGTTTTAAAAACTATTTATTTACACTTTTAACATTTATATTTAAATTTAACATAAAATATATAATATTATGTGAGTTTGACTACAATAGCACTCTGACAGTGATTCGGTAACAACTGATCTTCTTCTTAATCTTACAAAGTATATATGTTTTAAAAATTTCTATAATAAGTATCGGCACTCGTAGGTGGGTCTTTAGGGTAGAGGTTGTCGATGTTTGTAATACGATATGGAATTTTACCCTCTTGACCGAGAACGTAGATATTACACAGATAGGAGACTAAACATATGCGTCTCTGTATAATGTCATAATGGTTATTATAACTCTTCCCTCCTTAAGTCGAGAAATGAAGGTTCGCGAATTTCTCGTGTATTATTTATATTTGGTCACCTACATCCTTTTGATAACGGCCACGATGTTGATTTGGTATCATGAGGGTTCTGTTGTTGTTGCACTGACTTTCTTCTATGCTAACAGGCGTTGCATAGTGTGAATTATTCGATTCTTGCACATTTTTCTGATGTAATCCAGTAATCTGTGTTATTGAGTAAAAGGAAGGGTTCTGCGGGTATTGTCATAGTATTAAAGACAGGAGCAGAGTATAACTGGAAATATTTGTATGGGACAGCAACGATAGGTGTATGGATTTTGAACAGCTTTGGCTGTAACCATCACTTGAGTTGAAAACAGTAAAAGCTGTCTCTATGTTGTTGATTAAATTTTGGATAAAATATAATTGTATCATTAAACGGTAAATGACAGTAAATGAGAAAGCTTACTACAACATTTTGATGAATTAGACTTTCTATAAAATATTTTAATTTGTTTTCAACGTCTCAAAGCTATTATGGTATATTTTACTAACTCTTTCAATATGTTTTTTTTTGTTTTGGTCACACATGGTGTTATACAATTTTTCATTATTTTTATACAAATTTATGAATTGAGAGTCAATATTGATTTAGCTATCAGAGGTAAGGTACCAAATAGGCATTATGAGTGTTAGCATGAACGTTGGTCAGACCCGTGTCCATCGTTATCTGGACCAAAACGTTGAGGTTTCAACAACGATTGATGATAAACTTTGGAATTTATTTTGATTTTATTATCATCTACAACAGTAGGGTCTATAGCAGTAATAAAAGGTGGAGTGCTTTTTTTCGATTCAGTAAACCTTGTTTGTTTACGGTGGAGAGGTTCATTTATATTAATAACGGGTTTTCTTGTTGTTTATCTATTAGTTTATTATGAATTATTGTATTAAGAATACTTAAATTTTCGGAGTGGTTTTGAATGTACTGTGTGATTTTGTTTTCCTTATTTAATTCGAACGGGTTCTTATAATCGAGTTTTCCTCTAATGACTTGGAAGGGTGTATAGTTTGTAGCATTATGTACGCTGTTATTATAATGGAGTACAGCATAATTCATAAGGTTTGACACGGTTTCTCGTTTCTTTTGTTCTTTTAAGATCCTAAGGCTTTCAGCTAGAGTGGAATGAAGGCGTTCTACTGGACTGTTGCTGTTAGGATTATAGATTGTTGTATAATGCAACTGAATTTCATGTATTTTGCAAAATTCTTGAATAACATCATTTTTGAATTCGGTACCATTATCACATGTTATTTTTCGTGGAAGACCGAAATGACTTATGAATAATATGAGTTTATTGGTGGTTTCTATGGAATTTGGGCTTTGTAAAGGGTAAGCTTTGTCCAAATTTTGAGAAGCTGTCAACAATTGTAATAAAACATTGTCCCAAGAATTTGTAGGTATCTATGTATATGTGATCGAACGGTTCATGCCCTAAAGGTGTTGGTTTGAAAACGAATTTGGTTGGATGACGTTCATATTTGAATCTTTGACAAATGTCACATACGTTTATATACCTTTTGACATCTTTATCCAAACTAGGCCAGTAACATGATTGTTTGATCGCTTTGATATTTTCTTGAATGCCGCGATGACATGTTTTGGTTTCATGATATAATTTTAATTTTAATCTGCGTTCTTCTTCGTCAAATATATCTGTTACAAAGCTATTTGAAATTAGGTGGAAGGCTTTATTTTTGAAAAACTCTTGTATTATTTTTATAAGAGGTGTTTCTAATTCTTTATGTGTGAAATATATGCAATATAGTTTTTTCGGTTCCAAATAATCTTTTATGACATTTAGGAGATCATTTTCTATGTTGTTGACAGAAATTTTAAAATAGAATCGATTATTATCAAAGACTTTTATTTTATTGACTTTTATATTTCGTTCACTTTTTGTTTTATTCAGAGATATTACAATTTGATTTGCGAACGTGTTTAGATTTTTCTCCGTATAAGGAATTTCCATAACAGGGTTTTCTACGCTAGTGTGAATGGTATCGTTTTCCTAAAAATCTGGCTTTAGAGGTACGTCTTGTAAAATTGTTACTCTAGATGTGGTAGGTGAAGGATTTAGAGTTTGATATTTCCTATATTCGTCGGACAAGATTTTGTCAATATCGTCAATATCCGTGGGAATGATATAATGGGGACCTAATTGTGAGAGTTCATTCAGAATATCTTCGAAGTCTCCAGGATTCGCAATGATTGAAGCGAAAGGCGTTAGAAAATCTCTATTAATTTCAAAAATTTGTGTGTCATTTGCAGTATTTGTAATTTCTAATTTTACTAATCCATTCTTTATACTTAATAAACTTTCTGGAATAACAATTGTGTTTTGCTCATTTTTTAATTCGGGTATCGAAATCTCGTGGTCAGGAAGATTTGTTTTAATTTCTTTTACAATGGAGGACAGCGGGGGTATTTCAATTTTCTGTGTTTCAAAGTGACTTCTATATTGTAGAGGGATTGCAATATAGTCGTTAAATAGAAGTTTATTTTTGAAATCAATATTTAAATTTAATTTTCTCAGATCACGGGTACCTATTATTCCACCAAAATAATCATGAAAATTGAATAAAACGAATTCTTAATCACCTTTTGAGGAATTAAATTCTTTGAATGCAGGGATACGCGCTTTGAATTGAGCTTTGCATGAACCGGCACATGTAATAATAGGTGTGTCTGTTTTAAATATCGTATCGGCAAAATACTTTTCTGCTATATACGGTCTCATTAGCGATGGGTGACAACCGGTATCTATTAATAGCTTCATGGGCGGTTCATTAATTTGAATAAATGGTAAATAATTTGGAGAAATATTATTGAGGTCTATGTGCCCTGATGTGTCGCGCCTGTGAAAATTTTGATGTTGTTCTGTATTGGGATGATAGTCAATTTCAGAGGTTGATTCATAAGAGGGATGGTTATTTTCGCTGAAATGACTAGGATCATAAGAATGATTATATCCATAGGTATCATAAAGATTACTTTCAGAATAATCGGAATGTAAATTGTTGGGAATACTATGAGATGTCTGATAATAATATTGAGAATTTTCATCATGACTGTAGCACCCTCTATAATCATAATTATTTTGACTTTCGTGTTCAATATTTGTGAGTTCTTCTGAAATAAAGTTTCTAGCTCCTCGATTTTGAAAGATGTTATTTTTATTATTGGTACTTTGATTTGTACGGACAGATGGAATTCGTGACGTTGTTGACATTGGTTCGGGTCTATAATTAGGTTGATAAGAATTTTGTGGTGTAAATACGTTCTTTGGTTTGCCAAAAACTTGCGAATTCGTAAAATATTTTTGCTGCATTTGTGGTTTAGGCTGTATATTAAAGGGTTGACTGGGGAAATACGAAGGGTTTTGTTGTGTTTGCCATGGTGGATTCTGATGAAAGAAGTTTGAATTGTTTCCTCGATTGATATGAACCGGTGGTCTAACTGATGCACTGTTATGTGTATTAAAAACAGGCATTGGTTTAAAATGAGAATTGAACGGTATGACTGGTTTTGGATTAATTGGATTTCTGCTCTTGTTTATATCCTGTAACGAATTTATTCGCTGAGTATTATAAAAGTGTCGAAAGACAATATCAGTGACTTCCGTTAAGGTCTTTGGTTCTTTTAATTCAATTTTTGTTCGTAATGGCGGTGTTTTTTAAAGTGTTTTCATGAGCGTAGATAGAAGCGGGGTTTTTATAATGTATTTTATTTATTAGTTTATATTTCGTAAGATAATAAAAGTGCTGTGAGTAAGTTTCTTGTTTTCATAGTTTTAACTGTTAATTACATCGTAATTTTTGTGATAGATCCTGTTTAATATCGTTTGATTGAATCTATTTCTACCAATTATTTCGACGTAAGTGTGCATTGAATTTCGTTCAGTTTCAATAACTTACGCACACATTTTTAATTTTCATTTATTTTGATCTAGGGCATTGTTTAAGTTACTTTTTCAAGACATGACATGGAAGAATGTCGAGAACGGCATTGTAAAACAATGGCGAGTTGGATTGACGATCATACTGATTGTATGTCCATTGTCAGTGATTCCGAAATTTATTACAAAATCCGTAAAATATCGTCAAAAATTCGTCACTTAGGATCGCAAACACATCTGAACTCTGTAAAACTTTTATGGCGGCTAATATTCCATTAAATAAACTTAGCAATCCCACTTTAAAAATATTTCTTCAAAAATATACTGGTCGAAATGTTCCTGATGAATCAACTTTACGCAAATATTATGTTTCTAGGTGCTATACGAGAACAGTAGAACGCATTAGAAGCCATCTTTTAAATTAATACATATGGATAAGCGCCGAAGAAACGGTGGATATATTAGGACGCTGTGTGGTAAATGTTGTAGCTGGTGTACTACATCCAACTATTCCCTATAACTCATATGTAATAGCAACAAGTGTTATAAATAGAGTTGATGCGGAAACAGTTGCTGAAACCATTAAGGAGAATATGCAAAAAATGCTTCATTCGGACGCCACGTACAAAGAAAAGATACTTTTATTTGTCAGTGATAGTGCTGCGTATATGTTAAAAACAGGCAGACTATTGAAGGAAACATATTCTAATATGCTGCATATTACTTGTATAGCACATGCTCTCCACAGAATCTGTGAATATATCAGAGACACTTTTCCGGAAGTTGATAGACTCGTATCAGCGTTTAAAAAAGTTTTCAGAAGAGCACCATTGAGAGTAGCTCTTTTCAGGAAAAATTTCCATCTCTGTCACTTCCTCCCACTCCAGTAATATCTAGATGGGGAACATGGCTGGAAGCTACTAGTTATTATGCTGAGAATTTCGATAGTCTAAAACATTTCGTAACACTGCTAAAGGAGGATGCTAGAAGTATTGGTGAGTGCAAGGAGCTCACACAAATCCCAAATTTAAAAAATCAGTTGTACTTTCTTCACGAACACTTTGGAAAATTTCCAAAGCTAATCACTTATTTTGAAAATCGAAATCTCAAATTAAATGACGGATTAACCACATTAGATGTGGCTGTTAATAATTTGAAAAGTATTCCAAGTGACTTCGGATGTGGCCTTCGGCAAAAGTTTGAAGCAATTCTTAATAGAAATCCAGATTTAATTACATTGCAGCAATTATGTATGGAGACAATTCCACAAAATCTAACGGCTAAATATGAAGAAATAAAAGAATATTTCCAGTATGCACCTATAACCAGTTGCGATGTAGAAAGGACGTTTTCTATTTATAAGGATGTACTTAATTCAAAGAGAACAAAATTGACAGAAGAAAACCTTGAGAAACTATTGCTAGTCAATATTAATACTCCTTTACTCAACTTGAACGACAAAATGAACAAATAAAAATGTTCCAATTATAGAAATAAAATTAAAAACTTTAAAAATACATCATTATCATGCGGATCATGTACCAAAACATATATTGGACAGACAGGTAGAACGTTTAAAAAACGAATCCAAGACCACTATCATTCTTATATCAATAAGAAAACTGACTCAACCTACTCTAATCATTTAATACAATTCGATATCATACATGTAGAAAATAAAGGTAGAAAACTAAATTGTTTAGAGTCTTTAGAAATTAATAAACTTAAAAACTCAGAAATGTTACTAAACGATAAATTAGACTTGAATTCATCCCCACTGTTAAATCTGTTCACCCATTGAAATATTGTTTCTTAGTTGCTTATACTATATTTTTATACTTAAACCTCACACAAGTAGGACATGGTATAGTTTTCAAAAAGCAAAATATAAATGTAATAGTTCCTAGAATTTTAACTTGGGTCAACTACCTGATTAACGCTGTATCTTGTATGTATCTTTAGTCTTAAGTTGAATTTGAAGAAGCTACTGTGTTAGCGAAACAGCTGTCATTATTTTATTAATAAAGTGTAAATCTAAAACATCTTATGTGTTTTTTATTTATTTGAAATACATATGTATTTCGTAATTTTATAGATCACCACCCGTTTGTTTTCCAATTATATAAATAAAATTAAAAAATTTATAAATACAACTTTTCAACAAATAAATATGTATTTCGTTATTTTATAGATCACCACCCGTTCGTTTTCCAATTATATAAATAAAATTAAATATTTTAGAAATGCAGCCTTTCGCCAGTACTGCACTGGGTGGTAAGCGTGTCCGTTCTCTACTTATTATAAACATTTTTTAAGACATATATACTTTGTAAGATTAAGAAGAAGATCAGTTGTTACCGAATCACTGTCAGAGTGCTATTGTAGTCAAACTCACATAATATTATATATTTTATGTTAAATTTAAATATTAATGTTAAAAGTGTAAATAAATAGTTTTTAAAACACAAGTTTGTTATTCGAAAACGTAATTAAGGCCAGTAAATAAAACCTATTCGAATTATCTTTTCCCATGTCCCTCCATATGTTTAGGGTGTTTAGATAATACATTTTTTTACAGTGCCTTAGTATAACACTGCCGGTTCTAGATTGTGGAAGTGTGTTTATAATTTACTTTTTGTTTATAGTAAAGTGCAAAATAAAATAGGTAGGTATGTACTAAGTGTCTATTAAATTATTAGATAACCAGATAATGTTCAATAAAAACAGCATATTAAGAGCCTTACTACATTAGCATCTTATTATGCACCAAAATGCAAATTTGCTGAACCTATATAATTTATATATTACTTGTTAGTACAGTCAGTTTACAGTTTAACAAACTTAGATTAGAAGAAATTGTGTGTACATCTCGTGAATTACAATATGAATATATTTAATATTCGCCAAATAATCTCCCTACAACTTCCCGCCAATTTTTTAATGTAGTAATGTAATTACATCAGAATAAATTATTGGAGACAAATATATTAAAATCCAAAAAATTTATTCTTTTTGTTTTCCTAATGAAATACATTTTTCATGACTGTTAATATTTGTATCGTATTTATATGTGTAATTATTCATAATGCAACGTTTTCTTTAATATTGAAAAACAAAAGCCGTAGAAGAGTATTTTCAATAAAAAATTTCAAAACGTAAAATATTTTTTCATAAATAATTATTTATTTTAATAAAGTCTTTTTATATAATCTACATAATAGATATTTAATAGTTAGTAACCCCCCCCCCCATAATTTGTGCCTTATTTTATAAATGTACGTATCTATTCGTAATATTGAATACATTTCTGACGATGCCACTGTAGTGGGCGAAACAATTGTCAAGTTTTTATATACATTACCTAGTTAATGTCAGAATTAATTTCGGTTAAGTTTATTAGATAGGCCTATGAATGGCCTATATTATCATTAATAATAACGTCCTGTTGAAAAAGAAATACAAATATAAATGCTGATATTTAACTAAATTAGGATTTTTTTAAATTAAACACACACATATACTTTATTTTTTTGTATTTGAACAGAACTATTGAATATTATTTATATATCTTTTGGCGCGAAAATAAATCCCTAAAAGATACTGCCAAGTGTAATAAGTCTCAAATTCTGACGCTTTGACAATGCAATACAGATGTCTATTTTACTTGTATTTTATTTTTTAGGATGAATCAACACACTTTTGAGTTTCCATCGGAATATGTACGTAGATATACTGCAAATATTTTAACTGTTTGTTAACCTGTATTTCTTTACAGTATAGTATTTGCTCTTCTAACTACAATAAGAAACGAGACAGTAGATGGTTTTGCAATAAACCTCTTTCACCACAGAGTACATATTCTGACCAAGACAAAAGTATTACGTCAACTGGTGATTTATTACAAAATGTATCGGAAGAATTAATTGTTTCGGATGGCGAATCTTCGATTACGGACACTGTAGCAGATTCTGATTATAATCCTTCGGGAAGTGGTCGTTCTTATGTAGGTTTAATTTTATCGCTTTTATGAGATTATTGTTAATTTATGAATATTTTTTTAGGAAACATCTTCAACTTCTCCTCAAATATTCTGTTCGTCCGATGATCTCTCTTTCCATGAAAGTTTAGACGATGACTAAAATAACGAACTTGTTTCTCAAAGCTTTGCAACGATAATGCCTCTGGATAACAATGACGAATATTTGACTTCTAAAAGCACTGACAATAACGTAAATAAGGTTCACTCTAGCTCTAAGAAGACAGTCTCTTGTTATTATTGTGAATCACACGTACAGCATTTTCCTAGGTATTTATTTAGGAACCACAAAAGTGAACTAGAAGTTCAGAAGATTTTAGCATTGCCCTCTCTTAGTAAGGAAAGAAGAAGCTTGCTTTATTCTCTAAGAAAGAAAGGCAATTATCTAACTAGCAATGACGTAACCAAACCAGTTAGAAAAGGTGCAGAGACTACTAAATACCTACCATGCACATATTGCTTAGGTTTTTATTCTGCCAAGAATCTATGGCGGCATCGTAGGCAATGTAATGCAAATCCAGCAAAAGGAAAATCTACAAAAAATTCTCAAGCCGATGCTCAAAATTTTTTATTGCGTCATTTAAGAGTTGACGATCACTTAAAAATGGACGTTTTTCCTCGCATGAGAGCTGATGAAATTTCTCTCATTGCTAAAAAGGATCCACTTATATGTGCATTTGCTTCAAGATACTTGAAAATTCATAGAGAAAAGCATTTTATTCTGGTCGCCTCAAGGAAAATGAGAGAATTGTCTAGACTTCTTATTGAGTAAAAAAAATAAATTCGTCTATTAAAGATCTCTTCAATGCTCTTAAACCTGAATATTATGATGTTTTAGTTTCTGCGACAAAAGCTGCTTCAAAATACGATATTCAAAATCAGTGCTATCAAGCTCCCACATTTGTTTTGAATATGGGTACAACTTTAAAACAGTGTTGTGATATAGCACTTGTACAGGTACTAAAGAAATCTCAAACACTTCCAAATATAGAGTCAGCAAGTACTGAAGCTGAATTAAAAACATTAATTCAATTAATACAAGGCAACTGGAAATTCGATATGTCCAGTCAAGCAGCAAGCGATTTGAGTCTCCAAAAGTGGAACAAAATAAGTATTGTGCCGCTTGCTAGCGATATTAAATTAATGAAAGAGTGTCTCATTAGAAAAGCTAATGCCTCTTTATCAGTATTGAAAGAAAGCCCTCAAAATAAAGAAGCATATACTATTTTGTTAGAAACTATATACTGTCGGTTATTATTGTTGAACAGAAGACGTCGTGGCGAACTTCAGAGACTTTTGATTAGTACCTATACATCTGCAATTCGAAATAAAAACATACAAGCTTATGAAGAATTTTCAGAAGTTATTTCTGAAACGGAAAGAATTTGAATGAACAGCTTCAGAACAATTGTCATAAAAGGTAAGAGAGGACGGGGTGTGCCAGTTCTAATAAGTAGAGATGTTCAAGAGCATTTAGACATGATTTTAAAATGTAGAGAACAAATGTCTGAAATACCAAATAACTACGTATTTGGAAACCAAAGTTTAGGTGAAGCAATTGTTGGCTATAAGGTACTGCGAAAATATGCCACATTTTGTTAAGCCAAAAGTCCAGATGCTCTTACTTGCACCCGACTTAGGAAGCACTTAGCCACCCTGACACAGTTATTCAATATGACTGAAAATGATATGGAACAACTGGCATCATTTATGGGTCACACATTAGGAATTCATCGAACATCTTACAGACTTCCTGATGATGTTTACCAAACAGCAAAAATATCAAAGCTGCTTATTCTTATGGAAAAAGGTAAAGCTGGCCAATTTAAAGGGAAAAATTTGGACGAAATTAATTTGAATTTGGATGAAAATTTAATGGAACAAACTGTTAGTGGTTTAGACGAGAAAGTAGTTTTGTTACAAGAAGATGAGGCTATAGACGAACATGAAATGAATACATCCATTGAACCACGAAAGGAAATAAAAAAAACGTTGACGAGACCGAAGAGAGTACTTGTTCCTTGGACAGAAAACCAAAAAAAGGTAGTTACTAACTATTTAAAATCCCATATTAAAGAAAAACGACCTCCAAAGAAAAGTGGATGCGAAGATCTAATTTCAAGCTAGCCTGAATTATTGCAAAATAAAAATTGGCTAAAAATAAAAGTTTTTGTGCAGAACAAATACAGACTCAATAACAAATAATTCCTCAGTTACTTGTGCTATTTTACTTATGTTTTGCTTAAAATTATTCTATAAAATAATGTTGTATATAGCTTCAGTCCGACAAAAATAATTTTTATACAAACGTGTTTATATGTAATAATAAATAAAGATTTCTAAAACTGTAAAATTTTTTTTAGATGATCTCTCTATAGAATTCTTACAGAATTCTTGAAGAAGCATAACATACTATCCGACTGCCAACGTGGTTTTTGAAATGGTAAATCTATTTTTTCAGCCGTTATGCAATTCTATAACACAGTGCTGCACGCCTTCAAAAGTAAGGTATACCCCATAGGCATATTCTGTAATATAAGCCTTCGACTGCGTGGATCACGATATTCTAATGTCAAAATTAAACTCTTATGGTATTAGAGGAGTAGCAGCTTCTTGGCTGGAATAGTACTTACTAAATCACCAACAATGCGTTGAAATACCAGTCAATGGCGATCATGCTGTTGATTGGGTTAGATCTCAGCAGACGGACTTGCGTCTTGGTGTGCCCCAAGGTTCTGCCCTGGGACCAATTCTGTTTTCGTTATACATAAAAGACCTTTCGGTTTACTTTCAAAGTATAGTGACGAATGCTGACGATACTTCTATTATCATTTCGGATAACGAACGCGACATTCAAAAGCGTCTGATTGTTTAAAAATTCGTAGTGCTAAGTTTAACTCAAACAAATCTTTTTTAAATACAAGTAAAACTAACTTTCTTGTTTTCCACCCTTGACAGACGACTCTAGATAGATATTATAAACAATACAGATCTCCCTCGCCCGGATTCTGTCAATTTCCTAGGTCTAGAAATAGAAGAATACTTAACTTGGAAGAGAACATGTAAAAGAATTGTTTTGAACATGAACCAAAAAAGTTTCCTTATTCGTAGTCTATCTGGCGCATTGGGTATAGATACGCTGAAGAAAGTTTATTGCAGTGAAATCAAATCTGGGCTGAGATACGGAATAATATTTCGGAGAGCTTCTTCGATTGTATGTATGGAGAGGGTACTAATGCTGTATGTATTTTTTGTAGGCGAAATAAATAAAGTGTATTGTATTGTATTGTATTTCAAAGCATCTTCTGATTCTCACATCCTAATCTTTAATTTATCTCCATTTTCCATTTTTAGTATTAAAAAAATAATTGATTACAGATTTTTGAACTTACTATACTTACTAAATGGTTTTATAAGCAACGAAAAATCAAAGTAAATAACAAGTTGATAATAGGTAAATAATTAAATAATACACTAATAATAGATAAGTCAGGAAAAGTTCTCTTTAAAATATATGATTGTTTCGGCCTTTACTTGATGAAATTCCATTATAACTATTAAGATAAAATAAAACAAATTTGATGAATTTCACTTTTTAATTATCACTGTAACGAGTCGTTTCGCACCAACCTGGGCTTCGTCAGACATATAACTAACTTATTTACAAAATATGTTTTATATTAAACACAAGTAAACGGTAACAAGCAAAAACACATGTTTTATTTAAAAAAAAAAATAGTCAGAGGGATGGGTGCTTTTTATTACGGGATGTCTATACAAAACTTTCGCTACGGTTTATAAAAAAAAAAATGTACTGTTCTTAAGTAATAAAACTAGAGGTTTACATTATATTACAGGGACAAAGAATTCTATGGAAAAATACAAAAATACTATACAATATGTAACTGTCTGCAAATCAAATAAATAGATTAAGTAAGGGTGAATTATTTGTTTCTAATTGATCATTTAAGATCTTGTCAGTTTTCTTTATTTTATTGATTTCAAGTGACTCTAATAAATTAAGTGTTTTGCCCTTATTTTCTATATGTAATATTTTAAATTCTTTGTTAAAATTGTGGTTCGTTGAATTGATATGAGACGCATATGAAGAGTCACTTTTATTATTTCTAAATGAAGAAAAATGTTCTTTGACGCGTACTTCAAACGATCTGCCTATCTGTCCGATATATGTCATAGGGCAACTACCGCAGGTTAACTCATAGACCCCTGACTTTTTATTGTTGTTTGTTAAATCCTTATTGTTTTTTATAAATTTGGATAAATTGTTATTAGTTTTATACGCTGTATTAATGTCAAACTTTCTTAAATATTTACAAATTTTTGTGCTTGAAGAGCCTATAAACGTGATCATTTTAAATTTTTGGGTGCTTTTATTTAATATTGGATAAACTTGTGATATGGCTTTTGTACGGAGTTTTTTATTTAAAATGTTATCTATTATATTACTTTTATAACCATTGTTGATAGCTATTTGTCTAATTAAATTTAACTCTTTCTCGAAATTTGTTTGGTTCAAAGAAGTATTTATTAATCTATGTATAAGACTGTGATAAGCCGCTAATTTGTGTTGTATCGGATGGCAAGAAGTGTTATGTATAGTAATATCTGTAGTTGACGGTTTGTGGTAAATAGCAAAGTTACATTTATTGTTAATTCTAGTAATCGTTAAATCGAGAAAGTTAATACTATTATTTGTTTCCTGTTCCATTGTAAACTTAATATTTTGATGCAATGTATTAATATAATCAAATAATAAATTTAATTGTCTATTTGTTCCTATGAAACCTAGTAATATGTCATCTACGTATCTATACCAAAATAATACATTTTGAAAAAGAGGATTTTTTGAAATAGAATTTTCAAGATGATCCATAAAAATCTCAGCTAATAACGGAGTTAGGGGATTACCCATGATTAAACCTTCTTTGCAAGTGTATATGTTTTCATTAAATTGAAAGTAATTTTGTTCTATGCATAAGTTTAGTAGATCAAGAATTTCATTAATAATTAACGGATTTACATTATTTTTATGGAGCAGATCTTTTACTAAAATAACCGTTTTTTCTGGAGGGATACTAGGGAATAAATTTTGAACGTCGAAGGAAATAAGTTTTGTGTTAGACGTTAAAGTAACGTCTTTGATTTTGTTTATTAGTGCATATGAGTTTTTTACGCTTAATTTAGGTTTAAAACCTGTATATTTAATAATTATATCTATAAGCCTTTTCGAGAGTTTGTAGGACGGAGCTCTCACATATGAAACAACCGGACGAATCGGGTGCTATTCTTTATGTAATTTAATAAGGGAATATAATTTTGGCGGTTGAGGGTTCATAATAATGAAACTATTTTGTTCCTTTTCACTAAAAAGATTAGCAGAATTTCTTATAACTGTTTTTAGAGTGTGTTGAAATTTTTTGTAGGATCTCTCTTAATTATTTTAAATTTATTCATTACTAAAAACTCATTCGATTTATTCAAATAATCTGCTCTGTTCATTGCTACAACCGTTTTCCCTTTATCCGCTCGAGTAAAAACTATCGTATTATGAGTAGATTTATTCTCTATAGATTTGATAATCTTAAGTTCCCTATTCTGATTTATGTTTTCGTTTTCCCGTTTAAGGATGTTTGATGCAGCAAATTTATTGGACAAATTATTAGAGGTATCTGTTAATGCGATTTCCGTCTCTACAGCTAAATAATCTAACCTATTACTTGTAATTTCAGGTCTTACATTATAATTAAAACCTTTTTCTAATAATGATTTTTCTTCTATTGTGAAATTACTGTCACTTAGATTTTCAAATCTACTAAAGAATTTGTGCTCACTGACTTTATTTTTTATACTATTATTACTAGGTTTTTCTATAACGAGTGAATTTAGTTTTCTTTTTTGTTTCACATACTTATTGTAAATTATTGTATTAATTTGTGTTCTAATTCTTGAATCTAACAAGTCAAATTCTATATTTGTAAGTCTATAAGTTAACTCTGCATGTATTACCTTTTGATAAATATTGTAAACATCCCGTTTCGAGTATTGTATTTTTCTATCCTTTTTCAACCAGATTTTCATTCCTATTTTGCGTCCTTCTCGAGCTGCAAGACTTCTATTGTTGGTTTTTAGTTGAATATACTTAGGGGATACTTTATTCCTCAAACATGCATTTAAAAACCATATATTGCCCAGGTTGGTGCGAAACGACTCGTTACAGTGATAATTAAAAAGTGAAATTCATAAAATTTGTTTTATTTTATCTTAAAAGTTCTCTTTCCTCAACTTTTCCTCGACGTAGATTTTTCAGTAACAATTATCTGTTTTACGTTTAGTAAATTGTGGAATCCTATCGCCAGAAAAAGAAATTACATCTTGTATTTTTAAACTATTATATTACCTTTTCTTTTAATCTTTACTTATCATTTTGTCGTTCACTTGTTCTACTCTCATAATAAAATAGTAGAAATAAATGTTACGTTTCATTAATTTTATACCGTAACGATACTTTCAAACCAAATAAAAAGGTGCACTAGAATGTGCGCATAAAGCAATACGAATTCAATGTATTATCGTAAATCTCAACCTACCGGCTTTGTGTTTGGCATCCTATTAAATTAATTTCGATTTCCGCGGTAAATTAATTCCATGACGACCGTGAAAATGATTTACCTATTTCTAAATGATTCCCAAAAATTTACTGAATACACTAGTTTCAGGATTATAGTTAACCGACATCATCGATGGACATTATTCTTAAAAGAAACCATTTAATTACCTTACACTACCAGTCGTGGAACAATAATAATATATTTTATTCGCTGTAGACGACATAAAATAATATTAGCTTTGTCTAAAAGAACAATATTAAAGTATACATGTACGCATTTAAACATTAGTGGTTCAAAATTAGGAAAACTAATAAAAGCAGCCATCTAGTAAATCCCTTGAATTTTGCTCAACGTTCAAAAAATGATTGATTACCTTTGTACTGAAATACGTAAAATTTTGACCTTCTAGTAGACATTATTGAGAATATAATATTATATTTACTAATAATGAGCGATTTTTAGTTACAAAGAACATAATAAATTCATACATATATACAGTATACGACAAAACTATTCATACCCTTACGTTCAAAGAGAAGCACTGTTAAAAAAATAAGTTTTTGGTTAAATTTATGGATTCACTTCTACGTAAATTAGGATAACTAAATTAAATATTTGATTGGTAAAAGTAAGAAATAAATAAATTAATAATTCTCTGGGTGAAACACATGCCCTCGCAACTTTCTAAAAAGTAGTCATACCGTACATAGTTATTTAATTAAATTTAACTGAAAAGTCTTCATACTTAGTAGATTTTGTATCTTAATATTTCGTAAGATTGCACTGCGCATTTATCGCTGTTTGAAGTGGTCGTGGAACATTATCACCCTAATTTCTTAATTCATGCAGAAACACTTAAGCGCTCGCAAAGGTCTCGAAGAATTTAATTTTTCTTGAGAACTATCAATTTTGTCATCCAAATAGTTCCATAAATTCTTTATTGGATGAATGTCCGGATACCAACCAACCTTACTGATGTGCTTGATCATTATTCTGTTGAAAGATAAAATTATCCGCAAGCTCTAGTTTTTCAAAAGAAGTTGTCTTGGAAAAAGTTAACATACTTTGCTTCTGTTAATTTCTCACCAATTAGGACAAAACATCTCCAAACCATAAGTTCCGTCCAACGTGATTGACGATCGTTTAAATTATTTTCTCTAGAGATTTATCGGGATGTTTCCATACTATTTCTAAATCAAATTTATTCTCGTAGGTTTAGATTACATTTTTTTTTAATTTAAAGGTTTTAAAATATTTTTTTTCCGAATTTTAAACGACGCTTTCTGTTCTTGGTGGAAATGAAAAGTTTTCTGAACATAAAGGAACTGTAGCTCTTCTAATTCTTCTTTGAAAAGTTATTTCCGAAATATTGATCTTCAACTATTATTTAATGCTTCGAACTGAAATACTTCGTACTTTCTTCACTTCCCTTATTATTCGTGCGTCATCTCTGGAATATATTTTTTGGCCGACCTGCTATATATTTGATACTTTGCTTTCGCTATTTTAAATTTTTTGTTTGTGATGCAGCCTTTTGTTTTTTTTTATATTTTTAGTAAATTTTGTTATACGAGGGTGGTTCGGAAACTACGTGGCCTAACAAGGAAAGCTAAAATAAAACATTTTATTTTTCAATACAGTCAGTCTCTGCTACATTTTTACAATTTCGCTATTTTGAATTTTTTGTTGTTGTAGCCTGTTGTTTTTTTTTATATTTTTGGGCAATTTTGTTATGCAAAAGTGGTTCGAAAACTACAAGACCTAACAAATATAGGAAACTACGTAGCCTTCATTGTAGGCCAATGAAACCAAGTCCTCGTAATAGCTATTTAGAGCAGCGATTACCTCGAAATTAGACGAAAATCTCTTACCGCGGGCCATTTTTCGGGTTTGTAAATAGACGATAATTACTGGGAGCCAAATCTGGGAATGGGCGAATAAGGCACTAATTCAAACCCCAATTAGTGAATTTTTGCTATTATAATCGCAGACTTGTGGACAGGTACATTATTCTAGTAGAAAAGTACTTTCTTCTTTGCCAAATGAGGCATTTCTCTTAGTCTTAGTCTTCGTCGCTTAATTGTTGCAATAAATTGGCATAATACTCCCCATTTATTGGTTCCCGTTTTCTAAGTAGTCGACCAAGATAATTCCATGAGAATACAAAAAAAAACAGTTACCATAATCTTTCCTGCTGACAAAACCGTTTTTGCCTTCTTTGGTGTCGGATAACCTTTTTTATCCATTGTTTAGATTGTTCTTTGGTTTCGGGAGTGTAATGGTGGACCCAGGCTTCATTGACAGTAATGAAACGGCATACAAAGTCCTTCTGATTGGAACGAAAACGTGCCAATTCTTGCTTCGGTGTGAGTAATCGCGGCGCCCAACACGCCGAGCCGGATATTCTTTCATTTCCGATTTTTCAGTTAAAATTCTGTGCACATGTCATTTGAGATACCTGCAATGTCTTCTATCTCGCTCACTTTTACTCAACGGTCATCTAAGGCGATACGGTGAACTTTTTCAATCATGTCCGTAACAGTTTTTGGATGTTCACTACAGAGTTCATTATTTGTGCTGATACGACTACGCTTAGATTTAGCAACCCAGTTTTTAACCATTAAAAACGAAGGAGCGGATGCTAATAGTGTTGAATCCACTTCTGCCTTGATTTCGGTTGGCGTTAAGCCTGTCAAATGAAAGTACTTTATCACTGCTCTCAACTCAATATTTTCCATTATTACAAAATCGAACGAGATGTTCACTTTGGCGTACTATCAAAAGTAAACTAATGGACAAATCGCTCTGTACTGTCATATTTAACCTATTTAAGGATGATTCCAAATAACGATAAAGAAAATTCCTACAAATTTGTACCATCTCTGTGTTAACCCACGTAGTTTCCAAGCAATACTCGTAACCTAAAACATTTTATAATATTCAGCGATTTGTTATCTCAAATATATTCAAGTTTCTGTTTTATAAGCACATGTGTAAATATAAAATTAGAGGTTCAAAAAACCAGTATATACTTTAACCCAAAATTATATTGTAGCACGAATATTTCTAATTGAACAATAGCAGCATATATTTTTAATTGTGTTTATACGATGCAACCCGTTCAACATATAAAGAGCTCTAAAAGAGTTTTGCAATGAGACGCAACCAATTGTTACAAGCTGAGACCTGTTCAAGCTTACACCGTACCCGACGACTCAATCCCTCTGAGTTAATTTCTCCCGAACTGTCACAACGTAAACAGCTAGCAATGTCATCTTGATCAAAAACCAAGTTCCGCCCAATTTTACAGAAAGATTGATCAACCAGTCACATTACTAGACTTTCAATGAAAATGTTATGGGAGACATTTTCTAATCGATTAATTTCTTAAAATGACGATTTTTCATTAATTTTTTAAGTAAAGTTTATACTTCAAAATAAAAAAATCTTGATGAACTGAAAAGAAACATTAGAAAAGATATTGAAACTATATCTCAGGAATTACTCACTAAAGTCATGTCCACTTTCATCAAGCATTCAAATGATGTTAAAAATAAAGGACGTTACTTGAATCAGGCAATGTTTTACAAATAAAACTCCCATTCATGCGTTCTAATAAATAGTTTTTGTATGGTTTGTAATATTTATCATTAAATAGTAGTTCAGAAATTAAACTGCGAAATCCGTTTTGGCGGACCATGTATATTTGGCGCAAAATTATGTAAACACTAAACGAATATAATAGAAACAATATTGGAAAATAGCCAATGCTCGTTTACTTTGATAATCAAAAATTGAGTAGCAAATAGAATTTAATATTGCATCATTAATATTTGTTGAAGAAAGTAGAATACAACACCATCAGTGAATATTTGGAAAAATTGCAATTTTATCGTTAATACTTCCAAAATAATGACCATTTGTTGACCTTTGAAAAATGAAAATACACGCCATATTAAAAACGATATCAAACGAAATTGGATTTTAATACCTGGGATGCTATTTTACTCCCTATACATTATAGGTTTTAATGTTATAACGAAATATTAAGCAGAAGGCATAAGAGAAAATGAAATGTGAAGACGAAGGTCTAATAAAGGGGAAAAGAACCTGTCCGGGGAACCAACAATAACTAATAAAGCAAAAGTGCAATCGGAAATGGTTGGGACATGTAAATGTAAAGAAGGTGGTGGAATAAGAAGAAGAGTGTAAGAAGAAAACTGAGTGACATCTAGGACAATCTTCGAAGTTTGGTAATGAAGATAGAAGACACTGGCGGAAACTAGAAGAGAATGGAGAGCCATTGTAGCCATCGGCCGCAAAGACCTATATAACAGAATGCATATAAGTTTAAATTTATTGTTATTAATATCTTATTTTAATATGTAATAATTTTCTTAGATATCCTTAAAATAGGTTAATAATAATAGTGTCCCGTAACAGGTTTTAAAGTGTTAATAGTTGGTAACATAATAGATTTGTTACGATTAAGTCGGTACTCTAACGGCCGGTATTATAAACGACAAAAATCTCCAGCTTTTATTTAGTAAGCAAGTAAATTTAATTTATTCTATAGACTGAGTATTATAAATAGCGAATAAGGAAACGAAGCAAGTAAATCCACTAATTAAATTACACCATAGAAAATTGTGGTATTAAATGATATTCATTGGTTAAATGCGATTAGTTGTTTGCTCCACTGCTTCAAATAAACATAACCTTATTTTTAAAAGTTTATAAGTTTGATAACTTGAATTATGATAATGTCTTCGGTATCATCAGTTTCAGGGGTATCTGAATTATCAGACGATGAAAATCAACCGTATGAATGTCGTCAACGTCTACGACGTTGCCATCTGCCAAGGATGTTTCGCGAAATGTATTCAAAAGTTGAATTTAAAGCAAGATTTTGTTTAACAAAAGATACATTTCAATATGTTTTAAATATTATTGAAAATAATTTTAAACCTTATACAAATAGGTATAATTTCTGGAACGTTCCATTTTTTTTTTATTTCTGGGCATTTTATAAATACAATAAATTATAATATGTGCAATAGAAAAATTAATCTAATATCACAGGCATGTGCCAAACCACGGAGGAAAGAAATCATAAAGAATTAGCTTTTTTTGTATTTTTTCATTTTATTCAGTGGTTCCATCGTCTATCGAAACGCTAAACTACAAAATACATATCTATTCGGAGTTATTCTACAAATACTTATTATACTTGCATACATTTTTATAATACCAGATTTCAATTTATTCGTTCAATAAATTTATTCGTTGTTATTCAGAGATTTATTCGCTGTTTAGAATACCGGCCCTGAGATGGTAACCTGGTTAGCATTTTGGATATACCCTAAAATTAGGTTCAGCTACTCGTTTTTGTCAGTCTAAGTCAGGTTAGGGACCAAAAAATGCCATCCATATTGTAGGATAAACAAGAGTTCGAAATCGGTCTAAGGGATCTATTGTTTTGTGACTACTGGGCCAACAAATTTGACAAAATTAAAATTTCTTTTCTTTGATATTCTTAAGATAAAGTTTTATATACATTATATCACTATATAAAGGAAAAAAGCGATTACAACTATTCTAGAGTCTAATTGAGAGTCAAAGAAATAATTAAATTTCAATATTAAAATTGAAGATATAATCTCTAAAAAGGTACCAGAAGTCTGAACAATATGTAAAAAAAAATCAATCAGAATTCCACTATCTTCGCTCTTAAACCACAGTAAATTTTGGACAATGATAATACTTTGGTCCTTAAAAAGAATTTTTTTATTTACAAAATCTCTAAATCATACAAAGAATGAGATTTCAATTGTAGAAATAATGTATTTTATAAATTATCTCTTTTTTCATAATTTTGTAAATTATTTATTTATTTAAACTATACATCTTTACACCGTTAGGTGTCGGATTATAACTTTGTAAATATAATGTATAATTTAATAATAAGCAATTAATTAAAAACATATATATATATATATATATATATATATATATATATATATATATATATATATATATATATATATATATTTAGTGTTTATAAGAATTTTATTTTTCTTATTTATTTTATTGGCCGTGTCTTAATATTAAAAATAATAGACTTTTTATTGGTTTAGCGACCTTTTATTGAATTACTTTCACTTACAATATTCCAACCAGTGCGATCGGTTCGTTACAAAAAAAGGTCTCGGGCCCCCGATACACATGTTACACAGAATGCGTGATTTTGAAAACCAAAAGAAACGATACTTGAAGAAGACTGAAAAATAATAAAAGTCGAAACGTCGTAGAATAAAACATCATAATTCAATAAAAGGTCGCTAAACCAATAAAAAGTCTATTATTTTTAATATATATATATATATATATATATATATATATATATATATACAATTAATTAAATTAATGAATCTTCTTTAGATGTAAAAACAAATTTAAAAGTTAAAAATTTGTTGACTAAAATTTAAGAAGGAAGCCTAAAAAAATGTTAAAAGGTAAACATGATTAATTTACAAGTGAATATCTAAAATCTAAAAAAAAAATGCTCAGGCTGTAACTGAAATATTTATATTTAATGTCTAATTAATATTTGTTAAGTGATTCAAGAACCTATTATATTTATCTTTCTTACTAAATTTAACGAGCAGTAATTGCTTCACTTAATTCTAAATGCATAACACGTTATTTACATATGGACGTACATACATATTCATTCAAAGAAAAATGTTTTATCATTTCAAATAAAAATATCATTGTATTAAATATTTGCAGTAGACTAGCTAAATATCTACTATATACTAGGGAAATTGAATAAGAAAAATAATATTTTCGGTTGATTATATTTTATATTTGACCGACAATACCTACGCTAAAGCGTTTGTATAAAGAAAAATCAATTCAACTCATCTCAAATCTCAACTTACCGGCTTTATAATCGGCATCATATTCAATCAATCTTGCTCCTTCCGGTAAACTGATAACTATTCCTTGGTGATTGAAAAAATGACTTATCTGTCTCTGCAGGAACTTAAAAAATTTACTAAATTCGCCATCTCCAGAGTAATACCTCGGCGTTTCATTAAATAACGACTCTTCTTCAATAGCATCCACGCGCATTAATCTTAAAGGACCCATTCTGTTAACTATAATGCTATTGTCCGTGTAATTTGTGATATATTTGAGTACTCTGTATTTCGCACAAGATAACAAATGTCTCTTAGCATTACAATGACTCCTTGACTCATCTATGTATTCGTCACAGTGCACCACTGACATCACAAATCCGAACAACATTACGAAAAATGTAAACAATCTGAACATTTCAGGAGACATGGTTGCGTATTTTTTACCGTGCTCTTTTCGAGAATTCCTATAAATATGAGACCTTGGGATTATATACGATAGAAATAGGGTCATGATAACAAGTAGGAGTAGACGTAAACGGCTGAAAAACTCGACGCATCAAGACCGCCTGTACGTACCCCACTATAAAGCGAGTAGTTGTAAGGTAAAACAGTTTAATATCTACTTTGTATTAAATTTTACTTTTAAAAGTAAAATAATTGTACATATAAATATCCGTATTAAACAAATCATGATATCAGTTTCCATCAACCTAATTACCAATAAAATAAGAGTCGTTTATAGGTAACTTTTAATAAATCACTAATTATAAAATGCATTTTATCTTTTATTTAGTAACATCAATTTAATTAGGTCTAGAAGTATATTCTGTTAGTTGTGTTTTCACTGTTTATAAAAAAGTTAGAGTAAAACTTGAGCAATTCATTAAATTTTATAAATGCAAAAAGAAATAATTAACACCTTAACTGAATAGTAATATATGACTGTCCTATTCACTAATTATTTTCGCTTTTCTTGTGATTTAATTTAATATTATAACCTCCACATACAATTTTTATATAATTAAATTTAACGCAAAACTATATAAGTATATATATAAGTATATAGGTAGGTACCTTAGAAAACAGTCCCAGGGTAATTTGTTAGCTAGTGTTCAATGTTGTCGAATTCTGTTAAACAGTTTGATTAGAGTAAAATTAGTTACTTCATTTACATGTTTCTTGTTGCCAAAAGCATTATTTGATTTATTTATCTGTCTTTTTTTGACCTCTTGCATTTTATACTATATCATCTTATTGGAAAAACAGGAAACTACGAGCACATTGTACCAAAAGAATAAATAGAGAAGAACATGGAAGATTAACAAACAATTGAGAGGAAAAACAAAAAAAATTATACAAAAGAAAAAGTTGACATTTGATTTCTTGCTTTACATTTATTCAATTAATTCATATTAAAGAAGATATTCATAATACATATAAACGATACTTATTAGTATATTTAGAACCGCACCCTCGAGACTAACATTTACGTCTTATTGTTCTTCTACGAGCGGTGGCATAAATAAAATACAATCCTAAATGCTAGAATCATTAATATCGATTGATAACTTAAAAAGTTTAGGAAGGTAAGTGAATATTTGATTTGCATTAATAACGGAAACATATATCAGTACATTAACTTGTTACCATTATATTATTTCACTATATAAATGTAGAAAGAATACTCAAAATCAGATATTACTGTCACCATTAATGCCTGGTTATCAGTGTTAGTAAACAGTATGGAACCCCCTAAGTATCTCTTCTGCAACGGTTCATTCTTTTTAAATAAAATTGGGTAAACCGTTGGAAAACGATTTAAGGATTCTAAAAATAATATCAGATTTACTGTGTCTGTATTAAACCAGAAAAACAATCAATTAACAACAAGAGTGACATAACAAATCATAGTATATGTGTATTATAATTTAGTAACATAAAGTACCAATTTACCTTCATATAAAATCTAAATTTAAATGTATAAAATTTAATATCGCTACGTAATTTTTACAAATTAGATAGAAACCATAGCAAAGTAACATATTAAAATATGACAATACAAACTGTATTATAATGTCACTTTTTATAATTATAATTATTATCACATTTTAAATGATACTCTTTCACAAAGGCCATTAGTACCGAAACAATCTAAGAGCTTAATCATGTTAAATAAATTTATATTTAATTAAAACAGACCTTAAATCGCCAAGTAAGAAAATCTCTTTAATTTAACGTAACAGTTGTTATGAGATTGAAGGTTTATTTTGAAAGATATTGTAAGGATATAATAAAATTGGATCTTTGACAATAATTATATATAATAATTACACTTTGAAAGTTAACTGATAACGGAAACATTGTAACTACTGTTAATATTTAATAGAGATATATTAAGAAATGTAAATGAATCTAATGCATTGAAATGGGATTACAATTAAGAATTACTAATATTATACATTTTAAAACTTACTGTATATAAAATTAAATAACATAAAATAACCAACTCCCTTGATAAATATAAAATAGCACATAATTATAGTAACGTTATTAAAAGAAGGGAGTGACATTTTTTTTAATAAAAATAATACACACAAATTTGTAATGCGTATTTAGAAAGCGAATTTATAGTAAATATCAATAATTGATTGATAAATAAGTGATTAAATCATATATAATATTCCAATTAGACACTGGATATTAAAATTTTCAGGAATATTAACGAAAACATGAAATACTCTACATTACTTGGGTATAATAGTCAGATAGAGTACCAGAAAGGTTGCACCTCCTGTTTTTCTTTATATTAACTACATTTGAGTTGTATCGAGGGAGAATTTTCAGTTTCCGGAATATTGTCATCAACTTTGTTTACGATCCGAAGAATTGATTGGACCACACCTGTATTTTCAAGTTTATTCATTGAGAACTACTAAAAGGAATTGGTTCTTCATTAAACGAATATAATATATTTGTACATCTCGACTCTGTTGCATTGTATATTATATCCGGAGCGGATCCAGGATTTCGTTAATTCCAGTCCAAGTATTTGACAGGCATTATCCAGACGTTAATAAGAAACTAAAGAGGAAACAATATTAATAAATAATTAGTATTCAATATATATCATAAGATTACTATTTATCAAATCAACAAGAATCTTCTCAAATCATATACGAAATCTCATTATATTTTATATATAACGTTGCAAATAACTTACTTATTATATTATCAATGGCCAGAATTCAATATTCAACTTAAATTAATAAAGTTACCTGTTATATTTAGAACTATTATCGATTCTGGATAGTTCATTTAAACATTTTCTTTGATATGAGCCTTTTGCATAAGTTTCATCTTAACCTTGTACTATCTGAAATATTCAAATTATATTAATCATTAATAAATTAAATAATAATAATATTTGTCAATATCTGTTACTCATATTTATTTCTTATTTGCAATAAACAATGATTTCAGAAGTATAATATTATTCAATTTGTTTTACCTTATAATCTATAACATTTATAACCTTGTAAAGAAATATCTTACTTGCTTATATAACTAACTCTATTTTCTTTAGTTAATTGACGAAGGAGATACTTGTTGAAACTTCATTATAACGCTAAGAAATAAGTAATTAAACTTCTAGTTTCAAAAATTCATTTATTGTAAATACCACTACAATATTGTTTCGCCATACAATGGCTTCATCAATTGGATGAAATACTGACCTGATGAAGCCATTGTATGGCGAAACAATATTGTAGTGGTATTTACAATAAATGAATTTTTGAAACTAGAAGTTTAATTACTTATTTCTATTTTCTTTATTTGAATCACACCTTTTGAAATAAGTTACAGCTTTGCTTTCCAATTGTGTTAGTACCTGGACAACTATATCGATCGATATAGATTTACGAAATAGATTATAATTGCGAAACTTTAGATGGCGCGAGAATTTTAAAATTACAACATAAACACTAGTAACTATTTAATTATCATTGATATTTTAATATTATTTGACTAGCCAATTTGAGACGGAAATCATTTCTATTATATCTTTGACGGTCCTACGGGAGGCGTTCATAATAACATGGGCATCCAAACTTTAGCTAGTCAACGTGAGCTAATATCAACATATTATATTGGCAGTCAACGTAGAGCGATACATATTAATTAATTTGTTTTCTGCAACTCTATTGCTCTGGCAATTAGCCATACATCAAATTTATTATACTACTACTATACATACTATATATATATATATATATATATATATATATATATATATATATATATATATATATATATAACATTTGATAAATTATTGGAGTTTTTCGGCTTTTTTTTATATGAAATATTTACAAATATTAAATTAGAATGTATGTAATTGCAGAGTAAGTGGGGATGTAAACATTGCTGTCTACAAATTACAAAGCAAATTATACAAAATTTTTTTTTTGAAAAATATGGTCTACGTTGGGACTCTAACCCAAGTCTACAGCTATCCGGGCTGTCGCCTTTACCACTAGGCCACAATAGACCCATTATGAACCCACTATTATGAACGGCTAAGAAATTATCTAAACACATATATATATATATATATATATATATATATATATATATATATTTATATATATTATATATATACCGATAGGACCAGCTCTGAACGGGACATAACCAGCAATAAGTGGCAACAGCGAATCCCCTCCACGAGCAGTAGCTTAAATTGCCATACATTGCAGTTATGAATTTAGTAAGACTTAAACTGCGCAAGGATATAGTCGTTTGCATATTCGTTCTGTATACGTAATTTGCCCATTTGTTTCAGACATAATAAGGTCGTTATATCTCCAAGTTATTATTATTATTGTATTCTTAGCTGCTACGGAAAAGTAATTTTAAGTAATAAAAAAACAATAACGTTTTCTAAAAGATAAAAGTAAAAAAAATCAATAATTCTGCAAAATAAATTTAAATTTTAAGAATTGTTGCGTTTTAGAATGCGCTTTACTGTACTTCTACTAACACCGATTTCGTCTGCTATTTGCCGGGTACACTTAAGGTCGCCCATTTGAACTAACGAACAAACCCTCACGTCTCTCTCCTCTCGATCGGCAGGTATTAGAGGGATATGAGCAATTTCGGAAATTTCCGACCACAGCCATATTTCCTAAACGCATTTACGATCCTTTCAATCGTCGAATGCGAAGGAATAGGCCGATTTACGTACTCTACAGCAAATAAATCAGCGGTTGTTCGAAAGGAATTGCCGGCAAGATACCACGAAACTATTTGTACCTTCTCTGCGGTTGTATACACTGACATGATAGCTACCTTTACGTTTGCATAGCTAAATACGAATGACGGGCAATCTATTGCTCTCGATCATCGGACTTATGTTTGCGCACGCGGAGTGGCATCGTACACACGTTGCCACATCGCATTACGTTCCATACGTATATTGTTGCGTATGGCCCGTAGCGGGCTGAACCAATCGGTATATATATAGTATTAGAAGGAATTTCTTCTTTTCTTGACCGTAATTATAATACGATATAAAGTAATATTTTTTGGGAGTAGCGGCCGGGTAATTAAAACAATATTTAATTTGACGTTTGGGTACTATTCATACTACCTTTTTCAAAAACTACTGACTACTTGCAAGTTATTATTAAATGACAGAACAAATTTAAATAACTTGTCAGCAATATACCTGCTCATTATATGTCCCCCTCCCGTATAATGACAATATAAACATTAAAAAATAAAATGAAAGACAGATGTCCGAAAACAGTTAAACCAAACCCTCGCTAAGTGTTTACAAATTCACATTCCTTCCACTCGTCAAAATGAACACATATCCGAAAACGGTCTACCTGCTAATGCAAATATTGTTTTAGTTAGAAATATGTAACAAATATAACAAATACATCACAATATATTAACACCACAAATATTTAATGTAAGTAGATTTATTAAAATATCCTTCTCTTACCATTTTTAGCATTTAAATAAACATATATCCCTTACGCGTCACACATAGAGGCTATACCGTGACTTCACTAGTTGCGATACTTTATTTCCTAACTTTAGTTATTAGTTTTTTAATAAGCTATTGACAAATGCTTATCCATTACTGCCGATTTGGCTATTTTATATATTTTTAATTCAAATGTTTCCTTTATTAAATGTTTATGAATAACTAAAGTAAAGAACAATTTCCAGTTACTAACTACTGTATTTTATAATATATAGTATATTTGATATAGTTCAATTATTAAGCAGACGACGAAAAAAGTTTTTTACACCATCACTCAATTTATATTTTATATTGACGCAGAAGAATATTGATTATTAAGTTTAGCGAAAGTTTACTTTCGCAAAATACCATATCATTATTGAACCTGAACAAATATTTAAAGTGTTTTACAATTATTCTCTAAACTATATTTTACATATATAATTTCTAAGCGCTGTTAGCAAACCGCAATACGTCAATTCAAGACGTCCGTAAAATATCGCAAAGTATGTCGACCACTTTTGCGTCTATTTCAAGCTTTTTATTAATCCGTTACTAAATATTATTTTGTTACAATATAGGTACAATAAGTGTTCTTAATATAATTCATTGTGTCCTACATTCCAGTAATTGAGACAACGTCTAATGAAATGATATGAACTTTTTTTATGATTACTGATATAGTGAAATATTCTCCGTATTTCGCCCGAAGACAATAAGGTTTTTTTGTGTGACATTATAAAATCACCTGCACCTCCAGTGTATCAATATATCTAAGCTTTAGCTTTTAGGTCATAAAACGAGAGTTAATAATAATAAGTATTTACAGTAGGTTCCATATACAAAATCTAATTACTAAGTCTGAGGGAATACACTTTCTAAGACATTCGTGTATTATTATTGACACACATTATTATATGAGTGGTTAATATATTAGGATAGTCTATCATTCATTCACCATATTTTTTACTATATTAGGACATAATATCTCTAGCTAAATCAAGTGCTATATCTTGCTAAATAATTGTTATCCGAAGCAGAGGGAGAAGTGTCAACCATAGAGCTTTATTTTCAAATCTTTAGTTAATGTGATGATTTACACTACTTGCAGTGCCCTTAGTTGTAACACAACTGATTTAAATCATCAGCTCTTTGGCACAATGCTCAACAATTAACATTGATCACTAATATTCGTATTCAACTACAACAAGATGCACCAGCTGCTCGAATTGACAAACAACTATCAAATGTTGGTGCTGTCAAAATTTAAGTCGGTGCATCCACTAATTGTATTAGATTGATTTCTGCATATTTCTGAATTATTACACAAATAATTGACGAATTGGTCCACAGCGTTTTCCCAAATATCACATACAATTTCAGAATCCATCAATGACTATACAAACGAGGAATATTGGCAGCCAAAACCAATGACGTAAATGCAATAAATACGGGCATTCAATATCAAATATCTGGCAATTATATTTGTCAATATCTCTTACTCATAGGTATTTAATTTCTTATGTGCAATAAACAAAAGATTTCAGAAGCATAATATCTTTGAGTTTGTTTTACCCTATAATCTATAACATTTATAACCTTGTAAAAGAAATATCTTATTTACTTATATAACTAACTCTATTTTCTTTATATGATTCACACCTTTCGAGATAAGTTACAGCTTTGCTTTCCAATTGTGTTAGTACCTGGACAACTATTTTCTATATCGATCGATATAGATTTATGAACTAGATTATAATTGCGAAACTTTAGATGGCGCGAGAATTTTAAAATTACAACATGAACACTAGTAATTATTTAATTATCATTGATATTTTAATACTATTTGACTAGCCAATATTATAAATATATTATATCTTTGACGGTCTTACGAGACGCTTTCATAATAACATTGGCATTCATACGTTAGGTAGTCAACGACCATATTATCTTGACAGTCAACGTAGAGCGATACATATTAATTAATTTGTTTTCTGTAACTTCATTGTTCTGGCAATTAGCCATACATCATAATATATATCCATATACATATATGGTAAATATGGTATGGTCCAACCAAACGAAGCAATTTTTATACAAAAGAATACAAGCCCACAAATACTCTAAAATAGACAAAACTGCTTTATCTACACACAAACTACAACGCGATCACCATTTCGATTTTGAAAACACACAGATAATTGATAAAGAATAACACACAATGAAAAGACAAATTAAAGAAATGATTAGTATTAAACAGGAAAAAAATTCAATTAACAACAGAAATGATATAAAAAATTTAAGCAGTATATACTATAGTAGTATATATGTTGAGCACTTGTGAAATTATTACACTATTAAACTTAAATAAAACACCTTATATTTCACAAACAATAGTATATTTACTATATGTACATTTCATGTGTACTGCACACATCGTCAGTAGTTACTAATTTAAAAGTATTATTTTTTAAATACATGTATAGTAAAAAATATCTATTTTTTTTTTTTTTTGGTTAGGGGTGTAAAAATTACAATTATAAATGGTCAACAAATGGTCAAAAACATGCAAATAAAAATATAACAATAAAAATAAAAATAAAAAATTAAGGTCGTATATTGTAACAGTGCCTGCTAAAATCTATTGAAATTCCAAGAAGGACAAATTATGGGAAAGACATCTGACTGTGTTTGGCATGTCGGGTTCTATTAAATAACAATATAGTAGCGTGAAGAGGATATATTAGTTATTAGATGCTGTAGGTATACAATTTACAAGTTTATTATTAATAGGTGACATGTCATTGTTAAGGAGGTAATTTTTGTATTTTTTCATATGTATGGCTTCCCACATGTCTAAATTTTTGCTATTACATTTTTTAATTAATTTAACATTATCTACGCTGAAATTATGTCCGGTATCTAAATGATGTAGAGCTAATGCTGATTTATCTACATTGTGAAGTTTTACATGAGCTAAATGTTCTTTGAAACGGGTTTGAATATTTCTTCTTGTTTGGCCGATATATAATTTTGGGCAGGAATTACAGTTAATTCTGTAAATACCTGATTCTTTCAGTGGGTCTGTGTTAACTAACTTTGTTTGAAGATATTGTTGTAACTTATGAGTGTTGGAAAAAGCAGGAGTTAGATTATATTTTTTTAACAATTTAGTTACGTTATTCTGCCAACTTTTGTGAAAAGTAATTTTGCAATATTTTTTGGTATTACTCTTTGTATTTGGAGTTAATCTGGTTTTAAAAGTTTTTAGTTTCTTCTTTTCTAGTTTGTTTTTGATTTTATCCACCAATTGTTTATCGTATCCGTTAGATTCTGCTACTTTTGTTATGTGGTCTAGTTCTTTCTTAAAATTCACTGGTGATAGAGGGATTGATAATAATCTATTAATTAAAAATAAAAACTACTTTCTTTCTATTTGTTAAAAGTGTCTGATTGTTTATGTATGTAATTGTCAGTGTGTGTTTCTTTTCTGTAAATGTCAAATTCAAACTTCCTGTCTAAAATAGTAATTTTTAAATCTAAGAAGGGTAAAGATTTGTTTTTATCCAACTCGTACGTAAACTTGATTGATGGATATTGGGTATTTAATACATTTAAAAACGAAACTGTATCGAAAGAATCAGGTATCACTGCCAGAACATCATCTACGTATCTTGCCCAAAATTTGGAAAAAAAATGCACATGGTTTTGACTTTGTTTTCAAAGTTGTTCAGAAATAAATTCGCTAGGAATGGTGATAAAGGGTTACCCATGGCTGTGCCGAATGTTTGTTTATAAAAATTGTTATTAAAAGAAAAAATGTTTTGGTGCATACAGAGAGTAGTTAATTTTATGTACATAAGTACATATCACCATTCCTAGCGAATTTATTTCTGAACAACTTTGAAAACAAAGTCAAAACCATGTGCAATTTTTTCCAAATTTTGGGCAAGATACGTAGATGATGTTCTGGCAGTGATACCTGATTCTTTCGATACAGTTTCGTTTTTAAATGTATTAAATACCCAATATCCATCAATCAAGTTTACGTACGAGTTGGATAAAAACAAATCTTTACCCTTCTTAGATTTAAAAATTACTATTTTAGACAGGAAGTTTGAATTTTACATTTACAGAAAAGAAACACACACTGATAATTACATACATAAACAATCAGACACTTTTAACAAATATAAAGAAAGTAGTTTTTATTTTTTAATTAATAGATTATTATCAATCCCTCTATCACCAGTGAATTTTAAGAAAGAACTAGACCACATAACAAAAGTAGCAGAATCTAACGGATACGATAAACAATTGATGGATAAAATCAAAAACAAACTAGAAAAGAAGAAGCTAAAAACTTTTAAAACCAGATTAACTCCAAATACAAAGAGTAATACCAAAAAATATTGCAAAATTACTTTTCACAAAAGTTGGCAGAATAACGTAACTAAATTGTTAAAAAAATATAATCTAACTCCTGCTTTTTCCAACACTCATAAGTTACAACAATATCTTCAAACAAAGTTAGTTAACACAGACCCACTGAAAGAATCAGGTATTTACAGAATTAACTGTAATTCCTGCCCAAAATTATATATCGGCCAAACAAGAAGAAATATTCAAACCCGTTTCAAAGAACATTTAGCTGATGTAAAACTTCACAATGTAGATAAATCAGCATTAGCTCTACATCATTTAGATACCGGACATAATTTCAGCGTAGATAATGTTAAATTAATTAAAAAATGTAATAGCAAAAATTTAGACATGTGGGAAGCCATACATATGAAAAAATACAAAAATTACCTCCTTAACAATGACATGTCACCTATTAATAATAAACTTTTAAATTGTATACCTACAGTATCTAATAACTAATAGATCCTCTTCACGCTACTATATTGTTATTTAATAGAACCCGACATGCCAAACACAGTCAGATGTCTTGTTTTCATAGGTAACGGTCTTTCCCATAATTTGTCCTTCTTGGAATTTCAATAGATTTTAGCAGGCACTGTTACAATATACGACCATAATTTTTTATTTTTTATTTTTATTTTTATTGTTATATTTTTATTTGCATGTTTTTGACCATTTGTTGACCATTTATAATTGTAATTTTTACACCTCTAACCAAAAAAAAAAAAAAAAAAAAAATTGATATTTTTTACTATACATGTACTTAAAAAATAATACTTTTAAATTAGTAACTACTGACGATGTGTGCAGTGCACATGAAATGTACATATAGTCAATATACTATTGTTTGTGAAATATAAGGTGTTTTATTTAAGTTTAATAGAGTATATACTATAACTTAATTGTGTAACGATCTACAATTTACCATCATAATATACTTTTTTGTTATATATCTTAAGTTATTTAATATCTGTTCCGTATTTTGATTCCTGTCTGGTTGTCCGAGTAGGCTTTCGTGGTTTTCCTTCTCGTTTAGACAAATGCCGACAACTTTGCATCTTAAGACGCTCCACGGGCGCATACGTAATAATAACTCATGTCTTGCTTTTCCTTGCTTTTCACTGTTTTTGTTTTGTGCTGATGTGGTCCTCTACTGGGTTGTAGCCTAGCATATGCGCTACCAAACTCTAGGGGGTCTGCCCGATGGGCGGACAGGTGCCATTCCGCCTTTCCAGCAGGAGATAGGAACCAAGCTACGCGGTGCAAATCACGGCGCCGCGCAATGCACACACCACTAGGACCGGTCCAGGGCGGCAACCTGGCTAGGCTGCCGTTAACAGCACACACACGTTCGACGTTTGTGCAATGCCTCCGCCTTGGCGGAAAACCTTAAGATGGCACAAAGTGTGACCGTCGTCGACTGAAGTAGCCGCTAAGAGTGTTCCCTCGGTTGGCGATCAGCAACCTCGTGCAGGGTTCTCTTCGCTGGTCTGCGCCTTGCCTCGATTGGGCGGGGGTCGGGCCGTCGAAGTACTGCACGAAAAAGTAAAGAAGTTGCCGGGAAAGGGTTGGCGGCCCTGTGCAACGGCTGGTTATCCGATCTCTCTAAATTTACACTACCGGTCACTAAACACACGCACAACGCGCGCACAACGAGCGCGCCAACATACATAACCCTACACTTACGCTCTCACATAAACACAAAACCACACACCCAAAGAGAGACGCAAGCTGCCAGCAGCAACCAACACACAAGTTCATACCCAGAAAGAGACACAAGCTGCTAGCAGCGAACAACACATATGTTCACACTTTGCTATCTGTTTTTGGAATCCTAAGGCATAATTTATTATTATCAATTGGAATGTGTCTTTGAATAATTTAAACCATAACAACTCAATTATTTGACATTTGTATTCTGTCATTTATATTTTATATCCTTGATAAAGGCATCATTGCCGAAACATGTAGGGTTGTTTTAAATATATATACTTTGAAGTAAACCAGACCTTTAATCGCCGACTGATTGAATTTACCATATATATACAGGGTGTAACAAAATAAGTGTAAAACATTTCAGGGAGTGAATAAGACGCGTATATATTAGTATGTGTTTGTTGTTCCGTAAACGTAAATCCAATTGACATTTGATAATGTCAATCACATTTGTTATTTATTTGTATGTATGAAACTGTCAAAATATACGACTTCGTAGGTTAAGTAGTAAATTTTAATTTACGACATACTTCAAAATTTTCTCAGTAAATCACATGCTACTAGATTGACTTTTCAAATGAACACCCGTTAGATATATAATGCTAATTTATTTGTAATACACAATAACATTTTTATGTGTCATCGCATTTCATAAATCATCTGCGATTGAGTCGTCTTGCAAATCGGTGTTTGTGTCTGAATCGTATTGCAAATTTATAATCAAAGGTGCTACTATTTTGTACATGCGCATATATTCGTCCTCTTTTACCATTGCGTGTTTAACAGCATTTTTCCAATTTACAGCAGTTACATGTTCCAAAGCATTTTTTATGTGTGTTACACTGCTTTCAATAAATTTCGGTTTTTGATTTGTTCGTCTTATGGTATTTTTCAGTTGGGCCCATATCAATTCAATGGGATTGAAAATGCAATGGTATGGTGATAAATGCAAAATTGTATGCCCTGCTTCTTTGGCTCTGTTATCCACATAATAATCCTTTAAATATTCTTTTGTCTTCATCACCTCTATTAATTTGTTTTTTGTATAATGATCCTCAAAACATAAATCATTTGCTTCTAAAAATGTTTTAATATCTTTCTTATTATTACATTTTGTAGGAACTTTGGTTTGCTGTCGAGAATGATACGGAGCGTTGTCCATCACTATCACACTATCTTTTGGTAAATTTGGCAGCAAAGTGTCACAATATCATTCTTCAAATAAAGATGAGGTCATATTTTCATGGTAATCTAAACTTGAGAATTTAACATTTTTAGCAGATAATAGCGGCTGTCCGATCCATCCTTTTTCTGACCCAGCATGATGATGAATGACTATTCTCGTCCCTCTCGAAACCGGCGCGTCCAACTGACAAGTACTTAAACTATCCACCCAACCTTTGCAAATTGTGTCATGGGTGTCATACCACGTCTCGTCTAAATAACATATGAATCGCCCTTCCTGTCTATACCTTCTAATTGCCGTCTAATTGCGTTAAGTATAATTGTGCGACGTTTGTCAATAGTGCCAAACTTAAAACCAGCTTTCTTTAGCGTCCGCCACAAGGTTGCTTTAGAACAATGAATATTTATAGGCAGAAACTTTTTCAATTGAAAATTTATTGGAATTTATTCAAAAAATCAAAGATTATAAGCTGGAATAGGGTGAAATTTTAGTATCATTTGATGTGAGTTCATTGTTCCCTTCTGTACCTATTCCTGAAACACTGAAATATTTAGACAGTTTATTGCTTAAGAACAATATTGAACGCGAGAAAATAAATGAATACTTGAGGTTGACAACTTTATGCATGTCTCGGAACTGCTCTCAAATTGAAGGAAACTTCTATGAACAGCGGCATGGCACAGCAATGGGCAACTGCTTGTCTCCATTTATGGCGAACTTGTTAATGAGTCATTTTGAGATAGAATTTAAGAGATCATCTAAATATTTCCCTAAAGTATGGATTAGGTATGTCGATGATATTTTCGGGATTTTAATACCAAGTTGTGTAATTTGGACGACTTTTTAATAGAATTAAATTCGAAATTTCCTACAATTAAATTCACTATAGAAAAAGAAAACAATGAACAAATACAATTTTTAGATGTTTTGGTAATCAAGAATAATAACTTAGAAATAGATATTTACCGAAAAGACACCAATGTGAACAGCTTTATAACTGCGGATTCAAATCACAGCTTTCAACAAAAGATGGCATCCTTTAATTTTCTTACCCATTGGTTGTTAAGTTTCCCGCTTACAAAAGATAGATATGAAAAAGAACTTGGATTAATCAGAAGCATCGCTGCATACAATGGTTTCGATTCGAAAATAATAACCAACCTAATTAAGAAACATAGGCTTAGAAAACTAATTTATGATACCACGAGCTTACTACCTCAAAAAGACCTAGGTGAGAAATTTGTTTGTTTACCGCACCATTCAGCCTCTAGAAATCTGAACGCTATCTTCAAAAACTATTGTCTTCGAATAGCGTTTAAATCATGTAACTCATTAAAATCACTTTTAGCTAACACCAATGACAAAATTGAGGTAGAAAATAAATCTGGTATATATGAAATAAATTGTAACGATTGCCGCCAAAAATATGTCGGCCAAACTAGACGTTCGATTTAAACTCGTTACAAGGAACATATTTCCCACTTTAGATTCAACAGACCCGAAAAATCTAGGGTAGCCCGACATATTTGGGACACAGGTCATTCTGTGCCACCAAATAACCTTAGGTTGATTAAAACTGTTAATAATTATAGAGAATTAGATAGTTATGAAAGTATTTATATATATATATATATATATATATATATATATATATATATATATATATATATATATATGGTAAACCTAATCAGTAGGCGATTAAAGGTCTGTATATTACTTCAAAATATATGTATTTAAAAAACTCTACATGTTTCGGCTGTGTACGCCTTTATCAAGAGAATACAAATATTTTGTATTCTCTTGATAAAGGCGTACTTTTCTCGGTGCTCTTTGTCACTTCCTTACTTTCGAGGCCCTGCGTGATTCTTAATTATTTTATATATTGATCCAAAAGGCACCTCGGTTAATTGCGACGTTAGTTGAATGTTCTGGGTTTGTAGTTCGTTATTTTCTTCCATAAGGGTATGATAAACATTGAAAATTATCTGTTTTGCATCTTCTGATATATGCTTTATATGTCGTGCTCCAACAGTATTATCACTATCCATATATAATAACTATATATTAAAATTAACAACTGTTGGTACTTATATTATTATTGAAATATATTTCATCTAAATTGCAGTAATTACAATTTACTTAAATTTTGTCATTACGGACCTTAGCAGTTTGTTTGCGTAAAAGATAATCGTATTGAGCGGCCAGGTAGATATTGCCGTAGGTGGTGCAATAAAAGCATTAGAGCCGTTCAAAATTATATTCTTATAATTTGAAAACAACTGTAACTTAGAATGTCAATATAATAAATAATATGAATCTATAAAAAATTAAATTAAAGAAAATTTCTTGTGTTAGTAGCACTGTATTGGATATAACAAAGTTAACGAGATACTATTTTCAACCCTTTTTTAATGGTAGTTAAAACAAGGATTTAGGGCAGGTTTTGCGTAATTAAATTTTATTTAAATCGAATTCAATTTCAAATTGACGTAGCTAACATGTTTTAAATTTATGTACATGATTAATTAAAAAATATATTTAAGTTGAAATTATCATAAACTATTAACTAAATTAGGACTAATAATTATCAATATTATCGATAACACAAATATGAAAGCCAGTACCTATAATAATAATTTGGCTATTTCGTTCCAAGGATTTTTAAGTAATATAAGGAAGTACAATACCCTTTTGCGTTCATTCATTAAATAAAATCTTCTCCTCATCGAAAAAGAGATAGGGTCTTTCATATAGAGAAACTTCATTGGAGCATCCCTTGTTAAGATACAGCCCCTTAAAGGGGGTACATAAAATTTGTTTTACAATTTTTCTCACAAACACTAAAAATGTATTTTTTTGGTTTACCTCATGGTTGTAAGGGGTGGAAAACGCAACCACTAAAACTTATTTCCAATGTAACTTTTTGTCTTTTTATTTGTTTACCATTAAAAAATTTATTTCCAATAGCTTGTTTCATTCTAAACAAAAAATGTCTCTTGAATTTTTTGCCCAAAATTAATCAGTTCGCAGCAAAAAATTATTTTACCAACAACTACAGAGATACATCGTCATAAAACGAAAATGCGAAACTTATTTATCTAGTAAGCCGCTATTAGTGATATTGACAATTAAATTGGTATCACGCTGTCAGTTTGTAAATTTTTGTAGTTGAATTAATAATTGTGTGTCGTTGTTTTGTGCTTAATTTGTTAGATTAATAATTCACTTGTTATTAAAATGGCATACACAAATGAGGAAATGGCTGATATGCATTACGTTTACGGTCTGTCGCAGGGGAATGGGTTAGAAGCTTCTAGAAGATATGCTGAAATGTATCCTCAACGGCAGCTTCCTTCGCATAGAATATTTGCCCGACTTCATCAACGATTACGAGAATATGGTTCATTCGACAAAAGAACGCAGGATTGTGGTCGCCATCGAGAAGTAAGAACAACACAGCTTGAAGAAGCAGTACTTAATTTGGTTGAAGAACAACCTACTAGCAGTACTAGAAAGATTGTTTTCGAGTTAAATGTTGATCATATGACGGTATTTCGAATTTTAAAGGAACAACTCTTATACCCTTACCATCTGCAACGAGTACATGCACTGTTACCGCGAGATTTTCCGAACCGTCTTGAATTTTCCAATTGGATGCTGGAAATGATTAGAAGAAATCCTGACTTTCTGAAGACGATCGAATTCACAGACGAATGTACTTTTTCTCGGAACAAGATGATTAATTTTCATAATAACCACATATGGGCTGATGAAAACCCTCACGCTATTGTCCAAGCTAACCATCAAGAAATGTTTTCTCTTAACGTGTGGCTCGGAGTTATTGTGGATTATTTAATTGGCCCTCATTTTCTACCTCTTCGATTAAATGGTGAGGCATACACTCAATTTTTAAGAGAAGTGCACCCAGTACTGCTGGAAGAAGTTCCTTTGGGCGTCAGAAGGGATATGTTTTTTATGCATGATGGGGCTCCCGTCCATTTTAGTCAAGCAGCACGTCAGCATTTAACTCAAACATATCCAAATCATTGGATAGGTCGAGGAGGGCCACAGAATTGGCCCGCTCGATCCCCGGATCTCAATCCTCTCGATTTCTCTACTTGGGGCCATTTGCAGAGTTTGGTTTATCCTACTCTTGTTCGCGATGTAGAGGACTTAAGAAACCGCATCATCCATGCGTGCAGGGTATTTAGAGAGACTCCAGGAATATTTGAGCGAATACGTGGCTCAATGCGCCGACATCTAGACGCATGTGTAATGACTGAAGGTGGACATATTGAACATTTACTATGATTTCTACATGTTTAATGTTTTGTTATTAATAAATTAGTTTTTTATTGGAAATAAATTTTTAAACCATGGGGTAAACCAAAAAAATACATTTTTAGTGTTTGTGAGAAAAATTGTAAAACAAATTTTATGTACCCACTTTAAGGGGCTGTATTTTAACAAGGGATGCTCCAATGAAGTTTCTCTATATGAAAGACCCTACCTCTTTTTCGATGAGGAATCACTCCCTGAAATGTTTTACACTTATTTTGTTACACCCTGTATATATATATATATATATATATATATATATATATATATATGCTTTAAAGTAAAGCCAGACCTTAAATCGCCAACTGATTGAATTTACCATATCATACCAAGGTCACGAAATAATTATGTTTCTATATATATATAGTAGGTTCAATTAGTTGGCGATTTAAGGTCTGGTTTTACTTCAAAATGTATATATTTAAAACAATCTTACATGTTTCGGCATATGATGCCTTTTTCAAAGAATTTAAAATATAAGTGGCAGTATGTTAATGTCATACTTATACACCTGTAGTTGTCATAGATAAAATTATTCAAAGATACACTCCAGTTTAATAATAATAAATCATGCCTTAGCATTCTAAAAATAGTTAGATAACAAAAACAACTAACTAACTAACTATTTTTAGAATGCTAAGATATGATCTATTATTATTAAACTGGAATGTATTTTTGAATAATTTTATCCATGACAACTACAGATGTATAAGTATGATATTAATATACTGTCTTCATATTTTAAATTCTTTGGAAAAGGCATCATCTGCCGAAACATGTAAGATTGTTCTAAATATATACTTTTGGAAGTAAAACCAGACCTTAAATCGCCAACTAATTGAATCCGCCATAACATACATAGGTCACGAAATACTTATCTATCTATATATATATATATATATATACCAAAGACACATGAGTTTCTGTCTTATGACGTCATCAGTCTGGCCTTATGTAGTAACGTTTAAAGATTTACTACATCAATACGTATACGTATTTATTTCTTTTCATGTAATGGCTTTGCCATTCGAGGAGAAACCGCTTTTATCGGTACCGTCTCTTCTGTCCGTCGGCTGACACAAGATTATCTGATGCCACCTGATAGAATAAAATTTACTACTTTACCGAAAGCGAACCTTTAAACGTTACTTCCTAATGTCAGACTGAGGACGTCCTTAGACAGAAACGCATGTGTATTTGGTTGAAGTGAACGTTTGTTAAATACGTGGTGCACGGCCATGTATATAGATACAGATTCATGCATATTTGTACCACTTTACAAAGCATCAAGAACATTAAGAAATTTATTGTATCTAATTGTAGAACGCATGCTATCACGATCTCAAGAAACAACTTAAAAGATCTAAACTATTTTTTTTTATATCGGGCAGTAACTGTTTCTGCTGCTGGCATAAAAGTAGCAACCATAATCCAGACAGGGCGCCTTATATAGGTAAGGCATTTAATACGGGCCTAAAGCCAATACCTACAAAAAAGGATATTCCTATGCCAACCAAGCAAGACGAAGAGCAACATCTAAGTTGAGATGGAGTAGGTGAGGACGCCAGAAGAACTAATATCACTAACTGGCCATGGCAGGATGTAACAGAGATGTATGATGATAATAAACTGTAGAAGAGGAAAAGCAAAAGAAAAAAGAAAAAAGAAAAAAGCAGAAAATTCAAGTAATAGGAAATACTTGTGAAAATAAATAGCTATTATCACAATTACCAGAAGAATTTAATTTTGTATTTTTCCTATAAGAAAATAATGCAATTTTAAAAATTATTCAAAGGATGTTAAAAACTTTTTTTTATTATGCTGCAGGTTTTTAATAGTTTTTAATAGTATTATTATGTACATCTTGATATATTTCTATCTTCTTGGTGATTTCGAACAATAATTGTTCTTAGTAAATTAAGGCCTTTGTTGATAAAGGTTATTTTTATTTATTAACATTGAATTAAATTTTATATATTTTTTTGCCTGAAGAAATCTTAATAGTCTCCATTTTTGTAATTTACGAATAGCAACGATATAGATGTTCAATAGTCGAGTTCATTAATAACGTTGTCTGTTTGCCTGCTTTCTGCTTTCCGTCTTGACGGATTGACCGCTAACAACTTTAACAGTTGGAAATTTTTTTCAATTTTTTTATATCGATAGTTTCTCTGAAATAAAATTAACAACTTACGTTATCTAGGTCTGCAATAGTGATGTCAAAAAGTAAGTATTCGGTACATTGTTATTCGTTACACGAGCAAACCCGAGGTAGCGATTACCGATTTTAAAATGTAATTTTTACTTTCATATTTGATAACTTTCGGTATATATAGTTATGTTCGTACATATTGCTATGGATTTTTCCTAATAATATTTTAAATATTTAAAATAAAAATGTTCATATTTTATGAGATCAGTTGTATATTTTGTAAATGTATTTAAATTTATACGTGTGATGAAAACTTGTTTTACCGAGGTCGTTAGGATGTGAAAGTTGATGCCTTGGTGAATTCTGGGAGACGAAAATCTGCTATAGTACGAGACAGTTGTGTTTATTGAAATATATATATATATATGTATATATAAATTAGTTCGGCTTGTTTTTTGATAGTGTCCATAGTTGATGGTATTCCATATTAATTCCCGATATTTCTACGAGATTGGTATTCTCGTAATTTTATGTTTTTTAAAGATTAAACAACTGTTCTCGTAAGTCTACAGAAAAATTTTGTAAGTTTTTTTTATGATATAAAACATTAATTAAAATTATAAGAATATTTCTATTGTATTAAAGATTGTTATTTAAGAGATTTATTATTAGAAAGATAAATAATAAAGATTATTATTAACATTTCTATGTTAATATTATAATTGAAAGTTGGTTCGAGAGAATTAAAGGGTTTTTCTTGTACATGTTAGTTTGCGCATGTGTACATTTTGATCGTGTATCAGATTTGATTATACAGTGTGGTTCTCTGGGGAGAAATTAAAAATAAACTTTATTATTTTTAGATAAGTTTGTTCGGAATTAAGAGGAAGTTTCTTCATCCACTTAGCGGTCAAATGTACAGTGGATATATTTTACCTCATGTATTATTGAAAAATACATAATCTTTATACTTTATAGAGATAGATTTTTTTTTCTTTTTTATTTTTTGTATTAAATATTCAGTTTAAATTTTATCCTGTGTTTTATTTTTGCTATAACGTTAATATTGTTTAATTAAATATAACTAACTCTTAAATAAGTATATAAATATCGTGAACTATTCACTGGCGCCAGACTTATTTTAGTTTTAACACGGATTTCCTTATTGGAACCCGAGAAGTTAGAAGTCTTATATTTGGAAATCAACCGGCCGAGTAACCTAGTTGGGAAGACTAGTTGTGGATGGTGGCACATCAAATCTACAAACCACTATTCATAGCAATATGTATTATGGGTATATTGTACAGATCTACGGTCCAAGATATCATATTCATCTATTATCTATACTCTATAGCAGGGTTGGCCAACCCAAATGATATGGCGGGCCACTTTGGAAATAAATCACAACTCCGCAGGCCGCATATAAAATTTTATATCCGTATATTAGATTTAAACATACTATAGACATTTTTTTGGAGTGAAAAATTGGAACATAATGAATTATTATTATTGTGTTTACTATTATTCTTACATGTAAACATAGATAATATAATAATAATAATACTAAACGCACAGTATAAAGAAATATATAACACTAAAAATTAAATATAAAAAATATATAAAAATGAATGAAATAAAAAACCATGAAATCATTAAAAAATATTTATTTTACTAGTGCGATATTTGTTTCTGCACTCTTTCACTTAGCTTTTGCAAATCGATCTCAATTTGAGTATTTGCACATCGTAACTGGTGCTGCAGGTTAGCGCCCGTTATGTTTGAGCGTGTTTTGTGTTTGGTCATTTTCATTTTCGAAAAAAACGATTCGCAGGCGTAAGTTGAACCAAAAGCGCTAACAACTTTTTGTGCCAAATTTCTCAAATTGGAAAATTTCCCTTGTGCGGCGTTAGTGTGCCAAAAATCTATTTTTGATTCTGATGTTTCAAAAATGTGTTTTAATTCAACATTGTAAGTCAACCAGTTCCATTTGGAGATGTTCTGGGAAAATATTTCAAAAATTTAGTTGTATTTGTCTAACTCTAAATTACGTAATCGGCTTTCAAAAGCAGCTGTAAGTTTTCTTATTTCTTTTGCATATTTGATGTAATTGTTACATTTGGATTTCCTAAATTCTTTCAATAACGGAAAGTGGCGAGCGTTATTACTTTTCAATTGCGATTCAAATAACAACAATTTCTTCTGAAATGCTTTGATGTGATTAAATGTATCGATTATAAGGTTATCTTTTCTTTGTAATGATATATTTAATTGATTGAGTTTTTCAACAATATCCACTAAAAAGCATAAATCCAATAACCACTCATCATTTCTTAATTCTGGTACAGATTTTTGCTTGTCATTCATAAACAAGTCAATTTCTTCTCGTAATTCATAAAACCGCTGTAAACATCTTCCACGACTTAACCATCTGACTTGACTGTAGTATACAACGTCACCATATTCAGAATCTAATTCTTTCAGGAACTCCTTAAATTGTCGATGCGGAAGTGCATGTGATCGAATGTAATTCACTGCTTTTAGAACTACGTGCATAACATGATCCGTCGATAATACTTGGGCACATAAATTTTGTTTTGTAAATCCTCTCTTTTGGAGCAGTTACTAGTTCTGTTGTTGGATTCTATTTTTTCAATTAGTAATTTTATAGCACCCTTTTCTTTACCTATCATGGCAGGTGCTCCATCAGTGGATATTCCAGAAAGTATTTCCAAATCCAAGTGTTTTCGCATAAACAGTTTTCAACAGAATTAAAAATATCTTCTCCTGTTGTTGTACCTTTTATACTTATCAAATTTAACATTTGTTCAGTTACTTGAAATAATTTATTTATTATACGAAGCAAGACTACAAGCTGAGCTGAGTCTGAGATGTCTATGCTTTTGTCAGATGCCAAGGAACAATATTTGAAATCTCGAATTCTGTCGCGCAGTTTTAAGATAATTTCATTTGAAACGTCGTTAGTTCGACGACACACTGTCTGCCGAGATAGGCTTAGGTTCGAAAACAGTTTACTTTTATCAGGCAAAATATCCTTCACAACAGCTTCCAAACATTTCACAAATTTACCATCCGAAAATGTTTTCATTTGTTTTGCTATAAAAAATGAGCTCTGATTGTTTCACTTCTTTATCGAATTTTAAATAATCCTTATATTTTGTTTCGTAATGCCTTTGAACATGATATTCCTTAAATACAACAACGATCTCTTGGCAAATTAAATACAATAATTTTATATTTTGAACTATGAAAAAGTACTTTTCTTCCCATTCCTCGCTATACTTTCTATTTTCCCAGTATTCCTACTATTCTTCTTTTCTTTGCAGTGATACTGTACATAAGAGAGATATTAAATATATCTATTTTTAATTGTTAAATTAAAAGTCATTTTTAATTTAATAGGGGTTATTACCTGGCTGTTGTTGTTTTAAACATATTATAGAAGTACAGGTATATTAAAATAATTATCCTGCAGTCACAGCACACAAAACGAAACCAAAAAGCGACAAAAATTTTCACTTAAAACTGAGAGTCTGCTATCAACTGTGCCTACCTAGGTATGGTCACTGCGTCACTGAGATAACTTAAGTTAGACATAGAACTTGTTATATTATACTGTTTTTTTAATAAGAGAGACAAACCGCTTCAACCCGCGTCACATTAGGCATATTCCACTGACACCAATTTTTTCGGCAAATTTAAATGATAAATTACAATGAAATGAAGTAGCACTTGCTATTTACACTTCGATATTTGACAAAACTGCATTATAGATCACAGTTGCAAAAAAATAAATGGCAATAGTTTTAATATATATTTTATTACTTGATTTATATTTGCAAAACATAAAATCAATAGTTACATAAAAATTATATTCATTTAAGAAATTTTATATTGGATGTGATAATTTAAAAAATATGTAAGTAAATAAATTGATTAGGTTACATAAAAGTATCGTCAAATGTAGATAGCAACAATTTCGTCCTAAACGTTTTAGTGGTGGTGAACTTAGTTCTTTCGCTTTGTATTCGTGAATAATACGGTAAACACTTGAGAAATATTTATGTATGTTATCTATAGTGTTTGATATTTGCAGTTTAATTCGTGTTTTCTTTATTGTAGGATCACTACGAATAATTTCCTTGTAGATGTTCACTATAGTTTGCTTTTCCTGTATAGACACTTGAACTAGGCTGTGGATCCATTTTCACAAGCAAATAGTTAAAAAAAATTATTTTGTTGTCTAAACATTATAAATACACAAAAAAAAATAATCGGAAGAAAATATTAACTCGATCAGCTGTGTCTACAATATGGTGGCACTAAATTACCAAATATGGGTAGTGTAAACCAAGCCGGCAATTAGCAAATCATATTTTGTCTCTCTTATTAAAAAACAGAGTATAGACATATCAAGATGCGCGCGCACCATAAGTTCGCAGAATATAATTTAATTATTCTGCAAACTCAGAATAATGTATTTTTTTAATACATTGGTTTTCATTACTTTGGCCATTATAAAATAAATATATTTTATAAAATTATGGTGAATCTTGCGGGCCGGAAAATTTTCAAGTTGGCCCGCGGGTTGGACACCCCTGCTCTATAACATAAGTAGGTACTTCTTAAATATAGACACTCAAATATAAACGAAGAATTTTGCAATCCAATTTACTTGCTTATTTATAACATTCAGATTTACATAATGTACAGCCAATATAATTCATTATAAGTAAGTAAATTTCAAATAAGCTGTTCGTGGTTAGCAGTGATTATTTTTAAATTAATTACATATTTGCAAATAAATACAAAACCATAACATAGACAAATACGATACACAATTAAGATTTAAAATATAATTTGATTTGATAAGATCAGGAGTCTCGATTAGAAATTTGGATGAGTAAAGTTGGAAATACTCTTTTAATTGTCTATTTTTGGCCAATATTTCGCCACTCAATTAGCGTGCTCATTAGGATAAAGCAACAGTAATTAAGTTGTACCTAATACAACATTATATAATATCTCTACAATAAAAATGTACTTACAAATTGAAGTAATGTGGAGAAAGGTTTTACGACAGCATACAACAATGAAAAGGTGAAATATGTTTTTTTATCCGTTAGCAGTCAACATCATTTTATTAGTTTTCACTTTATGTTTTGTTATATGTTATTGCAAAACTTTTATACGTAGTGTATTGAAGTTTATTTTCTTATTTACCTATATTTTTTAATATTTTATCACGCATGATATACGCTATATTATAATAACTATATTATATTACAATTTGATAAAATTTATACAGTTCTTTTTAATATTTCCACAAATTCAGTGAAAAGCAGCTACGTATACCATTACTAATTCTGCGAAGCAAATAATGTCGATAACTGATCTTATAAGGCCAATAAGATGAGTGCCAGCACCGAACATTAAACTCGTACTTATGTAAAATTAATATGTGAATATGTATATGAGTCAAGGTATCAAAGGAACTAAAGTATCAAAGTAATCAAAGTAACGAATACATTCAACGATTATTCAAGCTTTCAGTAACAAATATTATATATATATATATATATTTAATGTTTAAAGAAATTTGTTTTTTCTTTTTTATTTTATTGGCCGTGTTTTAATATTAAAAATAATAGATTTTTATTGGTTTTAGCGACCTTTTATTGAATTTAGATGTTTGTTTGCGACGTTTCGACCTGTATCAATTCAGTCTTTTTCAAGCATCTGGAAACAAGAATCATTACAATGAACATGTTCAATTGTTATATCACACAAAACAAACACAGTTCTCATGTTCATTGTAATGATTCTTGTTTCCAGATGCTTGAAAAAGACTGAATTGATAAAGGTCGAAACGTCGCAAACAAACATCTAAATTCAATAAAAGGTCGCTAAAACCAATAAAAATCTATTATTTTTAATATATATATATATATATATATATATATATATATATATATGTATATATATATATATATATATATATATATATATAATCCAAAAAATCCGTATTACCATAACAATGGTGTAGGGCGTTTATCTTCTTCTAGCTTTTTATAAACGTTTTCCATTCATTTCTATTCCTTGTCATGTTCTTCGCTTCTGTCCATGTTTTGCCTTTCCTTCCCAGTATTTCTGCTATGACATCATTCCATGTTGTCCTTGGCCTTCCTCTTCTTTTATTTTTCATTATCCTTGCTTCCCATATCCTTCTTGTTTGTCTTGTATTTTCCATTCTATATAAATGTCCCCACCATCCTAGCTGTCTTTGTTCAATGTATTCTAGCACTGACTGCATTTTCAAATCTTTTCGTATTTCCAAGTTTCTTATTCTGTCCATCCTTGTAACTACTCTAACTCTTCTTAAATACTTCATTTCTACTGCCTGTAATTTATTCTTTTGTCTTCTATTTAATATCCAGGATTCACAGCCATATGTTAATATCGGTCGGTAAATTGCCTTATATACTTTTAGTTTTGTTTCTCGGGATATCTCTTTTTGTTAATGAAATTATTCCTCATGCTGTGGTACAGCTTTGTTGTTTTTTCTATTCTTTGATTAATCTCAGCGTCCTGGGTCCCTCTTCCATCAATTCGTACTCCCAAGTACTGGAATGTTCTCACTTGTTCTATTTCAGTTCCTTCTATTACGATTTTCGTATCTACCTGTTCATCTCCCACTACCATTACTTTAGTTTTGCTCTTACTCATCGTCATTCCACTGTCTTTTAGTGTCATATTCCATGTTGTTAAGTTACGTTTCAGATCTTCCTCATTGTCGGCTATAACTACTATGTCGTCTGCGAATGCCCCTTCCGAAACATCGACTGCATTCAAGTTAAGGTGTCCAACCCTGAACTTTTTACTTTTGCATGTACACTGTTTGATAATGTCATCCATATAAACAATGAACAGCATTGGGCTCAAACTTCCTCCTTGGCGCAGTCCCTCGTTTGTTTTAAATATCTCCGATTCTAAATTGTTAGCTATTACAGCATTAGTATTGTGGTTATATATTTTCTGTATTAATCATCTTATTTTGCCATTGACACCTCTTTCTCTTAATACATTCCACAATCTTTCTCTTGGTACTTTATCGAATGCTTTTTCCAAGTCTATAAATGCTAAGAACACTTTCTTCTGTTCTCTAGAGGCTTTTTGTATTATTTGTTTCACAGAGAATATTTGGTCTTGTGTGCTCCTTCCTCTTCTAAACCCACTTTGTGACTCATGTAATGTATTTTCGAGTTTTGTTCTTAGTCTTCTATCTATTATTTGCTCGAGAATCTTCATTGCAGTACTTAGAAGGGATATTCCTCTGTAATTATTGCATTCTTTCTTATTTCCTTTATTCTTGTATATTGGTACTATCAATGACTTCTTCCAATCGTTTGGTATTTCCTCTTCTCTCCATATTCTGTTATATATTTTCAACATTAATTCTCTTCCTCTTTGTCCTATATATTTTATCATTTCTGCTGTTATTTTGTCACAGTCTGGCGCTTTTCCATTTTTCTGTTTTTGTATTGCTTCTTCCAGTTCGTCCATGGTAATTGTTTCTTCTGTCTCTTCTTCTCCTATTAGTTGTTGTTCACTAGCATTCTCGTTTTCCACTCCTCCGCTTAACAATTCCTGAAAGTATTGTTTCCACCTTTCTATAATCTTCATTCTATCGCTTAGGATCTCTCCCTTCTTATTTTGTATATAATGTGTAGATTGTGACCTTTCTTCATTCCTTACTGATTTCAAGACTCTATAAAATAGTTTTTGGTTCTCTTTACTGTTTTTTTCCATCTTTTCCCCAAATTCTTTCCATGTCGCCTTTTTTGCTTGTACTACTAAATGTTTCTTTTTTTTTTCTTTCTTCTTTATATATATATATCGTATTTTTCCACTGTTTGTTCTGCTAAGTATGTTTTCCATGCTTTTTTCTTTATCTTAATTTGATGTCTTATTTCATTTGTCCACCATTTTGTTTGTTTTTTCTTTTTATTTTTCCTTACGCCACATATCTCTTTCGTTGTAGTTATTATTATTTCTTTAAACCTATTTCAAATTTCTTCGATAGTTCCATTAATTTCTATATTTTCTACTCTTTCGGCTATCCTTTTCTGGAATTTTTCAGCAATGACTTCACTTCTTAATTGGTATATTCTAAGTGTTTCTATTTGGTTTTGTTTCTGTGTATATATATATATTGCTTTTCCTTGTTTTGAACAAATATTAACGATTACTTAAAAGTACTGAAAACCGACATCTCTAGTCTGCAATGGGTATATTCTCGCAATGGTTCCGTATCTTAGCCATTATCCAAAGCAATAAAACTAAAAACACACCACGGAAGGAGGATTCAAAAACAATATAAGAAACCATATGTAAATCAGATATCGAATTTTATTTATAAATGCTTATTTTACAGTCAGCGTCAAAAATCTATTCTCTCGCCAAAAGCCGAGCGAAAAACCAAATCCACACGTTTTGAAGATCAGAACTTACCGCTCATAAAAGTGTTATCCACAAAAAAGACCACACTATCGTACAATTAGTAATTAAGTAATAAAAACACACAGTACATTTGCAATGTCATAAGTGCAGCACACTATTATTATTATTGTTTGAGAAAATGCCGTTACTGATACGTAAAATAATAATAAAAAATAGACTAAATAATTTTCACATTAAAAAGATTTTACATATCATATACGTAATGCCATTTTGTTCAAACAGAATGACATATATTTTATGTACATAGTAGGCAACAAAAAGAAAGTGCGTAGATATTAATACTGAACAAACAAAATAATTTACTACAAACACTAAAATCCCAACAACCATTTGAGCATTTATCTAATTCTATTTCACAGAACAAACAAAACGCTTGTGTATTACATTACCCCGGTAATCCACAGGACTTTGCACTTGCTTGTTTGTAAACGAAGCTAATAATGGACTTCGTATCTAAGTCTTCAATTTCAAGAGAATACAATTGCAGCATATAATTTAAAAATATGAGAATAGAAAGTCATTAAATATTAGATACTTTGTTGATAAACGTAGGAGATACTTGAAATTTCATTATAACTTAAAAAAATAAGTAATAAATCCATAACTTCAAATATTTATTGTAAGCAATAACCCTAAATAATGATTATTCCATAGACACCATGAATAACATTCTGAATAGACAACAAAATTCAAACCTTTGCCTTTAATTTATCCAAAACAATACATATAAGAGGGAGTATTGATATCTAGTTAGCCTAGACCGGTTCCGCCGATAAAAAAAATATTGCGATACCATAGCAACAAAAAATAACTCATTAGAACAAAAGTTGTGCAATAAAATTTGAAAAAAAAAGGATGTCGACCGAATATCATGTCTTACCTCAACTGAACAAAAAGTTTAAAAGATCGTAAATTTTCTTCCAACGAAGAGGTGATAGAAGCTCTGGAGACCTGGTTTGCAGAGCAAGATAAAAATTTCTTTATGAAAGGTCTACAGGCGTTGCAGGATCGCTGTATTAAGTGCATTCATTTAGGAGGAGAGTATGTTGAATAATAAAATATTTTGACTTTCAAATTTTGTTTGCTTCTATAGTAGGCTAAGAATTTTTCAATACATCCTCGTAACAAATGCGAGTACTAATTTTTTTAAGTTTCGTTAAACTGGCAACAGATACTCAGGTGCCATAATGACAAGGCGCTTGAGTGGTACTTGCTTAGTAATCTATCTGCTTGTATCTCCTAACTAGAGATATCGATTTTCGGTACTTTTAAGTAATCGTTGCTTGTCGTTATTGGAACCTTAAGTAATCGTTGAATGTATTTGATTATTTTGATAATTACAATTATTTCGATTATTTCGATTATTTCGATTATTTCGATTATTTCGATTATTTCGATTATTTCGATTATTTCGATTATTTCGATTATTTCGATTATTTCGATTATTTCGATTATTTCGATTATTTCGATTATTTCGATTATTTCGATTATTTCGATTATTTCGATTATTTCGATTATTTCGATTATTTCGATTATTTCGATTATTTCGATTATTTCGATTATTTCGATTATTTCGATTATTTCGATTATTTCGATTATTTCGATTATTTCGATTATTTCGATTATTTCGATTATTTCGATTATTTCGATTATTTCGATTATTTCGATTATTTCGATTATTTCGATTATTTCGATTATTTCGATTATTTCGATTATTTCGATTATTTCGATTATTTCGATTATTTCGATTATTTCGATTATTTCGATTATTTCGATTATTTCGATTATTTCGATTATTTCGATTATTTCGATTATTTCGATTATTTCGATTATTTCGATTATTTCGATTATTTCGATTATTTCGATTATTTCGATTATTTCGATTATTTCGATTATTTCGATTATTTCGATTATTTCGATTATTTCGATTATTTCGATTATTTCGATTATTTCGATTATTTCGATTATTTCGATTATTTCGATTATTTCGATTATTTCGATTATTTCGATTATTTCGATTATTTCGATTATTTCGATTATTTCGATTATTTCGATTATTTCGATTATTTCGATTATTTCGATTATTTCGATTATTTCGATTATTTCGATTATTTCGATTATTTCGATTATTTCGATTATTTCGATTATTTCGATTATTTCGATTATTTCGATTATTTCGATTATTTCGATTATTTCGATTATTTCGATTATTTCGATTATTTCGATTATTTCGATTATTTCGATTATTTCGATTATTTCGATTATTTCGATTATTTCGATTATTTCGATTATTTCGATTATTTCGATTATTTCGATTATTTCGATTATTTCGATTATTTCGATTATTTCGATTATTTCGATTATTTCGATTATTTCGATTATTTCGATTATTTCGATTATTTCGATTATTTCGATTATTTCGATTATTTCGATTATTTCGATTATTTCGATTATTTCGATTATTTCGATTATTTCGATTATTTCGATTATTTCGATTATTTCGATTATTTCGATTATTTCGATTATTTCGATTATTTCGATTATTTCGATTATTTCGATTATTTCGATTATTTCGATTATTTCGATTATTTCGATTATTTCGATTATTTCGATTATTTCGATTATTTCGATTATTTCGATTATTTCGATTATTTCGATTATTTCGAGTATTTCTATTATTTCTATTATTTCGATTATTTCGAGTATTTCGATTATTTCGATTATTTCGATTATTTCGATTATTTCGATTTTTTCGATTATTTCGATTATTTCGATTATTTCGATTATTTCGATTATTTCGATTATTTCGATTATTTCGATTATTTCGATCATTTCGATTATTTCGATTATTTCGATTATTTCGATTATTTTGATTATTTCGATTATTTCGATTATTTCGATTATTTCGATTATTTCGATTATTTCGATTATTTCGATTATTTCGATTATTTCGATTATTTCGATTATTTCGATTATTTCGATTATTTCGATTATTTCGATTATTTCGATTATTTCGATTATTTCGATTATTTCGATTATTTCGATTATTTCGATTATTTCGATTATTTCGATTATTTCGATTATTTCGATTATTTCGATTATTTCGATTATTTTGATTATTTCGATTATTTCGATTATTTCGATTATTTTGATTATTTCGATTATTTCGATTATTTCGATTATTTCGATTATTTCGATTATTTCGATTATTTCGATTATTTCGATTATTTCGATTATTTCGATTATTTCGATTATTTCGATTATTTCGATTATTTCGATTATTTCGATTATTTCGATTATTTCGATTATTTCGATTATTTCGATTATTTCGATTATTTCGATTATTTCGATTATTTCGATTATTTCGATTATTTCGATTATTTCGATTATTTCGATTATTTCGATTATTTCGATTATTTCGATTATTTCGATTATTTCGATTATTTCGATTATTTCGATTATTTCGATTATTTCGATTATTTCGATTATTTCGATTATTTCGATTATTTCGATTATTTTGATTATTTTGATTATTTTGATTATTTTGATTATTTTGATTATTTCGATTATTTCGATTATTTCGATTATTTCGATTATTTCGATTATTTCGATTATTTCGATTATTTCGATTATTTCGATTATTTCGATTATTTCGTTTATTTTGATTATTTTGATTATTTCGATTATTTCGATTATTTCGATTATTTAGATTATTTCGATTATTTCGATTATTTCGATTATTTCGATTATTTCGATTATTTTGATTATTTCGATTATTTCGATTATTTCGATTATTTCGATTATTGCGATTATTTCGATTTTGATTATTTTGATTATTTTGATTATTTTGATTATTTCGATTATTGCGATTATTTCGATTTTGATTATTTTGATTAATTTGATTATTTTGATTATTTTGATTATTTTGATTATTTTGATTATTTTGATTATTTTGATTATTTTGATTATTTTGATTATTTTGATTATTTTGATTATTTTGATTATTTTGATTATTTTGATTATTTTGATTATTTTGATTATTTTGATTATTTTGATTATTTTGATTATTTTGATTATTTTGATTATTTTGATTATTTTGATTATTTTGATTATTTTGATTATTTTGATTATTTTGATTATTTTGATTATTTTAATTATTGTGATTATTTTGATTATTTTGATTATTTTGATTATTTTGATTATTTTGATTATTTTGATTATTTTGATTTTAATTATTGTGATTATTTTGATTATTTTGATTATTTTGATTATTTTGATTATTTTGATTATTTTGATTATTTTGATTATTTTGATTATTTTGATTATTTTGATTATTTTGATTATTTTGATTATTTTGATTATTTTGATTATTTTGATTATTTTGATTATTTTGATTATTTTGATTATTTTGATTATTTTGATTATTTTGATTATTTTGATTATTTTGATTATTTTGATTATTTTGATTATTTTGATTATTTTGATTATTTTGATTATTTTGATTATTTTGATTATTTTGATTATTTTGATTATTTTGATTATTTTGATTATTTTGATTATTTTGATTATTTTGATTATTTTGATTATTTTGATTATTTTGATTATTTTGATTATTTTGATTATTTTGATTATTTTGATTATTTTGATTATTTTGATTATTTTGATTATTTTGATTATTTTAATTATTGTGATTATTGTGATTATTTTGATTATTTTGATTATTTTGACTATTTTGATTATTTTGATTATTTTGATTATTTTGATTATTTTGATTATTTTGATTATTTTGATTATTTTGATTATTTTGATTATTTTGATTATTTTGATTATTTTGATTATTTTGATTATTTTGATTATTTTGATTATTTTGATTATTTTGATTATTTTGATTATTTTGATTATTTTAATTATTTTGATTATTTTGATTATTTTGATTATTTTGATTATTTTAATTATTGTGATTATTTTGATTATTTTCATTATTTTGATTATTTTCATTATTTTCATTATTTTGATTATTTTGATTATTTTGATTATTTTGATTATTTTGATTATTTTGATTATTTTGATTATTTTGATTATTTTGATTATTTTGATTATTTTGATTATTTTGATTATTTTGATTATTTTGATTATTTTGATTATTTTGATTATTTTGATTATTTTGATTATTTTGATTGTTTTGATTATTTTGATTATTTTGATTATTTTGATTATTTTGATTATTTTGATTATTTTGATTATTTTGATTATTTTGATTATTTTGATTATTTTGATTATTTTGATTATTTTGATTATTTTGATTATTTTGATTATTTTGATTATTTTGATTATTTTGATTATTTTGATTATTTTGATTATTTTGATTATTTTGATTATTTTGATTATTTTGATTATTTTGATTATTTTGATTATTTTGATTATTTTGATTATTTTGATTATTTTGATTATTTTGATTATTTTGATTATTTTGATTATTTTGATTATTTTGATTATTTTGATTATTTTGATTATTTTGATTATTTTGATTATTTTGATTATTTTGATTATTTTGATTATTTTGATTATTTTGATTTTTTGATTTTTTTTTTTTTTTTTTTTTTATAGTAGGGGGGAATCCTCATGGACTCCTGGCCTCGCCAGAGAGTGCCGGACTCTTACCGACTAAAACCCCCTACTTCGTCGTCACACTCAGCGCGCTGGAACCGCATAGGAAGAACGCATATCATCAGTCGCGCCAGTTTGTCTACAAACTCTATTTATTGTTTTAATCTCTGTTTCGGGCTCTTTCATCCTCCTCTTTTCTGGACATAACCGTGATAATAAACTTCGCTATTTTGTTCCACTTCGTTGAGGTCTCCATCATCTGGTTCACAATGTCGTTTATTGTCAGTTCTGCTTCGAGTTCTATGATAAGCTGGTTTCTACTTCTAGCCCATCTGTCACATTCTAATATAGCGTGTCCGGGAGTGTCGGGTTCTCCACAGTGAGGGCAGGCATCGTCGTCGGATTTCCCTATCCTCTTGAGGTAGCTACGAAAATTGCCATGGCCTGAGAGGAACTGTGTTAGATAATAGTTCAGCCTTTTGTGCTGGCATTTTACCCAGGGTATCAGGTCCGGTATTAATCTCCTAGTCCATTCCGCTGTCGCCGCCTGCTCGGCCCATGCAGTTTGCCACTTGGTCAGGGTATTCCGTCGCTCTCTTGTCTTCGTATCGTTGGTGTGCCCGGTTTCTGAGATATGAAGTTGGAATCTCTCCCCTGCCAGTAGCTGGAGAGGTGGGATTGCTGTTATCACTTGTATTGCGGCTTTCGAGATCGTTCTGTAGCCACTGCCAATTCTAAGGAGTAATCTTCTTTGCGTCCTTTCTAGCATGTCTTTGTATTTATGCACTCTCCAGACATCTGCCCAGGCCGGGGCCGCGTACAGCAACTGCGACTGTGCAACTTCGTAGAGAATTGCACGCTTGATGCTACTTGGGCCTCCTACATTTGGCATAATCCTCTGCATAGCGGATACGGTGTTTTCTGCTCTGCCAACTACGTATTTTACATGGGGGGCGAAGGACAGCTTATCGTCGATGACCACCCCAAGATATTTGAGCTCCCTTTTTGGGGTTATTTCTCTTCCCAGCATATTGAAGGAGATATGCCCCCTCTTACGCGGGCCTTTCATGATTACGGCCTCCGATTTTTGCGGCGCGACCTGTAGATCGTTTCTGGCCATCCATTTTGCAATTGCCTCTAACGATTCATTGGCCCTGAACATCAGATCTCTATCATCTTCAGCTTCGATGACCAGTAGGAGATCATCTGCATATGCTATTGTTGTAGCACCCCTTATCAACTCTAGTTCCAATACTCCATTATACATCACGTTCCAGAGTAGTGGCCCCAGTACAGACCCCTGTGGTACTCCCGCATTCACCATCAACTTTTTCCCCCTACTAAGCAGTATGGATCTGTTGGAGAAGTATTCTGCGATTATGTTTGTGAGGTATTGCGGTATGTTTCGTTTCTTTAGGCCTGAGTAGATCTTGTTCCATGATGCTGTGTTAAAGGCATTTTTAATGTCCAGGGCTATCGCAGCTACCCATCTCCCCTGAGACTCCCTAACCAAGTCCACCAGGAACCCAACGGCATGTACCGTCGACCTTCCCTTTACGAAGCCAAATTGTCTTTCTGACAGTCCACTTCTGCTTTCTATTTCTTGCTCTAGTCTTTCCTTTACCATACGTTCGTATAGTTTTCCCAAGATGCTTAGAAGACATATGGGTCTAAACGCTGAGGACTCCTCTATAGATTTCCCCTTCCAGACTAGCACTACCCTAGCTTGCTTCCATCTGGTGGGGAAAGTCTGATCTCTAAGTAACTGGTTAAGGAAGTCCAGTAACAGATCCGGTGCCGTCTCAGAAATCAGTCTGACGGCTTCTGCAGAGATCCCATCCGGTCCCGGCGCTTTACCTAGCCTAGATTTTGCTACGGCCCTCAGGAGTTCCTCTTTCTGAAAAAGGGGGACATCGTCTACTCTATCTGGGTGTCTGATTGGTTCCTCGTCTTTCAGCGGAAACAAATCTTTCAGGATTGTTATTCTCCTCTCTAGCGTTGGATTATAGGGCGGGGGTAGTTTGCCCAGATGCCTCATAGCTATTTTATACCCTTCTCCCCATATATCTCCTTCCAAGTTCTGCTGTAGAATTCTCCAGTGATTTCTCTTTGTCCGAAGTATGAGGTGTTTTAACTCGTTTTTTCCCTGTTTATACTTTTCTATGTTGGCGAGGGATTCGAAAGTTTGCGTTAACCTCCTATGTTTTGTTAATCTACGACGTAGTTGTAGACACTCCTTTCTTTTGGCTTCGATTTCAAGATTCCACCAATATGGCATACTGCGTCCACTCGTGCTGGTGGATGTAGTGCATTCTTTGTTTATGATGTCTATCCTGTCCAGGAAATCATCTGGTGTCATTTTGCTGTGCCTCTGAGTAAGGTCTTGTAGGGCTGCCTTAAAGCTGCTTGTATCAATCATGTGGGCTATGGCCTTTTGTGTTTCCTGCTGGGTCTTTTGTGCAATCTCGAAGTATATATGGTTGTGTTCAGTGTGAGACTCTCCGGTCAGTACTTGCCACTCCTTGATTCGTGTGGTCATTTTATCCGTTGCCCATGTTATATCGATGTATGATTTGGTGTATCCTCTTTCAAAAGTAGGTGTGTTTCCTGTATTTATAACATTAAGCCCTATTTCCGCGGCCCACTCCGTGAGGCATTCTCCTCTAATGTCAGTGACAGGGGAGCCCCACATTGATGACTTAGAGTTAAAATCCCCAGCTAGTACCACCTCCGTGTTATCTGATTTGATCTCGTCGGTCAGGTCGTCGATACACCGCTGGAAGCCCTCCAGGGGGATATTTGGTGATATGTAACATCCAAACAGGCGCCATTGCTTCCATCTTAGTGAGACGAAACCTTCTCCGAGCGTGTGGCTGATGATTCCCACATTTTTGTTCTTAATGTAGATAGCGACGGTCGATTTTTGTCCATTATGTACATATTGTCTTTAGCAATTTTGATATTCGGTTCACTAATTATTACTATGTCGGCCGATTTTTCGCATGCTACCGCATGCATGATGTCGTGGGCTATTCTTGCCCTACCCAAGTTAGTTTGAAGAATTTTAAGCGCCATTTCTTGTGTTTAGGGATCCCAAGCCTCCTTTTTTCTCTTTCCTTGCATTAAGCTGGATTTTTATTTGTTGTCTGAAATTCGGGCATCTCGTCGTATCTGACCTGTGCTCACTGGTTTGACAGGATACGCAATAGGGTTTGGATTTACACTCCTTAGCTTGGTGTCCAGGCTGATGGCAATTTATACAGACATTAGATTTGTCCGGCCCCCTACATTCCACCACTCTATGACCAAACTCTAGACACCTAAAGCATCGCGTCACGTTTACCCTTTCCCTTACTCTGCAGTTTACCCATCCAATTCTGATGTATTTCGCTTGAATCATCATATTTGCCACTGGTTTGCTAACTACGACAGTCGCTATCTGGTTTCCATCCCAGCTTGGTCTCAGAGCTTTCACTTTTATGGCCTGGGCATCGCTGTGTTTCACCGCTACCTTTATGGCGTTCTCTGCCTCTTCCTGTGTTACGGCTGCGTCTATATTCAGGATATGTACTGCCACATCCCTATTCGTTATCTTGACTTCATTGTCTACTTTTCTCTTTATTGCGTCTTTCAATACTGCGGCCTTTTTTGCTCCGCCTTCTACCTCCAGTAGCAGGTCCCCTTTTATTGTTTTTTTAATCGACTTCACTTGGACTCCGACCTTTTTAATGTCAATGCTGCTCTTAACTGTTTTGAGTAGATCCGCATATGTTGCCTCTCCGGTTCTCACTAATACCTTTCCCGACTGGGCCTTCGCCGATTTTTCTTTTCTTGTTCTTGAAGTGGGCGTTATTAGGATGATCTTCTGTGTCGAGCCATGGAATACAAATTCTGACAACTTTCTTAGATAGTGTAGGTTCGTCCTTTCATCTATAACTAGGTTTAGCTTGGCAGCAGGATGTACTTTCATAGCTTCCTCAAGCATTCTCAATTTTTTATGGATGTTTTCAGCAGACACAGCTGCTTCATTCTGCGGCTCCAGGGGGAGAACATACAGAGCCGTTGTTTTTTCTATACTGTCCTGGTTCTTTATTTTCGTAGCTACCGTCTTAATCATGTAGTCTATCTCTTCGTCTGCTCTCTGGGCCATCTCGTGTATTTCCGGATATTTTACACCTAGGTTCTCCATGATTTCTCCTTTCCCTCCCTTTGAGGGATCTACTATCACACCATAGTCTCCATCCAGGTTGAGGTTAGTCTGGTTGAGTTCCCTCACCTGGGTGTTTTTGAAAATATCTTCTGGCCACTCTTCTTCCAATACACTACTGATATCTTGGAAACATGTTCCACTTTTGAGGATTTGTGTAACATCCTTTCTTATTCGTTCCTCTTGTTTTATTTTCTCTAACTCGTACTCTTCCAAGTTTGTCTGGGTACCTACGTCGACTCTGCTGGACTTCCCAATGTTTTGTGTTGCTGGACTTGTGCTTCTGTGAGGGGGCTCTGCTTCCTGGCATAGACTTCTCCTCTGACAGGTTTTTAGTTCTTTGTCCAGTGCCTCTACTAGTTCGCCCAGTTCCCTGGTTACCTGTTTAATCTCTAGCCTGGTTTTGGTTGATTCCTGGACCCATTTTTTAAGTTCCTTCGTTCTCGCGAGCACTTTCTCCATCACGGTATTTACTTCTCGAAAGACAGGGTTGTCTTCTTTAACTTTCCGTTTGGTTCGCTTTTTGGGAGGCGATTCCGGTCTCTTTCTCTTGCTCTTTTGCATTATCCAGCCAGAGGCCTTTGCGCTGTGCTCCGTTTCTTCCTTACCTTCCCCGCTTGTTGCGCTGTGGTCCGGGTTCATATCCGGTACTTCAGTTACTTCACTTTCATCCCTTGCGGTCTGTGTGTCTTTCTGCACTGTTGCCATCGGAGTGGTATTCGGGGGTGTCCTGGCTAAGGAGCTCCTCCCTCCGAAAACCAGTGCTTCCTCACGTTTCCTTTCGGAAATTTCCTTGTCCATAGCCTTTTCCATCTCCACTCTCACATCAGCCTTGTTCTTACAAACATTTTTTTTGTCTTTTTCATCTTCATTTATTTTATTTTTATTTTTTTGATTTTGATTTTGATTTTGATTTTTTCCGTTTTCCATATCTATTCCCACGAGTTGGGACGAAAATAAGTCAAGCGCGGCAGTGCGCCCTTACCACGCCAAGGCTAAGTACCCCTGGAGGTCGCCAGGTATCCAGGGCATCGCTTACGACACACCTTAAGGATCCTGTGCCATGCATCCCCTAAGCGCGATGGTGCTACACCTTGGGATTGGACCAGCTGTGATCCCGAAGTTATAAGGATCTGGGCATTCTGCCCTCCTGCAGGCTAAGGGACGGAAGGGGGCGCCTGTATCAGTACTCCCCTATTCAGCATAAATGCTGCCCTTACCGGGTGATTATTTTGATTATTTTGATTATTTTGATTATTTTGATTATTTTGATTATTTTGATTATTTTGATTATTTTGATTATTTTGATTATTTTGATTATTTTGATTATTTTGATTATTTTGATTATTTTGATTATTTTGATTATTTTGATTATTTTGATTATTTTGATTATTTTGATTATTTTGATTATTTTGATTATTTTGATTATTTTGATTATTTTGATTATTTTGATTATTTTGATTATTTTGATTATTTTGATTATTTTGATTATTTTGATTATTTTGATTATTTTGATTATTTTGATTATTTTGATTATTTTGATTATTTTGATTATTTAGATTTTTTTTTTTTTTTTTTTTTTATAGTAGGGGGGAATCCTCATGGACTCCTGGCCTCGCCAGAGAGTGCCGGACTCTTACCGACTAAAACCCCCTACTTCGTCGTCACACTCAGCGCGCTGGAACCACATAGGAAGAACGCATATCATCAGTCGCGCCAGTTTGTCTACAAACTCTATTTATTGTTTTAATCTCTGTTTCGGGCTCTTTCATCCTCCTCTTTTCTGGACATAACCGTGGTAATAAACTTCGCTATTTTGTTCCACTTCGTTGAGGTCTCCATCATCTGGTTCACAATGTCGTTTATTGTCAGTTCTGCTTCGAGTTCTATGATAAGCTGGTTTCTACTTCTAGCCCATCTGTCACATTCTAATATAGCGTGTCCGGGAGTGTCGGGTTCTCCACAGTGAGGGCAGGCATCGTCGTCGGATTTCCCTATCCTCTTGAGGTAGCTACGAAAATTGCCATGGCCTGAGAGGAACTGTGTTAGATAATAGTTCAGCCTTTTGTGCTGGCATTTTACCCAGGGTATCAGGTCCGGTATTAATCTCCTAGTCCATTCCGCTGTCGCCGCCTGCTCGGCCCATGCAGTTTGCCACTTGGTCAGGGCATTCCGTCGCTCTCTTGTCTTCGTATCGTTGGTGTGCCCGGTTTCTGAGATATGAAGTTGGAATCTCTCCCCTGCCAGTAGCTGGAGAGGTGGGATTGCTGTTATCACTTGTATTGCGGCTTTCGAGATCGTTCTGTAGCCACTGCCAATTCTAAGGAGTAATCTTCTTTGCGTCCTTTCTAGCATGTCTTTGTATTTATGCACTCTCCAGACATCTGCCCAGGCCGGGGCCGCGTGCAGCAACTGCGACTGTGCAACTTCGTAGAGAATTGCACGCTTGATGCTACTTGGGCCTCCTACATTTGGCATAATCCTCTGCATAGCGGATACGGTGTTTTCTGCTCTGCCAACTACGTATTTTACATGGGGGGCGAAGGACAGCTTATCGTCGATGACCACCCCAAGATATTTGAGCTCCCTTTTTGGGGTTATTTCTCTTCCCAGCATATTGAAGGAGATATGCCCCCTCTTACGCGGGCCTTTCATGATTACGGCCTCCGATTTTTGCGGCGCGACCTGTAGATCGTTTCTGGCCATCCATTTTGCAATTGCCTCTAACGATTCATTGGCCCTGAACATCAGATCTCTATCATCTTCAGCTTCGATGACCAGTAGGAGATCATCTGCATATGCTATTGTTGTAGCACCCCTTATCAACTCTAGTTCCAATACTCCATTATACATCACGTTCCAGAGTAGTGGCCCCAGTACAGACCCCTGTGGTACTCCCGCATTCACCATCAACTTTTTCCCCCTACTAAGCAGTATGGATCTGTTGGAGAAGTATTCTGCGATTATGTTTGTGAGGTATTGCGGTATGTTTCGTTTCTTTAGGCCTGAGTAGATCTTGTTCCATGATGCTGTGTTAAAGGCATTTTTAATGTCCAGGGCTATCGCAGCTACCCATCTCCCCTGAGACTCCCTAACCAAGTCCACCAGGAACCCAACGGCATGTACCGTCGACCTTCCCTTTACGAAGCCAAATTGTCTTTCTGACAGTCCACTTCTGCTTTCTATTTCTTGCTCTAGTCTTTCCTTTACCATACGTTCGTATAGTTTTCCCAAGATGCTTAGAAGACATATGGGTCTAAACGCTGAGGACTCCTCTATAGATTTCCCCTTCCAGACTAGCACTACCCTAGCTTGCTTCCATCTGGTGGGGAAAGTCTGATCTCTAAGTAACTGGTTAAGGAAGTCCAGTAACAGATCCGGTGCCGTCTCAGAAATCAGTCTGACGGCTTCTGCAGAGATCCCATCCGGTCCCGGCGCTTTACCTAGCCTAGATTTTGCTACGGCCCTCAGGAGTTCCTCTTTCTGAAAAAGGGGGACATCGTCTACTCTATCTGGGTGTCTGATTGGTTCCTCGTCTTTCAGCGGAAACAAATCTTTCAGGATTGTTATTCTCCTCTCTAGCGTTGGATTATAGGGCGGGGGTAGTTTGCCCAGATGCCTCATAGCTATTTTATACCCTTCTCCCAATATATCTCCTTCCAAGTTCTGCTGTAGAATTCTCCAGTGATTTCTCTTTGTCCGAAGTATGAGGTGTTTTAACTCGTTTTTTCCCTGTTTATACTTTTCTATGTTGGCGAGGGATTCGAAAGTTTGCGTTAACCTCCTATGTTTTGTTAATCTACGACGTAGTTGTAGACACTCCTTTCTTTTGGCTTCGATTTCAAGATTCCACCAATATGGCATACTGCGTCCACTCGTGCTGGTGGATGTAGTGCATTCTTTGTTTATGATGTCTATCCTGTCCAGGAAATCATCTGGTGTCATTTTGCTGTGCCTCTGAGTAAGGTCTTGTAGGGCTGCCTTAAAGCTGCTTGTATCAATCATGTGGGCTATGGCCTTTTGTGTTTCCTGCTGGGTCTTTTGTGCAATCTCGAAGTATATATGGTTGTGTTCAGTGTGAGACTCTCCTGTCAGTACTTGCCACTCCTTGATTCGTGTGGTCATTTTATCCGTTGCCCATGTTATATCGATGTATGATTTGGTGTATCCTCTTTCAAAAGTAGGTGTGTTTCCTGTATTTATAACATTAAGCCCTATTTCCGCGGCCCACTCCGTGAGGCATTCTCCTCTAATGTCAGTGACAGGGGAGCCCCACATTGATGACTTAGAGTTAAAATCCCCAGCTAGTACCACCTCCGTGTTATCTGATTTGATCTCGTCGATCAGGTCGTCGATACACCGCTGGAAGCCCTCCAGGGGGATATTTGGTGATATGTAACATCCAAACAGGCGCCATTGCTTCCATCTTAGTGAGACGAATCCTTCTCCGAGCGTGTGGCTGATGATTCCCACATTTTTGTTCTTAATGTAGATAGCGACGGTCGATTTTTTGTCCATTATGTACATATTGTCTTTAGCAATTTTGATATTCGGTTCACTAATTATTACTATGTCGGCCGATTTTTCGCATGCTACCGCATGCATGATGTCGTGGGCTATTCTTGCCCTACCAAAGTTAGTTTGAAGAATTTTAAGCGCCATTTCTTGTGTTTAGGGATCCCAAGCCTCCTTTTTTCTCTTTCCTTGCATTAAGCTGGATTTTTATTTGTTGTCTGAAATTCGGGCATCTCGTCGTATCTGACCTGTGCTCACTGGTTTGACAGGATACGCAATAGGGTTTGGATTTACACTCCTTAGCTTGGTGTCCAGGCTGATGGCAATTTATACAGACATTAGATTTGTCCGGCCCCCTACATTCCACCACTCTATGACCAAACTCTAGACACCTAAAGCATCGCGTCACGTTTACCCTTTCCCTTACTCTGCAGTTTACCCATCCAATTCTGATGTATTTCGCTTGAATCATCATATTTGCCACTGGTTTGCTAACTACGACAGTCGCTATCTGGTTTTCATCCCAGCTTGGTCTCAGAGCTTTCACTTTTATGGCCTGGGCATCGCTGTGTTTCACCGCTACCTTTATGGCGTTCTCTGCCTCTTCCTGTGTTACGGCTGCGTCTATATCCAGGATATGTACTGCCACATCCCTATTCGTTATCTTGACTTCATTGCCTACTTTTCTCTTTATTGCGTCTTTCAATACTGCGGCCTTTTTTGCTCCGCCTTCTACCTCCAGTAGCAGGTCCCCTTTTATTGTTTTTTTAATCGACTTCACTTGGACTCCGACCTTTTTAATGTCAATGCTGCTCTTAACTGTTTTGAGTAGATCCGCATATGTTGCCTCTCCGGTTCTCACTAATACCTTTCCCGACTGGGCCTTCGCCGATTTTTCTTTTCTTGTTCTTGAAGTGGGCGTTATTAGGATGATCTTCTGTGTCGAGCCATGGAATACAAATTCTGACAACTTTCTTAGATAGTGTAGGTTCGTCCTTTCATCTATAACTAGGTTTAGCTTGGCAGCAGGATGTACTTTCATAGCTTCCTCAAGCATTCTCAATTTTTTATGGATGTTTTCAGCAGACACAGCTGCTTCATTCTGCGGCTCCAGGGGGAGAACATACAGAGCCGTTGTTTTTTCTATACTGTCCTGGTTCTTTATTTTCGTAGCTACCGTCTTAATCATGTAGTCTATCTCTTCGTCTGCTCTCTGGGCCATCTCGTGTATTTCCGGATATTTTACACCTAGGTTCTCCATGATTTCTCCTTTCCCTCCCTTTGAGGGATCTACTATCACACCATAGTCTCCATCCAGGTTGAGGTTAGTCTGGTTGAGTTCCCTCACCTGGGTGTTTTTGAAAATATCTTCTGGCCACTCTTCTTCCAATACACTACTGATATCTTGGAAACATGTTCCACTTTTGAGGATTTGTGTAACATCCTTTCTTATTCGTTCCTCTTGTTTTATTTTCTCTAACTCGTACTCTTCCAAGTTTGTCTGGGTACCTACGTCGACTCTGCTGGACTTCCCAATGTTTTGTGTTGCTGGACTTGTGCTTCTGTGAGGGGGCTCTGCTTCCTGGCATAGACTTCTCCTCTGACAGGTTTTTAGTTCTTTGTCCAGTGCCTCTACTAGTTCGCCCAGTTCCCTGGTTACCTGTTTAATCTCTAGCCTGGTTTTGGTTGATTCCTGGACCCATTTTTTAAGTTCCTTCGTTCTCGCGAGCACTTTCTCCATCACGGTGTTTACTTCTCGAAAGACAGGGTTGTCTTCTTTAACTTTCCGTTTGGTTCGCTTTTTGGGAGGCGATTCCGGTCTCTTTCTCTTGCTCTTTTGCATTATCCAGCCAGAGGCCTTTGCGCTGTGCTCCGTTTCTTCCTTACCTTCCCCGCTTGTTGCGCTGTGGTCCGGGTTCATATCCGGTACTTCAGTTACTTCACTTTCATCCCTTGCGGTCTGTGTGTCTTTCTGCACTGTTGCCATCGGAGTGGTATTCGGGGGTGTCCTGGCTAAGGAGCTCCTCCCTCCGAAAACCAGTGCTTCCTCACGTTTCCTTTCGGAAATTTCCTTGTCCATAGCCTTTTCCATCTCCACTCTCACATCAGCCTTGTTCTTACAAACATTTTTTTTGTCTTTTTCATCTTCATTTATTTTATTTTTATTTTTTTGATTTTGATTTTGATTTTGATTTTTTCCGTTTTCCATATCTATTCCCACGAGTTGGGACGAAAATAAGTCAAGCGCGGCAGTGCGCCCTTACCACGCCAAGGCTAAGTACCCCTGGAGGTCGCCAGGTATCCAGGGCATCGCTTACGACACACCTTAAGGATCCTGTGCCATGCATCCCCTAAGCGCGATGGTGCTACACCTTGGGATTGGACCAGCTGTGATCCCGAAGTTATAAGGATCTGGGCATTCTGCCCTCCTGCAGGCTAAGGGACGGAAGGGGGCGCCTGTATCAGTACTCCCCTATTCAGCATAAATGCTGCCCTTACCGGGAATTGATTATTTTGATTATTTTGATTATTTTGATTATTTTGATTATTTTGATTATTTTGATTATTTTGATTATTTTGATTATTTTAATTATTGTGATTATTGTGATTTTTTTTTTTTTTTTTTTTTTTTTTTTTTATAGTAGGGGGGAATCCTCATGGACTCCTGGCCTCGCCAGAGAGTGCCGGACTCTTACCGACTAAAACCCCCTACTTCGTCGTCACACTCAGCGCGCTGGAACCGCATAGGAAGAACGCATATCATCAGTCGCGCCAGTTTGTCTACAAACTCTATTTATTGTTTTAATCTCTGTTTCGGGCTCTTTCATCCTCCTCTTTTCTGGACATAACCGTGGTAATAAACTTCGCTATTTTGTTCCACTTCGTTGAGGTCTCCATCATCTGGTTCACAATGTCGTTTATTGTCAGTTCTGCTTCGAGTTCTATGATAAGCTGGTTTCTACTTCTAGCCCATCTGTCACATTCTAATATAGCGTGTCCGGGAGTGTCGGGTTCTCCACAGTGAGGGCAGGCATCGTCGTCGGATTTCCCTATCCTCTTGAGGTAGCTACGAAAATTGCCATGGCCTGAGAGGAACTGTGTTAGATAATAGTTCAGCCTTTTGTGCTGGCATTTTACCCAGGGTATCAGGTCCGGTATTAATCTCCTAGTCCATTCCGCTGTCGCCGCCTGCTCGGCCCATGCAGTTTGCCACTTGGTCAGGGTATTCCGTCGCTCTCTTGTCTTCGTATCGTTGGTGTGCCCGGTTTCTGAGATATGAAGTTGGAATCTCTCCCCTGCCAGTAGCTGGAGAGGTGGGATTGCTGTTATCACTTGTATTGCGGCTTTCGAGATCGTTCTGTAGCCACTGCCAATTCTAAGGAGTAATCTTCTTTGCGTCCTTTCTAGCATGTCTTTGTATTTATGCACTCTCCAGACATCTGCCCAGGCCGGGGCCGCGTACAGCAACTGCGACTGTGCAACTTCGTAGAGAATTGCACGCTTGATGCTACTTGGGCCTCCTACATTTGGCATAATCCTCTGCATAGCGGATACGGTGTTTTCTGCTCTGCCAACTACGTATTTTACATGGGGGGCGAAGGACAGCTTATCGTCGATGACCACCCCAAGATATTTGAGCTCCCTTTTTGGGGTTATTTCTCTTCCCAGCATATTGAAGGAGATATGCCCCCTCTTACGCGGGCCTTTCATGATTACGGCCTCCGATTTTTGCGGCGCGACCTGTAGATCGTTTCTGGCCATCCATTTTGCAATTGCCTCTAACGATTCATTGGCCCTGAACATCAGATCTCTATCATCTTCAGCTTCGATGACCAGTAGGAGATCATCTGCATATGCTATTGTTGTAGCACCCCTTATCAACTCTAGTTCCAATACTCCATTATACATCACGTTCCAGAGTAGTGGCCCCAGTACAGACCCCTGTGGTACTCCCGCATTCACAATCAACTTTTTTCCCCTACTAAGCAGTATGGATCTGTTGGAGAAGTATTCTGCGATTATGTTTGTGAGGTATTGCGGTATGTTTCGTTTCTTTAGGCCTGAGTAGATCTTGTTCCATGATGCTGTGTTAAAGGCATTTTTAATGTCCAGGGCTATCGCAGCTACCCATCTCCCCTGAGACTCCCTAACCAAGTCCACCAGGAACCCAACGGCATGTACCGTCGACCTTCCCTTTACGAAGCCAAATTGTCTTTCTGACAGTCCACTTCTGCTTTCTATTTCTTGCTCTAGTCTTTCCTTTACCATACGTTCGTATAGTTTTCCCAAGATGCTTAGAAGACATATGGGTCTAAACGCTGAGGACTCCTCTATAGATTTCCCCTTCCAGACTAGCACTACCCTAGCTTGCTTCCATCTGGTGGGGAAAGTCTGATCTCTAAGTAACTGGTTAAGGAAGTCCAGTAACAGATCCGGTGCCGTCTCAGAAATCAGTCTGACGGCTTCTGCAGAGATCCCATCCGGTCCCGGCGCTTTACCTAGCCTAGATTTTGCTACGGCCCTCAGGAGTTCCTCTTTCTGAAAAAGGGGGACATCGTCTACTCTATCTGGGTGTCTGATTGGTTCCTCGTCTTTCAGCGGAAACAAATCTTTCAGGATTGTTATTCTCCTCTCTAGCGTTGGATTATAGGGCGGGGGTAGTTTGCCCAGATGCCTCATAGCTATTTTATACCCTTCTCCCCATATATCTCCTTCCAAGTTCTGCTGTAGAATTCTCCAGTGATTTCTCTTTGTCCGAAGTATGAGGTGTTTTAACTCGTTTTTTCCCTGTTTATACTTTTCTATGTTGGCGAGGGATTCGAAAGTTTGCGTTAACCTCCTATGTTTTGTTAATCTACGACGTAGTTGTAGACACTCCTTTCTTTTGGCTTCGATTTCAAGATTCCACCAATATGGCATACTGCGTCCACTCGTGCTGGTGGATGTAGTGCATTCTTTGTTTATGATGTCTATCCTGTCCAGGAAATCATCTGGTGTCATTTTGCTGTGCCTCTGAGTAAGGTCTTGTAGGGCTGCCTTAAAGCTGCTTGTATCAATCATGTGGGCTATGGCCTTTTGTGTTTCCTGCTGGGTCTTTTGTGCAATCTCGAAGTATATATGGTTGTGTTCAGTGTGAGACTCTCCGGTCAGTACTTGCCACTCCTTGATTCGTGTGGTCATTTTATCCGTTGCCCATGTTATATCGATGTATGATTTGGTGTATCCTCTTTCAAAAGTAGGTGTGTTTCCTGTATTTATAACATTAAGCCCTATTTCCGCGGCCCACTCCGTGAGGCATTCTCCTCTAATGTCAGTGACAGGGGAGCCCCACATTGATGACTTAGAGTTAAAATCCCCAGCTAGTACCACCCCCGTGTTATCTGATTTGATCTCGTCGGTCAGGTCGTCGATACACCGCTGGAAGCCCTCCAGGGGGATATTTGGTGATATGTAACATCCAAACAGGCGCCATTGCTTCCATCTTAGTGAGACGAAACCTTCTCCGAGCGTGTGGCTGATGATTCCCACATTTTTGTTCTTAATGTAGATAGCGACGGTCGATTTTTTGTCCATTATGTACATATTGTCTTTAGCAATTTTGATATTCGGTTCACTAATTATTACTATGTCGGCCGATTTTTCGCATGCTACCGCATGCATGATGTCGTGGGCTATTCTTGCCCTACCCAAGTTAGTTTGAAGAATTTTAAGCGCCATTTCTTGTGTTTAGGGATCCCAATCCTCCTTTTTTCTCTTTCCTTGCATTAAGCTGGATTTTTATTTGTTGTCTGAAATTCGGGCATCTCGTCGTATCTGACCTGTGCTCACTGGTTTGACAGGATACGCAATAGGGTTTGGATTTACACTCCTTAGCTTGGTGTCCAGGCTGATGGCAATTTATACAGACATTAGATTTGTCCGGCCCCCTACATTCCACCACTCTATGACCAAACTCTAGACACCTAAAGTGATTATTGTGATTATTTTGATTATTTTGATTATTTTGATTATTTTGATTATTTTGATTATTTTGATTATTTTGATTATTTTGATTATTTTGATTATTTTGATTATTTTGATTATTTTGATTATTTTGATTATTTTGATTATTTTGATTATTTTGATTATTTTGATTATTTTGATTATTTTGATTATTTTGATTATTTTGATTATTTTGATTATTTTGATTATTTTGATTATTTTAATTATTGTGATTATTTTGATTATTTTGATTATTTTCATTATTTTGATTATTTTGATTATTTTGATTATTTTGATTATTTTGATAATTTTGATTATTTTGATTATTTTGATTATTTTGATTATTTTGATTATTTTGATTATTTTGATTATTTTGATTATTTTGATTATTTTGATTATTTTAATTATTGTGATTATTATGATTATTTTATTATTTTGATTATTTTGATTATTTTGATTGTTTTGATTGTTTTGATTGTTTTGATTGTTCTGATTGTTTTTATTATTTTGATTATTTTGGCCCTTTCTGAGCCCAGACGAGTGAAAAGCTGCGATATATAACAAAAGACTGTTGCGGATAAATTATTATGACAAACAGGATATCTGTGAACTAATTTTTAGCATGTAGCAAGGGCAATAAATTGAAACCGGTGTCACCAAAAATACAAATTTCTAGAATCGCCAGTATGTCATTATCGCATATGGTTAATTGTCCGAAGCGAAATAGAATAGGGCTAGAGTGTCAGAAATAGAAATAATAATTCCAGTATCTCGAGAACTTTGTTTAAGGCGCCATCGTCCTGGAATCCCTTTGTTTAAGCATACATCGTACATCTCTGTCACTGAAAAGTTGACATAGGGTATATGTTATAGACGCTCTTCAAATATGATAGATCATTTCTTAGACGTCTGCAAGACGCATTGTTTTTGTGAAGTCGAAATTGGGCAAAATTCGTTTAGTTCCGAACAATAAATTGACACACTGCGTAATTTTTTTTTAAAGGATGGCATACTGAATCGTTAGAAATAAAACATATGTGTTTGAAAACATAAAAAAGGTAGTTCATTGCCTGATGATGACATATGACATGAAAATGAAAGGATCAACCATTGCATTTTGTTTGGTAACGACAATTTTGCAAAGGCGTGTTCTATAATATTCAAGATGATCAAACGATTAACAGTCAGTATATTCATCGGTACTACGAAAACAGCCAGAAGAGCTGAGTTGAGAGAATCATTCTTCTCTCCACATTTATATCTTCGAATATAGATATATATTTTCGTCGACAATTCTAGTGAGTTTTTAAGACCAACAGTATCAAACAAGCCCCTACTTATAATATAGTAAAACTCCTAAGTGATAGCATCTTCTTCTTCTTCTTCTGTTTTGGGTTGAACGCCAGCACGTCCATGCACTTGAGCACACTGCTCTTTGTACTATCCATAGTAGATCTCTCAGTTCCACTCTGTTAGTCTTGTGTCCTCGATAAAACCACTATCCTCCTCAGGGGAAGTTTGAGTACACTCGTGGGATCCAATAGATCTCTTCCGAAATATTTCTGTCTAAGTCCCTTCAGTTCCCTCACACATGCATATTACATGAAAGCTAATATCCTCGTGTTTTTCACATCTCCTACACCAAGGCTCGCTAAGCAAGCCCATGCTGTACAGACGCTTCCTTAAAGGAAATGTCCGATTATTAAGCAGGTAATTATTTTTATTTCTTTTCTGTTAATACGAATTAGGTTGGCTGAAAACCTTACGTCCAACTCCCTTAGTGGTGCTTTAGTATGAAGTTGACCTTTCGTTAACCTCCATTTATTTTTATGTTCTCTTTCTAGTTATAACCAGATCTCCCTTTTAGCGGAATCCCAATGTGATAGCATATCTAAAATGATAGGAAAAACAGAATATCATACAAAGACACGTGGTAATTTCAAAATTTCATTAAAGAACAAAAAATACCAACTGATCACAAAATTACATCACTTGATGTAGAATCTTTATACACTAACATTCCTACAAATGTAGCTATAAATATAACAGAATCCAAATAGGATGAAATTAGTTCACACGCATCACTAAATAAAAACACATATATTTATACACATATTTTCAATTCAAAAATTATTTTTGCAATCAAACATTTGGTATTGCCATGGCCTCTCCTTTAGCTGCTCCTATTACAAATCTGGTAATGGAACATGTGGAACAAAACATTATCAATGCAATAGACTTCAAGCCCATTTTTTTAAAAGATGTGTAAGACGACAAAAATATGATAGAGCTACAACATATAAACTTAGTAATACTAATAAACATCTATTTTCAAAACTAAAACCTAAAATGGAAAAAAATCGAGACTCATATCATCTATAAAATACCATGTCGCGATTGCCATAGTTACTAAATAGACCAAACTAAACTGTAGTTGTATTGCACAAAGTATGGGAGCTTCTATTTATTATATATGTCCTTAGCCAGTGGAGACGGGTGTGGGTGACTAAAATAAAAGTTAGAAGCTGGGGTCACTCAGTTTTGCTTACGAAGGAAGCTCAGACAGAAAACGAGAAAAGATATTGCGCTATCTTCGGCGCAAGCACATATAAATTACTCTCAAACTCACGCTACATATCTAGACTTACTAAGTGCCTATGTACTAACTCCAAAATTGCTGCCCATGATACCTGAAAAGGAAATTCCTACGGGGAGTGCCAAGGCAAAGAAAAAAACTTATGAACAAATAATTCGTATATTCACGATCAAAGGATAATAAATTATTACAATAAAATTAAGTAAATGGAGGTATTATATTTAAGCATTGACTAAAATCAAATAAAGAAATATTAATCAATTGAATTTTAACCCTATATAATTATACCGATTGTATGTTAAGGTAAAAAAATATATATAACTCTATACAAAATCCAAAACTAGATATCGCAAAAAGGTGAACACAGTACGGTAAACATAATATCTCAAAAGTTGAACGTAATAATACTGTTGAAAGTAAATGGAAAATAATTACCTAAGTTTACATTCCTTTAGAACACCTTTAGAAAACCAGGGAGTTTATGAAATTCCATGCCTTAATTGTGAGAAGACGTACATCGGCCAAACAAACAGAACGGTAAACGTAAGAAGAGATGAACACCAAAACTCCGTAAGAAAAGACGAGAAAACTTCATCTTTGGCTCAGCATGCATAGGAAACGTCCCACACGATAGACTTCAGCAATACCAAATTATTGGCGAACATAGAACATATGAAAACCAGAATAATCAGGGAAGCTATCGAAATTGCGAAACGTCCGGACAATTTGAATTCGCGAGATGATACACAAAGGCTACTAACAGCATGGAAACCAGTATTAAGCAAAGAAGTTGTCAACAACAAACAACAAACAAAAATACCTACACCGCAACCCAGCCAGTACACTCCAGCTACAGGTCCAACGACACGGAGCCGCGCACACACTCAACCAAGTCTAACCAACCAGAACGCCAATCGGGTATATAACCACCATCCTAAACTCGACTACGTCAGATTACGAGTAACCAGAAGCAGAAGCAGACAGTTATGAAGATGGCAAATGTGATTTTGCCGAAACGTCGTCCAGAAACCAGCACCGGTCTTTACGAAGACCAAACAGTGGAAACGAGGAAGAAAACCGGGAATCCAGTTAAAACATATTGCCATGAATTGTGATTTTATATACTGCTTATTCACAATTCACAACCAATGTGTCCAGCTTGTATATTCAGTCGGTTTAATTACACGATGAGACTGCTTTTCCCTCAAGGTTCCAATTGGAAAACGTGGTTCTTCTCTTCTACACAATTTTCAGGCACCAGTAAAAGAGTTTAAACAAAGGTAAAAAGAAAATCACAATAAATTTAAATTAAACTTTAATACAAAAAATTTAAAAAAATAAAAAAATATCTTAATGAAGTATTAAGATAAATATTGCATCATTTAAACAATATTATTAAGGTAAAGTACTATAAAAAGAAATAAATTTTTTTCCCTGAGTTAGAAAACCACTAAAAATTTAAACAATAACGAGTTCTACACATTCGTAAATAAATCGGTATGACATCAAGCACCAAAACACAAATTCAACAAGATCACGAAGCTACTAATCAAAGATAAAAATTTATCTTTTAAAACATGACCTTCTAACTCAAACGTACAAAAGTGTCTACGGAAAAGGCATGGGAAAACGGCGTACTACAACAACGCTAGTCAAAAATATAAATCAAAATAAAATATACATTCATAAATAATAAATTTCAAAATTGTACACAGGCATCCACAATAAATGTACAACAATAAATAATAAAATTTTCAAAATGTTTGCGGGGAAAAGTCCACAGCATTTTGTCAGCCGTCGCTACCTACTTTTAAGAGATTATGGATAATTTAGCAGATTATGGTTCGTTCGTTAAACCAAAATCAAAAAAAGGGATGGATGAAGATAGAGAAATAAACATATTAGCAAGTGTCGCTCAGAATCCATCTACATCGACCCGACAAATTGCAACAGAAATGGGCTCCTCTCAACGCACTATTGTCAGAGTGTTGAAGAAGCATAAATTTCGTCCCTACAAATTATCAGTATCACAAACTTTTCATGAAGGTGATAACATCAGACGAATAGCTTTTTGTAGATGGTCTAAAGATCAGTGTCAAAACGATCCACACTTTTCAATGAAAATATTATGGACTGGTGAATCTCGTTTCACAAATTGTGGAATGTTTAATAGGCACAATGAGCACATATGGTCTCAAACAAATCCACTTCACGTTGAACATAGGAGACCACAAATTAAATTTGGGTTTAATGTTTGGTGTGGTGCTATAGGATCAACTGTTCTTCCTCCTTTTATTTTTGATGGATCACTAACTGGCAATCGTTATCTTAATTTTTTACAACAAGATTTCGAGGAAATGTTATATAATTTAAATTTAAGAACCCGAGCAATGCTGCAATGGTTTCAACATGACGGAGCGCCTCCGCACAATCAACTGAATGTTAGAAATTATTTAAATTTGAACTTCGCTAATCAATGGATAGGACGAAATGCACCCATTGAATGGCCGGCTAGATCGCCTGATTTATCAGTTTTGGATTTTTTCTTGTGGGGTGTACTAAAGGACACAGTATACAAAAGAACATATGAAACAATCGACGATTTAAGAGAAGCTGCCTTAGTTGCTTTTAATAACATCGATAGGCGTAAAGTCCGCAATGCTACAAATTCTGTTGTGAAGAGATGCAATTTGTGTATTAATAATAATGGAGGTATCTTTGAACATTAATAATGTTGTGTGCCCTTAATAAAAGTTCTTATAGTTTTCATCTTACTACTACATAAGATTTCAAAATAAGTTTTCGGTTGGTTTGTATTTTATCAGTTCAAAATTCAATTGTTTTCCATAAAAACCATAAAAATGTCTATATCATCTTTATTTTTTAAAATAATCATATCAAACCCTATATCATTGTAATCAGAAAAAAATAAGCTTTTTAATGATGTCAAAACCAACTATGGTTTCCATTTAAAAAAACACAAGTATGTTTCATAACTCGATAATGGTGAACGAAAAAAAAATATTAGCTACAAAGTTTTATTTGGCGTAAAATTATCTAAGACTTTTGTCTGAACACTTTTTCTCTAAAATTACTATTAACGATGCTAAGCATGTTTAAAAAAATCGTAAAATTTTGTTTTCTTTGAATATCTAATAAGCCATGAAAGTTATCGGAGAAACAAAAGCAGTTTTAAATCAAACTCGTAAAACTGCGCATCTTTCCCCATTTAAGCGTTTTTCTATCTCCAGTAGTTTCTGAGATCCCAATGCTAAACATTCAAAAAAAACTCAGCCTGTATATAGGGCTTCACCCACTGAGGTATTCCGTCAATATGATATTTTGTTACTATTTAATATTTTTATGCAGAGACGTTCAAGGCTTTATTTTCCATTTATTTGATCTGAGTTACAAACGTTTAAAATAAACATTACAGAATAGAAATAAAACTAAGGTTTTAATCTTCACTTTTACTCTTTATTCGTAAAACGACAATTGTTTCGCCAGCACAGTGGCTTCCTCAGGTGTTTACATCTAAACAGTACGTTACAAACTAAATAAAAAATAAAAAATATATCTATAAAATCAAAAAGGATGGTATTTAAAATATTTTTACAGAAATCTATACAAGTACTGTCGGTATTGAAAAATGTGGCGCATCTGGTCGGCCCTAACTGTATATTATGAGGTACTAAACGTGTTTACACATAAATTTGTTTAATAAACTACATATACATTTGTATTATTGTCTAAACAGATTTTAAGTAAATAAATTGAATAAAGGCGAGTTATTTAAATCTAATTTATCATTTAATAAAATTTGTGACTGTTTTAATTTATTTATTTCTAAACTTTCCAATAAATTTAATTTCTTGCCTTTATTTTCTAAATGCAGAATTTGAAAATCTTTATCGAAAGGGTGGTTTTCTTCTAATAGATGATTCGCAAAAGTAGAATCTTGTTTTTTATTTTTAAACGAAGAACAATGTTCGGCAATCCGTTTTTCAAACGATCCTCCTGTTTGACCGACATATATCTTACCGCATCCACACATTAACTTATAGACTCCGGATTTCTTATTTTTGTCTGTTTTATATTCATTGTTTTTGATGTGTTTGGATAACTTATTATTAGTTTTAAAAACTATGTAAATATTAAGTTTTTTTAAATAACTTGAAATATGCTTATTAGGTGTCCCAATGTACGTAAGTAATCTAAATTTTGAATTTTCTTTATCCTTTATTGCAGGGTATACCATAGAGATTGCTTTTTGAAAATTTTTTTTGTCAGCATATTTTCAATTAAAGTATCTGTGTAGCCGTTATTGATAGCTATTTGTTTGACTAAATTTAATTCTTTTTCATAATTTTCTTTAGATAGTGGATAATTAATTAATCTATGTAAAGAACTATGGAAACTCGCTAATTTGTGTTGTATGGGATGTGTTGATGAATTATGTATAGTTATGTCAGTATGAGATTCTTTATGGTAAATATCAAACTCTAATTTATTGTTTATTTTTTTAATAGTTAGATCCAAAAAATTAATACTATTGTTTACTTCTTGTTCCATTGTAAATTCCATATTTTTATGAATAGAATTGACGAATTCTAATAGCAAGTTTAATTGTCTTTGTGTTCCTGTGAAACAAAGTACAATATCGTCTACATATCTATGCCAAAAGGAAATATGCTGTCTTAGGGGATTATAAAAAATGATGGATTCTAAGTGGTTCATGAAAATTTCTGAAAGTAACGGACTTAAAGGGTTACCCATAATTAGTCCTTCCTTACAAGTGTATATTGAATTATTAAATTGGAAATAATTTTGTTTCAGAACTATATTTAACAAATCAAAAATTTCAGCTTTAATTACCGGGTTAGTGTTCTTAGCCACAAGTAAATTTTCAATTAAATTAACAGTTTCGGCTGGAGGGACACTCCGGAATAAGTTTTTAACGTCAAAAGATATCAATTTTGCATTATGAGGTATTGAAATATTTTTGATTTTATTAATTAATTCGTATGAATTTTTTATGCTGTACTGTGGCTAAAAAATTCATACGAATTAATTAATAAAATCAAAAATATTTCAATACCTCATAATGCAAAATTGGTATCTTTTGACGTTAAAAACTTATTCCCGAGTGTCCCTCCAGCCGAAACCGTTAATTTAAAATTTACATGTAGCTAAGAACACTAACCCGGTAATTAAAGCTGAAATTTTAGATTTGTTAAATATAGTTCTGAAACAAAATTATTTCCAATTTAATAATCCAATATACACTTGTAAGGAAGGACTAATTATGGGTAACCCTTTAAGTCCGTTACTTTCAGAAATTTTCATGAACCACTTAGAATCCATCATTTTTAATAATCCCCTAAGAGAGCATATTTTCTTTTGGCATAGATATGTAGACGATATTGTACTTTGTTTCACAGGAACACAAAGACAATTAAACTTGCTATTAGAATTCGTCAATTCTATTCATAAAAATATGGAATTTACAATGGAACAAGAAGTAAACAATAGTATTAATTTTTTGGATCTAACTATTAAAAAAATAAACAATAAATTAGAGTTTGATATTTACCATAAAGAATCTCATACTGACATAACTATACATAATTCATCAACACATCCCATACAACACAAATTAGCGAGTTTCCATAGTTCTTTACATAGATTAATTAATTATCCACTATCTAAAGAAAATTATGAAAAAGAATTAAATTCAGTCAAACAAATAGCTATCAATAACGGCTACACAGATACTTTAATTGAAAATATGCTGACAAAAAAACTTTTCAAAAAAGCAATCTCTGTGGTATACCCTGCAATAAAGGATAAAGAAAATTCAAAATTTAGATTACTTACGTACATTGGGACACCTAATAAGCATATTTCAAGTTATTTAAAAAAAACTTAATATTAACACAGTTTTTAAAACTAATAATAAGTTATCCAAACACATCAAAAACAATAAAGATAAAACAGACAGAAATAAGAAATCCGGAGTCTATAAGTTAATGTGTGGATGCGGTAAGATATATGTCGGTCAAACAGGAAGATCGTTTGAAAAATTCATTGCCGAACATTGTTCTTCGTTTAAAAATAAAAAACAAGATTCCACTTTTGCGAATCATCTATTAGAAGAAAACCACCCTTTCGATAAAGATTTTCAAATTCTGCATTTAGAAAATAAAGGCAAGAAATTAAATTTACTGGAAAGTTTAGAAATAAATAAATTAAAACAGTCACAAATTTTATTAAATGATAAATTAGATTTAAATAACTCGCCTTTATTAAATTTATTTACTTAAAATCTGTTTAGACAATAATACAAATGTATATGTAGTTTATTAAACAAATTTATGCGTAAACACGTTTAGTACCTCATAATATACAGTTAGGGCCGACCAGATGCGCCACATTTTTCAATACCGACAATACTTGTATAGATTTCTGTAAAAATATTTTAAATACCCTCCTTTTTGATTTTATAGATATATTTTTTATTTTTTATTTAGTTTGTAACGTACTGTTTAGATGTAAACACCTGAGGAAGCCACTGTGCTGGCGAAACAATTGTCGTTTTACGAATAAAGAGTAAAAGTGAAGATTAAAACCGTAGTTTTATTTCTATTCTTAATTATGGATCTTCATCAAGTAAATGCCCAATCAATTCAATAAACATTACATGTTATTTTGGTTGTTGTTCGTTTTCCTTTAGTTTCCGTAGGTCTGGAATTTACGTGGGCACGTTATCGCATGTATGTTCTCCGCGTAACATATATTTACTTATACAAGCAGTCTTTAAAACACGCCTATGGCACCCTTTTTAAATATAGATTAGTCAGCTTAAAAACGTTTCGTCAAGGAACCTAACTGTCTTCACTCGAGCTAGATCTGTGGTACTGATCGGCCGACTTGAAGGTTTTACAGAAACCCGTCCACGCAAGGTAAGTCCGAGGAGAGCTCTTGGATTTAGGAAATTTAGTAAGACCAATTTTCGCAAGTTTTGTTGCTTATACGTTGTGTAGGTCACAAATTACTTTCTTTTAAATATGCTGGATAAATCAAACTAGTTCACTAAGTACAAACTGCCAACGAAACTATTAAATATGTTAATTTTTTTAAATTAAATTATATTTTCCAGAAGTTTTCCCATGTAGAATATAGTAGATGGACGTTTGTAAAAATCGAAGGATAGGAAAGTTCAATAATCTCAAAATATTTTAACAATCAATATTATTATGAAGAAAAGGGCTCAAGTTAGATCCCTGAAATACACCCTATGAAGAGAAATAATAAATAAACGAGAAATAAATTAACAAGCCTCTTGTTCAGAAACTATCTAAAAACATCAATTATGAATTCAATTAATTTAAGAGTTTGAATTTAGTCTAAATAATTCCATTATTTATGGAATCTAACGTTTTATAAAAATTAGCATGTAGCAGAATAATTGAAACATACATGAGTAGGTAAACCCCACCAGTTTTGTATAATACAAAGGTATTTTTAATAATATAAAAAAAAAATAGCATGTAGCACTCAGAACAACTTAATATCTTATAATTTTAAAGAAATCCAGTGGTCTTCTAGGAAGGGTTGTTATAATATAATTCAAAAATATTCTAAAGTTGAATGTGTAATTCTGTATTTTGAAAATCTAGAACTTGTTAATTTTGGATGCTATTAAATGCAAATAGAATATATATTTGACTTCATGAACTATTATTATTATTAACGTAATATGGGAACTTTTTACAATTACAAAAATATTTACGTCACAAATTACTACGACTGACTACATGATATCATATATAAATAAGAGAACTGAATTTTCATAATCGATTACTTTTTATCATTACATAATTTTAGTTAAGAATGTTTTTCATTTTAATTAGTCATTCTTCCAATACTAGTCCTAATTTCTTTTCTCCTCTCCAAATGTCTGAAGAAATTTACAATGTCTGGTACTATGGTTACATACAGGTCAACGATATATCGATTCACTCGTGTCTAGTATATACAATAATTTCAAAAAGAAGATATCAAGAAACACAATGAAAATAGTTTAACTTAAATTTAACATATAGTTCTTGAAAATCGCCAAATCTTCCATGATTTTGTAAGAAAACGTATAAAGGAAGTTCTGCTTAAATTACTTTACTGTACAATTACAACATCGATTACGCTGGTCACCGCGATTTTTCTCTTACATGTTAATATCTACCTGTATCTTATGCGTTTTTGCATCTTGACACTGAAACTAGTTTCAACATTTTTTCATCACGTCCGGATTTCGAGATATAGTTTTCCCAAAAAGCATGATAAATTTTAATATATTCAAAGTTATATTTTATTTTAGCAACTTAAATATGTATATTACAAGAAGTATTGTACTGTGTAACATGCATCAATAATTTTGAACATGTCTGAGCATATGTTGTGTCCTATATACATTACCACGAACTAAATTATAGAATTAATAGTTCGGTATTATGTAAGAATATACAAAGCTACCTATAGGTTATTCAAATTCAATTAAATCAATTTGTGATAATCGATCGTGTATGTATATCCACAATGTCGTATAGGTGTCTACAATTTTTATTATGTGCGCCTGGAATTCACTGTGAAATATTACAATTATGGGCAGACAGGTGCCATTCCGCCTTTCCAGCAGGAGAGAGGAACCAAGCTACGCGGCGCAAAACACGGCGCCGCGCAATGCACACACCACTTAATATAACTTCTATTTTGGTTTAAAAATTAGAAGTCAAGGCATGTCATGAATTCATCATACTTGCTTTGAACATGTGCTGCTACTTTGCGAGGCTCTAGTCATGATTTGGCGTGAACAAACGTGCAACTCTATTTGACTACTATATTTGAGCACGAAAATCTTCTGGGTTTCCATAAAAAACAAGACAAATTGTTCTAACCGGTCAAGTGCTATACTCAAGCAGTACCTCATTACTTAACCCAAGATCTTTGAATTCAAGCAAAGCGCATACAGAAACAGAATCGTTACTTTTAGGGTTTCGAAAATCAAGGAGAAATTCCTGCCATCTAAGGAAGATACCACACCTGATAAATCGATTAGCATTAAATGACCTAATTAGTGTTAAAATTATGTTTTAAACAGTGTATCTTTTTTGTATACTTCTTGATGGCAAGTGTATGTGGAATTTGTTGCACATTTTAAACGAATTTCATTCACTAAACCAATGACGCAAGTGGTTTTGTGTTCGATCTTTTCTGGTTTTCTAGTTCTTATCTAAAATTTTTCTGTATACTGCTTCTTATTATTTTCTTTGTGTATTTACCTTTTTTAGTATATTTGGAAAAATAATTTAATTCGTAACATTTGGAAAAGTAGTAAATATACTACGAGAGATTGCATAAGTATAACAGTTCCCTTTTTATTTTTTGAATTTTTTGTAGTGAAGAAATAAAAGAAAATTAATATTGAAACACTGTAAATGCAAATATTTAATTGAACATCGAAAGTTTTTTTTTTGTTTCGAGGAGCACTTTAAGAGTATCAAGGCTATGTCCCTTATTTTTTTTCGATGTTTTCTTTCTTTTTAAATGTAATACCTAAATGGATACCTTTTCAAGAATCTAACATGGAAATCAATTGCAATATTCGAGAGCATCGTCCGGGGATTTTCTGCAGAAGTTATTTTAGAACAAGCGCAAGCTACCCTAAATATCGTAGGCAACTTGCGTAATAGCTTACATGGAATCCACACATTGTAAAAACCACCAATAAGGCAATTTGGATGTAAGCGAATGTGTGGGAAACATTTGGGACTTAGTTCCAAAATGATTAGACATTAGAAATGACATTAGAAATTAACTATTTTTACTACACTAATGCGCAAACTCATTAATATCATCTTGCAAAGCATCAACATAATTTAAAATATAATTTAGTGTCCTCAGCGTAGGACAGCACACAGCAATTGGAAAATATGAGGAAATCATCGATGAAAAGCAGAAAAGGCAGAGGTTCAAGAATAGAAGCCTGAGTTATGCCAGATGTTGAAAAAAATTGATTAGAGTAAAAGCCATTATAAAATACATAATTCACTCTATTCACAACGTTTGAGACAATAAGTTCTGATGGAGATAGGGTAAATACAGAAAACACTTAATTTGTTTAATAATATTTGATGGTTATTAATAGAGCAGACCAATTTCCGTGCGCGCCATGAGCGCCGGTATGGGAGTGTAATTCGTAATATATTAGAATATGCGATAGAATAGGGACGCAACATGAGCTTGTTACCGATATAAGTAGAGACATTTATTATATCAGAAATAATTAAATATACATTTGGTTTTCTGCTATTAAAGTACTATGCATAAACACACGAAAAATAAGAATAGTAAATATTATAGCAGCGTTGTATGTACCTATAAATAAAATGGAAAATGTATGAAATCAGTGATTGTGTGCACGACGGAGGCTTTAAAAAAACACAATACAAATAATAAACACAACGCAATACAATCATCCTCACATCGGCGCACATGGCGCGCACGGAAATTGATCTGCTCTAGTTATTAATATCAAACGTTCGAGGAAAATAATTGTATGCAAGATCTAGTTGACCATTATTATCCAATACTCAAATATTTTGAGTAACTATCGTTAGATTTGTAACGATAAACTGCAGTGGCAAGAATCCCATATTGGTTGCTGGTTATCTATGGATGTGTATTATGAAGAATAGTATAGTATAAAATGTGCTCAAAAATTGTACAAAAATTTGTCAAAATGGGTATCGGTTTACCAAGCTCGATACACCACCCTTCTTGTGAACCAATATAATTCCAACTTTCTTCCATCGATCAGGGAAAACACACGTTTCCAAGCCAAATTAATAGCTATCTGTATTCAGTAAATATTCACGTATTAATTTTGTAAATCAGTTTATGAAATTTGCAGAGTAATGCAAAGGACATAAGCTTCAGATTGTATGAAAAAATATTTCGGTTGTATATTTCCCATGGTAATATTATATATATAAACCATCTACCTTATGAATAATTTATTTGTGATTATTTGATGTTTATTTCAGTGGCGGCTTGTGAGTTGTGAAAGAGGGTGGGCACAATAAAAACACATACTTTTTGTACATAAAATCCATTCTCATATTTTTCATGCTGGAAAAGGCGTCTATGACTTTGTTGTCAAAATCCGGGATAGACTAGATGAACTTCTTTTCTATTGATAGGACCGCCAATGCGTTCAGTCGATCTTCTGACACTGTGCTCCTCAGAAAAGTTTTAATGCGTTTGAGGGTGGAAAAACATTCTTCGCATTTTGCTGTCGACATGGGCGTTGTACAAATAATATCCAACAATTTGTATGTTTCCCTCAAAACCTTTTTTAGGTTGTTGTCTGTTATGAACACTAAAAGTGGCAAAACACCACCTACGTCGCACATGTCATCGCGCTCATAATTTACTGAAAGTTCACTTTTCAATTTTACACTTTCCAACATAGGATATGATTTCACAGTTTCATCAAAAATTTTTTGTGGAAATGAATGACTATAAATTTCAAAATTTTGAGAATTAAATGATTTTGCTGCACTTAAGTGACCCGTAAAATCAAATCGGTCGCTAATTTAGCTTAAAATAGTGTCACATACTTCCTTTGCAATAACAGCTCTGTTATCTCCAGCTGTCGTCTTTTGTCTTTTCCTTGCAGGTTCTTCATTATTGCGTTCTTTATTGTCATTGTAAGTAGAATTTTTTAAATTTCTAATGTGAATAATTTGCTGTTGGTATTGTTCAATAACCTTCTGCAGTTGAGCACCGTCAATCCCGCCGCGCATTTGCGTCTGAATTAATAATATTTCAACATGTAGCATGATGAAATGAAATATTTTCAACAGGTAGAGAAATTTCGGGCAATTCCAATATTTTAATAAACCACTTGCTTCACTAATAGTAACAGAATCCATCCCATCTTCGTCAATAATTTTGTCTAAACATTCTTCGAAAGAGTCCTGGTGTTGAAATAATATGTTCACAGTTCGACTTTTGAAAATCCAGCGTATAGGAGCAGCGCGTGGTAATCTACGTTTGACTATTTCATCAAGTATTACCGGTCGTTTTGGCGATCGAGAAAAAAAACTTGAAAATGACTGAAAATTTACAAAGAAAATTTTTACATTTTTATTGCACTGTGCTGCTCATTCAATAATTAAATTAAATTGTTGCTCATAACAGTGAATATAATGTGCATGTGGAAATGTTCTTTTTATAATAGCTTGGACACCATTTGTCTTACCACTAATAACGGACGCCCCATCGTAACTTTGAGTGATTAGTTTATTGTTATCAGACCCAGAAGGAGAATTTAAAATAGTTTGCAATTCATTCAGCAATGTTTTTTTGCTAATGCATCAGCATTATGTCCACCCGGGTTAAAAAAAGACCAAAAGCGTTCCAAAATTTGTCCATTAAACACGTATCGAATAATAACAACCATTTGCTGATTATTCGAAGTTTCTGTAGTTTCATCGACCACCAAAGCAATGAAATTTACAGATCTAATTTCTTTTAATATTTCCTGCTTGTAAATTTGCTACATTGCATCTAGCAATTCGTTCTGAATAGTTTTTGAGGCGCCTTTAAACACATGTGAACCTTTCATATGTATTGTAAGCACAGCGTCTAATTACGCTGCAAAGTTAATTAAGCCTACATAAATACCTGGATTTTCCGACGTCAATGTCTAATCATGGCCTCGTGACGCCAATTCAAAAGCTCCGCAAAATTTTGTACACATACTTAACCGGCGCAAAATATTACGATTTTTTTCTACATCTTCGTTGTACTTGCCTAAAACACTAAAATCCACGTATGCATTCATGTGAGAAACAGAATTTTCGTGTTTCTTTGCCCTTTCTGCGATATGCTTTAAATCATTCAACCCTTGTTTCTTCCACGCACTAACCTCTTTCTTAAAAATTAAGCAGATAAAACAAAATAGTTTATTTGTTAGTCAACATTCACAAATCCATTCATATTTTTCATATATGTTTTTATTGAATACTCTATTGTAAGTTCGAGTTTTACTTGTTGAAGTGTAGTTTATTTGAAGTTCAGGGATAGGCCTGAAAGTTTTTCCTCAAATGACAGCAGGTTTTTGAAAAGATTTTGCACACAGTTAACTTCCATCATTAATAACAATAATAAACGTCACTTCAAGTTTTTGAAATTATACACGTATGGTACGCGCCGAAAACAATACAGTCACACCACATGCAAGACGTTAATTGGAGTCGAGCTGTTTTCTTTCCCCAACCGGCGGCATAAAAGCATATGGCGAAGTTAAGCGGAGCCGGCCGATTCTTACTCGTAATAGGTACATCTGAAATCGTACCCCAGAACATAGTTTTGAGCGTTGGCATAGTGTCTGTGGTGCGGAAGGAAACCTTGATACCATCGTTATAAAAATACGTAAAAATAATAAAATAAAATAATGCACTGAATTATATGCGAATTTCTTTATGTGTTTACCTTGGTGGTTAGGTAGACACGTGCCCTTGTGCCTTTTAGTATCAGCCGCCACTGGTTTATTAGACTACACGTTTGCATTTTATAATTTAACTTTCCATGTTTTGACATTTGAATTTCATATGAACTTCCAATTGACAAGACTTGAAAAACTAAATTCCACTAAAAACAATACATGTATAGATTATAAACGCAGCGTTGTCGATGTTTTAGTAGCGTTGCTATAGCAGCAACTTAAGAAAATATTTAAGAATTACACGAACCATAGCGAACAATTTTTCCGACTCTCTGTTGTATATGAAGACCGTAATATTATGCGATACATTACACATTTTATTAAAGGAATAATTTAAGAATAGTGTTAATAGTTGGAAAGTACGTAATGGGTCAAAAAGCATTGATAAGTTTTCTTTTAAATGTGGAAAAAGTACTGCCCAAATTTTTAAATGATCGCGGTAGTGTATTTGAGTGGTATTGACGGTTTAAAAACCTTCACCATTTCGGTAACTGTTCTTATTTTGTCACGATAACGCATGTCCTCACTTGTCTTTACTTGTTACTCAGTTTCTAATTAAAAAATTATATTAAATTAAAAATATTAAAAAAAATCTAATTAAAATATATCCATATGGAGAAGGGAGATGACTGTATAAAGTGAAATAACAGTTTTTCAGAGAGAGTTTGATATTGTTTAAGTACTTATGGTATTTATATGAATTTATAAAAACTTTCCACCATATGTACATAAAAAACATTAATCTTATTAACTTATTTGCGCTAATTAATAGAAACATGTTATGCTTTTAAAATTCGTTTATTTATTATTTTTAAAACCTGACGTTTAAAGTAATAAATGCATAAATTGTTTTATATACCGGCAATTAATGTTTTTAGGTTCTCGAAACTTATCTAAGGTAATTATATTACACGCAGTGAAATCGGACCTCGGCTATTTTGTGTATAACACAATAGACGAATGCGTTTGACCTAGATAGTTGCCAATTATTATCACGTCGTATGTACAACTTGATGTGTTTGATTAAGACTTATCCTGTATCCTTTTCATGCACTTGTTTTACTAAATAATCTGTAGATAAAAACTGTAGGTATGCAAATTACGTTTTGCATGCCTCGTCACCGCATTTTAAAAACCTTTTATTTGAATAAAAATTTGTATTTAAATTGAGTTGAAACAATGATTTATTATAAATTTGGTTTATTTGAATTTGCGTTCTAACAGTTACAATGAATTTACATATTATTAATTATAAATTGTTTATGATAAATCAGGAATCTCCACTCGCGGACTTAAATGAATAATGTAATTCGAAATTGAGCGCAGTAACAACAGTAATACAATAATATGGGGCAAGTTGTACATTATATATGTAATGTAATTTACGTATTATACGAAAATGTCCAACTCGGGTTTGTCAACGCGACGCAGCTGGCTTCCCTCTCCTTGACATCAATAACTATGTTTACAAGTTACGATATGTATGTATTTTAGTCAAATCGTAAGCGCGGTTTGTGGCAGGCCGATCTATTGTTAAGTTTTGTTAGTTACTTGAGTTCTATTGCGTAAATATGTTTTGTCCACATTCGTCAAGAGATACTATTGAAGGGTGGATAAGAAATTTGCCTGCGGAAGAATTCTATGGTATTCAACTTCAATGCAAAATTTTCAATGTAATACTGTCACGAGTGAAAACCCGCGTAGTAAAACATGCGTCGTCGGATACACATAGAGCGCGTATTACTGCTTACTAGCGGCAGAACCCATTTAATTTGATTATACTTAAAATGAAAATAACATTTCGTGGAATACGGTGTATCATCCTGAATTTACTCACTTTTTACAAAATTATGTTAACTGGAAATACCGCATGTGCCCGCGGAATCCACCTTGAGAAAATGGATAGAAGTGGCATCCTATTATCACATTCATTTTGACGAAGTTAAAAGTATAATATATCGACTGGATTTAAATGATGCTATTTCTATTTTACCCGCTCAACAAGTATTTATGTACCGCACTATTCACAATACCTGTAGCACTCCGCCATCTACAAGTTACTCCGACCAACCCACAAAATTCTATAACTACCGCCGTGAATATTGTATATGATTTTCCCTAATTTTTTTCCCAATTACCTGAAGTTGCTACTGATAATGTAAAAAATATTGAAGCAGTTCTAAATAACATTCCAAGATTTCGTACTGTACGTCGAATTGTTGATTTGATTAATGGTAAAGAAGTAGATTTTTCCGAACCGAGGATAAATGTGTCTTCACTAAGAAACTTTACGTACTATTAAATATACCATCGGTACACGTTGAAATGTTGTTTTCAATGTGTATATAGATTTACGATAACAGACAATTATTATCACTTGAGCATACGGAAAAATTATTGGTGATTTACTGTCATTTGAACTCTGGATATGAACGGTGAACAGTCAGGATATATGATATGTATTATAAACCCTGAAATATTCCTTCTGGAGAAGATGTATTTAGTATTACTTGGTAAATACTTATTTCTCTAAACGTATTTTGAATCGCGTGTGCAAAATGTTAAATCGGGATTCATGATGTCCCTGGTATTTACGTCATGTATCCCTGACTGCCTTGCCTGATGATAAGTGATGTCTACGTACTAAAGTGTTAATGTTATATGTGAAATGAATAATGATTGAAATGTCTACGGACTAAGATGTTAGTGTCAACGTATATAATTAATAATGCATCTTATTCTATTATTACAAACTATTTTATACAGTGGTTATCTTATGCTAACTTGCTATACTATAATATGATGTGATGCAGATTGTACGTGTCAAACGTTCAATATACCCAGGGACGGCTCTGAAACTTGCACAACTCGTGATTTATCGCCTTTGTAAAGAAAGTACAATTTTATCTCCATGAAAAATTAGTAGTCAGTGATTTATTGATATATTTTGCAAAAGTCATTGTAACATTTCCATTCAGTCCTTCGCTATAGTAATTTGAACTGAATACCTCTATAAAGAATCATGATTCAATGACGATAATCTTCTAGAATTTGATGTGAATTATAGCCCTTTCTCTAGGTTTTTACTCTCTTTAAAATGATGTTTTTACTTTACTAGCGGCTCCTGCCTCTTCAATGTGCCTGCAGTATGGTTTCTTCTTATTTCCTTTTTGTCAATCTGCGCATCCCCAAATATTACAATATTTCTGACATATTTCTAATCATTTCCAATCTTGCTCAATTCGATTCTTCAATAGTTTACTTATACTCCTTTTGAAACCTATTCGATATTATTAATACGATTTTCATTTCTTCAGTCTCCTCGTATATACGTGGGTTGTTCGAGCTATTATTATGTTCAGGTGTATGTTGTTAAGTTTGAAAAGCGTGTATTTATTTGTTTGTTTGTAGTTATCGATTAGAGCAAGTACGTTTTAACATGTTGTGAAAAATGGATAAGATTGAAGTTCCCCTTAAAAGGCCTAACCTCCGACGGATATCAGAAAAGAGTAAGAATCCACTTTAAAATATTCTTCTCCTTTGTTTTCAACTGTAAAAAAGTGGACTACTGAATTTAAACATGGCCGTACATCCATTGTAAATTATGAATGCTCGGAACGCCCAGAAACCACTACGAGCGACGAAATCGTAACAAGAATCCACGATGCTGTATTGAATGATCGCCGGCTTGAGGTATTTGATCTTGCTGATATTGCCAAGATTTTAATAGTCTCTGTTCACTACATTTTACAATGTTTTGGACATGAAAAGCCTTCCGCTTAATACAGGCCACGTTTTTTAAAGATCTACAATGAACATGTTGGTATTAACACTTTTTAGAAGTGTAATGTATAGAATCCACGGTTGGCTCTTGGTGAAACATAATGAATAATTTACTAAAGAAAACACTCGGTATGTTTTGTTTCACAAAATATATTTAATTTAATCTCTAACATATGTTTCGCCTTTTCAGGCATTATCAGAGAGCTATTTTTAAAAACTAAATTAGAAAGTACACTTCCACCACTATTTATGACTTTTTAAGGGACTTTAGTATGGCATCAATGGTCGGAGTGTTGACAAAATCCAGCTGTGCGTTTGTTACATGTCTATTAAGGTTTATTGCTTTTTTAATTTCTAATATTTCGAGGAGATCTAGTCTCTTTCCTTTATTGCAAGTATGTAACAGTTTAAAGTTACTGGTATTGAACAAGAGTGTCTTTTCAATGCAGTGTTCTGAGAAACCGGAATTCATTTTTCCATAAAGAATAGAACTTCTATGCTCTTTGATCCGTTCTTTTATTGAGCGTCCTGATTGGCCGATATATATCGCATCACAATCACTGCACCTTAATTCGTACACACCCGACTTATCACACAATTCTGTTTTTTCTTTATTATTAACTAAAATATTTCCTAGATTTACTTTATTCACTTGGATAACATTTAACCCTAATTGATTCAATTTATTTGAAACTTTATTGCTAACCCCAGGTATATAGTTGAGTGTGTGAAATGTTTTATTCGTTTTTGTATATGTGTGCCCGTAGTAAAAATTCTTCATAAGGATAGTGCGTTGTTTTTTGATAATCATTTTATCTATAAATTCTGTTTTATAACCGTTGTTTCTAGCTATTGTTTTTATGGTGGTTACTTCTTTTTCGTAATTCTCATTATTTAAAGGGAAATTAATCAGTCTATGTATAAAACTATGAAACGCTGCCATTTTTATATTCCATGATTGACAAGAATTAGCCAGGATTACAGTATCAGTTGTAGTGGGTTTTCTAAATATATCAAACTCGAATCGTTTATCAATTCTTGTTAATTTTAAGTCTAAAAAATTTAGCGTCCCGTCTAACTCTTTTTCTATAGTGAATTGTATTTTATTGTTAAGAGAATTTAAATACATGAGAAATTTGTCTAGCTGTCTATCTGTGCCTGACCACAGGCATAAAACATCGTCTACATATCTGCCCCAGAAGGAAATGTATTTTAATAGTGGACTGCGGTTGACATTGTTTATATGTTTAGACTCAAAATCTGACAAATATAATTCAGCTAGCAACGGGCTTAGGGGGCTGCCCATTGGTAAACCGTTGGTTTGAGTATAAAATTTGTTATGAAATTTAAAATAGTTTTGTTTAAGGCAAATATTAATTAGGTTACATAAAGTATTCTGTGTTACGCCGTTCGGGATAGACTTTTGAATGTGATTCTTTAAAATTGTTTTTAGTTCCACTATGGGGATGGATGTGAAAAGACATTTTATATCAAAGGATACTAATTTCATGTTAGGGGTCAAAACAATATTCTTTATTTTGTCTATTAATTCAAAAGAGTTTTTTATTGCTTTGGGTGAAATGAAATTTATTATATCCGGTAAATGTTTGTTTAGCGATTTGCATAGTTTATAGGCTGGAGCGTGAACGTAAGATACAACGGGTCATAAGGGGATTGATTCTTTGTGTAACTTAGGTAAACCATATAATATCGGAGCTCTGGGGTTCATTGTTGTTAAAGTCTATCCCGAACGGCGTAACACAGAATACTTTATTTAACCTAATTAATATTTGCCTTAAACAAAACTATTTTAAATTTCATAACAAATTTTATACTCAAACCAACGGTTTACCAATGGGCAGCCCCCTAAGTCCGTTGCTAGCTGAATTATATTTGTCAGATTTTGAATCTAAACATATAAACAATGTCAACCGCAGTCCACTATTAAAATATATTTCCTTCTGGGGCAGATATGTAGACGATGTTTTATGCCTGTGGTCAGGCACAGATAGACAGCTAGACAAATTTCTCATGTATTTAAATTCTCTTAACAATAAAATACAATTCACTATAGAAAAAGAGTTAGACGGGACGCTAAATTTTTTAGACTTAAAATTAACAAGAATTGATAAACGATTCGAGTTTGATATATTTAGAAAACCCACTACAACTGATACTGTAATCCTGGCTAATTCTTGTCAATCATGGAATATAAAAATGGCAGCGTTTCATAGTTTTATACATAGACTGATTAATTTCCCTTTAAATAATGAGAATTACGAAAAAGAAGTAACCACCATAAAAACAATAGCTAGAAACAACGGTTATAAAACAGAATTTATAGATAAAATGATTATCAAAAAACAACGCACTATCCTTATGAAGAATTTTTACTACGGGCACACATATACAAAAACGAATAAAACATTTCACACACTCAACTATATACCTGGGGTTAGCAATAAAGTTTCAAATAAATTGAATCAATTAGGGTTAAATGTTATCCAAGTGAATAAAGTAAATCTAGGAAATATTTTAGTTAATAATAAAGAAAAAACAGAATTGTGTGATAAGTCGGGTGTGTACGAATTAAGGTGCAGTGATTGTGATGCGATATATCGGCCAATCAGGACGCTCAATAAAAGAACGGATCAAAGAGCATAGAAGTTCTATTCTTTATGGAAAAATAAATACCGGTTTCTCAGAACACTGCATTGAAAAGACACACTTGTTCAATACCAGTAATTTTAAACTATTACATACTTGCAATAAAGGAAAGAGACTAGACCTCCTCGAAATATTAGAAATTAAAAAAGCAATAAACCTTAATAAACATGTAACAAACGCACAGCTGGATTTTGTCAACACTCCGACCATTGATGCCATAATAAAGTCCCTTAAAAAGTCATAAATAGTGGTGGAAGTGTACTTTCTAATTTAGTTTTTTAAAAATAACTCTTTGATAATGCCTGAAAAGGCGAAACATATGTTAGAGATTAAATTAAATATATTTTGTGAAACAAAACATACCGAGTGTTTTCTTTAGTAAAAAAACTTTTTAGAAGGATTTGAATTTATGAAACGCGATTCAGGTAAATTTGTTTAACATTTTATAACAGTAGCTAAAATATAAATTCACCATTGCATACCAGAAACAAAGCAAAAGCCCGGGTTTTGTGGGTTTCTCAGGGGAAGTATTACCCTTTACTACTGAATCGATTTAAGGCTGTAATTCAGGCTAACCATTTACATCTAGCCAAAGAGAAAGTACTCTAACATCACGATAATACGCCTGCACACAGGTTCCGGGTTGTTGCGCTACAAAAGCCTATACCCTTCTAAGTACTTTCACATGCCCCAAATTTACTTGACTTCGTTCTCAGCGATTAGTACCTTTTCGTAGACCTCAATAAATTGTATTATACTGAGGGTATTATAAAGTTTGAAAATCATTGATCTAAATGTACTGTATTGAAATGTGATTATGTTCAAAACATTGTTTTTTCTTTACCAGGTCGAAAATATTTCAAACCACCCACATGGATCTCTTCATGTGACTGGTTCCTCATTTTTCATGAATTTCCTCATTTTTTTCTTAACTTTTCGATATCGAAATTTGGTCCGAAGTGCTTCTCTATAGCTTCAGACATCTAAAATGTTACTTCCATATCTTGCATCTACTAAGAGATGGCCTGTCTAATTATTCTTGTTCTATTTACGCCTGTATTTCTTTATGTGACACCTTCACACTAGAGATCATTACGTTCTTTCGGCTAACAAAATCCAACAATTTTCAGCCATTGCCGATCATATGGGCTAGCTGAATCTTCCGATAAGTCGGATGACTCATGTTCATTAGCTACCGTAAAACGCTTGCATAACAAACACCACAATTATACGGAGTGTAATAGGGTGAAATATCACTGTTCGTCTGATTCAAACATCTCTGAGTACTAGTTTGAAAACGATTCAACACATCGTGCACGATCTACGTATGGAAGGTATATGCTAGCAGATACTTCATAACAAACTCCTTATAATATTAAAAGGGCTGACAAAAGACTCTGGATATTTTAAAGGCTCATGTTCCCCCCCAACATGAGTCTACTTTTTCAAAAATTGATTGCGAAAAACTGCAACTGCATAATTTCCATGTCACTGGTCATATTGTCTACTATAATTCTAGATGATTATAATGTAGTCGGTTCTGATTCGTATAATATGGCGTTTCTTTCGAAGGATAGGTAGAAGATTTATATACTATGATAATGCCAGTCCACATATCGCCGGTTAATCAATCGCAACCTAGTAATTAGTTATTGCTTTTAATTCTCACATATTAAGAGTAAGTTATGAGGATCTCGTTTTATTTACATCAATGAAGCTTCGGATCCCTTCAGAACAGATATAAATGACACCACAAATATGAAAAAAGTTTTGAAAACGTATTTCTTGCAACACAATTTTAATCTACGAAGTTTCCGATTGAGTAAAATTTTCTTACAGCATTCCAATATTACGAAATTGAAATATCGTACAATAATAAAGTTTAGAATAAATATAGAATAAAGAATTAAGGATAATTCCCAGGTAATAGTTTCCGTAATTCAATTACCAAGAAAGGTAACTGAAACCTGAGTGGAATTGGAGTGGAATTGGAATTGACTATTTAAAATTGAGAATTTTTTAAAATTATCGAAAATGTCATTTTTATTGAATATTTAGTATTTTCTGAAACTTGAGTGACGAATAAAATAAGTAGATGACTAACTCCTAAGAGCCATGCAACGCTCACATAGGTACCGATCGTTTTGAGTCGTAAGATATTAAAAGCGGCTAAGAGGTCAAGGGAGGTACGTCCCCACCAATATTGTAGAGCACACCGCTTATTCAGATAACTACGAATGCTGTGTGCATATCATGTGCGTATTCATTTCTATTAGCTAGCAGCTGGGTAGCAGTTTAGCGAAGGTTTGAGAAGGTGCATTATGCGTCGTGTTGTGCTTGAAGACATTTCACAAACTATGATAATATGCAATGTAAAAACGTTTAATTTTAACAGTAAATTAACATAAGGCAACTTATTTTTTAAAACATCAAATTAAGTGGAAAAACTTCTCTAAAGTAAAATGAAATAAAACTACGTACCATTGTAATAACCCAATTAAGTAATGCAGTGTACCTTTTATCTGAGTCAAGGCGCGGCCCCGTGTTTAATTCATATTATATCCAAACATGGCCTCGCCCGACATAACTTACATACACAAGCATTCTCAAGGTACGTTACACACTTTCAACACTCATGTTTATCTAGAGTAAGGACATGTAGTCGAAATGAGATCACTCTAACGATATATAAGGCGTCCCATCTGAATGAGAGGCAGTCTTAGCAGAGTCACAATACACAGACGGTACGACAATAGTGAGAGTGAGTTAGAGTCTCCTTTCGACTACCGTCTACATTTGTTAACTATGTAAATATCATCTTTGTTGAATCGTTATAAGTGTTGGTTAATTAAACTGTTAAACCTACTATACTTGTGCATTATTTAACGCTACCACGATATCTGCGTAAAGACTCATCGATGTGGCCCTCAGGGCCGAGCATACATCACACCATTTAAAACATAAAATTTATTTCGAGCTGAATATTATTATACGAAAAACTTAAATAAGACTTCTAAAAATTAAATAACATGGCGTACTCTTTAAAATATAAATTAAACTCATTCCGAAAATATCTAAACAAATTAAAACTATAATAATAATTAATTTTATAAATTGTAATTTATTAAATTAAGTGTTCGAATGCTTTCCCTTCTTGCATTAAACAGTAACCCATTATATCGTAAAATTCTCTTCGAACGTTAGACAACAAATCGGGAGTGATATTTTGGCAAACCTCTATAATTTTTTGTCGTAATTCTAGCAAAGTTGTAGCTCGATTATGACTATAAATTTTATTTTTAATATAACCTCAAAGGAAAAAGTCAAGAGGAGCCAAATCAGGGGATCTTGCAGGCCATCGAATGGTGCCCACTTTCGAAATTAATTTATTTGGGAATACATTTTGGAGATATTGCCGAACATCCCTATGCTCATGTGCAGGACACCCGTCATGTTGGAACCATACATTATTGATATTGTCTGAGACTTCTTCAAGACCTGGTATAACATGTTCTTGTAGCAGATTCAAATACCGTTGTCCATTCAAATTGCCGTTAATAAAAAATGGTCCTATAAAGTCATTATTGTAAATACCCACCCAGATGTTTAATTTCTGTGGATATTGCGTACGAGTTTGAAGTACTCTGTGCTCATTGTCTCGAGACCAATATTGGCAAATACTTGGATTTTGTTCGCCATGAATAGTAAACGAGGACTCGTCAGTAAAACATATGTTTTCAATAAAATTATTTATCTCAATATTTTTATCGATTATAGTTTGACAGAACTCCATTCTACGAAAATAATTATAATCATCCTCAAAAATCTCTTGGTGGTTTTGATATTTATATGACCGATATTTGTTTTCTTTCAAAACCGCGTACGCAGTTGATTTACTAATATCTAATTCTTCGGCAATATCACGAAGAGATTTATTTTTATTTTCTTCCACAGAAGCACAAATTGCTACCTCCGTATCCTCATCACGTGGCGGGTTATTACGTCTGCATCAATAGCAGTTAACGACACATCCGTAGGTTTTAAATTTGTTAATAACGCGGGATGTAGTTGATATCGATGGCACAGGTCTGTTAGGAAAGGACAAAGGGAATAAGTTTCTAATCTCTTCATACGTGTTCCCTTAAAAATTCCAACTTATAATTTCAATTTTCTCATTTACTAAATCCATTATGGACGTAGCGGCCTGTCCTTGTTATACACACTTCGATCTGATTGCTGTCAACTACTGACTGCAACTAACTGCGTATTATGTCGCCTACTTGCGCTACTAGACCGTGGTATCTAGACTCATAGGTACGCGTCCCCACTTCTTTGCGAATTTTCATACCCCTTACCTCTTCACGGCTTTATTTATCCTATTTGTCAAAACGATCGGTATATGTATAACGTAGCGTACACAATTATTACACAACAATAGGAAACGATGAAATGTTTCTATATTATTATCGAGAAACGATAGAATGAGAAAACTGGACAATTTGAGGAAACAATGAAAGAATTCAAGGAGAGCGAAGGTCGAATTATCCACGGAAAAGGTTAAAACCATTTTCTAGAATATTGTATTGATTGATTTTGAGGAACATAATACTGTGGGTAAATAGTCCTTGTTATAATAAGATTCTATATAAATTACGAAAAAGTATAAAAACAAGGTAATAGGAAAATTTAATAAAAGCATACTTTATTATAATCTGCTGCCCACACACAAGCCCCATATAATGAAGTCTTAAGGATTTAATGACTATAATTAACTATAACATCACGATAAATAAAAATAATTAACAATTAATCCATTATAAGAGGCAAGGATCTAAGATATGAGAAAAATAATAACAATTGATAATAAGCGTTCATTTAAAACTGATTTAAAATAATGTCAAGTAAAAAATTGTGAGAAAATAATAAACTGATTGGAACAGTTTATATGAGAAACGATTTGAAAATATACAATAAATATGATTTGCTGAATCTAACTATATGAGAAACGATTTGAAAATATACAATAAATATGATTTGCTGAATCTAACTATTATAGGGACAGGTAAAACAGGTACACAACGCGGATTCTTATCAGGAAGTATGTAGTGGATACGTTTTTTATAGAGACTAAATATTATTCCATGTCAAATAAATTAAAAATCAAGCCTGAATTATAATAATATTAATAATAATAATAAATTTATTTCTAAAAATATAATAAAATGTACATATTAAAAATATGTCAAAACACAAGGAAAAAAATATATTAACAACTTAGGAAAAAACAAAAAGTCATTAATATCATAACAATTCAGTGATAATACATATTCTTTCATATGAGATTTAAATAATTTAAGATTATTAAGCTTTTAAATATTGTTGGTAATGTGTTATATAATTAACAGGCCATAAAAAAAAAATACTTTTTGATAAATAGAAAGTTTATGAGCACATGGCAGTAGATAGTTTGTAGTACGAGTGTTATGCTCATGACTAACATTATTAAAGGAAATCTCAGGCATATAATTACAGATGTATGAAAGAATATCAAGAATGTACAAGTGGTAAAATGTTAACGGACACGTAGATCTAAATAAATCTTTTCAAAGATCACGATATTTTAAGTCATATATAATTAATTTTCAAAGCTTTTTTCTGTAAGAGAAAGATTCATAACACATACGCGACATTGTGATGTGAGTTATCCGACGATACATCAGGAGAGCGGTATTACGCGCTGAATACGTCATAAAGTCTCCCGGACCTCCAAGAAAAAGTCTGGAATAATTCTCCAATACTGATAGGCCTATATAAACTCTCCAATATGGAGGGAGAAAGGAGACGACTAGCAACCGGCAATATAAATAAATACTGTGAAATAAATATTTAAATGTATACTATTAATTACTAGTAATAGTTTTAAGTGTTATATAATGTATTTCGTTTTATTATTAATATAATGTGTTTTAATTACCTTTAGTTTTATTTAAATGAACCCGGAAAGACAAATATTTTACAGTGGTGTCAATGTGGAATTAGTTAATAAATAACGGACTAAGTGCAAAATTGAGTGTTAATAAATATTCACTTAAATAAATATACAGTACTACGCAAAAACGTTTATTTTAAATGTCGCAATAGCGAACAAAGGGAAGCTCACTTATTTAAAGGTGACTGACCTGAAACGAGAGTTAGAGGAGCGGGCTGAGGATACAACCGGTAAAAAGGCAATACAACAACAACTTCGAGATTTATTGACAAAAGAAGGCGAAGATTCAGAGAATTACTTCCTCCAAGTTCCAGGTGGGAACGCTGACGTAGATTTGCTGTTAATTCAAATGAAACAAATGGAGCGGAAGATTTTGGACAATGTGAAAACTTTGGAACAGTGATTAATAGAGAATTCGCAAACTTAAATGCAACAAATGGAGCAGAAGGATCTTGACAGTGCAAAAACTTTCGAACAAAGAATAATTTTTTGACAAATACAAAGGAAACAAATGGAGCAAAAGAATTTGGACAGTTTGAAAACTTTGGAACAGCGTCTAATAGATTCGCAACTCCAAATAGAACACCTGGAACACATAAACTTGGAAACCTGGAAAAGAAATTACCAGAAAATTCCAGAACTTTCGAGGAAAGTCTAGAACAGATTGAGCAAACTCTGGAAATAATGGAAAAGAAGAATTCTGAAAATTCTAGAGCTTTGGAGAAAGTTCTACAACAGCGACTAATTGAAAACTCAAAGTCGTTAAAGGAAGAGGTCTTCATAGCTGTAGAGGAAAAAATTGGAGAACATTCTAGACTTTTAGCGGTAATAATGGCTCATATGAAATTACCTAGGGCCATGAGTCATTCTGACCTCCAACAAGGAGGCTATACTTCGGGCCACTGAAGTAAAAGAATAGGTAGTGGGTATCTCAAAAACTGGAATCAAGCCACCAATTTTTTATGGAAAGAGGTCATGGGCGACCTATCTGACGCAATTCGAAACAGCCGCAGACGCAAAAACATGGAAGGCTATCGCTTTCATTATGGCGTTGAGGGGTAATGCTTATTAAACGATTGGAGACGAGATGTGGCCATGCGCATCTGGAGCAGATATATCATATGCAACTGAATCGGTCGCAGAAGAAAGGCGAGAATCCTTAGAAATTTGAGGCAGATATTGCCCGTCTGGCTCGACTGGCATATCCAATGGCGTCAGACAATTTCATCGAATACCTGGCTGTCCAGACGTTCATGATTCCAATAGTTTTTTTTTGTTATAATAAAAAGAAAACAACAGAATATGATTTGATTCGGGATTTTTATTATATGATGCGATAAAGAAACTCTTAAGGATCGGTCAGAACATATGAAATATAATGTAACGGTTTTCTTAATTTTAGGAATCCTGCATTTACCCTTTCTCGAGCCTTTTAGATGACGGTTTACGGCTGTCTGCGTGTAACTTCTCTAGAGCTTTCTTAAAAACGGTTTAGGATTGTAACAGCAGAGTTTGTGAAGTTACTAACTTTAAATTGTCCTTTCTACACTTGAAAATTTCGGAAAACGCAGATAGAACCGGGCGGTGTTAGCTAACTCACAAATCTACATCACTACGGTGAACGGGGATAGAAATAATAATAATTAATTTCGGCGAGCCCTAGAATACACTTAAGCAAACTGAGAAGATACGCGTAAGTTAATTGATCTCTTAACCCTTGGCTATCACCCCTAGAAAGATAGTTAGAATTTTCGTAGCAGAGCTTGTCTCAATCAACGACTGTACTTAAACTGTCACTGATTAATCCTTTGCTATCATCCCTAGAACATTAGACAGGATTTTCGAAGTAGAGCGCATCTCGATCAATTAATCAACCTTGGACTATCATCTCTAGAACGATAGTTGAGGTCTGCGTAGTAGAGCTAGTCTCAATCAATAACTGTACTTAAATGATCATTGATTAACCCTTGGCTAACATCGCAACAGCTGACAGCTGAGGTCTCTTTTAAATGGCAAAAGTTGTGACTTTTATATAAAATTTCGGCAGCAAGAAATAAATATTCGGACGGGGGTAAATATTAGAAGAATGGGGCAAATTTTCTCTGCGGTCACGCAAATAGTGGGAGACTTTCGCGCATCATAGCGACATACACAGCAAGTTTAAATACTAACAAAAATTTGCGTCCCAATACATTCCTTAACCTAAATATATACAAATACTGTCCAAAAATTATGAATATTTTATTTCGCTTCAATGTTTTGAATTTACGGACGAATAAAATCACAATTAAATTCATAATTTCTGAACGAGGATCATTACAATGTTCTCCGGGATAGTGATACGCAGCCGCCGTTAAGGCTGGTGCGACCGAAGACTTTGATCAATGCCTTGGCACACGCACTTGAGTTTGAAACTGCAAAACAGGCGTCTAGAAAAAATGCTTGAGTCTGTACTGCCGACAACCAGGAAAATGGTGGAGGAAATGGTGAGCCGAGTACTGAACCAGGAAAAGCAAAATAAAAAAGCACGCCAATATTGGAACGGTGATGAAATGGGTCACATTCAAAACAAACGTGTAAGGGTCACAAAGAAGACATCGACTAAGAAGTAGGAAACTCCAACAACGCTCGGCCAAATTACATCAAGCGAATATTCATGGAACAACCGTGGTTGATGACCAATGGCAACCTGTCAATTTACGTGCAGAACAAGAACCTGACTCTGATCTAGCAATTTTAAGGGTTTGGAAGAAAACTGGGCAAAGACCGACCTGGTAGGAAATTGCTCTCCGTTCACGGGAACTGAAATCATAGGGGGCACAATGGGATTCCTTGATGATGGAAGATGATTACGTTTTGGTAATATTGTTTGGCAGAATATATAAATAACATGTTCTGGAAAACTAAACAAACTTGAAATGCTATCGTAATAAGCTGGGCTTTCTTGAAACAAAAATCAATAATAAATCGAACAAAAGAATTTGTCCAAATTAAGAATTTTAGTTCGAAATATTTAAGAACGCCACAAAAGATTGTTAGATACACGGAAATCAAAACAAGAAGAAAAATTAACATTATGTTAACATATAGCCCAGCGTTGTAGGTTATCTCGAGAAAGTAGTTCCAACCTATAACGCGACCTAAACCTTAAATATTTAAATTATGAGTATCTTTTAAATCTTTATCTATTAAAATCCAAGTACAATTATACTGATATACATATTGGAAATGAAAACCAAATGTTATACTTAATTTTTATACCACGTACCACACATCACCATACTATTTTGTTTAATTTTGTTTAAAGTTAACGAAGCTCTACATTTGGAACATTTGGTAAATTTCACTGAATGTAGTAACACTTTTCAAACTAAAATTGAAAGTCTAAATGTGATATGATGTAATTAAAAAAACATTTTCAACACAACATACACGTGTTCGAGATTTAAGAAGAAATATGAAGATGAATAAACATAAAACTATGCAGGACTATAATATATATATATAATAATAATATATAATAATATATATATAAATATAGAAGGACAACTACTTGCGATTATTGGTATCTAACAACGAAGAAAGACTAGATGACAGAATTAACAATAAATGGCAAGAATGACCAAAAAACTATTTAATAGCATGGGGACAAACTCTCTTTGCAAGAAGCAGATCCTCACAACATTAAAAACGAAAGTAATTGTGAAAATAATGAAATGAATACTAGCATACCGCTACAGGTTATGTATTGCTAGTAAAATAGAAGTGTTTAAATATTGTTTTTATATAAACTAGATTCATACAGGCACAACTATAGCGTTTAGGTCATGGAATAAGTCTGGTGACTGGTAAGTCAAGCTTTCGAAACCAGAGAAATATAAAAAAAAGGAAAATCCAAGAGAACTTAAAAGATACGCGCACATCGCACAGACTGGTATATAACCGATCTAACCGGCCAAAAACCAATTTTCCAATACTACCCTCAGGTAAAAATAACGGATTATTTGGAAAACCAGGTAATCCCTCCAATAAAAGCCACTGTTCATCGGTTCTCACCCCACACGATAACTGCTATTATAATCAGTCGTTAAACGGACGTTTTATCGAATGATTGATTTTTGATTTTTAACGCGAGAAAAGGCTGTATTTTCCAAGTTCATAAGAATATTGTGTTGTATACTGAAGATCAATATTTATCAATGAATTCTGAAATTGCGATGTGTTTTGTTATACCATACGGTAGAATACGGTATTATTTTTTATTGCAATGAAAAATAAACCATATGTGCTTTCTAAAAAATATGAATTTACGGATCACCCCTGGCCAACTGTTCATTTATAGGCTTTTAAAGCTCAGTAGCGAAAAAAGTGCTAAATTACATATTTAACATTTTTTCTGGTTTCAGGGCCATCTGGCATTACTTGGAAAGAAATATTTTAGGAGATGAAGTCCCAAAATTATTTAGATATTAACGGGAAGCTAAAGTTTGCCGACAATTATTTCATGATATTGCAATCATATATAGTGAAGTCAGATTAATGAAATAAAGCATCAATTTGCAAATGTAAAATAGTTTTTATTCATTTAATAATTTAAACAAAAATTTATCAATTTTTACCAATAGAAAATTTTGGCCAGTTAAATCGACCAAATACCCGTCTGTGCAGCGGTGTAAGAAAGCAATATACTAGAACATACAAAAATTAACAGAAGATAACGGCAGATGGAAGGAGATGTAGAAAATCGCTCATATAAACTCAACGCCAATTTAGCTCTGCTGCAAAATGTAGAACAGCTTTGGGATTAAGTAGATATGTTAGACAATCTCTTCTGGTTGTAACCACTTCCCCAATTTCTATATTCCTGAAGTAAGAAGTTTACAATATCAAATAATTTCGATACTTGCCATTCTTATGCAAGGGGAGATTTTTATATTATCTGCCTAGCCATAAAAACCTGTCAAGTAGCTGTCACATTTGGATTTATACTGACCAAGATTAGTCCAAATCCAGAGAGTTTTGCTGTTTTTACAGAGGTTTATTTAATAAAATGTGAGTGAAATTCAGTAAGAACATAGAATTTTAATAAAGTTCTTGACGAAAGAAAGAAATATTCTCATCAGAGGATAATAATCAGAGGATAAGGAATGAACAAAGTGTCAGCACGGTGGCTTACTCCCGAACGAAAATTTTGCCGCTAACAAATTTGTGAGGAAAACTTGAGGGATTTAGCTAACCATAAAAAACATTTTTCGAAAATTATAACAAATAATGAGACGTGGGACCGACAAAACAAGAATTCACTAAAAAAGCAAGAACGCAAAATTCATCTCAAAACTAATGATGTTGGGGATTGTCGACTTTTGAAACCAAATTGTTACGGCTCGAAGACCAATTGATGCGCAAATTGTTTGCGATGAATCCGGTTTCTAGCGGTGATGCTTCAACGTCAGTTACTAAAATAACGACCCCTATGATGCTTCACCGTGCAAAGTTTGTAGGACTGTATACACTTTACCATTTAAATCTTTGGTGACTATTTGTTAAATGAATTAATGTACTTTCATCTAAATATTGTAAAGAAGCATGTAATGATGAGATGATAAGTGAGATCAGTGAAATATTATTGGAATGTTAGATTGATTGAATTGAATCTTTAAAATGGTTTTAAAATACAAGCGAATAAATGTACCAATAAATAATATTATCTGGTTTCTAATAAATTCAAACAAATGATTTATTTAATAATGCTGTATCAATTTCTATCACAAACAGTATACTTATTTCTCACCAGAAAAATCCCCAACAGTTTATTAAGAAACTTACTAGTCAATTACTTTTTATGTATAGATGTTATTTCTAATATGACACCAGCATGTATGAAATCGAAGAACAAGTTGTCGTCTTTTGTTCAGGGGGTCACAATAACGTAAGATACAAACAAATTGTATCCTTATTTAATTGGATAATTACTCAAAATATTGTTTAAAGAAAATATTACACAATTGGTAATAGAAAAAGTATGTTTATTGTTATATTTTATGTACATACTTTCACGTGTGTTTAATGTGTTTCTACGACCTGGTGGTCCGAATTCCTCTTGGAGTCCTCGATTTTAAGAAAATATATCTCCAAATATTGAAATTTTCAATTTTATTTAGTTTTCAGTAAGCATAATTATTGTAAGTACATTTAACTTTAACAATTATCTATTTTTCGCAATAATTTACTGATTTTAAATCACACAGAGAAATTTTACCTCTGTGTATCTCCAGAGTAAAATTTCAATTCTCCCAAGAACTATAATTATCGACCTTCTTATGTTTTGTCACAGGTCATGTCTATCTAAATTTTATATTTGTGAATCTAATTTGTCATGAATTTTTAATATATCAAAATACCTGTCATTTCAAAATTATGTACCTAGATTTTTAATTTTACTTCTGACATTACAATTAGAATTATGTCCAAAACGATATTTAACTAGTTCTGAAGGATCCCTTTTTACATTTGGTTACAATTTCTAAATTAAACTTTGACATTTGTAAATTTTACATTAATGTACTATCGAATGCAAAAAAAAAGTGGCACAGTCTTATTTTAAGCAGTTTAAATTAGGCTGCGTGAATGTAATTAAATGTAGGTCTCAAATTTAAATATTCAAATAACCTATAAGTGTCAAATAACATATAACGGGTGTTCAGAAACATTCGAAGTCAAAGTAGTCCTTGAAAATATAAAGTCATGTCTGAGATAGATTTATTTTTGACAGACAACAGTTGACATTTAATAATTATTACAAATCAGATACTTAAGTAAAGATATACGATTTTTTGTTCAGAGCCCACTTGACTTCGAATGTTTGTGAACACCCGTTACGTTGATATACAGATAGGTGTAAGTGTCAAAAATAAATTTTGCACGTTATTATGATCTTAAGTACCTTAGCAACGTCACAATACTAAAATTTTTACATATTGACTTTACATATAACTTCACTACTGTACCACTTTTTTTGCATTCGATAGTACATAATTGTTTGTACAACATTCATTTTAAGAAACATACAAAATACTTCCAGTTTCCCCTAAGAACTAATTTATTGTTTGACAGACTAAAATTGATTATTTAAATACATAATTATAATATACTTATTATATAAAAATATCTTTATCCCAAGAAAGTCATATTTAACAATTTAGTTTTTAACAAATGGTATTAAGGTATGTTTATATTTCTACTCTGAATATTCTTATTAATACTGTCAATTACGATATATTTATTTACACTATATGCATTTCTTCTGGATCTAGAACAACTTATACTAACATAAAACTGTTGTTGAGACTAGTGTCTCTTGTTAAAATATTATTGCTATCAATGAGACCGTTGTTTTAAGACTGTGTGTCTTATACTGATGTTGTGTTGGTACTGTGTTTGTGAATGTTGTGTTTAGACTGTGTGTCTTCTCCTCCTATTGAGTTCATACTGTGGTTTAGAATGTTGTGTTGAGTCTGTGGGTCTGCTACTCTTGTTGAGTTTATTCTTCTGTTCTGTTTTTCAAGTAGGTGAAAATATACCACTACCACTACACTATTACATATTAACATACGCCTATTTTTTGTACAGTGTATTGTTTGAAGTCATAACGGGAAATTTGTGTGTTATTACTTAGTGGAAATTTTGCCTACAGGCAATAATACCCAAGATTTACGATGCGTCTTAAAGATCTTACTAATAAATAAATACAATATCATTACTAATTAAGTATTAGTAGGTGTCACAAACCTAAGTATGTAGTTCCGGTTAATCCCTTTGTACAGTAATGGAACCCCATATTTAGTTAACAATGGGTGGTCAGACCAAATATTGTCTCTTGAATGCGTTCACTAATAGCCCTAGGTAATAAAACAAGCGGTCTAATGTATAGTATGGATAATAAATAAATTTTTGATGTAAAAGATATCGCTTTCTTATAATTTAAAAGCGAATGTGCTAATAAAAGTATGTTATATAATGGTTTAAACTCGAAAATCAACGTTAAATATTTTATAAAATTGGAAATTTATGTTTCAATTCTATATCATAGAGTTACTTAAAGTTAAAAATAAAAAATGTTTGAAATTAAAATATTTCAAAAGGATTGTAAATGTATTTTCAACAAATGACGACGGTATTTTAGAATACACAGAGAATCTTGTTAATTGGATTCATGATACTATAATTGCAAGAAGATTGTTTAATATAGCTATATCGAAACAATCCGAAATTTGAAAACAGCCATACAGCAGAAAGGCTTCAAAACTTGTGCTCAAAAGATTATACTGCCCCATGACTATTGCAAAGTTCACGAGGTTAGTCCGCGAAATAATCAACGACTGTGCCTTTATAGAGATGGAACATCCACCTATAGCCCGGACTTGGCACCGAGTGATTAGTATCTCTTCGTAAATTAAAAAAAAACGTGGAAGTTGTCTTCTTTCAGATGATTGCCTGAAAGAACCTGAAGAGGAGTTTTTTATCGAGTTGGTTGGTGGATGATATGTTGAAAAATAAAATATAGCTTTTCTTATAACGCTTTTCATTCATAGCTGGGTAGATAATGTGCCTTCACAAACTTTTCTCATTAGAGACGGCTATGGTTTTCTTTAATAGTTAGTGACTGTGCACGTAATCTATCACAAACGTATAATTTTGATAGTTTGGTTATGTCATGTAAATGTGTGTAATAATTAGTAATTTAGTTTTTGAAAAAATATTTATTACGGTAGTTAAAATTAAAAGAAAATGATACTAAAGCAGATGTTGCAAATGTTGACCATCATTTTGAAGACAAAGTTTAACTCTACGCTTCGTGCTTTCGATGCCATTTATTAGGGTTTCTTGGGTCATGTCAGCATAAGAATTCACAATAGCATTACGAAGTTCATCGATTGTGTGATATTTGGTCTTGAAAATGGTATTCTTTAAATATGGAAAAATAAAATAGTCTAAAATTGTCAAATCTGGAGATCTTCGAGGAAAATTCATAATTCCTGTAGCGAAAAATTCTTGCAAAAAAGCTATTGTTTCTCGAGATTTGTGCGCAGGTGCATTATCTTGCTGTAAATATCCTTCCGTAAGTTCATCATCATGGAGTTCATATTCATATATATAATAATTCATTTCGATATCTTTCAACAGTTAATTAAAACATATATGCTCAATAATTCGTCTTCTTGAAACTGCTAGCCAGCCGCCTATTTTTGTGGATGTAGCGTGGTTTCCACAAATTCATGAGGGTATTATGCAGACCAAATTCTCATATTTTGCTTGATTTGCTTGATTTTGCTGTACGATTGCTAGGTGCTAGGTGCTCTATCGCCAGGTTTACAAGTTATTGCCCCTGTTTCATCAAATTTAATAACTCACGATTGAATACATCCTTACAGTTGTGCGTAAGTAACTGGCAGATACTGTTTCCGAAAATCCTGTAAGCATTTTTTAATTTTTGGCCAATTCTATAGTAACTTTAAATAATTAAAATTTTATATTGTAACTCTAACATTGTACAAAAATTATTTAAAAAAATATATGAGTTTATAATTTCAATTTATGTATGACAATTGTTAGAATTTGAAGTTTTCTAAAGCTTCGTATGTACACCAATCTTTGATTAATTAATTACTTAAAAAACAACCTACTCTAATGAGAAAAAGTTTTTGAAGGCACATTATAAAAATTAGGAATAATCATTTTTTTTTATTCGTCATCTTATTTTTATATGAGGGAATAGATAATTGTCATATTTTCCCACTATATCTGAGGAGAAATAAAGTAAAATTGTACTATAAAATTGAATTTTATCAGAATTTCTACATTTTTTTTTATTATATATTACAAAACATAATCATTTTTGATATTTTTAGTTTTAAAAATCTGAAAACTCTTTCAAAGTTATGAATAGTGTCTTTAGCAATAACCTTAAAGTTTAAATAGTTTACTACTTTTATGTGTGTAACGTTGAAACAATATTGAAGCATATAGCGAAGGCCTATGGAGAGAACAGTGTAACAACTAATAATAAATGAAACAACAATATAACGTACAGATGAGAGTTCTGATCAAAATTATTTTACATATATTGCATAGATAGGAACCGACTGAAATATTTTGGAAAGTTATTTTACATAATGTAAATGTTGAGTTTATTGTGCTACATACTCGTATTTAAAATGTATAACTTCACACATTATATTATTTGAACGAGACTTGCCAGTATTTCAATTAAATTGTCAAACTTTAGGTTATTTTAATTGGTTTTGCATATCTTTATTTTTCATTAGTCGCATTCTGAATAGCATAAAATAATAACTTTCTTCAAGCCGATACATTTATAACTCTTATTCCAATATCTCGGTAGCACAGAGGTAATTTATTTCACATAAAAAGGAGTTAGTAAATTAGCTTTCGTGAACTAGGCTTCTTGTAGTTCGTAAGTTACAGTTAATTTAAACAGTTGTATAAGATTCTTGAGTTTTTAGTTTCCAAAAGGAAGTACATTTTCACTAACAATATGTGGTTGAATTTCTTATTTGTAGATCTAAATGATAATATCGTTTTCATAGTTACTTTGCCCTCTCATTTATGATTATATTGATCACCTCCGTACAAATTTGTAAATACCTTAAAAATCATAGTTTGAAATATGTAAGTTTTTATTCAAAGAGCACAGGAAATGGAAAATTGTTTTTAAAAAAAGGAATGAGAAAGTTTTATCGTAAGACCAAGAGAGGAAAACAAAGACCCATGCAGATCGTGTATATAAAAAATAAAGAAGACAATTTAATAGGAGTGGAAGAGGAAATAAGAGCAAAGTAGAAAAAATATTTCGCACAAGTGTTAAATAAAGGAGAAGAACAAGAAGGCACACAAAAATTAGGAGAAACAGAACAATCGGACAGTACAAACCCAATATCGGAACCCACCACACAAGAGGTTGAGAGACGGTTGAGACGGTTGGAATATTTGGAAAGGATGACGGATGATAGGATACCAAAACAAATAGCGTGGAGGGAGCTGGTCGGTAAGAACAAAAAAGGACAGAACAGGATTCTCAAAAAAGATCCTTCCAACGCAATTAGATCTATACAAAAATCGAACGGGAAGTGTACCAGAACCGTGGAAGTGACTTTAGAGTATCTACTGGGGGTACACTTTCCAGGTTCGGAGCGTATTGATGATTGTGATACCAATCAAGTTGTCACCTCTTGGAGGACGACTAGGAATGATTGGGAGATGTCAAACGAGATCTTCAAGCTCCATTTAATTAGATGGGCTATGGGATCGTTTCAACCAGATAAATCCGCAGGACCAGACGCAGTGTTTCCCAGGCTCCTTCAAGAAGGAATTGGGGAAATTATGGGTACTCTATTGGAAATATTCAGGTCTAGCCATGCTATGAGTTATATCCCTAGGGCATTTAGAGAAACTAGGTTAGTGTTTATTCCGAAGCCCGGAAAAGGAACATATACCCACTCTAAATCATTTAGACCAGTTAGTCTTACCTCTTTTATGTTGAAGACTATAGAAAAAAATGATATATTTAAACATAATAGAAGGTGCTCTGGATAGATCTCCTCTACACCCGCTGCAATGGGCATAATAGATGGGAAAATCAGACGAGGGTGCCCTGCATAACCTGGTGAGAGGGCTCGAATGGAGCCTATACTACAAGGAAATTGCACTAGTAGTCTTCTTAGACATAGAGGGAGCTTTCGATAAGACCTCGACATCTTCCATTATTCGATCTTTAAGAGATCGAAAAATAAACAGCAGCACATGCAACTGGGTTCATAACATGGCGCGTAGCAGAGTAGTTCATGCCCAAGTGTCCTAGGGGAAATTCCAAGGGACAGTGGCGAGCACTATCAGAAATGCTCTGAGCATTATAGAAAGATGGTGCCTTGATGAGGGATTAACTGTTAATCCTCAAAAAAAAACAAGTTGGTAGCCTTTACCAACATGAGAAAACTAAATGATCTCGGCAGCGTAAGGCTGTTTAGACAAGAGTTAGAACTAACTAATGAAGTGAAGTATCTAGGCATAACATTTGAGGCGAAACTGAATTGGAGCAGACACCTAGTCAAAGTGGCAGACAGGGCGACGCAGCTCTTCTGGAGATGCAGAAGAGCTGTTGGCAAAACAAGACCTTGCGACTAAAACCAAATGTGGTATACTGGTTGTACACAGCAGTAGTAAGACCAACGATTACCTATGGAGCAGTTGTATGGTTGAGGATGGCAGACCGGACATCGTCGGTGGGGGTCCTCACGACTCTCTAGTGGCAGGCTCTGTTGGAAATCACGGTAACTGCGTCCATGGAGGCCATCGTGGGTCTCCCTCGGCTGGAACTATTTGTAAGGACGGAGGCAATGGTTGCAATTCTGAGGCTGAAGGCCAATGACGTATAATGTCCTAATAAGGTTGTAGGGAGACATATAGATATCACAGGAACTATACTGCAAGAGCCGATATTTCAAATGCCGGCGGACAGTATGGCACCTGAGATTATGTTTACAGCTAAAAGTCGCTCGAGCGATTGTGGTGTCGGCACCTGGTACACTGATGGATCACAATCTAGTCAGGGGGCAGGTGCAGGCATATGTGGAATGTGCCCTAGCAGGAAGATATCGATATGTCTGGGGAAACATACAACGGTTTTCCAGGCCGACTTGTTAGCAGTCGCGGCCTGCGCCGAGGAATTTCGGGAAGCTGGCTGTGCAAACAAAAAATCAACATAATGACTGATAGTCAGGCAGCTATTAAAGCCATTATTAAGCCATCTACCAGGTCTAAGCTGGTGAAATACTGTAAACAGGTCCTCAATAAACTGGCACAAGACAATACTGTGTCGCTGATATGGGTGCCAAGACATTAGGGAATTGAAGGCAATGAGATAGCCGACGAACTGGCCAAAGAAGGTACTAATAAGAACTTCATAGGAAGATCTGGTTATGGCTAGAAAAAGAACATAAAAATAAATGAAGATTAACAGAAGGTCAACTCCATACCAAAGCATTACTAAGGGAGCTGGACGGAAAGTTTTCAGCCAACCTAATCGTAGTAACAAAAAAGAAATTAAAATAATTACCGGGTTAATAACCGGACATTGTCCTTTAAGGAAGCATCTGTACAGCATGAGCTTGCTTAGCGAGCCCTGGTGTAGGAGATGTGAAAAACTTGGAGAAGGAAACTAGCCTTCATTAATATGCACGTGTGAGGAACTGAAAGAACTCAGACAGTAATATTTCGGGAGAGATCTATTGGATCCTTCGAGTGTACTCAAATTTCCCCTGAGAAGGATAGTGGCTTTTATGGAGGACACAAGACTAACAGAGTGGAACTGAGAGATCTATTGGGGATAGTACAAAGAGCAGTGTGCTCAAGTGCCTAGACGTTCTGGTGTCCAACCCAAAACAGAAGAAGAAGAAGAATGGGTGATAAATAAAAATCAGAAAGAGAGGGTAATGAGATGGGAGAGAAGAATTCTAAGAAGAATCCTTGGAGGGAAAAAACCGGAAGGGTGTTATATAAGAAGAACTAACGAAGATGTATGTGGCATATATCAAGGATCAAAAATTGACAAAGTAATAATAGCTGGGAGACTGAGATGGTTTGGATATTTGGAAAGGATGACTGATGATAGGATACCAAAACAAATAGCGTAGAGAGAGCTGGTCGGTAAGAACAAAAAAGGACGACCAAGAAAAAGATAGAGAGAAGCAGTACTAGAAAATCTGAGAGAAAAAAATGTGGTAAACTGAAAGACAATATTTTCTTTGCCACTATTGAGTGTGATTATATTACATTACTAAACTTTACAATTCACGGTGTTAAATGTTATTCAACTATTAAATTGAGAGGTAGCAGTAAGTTTTTCAATTTTGTAATTTTTTAAAAAACAAGTTTGACCGGGCGCCAAGAAACATTCCGTATGTAAAAACCATTGGCCGCATTCTGATTGATGATTTAAGTTAAAAAAAGACTTAAAAATTATGTCGTGGAAGTTGCCAGACGGAATTAGTGCCAAATTTTTTAAGTGATTTACATATTAATTAGTTATGTAAAATAACCAAATTTTAAAACTTATGCAGGTAAATTTTGACACTGATTGTGCATCCATTTGCAAAGAGGGATTCAATTAATGTTGCTTTATTTTGCAACTACTGGACATTATTCTGCAATCAGCATTACATTTTCAAGCCCTGATTAAAGAATTTGGCAAAGGCGGTTTTACCATTTGCACCGGGTGCAGCTTTCCATCTCGTCTTTAATAGCCGAATTGGAGAACGTTCAGGGGCGCATATATATAGGTTGTGAGAAACTTCTCCACAAATATATTTGAGCTGCAGCCCTTAAGCAATGTAAATACAAAGCATCAGAAGTGCAAATAACTTTGGATACATTTAAATTGAAGCCTATATTACCGGCAATTAACTTGAAACTCAGTTCATCTGCTGTGGATCTTTATTTGGCAAATAAATAACTACAAACTTTTTCAATGTCGTTAAAATGCATCGAAGTTTCGGAGTTATTTGCAAAAGTCGAAAGCAAATCCTGAACGAATACTTAGGACGCAGCATTTACACATTGCTTCTTAGTTCTAAATCGACTTATCGTATCGTAACCCGTAATGTCGTAATGTCAGAAGTGGAATGGCAGCATTGTCATGAAATATCTGACCATCTAACTAAAGGTAGAATCGCCATGTAATGTCACCTCGTCCCAGAGGTAACATTGTTGCCAAGGCAGTTCCATTTATACAGCAGATTTAATAGAGAAACAAATAACAAGCATCGGCATGGTTAAATAATAACATATAATTCAATAACGATAACAACAACGATAACAACAGTAAATACTACATTAGAAATATGTGGCACTAGGCTTGTGCCCACTCTGGCTTTGCAGTGACTCTGCTTCTGACCGTAGAGACCTCAGTGTCTCGTTATATAGGTACCATTAGAGTGTGTCCCCTTAGCCTAGTGAGCTGGTTACAAGATGATAACAATGTGGGAAAAGATCGTAACTTTAACAAGGTCGTGTTTATGAAATGGATATTTGAATACATGACTGGTTTAGTTATCACACTATTAAATCATGTAACCTGGGTAAAATTATAAACTCAAATGGTAGGTTCCAAAATAGCTCGTCTAATTTGGAACAATAAAATGATGGAGCTTAAAGGACAGAATATAGAAAAGAAAAAATATCGTGCCTTAGAATTTTCGGAAGGATATTTCTCCACCAATGGAAATAAAAAATTAGCCAAAACTCTTCTTCTCTTTGTATGTAAAATGGCGGCAACGCGCGGAAAAACAACTGGTTTTTGAAGAAAAATGATTACTGGTTAGCGAAAGAAATAAAATTCCCTGAGAGATAAATTCAAATCAAATTTAACATTTGAACCCAGTCCAGGTCCTTCAAAAGGTAAAAATATTTTATTTAGTGTTACATTATAATGCATATTCTCAAATTATAGTCGGTCGTCCTAGCAAGAAATATGAAGATTCCTCAGATCAAATTAAACGTTAGAATTTAGAAAAAGAAATCCAGAAGAACTTGCATTCACAACTGCTACAAAACTTAGAGAAGAAGAAAATGTTTCTGGTGAAAAACCTTTAACAAAAATAACACTTAAACGGTCTGAAAGAATTCTAGTAAAGTGACAAACTCCTGAATTCTCTTCTGGAGAGGTTCTAGCTTTGATCATTAATTTAGACTTAACCCGCAACAAACACATTATATTAAGAACTTCCGCAATAAAAGATACACACAATTTATATCCACCTTATAATAAAGTTGTAGAGGTTAAAACGTAGTTTTATCCCGAACAAATTTCTATAGATAACAAATGCGAGGTTCTTCTTCAAAATTTGTTTTTGCATTATTGTGTGTTAAGTTGCTTCTCATTTAAAAAAGGTCAATAAGAAAAAAACAGTTTTCATTTTCTTTTAATTAATATTTGGAGAATGTATTCAACTTTTATTATAATTTAGATTAATTTAATGTGAATTTACTTATTTTTTGTCACTTTTACCCAAATTTAGGGTGACAATTATTAAAAAATAACTTATAGCACAAAATTTAATTAAAAATATAGCACTTAACCCGAATTTTTATGGTCGTCTCGTCAAACAGACACCCCCAAAAAGGGTTGAAATTTATTCATAGAAAAAAATTGAGTTGGTGAGCCTCTTTAACATACATAATTATATTATATCCGGAAAATTTTGCTTCATTATATTATTTATTCACGGAAATATTACCACTGTCCGTTACCTCTTGAACTGCATACATTCCAGTTGCGTCTCTATGTTTGATACCTTTGATATTTCGAGTGTAGAGAACGGAAACTGAAATTAATCATCGCATATGAGTTTACTGTTCTTAAAAATATTCTCGATTAAAATCAATACACTTTTGCATGCGCTTGAACCAATTTTCGAAGGACTTTTTCAACTTCGATTGAGATACCATGCATTTGAAAACTTTAACCACTTCTTCAGGCGTCGAAAAACGTTAATGTCGTAATTTATTTTTGATTCGCGGGAATAAAAAGAAGTCATTGGGTGCCAAATCTGGACTGTATGGCGGATGACCCATCAATTCCACTTTTTCAGTTTTCAAAAACTCTCTTGATTGAGCCGATATGTGAGAGATCGCATTGCCTTGGTGGAGAATAATTGGTTTCCCTTCATTTTTCCGCAAGAAAATGCTTGTGTACCATTCAGAATTCACCGTCCGACGTTACGTTTGTTGGGGCAACTAGTGGATTTGGTCGTCGCTCCTATGTTGACTCACCGCGCACGGGTTGTAAGGCCGTATACGCACTAATTTTTTAATCTTCGGTGACAGTTATTAATGAAATGCGGCACATCCAATTTAACACCTTTATTTACATATATACATTACTTTATACATAAAATTTATTGTATAATGAAAGACGGTTGTCTTTTGATAAAATATGAGACTGGTGCCTTGAACATTGTTCTTACGAGTATTGTAAGAACGTTGTTCTGTGGCGAATTGCTACCCGACTTGTCTTAGTGACTTGAGTTCGCGGCTTGCTTTAGCGAATTGCTGTATTGTAATCGCGAGCAGAACTATTTAAAAACTTTTTAAACATTGTAAGCAAAATTTACCCTTCCCTTCAATTAACAAAATAGGCAACATGCGGCTAAATGACGAACAAAGGTCGGCAAGTTACAAAGAAACGCCTTGCTTGTATAAATTGTGCCTACCAACCAGCAAACGTTGCATCTAGTTTTTGAATCTAACTGTATTCATGCACGTTAACTAATAAATATAACTTGATTTGAAACGTATCTAATAATAATGCGGCAATTGATAAGTGCCGGTATAAACAACGGTCCACAAATATGTGTGCGGCAATAAATAGTGCCGATCATGTTGACAATATCTGTATGTGACGATAAATAAGTACCGGGCATGCATATCTGATGACAAATATGTAATACGCGGTATCATAAATTTTATAGTGAAACGTTTGCATCTTAATACAATAAGAAAAATATAATAATTACATATACAGAAGGTTTTAATTTTGCTTCTGACTCTTATATGTATTTAAATACTATAATCTATTATTTCTTTATATTTCATGTGTAATATTAAAATGAAAAATACTTATATTTAATATATAATACAAAATTAATAATATTTATGTTTACTATACGATATATAAATTCGTTTCGTTTATAAGACGAAACAACGTTAATAGTTCAATTGCTACATGTCCGGTTTTTCCGAAGAAACAAACGACTATTTACTTCGAAGTGTTTCGTGCGCGAACAATTTTGTTGGATATGCTCATCCCGAAAGACCCATACAGTCGACTGCTGCTTACTTTTTTGACTTAATTATAAAAACAAATCTGAATGCCTTACCTGAATTTTCGATGGTCCTGAAGTTTTGCCCTTATTTTTACAGTTAACTTCCGTTATTTACTTCGTATTTTTAAATGCAGAAATATGATCCATCAAAATTTGTCGCCAATTTTTTTTAATTTAAAAAACGAATGTTGTAATAACTAGGTTACTGCTGTATATATGTAATCCTGTATTTGTTGCGGATATAAATGAACCGGTGGCAGATTGCATGCCCCATTATTTAATAGTGTTTTTATATATGTGATATCAAAATAATAGTGGGTTACACAGAAAAGTTACCAAAAAATATTAAATTGTCTTATCCTTATTATTAAAAATACTATTAAATATTGACTATTACAATATAGACATAATGATGGAAATTTTTTAAAATACTGCTCAAATGATTTATCTCTGACTTTCGAAGGACAAAAATGTGTGTTGGGGATTAGGTTCATGAAGTCAAATGTTATGGCTCGAAGACCAGAATGATAGTGTAAACACGATGCAATGATTATAGTAACTGACGTTAAATCATCACCGCCAGAAACTGGATTCATCGCAAATATTTGGTTCCACGAGTCGCACCATTTTGATCTTCGAGACCCAACATTTGGCTTCACGAAGCGAATCCCCAACACACATTTTGGTCCTTCGAGAGCCAGATATAAATCATACATTTTGTTTATTTGAACCGGATTTTAAATAAGGAATTTTTTGTATTTCTGGTGTAGAAGTATTGACGTCGATTAAACGAAAAAATGTGTCGTTAAAACTGTTCCAGTCTTCATATAATCCCCAGAAATCAGGTAGCGTTATACGAGGTAGACTATAGGCAAATAACAGTCACAAAATTTGATGACTTTGCTGGTTATTTATCTTCGACATTAATATTAGAATTGGGGGATTCGGTTCGTGAAACCAAATGTTGTGGCTCGAAAACCAAAATGATGCGGCTCGTGGAACCAAATTTTTGCGATGAATCCGTTTTTTGGCGGTGATGCTTTAACCTCAGTTACTATATTCAGGACCACAATGTTTGCTTCACCATTCACAAATTGTAAAGCTGTATACACTTCGCTTTTTAAATCTTCGGTAACTATTTGATAAATGGATAAATGTACTTTTATCTAAATATATATATTTACCCTATACACATTTATTTTTGGTTCTACAACGACTTATACTAGCATAAAACTGCTGTTGAGGCTAGTGTGTCTTGTTAAAGTATGATTGTTCTGTTTTTAAGTTGATACTGTGTTTTAGAATGTTGTTGTTTGTTATGATGTTACGAATGAGTCTGAGTTACAAGTGTTACGATAGTAAATTAAAAATCTAATCTCAACTAATAAATAATAAAATATTATTACTAATTACATAAGTATTGATGTTATAATTCTAAATATATAGTTTTGGATCGTCCCTTATTAAAGTAATATAATTTATTATACATGTTTAGGAAACGTGATCTTAAGAATTAATATACAGATTAAACACTTTGTTCACTATAACCCAAGATAATAAAAACAAGCGGTTTGATATATAAAATAATAAAAATAAATTAGCAAATATACCTAGAGGCTGCAGAAAGTTTTACAAATTGAATGTGATAAAAAGAACCTAGGCAATAAAAAGCGGTCTAATCTATAACACAAAAGATAAATTTGTAAATGTAAAAGCTATTGCTTTCTTAGAACCAAAAGAAAGTTTTACAATTTGAATGTGGTAGTAAAATTATATTATGCAGTGGTTTAAATTCGAAAATGAACGTTAAATATTTAAAAATTGAAATATTATGTTTGAATTCTATATCCTAGATTTAATTATTATTAACAATAAAAAATGTTTGAAATTAAAATATTACCAAAGGATATTAAATGTATCCTCAACAAAATTTTTTAATAACACTTCTTTCTTCAACATTTAGCTTTAACATTTCGCTCTTCGTTATCTTTTTCTTCTTTTAGAAACAAACCGTTTGCTATTGAATATTCTTAGTTCCAGGTACTGCTCATTTTTGCTGTCCTTTAGTTATTAGTGATATTATTATTCAGATTTAATGCATCTTGAACTATCACTGCAAATATTTTTTAGCTGTCTTAAAAAAAGCGTCCTTCAGTTCATTTGGATATTATTTATTATTTTGAGTACCTTGTTTTAAATATCGTGTTTAAGTAAATTCTTTTCATTAATATTACTTGAAGATGTCTCTAATTTATTTATTTCTATGTGATTGTCATTGTTTGCTAAAACACTTTTTACCGCTCTTGGTAAAAAGGCCTACATATGCACATACAATTGTGTTTATGCAGAAGTCGTTGCACATGCAATTATATGTATGGATGCATATATACTGCAAAAACCTCGATTTGAGCTTTGCAACGTATAGATATTATAAAATACTTGTCTTTCTGTGGGTTCTAAATAAAACTAACGGTAACTTAGACACACACTATATTAATAATAAAAACATATAACAATTTAAAACTAATTACTAACAATAAGCACATTTATGTATTTATATTTATGTAAGTTCACTCGGCGATGATTTGGTATCGAATGAATTCAAATCCCTCGACGGCTTATATATCGGCCTCCGAGCCTCTCGTGTTTTCTTTAGTCTCGATCTTTCCGTTTATAGATCTGTCGAGAAGGCGTCAGGGGCGTGATACGAGACGTATCGTCACAATATTTAGATTCTGGCGGATATAATGTGTTACAATTTTCTTCTGGGTCTTGATCCAAGTTTGGGGCTGGTTCTGAGTCGAACTGTTGATAGTTCAACCTTTCAATGAGGTCTCTCTCGCATTTTTTAGAGCGTGTTCTAGCGGAAATGCGAAATATAAGAGTTTACACTGGAAAGGTGTAGAAACCGGGCACACTGGAATCCATGATATTTAAACATGACAAATGTTTACATTGGTGAAATTACGAACCATCTTCGGTGGTATCTAGAGAAAATAGATATTTCATAGATTGAGAATTTTCATAAAATTAGAGGGACAACATCTTCAATTATTAAATATGGTGGATAATTAAGCATAATTACTTTTCTGTAAAAATAAATTTCTGTACACTTTCGAAAATTGAAGAAAATAGTTTTTATGATAAGGTTACGAATAATACCAACACATGTCTATATTCAATTTCTAATGCATTTGAAAGAAAGGAATATTCTCTTGATTACCTGAAAAACCGCAGAAGTCCTTTATATAAGAGGAGAAGCAGAAAATTAGTATGCCTCTAATGAAAACGTAACCTTAATAAGATTCGAAACGAAACGGCACGTAACCTTAATAAGACTCATTAGGCAAATAAGCTATAAGATTACACGAGTATTTGAAAGTTAGTCAATTATTTAGTTATCGGATGTCCTTTCGTCCCATCAAGCGCACGTTTTAAAAATATTTTGTTTTATACAGGGTGTTTCAGATGGAAATGCCAGACTAAAGTTGCATTTTTTTAAATGGAACACCCTGTATATTAATAGATAAAATGATCCGCGCTTGAAAGCTGGTTACATCGGTATAATGCTGTATGGGTCTAAAGTTGATAGTTTCTCTGTAAATAATTATTTTACTTGATAAATTGATACATTTCACTACGCTATTCTGCATAAGGAAAATCAAAAGATCCCAAACCAATAGAATAGAATATTTTCTACTAGTATGCACTTTCGTTGCTACGTGAAATAAATTCTGCAACTGCTCGCGTTATACAGGCTGTTCACAATTTTGCAAAATCGAAGATATCTCGTAATTTTTAAATGAAACAGCCTGTATATTTTTATCTCATTGAAAAGCCCTTTTACTACGCTTTCTATTGATACCTCATTTGATGCACCTAGGATGGATCATTTGCTAATTATTTCTTTTTATATTTGAATTAATGAAAAATGCTTGTATTTTTAGTAGCTAATTTGCGCTTTTAAACCTTCTGTAAGATCGGATATTCAACAAATTATCCATAAATGGTCTATAACAAGAAGAAACCCCTAAGAGAAACAGTTGATTTTCACTCAGCGGTGAAAGCAAACATTAAATTAATATAAAGTAATATAGCATTTTCAATAGATTTACTGCTGATCAAGTTATCTGGTGTCAGTTTTAAGCTTGTATACTTAATAACCAAGTTGTCAAAAATTTCGTTCCATCTTACACAGTATTTCGTTCAATCTTTAAAAGATATTGCTATAATGACTAATTTTAGTATTCAAGAAATGGTGAATATGATATTTATTCTTGGGGAGTGTACAAGAAATTGTCTCCTAGCAAGTAGAGTATATGCAGAGAGATTTCCAAACCTTGAAAGAAAGCCAAGACCGGAAGCATTTGAAAGGTTATTAGAGAGATTTACAGAAACTGGTAGTGTAACCTACAAGAAGAGAGAAATAAATAAGCCGGTAGTCAATGAAAAAAGCGAATTGGCCGTATTATTAACAATACAGGAAAATCCACGTATAAGTATAGACGGTATTTCAAAGGTAACAGCTATTGAAGATAGGAGCGTACGAAGAATTTTAAGAAGTCATAAGTATCATCCGTACCATATGTAATTAAATCAGGAATTGCATGGTGATGATTTCATTAAAAGAACAGACTTTTGTGGTTGGTTGTTAAATAAAATGCGAGAAATGGCAAATATTTTAACAAAGATTTTGTTTAGCGATGAGGCTACTTTCAAAAGTAATGGGGCGGTAAATAAACATAACATGCATTATAATGCAACAGAAAACCCGCATTGGATACGTCATGTAGACAATCAGAATAGATGGTCTCTTAACGTCTGGGGAGGTATACTTGGTCATATATCATTGGGCCGTACTTTTTCGATAGAATCGTTACAGGCGATACGTATTTGGCATTTTTGCAGAACGATCTGCCTAATTTACTTGAGCATGTGGATGCTGACACCCGACAAATTTTCTGTTTGCCACACGATGGTGCACCTGCTCATTACTGCCTTAACGTTAGGGAGTTTCTAGGGCGATGGAAGGAAGACAAATGGATAGGACGAGGTCGTCCAATCGCTTGGCCTCCACGAAGTCCAGATCTTACTGTCTTGGACTTCTACTTTTGGGGATATGTCAAGGCTCTAGTTTATGTGGAAGTTCCTACAACAAGGGAAAATATGATGGAACGCATAACAGAAGCATTTAGAAATGTTCGCCAAGAAACATTACAGCATGTTCAACAGAATTTCACCAGGCGGCTTCATTTACGAATTGAGAGACATGGAAGGACAATTTTAAAGTTTTCTTGATTTATTTGCATTTACTATTTACATCTACTTTATTTTTATTTACTGTGCTACTACTTTTGTTAATTAAATTTGATGTTGTTGTTATTAATTAGTATTTATTTAAAATAGTGCAAACTTTTAATACTACTCGTACTTGATTCCTTCCTACATGATTTTGATTTATGATAAGCTAATTAGGTATGTATTGTTTCATATTAGGTATTCGTAAAATAGTTGGCTTTACAAAATTCTTTAAAATACAAATTAATTAGTGCAAATTTTTTAACAAAATATTTTTAAAACGTGCGCTTGATTGTACGGAAGGATATCCGATGACTAAATATTTGACTAACTTTCAAATACGCGTGTAATCTTCCGTCCCCGCTTCGTTGCCGGACCCTGTATTATAATATTATATGTATATATACATATATATATATATATATATATATATATATATATATATATATATATATGGTAAACCTAATCAGTAGGCGATTAAAGGTCTGTATATTACTTCAAAATATATGTATTTAAGAAACTCTACATGTTTCGGCTGTGTACGCCTTTATCAAGAGAATACAAAATATGAATATATAATATTTTGTATTCTCTTGATAAAGGCGTACACAGCCGAAACATGTAGAGTTTCTTAAATACATATATTTTGAAGTAATATACAGACCTTTAATCGCCTACTGATTAGGTTTACCATATCATACCAAGGTCACGAAGTTATTATATATATATATATATATATATATATATATATATATATATGTATAGGTAAATTCAATTTGTTGGCGTTTTAAGGTCTGGTTTTACTTCAAAATATATATATTTAAAACAATTCTACATGTTTCGGAAAATGATGCCTTTTTCAAGGAATATAAAAATACATAACAGTATATTAATATCATACATTTGTAGTTGCCATGGATAAAATTATTCAGACAGACATTCCAATTGAATAATAATAAATCATACATTATTATTATTATCAATTGGAATGTATCTTTGAATAATTTTATCCATAGCAACTACAAATGTATGACATTAATATACTGTCATTTATATTTTATATTCCTTGAAAATTCCTTTATATTGCATTGACAAAGGCATCATTTGCCGAAACATGTAGGATTGTTTTAAATATATATTTATTGAATTAAAACCAGACCTTAAATCGCCAAGAAATTGAATTTACCATAACATACAAAGGTCACGAAATAATTATCTTTATATATATATATATATATATATATATATATACATATATATATATATATATACATATATATATATACATATATAAGGTAAACTTAATAAGTCGGCGATTAAAGGTCTGTTTTACTTCAGAGTATATATATTTAAAACAATTCTACATGTTTCGGCAATACGCCTTTGTCAAGAGAATACAAAATATAAATTTATATTTTGTATTCTCTTGACAAAGGCGTATTGCCGAAACATGTAGAGTTGTTTTAAATATATATACTCTGAAGTAAACCAGATCTTTAATCGCCGACTTATTAAGTTTACCTTATCATACCAAGGTCACGAAGATATTATATTTATATATATATATATATATATATATATATAAAATATAATTTGAAATCTTGGAATTCGGCTGTATTAACTATTTTAAATTAGATGTTATTTCGCGAAGTAATGTGAAATGTAAATATTGCTATCTACAATTACAACGCTAATTTTACGAAATTTTTTAAAGGTGGTTCGTGTCCCACCTTAGGATGAAATTTTTAAATAAAAATTTCGTAAAATTAGCGAAATAACATCTAATTTAAAATAGTTAATACAGCCGAATTCGAAGATTTCAAATTATATTATATGTATATTAGTTGTACGGCTAAGAAATAGATTATTATTATTAAATAGCTAAGGAAGAAATATTTAGCAAAATTCAACCGACGATAGAATATGATTATTTGCTCCTTAATAAGTCACTTAAGGCATTCTAAATAACTCGAATCCATATCCTATTGTAGCGCACTGGAGGAGCGTTAGTCTAGAGAACTAAAGGCGTGGGTTCGAGACCCACCTTATTATATATATTAATTGTACGGCTAAGAAATAGATTATTATTATATATATATATATATATATAATAATAATCTATTATATATCTATATATATCTATATATATATATATATATCTATATATATATATATATATATATATATATATATATATATATATTGTAGTATTATTATTGTTACTTTGTGTCTATGAAAAGTTGTTCAAATTTGTACGATATATCCATAAAAGTTTGGTGTCACTCGATTATAACATTATTTCTGTTTTCATTCAAAACTAGGGCGGTGTTTATACCCTTAAAAGTACTCTCACTTTATATATAATTGAATGGCAAACGAAATTTATCCGTATTAGAAATTTGTAACTATTAGCACTAGACAGAATTACATGAAAGATCATTTCGAAAATACATCGTGAAGGCCTATTTAAGAAATAAAATAAAAATATGTCATGCCAAAGGCAACCTCTATATGGAGAAATATTCAGTAAAAAAAACAATATGCTAAATTAAGGGAATTTCTATGGGGACAGTAAAAAAATAAGAAGAAAGTTCAGAAAAAAAATTTGACTTCAGAAAAAAAAATATATAATAAAAAGTGCAGTAACAGTAACGAAGCAAGGCAACAAAAATAGAAAGGATTTCGAATAAAGAAAATAGTTTGGATTTCAACGTGAGATCAGAAAAGGATACATAGATTTACGTTACATATTGGAAAAGAAGAAAATTAATTTAATACACATTAAATCATATAAACACTAAACTCACTGATACACGTTTTTATTTTATTCAATATATGTATTTATTAGCGTAAAAGAAAATTTGTAGTATATGTATCTGTAATTGATTTTGTTTACCTCCAATTATATTTTCTAAAAGGAACCCAAGTCTTGAAGAACGATTATATATATATAAATATAATATTTTCGTTACCTTTGTTTGATACGGTAAATTCAATCAGTCGGCGATTAAAGGTCTGGTTTACTTCAAAGTATATATATTTAAAACAACCCTACATGTTTTATCCTTGATAAAGGCATCATTGCCGAAACACGTAGGGTTGTTTTAAATATATATACTTTGAAGTAAACCAGACCTTTAATCGTCGACTGATTGAATTTACCATATATATATATATATATATATATATATATATATATATATATATATATATATATATATATATGTATATATAAGTGTTTAGATAATTTCTTAGCCGTTTATTAAATATAACAATTGACTCCAATAATTTATCAGTTGTTATATATACAAGGTGTGTATAAATTGGCGGACCCACTACACGTGGCGACATTCTTGGTCAAATTTCGAGTTAAAAGTCCTAATCCTAAAACGATGTATCAGGCTTCCTTTGTCTTCAGAATGAATTTGACAGTAGTAATGTATTTGACTAGTACAACATTAGGCTGCCTACTTATTGTTTTACAACGTTGTCAGATGTGTTTTTCGTCAAAATAAGTTAATAAACAAATATTAAAAACAAACTTTAAAATCAAAAAGAAAACTTTAAACGAAAGGATAATAACAACAATTCTTCTTTCTTCTAAATTGTAGCTCTTCTGTCAACAAATATCGAGTAATAATGCTTATTTCAAGACTGAAAGTCCGAACTTTAGGAACCTCGTGCAAAGATATGGAGCTTGGTACAACATTTTCGTATTAGGATTTTGGACTCCGAATTTAACGAAGAACATCGCCACGTGTAGTGGGTCCGCCAATTTATACACACCTTGTATATGTATATATATTTAAAACAATCTTACATGTTTCGGTATATGATGCCTTTTTCAAAGAAATTCGAAATATAAATGTCATACAATATATCTACAGATATATTGCATGACATTAATATACTGTCATTTATACTTCAAATTTCTTTGAAAAATGCATTATATGCCGAATCATGTAAGATTGTTTTAAATATATACATATTGAAGTAAAACCAGACCTTAAATCGCCAACTAATTGAATCTACCATAACATACTAAAGTCAAGAAATAATTATCATTCTATATATATATGTATATATATATATATATATATATATATATACCTATACGCGAAAGTATAGAGATTATTGGGGACCCAAAACAAACAACAGGTTACCGAAAAAATTAAAAAGGATGCCCATGAGCCGATTTGGACAGGAATTAAAAATCTTACTTGCCAATGATGCTTTTCATTCATTAAAAAACTTTTTGTACTCTCATATTTAATTTGTTATGTTTGTTAATCCGAATTATTTGTTTGTGATATATATATATATATATATATATATATATATATATATATATATATATATATATTGCTGTATTCTATTCTAAGCGAGATAAATTGAAAAATTAAATAGAGATGAAAACAGCAATGAAAAATTTAAAACGGTTAAATTTTGAATACACCTTGTATAACCATAGATATAACAAATCTAATATTTATTTCATGTAGGGTTTCTTGTTATTTTCTGTACAAATTTTGAATATACAACAATACAGATCGTGTTAAGAAAAACACATCTGTGTATATTTGGTAAACTTATATTGAATGTCAAACATCATGTAGATCATTATATCTCTTTACGTTCTAGTTTATAAATGTTAATGACTTAAAACTTCAATCATGCTATACTTACAGATTTATAAAAGGATATTTTTTAAGTACTCTAGTAGTAAAGGCCGCACATCACTTGCGCGCGGCGGTCAGTTTAATCGTAATCCCTTGTGTCAGTTGCGCGCGAGGGATTAAAATGCAATTTAAGCTGGCATGTCACTTGCGCGCGACTGTCAGATTTATTTGGGTACCTAATTAGCAATGGTAGCTATTAAAAAAAAATATGTTAAGCATTGAAGGTGGAGTAAGAATAAACTGATATTGTATTTAAACGTATTTATTTCTTATAATAATTATAACTAACACTTTTAACAAATTGAAACCGAGAAATTTGTCCATTTTTATACATTTTAATTAAGTTGGAAATGTATTCCATACGCTTTGTCGATTCACAATTTGTAAATTTGCGCGGAATATTTACACTTCTAATTTTTATGTAAGTATGCAATTGTAAATCTTTTAATACAGACATAAAAGTAAATATGTCCGGATGGGGACTATAAAAATAAGAATTAAAATGGCTGTGGAAAGCTTCACAACAGTTTGTAGTTTTTTCTAGAGAAGCGGTGCATGATGCCCACAAATGAGGCGGAAACAAAGCACTTTGGTCTATATAATTGCTAACTAAATAATCTGCATATTGAGATATTCTTCTGTCATTAGAAATCACAGAATAAAAATCTTCTGCAAAGCAGTCGCCAACTTTGTCATGATTCAAAAATATTAGACCGAAAGTCCAACGTAACCATAAACCAATTTCAGAATTTGAATTTTTATATTCTAATGTCAAACCCAAATTTTGCAATTTTCTGAACCATGCTTGAGTTAAGTGAAATCTACATCCACTAATTACACTTGATGGCCATACGTGCTTTATACTTAAATGAATAGAAAGTTGAAAGTCACAAATTACTTCAAAAGGGCTAAAATCTAAGTTTATATCTTTACAACATTCAATTAATAATTTAAAAGCTGACGAATAAGTTGAACTAGACTTATTTGGTAACAACATAAATGCCACTGGTATATAATGGCCATTTGTAAATGCATGAATAGTAAATAATTGACAAAAAAATTTTGCACAATAATCAAAGGTACCGTCTATATATATCTTATCAGATGTGCATAAAATTTTTAAGTTTGTCGCACAAGAGAAAATGATTATATGAAGCTGTCGATTATTAACAAACAAAAAGTTTTCGCCCTTGTTGGTCTGACACTGAATCGATTCCAAAGCTTCGTGGACGTCTTCTAGTGACTGGGGCAATGGTGGTAGAACACTTCTTTTGGCTCGGTATATACTTTGTCTTATGTTTCCCACGTCTTGCGTTGTGATATTTTCATCGCAATTTTCATGTAACAAGCGATTTATTAATTTCATAGGACGTTCCGATGGATCATCCATGGCTTTCCGTTTAATTCCGTTCTGTAGTTTCTGTCAAGAGAATTAATTACATATAGTTGTAAATAGATATACACATAACACATAACATAATAATGTAAATAAGTGCAATAAATTTAAGTTACCATCAAGAAATAAAACAGAACGAAAAAAATTCTTCAAACAAACTTACATTTACAGATAATTTTTTGGGAGCGGGATGGTTGTGTTCTTTTTTCGATTTTAATAAAACTGTTTCAGATTTATCCACTAACAGAGATGCGATACAGCCTTTTCTCGAACACCTGTAAGAAACACCTTGAAGAGTTTCCTTATCCCTTCGGAAAGTATATTCTTCCACTATTAACATTTTCTTTCCTTTACTACTCAACATTGACTCCATATTGATATTAGCAAAGAAACAAAATAGACGCAAAATTGATGAAAACCGTATAAAATTTTATAAACTACTAAACAATTTTTCATAAAGTGCGGTTTTAAATACTTACTTAACGCACTAGCCCCACCACAGCACTAATCACATAAAGTAAACAATATCATTCATATCTAAAGAAAAGCTTTCTCTAGTAAAATATTAAGAAGCAGAGGTACCTGAAAGTCCCTAACTCATTAGATAAGCGGATTAGTTTATGTCGGCGCGCAAGTGTCACAACAGATTAAAGCAACCCTTAATTGCTAGATAAGAAAACTTGACCAGGCGCGCAAGTGATGGATCACCGTAGTAAACTTCGTAATAAATACTTGAATTTTGCAAATTTCTTGAATACATAAACATTGTTTATTGTAACTGTTACGATGCATGTAAAATTTCAAATAATCCATTAAAGTTTTAAAGTATCAAATATATATTATTATTTGATATGAATAAAGACGGCAGACTATGTGCCCGAACAGTAGCGTGATGTGGAGGGATAGAGTAGAGGCGTACGACGATCAATTCAGTTGCCGTTGAGACGTTGTAAGCGATACATTGTTAACACAATCGTGTTGAAAATGTCGGGAGTGCGTAGAAACAATGCATCGACTCGGTTGCATGCTAACGTAGTAAAGAAATTTTTACATCGGTCTCCCGATTTAATATATGACGGTACCGTAGTGAAATGTTTAGTTTGTGAAACAACTTTATTAACATGGAAAGCAAGTCAGTGCCAAAGACATATAAATAGTGACAAACATAAATCGAATAATAGCGGACGCAGATCATATAATAAATTTGTGTGTGATTTAACAATGATGTTAATTGCGACCAATATACCAATGCAGAAAGTGGAACACCCAATGTTTCGTCAGTTTTGGAAGAAATACAATCCTACGTGGAAATTACCAGCAAGAAGTACGCTACGGAATTACGTACCGTCAGTGCGTGAGAGAATTGTAAATTGTACAAAAAATACGGCAAAAAAAGTTCCTGTGGTTAACAATAGACGAAACTACAGATATTAAAAAACAGTCCATCCTAGCCATTCTAGTACGGACGCTGACTCCGCAAGGACCTTCTCCTCCTTATTTACTAACCTGTAAACGAATGCAAGGGTGTACTGCCAGAGCGATATATGATGTATTAATAGAAACACTACAAAAATTTGAGATTTTACCGAAGCAAGTGTTAATGTTAGTTAGCGATGCTGCCAAGGTTATGTGTTCCACGGCAAACTTACTCAAAACGATTCAACCAAACCTGCTGCATGTCACATGTTTGCTTCACGCTTTACATCTTGTAACAAACACTATACGTACAACTTATCCTGATGTGGATCAACTGATAGGACAAACGAAAGCGGTTTTTCTTAAATCTCCGAAACGGATTCGGCTATTTCATTCGCTGTGTCCTGATATACCCGAGCCGCAACCAATTCTTATACGATGGGGTACTTGGTTAGAAGCAGCATTTTATTATTATAAACATTTTGAAAAAATTAAATCAGTGATTTTACAACTAGATGCCAAAGAAGCAGCTGCAATACGGCTCAGCCAGGTTCAATTTAACAATCCTCAAGTTGCAGAAAATTTAATAATTATTTACGACAGTTACGTTCCAATACTGGACGCAATAAAAAATTTACAGAACACTGCGCTGTCCTTATCGGACTCATTAGCAATTATTCACCACGTAAAACTAGTGCTGCATATCCTTGAAGATGAAAAAAGTGATTGTGTCCGTGAAAAATTTAACAGTGTATTAGATAAAAATGTAGATTTTGCAAAATTAGGGCAACTTTTTACCAATACTGAAGATCCGTTGTACAGATACAAAGAGCGCTTTAACTATGCAAATATAACATCTCTCAACGTCGAACAATCCTTCTCTGTATAGAAACATATGTATACGTCGCTACGTACGAACCTTTCCGAGACTAATACAGAAACATATATTATGGTGCAGTTTTTTCATCGCGCACATCCGCATTTTTTTGCAACAATGTAAACATGTTGGGTAAGTTATTTATGTTTTTCTTAACGTTTTGTATAGGGATTCGATATATTTATTTTTAAGTAAGCGCACTGTTATTCTGCTAAACTCTCCACGCAACGCCACTGCTGGGGCACATAGTCTGCCGTCTTTAGATATGAACGACAAATCAGAATAACCTAAAAGGGCAAACACAGTGTTGTAATAAACTATACATCATAGAATGTGCATTTTAGATTTAACATTTTATGATGCTTATCTATAAGAATAAACATTCCATTCGTTTTAAAAACATGTATTATTAATCTATATAGAATATCAAATCCATTAAGGAATTGAAGAGGCTTTATATTACATAAAATAGAGTCTGATATGATTTTTGTTCACCCATTAGAAATAAATATGTTTGAAGTTACAAAGAAAGAAAAATACGTTAATCGGAGATAGGAAAGGAGGTCAATTGATCGATAAGAAAGGGAAGATATGATGTGCGGTTTTATAATGTGGAGGCATCTATTATAAAGAAGTTACAATGTCGAAAGTTAGAGAAGGACAGTATAAGTGAGAAGAAGGCAGATAACATGCAGTCCTAAGAATCGGAACACTTAAGAAAAACAAGAACACATTTAAAATATTAAATACTGTTAGAAACAAATTTTAAGAAACGTAAATTAATATAAGAAAAAAGTTTTTAAATATGAGATATCATTGAAAAGAGTATTATAACTTACAAATGTATTTGAAAAAAAAATTGACGTCACGGGGCATATATATATATATATAGAAAATTTCTCAAGAAAAGGACACTTACCGAAATATCGTCTTAAAGTGGTGGTCACAAATTAAAATTTTGCTTTACTAATATTAAATTTAATTCATTATTAGAATTTTTATATTTTAGTTATAACGAAAAGAATTGTCCTATTTAATTTCAATTAAGCAATATATATATACCGTTTATTTTATTTTAAGAAAACAAAGAATGGATCAATATTATGCGGAATTCGATAACCCATATAATAATGAATTCGACAAGTAAATAATGTGGTAAAAACTTTGAAGTTCATCAAAATAAATTTATAAGATTATTTGTTTTATGTGGACATTTATTTGATCGTGTATAATTTCAATTTCTGTTTTAAAACAGAAGATATAACACAAAGCAAGTACACGCAAGTAAAGTAAGATCTCACGAACATTTTAAGAATATCTTGATTTTAAACCCGCAATTAAAAACTTTTATTATATATTTGAAATATTGAATAAAATAAATCGTGTGTTACTAACTATTATATGTGGTAGGGTAAATTCTCACCACGTGAATATAAAGTAACATATTTTTCTCTTAAAATATTATCACTTTACAAAATTAGGAAGTCCATATAATTTCCAATTAATTAATTTTAAATCAAAACAGTCTCACTTTAGTATTTTGTATAGAGCATAAAACTCACTGATCTAAAGTAGTACACAGCTGTATTTTGAAAGATCTATTGAAATCTAATAAAGATCTTCAAGATCATATTTTTAGATATGTAGAGATGAGTATATTCTGACTAGATATAATATTTGCATACCATGTTTTATTGACAAACAAAGATATAATTGATAATTGATAATTGATAATACACATTTGAAAAATTAATGTAGTGTGAATAATAAATGTATTAAACTTAACATACTATTGTATTATTTCTCTCTTTCTTACATTAGATGCTAGGCCTGGTTGCAAGGAACCCTTTTTGTAAAACAAAACCCTGAGAGCAATTTTAAGAGTCTAAACTAAAAAAAATACGTGTGTATTATGATTAATGTTTAATAATTGACGGTTCATATTTAATAAAGAGCGCCCATTTTGAAAATCAAAGTACACAGCAATATGTACGTACATATATTTTATGTTTTACATTTATCTTATATCTTAATTTTATTGTAATAGCTATTGCACACAATAAATACATCTGTATATCTATCTATAAAATGGGATAAGACAACGATTATTTCAAATTATTGAACTAGTTCTCTGCATTATGTTCTTTGAAACCCCGTTAAAAACCCCTACTTCATCTACACCTACTACATCTACTTATGGCTCAACTAATATCAATACACAAGCGGAAGAAAGATGGTTCCTTAATTCTTCGCTAAAATCATATCAGCGCAGAACTAAGGTTGGAGGAAAGGTCGGGGTATCTCTAGTATTAGTCAGGAAACCTCGGATTGACTGGCTGAATAATTGCCTTTACTGTGAGTCGTTGAATTTTGATTTTTGGTAGAAGTTGCCTCCATTTCCACTCCGTTGTTTCGTATCTCCCAGGGTTGTGACGTGTTTGAGTCTGATTAATAAATAATCGTGTGTTATGTTTTTGTGCGGTCCTGTGTTGTGTGTATGTAGTCTGTGTGTCAGTCGCTTTTTTGCGTTTAAGTCATATGTGTTCGTTTACTGGTCATCATCGCATTTTTTTTTGCGTTTCAGTTATGTGTGTATTTAATGTTTATTGTTGTAAAGTGTTATTATTGTCTGTGTCTGCGTTACGAAGTATTGTATCTGTTCTTTTGTTGCATTTGTCGAGTGTAATTTATTAGCATATTGCCTAAGGCAAGTGCTAATTCGTCAACTGTGTTAAGTGTTGTGTTTTTTTGTCTTTGTGTCCAGGGATTAGTTGTTGGGGGTGGTGCTGGTATGTATGTAGGTTTGGGTGTGGTTTTGTTTGCAGGATTATTTGGATTATTAGGACAGTTTATGAATGTGGATAGGTGAGGACCACCGCAGTTTGCACACTTTGGTGGGGTTGTTTTTGTCTTTGTACATAAGTGTGTCGAGTGTTCGTCTCCGCATTTCATGCATTTGTAGTTTACATTACAGTTTTTTTGGTGATGTCCGAAAGTCTGGCATTTGTGGCATTGTATAATGTCTGTCCGTTTATTTAATTGTTCGATTTTAATTGTGAGTCCGCAGCAGTCGTGTATGTTATAAATAGATTTGTACTGTCTCGTCAGTTCGATTAATACAAGTGGTCCTGGTATGCCGTGTTTACCGTTCATGCGTTTAATTTTTAATGTCGGGTAGCCTTGGTCAGTCAAGTCGTCTGTAATGTCAGTGTCTGTAATAAAGGTAGGAATGCCTCGCATAACTACCTTTAGTGTCTTTTCGCTTCTCAATTGAAAAGTGTAAAATTGAATTTGTTCTTTGTCGAGTATGTGTTTAAGTTTTCGGTAGTCTTCGTCAGTTGTCGGTTCGATGTGTATGCCTGGTTTCACAACTTTGTTTTGTGCTGTGTTGATGCTGTGTGTTTTAAGTATGTGTCGTATATGTGCCCATTTGTCTTTTTCGGTTATAATTATTGGTGATTTTGTGTGGTTTTCGTGTTTCAGTTTTTGTGTTGTGTTTAGTGTTTGTTTTGTCACTTACCCTGGGTGTACTGTTTGATGTTGACGGTTGTGGAGTGGATTCTGTTGCGTCTTCTTCCATCTTTTCCTCGGCGTTAGCTTTTTCGAGGACACTGTAGGAGTTCTTTGTTTCTATTGGTGTGCTTGCGTGTTCTGTTTTCTGTTTTTTCGCTGTTTTTTTCGGGTTTGTGAATGCGTCCGTGATTATGTTTTCATTTTCCTGTTCCGGTTGGCTTTTTGTCGGTTTTATTGGGCTTGTTTCTTCTGTGTTATGTATGGTAATTTCCAGTTTTGCTGTCGGATTGTCACGATCTACCATGAATATTTGAGATTGATTGCGCAAAAGATGTTGGATGTTTTCTTCCTCAGTGGTTTCTTGTATTATCGTTTCAGCGTCTCTTAGTTGCTGATCGGTACATCTTCTGAAGTTGGGTCTCAGCGCCAGATTAGTAATGTAAATTGTATTATAATTTACTCCTTCTCCGGCCATTTCTTCCGGGTTCGTTTAACGAATGTCGTCGTAGGTTCTCTCAAATACGATACTGCTAGTTCAGATATCGCAGTGAGAATGACAATGCTTTACTGTGAAATTTTGGACCTTTTATATAGAAAATATTGAACAAAAACGGCCCTTATTGGAAGGGGTTCCACTTCTACGAATATTTAGTGGAATATATCCACGCCGGCGTGAACATTAAGAAGGGGTCGAATATTTTCGTGTTCACACGAAGCAAGCATACGAGCCAAGTCCAATTACATAACATTCTTAATAAATATATTTACACAAATATACACCGCTCTCCAAACTTCAGACTATTTCGCGTTCTTAATTCTGATTGAATTAAAAAAATGCAAACATTTCTAATAATCTTAAGTTTGAGAGCAAACTTCGTTACAACGTCAAAACTATTTTTTTATTTATGCTTTTTTTTTCTTTATTTTTAATTTGTTCAAATTTTGCGGTATTACATAAAGAGAAAATTATTTAGATTTTCTACAACAACAGCTTTCAGAATTTTTGTATGACGTGCATCTTCGGCCTGAACAATACTTTCCATGACCGTTGGATTGATAGGAATGGTCCAATAACTTGGCCACATCGATCGCCAGATCTGATACCTTGCGATTTACTTTTATGGGGTGTTTTGAAATCGTTAGTATACCAAACGCTTGTGACCGACACTAATGATTAGAAACCCTGTACTTCAGGAGATGCAACAAGTAACACCTCAAATGTTACGCAACGCAGTTCTGGCAATAGTAAAGCGTTCTGAAGCATGTATAGCTGCTACCAGAAGACAATTCCAACAAATGTTCTAAAGTTTTTTGTGTTATACGTTTTTAACTGTGTAATATTTAAAATGTTTGTTTAATTTTTTATTTTTAAATTTTCTAAAATTCAGAAAATATCAGTTAGATTAAAAACTGGTAAGGGAACATTTGTTCTAGTTTTTTTATAATTGACGTCATCTCATAATTCGTGCCTGTAAATTTTGTAACACCCTGTATACATACTTTTATATATATATATATATATATATATATATATATATATATATATAATTATTCTGGGATGGATCTCAATATCTGTAGAACAAGTCAAGAACTCAATTGTTGAATATTATTATGTTTGCTTGCATAAATAAATAAGATTAATACCATATTCGACAACGTTCAAGGGAGTTCTCTAGCGCAAAGATCGACTGGTTATACAATTAATAGTTTTATGCATGCGCAAGAAATTGTTATTGAAAAAAATTTGAAGAATCGCGAATTTGTTTGTATATTATCTATGGTCAATGCAACCAGTAATTTATAGTAAATAGTATATATTATATATAGGTACATACAAGAAATAATGCTAGTAATTTTTCATATTTTTATGAATACAACAAATATTCTCATAAGAATATTTTCTGCAATCAAATCCTGTAGTTGATGCTGTAACCTAATACCAGTTTATTTTCTTTCGTTAGAAGCCAACAACATATAACTTTTGCGACGATATCTAATTAAAATAGCACAATTTTTTAATAACCCATAATGTCAATAAACATACATCAAGTAAAAATATTCGGGTGGAATAAGAGCATTAATTAATATTTGCTATTAAACCAACATTACTTCATAATCATGTCATAGAGTACAATTTAGGAGAGAGTGATTTAGGAAGCCGGAGGAGTCATGAATTACAAATTCTAAAGAAAAAAAAATCTTCTTAAAAGAAAACTTTAATGAACCTAATGTTATATGTACTGTATGATCGATCAATAATGCAAATCGTTGAAATGAGGTAAAATGTTAATATGTTAAAAAGATTAACTGAAATCAAGCAATTAAACTTTAAACTAAATAACTTTTTTAATAAGGGTAGGTATTTATTTAAAAATCTATAAATAGGTCTGTAACAATAAAATTTCAATTTTTATTTGCGATTAACAATTCTGTCTATAATTATTTATTTCGGTAATTCTATGTTTCTGATCGGCCATGTCGAAAGATCCTGAAGACAAAAATGTACCTGCATACCTACCCATAGTTATAGGTATAACCCATAGTTGTAAGTTATACGTAAAATTAGAAAATCACTTGATAGCTTCTTCTTACTCTTTATATAGATTTATAAATCATTCTCGAGACGCGGCAGATGCTCAAGCACGTGTTGGCAAGAAACTTGGGTTTTATAAACGAACCTCAAGCATCCGTCAAGGCGGAGAAAAGGGGATCTTAGCCTCAAGTTTCTGTTTAGGCTACCTTGAGCACGCGTTTAGCATAAAATTGATTTAAAAATACATTAAATGGTAACCTTATTTCATAAATCTATTAGAATTTGTTAATGCCATAATGCGAATAAATTTCAGGTTCGTTACCAATTTCTTAACGATACGGTGGTAAATGTGTCACTGCCATTAGTAAATATAAAAGCATGATAATCGTAGATTATCTGTGCGACTAATTTGTTTACGATTTTATGCAATAAGTAATTAATTGTAACTAATTGTGATTATCACTCATCATTCTGGATCAAGTCATGACTGACATGTTTTATAATAATGCTGTGTGAGTAAGATAGGGTTTGCAAACGAAATTATAAACGTAAGTTGCGATCATGTGTACATCCGTGTTGCACAAAATTGGTTTAAAAGGAAATGAGGACTTTGAAGAAAATATTGTAAATAAAGTGTTGAAAATGTTGAACAGTTTTGTTTTTCAAAGACACTTCATTCAATTATATTTTGTACAATAAGTAGGAATTAAGTATGGAAATTTATAATCAAAAAAGTCGTATATTGTATTAGATCCTACCATTGTGTTTGTACATTATTCTGCCAAAAAAAAGATAATTTTACGCCCTTACATCTTTGAATCAAGAATTTTTAGAAAGACATGCGGTGGCCCTTCACCCAAACAATTTTTTATTCTAGTATTTATTCTTTCTGTAAACTAGTTTTTTTCTTGTGATTAGTAAAAATTCTTTTTTTAATTACTTAATGTGCTTTATTGAAGATACATTAAACATAAGTATATTCATATTTGCTATTACAGTAATTGCATTAAGAAAAATAATGAATCTGAAAAATTAACCAAAGCTACATCTTCGCTAAAAGCACAATTAGCTACATTATTACATTACTAGCTACATTATAGTAGGAATACGAGGGACACGCTATATATTTTGAGATGCCATGAAACTAGAGAAGTTAGAGCTGGCAACCCTGCATTTCCAAATAACACCATCCTTAAATAGGAAACTCTGACTGCCAGTTAATTCGCTGCTGTCATAGAGCAAGCGTGGTAGATACGATTTGTCATCGAAATATGGACTTGTCAAGAGAACATGTACGCGCAATGATCTACTACGATTTTGAGGGCGGTTTAAGTGCACAACAAAGTCTTAAATTATTGAAACTCGCATTTGGTGATGAAAGTCCTTGACGTGCAACTGTGTTCGCTAGTATTTAAAATAGGACCGATATCGCTTGGCAATGAGGGACGTGCTGGTAGGCCCTGTTCTTCAGTTACCGCTGGAAACATTGAGAGAGTGAGACGTATGATCCTATCAAGCGAGTGAGGCAAGTCTTGGTGTTAGATCCGCAACAGTAAATTCAATTTTACATGATCATCTTCGGATGAAAAAAATTGTTGCTAGTTGGGTGCCACTCACGCTTAACGATTTCCAAAGGGAGTAAGAATCGCTCGGGAAACGTTAGAAATTTTAAATAATGGTGGACATCGCATTCTATCAAAAATAGTAGCAGGTGATGAAACTTACATCCCATTTTACGATATTCCTACCCACCAGGAGAGCCGTGTGCGGATCCACGAAGATGCTCCAACACCTTCAGTAGATAAAAAGGAAAGGGCTGTCAAGAAAGTTATGTACGCAATTTTCTTTCGTAGTACCGGATTAGTAAAAGCAATCCAGCTGGAAAATCAACGTACAGTCACAGCAAACTAGTATACCACAAAATATTTACCTGCAGTTTTTGAGTCAGTTAACATTCGCGGGTTAATGTTGCATCACGACAATGCATCGCACGCAGTGCAGAGCAGATAGTTGAATTTTTAAGTGAAAATAAGGTAAAAGTAATTGAACATCCACCCTATTCGCCTGATTTGGCCATGTGTGACTTCTGGTTGTTTTTTAACCTAAAGAAATATTTACGTGGTCCACGTTTCTCGACGGAGGATGAGATAAATAAAATCATTTTTGTAAAAAGACTTGTAGTTTTCTTGTATCTCAAAATATATAGCGTGACCCTCGTATATTACAAAATACTTAATCAGCCACAAATTGTAATAAAGTAATGCACACATAAGTAAATAGTGAATGTACATAGTACGTTCCAAATCATGAAACTAGTAATTACAATTTAAAATATATTTTTTCACCAGTGTTGGAAGAGCATTAAATGTTAACAAAAAATATTCATCACTATAAAAGATTTCTTTTCTATGATTTGCAAGTACAGATTATATAAACAGAGTTTATCTGTATAAAGAAATAAAGTAAGTAAATTAAAGTAAAACATTCCTATCACTGCTTAATTTTAGAAATTTAAATTTAATTAAAAAATATTACAACCACCAGTTAGTTACAAAGAGGACAAACACTACCATTAAAACCTAATTGTCATGGGTTAGACTATATAAACTATTCATCAAATTACAATTATGTATTTTAAAAGTAAAAAACTGATCTTCAGACGACATTTATAAAATAAAGGTAATTCAACATTTACTTCTGTCCAAGTACATGTACCTACTTGGACAGGAAACCCACTTGGCGGAAGCATCACAAAGCGCAAATAATTAGGACTAGAACAAAGCCCAAACAATTAGGACTAAAGTTGAGCCACTTTGAGTTACTGGATTATTGGAAGAAATTTTAAATTTAACCTTGAAAACGAACTACTAGTGTATAAAACCATTCGATAACCAATCTCGACATACGGTGTCCAATTATGGGGTAGGGGAAGGTGTTCTAATATCGACCAGCGGGCAATATCGACCACCATTATTTTTTAAACATAGCGCTACATTTCAATGATCTATTAGGTGCTGCCATCTACGCAAGGTAGTTACGAAACTAACAAAAACACATGTGCTCTGTCGGACGTGCGATTCCGAAGAAATAAAATAAAGTTGTTTATGTGCTGATTTTCTATACTTTTCTGGCATCGGGAAATAAGGTTTGTAATTTTTGTGCATTACTGTGTTGAAAATCTGCTCTAACTAGCGTTATTAGTGTATGATTATTAATCTATTATGGCATTTGCATGGCCACAATTTTGAGGTTAGGCGCTGAATTAAAAAAAAAAAAAACTGCTATGTCCGTGACGGGTAATATCTATCACGGTGGTCGATATTACCCGTTGCAGTGATCGACATTGTACTTTTTGTTTTTCAATGAGTATGTTTTTCTCATTCGTAGATGCCAAGAAATTATATGCGAAAAACAGCCCGTTCATCATGGACAGAAGAGGAGATGAAGCGGGCAATAAATGCGGTTAATCAAAAATCATGTTCAATTAGAAAAGCAGCTGCACTCTTCTCGGTGCCATATGGTACTTTGCAAGACCGTCTTAAAAATAGATTTCCAGTCAAGAAAATTACGTTAGGAAGAAAACCAGTTTTTTCTGACGAACAAGAAAAGGAACTGGCTGATTATGTAAGAAAATTATCAAACCTTTTCTATGGATTGACAACAAACAATATACGGCAAGTTGCATATGATTATGCTGTGTCAAACAAGATTAAAAACAACTTCAACCCCAATAAAGGAACATGTGGAAAAGAATGGCTATATGGTTTCCTAAGGAGGCATCCCCAGCTCTCCTTAAGAAAGCCAGAAGCTACTAGTAAGAATAGAGTACTGGCTTTTAATAAAGCAGATATCCACTTGCTTTATGACAACATAGAAATACTTCTGGAAATCACAATTTTGGCCCGGACCGCATATATAATGTGGACGAGACCGGGATAACAACTGTGCACAAACCATCTCGTGTTATTGCACCAAAGGGAAGAAAGCAAGTTGGGTCCATTACAAGTGGAGAGCGAGGTCAAACCACTACTATAGTTTGCGCTGTGAGTGCTCTAGGACAATATGTACCACCGATGTTTGTTTACAAAAGAAAAAGAATGAAGGAGGGATTGAGTAAAAATGGTCCAGTTGGCGCAATCTACCACTGCTCGAAGTCCGGTTGGATGACAGAGCAACTGTTTCCTGAGTGGTTAAAACATTTTTGTAAATTCGTGAAAGCCACCCTTGATGATCCGGTCCTACTAATTTTAGATAATCACACCTCACATTCTACCTTGCAGTCCTACAATTACTGTCGTGCAAATGGAATTATGATGGTTTCTCTTCCCTCGCACACATCGCATAGGGTTCAGCCGTTGGATGTGACTTGCTTCGGTGGATTGAAATCTGCATACAATCGTGAGTGTGACCAATATATGAAATCGCATCACTATGAATCAATCGCTGTAACAGATATTGCAGAGATATTTGCTAAAGCCTACAACAGAGTGGCTACGATTGAAAAAGGCGTAAATGGATTCAAAACTACAGGATTATTTCCGCTGGACAGGAATGTATTTAAAGAGGAAGACTTTACTCAAATACCTGAGTCACCTACTCCTACTGCGGATAACATGGACATGTCAGCTTTAGTTGTTGATTCCAATAGTCCACCTATGGCAAGCTCAAGTCCCGTTGTTGGCCCAAGTGGGTTGACTTCCATTAGTAAGCATAAGAAAATAATTCCTGATTTGAAAAAAGACTTGAGGCAAAGGAATTCTAATGACAATTTTTGGGAGACTGACGAATCCTCTTGCGAGTTGCAAGAAGTTTATGACGATGATGCGTCCGATGATACAGACAAAACGATCCAGATCAAGATCAAGTCATTTGAAGACATATATCCAACACCTAAGCCTAAACCGATAAACAGCAAAAGAAAGAAACAGAAATCCAAAATTTTGACCTCGACACCGATGAAGGAACAGCTGGAAGAAAATGAAATAAAAAAACAAAAGAAAGCTGCTGTTGGTGTGAAGAAACGCGTATTTTGTGAAGATAGAGAAACTAAAGAACCAAACAGAAAGAGGAAAAAGGAGGCGAAGATAAATAAGAAATGAGTTATAGAGGAAGTGATAGAGGAAGAAACACCATCAACATGTTATGTTTGCGGTGAATTCGGAGCGGATAATGAAGAGTGGTGGCGATGCAGGTCGTGTGCCATATGGTTTCACTCTGCTTGCACCACTGAGGAAAATGCAGATGACTTTACATCATGTAATTATTGCGAGTAAACAGTATTCATTCGGTTATTAATTGTTTAAAATTTCGGTCGATATTTCCCCACTCGTGGTCGATATTTCCCATTGGTGGTCGGATAATACCGATCACGCAACCGTTTTGTATTTTATTTATTTTCTCAAAATAAATTACTTTTAAAGGATTAGTTGTGCTTACTTAATTACTTTGAAGATCAGTCAATATGTATTCACATCGAAATATGTTATTTTGTCGACGCGTATTTATGATATAAATTTATTTATGTTAGGTGGTCGATATTAGAACACCTTCCCCTACAGCGTCTATTAGTAATTTTAAAATACTCCAGGGATTTCTGAATAAGGGCTTATGGATGATCATCGATGCTCCTTACTACGTTCCTAATTCTATCATTATCAATTCCATCGGTGCAAGAAATAATTAGTGAAAACAGTGTAAAATACTGTGAGCGAATATCAGTTCATCTAAACATGCTAACCTATAGCTTGTTTTCGAAAACAGAAACAGTGCAAAGAATTAAGAAATTAAAACCATCTGACTTAGTGATCAGGTTTAATTAGGATACAGACTACTAGAATACCATATAATTAGCTTTAACGAATTAACAAATTTAAATCCTAATTTATTAACAATTGTTAATGCATAGTTAAGCAGTACACTTATTGAAGTATACTGAAGTATATTGAAGCAGATTGCCGCACTATTGGAGTTAAAAAAATTAAGTTTTCTGCTTAGTCTCTAAAATTTCAATGAAGTCATTTCAGCTTCATCTACTGCTCTTCGAGAATCCAGTTGTGCTGTCTCCATTAATGATTCTGCCCCTCAGTTTTGAATTTCACCCTACTATCATATCTTGTATCAGTACAACTATAATCATTTCATTTGCAGCTTTCTCTAATATCCTTTTGCTTTCAACTTATTCTGTAATAACATACATTTAATAGATATACTTATAAACTAAATATATACACATATTTTTCTGAAATAACTCCGTGCTATTCTAGGGATAAATGATGTTCACATCTACATTTAGGGCAGCATCTTGACTACTTGCAGCATTGAGCCAAACGATGGCTTGCTTTGGCTTGTTGCAAGCATATTATGATGGGAGTGTTACAGTCTGCAATTTCCTAGTAATATCTACGATTCTTATACATAACTAGAATTAATTTATCTTTTTTTTAGATGACTTCCTAGTATCATATTAGCAACAATAATGTAATTACAGAGGACATAGGCAGGCCATGAGTTATTATTACGATCGCGCCCGTGGAGCGAGTTAAGATGTTTAGCTGTCGGCGTTCACTTCAAACTAGAAGAAAAACGACGAAAGCCTTCTCAGGCAGCCCAATTATATTACGTTTAATAAGTAAATTTATACAATTTACTGTGGTTTTCAAGCGAACGTGGACAAACAATCTTCTGTCTTCAAAGAAAATAGTAAAAAAAGATAGAATTAGGCCAAACAGTTTGTTTGATAACAAAAAATCGCCGCAAAAGTTGATTCGACAGTCAAAACTTACTAACATTCCCTAACTTTAGGTATATCAGGGGTCCCCAAACTTTTTTGTCTCGTAGACCACTTGCCATGTTTCTCGGTTTTGCGTAGACCCTCTGCTTATCTAATATTGAATTTTTGCAAATTTCTAAGTGTTTTTGTAACTATAGTGCGAAAAACATTTAAAAAACATATGTTAAGTTTTATACATTTATTAATAAAATTCAAATTAAAATGAACCAAATTAAAATTTAGTATTTAGCTTTTAGCGGGAGGGATAAACCTCATGGTTTAATAACAAATTTTCAATATTTGCCATCAATTAAAATAGGTTTAATTTCAAATCTCCTCGGTCAGTGATGTCGATTCTTTGGCATTTTTTTTGTCCCTGACATAGACCCTTGCAGGTCGTAGTCGACCCCTGAGGGTAAATGTAGACCACTTTAGGAATCTACGCTTTACATGCTTGAGGTGACTTTTAACAAGAACTTCGGAAGTATGTTTTATCAAACAAAACGCGTGCTTGAACAAAAATCACAAATAATTCGTGCTTACGTAAGTTAAGTTTTAACTATAAATGTGGCATAGAAATCATTTATTTCATTATCTTCTTTGGATATAAAAACTTTTAAAGAAGTCCCTTAGTTATTACTGAAAGATTATTATTTTTTTTATAGGGTTGGCAATGCTGGCGGTAATTGCCAATTTCAGACATATCTTATTGAAAAAGACATTCTTGACAGATAATATGGCGCTTTGTTGATAAAATATTTGACTTCCAATAGTGTTTTATAATTTTTAGAATTACATAATAATACTCCATAAAATGAGTAATCATCACAATAATGGCGCTAGAGCAGGTGAAACAGAACAAATGGCGCCTCTACAGTGTCTAAAAGTGTTTATACAAAGAGACTATAGTGAAGGAACAGTAGTTAAATTCCAAACTAGATTTCCCTCTGAATTGGATGGCAGAGTATGATTATTCTTATATTAAAATACACATTATAAATATATTACTATATTCCAGATAGAACGACAAGCATTCGAGTTAACTATTAACAGATTGAATGAATATTTTGCAGAAGCAGAAAAAGCATCTTGTTCAGCTTATTGTGAAGGATGTTTAGCATGCTTAACTGCATACTTAATATATATTTGTAAAGAAACACATTATGAAAAGGTGAGATATTCTCAAAGATCATAAAATTTACTTAATTTGTTGGTAATTTCAGTGTTTACGAAAAGTTTCTAAGTTTGTAGCTGAACAAAATGAAAGAGTGTATCAGCCTAGAGGACTTACAGTTACAGACCCTAGCCTAAGAGGTTTACGAGTTATCGAAATTAGTTGTCTTGATCGACCTCCAAATGCATGACTTACGTTGTCACACTCCACACAGGAGTTCTTTATGTAATTATCCCAAGCAATCAATACTAATATTTAGGATACTTGATTTTAATTTAAGTTAAATAAAATGTAATTATTCATATATTATTTATATTTTCAATTTATATAATTTTATTATACTTAATCTCATTTAAATGAGAAAAATCTTAGGTATAAATAATATACAATTGTGAAATTTTAATCTATTTTTATGAATAAATTTATATTTATTTATTACATTTTAATATCTTTCTAGAGATTATTAGATAGGAGATATTTTTGTACACTGTAAATTACTGTAGCATATGATATGACTTGGATTATATTTATTTTTATTTTAAGCAGTGTGGATTTTAATTGTTTTGTTTTTGTAATATTTACTGTGAATTGTGTGAACTCTTAGGAACAATTACTTATTTATATAGTAGAGTAGAAGATCATCCTTGCTTGTTTTTAAAGTCATAATATTTACAGAAAAGAAAATTCATCGGGATTATTAATCATCAGAGGCTTATCTAATTGTCCTGCTATAGAAAAATTCCCAGGTCCACCATCTATAGGACCTGAATTCTACCAATAAACTTGGATCAAGTTTGAACAACACTTGTCAACATGTGAAGGCATTGTTGGTATAAGCAGAAAAGTAGTTCATCTGACAATTCTCATTACTTCATGATTACATTGATGAGAGTTCATTATTCTTGAATCTACTTTTAATATGTCATGTTTGAATATACAATGAGAGTATGGATATAAGTATTAATAAATAGAAAAATAAATGTCTAACCATATTGTAATTACTAGGAATGCATGTTAGAGGTACCTTGAAAATTGATGTTTTATCAGACAGATAGTGTAATGATTTACAATATTTGTGATACATATTTGGAATCAATTAATATGTAAGAAAGATAATTATATAATTTGCTATATATCCATTTTGTCTTAATTATCTCCTACATTTTAATCAATTTTGGTACTTGATTTTATATTTTATATATCATTACTACTAACAAATCATTTTTATATATATTTATTTGTTAATGCATTCTTAATATCTTTTACAAAATTTCAATCACATAATTGGCCAATATCAAGCCATGTACAAAACTGTTTCATATTCCAGAATTTATTAACTGAATGTGTTATTTTTAAAGCATTTTAAAAAACAGTGAAATTTGTAAATAATTCTACTTGCACACATAATTTGTATATCCTAGCTACAATTTAAAATGTAAAAAAAATGAAACGTGGACAACAAGTAAAATGAGCAAAGAGAATTCAGATATGTGGTATGATTAAGTTAATAAGATATAAAGGTGATAGTTTAAAAATCTTGCAATACTGTATGTTCATAATATGGTAGATTTTCTTAATAACTGAAATAAACTAATTTAGTTACCAGTTCCTGTATTAAGAAACAACTATGCAATTTCTAAATAATATTAAAATAACACTTTCCATTGCAACATCTACATGTTTTGCAGTCTCGAATATAGGAAAATAAGAGTTTTTAATGTAATGGTGTTTATTTAACACTTGTGTTATTTTTACTTTGAACCATACTCCAACTTAACGATTCAAAATCCTGGTATGTACTAGTTAATATGAAACTAAACTTTTTTATTAAATAATAAATAATTGGTGTCCGTAATCACCTTTTCTTGCACAAAATAAATATGTCTTAACGCTAAAGAGAATAATTTGATTTACTTTTATTTATCCTCTGAGTATAAAAAAAAATTTAAAAATCAAATGAGCAAAAATAAAGTATGTATACGTTAATAGAAAGTAAAAAATAATAACTAACAAGTAGGTTACGGAGCATTGCCAAATAAAAAAATTAGAACAAAAGATCGGCAATTAAATAACAATGTATGCTCAAAAATTCGCTTCAAGGAAATATGGAAATCCCAAATGTGGAAGGGGTTTAAGAGAAAACAATAATTGCAGAAGATAATTCCTGCCTTAGCATCCTCAACAGTTTAACGCTAACTACAGAGGCCATTGGCAGACCCATGAATTATTACGCCTGCGTACGTGGAGTGATTTAAGATATTTTGCTGTCGGCATTCGCCTTAAACAAGAAGGAGAATCTTCTGGAACAGTAAACCTCCGCCTCGATCCCGGCACGATAAACCATTGATTTACTTTTGCGCTATCGGCCTGTAGAAGATGCAGCATAAGCGGTAATATTGCATTAAATTACATTAATTACAAAATAAAATAATGAATACTTTACGTGAAACATTTGTTTCCACATTTTTAAATGAATATACCTAATTCAAACTAAGTTCTAATATAGGTAAGCAGTTCGTGATAAGGATCTTGAACAAATTATTTAAATCTGTACTCTATCTAATACAATATATCAAATAGTACCTTTCAGGCAATCTAAATTTCACTTTCCTAAAAGGGAGCGTATATTTGTTTTAATTACTTTGCTGATTTCTATATTTTACCAAAACGTTTCTTTTATTATAAGGGCAAAATTGGGTATGTACAGAACTCATTTTAGAAATACGATTGTAGAAAGAAAAATTTATTTTTCTTTGTCGAGTATGTTAAGTTACATATAAATGTAAATCGTAGATCTACCGTTCCTAGTAAAAAACCTCCTTTGTTAGCAAACTGCTTCTTCAACTGTTTCTTCTATAGAACGAATAAACAATAGTATGGTAAGCATTACCGGATATATCTTTATCAAGACTAAATCAGCTTTATTTCATCTGCCTGCCATTCGTTTCTACGATTTGTTTTTTTTTTTTTTGGAAAATTTAACACGTTTAAATTGCTTTATTGTATATTGAATTGGAATTTTTATATATGTATTTGCTTTCCTATTGCGTAATATACTGGTAATATGACGAGAACATTGCAAACAGTTTTTAAACCAAATATTTATATTAAATTTGTAGAATCTACTTAATTTATATAATAAATTAGGTAATTACCGACCTAATCTAAGATAAATCTATAAAGTTTATATGTTTAATAGTAGAAAAGACTGTTTTTAAAAGTTTTAGTAGCCAAGGAACTAATGAAGGAGAAATAGATCTGGAATGTAAAGTGGTTGCCTATACGTAGGTACTTGTGACTGAATTTTTAATTACCTTTCTTTTTACATCAGATCGGTTTTTAAAAAGTTTCTTAAATCCTTGACTTTATGACGTCATGCACATTTCCAACTAGAAATTTATTTGTTATTTTTAACATGTCCCTCACAAACTAAAACTTCTATTCCAAGAAAATAGCTATCACAAAACAAAGTAGCAAGTATAATTACGTTTTCTAGAATATTTGTTTTTGTAAGATTGGACAATTTAGATATTAATTTATTTCACTTTCAGTCTTGTTTCATATTCCATTTGTTTGGAAATGAACAGTAGTTATTATATACTTACCTACCATACACCTTTGCGGCCTTTTACCTGTTTTAACCTGTTTATTATAACAGGTACGCAAAGCAAAGTTGTGTGACATTGTTTTAAAGTATGTTTTGTGATTAATCTTTGAATTATATTGCTTTAAGTTTTTTTATTAATGTTGGTCTGGTTTTTTTGTAATGTCATTAGTAAATTCCTAATTGAACACGGTTACTATCTTTCGCTCAACCTATTAGTATTCTAGAAAACATGATCTAAAATATTGGGGGGGAGTTGTCATTTAGTAGTTCTCAATACGCGTAGTATTGAGAACGACGTGACAAATTTTGTTTGCACCGTTTAGCGTTTCCACCAGGGGCGGTTCGTGATGACGTATTTTGGTTTGCAGTACAATGATACGAGTGCCTCGTGTGTTTTCGGTGTTTACTAAGCAAACGTTACAGTTAGTACACGAGAATACACGAAGCACTCGGATCATTGTACTGCAAACCAAAATACGTCGTCACGAGCCGCGCCTGGTTTCCACGTATCGTGTTCGCAATACCCTTCAGAGACATATATACGCAAGTATTCCGACGTATTGTTCAATTATACTATATATATTTTTTTGTTTTTCTTTTTCATTTATTTTTCTATTTTTTAAATTTTTACTATTAATATGTTTCAGGTCCCGAAGCAAAATGATGTCACAGGTTTTTATTCAAAGTATTTCAAATTAATCAATCAACCATTTTGCTGAGTACATAGAAATTAATTAAAGTTTTCGTTTCTGCTTCATACAGTGCTTTGAAGAGAAATAAATATATGGATCTTTTAATTATGCAAGTTGATCTAGTATTAGAGAAAATTTGGATGAACTGTGATCAGAAATCAAGATTTGTCCTTATTAGATGTTTTCCTATAATATTATTTAACACGAAAAGTATTTCTGATGACGATACCAGCAGTTGTTGAGGATATGAAAAATTTAATAAGAGAATATTGTCGAAGTATTTCGCGAAGATAGTATAGAGGTCATTTTATATAATTTTAAAATAAGTTTGTGAACATAACAACACGCACGTTTAAAAATCTTACAAACTTTTTAAAAGTATATGTCTGTAAGGTTTGCCCTAAATAAAGAGAATTTCTTTATAAATGTGTACAAACCTCTCCGCTACTGCTGGCAGGTTTGTGGTAAAATAACTTTTTACCTCATTTCTTGAAGAATTTAAGGAAGGTTTATCAGAACATTGAATTTTCATAGAACGTTTTGTGTGTTTAAAGAATTTTAATGTTGATATGTCGAAAATGATGGACTATTAGAGCAGAGGCCAGGTTATTGCCCAACCTGCTCGTCCTCTTACATTCACTTTAGCTGATTTTTAATAATGGAGCGGTATAATTCGCATGGATATTACAGATCAGTGGCTCACGTTTGTTACTCTAGAAAGTGTCTATAGACATAAACCAAAATCAGAGTAAAGCTCATCTCAACAAAAAAAATTATCTTCAAGAATTTTTAATTGCTTTGTATCAAGTTCATTGGCATTTTATTATATTTTAATTTATCGTTTTTCCTTTATCATTAAATGTGTTTTTTTTTCTTTTTATGTTTTTATTAAATTTACAAGGCTAAAGGAAGTACGCCGACAACATATAATTATTTAGGCGACGTCTTTTTGGCGGCCGATACTATATTATATGCTATATGGTGTAATGTATGTATATCATAATATTATATTGCTAAATGTCAATAAAATATATTATTACTATTATGATATTTTATTTCATTAGTAACGCAGAAATCAATGTTTAAATCTTACGTTTGGAGTAAGATTTAAACGTTTTTTAACCTTTTCTTAATTTTTTGGAAACAAATTTGCAAATTTACAGCACTTTTTCTGGTAGAACTTATACTGCTAAATTCTAATGAATAATATTTTTCCCAAACAATATAAAAAAAATAAAAGAGTGGCCACTTTAAAAAAAGCTCTGTAGTAAGTTAGAGACAATAATTGTCAACAAACTACAGCAGTCAAAAACTCGATCCCTAATTTATCCCCGCGTAAAAGACAATAGAAACTATAATTATAATTCCATTACTTACTTAAATAGGTAAAATTAAAAAAAATATAGCGAACATAATCTAAACCAGTGAGAATGAGACCATTTCGTTTAAAACAAGCAATTCCTTACAAAAAGCAATAACAAACAATAAAGATAAAACGGACAGTAGATCAAACTCAGGGGTGTACAAGTAGACATGTGAAGACTGTAAAAAAGTGTATATAGCTCAGACAGGAACGACCTTCCAAGTTAGAATAGCAGAACACGAAAGAAGCTACAGGGATAAGAAGACAGATAATAAATGTTTCGAATATAACTACAAATTCAATTTTAATTTCAAAACATTACATGTACTAGACAAAAGTAAAAAACTCAATATGTTAGAAGCTTTAGAAATTAGTAAATTTCATAATTTAGGCATTATTTTAAATGATCAGGTAGAGGTAAATTACTCTCCCCTACTCAACTTAAAACTACAATAGGATCAGGCGCGGCTCGTGATGACGTATTTGGGAGTGCAAGTACAATGATACGAGTGCCTCGTGTGCCTAAGAAAACGTTACAGTTAGTACACGAGAATACACGAAGCACTCGCATCATTGTACTTGCACCCCCAAATACGTCATCACGAGCCGCGCCTGGGGGGGTCCACCCCCTCTCAGATAATTATTTTTGTTTTTCACCTTTACATTTGTATTTATATAAATAGGTACCAAATGTAAGTTTACAGTACAAAAATCATTCTCACTGCGATCTCTGTTATAGCAGCATTGTAGTTGAGAGCACAGACGACGATACATCGTCAAGCGACGCCGGAAGCAATGGCCGGACAAGCGAGAACAAAAACCAACCTGATTATAAACCCCGAATACGTGGACAAATGTTCACCCAAGACACTTGAAGATATAAAAAATATAATCAACCGACTCACCGACGAAGAAGATATCCAGGATGCATTACAAAGATCAGGGCATATATTAATGGTTAACCCAGAAGAACCGACGATTCAAATTGAGTTAAAAAGCAACCCCACAGAAAAACAAGAAGAAGAAAAGCCTCCCGTAAAATCGAAGAAGAGCCAACCGGAACCGAAAATCGAAAACGACGCATTCAGACACCCGAAAAAAAAACAACAAAAACACAGAAAACCGACCACACAGCGCCACCAATCGAAACAAAAAATTCCTACGACACCCTCGAAACCAAAACCGAGGAAAAAATGGAAGAAGAAGAAGCAACCGAATTCACCCCACAACCGTCAACATCAAACAGCACACCCAGGGTAAGTGACAAAACAAACACCACACAAAACACAAACACCGAAACACGCAAAACACACAAAATCGCACCAATCATAATAACAGACAAAGACAAATGGGCATATATACGACAAATACTTAAAACACATAACATTAACACAGTACAAAACAAACTTGTGAAACCTGGCATTCACATCGAACCGAAAACTGACGAAGCCTACCGCACACTTAAACACATACTCAACACAGAACACATTCAATTTTACATGTTTCAAATACGAAGCGAAATAACATTAAAGGTAGTTATGCGAGGCATTCCTACCTTCATCACAGACACAGAAATTACAAACGACTTGACTGACCAAAGCTACCCGACACTAAAAATCAAAAGAATGAACGGCAAACACGGCATACCTGCACCACTTGTACTAATAGAACTGACGAGACAATACAAATCAATTTACAACATACACAATTGCTGCGGACTCACAATTAAAATCGAACCACTAAACAAACGGACAGACATAATACAATGCCACAAATGTCAGACATTTGGACACCACCAAAAAAACTGTAACATACACTACAAATGCATGAAATGCGGAGACGAACACTCAACACACCTATGTACAGAACCCAAAACAACCCCACCAAAGTGTGCAAACTGCGGTGGTCCTCACTTATCCACTTTCCTTAACTGTCCTAACAATCCAAACAACCCTGTAGACAAAACCACACCCAAACCCGAATACATACCAGCACCACCCCCATGAACGAACCCATGGACACAAAAACAAAGAAACACAACACCTAACACAACTGACGAACTAGCACTTGCCTTAGGCAATATGCTAATAACATTACACTCCACAAACGCAACAACAGAACAGATACAATACTTCGTAACGCAAACACAGAAAATAATCACACTCTACAACAACAAACATTAAACACACACATGACTGAAACGCAAAAAATCGATGACCAGTGACTTAAACGCAAAAAGCGACAAACACACAGACTACACATACGCAACACAGGACCGCACAAAAACACACAACCCACGATTATTTATTAATCAGACACAAACACGTCACAACCCTGGGAAATACGAAACAATGGAGTGGAAATGGAGGCAACTCCGACCACAACAAAATTCAAGTCTCATATAAAAAGTTTAGAGTATATATTCATGCACCTGGTGAAGCCACAGTGTAGTGAAACATATAACGTGTGTTTATTTGAAAAGTCAATCTAGGTTACTTTGAAATTTTGATAGAATAAGACGCATATATATTAGTATGTGTTTGTTGTCCCGTAAACGTAAATCCAAATGACATTTGATAATGTCAATCACATTTGTTATTTATTTGTATGTATGAAACTGTCAAAATATACGACTTCGTAGGTTAAGTAGTAAATTTTAATTTACGACATACTTCAAAATGTCCTCAGTAAATCACATGCTACTAGATTGACTTTTCAAATGAACACCTGTTATGTACCTAGTGTGAGTAGGTACAATAAAATATATTTTTTGAAACTAAACAACATTGCGATTTCTATTTAAGACAATAATTGTATACAATGCGTCGCTGTCGTTCAAATATGGGTTCAAGTAAAATATACAATACCTATGTTAATTATTATTTTAGTTGTAATATGAAAAATACAAACCGTTGCGTATTTCGCTGTACTCTAAGTGTAAAACTCCCACCATTGTTTTCAGAATGCTATGAACTGTTTAAAGATTTGCTTCCAAACATCAATAAAAAACTAATTTTCGAAGTTCTTGAAAACTAATTTCGTGCACATTATTAGTATTTTTAGAAAAAACTGTTTTATTAAATTTTACAAAATAATTAACACCTTGGATGTTTAGTAATTACTGTGCTTCGATAAGAATACAAACTTTTTGGCAAAAATTTTTCAACGGCTTTCCCTTGTAACTCTACATTTAGTCCACCGATGTTCTCTTTATTCTTTCAAGATAAATAAGCTTTATCAAACTGTTTGAAATATACCTATGTTGTTTTCAGTTTTTACCTCCTTATTCTATCCAATTTTTTTGCTACCGAGCCAAGTTTTCAGGTTGGGAAAAGCGCTGAAAGAGCCAAATTTAGCGAAAATTATAAAAAAATACATAGTATTCGCCTGTTAAGATTTTACATGTTTCAAGATAATTGATAAGAAGGATTCCACTGCAGTCCCAAAAGACAATAGCCATAACCTTTCCGGCCAGGTGTACGGTCTTTGTCTTCTCGGAGCATTTGTAATCAGTCTCAGTCCATTATTTCGATTGTTGCTTCAATTCAAGTGTATTCATCAACCGTTATTCCTGGCCGCTAAAAATCGTTTGGATCATGTCTTAACTTCGTTAAATCAATGGCTGAATGCGTTATTTTTCGCGTTTGCGGTCCACAATTAGCAAAACCGACACCAATTCTACACATAATTTTTTCATACTCAATTCATTATGTAAAATTTGAACGAGTGACCTAGATGAGATGTGTACAGCCTTTGCTGTTTTGCAAACTTTTATTCAACGGTCGTTTAGCCCCATATGATGTACTTTCTTAACTATTTCTAGATTGCACACGTTTTTGGGCTATTCTCCGTTTTATGGTTGTAATCGATGGAGATTGGTTCCCGTAAGCAGACTTCAGTTCAGCTACGATTTCATAGTTTATTTCGTTTGGAAAATCTACGTCAACTATTTTAACCCATTATCTCCCACAGTACTCATATGGGGACAGCAAACAAAAGTGCATTGTAACGCCCCCTCTTAAGAAATAGCCCAGGTTAACCACTGAAATGTGTTGATTTTTGTCATTTTCTTCCTAATTTCCGATGTAGAAATTTGTGTGTTCGCGCATGGCAACGAGAGACGCCATTTTGTAACAAAGATAACACACTTGTCTACGAGCGCGTTACATGATCTCACTAATCGTTTCATAAAATTTAAATTCTATTAGTTACCAGTGTTTATTATACTGAAACATGTTGCTCCGAGTGTAACGTTGTGTATTTTATATAAATTTTCGAAAAATTTTGCAAAATTGGGAGTTAGGTAAGTAATATATATATATATATAGATGTCCTCATTTGGGGACACTGGGCGGAAGTAGTCCATGTAAAACGCCTATATTATAATTTTGTGGTAATATAACCTTTTCGCTTTAGTTTGTTATGGAGGCAGAAAATTTTGCAGAAATACTTTCACGAAAGTTTTATGGAAGGCAGTATCGTCATTTAAGGACTGCTGTAGAAGACGTTGCCACAGCGAGTGGTCAACATGAAATAGATATTGTTGTTATACCGCCTGATGTGGACCCACACACTGATGAAGAGGACTTGGATGATAACGAGTTACTAGTACAGGACAATATATTTCCAACTGACATAGCCGGTGAAATTGAGTTACAACATATAAATAGCAGTGATGAAGAGATAAGTGACGACGAAGATAACTTGCCACTATCAGTATGGCGAGAAAATTTGCTAAAATCACAAAGGGCCAAAATTAGAATATCTCCAACCTGGACAAAAGAATTTGTGGATACCAGTATGCGGACAACTTCGGGTTGTGCTGACCGTTTAGATATATTAAAAAATGAGCTCGGAAATTGTAATCCAGTTGAGATATTTGAAAAATTATTCGAAGACGAAATATTTGATCATTTGGTGCAGCAAACATATTTGTAGATGTGCGACAGCCAAATATTTTCAAAACTTACAACAAATCTATGGGGGGAGTTGATTTGCACGATCAGGCAGTAACCAACTATAGAGTTTCTATTCGCGGCAAAAAGTGTTGGTGGGTAATTTTTACCAATATGCTAAACATGGCTCTGGTCAATGCCTGGAGGCTTTATCAATTAGTAAGTGATAATTCAATATCATTGCTCGAGTTTGACAGGATGATAGTTCGCCATTATTTAGCTTGTAATCAGAACTTGACAAAATCGAAAAGGCGACCTATAGGTTACGTACCACCAAGTTAAGAAGTGATGAAGGTGGTCATTTTCCAAAAAAACTGAACCAGCAGCTACGGTGTACCCATTGTCACAAGAAGGCTAGGTGGAGCTGCTCAAAATGTAGAGTGCCTCTTTCCATAGAACGGGAGTGTTTCAGAATTTATCATTGCTAAATCAGTTACTTATTGCAGAGATTTCTTTTATTCTGCTTTAGTTTCTTTTTCTTTAATTTTAATAGTATTTTGTATTCTTTTTAAATAAATCAATATCACTTTACGAGTTTTTCTTTTTCTTACACTTTATCCCATCGTCCCCATTCAGGGACATATATATATGTTCTATACCTTTAGTTTTAGAGTGTGACTTAGATTTACTTTTTTCCTTCTAATAGTGCCCCTAATAGAAAGCAATTAAAATAAGTGCTTTTTTTCAAAAAAATTTCTTGGGTTTTAATGGGTTAATGCAATATACAATATTTTAATGCAATTACAACTGATTTATAGCATTTTCTTCGTAATTTAAATTTCGATTCAAGAACATATACCGGGTCCCTAATTTTAGTTTACAGACTGCAACTCCGGACTCTGTATATTTACGAATAAATGTTTGAAATGAAAGTTGCTTTACCTCTTAAAGTCCATAGAATGGCGTAGTTAGTTTTGCATTTAATTATCGCCTTGTAGGTCATTCGAACGTCAATTTTTTTAAATAGAATCCTTTATTTTTTAATATAGTATAATATTAATCAAGAAGACGCAAATAACTTTCGTCAGAATCATTTTTCATTATTTTTACAGTTTTTGAAATAATTATTGAGAAAGAGTATTGAGAGCGCTTGCCTAGTAGTAGAAAGCTTTGAAAAATTAACTTTTATGGATGACAGGTAGAATTTATGACAGTTTATTATTGTGCGTGTTCACTCTTAGTACTTATTGTTGTTAGTTTTCTGAAGTTTTTCGTTTTTCAGTATTGTGTTTTGACTACCTTCGATTTGACGTGCGCATCCATCGTATATGACTTTCAGTAAAGTGGAGTCTTAGATGAGAACTGGATCCTTTACTAATAACGTAAAACATAGGAGTCTTCAAGCAATTATTAGAAATGAAGAAAACATTATCAATGTTCTGGCCTACGTAGCGATAAACCCCCAACGTTTCTATTCGTACTCTGACAACAGTTGAAATTGGAATTAGTAAAACCATCGCAATGGTTATTTAATTGCCTTATTTCCTTATTTTTATGAAGAAACCCTAACCTAAGAGCGTTATTTAAATTTTCTACAAAATGTGTTGCCAGGTTTAATGGAAAATAATTCCTCTCAAAGAAAGAAGAACAGTGCTGTGGCAACAAGATGGTGCTCCACCTCACAATGCACGTATTGTCAACGACTATTTAAATATGATTTACCCTAATGGTGAGATTGGCAGCAGAGGTCCTATTCCTTGGTCTGCGCGTTCTCCGGACTTGTCACCTCTCTATTTCTTCCTTTGGGGCTATTTAAAGAAAATCGTATATTCTGGGCATTTTGTCAACTTGGATAATGTGACGAATAGAATTTGTCAAGGTTGCCAAACAATAACCCGAGAAATGATAACTTCTGCATGTAACAGAGCGTTAATGCGCCGTATGGAGGCTTGCGTGCAGGTGGCGCACAATTCGAGCACCTGTTGTAAAATTTTTCTTCTTTAGAAAAAATATTGTTAGGTAGTTGTTTTCTATCCTTTGTGTGATTTATTAGCAAATAATGATTAAAACACCTTTCGTTCAAATAACGTTTCTCTATAGTGTTCATAGAAGTTTCTCAATAATTATTTCAAAGACTGCAAAAGTAATGTAAAAAATTACTCAGATGAAACTTATTTGCGGCTTCTTGATTAATATTATGCTGCATTAAAAAATATAGGATTCCATTAAAAAAAAAGGTTGACGTTCAAATGATGATACTACACTATAACTAAATGCAAAACTAACGTCATTCTATAGACTTTAAGAGATAAAGCAACTTTCATTTCAAATATTTATTCGTAAATATACCGGGTCAGGAGTTGCAGTCGGTAAACTAAAATTGGGGAAATTTCGATTTAAGAACATATGCTGGTATGTTCTTAAATCGAAATTTAAATTACAAAGAAAATACTTTAAATCAGTTGTAATTGTTTAATGCATTAAAATATTAGTTGATGTTGAGTTTTCCTATACATGTTAAATTTTGTATTATATATGTACTTATAGTTTGTCGAAGAAGTAATGCCTCCCATTGTCACTCCAATGGCAATTTCTAAGACTAATTAGCTTCCTTTTAACAAATTTAGTATTACATAAAGGCGATTTTCATCACGCTAGTAATGTATACATATATGGAAGCGCGATCATATCAATCTGCCTTAGAATATTCTGTTATTTGCGTGACAAGAAGAAGACTTGACTTTTTCGACAAATTATATATATGTTTTGTAATGCAGACGCAGACTTAGTAAAAAGTATTTTAGAAATTAAGATATAGTATCTGTACCTATAATTCACCGGCAGCAACAGATGGCGCTCATCGTAAGCTTTAGTTTGCATAATCGATGTTTATTTACAAAGAGGGAGAAATTTAAAGTGTCCGCAGCTGGCAATAGGACATTTAGATTGGCATTCATATATCATTTGACCCTTCTTGACATTCCCATGGCAATGATACTAATTTGTCATAGTAGTGCATGTAAGTTAGTCAATTGACAATTCAATAACACCAGACATTTTGTATTATATACTTTTCTAAAAAATCATAACCAAAAATTCAAATATTACAATAAAATGAATGCCGCCAATCTAGGTATATTAAATCTTCTTTATATTCTTCTAATTTAGGAATGTTGATGCAAGAAACTACAGTCAATTGATATTGTATCTGAGATCAGGTACTGTATATATGTAATAACCCAATTAAGTAATGCAGTGTACCTTTTATCTAAGTCAAGGCGCGGCCCGTGTTTAATTCATATTATATCCAAACACGACCTCACCCGACATAACTTACATACGCAAGCATTCTCAAGGTACGTTACACACTTTCAACACTCATGTTTATTTAGAGTAAGGACATGTAGTCGAAATGAGATCACTCTAACAATATATAAGACATCCCATCCGAAGAAGAGAGAGTCTTAGCACAGTCTTAGCAGAGTCACAATACTCAGACGGTACGACAATAGTGAGAGTGAGTTAGAGTCTCCTTTCGACTACCGTCTACATTGTTAACTATGTAATTACCATCTTTGTTGAATCGTTATAAGTGTTGGTTAATTAAACTATGTTAAACCTATTATACTTGTGCATTATTTAACGCTACCACGATATCTGCGTAAAGACTCACCGATGTGGCCCTCAGGGCCGGGCCCACATCACATATATATATACATAAAAGGCTGATTAGGTTGGCAATTTGGAAGTGATTTCTAACGTGTTAAGTTTACAACACTGAAATGTCAAACATTTTTAATAATTTCAGCTCATATCCAACATGGATTTAATTTCAACTTTCCAGGGAAGCTTTCTACCATTTCAAAATTATTGTGCTTCACCCAATTTGTTTCTAGCACTTTTTATTTTAGATGTCCAATAAATAAGTATATATAATATATATATATATATATCGTATATATATATATATATATATATATATATATATATATATATTTATATATATATATATATATATATTTATATATATATATATATATATATATATATATATATATGTTTTCTTTCAGGTTTCCGCGGGTAGTAGTATGTGTTGTAACTGGATTCCGGGTTTTCTTCCGCGTTTCCATTGTTTGGTCTTTGTAAAGACCGGTGCTGGTTTCTGGACGACGTTTCGGCAAAATCACATTTGCCATCTTCAGGTCGGCGATAACTGTCTGCTTCTGCTTCTGGTTACTCGTAAACTGACGTAGTCGAGTTTAAGATGGTTGTTATATACCTGCTTAGCGTTCTGGTTGGTTACACTTGGTTGAGTATGTGCGCGACTCCGTGTCGTTGGGCCTGTAGCTGGAGTGGGCTGGCTGGGTTGCGTTGTTTTTGTTTGTTGTTTCTTGTTGACAACTTCTTTGCTTAACACTGGTTTCCATGCTGTTGGTAGCCTCTGGGTATCATCTCGCGAATTCAAATTGTCCGGACGTTTCTCAATTTCGATAGCTTCCCTGATAATTCTGGTTTTCATATGTTCTACGTTCGCTAATAATTTGGTATTGCTGAAGTCTATCGTGTGGGACGTTTCCTTTACATGCTGAGCCAAAGATGAAGTTTTCTCGTCTTTTCTTACGGAGTTTTGGTGTTCGTCTCTTCTTACGTTTACCCTTCTGTTTGTTTGGCCGATGTACGTCTTCTCACAATCAAGGCATGGGATTTCATATACTCCCTGGTTTTCTAAAGGTATTCTTGTTTTTGGATTCCGAAGGACTGTGCTGATTTTTCTGTCTGCCTTGAATGTGGTTTCAATGTTGTGTCTTCGTAGGATTCTTGATATTCTGTCAGTGGTACCTTTGACATAGGGTAAGTAGGTTTTGGCTATTGATTCCTCTTTTTTCTCTTGTGGTGTGGCTCGTTTAGGTTTTATTGCTTTGTTGATTGTCCGTTTGCTAAAGCCATTCTGCTGGAGTGCAATGTGGAGTTTATTCATTTCTTGAATGACGTTGTCTTCATCTGCTAATCTCTGTGACCTTGTTACTAGGCTCTTCACTACTGCTTGTAACTGAGCTGGGTGGTGGTGAGACTGTGCGTTGAGGTACCGGTCTGTATGTGTGGATTTCCGGTACACTGTATGGCTTAATTCTCCATTTTCTTTCTTCTTAACCAAAACGTCGAGGAATGGTAGTTGGTTGTTTGATTCTACTTCCATTGTGAACTTTATTTGTGGATGGATATTATTCAGATGTTCCAGGAAGCTCTTAAGGTGATCTTTTCCATGTGTCCATCAAGGAGAGTGCCATCGACAAGGAAATCCAAAAACAACTCATTCCAAGGGAGAAGTCATCGAGATGTCCAAAATTCTACGGCTTACCAAAGGTCCACAAGGAAGGCGCACCATTAAGACCCATAGTCAGCTCCATTGGGTCACCTGTTCAACAATTGGCAAGATACCTAGCCCAACAACTACAACCACATGCCGAAGAAGCCGAGTCTTACGTCAAGAACGCAAGCCACTTCATCGAGATATTGAAGAAAGAGAAAGTGGAAACAGATTGGTTACTAGTAAGCTTCGATGTAGTGTCACTGTTTACCAATATACCAGTAACCGAAGCTCTATGGACCATCGAAAGAAAATACCAACCTCCACCATACATAATGAACCTGGTGAAACACTGCCTGGCAAACACCTACTTTATCTATGGCGATCAACGTTACAAACAAATAGAAGGCGCACCGATGGGCTCCCCACTGTCACCAGTAATAGCGAACCTCTTCATGGAAGACTTGGAAAAAACAGCACTAAGGACGGCCACCCATAAACCCAAACTTTGGCTACGATATGTTGATGACACGTCCGTGATTTGGACACATGGAAAAGATCACCTTAAGAGCTTCCTGGAACATCTGAATAATATCCATCCACAAATAAAGTTCACAATGGAAGTACAATCAAACAACCAACTACCATTCCTCGACGTTTTGGTTAAGAAGAAAGAAAATGGAGAATTAAGCCATACAGTGTACCGGAAATCCACACATACAGACCGGTACCTCAACGCACAGTCTCACCACCACCCAGCTCAGTTACAAGCAGTAGTGAAGAGCCTAGTAACAAGGTCACAGAGATTAGCAGATGAAGACAACGTCATTCAAGAAATGAATAAACTCCACATTGCACTCCAGCAGAATGGCTTTAGCAAACGGACAATCAACAAAGCAATAAAACCTAAACGAGCCACACCACAATAGAAAAAAGAGGAATCAATAGCCAAAACCTACTTACCCTATGTCAAAGGTACCACTGACAGAATATCAAGAATCCTACGAAGACACAACATTGAAACCACATTCAAGGCAGACAGAAAAATCAGCACAGTCCTTTGGAATCCAAAAACAAGAATACCTTTAGAAAACCAGGGAGTATATGAAATCCCATGCCTTGATTGTGAGAAGACGTACATCGGCCAAACAAACAGAAGGGTAAACGTAAGAAGAGACGAACACCAAAACTCCGTAAGAAAAGACGAGAAAACTTCATCTTTGGCTCAGCATGTAAAGGAAACGTCCCACACGATAGACTTCAGCAATACCAAATTATTAGCGAACGTAGAACATATGAAAACCAGAATTATCAGGGAAGCTATCGAAATTGAGAAACGTCCGGACAATTTGAATTCGCGAGATGATACCCAGAGGCTACCAACAGCATGGAAACCAGTGTTAAGCAAAGAAGTTGTCAACAAGAAACAACAAACAAAAACAACGCAACCCAGCCAGCCCACTCCAGCTACAGGCCCAACGACACGGAGTCGCGCACATACTCAACCAAGTGTAACCAACCAGAACGCTAAGCAGGTATATAACAACCATCTTAAACTCGACTACGTCAGTTTACGAGTAACCAGAAGCAGAAGCAGACAGTTATCGCCGACCTGAAGATGGCAAATGTGATTTTGCCGAAACGTCGTCCAGAAACCAGCACCGGTCTTTACAAAGACCAAACAATGGAAACGCGGAAGAAAACCCGGAATCCAGTTACAACATATATATATATATATATATTATGTAGGGTACAAATAATTTACTCAGGTGTACCACAAGGTTCAACCCTGGGACCACCACTAATCATAAATGATCTTTTGAAATTGATTGATTGGTAATACATTAGTTTTTGCTGACTATTGAAAGATGTCTGATATAAATTCCATAAATAATTGTACTTTTTGCAACTGCAGATCATCCAAATAGCTTGGTGGTGTGAGAAAAACAGTTTATCAGTGAATGTGTTAAAATGCAAGGTAATGCTTCACACATAGAATGCAGTCAGTTATCTACAACTATTCATTCAATACATCGATCTTGCCTTTGCGAAACATAAAAATTATCTTGTTTCTGCGGCCCTGAAGACTTTGAGTTTTAAAATCAGAAACTGTTCCGTATTTCATTCCTACTCAGAATAAAACGCTTGTTTTATGGATATGTAGGCTCTAGGCTTGAATATGCAAATTTGATCCGGAATCCTTTGTACGAATCCCACAAATTAAACATCCAGAGTGTGCAAAAATGTACTTTTTTTTAGAGTGGAAAGGTTATTCTCCGAGAAGATTTGGCTATTATATTTTAGTCAATAAATTTCACTTCAAGAGGGTCCTCATTTGTTACCTCAATTATATTTTCTAATACCGCCTTTTGATTCTAGACAAAACGTATAATTCTACAGTTTCTTCAGTTTCAGCAGCTCTTTGCCAGAAATTTGGAATGAAGCAAAAATTTATTTATAACTTTAATTTTTATTGGTGATTTTTCTATGTTAAATAGAATTTTTTTTTTGTAGTTTCATACCTTTCTTAATCTGTAGTTGATAAGAACTGTTTTTTAGTTTTGTATTTCAAATTAATTCGCCACATGAATTTTTTTTATTTAATTTTTGTGTTCTTTATTTGGATTATTGGTAAATAGGGCAGACACGAATTGGGGACCAATATGAAATTATAACGAAGGGTTTAGTTTTGTACCTGGAAATGTGCCACGAATTGAGGACCAGACTTCTTAATAATTGATGTAATCACAATACTCATTTATTTGCAAAATACAGAAATGTCAAAGACTAGATATAAGAATGTATTTATACTTAATCTTTGATAGTTTATTTTAAAAAAAGTACGAACCCAGATAAAAATAGATATTTATTTCACAATTGACAAAGAATCCATTTCAACATACAATAATTATACATATTTACATTTAATATTTACACTTTATGAAAATATGATGCAAATTTTACAAAATCAATACGTTTTAAAAAGCCGAAATGGTTCATTTTTAATTGTTTTTAAATTTAATGTTGGCAGAATATGTAAAACGTCTGAAATACTGCTTGGTAAACGCGGTTGGACTTTACGTCTTTTGTAATACATATTATTTCTAATATATGTGATATCTGTTCTTGTCAAAGAGTCCATTGTATCAGTATTTTCCTTTATTACAGAATAAACTATTTTTGATGGCCGTTCTGTCATATCTTCTTGAGCTTTCCGTTTGTCCTTTTCATGATTATGCAAGGTTTCTTTTCTTGAAATTATATTATCTGAACCCAGCGTAAAAACTTTTACATAGCCCAAGTCCAAAACTTTTCACCACATTTAAGAACCTCTTTTTCACGATACTTATAATTAGAGTGGACCAATTCGGAGCGAAAGCAGAGGCGTACTCTCAATAAACCTATTGACTAACTTTGATGATAGCGGTTTTTTTACTGTACCCTCCTTCAACATTATTAAATACACAGAATACACTGTCCTGCTGCTATTATACGTGTACACACGATGACCGTGAACAACATACTAAGTAATCGTATATGCGATGGGGCACGCAGGAACCAATTCGTTAGTCACGCCTCTGCTTTCGCTCCGGATTGGTCCACTCTACTTATAATCATCCAACACAAGTAACGACTTTCCCTTTTCACTTAACATCATTTTAATTTCACTCATTTTCACTCACTTACAAGACAGCTCAAATTAAACTAAATCTATAGTAAAAACAAACATTACTTATACCTAAAAATATAGAATTTAGAAAGTTTCCTATCCTAATAAATATATCGTTAACGCAATCAACCCTCATTACCTATCTTAATCCGAACTCTCATTACCTATTTTAATCCTTAGTACGGCCGGAATTAGGTGGACTTATTTTGTCTGTTCAGGTAGTGGTCCCCAATTCGAGAACACCGGGTAAACTAAAGGTTATTGGTTTTTTATTGTTTTATATTTATCATTGGCGTGCTGGCTGTTTTGTTGAGAGATTTTCGTGCATTTCTAAATTATATATAAAATGTAAATAACGAGCAGCACTTTTAAATTTTTAAACGCTTCCTTTACTAAAGGAAATATAATTGGCCTGTTATTACCAAAAATGCAAATAATTATTTGTACAAAATTCTCGATTAAATCAAAGTTGAACGTTATTGCATTGTAGTACCTATATAGTAAAAGAAACAATAAATCATTTTTATTGTAGAATTAGAAGTTTATCCGGCAACGTATTAATGTATGTTTTGAACATTTTCAGCGATTTAGTAATTTGAAGCTCTAATTCAATTGATTTGCTTTAGATGTGGGTATTTATTATATTCATGTGGTCTATACAAATTTGTTAAGTTTATCATTGACAGAGCTAAACATTTATCATGGTAAACAAAAAGTTCCTAGTGTCTTATTTTATTACTTATTTAACAAACAAAATTCTTAATAATCTAAGTTAATTTATTTACTAGCAATCTAACAATAACTTGAAGCTCGTGAGCTACAACTACGAATTCCTAATTGCTCCACTAGCTTTCTTTCTTTTGCAATTTCCGACGTACCGCCTGCGCAATTCCACTATACCTGATCCACTCAACATATAGAGTAGTAAAAACGCGTCATCACTGCATGATTTTTAAATACTGCCTTTCTATTGGTTCTTATAGCTACATAGAAATTCCATAACAAACGATGCAAATCATCAACTGTGATTCTGTCATAGAATTGTGACTCAGATTGTCCTCCATTTAGAAGTATATAATTTTTCCTTTGGTATTTTGTATTGTTCTGAGTTTGCTTTTCTTGTATTTGTTAAAATTACATATTACTATTATTCTGTTTTTAAGGGTCTATTAAGGATTAAAGTTTTATTTAAAGTAAAATCTATAGACCGCAAATAAAGCAAATGGTTTATAGGTTAATTTTGTTTTAGATTCCAGAAGCGTTTGCTTTCACATGTATGTACAGTGTGAATGAACTATTTATCATCAGAATCACTGTTCAACATTAACGATGATTATAATCACCGCTTAGAATCACTGCTCTTTTGAAATCACAGTTTGTCTTTTAACTGTGAACGTAGAATCACCGGTACTCTATTGTAACTTGGAGCTGTGCAGACGTGGACACCTGGCGATTACTCTATAGGTTCTGTGAATATAGTATAGTATTGTAAGTAATCGAAAAGTTCGTTCACTTTCATTCCAATTTGGCAGATGATCTAACACAATCATTCACTATTGATCGTACTGTAAGTTGCTTTTAAGCACAACATATATTTAATATTATAATTAATAATATGTTACTATTATTAGTATTAATTTCCAGTTATAGGAGGAAATATTAGAAAATAATCTGACTTGTACTGTAGTACAAAAGTTAAACATTTATTTAAAAAAGTATTCTTCAAAGCATTCTCCATTCTTTCAATACACTTGTGCCATCGTTTTGTCCACTTGTCATAAACATCTGAGAAACCATTTCTTGAGAGTCTATTAGGCTCTAAATTCGACTCAAATTTTCGACATCTCAATTCTTTTTTGATTTCAGGAAACAAATGGAAGTTACATGGAGTAAGGTAAGATGAGTAGGAAGGATGAACTATAATTTCGTCCCTAATTTTTTAAGTGTTCGTTGACAACCGATGCCTTGATAAAGTTGTCGTTTTTTCTTTAATTTCGCCTTTAAAGTTCCTCTATGTTCTCTATGTACAATGTGATCATAAATAACGTCGCATTTATCAAAAAAATTAAGTGCATGGCTTTACCGGCGCATTTCACAGTTTTCACCTTCTGCGGTCTTGGATTGTGCTTCCATTGCATACTTTGCGACTTTAATTCAGCGTCGTAATGATAAAATCAACTCTCGCTACATGTAACCACATTGTTTAAAAAGTGCGGATTATGTTGCAATTGCCTTTTCCATTGTCGTCAAATTGTCACTCGATTGGCTTTTTGTTCAAGGGTCATCATTTTTGGAATCCATTTTTCCGCGACCTTCGATACCCTAAATCTTCATGAATAATTTTTTGAGTTGGACTATAAGACAAATTAACAATGTCAGAAATTCGATATATGCCAATCCGACGATCATTTTGGATCAAGTCGTAAGTTTCTGCAATTTTCGAATCATTCCGTGCAGTTGGTGGTCGGTCGCGTCGAGGTTCATCTTTCACTGATTCACAACCGTCTTTAAATTTGAATTTCTTATGGCACTCAAACACTCCACATCGTGATAAACTATCATTTAGGAATGCAGTTTTAATTATTTCAAAAGTTTCAGTTGACGTTTTACTCAACCGAAGACAAAATTTTATCGCATATCTCTTTGCTCCACTCTCATTTTTTCGATGGGTATGTCAAATATTGACAATTCAGTAATTAATTTGTAATAAACGCCAAAAGTTAAATTAAAGCCTACATGAGGATAAGTACGTTAGAGATGAGGGTTTCATGTTCTATTCTTTGTGTTATAAAATTCTAGTTTCGTCATATTTTGATAAACCCTCGTATAATATTATTATAATTGTGAAAATAATAGAAAATTACTAACGAAAATTTCGTTGCTGGAACTTGATCGTACATCTTTGCTCTCTCCAAAAGAAATAAGATATATCATTAAGAAACCTAAAAAGGAAGCAGTAATTAAGGCAATATGATTATCCTGAAATTAAATTGATGAGTTTGATGATCGCATTAATGTTTAACGAAAACCATAGAATTATTGCTTATTGCTGGAAGCGTGTCCACTGCTTCTCTCTTGTGTTTTGTTCACTGTTGCAAGAGACATCTTCAGAATTGCTATTATTGTTGTTTCTGCACTGAAGTTGAATAAAGGTTCCCGCCCGAAATCCGAGAAGCAATCATAGACAACAATCGCGTTAGCCTACAAGCCAGATTAATGATGATCAATGATCTAGCTTATATTGTCAATGCTTTTGCGACAATTTTTTCTCACGTTTTCTTGCTAAAATCTGCAGATTCTGCTCTGCCAGACTTAACATCTAATTTATTCACACTATTAAGGGGCTTAAAACTACGTTGGCAACTGGTGATGATGGTATTCTTTGTTTTTTAGTGAAGGATTGTGCCTATATTTTTGCCGATCCTTAATACAAGGTTTTCAATATGGCTATTCGAACGTCTGTGCTTCCTGACTCATGGGAAATTGTCAGAATTGCACCAATTTTTAAGAAAGGCGATAATTTCGATATTCTGAATTATAAACCTGTTTCCGTTATCTCGACTTGTGCGAAGGTTTTTGAAATGTTGATTTATAAACGTATATCTTATAGCACTAGACCACATCTTTCTAGTGCTCAGCATGGGTTCATGTTGCGAAGATCTACTATTTAGCATTTAGCACTGATATCTCAGGAAATAGCTGACTGTGTTGAAGCTAGTGGCCAGCTGGACATTATTTACACGGGCTCTTTATGTGCATTTGATTCAATTGATCACTGCATTTATTGGAAAAGTTAAGCTTTTTTGGCATTGATAGATCATTGCTGAGATTATTTCAATCATATATTTAAAATAGAATTAACCTTAGCTCACTTATATTTAATATCTTCATCGACGACTTTATCAAGTCTTGCAACTGTTCTGTATTGGCCTATGCTGATGATATTAAGATTTACCATAGGATTAACTCCTCGGCGGATGTTAATTTGTTACAAACAAACGTTCACCAAATTTAAAGCTGGTGGTTACGCAATAATCTAAAATTGAACACGGATAAGTGTTTCCTGGTATCTTATTCTAGAAAGGTTTCTAGAATTGAGTCGCGTTAATAGTACCTATCAATAATGTTGAGATTTCTCGTCTGTCTGTCTTCGATTAGAGACTTAGGTGTGACATATAATGAAAAATTTTTATTTTCGGATCATGTTTTTAGTAACACAGCTGCTGTCTCCAGATCTCTTGGATTCATTATTTACACATGCAAATATATCAATAATATCGACTCTATTAAGATTCCTTTCTCCGTTCACGGTATGCATCCATAGCCTGGTACCTCTTCTACGGTGCTCAGATTGATCTCCTGGAAAGAATTCAGCGTAAATTTCTGAAATACCTTTCCTTTAAGTGTGATGGACGCTATCCCGTGCGTGGAATTAAGTACAACGAATTACTTGAGAGACTTGACTTCGTTTCACTTTCGGGAGAAAGACCACTAGCGCTCTATTTATGCGGAATGTCGTTATTAGTAAGATAAACTCACCTGAATTGCTATCCAAAGTTTATTTTCTTGTACCACGTTTGGAATCAAGATCAACGCAATTACTTTATATTTCTACAGCAAGGACGAACACATTGTTAAAGGCGCCTATTCGGCATAGAATTTTAATATGCTGGGTATAGATTTGCCTTGATTGTCATACGTTTTCTCATTTTTTTTTAAATTTACGTATTTACCGTAATTATGTATGTATATATGTTTATATACCTGGGTTTTCTGTTGTCATTACACATTAGTATACGGCATTGATTTTAATTCATTTAGCTTTACACATAGGTATAAATATATGGTGGCATAGTAGGCAACCAATTATACGCCAGTGACATTTTTCCAGTTGTCTAATATTTCTGTTTTTCATTCATACCTAAATCTTAAATTAAATGCATTTGATTGAAAAATACATAATTTATTTAAAACAGTTAATTATCCCAACAGGCGTATACCTTGTACGAAGACAATTTTAAATATTTTTAATATTCAATGAAGCTGATTGTTTTCTAAATTCCCACAAAAAATAAAATTAAACCAATCAGTGTTAACAGAACACATGAAGCTGAATATCGCCTGACCTTTAGATGTAGCCAGGCCATTTTTGAGTATCGTACAGTTCGGTGTTCAAAATGCTGAAAGAATTAAAATGTAAGCCATATAAGATGTCAAACCATCAAGTGCATTTCGAGGAAGATAAAGTAAAACGAACTGATTTTTGTGATATAATGTTTAATTTGTTAAATGAAAACAAAATTTTAAATGAAATAATTTTTACTGATAAAGTAAACTGTTCCGTAATAGATTAAAAGAGTTTCATGTACATTTTGACCCCGGTGGCATTTTCAGTACTACAAAAACCTTCTCATTTAAATCGAGGGTGTAAAACAGTTGCTACTCTAGTAACTGATCCTCCTTCATATGAAAATAGCCTTGCTTTGACAGATTCCAAAAGTTTGTTGCATAATGTCTTCCTTTCCTCAATCTTTAATTCTACCAGTTATGCTGTCAGATAATTGTATAGTCCAAAAGTTATTGTGTTTATTAAAGAAATAGTAACATATTTATTACCTACAAGTATTTTCCACTACTACGTTTTAAAATAAATTTCTCCATTTTATAAAACCACTTATTCGTAAGATAACCCCGGTGTTATTTTTTTTATCGTGTTACTGAAATGCCCCCAATACGTGGGTTACGTTCGGTATTAGAAGTATGATGTAATCCGAGAACATTCTACAATTTCATAAAATGGTAAAATCTATTTGTACTTTTTTGTTATATTTTCTACTTTTTGATACACTAATTTTACTATCTTAGATATATTTCAACCTTAAAGAAATACTATCCATCTTCTTTGAATTTGTTAAAAATATTTATAATTGTCTTCGCAAGATATACGTCTGTTGGGATAATTAGCTGTTTTAAATAAATTAATTATTTTTCAATCAAATGTATTTAATTTAAGACGTTTAAATTTAAGTGTGAATGAAAAATCAGAAATATTTGACAATATTGACAAATACATCAACTGGTTACCTACTATGCCACCATACATTTATCCCTATGTGTAAATCTAAATGAATGAAAAAATGCATTAATGATAAAAGAAAAATCCGGTATACTAGCTTACATGTGTTAACTATTGTGCTTCATTTTTTGTCCAGTTCTAGATATTTAGAATCTGTTGGGGCATTTAATAAATTATTATTATTATTAATATTATTATTATTATAGTCATAAAACTAGTTGTTCGAAATAATCAATATTTCAGTGTTTTCAATTTTCTGACAATATCTTGACGTCCCAATTGAAATAATAATTTCTTCTTTTATTAATTGAAAATTCGAATTTTGGTCTGATGGTTTTAATAAATATCATACTGGGCACACTTCTCTAATTCTGCTTCATATATCCAGTAAAAATCCTCAAGCAAATGTTATTTCTTTTGCTTTTTGTGAGTTTGTTTATGTATATCCTAAAAATATTAAACACAAAATTAAGTGAAACAAAATCGGTAATTTAATAAGCTATAATTTCAAATTAAATAAAATATAATTGTTTGTCATCCTTTTCTAAATGCGCACAACTATACATGTGCTTTGTCAGAAGAACTTTTATATTTAAAACGATAATGAAGTATGCTACAAAAATGTAACCTTAAACATAGAACCGGTTTGTATGTTTCCAAATAACTTATGCAATAAAAAAAGTAAGTACTAACAACAAATCACTGTATTTGTCTTTTCGTTACTTATTATATCTTGTAATTACAATGTACAATCACTTAATTACTTAAACTTATTAACAACAAACTTAAGTACAGAGTATATACAATTTATATTCTATTATTAAGATGTCTTTTAAAAGCATCACTATCTGTCTATTTTATAAAAATTTTTTACAATAGAAAAAGGTGCCAACTACTAACTTAATGTGTTAGATTGTCCACTCATAATTTACTGTGAGCATTCGTTTACTATATAAAAATATATATTGGACAAGTTATTAAAATAATGAGCGATGTCACAAAAAACAGCAAAACTTTTGTCTTCTCTTCGGTTTGTGCCCCAGCGGTGGCAGATGCTGATTTGGAGATGTAGTGCCTAGAGTTTGTACAGTTAATTCTATGCTTTTCGTTTCATCCGGATCTGAAATTAATTAAATCAATTTAAAATTTACACATTTCGAACATGACGCAATTGCAATATTATGGAGAGAATTAAAAAAAAAAATCGTTAGAATCTTCAGTGGTTCATTCAAAAGTTTAACAGCTGAATTTTAATATGGATCTTATCTCAGTCTGAAAGTTGGTTTTTAAAATGTCACGCGGTATTCAATTTAACCAGGGCTGTTTAAATTAAATCTCAATTTGACGAAAATTTTAAAAATTAATGGTAAGGTTTGGTCCTGACGTTTGTTGAGATATTTTTCTAATTTCATGCTATAACAACTCCACCAAAATATCGAAAACTACGTGCTTGTAATCTATACACGTTCTGTTATAGTCTAGTGCAATTTAGTTTGTCAAGAGTGGTCAATTGAAATTTAATATGAAATTTAAATGTCAAAAAATATGAATTCAAATTTTCAAGTGTAAACCTAGTGAAGTAAACATTAAATAATCACAAATAAATTGTCTATAAAGTAGATGATTTATGTTTACAATATATATGGATATACCGGCTGTCCTTGAAATCAAAAGACAACGTATTAAAAATGGAAAGATGTAATTATATAGAATATGAATCCAAAATATTGTTACGATACGAATCCCAAAATTAATAACCCCCTGAAAATTATATCATGTTCCGCCTATGAATTCAAAATATTCAGAATGTAAATATATACACACACCGTATGTTTACATACGTAACCGCTGTCGATGTTAAAAGCAATAATTCCCTGTGTGCTAATACCTTGTATTAAGTCAGCTTTTTATACATTCACGTAAATAATTAAAAATTAAGATGTGTATTACATTCATTTACAAACCCATTTTAAAAATCATACTAAAATTTCATGTGTATTACGAGAACGCTTTTTTTGTTAGAAGTAAGAAATATGAAATATGAATATCGATTTCAGAATGCCACTATTGTATTCAAAGGCGGCAATGTTTATATTTATAAAACTGATAACATTGTGTCTAAGTCTTATTATGGTAAAAATTCAATATCCTGGTCCGAAAGTCGGTTGAAATTTTAAAGATCATATATTAAAAGTATCTGTAAGATGTGTCCTTTACGGTCATTTAAGTTATAATCTATTATCTTTAATTGTAAAGTTGTATCGAACGTAACTTACAATCCACAACAGAGCGATACTTAAAACGCGATGGACAATAACAAAACTATATTGTGGATCAGATTTAAGATATTGTCTCCGATAGTATTTATGATAGATTCAGTGGCCTAACAAAATTTTTTTAAATATTTTTTAGACCTTTTTTCTCGCTTGTCAGAGGGAATTTTGGGAAAATATTTTGGGTATATACTCTATGTAATTTAATCTTTACATTTTTCATACGTTGTCTTTTTATTTCAATGACATCTGGTATATAGGTAAAATATTTTCTGACAGGATTTGCATATGATTTCTTCTATCAAGCTCATATTATTCATATGTTTGACGAGTTTACAATGACCCATTAATAGACACTCTATTATCTTAACAGATTTTCCGTCTCTACTCAGTAGGCCCCTCGTAAACGTGTGGGAATGATCACTTAGGAACTGTTTTATTTGTTTCTTATATGGGGAGTTTCTCCGATATTTCTTTATATTAGTTTTTGCAATGCCACAGGAAAGCTCTTGTCCTATGAAGGCCGTAGACGAAACCTGTCAAGTCAATTCATTCACCCTATAATCTTCATATTCTGGTATTTAAATCGTTTAAGGCACACACGCACAATCCCATTAAAATCTACATTTGACTTGCACCGAATCCAATGCCTTTAACATTATTCAGCTGTTAATTTCTCAGACGAAATGATGCAATACTGCTTCTTCCGTTTGAAATACGGTAGTATCTTTATTACTTAAGATACTTGAGTCCATAAATCGGCTTCAACACATTGTTCTATATTAGAGTCCTCAGTATACTTGATAAATATCGTCTGGACGGGTAGGTATTTTTTTAAATTCTCCTTACCTGGTATAATTTCTTATCAAAGTTAAATTTCCTCATCGGTCTTTCTTCACTTCGTCTTCATTGTTGAATCGATGCCCAGAGAGATGTGACTTTAGTTAAATGAACAAGATGTCTAACTATAATATGAGAGGTCGTTATAGTAGCCAATTGATTAGATGACTTGGTCGGTCACTAAATTTATTACAGCTAAATGTGCAAGGACTTTCTAGACCAAAATGCGACTGTATACATCGTTTGGCAGTAGACGAAGAACTGGATGTCCTCTGCTTACAGGGGACTCACGTTTCCATAAAGGATCAATGAAGACTATACGGAATCGAGAAATACCAATTGGTGACTCATACAGATTTACGACAATAAGGATTAGCTATCCTTGTGAAGGTGAAATGAATGACATTTATTACAGAATCCCAGCGAAAACGTTGAAGGATTTGAGTTCTTGAGTATAACACTGAATAATACAAATATCATCTCCTTGTACAAAACTCCTCCACTAGAGTGTCTACTTCATGTCTTACCTGCCCTGTCTCATCATACTTATATAACGTGTGTATAAATTGTCGCAAAAGCTACACGCAGCGACGTTCTTCGTTTGGTTCTGAATAAAAAATCTTAATGTTAAAATGTCGTATCATGTTTCGTTTGTTTTCACGGGGTTCTTGAAGTTCAGACTTTTAGTGCGTTTCTAACCTTTGCTCTTCGATATCTGTTAATAGAGATAGATGCAATTTAGTTTAAAGAAAAAATGTTTACTAGTATTATTTCGTAAACGTTTTCTTTTTGATTTAAAAGCTTGTTTTAAAAATTTATTCATTAACGTACTTCCACGAAAAACACATTGGGCAACGTTGTAGAACAATAAGTTTGTATTTCAAAGTGAGTTCAATTAAAATCATTACTGTCAAATTTTGACATTTACGAATTTACGAAGCATGATACGACATTTTAACATTAAGATTTTTTATTCAGAACCGAATGAAGAATGTCGCTACGTGTAGCTTTTGCGACAATTTATACACATCTTGTATACAAGCGACTTTAATCGTCATCACAACTCCCGAGGACACCCAACAAACAACTAAAATGGAGTGGAACTTGTTAACTGGGCAGAAGCTATAAATTTGAGCTTTATTGTATGATGCTAAGGATCATAACACCTTTCGTCCTGTTCGCTGGAATACAAATACTACTCCTGATCTTACTTTTGTGACTTGTTGCGAACATGGAAAACACCTTGCTGTATCATGTAGGGTTCTGAATATCTTGCCTCATAGCCAACATAAACTTATCTCATCGGAAACAGACATACCATATATTCGATCTGCTCAGGTACGGAGATGAAACTTCCAAAAAGCAACCTGGAATACCTTTAAGGAAAAGGTCATCAGAGTTGCTCAAGAAGTAGGTCTACAAGTTGGTTTTCGGTCCGAAAACACAATTAAAGCTCTCCTTGGTAATACAAAAAAAGTAGATTTCAACAATAAATCGAGTATAAATGAAATTAATTGCCGCGACTATAATTTGAAATATATAGTTCAAACGAAACGCTCAATAATAACCCATTATAAAGAACATATATCGCATATTAAATTCAATAGACCGGAAAAATCGAGTATCGCACATCATCTATTAGAAGCTGATCAAAATGTCACAGAAGATTGTTCAAAACTTATCAAAATTATAAGCAATCCGATTAAGCTGGATATATACCAAAGTATTCATATCGTTAAAAACAAAAATAATACTTTCAACGCGGACAACGGTTCTGTTCCATCCACTTAGCTTTTCGGATTCTTAGAAAAGAGGTAGGAGACGGAGAGCGTGAAAACAAACAAATGTGTGCCATTTCTGAAAAGTGGTAAGTTGACGTAATTTTAGTTTCTTAAAACTAGTATAAGGCTCTTGGTATTGACAATGACTTTCCTGAATTCATCAAAAATCTTGAAATGAATGCTCGAGAATGGTTAAGAAACTTTTACATTATCTTAGATATTGGAGACATCCCTAACATTTCCTGGAAAGCAAAAATCCTAGCAATATTAAAACCTGGTAAGTCCCCGGAGGATCGTGGAAGCTACAGACTTATACCTCTCGTCGGTTTGCTATAAACTTCTAGAAGGGCTTATCTACAATAGAAAACCGCCCACATCGTCGGTATTATTAATAAGGAGCAAGCCGATTTCAAAACAGGTAGGGACTGCTGTGACCTAGTCTTGACGTTAATAATGTACATTTAAACAGGTTTTCAGAAGGGCTTGAAAACATCCACTGCTTTTGTCGATCTCTCTAGTGACTATGACAAACTGGAAGAATGAAATAATATTTTAAATTCCAAAAAAAAGCATCCCATGTACTAAATTAAGCAAACTTATCCAGAATATGTTGAGCAATCGTCGAATCGCACTCTGCTTAAACAATCAAACTAACAATGGCAAAACCTTGAATAATCCTCAAGACTCGGTTCTGGCTCCTCTATTTACACCAATGCTCTAACACCCGCAAAATCATGAAAGTTTCTACATGCAGATTACCTGACTTTTGCACCCAAATCAAGAATCTAGAGCATGGGGAATTACAACTTGCTCTTCAGCTAGTTGTAATTCCCCATGCTCTAGCTTGCAGATGTTAATCTGATATCGCTTCTTAATTAAACAAATAATGAAGTAGCAACATCTATTTTTAAAGCGGTCATCATTAGCCAATAGAGGGTTAACTAATTTCATATCGTGTTTTGTATATATGGTTATCATACAATAGTACAAATGATAAATTAAAAACACATGCGATTGTTATCCTGGAATACAACATTGCATTAATACATCGATAAATTGAAAAACAAAACAATGGCGGAATGTTTGTGCAATACAACAACATTGGCAGGCATATACAAAATTTTACCTTACGTATCTATTGTCTATGATACGTTATTGAGTGTGTGAAGGTCCGCATGACTTACGTATACTTTAAACAGCTATATCTGAAACAAATATATATATTTATGGCAATATTGCAAATGGAAAACAAACCGTTACTTATATAATAACATCATTCATTTAAGGTAATTCCGTTAAAAAAATGGCAAGAAAATGGAACTACTAATTTGGATTGCAAATAAAAGACGGTAATATAATAGCTTTTAAAGAAAGTAACTTAAGTTACAGATTAAAATTAACATTATTAAATACAATGCAAAACGTATTTTCACTTTATTGGCCATTTAGTTTAATAAATGATTTACATTTGATCAGGACTTATATGAAAATTGTGTATATACTGCCAATGTTTCAAGAATTGTATATAAGGGAATACCTGTAAATGCTTCTACTGGATTATCTATTGTGTCATGATCTATCCACGTAAGACCCATTTCAACCTTTTCGGCAAGGTCCTGCCAGTGTTGACGATTTTCCATTGTGCCTGTGTATAATGGCTTAACCCAGGGAAAAGTTTCTGATAACACTTTATACAATGGCAAACATATTACGTCAATAAATCCAACCTGCATTTGAGGCAATTCGTCCTTTCTTTCTCTATCCATCATGGCCTGAAATGTCATGAGAGAATTATTAAGCAATAAATTGAAAAATTATAAGAAAAATGCGTATTTTTTTATGTGAAATCAAATCTAATAAATTTTATTATGGTATAAAATAAGACTAAATTTCATATTTGCAGTCATTAACTTTTAGACAGTATTCTAGGTAATTATGTACCGGCCTGGTAAGAATTTATAGATGATCGGTCTTTCCATGAACACGAACACCACTGTTGCTTGTAATACATGATGTATGCAGACCTTTGACATGCGTATGCTTTCTATGGGCTTCCCACCCAGATTGCCTAGGCAACCTTAAGAGGTTGACTGCTTGATACCAGTATGATTACACATATGGGTACGTCTTGTATTGACATTTTCATCTAACCCGTAGACTCGAACAACGATTTTGATGTCTGTTGCACATGTGTTTTGCTCCGTAATAAAACTCAAAAAAGGGATATTACGAGCAGTAAAATTGATAAAAGTGATATAGTGAAAGTTAAGAACATTTAGAAACTGGGAAAATTGGAAAACTTACCGAAGTAAATCAAATTGCAAGAATTTGTGTAAATTTGTGTGTGTGTGAATTTTTGTAAACGAACTTAAGTACAAATAGGTTAAGTGATATAGTGGTACAGCGGTAGTATAGGCAACATACATAATAGAAACGGCCAAGATAGTTGTATAATATCTGAAGAGTTGATCTGCGGAGAACGTCTTACGTTCAGCCAAATAAAAGACAGGCAACACATTTAACAACTTGAAGAATACAAAATAGTATAACAACGGTTAATAGCTACAATATTTAAATAAAATATATAATACACCAGAAGAAGATGGACTCGGACGATTACGTGACAGACGAGGGGAAAAGGAAGAAGGAAGATATTGATGTTTTATTTAAAAAATCCAGAAAGACGCGCAGAACCCCGACTAAAGGGGATGATTCGCAGGATAGCCTGAAAGAACAGATGAATGAAATGATGAATTTAATGAGATATTTGGCAGGCGATATAAAGGAAATAAAAACAGATCAACATATTAACAACGAGGAGACAAAAATTCTGCAGAAAGAAATAAGAAAATTAAGGGAGGAGCAAAAAGAATATAATAAAGAGATAAAACAACTGAAAGATAGTAACGAAAAAGCTATGAAAGAAATTGATATCTTGAAACAAGAAGTGATGAAATCAAATGAGAAAATAGAGAAACTTGAAGGAGAGAAGAGAAGGAAAAATATAGTGCTCTAAGGGGTAAAAATGGAAACAAGTATCCCCAAAGTACAAAAAGAGGGAATGGAAAATTTTATAGAAAGGAAAATAAGGGTAAAAATAAAAGTAGAATCGGTAAGGAAACTAGGAGATAAAACCTGGTTGGTCGAACTAAACAGCAATGGAGATAAGAGTATGGTAATGAGTAATAAAAGCAAACTACGAAACTGTGGAGAGGAAGTTTATATAAACGATGACTTGACAAGAGAAGAAAGAAAGGTACAAGTAATAATTAGGAACGTTGCTAAAAAGGAAAGGGCTAAAGGTAAAACAGCTAAAACAGGCTTCCAAAAGATAATAATTGATGCCGAAGTTTGGAATTGGAATAAAGAGACTCAACAATTGGAGAAGTATGATAAGGATAAGGAGAGAAATAAACAAATTCAAAGGGCCCCAAAAAACTGATAATAGGGAAAAGCAAAGGACAGGAAAATGAAGAAATGATCCAATCAAAGAAACAGGTAATGAATAAGTCAATCAAAGTTAATAATAAAAAGACAAAAAATACAAATCAAATAAAGTTAGATCATAAGAGAAAGCTAGACATGGAAAAGGAACAAACAGAGAAACAAGATAGAAATAGAGGGAACTCCGATAAGGAAAAATTACGTATAGAAAGACAAAAGCAAAAGAAGGTGATGAATGAAATAAAAATGGACAAGAGTGAGACAAGACAAAAGCAAAAGAAGGTGATGACGAATGAAATAAAAATGGACAAGAGTGAGCATAAAGGAAAAAGAATATTTAAACTGGCAACATGGAATATTAAAAGCATAGGTGTCAAAGAAAATGAACTGCTACAAGAATTTGAGAACCTCGATTTAGACATATTAGCGATTACAGAAACAAAAAAGAAAGGGAAGCAGAATATTGAATTGGATGGTGGACACTTAATGATATTGAGTGGAGTAAAGGAGGAAGAAAGGGCTAAAGGAGGAGTTGGTTGCATAATTAAGAATCAATGGAGCAAATACGTAACTAGATGGGACTGTATTTCACATAGAATTTTGAAATTAGAACTCAAAATAGGAAAAGATGAAACAAATCACATCTTGATAGTATACGGCCCAAATGAGGACGAAGTAGCGGCAAGGATAGATAAATTCTGGGAAGAAGTTACAGAAATAGTAGAGGATATAACAGGGAAAATATATATCCTTGGAGATTTAAACGGCAGAGTGGGTTTACGAGATGGAAGATCGAGGGATGTTATAGGAAATTACGGAGAGGCGGTCCGAAATAACAATGGGATGAGGATAATAGATTCCTGCATCCAGAACAGTTTTCTGGTTATGAATAGATTCTTTCAACATAAGGCGTCCATAAGTTACAAGGGAAGTTAAAAGCAGACGAGAAAGAACAATCATAGACCACTTACTAATCCAGAGAAACAACATGAGAGAAGTAAAGGACGTGAGCGTGAGAAGAGGGGCAGAGATTGGTAGTGATCACTACTTGGTAGAGAGTAAAATAAGTATGACGTCAAAACTATTAGAAAATAATAAAGCAAATGAAACAGATGTACAAACTAACACACAAGAAGCAATTAAATGATACATGCTAGCTGATAAGAAAATAGCACGAGAGTACAAAGAAAAAGTAGAAACAATGATGTCAATGGCCCAGAATCATATACAGGGAAAAGATGTGGAACATACTTGGGACTGGTATAAAAATACTTTAGTAGACATAGCCAGGGAGGTATGTGGTGCAACTAGAATAAATAGAAATAGGCATACAAAGCGAACAGCATGGTGGACAGAGAAAATTAGATATGAGGTAAAACTCAAAAAGAACAAATGGAAACAATACATAAAAGAAGGAACTAAAATTAGATATGAAGAATACAAGGAACAAAGAAAGAAAGTCAAAAATATGATAAGTATAGCCAAGGAAAAATCTTGGGAAGAATTTGGCGTTAGAATGGAAAAAGACTTTCATACAAATCAAAAGCTATTCTACAGAATTCTCAAGAATGCAAGAGTGGGAAACCAACAAGTTGGGATCAAACGAATCAAAGATAAAGGTGGTAATGTACTTAACGAAGGGAATCATTTCGAAGAACTTTTATTCACGGACGAGGTTGAGGACATTGACATGGGGAAAGAAGGAGATGACCACACAGGATACCTAATAGCAGAAGAAATAGAGATGGATGATGTTGTAGAAGCCATAAGAGCGCTCAAAAAAGGAAAATTGGCAGGACACGACCGAATAACCGGTGAAATGCTAAAAAATGTGGGCCCTAAAGGAATCGAGATGCTAACAGCAATATATAACCAAGCTTGGAAGGAAGGGAAAGTACCATTAGACTGGAAAACTGGCATCATAGTACCAATTTTTAATAAGGGGATAAGAAGGAGTGCAAAAATTACAGAGGAATAACATTACTTAGTATACCGTCCAAGGTCTACGAACGAATTCTCACAAAGAAACTAGTAATTCAAACAGATCAACAACTAGAGCAGTCGCAGAGTGGGTTTAGAAAGGGGCATAGTATAAACGACCATATTTTTACACTCAAACAAATCACAGAAAAGTCCATAGAAATAAATATTGAAATGTATCAGGCTTTTATAGACCTGGAAAAAGCCTTCGATCGAATTCCGAGATCTAAAGTGCGAACAACCCTGGAAAAGAGAAATGTGGAGAAGAATCTAGTAGTGGCAATAATGAGCTTACATAAAGAGAACAGGAATTATGTAAGAACGGATAACAGGCAATCTCAAGAATTCCTAGTAAATAGTGGTCTAAGACAAGGAGGAGTACTAAGCCCGATGCTTTTCAATCTAGTCCTAGACGACACGATGAAAGAAACAAGGGAAAAAACAGTAGAGATGTACATCGGACACCGACATATGAAGCCAGTATATTTGAGTGAATGTGCCTTTGCAGATGACCTGGGTAATATTTGGCAAGAGCGAAAGAGACCTACAGAGAAACCTAGAAGCCTGGAACACATCATTGAAATTAAGCAACTTGAAAATTAACGAGGAAAAAACAAAAATAATGGTAATAGGCAGAGGCAGTTCGCAAGCAGATCTCACGTTAAATGGGAAGAAATTAGAGCAAGTTGAGACGTTTAAATACTTAGGGGTAAATATCAACAACAAAGGCTACCACGATATAGAAATAAATGTAAGATTGGAAAATACTTCTAAACTGAACCACAGCCTAAGAAAATCATTCATAGGAAAAAGAGAGATCTCAGAGAAGACCAAACTAACAGTATATAAAACTGTGTTTGTACCAATACTAACTTTTGGCTGTGAAACCTGGGTCCTAACGCCGACGATGAAGAGAAAAATACAGGCCATGGAGATGAAATATCTCCGCAAAGTAGCTGGTGTTACCAGAATTGATAAAATAAGAAATACAGAAATAAGAAAACAACTGAATGTGGAACCTGTATTTAAAATAATCGAAGATCGTCAACTCAAATGGTTTGGGCATTTAACTAGGATGGGAAATGAAAGACCAGTTAAACAAACATGGGAAGCAAGAAGACATGAGAAGAGACTCCAAGGAAGACCTAGGAAAAGATGGGACGACAGTGTAGAAAAAATATTGACAGAAAGAGGGATGAATTTGTCACAGGCAAGAAATATGGCGAGAAATAAAAAGGAGTGGAGTAAATTTATTCATGATTTATAGGATGCAATTTCACACACTACACCTTCGGGTAAATAGGGTTAGATATATATATATATATACACTGTGTCCATAAAGTATGGACACAAGCCCGTAATAACGTTATTGTGTATTATTTGACAAAATGCAAAGATATATCGATTAATGTTTTTTATTAGCTATATTTAGATGCTACTATTTTGTTTTTTCCGTCGACCTTGAATAAGTTATGACGTCATTGATAATTTTTTTAAATGTCAACCCCATTTTTTCGTAGATTTTGAAAGCTTTTACAATTCTTTATTCGATGATGTAAAAATTTTGGTATGTTACATTAGAAAATTTTTGAGTAATCATTTGCGTCCATAAAGTATGGACACTAGCCCGTAATAACGTTATTGTGCATTATTAGACAAAATGCAAAGATATGTCGATTAATGTTTTTTATTAGCTATATTTAGATGCTACCATTTTGTTTTTTCCGTCGACCTTGAATAAGTTATGACGTCATTGATAATTTTTTTAAATGTCAACCCCATTTTTTTATGGATTTTGAAAGCTTTTACAATTCTTTATTCGATGATTTAAACATTTTGGTGTTCGTGTTACATTAGAAAAGTCTATGCGACACAACCTGAAAATTTGGACGTTTTACGACAACGCATCATCTACGAAACCAGACTAATCACTCCCGAAATATTACAGAATGTTCAAAATGGAATTTATCATCGCTTAGGATTTTGTCAACAAAATGAAGGAAAACATTTAGAGCATTTGTTATAAATTTGATACTGAAAATGTCAAAAATAAAACAGAATCACAACACAGTTTACTCAAAAATTTTCTAATGTAACATACCAAAATTTTTACAACATCGATTAAGAATTGTAAAAGCTTTCAAAATCCACAAAGAAAAAGTGGGGTTGACATTTAAAAAAAATATCAATGGCGTCATAACTTATTCAAGATCGACGGAAAAAATAAAATGGTAGTATCTAAATATAGCTAATAAAAAACATTAATCGATATATCTTTGCATTTTGTCAAATAATGCACAATAACGTTACTACGGGCTTGTGTCCATACTTTATGGACACAAATGATTACTCAAAAATTTTCTAATGTAACATACCAAAATTTTTACATCATCGAATAAAGAATTGTAAAGGCTTTCAAAATCCACCAAAAAAAATGGGGTTGACATTTAAAAAAATTATCAATGACGTCATAACTTATTCAAGGTCGACGGAAAAAACAAAATGGTAGCATCTAAATATAGCTAACAAAAAACATTAATCGATATATCTTTGCATTTTGTCAAATAATGCACAATAACGTTATTACGGGCTTGTGTCCATACTTTATGGACACAGTGTATATATATATACATATAAGGTAAACTCAATAAGTCGGCGATTAAAGGTCTGGTTCATTACTTCAAAGTATATATATTTAAAACAACCCTACATGTTTCGGCAATGATGCCTTTGTCAAGGGAATAGAAAATATAAATGATAGAATATAAATGTCAAATAATTGAAATTGCTATGGTTTAAATTATTCAAAGATACATTCCAATAATAATAATAAGTCATGCCTTAGTATTCCAAAAAATAGATAGCAAGGTGTGAACATATGTGTTGTTCGCTGCCAGCAGCTTGTGTCTCTTTCTGGGTATGAACCTGTGTGTTGGTTGCTGCTGGCAGCTTGCGTCTCTCTCTGGGTGTGTGATTTTGTATTTGTGTGACCGCGTAAGTGTAGGGTTTTGTATGTTAGTGCGCTCGTGCGTGTGTTTAGTGACCGGTCGCGTAAATTTAGAGAGATCGGATAACCAGCCGTAGCGTAGGACCGCCAACCCTTTCCCGGCAACTTCTTTACTTTTCCGAGCAGTACTTCGACGACCCGACCCCCGCCCCAACGAGGCAAGGCGCAGACCAGCGAAGCGCACCCTGCACGGGGTTGCTCGCCAACCGAGGCAACACTCTTAGTGGCTATCTCAGTCGACGACGGTCACACTTTGTGCCATCTTAACGATTTCCGCAAGAGCGGGGGCAATGCACACACGTCGAACGTGTGTGTGCTGTTAACAGCAGCCTAGCCAGGTTGCCGCCCAGGACCGGTCCTAGTGGTGTGTGCATTGCGCGGCGCCGTGATTTGCGCCGCGTAGCTTGGTTCCTCACTCCTGCTGGAAAGGCGGAATGGCACCTGACTGCCTATTGGGCAGACCCCCCTAGAGTTTGGTAGCGCATATGCTAGGCTAAAACCCAGTAGAGGACCACATCAGCACAAAACAGAAAACAGGGAAAAGCAAGACATGAGTTGTTATTACGTATGCGCCCGTGGAGCGACTTAAGATGCAAGGTTGTCGGCATTCGCTCAAAACAAGAAGGAAATCCACGAAAACCTGCTCGGACAACTAGACATGAATCAAAATACGGAACAGTCAGCATGATAAGCAAAAGTATATGATATTTAAATGTAATTGATATTTAAATAACATAAGGTATATAACAAAAATATATATTATGATGGTAAATTGTAGATCGTTACAAAATTAAGTTATAGTATATACTGCTTAAATTTTTTATATCATTTCTGTTCTTAATTGAATTTTTTTCCTGTTTAATACTAATCATTTCTTTAATTTGTCTTTTCATTGTGTGTTGTTCTTTATCGGAAATCGTTAAGATGGCACAAAGTGTGACCGTCGTCGACTGAGGTAGCCACTAAGAGTGTTCCCTCGGTTGGCGATGAGCAACCCCGTGCAGGGTGCGCTTCGCTGGTCTGCGCCTTGCCTCGTTGGGGCGGGGGTCGGGCCGTCGAAGTACTGCTCGGAAAAGTAAAGAAGTCGCCGGGAAAGGGTTGGCGGCCCTACGCAACGGCTGGTTATCCGATCTCTCTAAATTTACGCGACCGGTCACTAAACACAAACACGAGCTCACTAACATACAAAACCCTACACTTACGCGGTCACACAAATACAAAATCACACACCCAGAGAGAGATGCAAGCTGCCAGCAGCAACCAACACATAGGTTCATACCCAGAAAGAGACACAAGCTGCTGGCAGCGAACAACACATATGTTCACACCTTGCTATCTATTTTTTGGAATACTAAGGCATGACTTATTATTATTATTGGAATGTATCTTTGAATAATTTAAACCATAGCAACTCAATTATTTGACATTTATATTCTGTCATTTATATTTTTTATTCCCTTGACAAAGGCATCATTGCCGAAACATGTAGGGTTGTTTTAAATATATATACTTTGAAGTAATGAACCAGACCTTTAATCGCCGACTAATTGAGTTTACCTTATCATACCAAGGTCACGAAAATATTATATTTATATATATATATATATAAAAGATATTCACAATTAGTTTAATTAAAACAACAAATTGGTCATACCATGGAACACAAATAAACAAATATATGAATTTCTAAAAATAAATGAAATTCATCATTTGAAATTAGGTAAATGAACTTTCTAAATTCGAAATATGTTTTATACGAGGTGCGGCTATAAAATAACTATACAGATGCTACTACAGACGAACTACGCATGCGTCAAAGAATTTAAAGAAGTATATGGCAGGTATTTGAGTATTTAAACATTTCCAAGATAACCTAGAAAACGTTGAAGATGCCCTTCCGCGTCAAAACCGGATGAAAATATTTAAAAAATCGGTAATCTGATTCGATCTGACAGTCAGTTAATTATTCGTGCGATTGCTGAAACTGGCGATTGACAAAGAATGCGTAAGGCAAATTTTACATAAGAATTTAAACATGTAAAAAGTGGTGCCGAAAATTCTCACAATAGAATAAAAATAAGGTCTTCAAAATATTTGTACTGACCCTTTAAGTCCCATTGAAAATGATCCAAGCTTCTTAGAAAAAGTGGTAACATGCGATGAATATTGGTTTTTCATCTATGATAAGGAAACTAAGCGTCAATCAATGCATTGGAAGAGCCCAACTTCACCGAGAGCTAAAAAGTGCGAATGAGTAAATAAAAATTCAAAGCTATGATGATCGCTTTTTTAGATATCCATGGGATTGTGTACTTTAACTGAGTTCCTGAAGGTCAAATTGTTAATCAGCATTACTACATTGAGGGTCTTGAGAAAATCAGGTTCTTCATCAGGACAACACACCGGCTCACACTTATTGTCTGTCAAGACGTTTCTAGCAAGTATAACACCCCAATGGTAGAACAGCCGCCTTATTCGCTTGGCACTATGTGATTTTTATCTGTTCTTCAAATAAAATCTGCATCAAAAGAACAAGATTTCACACCGTTGTAGCTGTGAAAGAAAAAGCGACATGCATTATGAACGAGCTCACGGAATAAGACCTCCAGCACAATGGAAATTTCGAATGGAATAGTGTAGGGATAGAGGATGATGTATCTTCTTCTTCTTTTATTTGTCATTATGTTACTATTTTTTTGCTTGTGCAGTCGGCTTCCCGAATTTACTCGGCGCAGGCTGCGACTGCAAACAATTAAACCTGGAAAATCGTCGTATGTTTCCCCAGACTTAAGATATCTTCCTTCTGGGGCACATTCCGCATATACCTGCACCTGTGCCCCGATTGGATTGTGATCCATCCGTGTACCAGGCGCCGGCACCATAATCGCTCGAGCGATTTTTTGCCTGTTTCCTTGTCGGTAACATCTTAGCTGTAACCATAATCTCAGGTGCCATATTGTCCGCCGGCATTTGAAATATCGGCTCTCTCAGTATAGTGCCTGTGATATCTGTATGGATCCTTCCAGATATCACAGGATATCCAGATATAACCTTATTAGGTCACCATATACCATTGGCCATTAGCCTCAAGATTGCAGCCATATACTTCCACCTTTACAAATAGTTCCAGCGGAGGGATACCCACGATGGCCTTCCTGAAGGCGGTTTTGGTACTGTTTGTAGCTCCCATGATTCCTAATAGAGCCTGTCGCTGGAGAGTCGTAAGAACCCCCACCGACGATGTCAGCTCCGTCCTCTTCCACAAGACAACCGCCCCATAGGTAATCGTTGGTCTTACTACTACTGTGTACAACCAGTGTACCACATTTGGTTTTCGTCACCAGGTCTTGCCAACAGCTCTTCTATATCTCCAGAAGTGCTGTGCTGGCATGTCAACTACTTTGACTAGGTGCCTGTTCCAATTCAGTTTCGCATCAAGTGTTATGACTAGATACTTCACTTCATTGGTTAGTTCTAACTTTCGGTAAAACAGTGTTACTCTGCAGGAGCGGTGTATATTGAAGGGGATAATAATTAAATAAGCATAAATTTAAAAAAAAAGTTTTACAGCATCAGTCTCGTCATTCTATAGCCACACTTCATATTTCAAAATAAATAAAGAGGAATATAAAATTAAACTTAAGTTACGTCAAAATAATTTATTAATTGTTCAAATCACAGTCTGCAACTGTAATTAAATAAAGAGATTAAGTAGATCCACTTCTAAAAAAAAATTACTTCTAAATTGAATAATGCGAACTATATATATCGCATCAAATTAAATCATATTTTATCGTAAAAAAATATTATAATAGATGTTTAAATTACCCTCCCCCCATTTTCGTCTCGACAGTGCGGTAAAAAAGTTTTTGTCGTAATGTGAGAGCAAATCAGATTTAATGCAATTACAGGCGTCAATAATCATTTATTGAAGTTCTTCTAAGTTTTGAACTCTGTTATGCTCACGTGAGTACAGTCAGCTTTAAGTAACTCCACAAGAAAAAGTCTAGCGGAGTCTAATTTGGACCCCTGGGAGGCGATTTAATTTTATAAGATTTTATGATTGCGATTAGGAAATATTAAAACGTTTTTACTATACTAGCAGTGTGTGCGGGACAATTTTTATGCTGAAATCATACATTATCGAAATGAGATTAAGATCATGAACAACAGCACTAATAAAATTATTTTACAAATTCAAGTATGTTTGCTCCGTTAAATTGCCATCAATAAAAAACAAATTGTCGGACGTTTAAATTTTTTCGTTTTCTACAGTCTGTGTACACCTGTAGATTAATTTATGTACGATTTTTAGTACCGTTGTTCTAGGAACGGTCGTATTTTTAAATGTAAAAGCGAACCGACCGACAACCTCAGTTCCAGTACTACTAGTAGCGTAGTACCATTTAATGATTTATAGTTTCTCTTCCCTAGTATATAAAAATATTAAAGACAATCAAAATGAAACTGTTTTAAAAATTAAAAAAGAATACATGTTTTAAAATAAAAGAGAAATAACAAGGCATCCAAATAAAATTCTTAATGAATAAAAAAAAAGTATACTGTTTTTGTATATTCTATACTAGCCAATAAAGTACAAGCGATTGTCAAGACTAACCCTCCCTAGCTAGCAATAGGGTTATTAATGTATTACTAAGTCTCATCTGCGTACGTGTATAATATCACTTTTATTTATATCACTGTTATAGCAGGAGGATATTGCATCAGTTCATATGTATTTTAACTCGGTATATACTCGATTATTGGTTTCTGAAATAGTACTTACAGCCCAATATTTGTTTAATTTTGTAATTTACCAACATTTATTCCATCTCCTTTGGACATACGGTATTACAATTGCCTTTCTTATTTAAACACCTCTAAGGAGGTACTTTTCAAAACAATTTATTTTTACTTCAATATACTACTATACTATACTATTTTCTAATACTCCCGTTTTTATTGTTCTTTGGCACATATCTGCTTTTGATGTTTCTCGACATTCCTTGAATTTTTATCTTTTTTTCTCTCTCTTTTGTGCACCTGTTATAATTTTTTCACTGAAATATAAGAGAGCTGTTCTTAAAACTTTTACTTTCAAAACCCTAAAGAATTTTAAAAGAAACTAATTTTATTGTTTCTTAAAGCAATGCTCTTTAGTTAAAATACACTTTTTCATTATTTGGAATCACTTCTTGAAACAAACAGAATACCTTTTTTGCAAGTTGTAAAAACGTCGCGAAAATTCAGCGGCGTTCTTCTACCACGTATCCAACTTTTAATTAGCGGTAACATGTGAAAATTGTGGGGTGCAAGACCTTGACTGTATGGTGGATGGCCGACCATTTTTTTGAGACTGTACGTAGAGTTGTGTTGTTATTGTGTAACAAAATTCTATACAAACCAGATATTGACCAATCACTACTCATTTTTTAAAAAACTCGAGGAAGGTAAGCTTCTGAATATCAATCAGTATTTACAGTTTTATAAGCTTCAAGAAGAATTACTTCAACTGAACCACTATACTTGAAAAAACAGAAAATATTTTTTTCGCACTTCTACCACGTATTTATTTTGTTGAGTTGTCCTCGCGTTCGTACCTAAACTTTGCTCGGCATTATAATTGTAGATCTAGGATACACCGCCTATAATGATATGGAATACTTTCTTTTTCTTTGAAGACTGTCCTTCACACTTTTCTAACACAAACCTACTCCAGTCTAGTCGTGCCTGTTTTTTTTTCTTTGACTAATAACTAAAGGCCGGATTATATGCAGTTTGCATAAATTTGCATATTTGCATAATATATGCATTTTGTATATTATTTGCATATTTTGTAGTAATTCAGCATTTTTGCATATTTTAAGTATCCGAGTTTTATTTATTTACTAAATCAAATTTATTATAGGCATTACTAAAAATATGTCGTGGATGTAACAAACAAACAAAAATTAAACAGCCCTCTTTAAATTAAAAATAGCATTTTATTAAGCCTCTTTCCGTTACTTTTCCGATAAGCGTCTCCAAGTATTTATTAATGCTCTTCCCATACATCCAGGCCAAGACAAAATTCCAGGACAAGCTAATACCTTAAAACTTCTAAATAAATACAAAAATACATTTTACCAGAAAATTAGGAGTATATGTGTTTCTTTGCTATTCGGAGAAATTTATTCCCATATTCGAAAGTAATTTGATTTTAAACGTCATTTCACATTGGCTTTTCGAAGTGTGAACTTGTGAGTTGTGATATATAATAGCAAAAATGCAGAAAATAGCTACTGTGCCTGGATGGATTGGACCTTATTCAGAATTGCGTGTGGATGGAGAAAAAGTGTTTTGCGTAGCATGCTGCAAGATTGTGAGTAAAATTTTAAGTTTATTTCCTCTTATTAATTAATTAATTAAGTTTTAATTATTCCTTTATCTTTTACTAACATTTATTTTATAAGAAAACAACCGATGATATTACATTTTTTTTTGGAGATTACAAGTGAGAGAATGTTCCAAGTCGACCAACATATGAAAACTCCATCTCATGCTGCAAAACTAACAAAGATGAAATTGGCAAAGAAGAGTCAGCAAACATTACCGCAACGTTTGCCATTAACTTCCAAAAAAAATCGGAACAAGAACAATTTTATGAAGATTTGTGTAAAAATGTGTCGGCAGATATTCAACTACATAAATTAAAGAATTTAAATGTCAAGTTATTTTTGCAAAAGTACATCAGGAAATATAACATTCCCGACGAGAGCACGTTAAGAAAAAATTATATTCACTGTATCTATGCAGAAACATTGAATAGCATTAAGAAGGTTATTGCAAACAATTATCTTTATACACGCGTAAATGAAACTAGTGATAGTGTGGGCCGATACATAGTTCATTTAATGATTGGTAACCTTAACGTATCGGTTCCAGCAAAATCTTATTTAATTTCATCCAAACAGTTGGAAAAGGCAAACAATTTGACAATAACAAGGTTTATACAGGAAGAACTGGCGCACGGACTAAATCGTGTTGCAGAAGAAGTCAGAAACCATTTTCCCTTAGTAAATACTTGAATTAGTAGTGTTGAGAAAGTATTTTTAGTTCAGTTTTACGAACAACATCTACTCGGTGTTCCGCTTCCTCCTCAACCAGTAATCACACGAAGGGGAACGTGGTTGGGGGCTGCTATTTTTCATGCAAATCATTATGAAGGAATAAAGATAATTATTATAGATCTCGATAGGGATGCACAATCTCTGATAGACGCCCAAAAGGTGCATTCGAGTAAAGAAATACCTCAACAGTTGGCGTTTATTAAAGCCAATTACAGTTTTATTACAGTTTTTTATTACAGTTTTATTACGAACAACATCTACTCGGTGTTCCGCTTCCTCCTCAACCAGTAATCACACGAAGGGGAACGTGGTTGGAGGCTGCTATTTTTCATGCAAATCATTATGAAGGAATAAAGATAATTATTATAGATCTCGATAGGGATGCACAATCTCTGATAGACGCCCAAAAGGTGCATTCGAGTAAAGAAATACCTCAACAGTTGGCGTTTATTAAAGCCAATTACAGTTTTATTTCTACTTCTATATTGCAGTTGGAAAAACAATTTATGTCGCTAATCGAGAGCGTTGAAATAATAAATAAATTTGAAAAGTCATGTTTTGATGTTAAAGGAGGAGCGGGCAGTCCGTGTATGAAAAATTTTTAAGTGTAATAGGAAAAAATGAGGGTTTTAAAAAGCTAAAGGACATTGCCAAAATCTTGTGTGGCGATGCAGTAGAAAATATTGAGTTGACAATAGATGATATTTCTAATTTGAAATATGCTCCTATAACAAGCGTCGACGTAGAACGATCCTTTTCAGTATATAAATACATGTTTTCAGACAAGCGTAACAATTTTTCTGTTGAAAACTTTGTTGAGAAATATGTGATGGTAAATTGTTTTCATAGTTAATTATGTTGTAAAATGTTCTAAATAATCTTGTAGAATATTTTTTTCTACAGTATTCCATTTTCTAACATTCCTCGTATTTTGTTACCTGCATATTTTTCTTAAGGTAGTGCATATTTAGGCTAAAACATCTGCATATTTATGGGCATATTTTCAGGTTTTTTTTGCATATAATCCGGCCTTTACTAATAACTGGCTTAATAACTTGATTCCACCTTTATTAGTCAAAGGCATATATTCCGACGTTTATGTAAAATTATATCTACCGCAGATTATCCAATGCCTTAAATGTTTTAAAACGTAATTATCATTTTCTTCCTTTCTCTTAGATTGTGTTGAATATTGTTTCGTATTTTTTTCTCATTTCATTTGATGTCATTTCAGTTTCGAAATATTTCCACGATATTTATGACTCATTCTGTTTCGAATTTCTTACTACTACTTTTTTCCACTATAAGATTTCAGTGGTTGTTCACTGATTTACCCATAGTTTTAACTTTGTTATTATTTACGTGGGCGTAATAATAACTCATGGCTTGCCGATGCCTCCTGTAATTGGCGTTAAGCTATTAGGGTATGTCAGGGAATTAATTATTATTATTATGTATTTTTTTTAGATTGATAGAAGTACTACCGAATACTAATGCATTTTGATTTATTACAAATTTTGAGGGTTGTGCAAATTTTTATTGATGAATTATCAATATACCTACCACAGGTTGCTCTTTTAACTGCATTTTTTCTAAATCTCCTTGATCAAAAAATTCATCGGCTACCATTTTTGCAACCCTATGCTGGACATCCCACGGTTTTGCAATCGCACTAACATCGCACGCTGTCATCATCATTCCTGACAATACTGAAAATTTATATAAACTCTGTAATAAACACTAACATGCTAATAAAATTTATATATTTTAGCAAAATGACAGCAAAGTATAGAGCAAGAACCACCGATGGAAGATGAAGATGGAAGAGAAAAAGAAATATATTGCGGCCATTGAATGTTCTCTTTTAGAAACAATCGATGTACAGAAGGTAAGAATAAAGGAGAATATATTTTATTTGGATTGTGATTTCACGTTATTTCAAATCTTCTTTTAAAATAATACATTTTCAAATACTAAACTCGGAAATCAAATCTTTTGCAAATATAAAAAAAAAAATTTATATAGGTAACTAATATATATAATAGATTTGTTCATTAAATTAAAATGAATGTACTCAGTTTTTTTTTCAAGAGAGGAAGTTTTCATAAATCCATCGCCTCTTAAAAATACAGTATGGCGTAAACGTTATCATAAACTTCATTAAATATAGCGCTAGAAAATATCAGAAGGTTGGCGATTTATCTTCACCAAACGTGGTCGTTTTTCTTATACCAATGTGTCTTAAAAAGAAATTTCTTTCTTAATGTCAGTGTTATGAAAAGTAAAAGGACGAGTATGAAGCCAACTAAAGCCAAATGAAGCATATCGTCCTCTAACTTCTGTTTTTCTAATACTTCTGTTAGCAGCCCAAACGCATGATATTCATAAGGCACTATTATACGTTTCAGCTATTGGCGGATGTTCAAGAATTAATTTCCCATTCAAATTAACAAGAATGTTAATGTGTGATCAGTTCCATATCGTCCTGGACGATTATACCCGTATGACTTGAAGAAAATACTTCTTCTCTTGACATTAAGTTATATACTTCAAAATTTTCTGGGTTCGTGACCACACTTTTTAGTTAGTGAGTGAATCCATACTTTGAATTTTGGAAAAAGAAAGAAGTCACAGGATGCCAAATCCGGCGAATATGGCGGATGGGCACCAATTTGTTCAGTAAATCGACTAGTATTGCCGGGGCGGTAGAGAATTTTTTTCTTCGTTAGGTGAGGCTTTTTCTTCTTTAGTTTAGCGTCGAATCTGTCAAATAGTTCAACATATCTTCGCCATAACTTTTTCGGCTGATTGTATCGTCTTCGCCTTCTTTTGTGCACGTTCGCCGGGAGAAGCCCATTGCGTCGACTGATTTTTGGTTTATGGCGTGTAGTGATGTATCCATGCCTCATCTACAGTCACGTAACGCCGCAGAAACTCACTTATATTACGATTAAACATCTCCAAACATTTCTTTGAATTGTCAGCAGACGCGGCACCCATCTCGCCGATAACTTCCTCATATTCAATTTTTCGTGAAGGATGTTTTGCGCCCATTCAATTGAGATGTTTACCATATTAGCAATCTCTCTCATTTTCACCCGGCGGTCTGCTAACCCTGGTCCTGCTAACCTGGTCGCTCCTGATAAAATAGGGATGTACGGCCACGCTTAAACTCATTAAACCAGTATCTGATAGTAGACATCGTAGGTCCATGGCCCTTATAGGCGCTTTCCCACCCAAAAGAAGAAATCTAGTAACTGACCGGTATTTTTCTTTTTTCATGACTCCACAATACGTAAACTTGTTTACTTTCAACAACTCTCTACACAACAATACTCGATGAATGTTTCCAAAATTTTGACAGACGTCACCTATTAATTGTATAGATAATTCTATATAATTTTATTTCTATATTAATTCAGACATAATACAGCTTTGCTTCAACCGTTATTTCGTTTTATTTTTTCACTTAAGTACCTTTCATGATATTTTTGACATGTATTGACAAAAGTTTTATTTTTCTTCATAATGGGCTTTCAACTGTTTATACTTAAAGCTGCGACATTCCACATTTTTTATGCCTTTCAAAAAGTTGTTCACCATCTCCGCCTTTCTTAGATTCGGGAATAAAAAAAAATAATAGAGAGACAGACCAAGCGAATATGGGAGACAAGAGAAATTCGGAATGTGTTTAAATCAATTTAGCGGTTACAATTTCAGATGAGTGATTGTTATGAAGGAGTAATATTTCTTCTTCGCCAAAAGTGGTCGCTTTTTCCTTAACTCATCATTTACATATTCCAATAAATTGGCATAAAACGGTCTTGTGATCGTTTTTCCCTTTTCCAAATAATTGATATAGATTATGCCACGCGAATCCCAAATACCATAACTTTTCCGGCGGATGGAAGCGCTTTTGCCTTCTTTGCTGCCTGTCCGCTTGTGTCGATTGTTTTTCGCCTCTGGCGTGAAGTAATGAATCCGTCAACTACAGTTGCATAATTGTGCAAAAGCTTACATGGTAGCACTTGTAGTACATATTTAAACATTGTGTTTAAAATTGTCACGCTATTTCGTTTTTGGTGGTCTGACAGTATACTTGGCGATAACTTTTGCATACACAAACTTTCGTGCAAATCGAACGCGCGTTCATTGGATATGTTCAAAATCTGAGGTATTTCACGCACCTTCAATCGATGATCTTTCCACACCATATCGCAGACTTTGTAAATCGTGTCCTCGGTTGTCACTCTAAATTACGGAATTATATGTTCAGCACTATCCGTGATCATATGACCATAATGAAGTAGAGCGGATCAATTTTGCATCATTCCATATGAAGGGCAGAATACCCGTAATATTTTTAAAATTTTATTTTTTACAAAATTCATTTTTTCATTGATAAGGAATGAAATAGTAACCATTTGATATATTTTCTTAAATTTTTATATGTCACTTTGCTTGTTATCAAATGGCAAAAACGTATTTATTTTTATGACCGTAGCTCCCTCTATCGAAAAGTAACGGTACTATCAAACATACTTGTGTATGTAATATGTAGAGACCGGACACATCGGGTTGAAATGACGTCGTTATTACGACGGACGATATAAATAGACTACAACATCTGTAAGTACATCACGCAGATATTGAATGCACTATTGATCAGGCTAGCCCGCACATCTGTTGTCATCGACAATTGCGACGTTTTTTGTTGGATATTTACTGTTAAATTTCTGTTTTCATGAGCGTAGGTAGAACCGGGGTTTTTATAATTTATTTTATTTATTAGTTTATATTTCGTAAGATAAATAAATTGCTGTGAGTTAGTTTCTTGTTTTCATAGTTTTAACTGTTAATTACATAGTAATTTTTGTGATAGATCCTGTTTAATATCGTTTGATTGAATCTACTTCTCTCAATTATTTCGACGTAAGTGTGCATTGAATTTTGTTCAGTATCAATAACTTACGCATTTTTAGTTTTCATTTATTTAGATCTAGAGCATTGTTTAAGTTACTTTTTCAGATATGATATAGAAGAACGTCAAGAACGCCATCGTAAAACAATGGCGAGTTGGATTGACGGTCATACTGATTGTATGTCCATTGTCAGTGATTCCGAAATTTATTGCAAAATCTGTAAAATATCGTTAAAAAATTCCATGAAATCGCACGTACAACGTCACTTAGCATCGCAAATACATGTATAGAAATTGGAACCGTTGGAATCTGACAATTTTAACGAAGAACTCTGTGAAACTTTTACGGCGGCTAATATTCCATTAACCCATTAGGTACTAGCGTGACTTATATGGTACGCTGTACAACACCCCATCTAAAAAATTGTAAAATACTTCCCAGTGGAACTTTGGAGTTCTAGTCTGCGCTTTTAGGTTGAATAGTATTTAGATTAGTCATCAAGGCGGCGAGAACGCGTTGGCGGCATAGTGAATGAGTCTGTTGCTGCGTGAAACTTTCGTTAGTGTTTTCGAAGCGGCAAAAATGAGTCAAGGTAAACGGTAAGTTGATTTCTGATCTACTATTTTTGAAAATAGGCATACATATTCCATTATCCTTTCACATTATTATCTAAAAACATTCCTACAACGATAATTTCTACCATAACCTATAAATCTGTTTCACAGAATAATGTTATCGTTGCTGTAACTTATATGACACACTAGTCTCTTGGAGTCTGATTTTCCATCACAAGTTATTTCCAAAAAAGTTTATTTGTTTTGAATATTACGAGTTATAAAACTGTTTCATGACGTACCAAGAAATATATAAAATCAAAAAATGTAATAGTATTGGTTTCTTGCAGTTTGACCGTGCAAGAAATTGCAGATATGTTCGAAACCGATGAATTCTGGGAAAATTTTGATAATGACGATATAGACCGTCTTTATTTAGAACCTCCTGAACACAGAGATGAATCAGACGAAGACTCTGGGGATGAATCTGGTGGATTACTAGAAAATTTGTCTGGCAGACAGTTGCAAGCAGCTGCTGAGGTGGTTTTGCACAGTGGGCAACGAATTGGCAATGAATACGTTGATCAGGATGATTCACACTTTGCAGAAAATCAAGAAAACAATCCGCTTGATGATTTTGTTGAAGAAGATGACATACTCCTGAGCACCTTTGTAAAGGCGAAACCAAATCCTATCTGTTGGTTGAAAGATAATGACGTGGCCACACAGCAAATTTTTCCGCAAACAAATTTTTCAAATTACCGTGACAAGTCACCTGTAGCAATGTTCGAGCTTTTTTTGAACCTTGATGTAATACAACTACTCCTTGAAGAGAGTAATAGATATGCACTATTCAAGAATTGTCCAGATCCCAAAATAACACATGAAGAAATGAAATGCTTCGTAGTAATTCTTATTGTATCTGGATATGACAAAAAACCGTCAAAGAAAAGTTACTGGGAAACTGGGGAAGATTTACGCAACACGGCTGTTTATAATTCCATGCGTCGAGATCGATTTATACAGATCATGAGGTTTTTGCATTGTGCAGATAACACTAAACTAACAGTAACGGATAAAATGACCAAACTGCGACCCTTGATAAATGTAATAAAAAAAACTTTCTTAAATATTATATACCAGATCGTGAAATTGCATATGATGAAAGTATGATTGAGTACTTTGGACGCCACGGATGTAAACAGTACATCCGTGGCAAGTCAATTCGTTTTGGCTACAAGGTCTGGTGCATCAATTCAAAAAGTGGCTATCATATCAATTTTGAGATATATCAGGGATGCATACCTAATTCTAAGCCAGAACACCAAAAAGAGTTTGGTAAAGCGACAGCTCCGCTTCTACAACTAATCGAAGATTTACCACAGGAACACAAATCTAAGCCTTTCAGGTTTTATTTTGACAATTTATTTACATCAATAAAGATCCTTTATCACCTGAAAGAAAAAGGATACGAGGCAACTGGAACGATTAGGGAGAATCGGTTACCAAAAAATTGTTCTATCCAACCTGTGAAACAAATGAAGAAAACAAAACAAGGAACGTATGACTATGCTTTGACAACAGATAAAAATGTGGTAGTTACCCGTTGGATGGACAATTCGGTGGTTATTGTAGCATCTACAGTGCATGGGGTTGCTCCAGTATCAAATGCAAGTCGCTATTCGGCTTCTGAGAAAAAAATGGCATTCCAAGACCTAACTGCATTGGCAAATATAATGAATTTATGGGAGGGACAGATCAAATGGACTCAAACATTAACGTTAACGTTTATAGAATTTCAATCAGGGGTAAGAAGTGGTGGTGGTCGATTTTTACATGGTTAATTGATGCCTGGTTACAAAACGCCTGGATTTTATACAGAAAGCAAAACTCTGCTACATCACAACTGAATTTCCGACGAGAAATAGCACAGGTCTATTTAAAAAAATTTCAAAACTCACCGAAATCGGCTGGGCGGCCATCCACATATTCATCAAACAGCAGAGTTTCTCCTGACATTAGGTATGACCACATTGATCATATTGTTGAATATATACCGAACAATAAGCGAAGGCGTTGCGCTGGCAATCATACAACGTCCAGTGCTGTAAGAACTCAATGTCGCAAATGCGGTGTAGGACTGTGCATTACTTGTTTTGGTGAATATCACAAGCAAAATTAAAGCTTTTGTTACAAATTTTGCAGAAAAAATAAATATACGTTTCAGTTGCAAATGTTTTATTTTAGATGCCCTATGGTACTAGTGTGCCATATATGGCACAGCCCGTATTTTTTTTTTCTAAACTTTTCAGCTTAAAAAAATTATCCAAATGCAATAATTAAACACCTAAAGACACAGAAATACACATTTGTTTATTAAATTTCGGAAATAAAAATATTCAGTACCTAATGGGTTAAATAAACTTAACAATCCCACTTTAAAAATATTTCTCCAAAAATATACTAGTCGAAATGGTCCTTAAAAAACCACCTTACGCAAATATTATGTTTCTAAGTGCTCCACGAAAGCAGTAGAATGCATTAGAAGCCATCCTTAAAATCAGTACCTATGGATAAGTGCCGATGAAACTGTCGATATATTAGAACGCTGTGTGGTAAATGTTGTAGCTGGTGTACTTCATCCAACTATTCCATATAACGCATATGCAATAGCAACAAAAGTTATAAATACAGTTGATGCGGAAACAGTAGCTATAACCATTTACGAAAAGATGCACCAAATGCTTTATTCGGACAACAGGTACAAAGAAAAAATATTTTTATATTTGTAGTGACAGTGCTACATATATATTAAAAACAGGCAGACTATTATAGGAAACATATCCTAATATGCTGCATATTACTTGTGTAGCACATGTTCTCCACACAATCTGTGAATATATCAGAGACACCTTTCCAGAAGTTTATAGACTTGTATCCGCTTTTAAAAAAGTTTTCAGAAAAGCACCGTTGAGAGTAGCTCTTTACAGGGAAAAACTGCCATCTTTGTCACTGCCTCCCTCTCCAGTAATAACTAGATGGGGGACATGGTTGGAAGCTACTAGTTTTTATGCAGAGAATTTCGATAGTTTGCAAAATTTCGTTGCATGTTTAAATGACGATGTTCGGAGTATTTCTGAGTGCAAGGAACTAACACAAATTCCACATTTAAAAAATCAGTTGTACTTTCTTCAGGAACACTTTGGAAATTTGACAAAACTAATTGCTTATTTTGAAAATCAAAATCTCAAATTAAAAGATGGCTTAACCACATTAGATGTACCTATTAATAATTTAAAAAATATTCCAAGTGACTTCGGATGTAGCCTTCGGCAAAATTTTGACGCAGTTTTTAATAGAAATCCAGATTTAATAACATTGCTGCAATTGTGTATGGGGACAATTCCTCAAAATCTAACTGCTAAATACGCTGAAATAAAAGAATATTTCTAGTATACACCTATAACCAGTTGCGATGTAGAATGGACGTTTTATATTTACAAGGATGTATTTCATTCAAAGAGAACAAATTTTACAGAAGAGAAGCTTGAGAAAGTATTGCTAGTAAATATTAATACTTCTTTACTCAACTTGAACTACAAAATGAACAAATAAAAATGTATTTCGTATTTTGCAGCCGTATATATACCCGTTTTATTACTAGAAGTATAATTATATAAATAAAATTAAAAACTTTAAAAATACAAATGTTCAATAGTACGCTCGTGGACGATGAGTCATCAACATCTCGTGTCCGGGCTCTAGTAATATGTTTTAAAATTTTGTACATTATATACATTAATTTCGAGAATTCCTCTGTATTTGATGCACTTAGTATTTAAAAGTAAATAATTCGTAAATACGTTTTCAAAATTAAATAAAAGTAATAATAATAAAGGAAATAAAGTCAAAAAAAATATAAACCAGTTATCTGTAAAAACTATGTATTTCTTATATAATCTTTTGTATTTCATTTCACTTCAATTTCTCTTTTTATTGTGTGTCATAGTCATAAAACATACGTAAAAGATATGAATGCGTAATTTGAATTTCGGCCTTGATCTACAAAAGTATTTTGTAGATAACTCAGAGAAGTTTAAATAATATATATTCTAGAAAAAAAAAGGAATTTACATATTAAGTGCTGATGGCACATGTGTGTATATCACTTATTAAATTCTTTAATACTTTCAATTTCAAAATGCCATCTAAGACACTTTCGATTGGTTTTAAATCGTATCTTGAATAAATTTAACAGAACTTCTTCCAGGATTTTACTGTGACAATTTGATGAATAATTAGAACAAACTTGAAAAACGTTTCCAATATAACGTCTTGTCAAGAGATTTAAAAATAAATTGAATTTATCTTAAAAAATTGCTTCCAAAAACTTTAATGAGTTTATTAAAATAAATAACATAAATACCTACATGTTTCGAATATTTGCATGAAAATGTAATTTCTATGTAAAAACCATAAAACAAATTCACTTACATTCTTTCTTCTCGTCGCTCTGCCAGTCGAATTCGCCATTGTCGACTAGTTCCAGGAATTTTGTTTTCTTTTTAAAATACATTGCTAAATCAGTCGATAGAATTGCACTCTCAACGATCTTCATAACTTTTCTGTAGTCGTCAGGAGACAATGCCTGGAATACTTAGAAATTCAATGCAGGTAAACTAATTGATATTTAATTTGTATAATAATTGTTCGTTTGAACACTATTACCCAAATCGAATAGTATCGATTTAAAAACAATTTTGAAATGTACGAAAATATATTAATGAATTACAAAATTCTACCTCATCAATACACAAACCCACCTACTTGGAAAATATTATTGCTGTCTGTATTGAGAATCATAACACATTGATCAAAATGATGATGTTCCATTGTACTAGTCGAATATAAAATGGCCAGCGGTGAGTCTGTCTTCATTTGAAATGCATTGTTTGTTCCTCTGTGATCCAGATCATGACAGAGACAAGCCACTAACAGTCCTAATATTTCTAATTCGTTCATAAACCTCTCCATTTTTCCAGTTTTGAACATTGCAAACATGGTTTGCGCAACATTTAACGCATGCCTCCAATTATGATATTTCACTGGTCTGTAGTTTTTTTTTACGCTTAGAACCCAACGGCATAGTACCTAAAATAAATTTAAAAGTATATATATTACTACGTCATAAATATTATCGCTTTGGAAATTTGTCAATTTCAAGTTAATAACAATAAGTGATATAAATACATCCACACCACCCACACAAGAAATTATCGCATCATATATGTATTTCGTTAATTATGTATTTTTAAATCATATACTACTGAAGATAACAATGTTATAATAATAATAATAATAATAGTTTATTCAGTATCCTACAGTACAACCAAATATAAGCACAAAAAAAGGACATCGTGGATGAGAAGCAAATGAATTAAAAAAATTAAGAAATTATATGTACAGGAATCTAAGAAAATTAAAAATAAAAAATCATATTTTAATTCTCGAATCCAAGAAAATGTCATCAAAGTATTTATTAGCGTTTCTTTTGTAATCTGACAAACTGGACTTTTAAGTAAAACAATACTCCAACACATCGGATAAGCGAAAGTCAAGCGTTTTGAGAAGCAAATCGAGGCACTGCAAAACAAATCCTCTCAAATAAAGAGGGACAGTCTATCCTATTATGCACTACACCATATAGTAAGTTAGCATTGGCGATTTTTCCTCTATTATCCAACAAAACTAAAGCATGATCACGCAGAAGACTAGATTATTTTGATCGGTATTTCTAGGTGGATACTCCCCAACAGCCTTAAATCTCAGGAATTTTAAAACGCGCACTGTACACTTTTCACTCTCTCCTTATGACAAGTGTATTGCCATAACAATATTGTTTCCATGTTCGAAAAATATTTAAAGTCGCAGAAGGAGATCTACACATATCAGTAATATGGTTGACAAAAGTTGAACCATTGTCAAATAACACTCCTGAATCTTTGACTGTCATATTAGACGATAAAGAAGGGTCATTGTTAATGTTATAATTAAAAACCGAAAAGTTACTTTTTTCGAAATAACCGAACCGCACAACACTTATAGCAAGCGCCAATTAAGTTGGCGCGAGGAGGGGGTGCGCAGAAGCCGTTTTTAAAAACGTCCACACCCACTATTCAAGTAATTGTCAGAATACATTTGTCATTGACGTTTGACGGAACATAATGTCTTTACTAGGGGATCATAAAGTGACAAACGCTCGGAGGTTAGAATTACCTGACATTTGATGTAAAACCAAATACAAATCTCCCCACTACTTTTAATCCTGCGCGAACTTACCCCTCCTCGCGCCAACTTAATTGGCGTTTGCTACACTTATATTAAGTTTTCGATTGTTTTGCAGACACCAATTCATATAAGAGAATTGCGATATCTTGGCCCATCAATGCGGATACATATCCACTCAAGAAAATCATTAATGAATAACAAGAAGAGAATCGGCCCCCAACTTAGAGCCTTGAGGAACACCAGTATAAGAAATAAATTCGGAGGATTTAAATCCATTATAATATACGGAATTAGTTCTTCCTTGCAGATAAGAAGTCATAAGACAAAGAGAGTCCTTATTCAATCCAAATATATGAAGCTTCTTCATGAATATATTGTGATCAATGGTATCAAATGCACGAGTGAAATCGGTATGAATTAGTAATCGTTTTGTTACAAATGCTTTTTTAAATTTTAAGTTACACCGAATATCAGATATAACCCAAGATAGAAAGCTCTTTTTTGCGAGGAGGAATATTATATAATATAACAGAGTTATCGAAAGTGTTATAAATAAGAATGACCATTTGAGAGCAAACGCAGTGTTGCAGTGTATGGGGATTCGCGCACCTATTACATTTCATATATACATATTGCTATGGATTTTTAATTAAAAATAATTTAAACATTTAAAATAAAAATGTACATATTTTGTGGGATGAGTTGTATATTTTGAAAATGTTTTAAATTTAACGTGTGATAAAAACTGGTCGATCTCTTTGAGAGGCCAAGGTAAATGAATGGAGACCTAGATCAGCTATTAAACGAGATGGTTGTGTTCTTTGAAATATATATATATATATATATATATATATATATATTTAAATTAGTTCGGGCTGATTTTGAAAGTGTTCTATAGTTGATGGTATTTTGATATTTAATTCCCGATATTTTTAGAGATATTTATTCTCGTATTTTGATGATAAAATTTAATTAAGCAACCGTTTCTCGTAAAACTGTCTCCACATTTTTTGTAAGTAATATTAAGATTATTATGACGTCATATATAAATTTATATTAAAGATTGTAGATAATTGTTTTAAATATTAAGAATATAGATAATTCAGCTGATATTAAGAGTCTTCGTTATATTTTTTATAGAGATAAATTTTGTTCGATTGAGTTCAGTTTTTTTTTGTGTGTCGTTTTGCACATGCGTAATTTTGTTTGTGCTTCCGTATCTGTATGTTTATATACAGTGTGGTTTTCTTTGAAGAATTTAATATAAAGTTTGATTATTTTAGTTAAGTTTAATCGGAGTCAATAAAGAGGAAGTTTTTCCATTCATTTAGCTGTCATTTTACAATGAATGTGTTTACCTCATGTATTTTTGTATAGTACAGCATGTTTATACTTTGTAAAGATAATTTTTTTTTCTTTTTTTTTATTTTTGTATTAAATATTCAGTTTAAATTTTATCCTGCGTTTCATTTAGTGTAATAACTCCAATATTGCTAAGTAACTTACATAATATAAGTAAATAAAAATTTTGTGAACATTTCACTGGCGTCCAAATTTTTCCTTATTGGAACCCGAGAAGTTAGAAGTCTCATATTTGAAAATTCACCGGCTGAGAAACCTAGTTGGGAAAACTAGTTGTGGATGGTGGCGTGCTAAATCTTCAAAGCCCTATTCATAGCAATATGTTTCCAATGCATTTTCTATCTACGAGGATGTATTTCTTTCAAACAGAACAAATTTTACAGAAGAGAACCTTGACTTCTAGTTAATATTAGTTGCTAGTTAATATTAATATTCCTTTACTCAACTTGAACTACAAAATGAACAAATAACAATGTATTTCGTATTTTATAGATCACCACCCGTTTGTTTGCCAATTATATAACTAAAATTAAAAACTTTTTACAAATACAAATTTTCAATAGTACGCCCGTAGGCGATGAGTCATGGGCCTCTCGTGTCCGGTTCCTAAACATAACATTGTTTAAACAGCTTTGTATGCTAACGGTTCAATAACCTTAATATCGACGTACGGAAATGCCAGCTGTAAATAATTTATAAACTTTTATTTTGTATGTACAGATACAGATATATTTTGTGCGTATTTGAATTAGTTTGATATTCGCTTGATCTGTTTACACATGGATATCCTAATTTTTTTGGAAAATAAGAATGTCGGGAATAGGTATAAGTGAGAAATAACAAAAAGGAAAACTGCAAATTTCTTTACAAAATATGGAACTTGAGTGTGATAAATAGTGAAGCACAGCTCAAGGTTCTTCTAATTGTTAAAAAAATTAATATAACCATCTAACCAAAATGGAATAGGAGAGGAAAAAATAAGTCACGGTTGGAAAAATGATTGGTCATCTCAATTACAAGTTCTAAAACAAATAATTTATTTGTTTGTTTAGGTTTTGCTGATACAGTATCTTAACTCAAATTAGAAGATATCATTCTCCTAGAAGGGAAACATTTTAAATGATTACACGGGCTAAGCGATATGAATCTATTGAAAAGAATTTGAATAACATTTTCCCTTTAAAATCTGATAAACCAAATTAATGCTTTACGCTAGCATATGGCATTAAACTTTATATAATTTTACATGTTTCTAAAAGGCCGGACCTCATATCATATACAAAATAGTCTTTTTTACAATATTTCCAAAATTCCTGATTACTTTCCTAAGGAATAGTAAGTAATAGTAAGTAGTAAGGAAGGAGTATGGAATATTTAGATAGATAATAAAAGTAAAATACTGATTCGTTTAAAATACAGTATAATAACGTTTTATTTCGTCTAAATTCTCATGCTAAGATACACAAAAGGAGAACGCTGAAAATTACCTTTTATATGTATGACGAGTAACCATGTTATATCATGATTAACACATAAAAGGAAAACGAATTTTATATCGACCGCAAAAGACTACCTTCGTTTATTTATTCCCTATGGCAGTCACATACTCCGAAAAAAGAACGCGTTATCTATTGTGATATTTTCAGTTTAGCTTTTTTATTTCTTACTAAATTTTCTTTTGCTGCAATATATATCTCGTTGATATACAATAATAAAAGAATAGAAATTTATAACCTCGACATTCATTCAATTCTACTCTAAAGTACTTCTATTTTACGACATAGATCTAAGTTAAAAATATTAATTACTTTAATTCAGTAGATTTAATGACGTTATGTTGTGCGCACCCCAATTTGATTCACGTGTAGATCATAGATTTGGTACCAAACGGTAGATGCATATTCCTGTTTACGAACGACATATGCGAAATAGAGAGATTTAATGATACCAGCATTAGTAAAATTTCGGAACATTCTGATAATAAAGCCCAAAGACTTAACTTATGTTTGAGAAATTTTTGTCGAAAGTTAACTTACTGTCGATTATAACACTACGATTCTTGGTAGAGCTTCTCTATAATAGTATTATCGACGTAATAAAGAGAGTTTGTATAATTTACCTTCCTTGTGAAAGTTACAACACAGTATTTGGAAATATATAAATTAAATTTATTCATGCGACACCAACTGTGGACTGTATTCAAGTTCTTTTGTTCTACATTAGTTATATTCGTCATCTGCATAACTCAATACATTGCAGTCAAGTGATGCTTCTGAGACGTTGATAAATACATATATTAAACATTAACGGACCCAAGTTGGAACCTTGAGAAACTCCAGAAGTCGGGTAAAAGAACCTTGATTTATAGCCATTGTAGGTAACATAGTTTGATCTACCTGGCGAATATGACTTCATAAACCTGAGTAGAGAATCGTTAAACCCAAAAGATGACAATTTTTGTAATAGTAAAATATAGTCGATGATATCAAATGACTAGCATCGTCTAAAGCTTTGGTTATATTTTGGGCAATGCAGCACAAATTTGTAAAGAGTGGAGCGATTTTTCACAAATCCATGTTGTTAAGGAGGAATAAAGAGCAGACATTTTAACGAGATAATTTTGTGAAGGACGTATTCAAAGATTTGCAAAAAGAGAAATAATAGCTGTTGGCCTATAATTAGAGATATGAGCGTTATCACCCTTTTTAAATATAGGATAAATTCTAGCAATTTTCCAAGCTTGTGGAAATGAAGATGTTTAAATTGATAAATTGAAGTGTTTGAAGAGTGGATGAACAAAAATTCGTAGGAATATTATCGTCTCCAGTAGTATGTTCATTCTTCAGTTTCCTAATAACCTCGATTATATGTTTTGTAAACCTTGCTAAAGGCATTAAATTAAGTTATATATATATATATATATATATATATATATATATATATATATATATATATCATCAATACCTTATTTATCGTTAGGTGTTAAGGTTAAATACAAAAATCAAACAATTCCTTAAAGTTACAGTACATGAAATCAGTAAGTGCAGCCTATCAGAATCTATCATTATTATTTTATTCTAATTTCGTTCCGTATATCATCCTTGCCTATTCTTTCTTGTTGATTGCCATTCTTTTCGCCTCTCTCCCTGACATTCCCTTGGCTCTCAATATGTCTTCCACTTGGCTGTCCCACGAATTCCTAGGTCTACCTCTTGGTCTTCTCTGATATCTTCTTGCTTGCCATACTTTTCTTATTGTTCTCTCCTCTCCCATTCTTGTCAAGTGTCCAAACCATCTTAATTAATTTCGTTGTATATCTTCCTTCAGCGTCCGTACTTTAAGTTCTTCCCTTATTTTGCTATTTCTTACTCTGTCTCTCTTAGTAATTCCCATTATTCCTCTTAAAAACCTCATCTCCATTGCTTGTATTTTGTTTTCCATTCGTTTCGTCAATGTCCAACTTTCGCTTCCGTATATCAATACGGGCTTAAATATAGTTTTGTAAACTGAGGTCTTAGTTTTCCTTGACACTTCTCTTCCTCACAGGAACGAATTGTTCAAGGAGTAGTAAAGTGCTGATGCCGCATCTAACCTGTCATTCAGTTCTGCCTCCATGGTTTCTGTTTTGTGTATTTTCACCCCTAGGTATTTAAATGTTTCTACTTGTTCTATTTTAGTGTCGTCAAGTTTTATTTGTAATTCATCATCTTTTTTCCCTATTACCATAACTTTGGTTTTCTCTGCGTTTATTTTTAAATTCTTCTTTCGCAACGCCTCTGCCCATATATCTAGATTACGCTGAAGGTTGAGCTTATTTTTCGCATAAATCACCAAATCATCTGCAAATATGCTCTCTGCTATTTCTACCGGTTCCATGTTGTAGTATCCCACCTTCATTTTCTTAACTTTCATTTTCACTTCTTTTGTTACATCATTCATTATTATATTAAATAATACTGGGCTAAGGTTGCCTCCTTGTCTTAATCCCTCCGTCGTTACAAATTCTTCAGATCTTGTGTTCCTGGTTCTAACGTAATTTCTTGTTTTCTTATATATAGCTTTAATACAGTTTATTAATTTTTGCCCGACTCCTCTCCTTCTTAGACTGTTCCAAACTAGTTCCCTTGGCACGCTGTCAAAGGCTTTCTTGAGGTCTATAAAGGCCACATATATATTGTCATTGGTACATTTCTCTATTAATTGTTTCAGTGTGAATATGTGGTCCTGAACTCCTCTTCCCTTTCTGAAACCACTTTGTGAATCTTCTAGTTGTCTTTCCACTGTTCTTTCTAGTCTTTTGGTCAGTATCCATTCATAGAGTTTGGCCAGCGTGCAAAGCAAAGTAATACCCCTGTAATTAGCGCAGTCCCGTTTATTCCCTTTCTTGAATATCGGTATCAATATTCCTATCTCCCAGTCATGTGGTATTTGTTCCTCTCTCCATACTTTGTTTAGTAGCTTAACCATTATTTCCACAGCTTTCGGTCCTAGGTTCATTATCATCTCAGTATATATTCCATCGTGCCCTGCCGCCTTGCCCCTTTTTAATCTTCTCACGGCTTCCGACACTTCTTCTATTGTTATCTCTACGTCTTGTTCGTTATTTTCGTTAATATTCTCTTGTTCTTCTTTAGTTCCTATGTCATTGTTCTTTTCTATCGTTAAGAGTTCTTCGAAATACTCCTTCCACCTCTTTATAATGTCCTCATCTTCATCTAGTATTTTCCCTTGTTTATTTTTAATAAGATTCGGCTTATATGTTCTTCCGTGTCGAAGGGTTTTTGGTACTCTATAAAACAACTTTAGGTTTCCGGAATGGTCTCTCTCCATCTTGGCCCCAAATTCTTCCCATGATTCTTGTTTCGCTGCTTTTACCATGGTTTTAACTTTATTTCTCTGCTCTTTGTAACTGTCGTATTTTTCATTTGTTTTATCGTTCAAATATTGCATCTATTTCTCTTTCTTGGTTTTTATCTCAGCTTTTATTTCTTCGTTCCACCATCTGGTTTGTTTGCTGTTTTCTCTAATTTTTGTCATTCCGCAAACTCTCTTGGCTGCTTTAATTAATAGTTCCTTCATAAGAGTCCACAACTCTTCTACGTTCTACGTTTCATTTATAGTTTCTTTTATTTTGTCAATCTCTATTTCTACCCGTAATTTAAATTCCTTTGCCGTCTCTATATCTTTTAGCTTGTACGTTTTAATTCTTCCTGTATCTAAATTTATCTTTTCGTAGGTTCTGGGTGCTCGTTTTTGTTGTGTTTGTATCTTAATTTTAGTCATAACTAGATAATCGTCTGAGTAAATTTCAGGTCCTCTTGTTACCCTTGTATCTTTTACTTCCTTTCTGTGTTTTTTATTTACTAATAGGTAGTCAATTGTGGACCTTTCATTTCTACTCTTTACTTCTCTTGTAAATTTGTGTATGGCTTTGTGCTCAAAAAAGGTGTTAGTTATCACTAGGTTATTCAGTATGCAAAAATCTATCAGTCTTGATCCATTGTTATTTTTATAGTTTTCTCCATATTTTCCAATTGCTTCTCCTGATTCGTCCGTCTTTATACCTACTCTTGCATTTAAATCTCCTATCAATATCACCCTTCCCCTATCACTTTCAATTGTTTCCGACATTAAATCCCAAAAATTCTCTTTCTTTTCAGCCCCCTCGTCCTCATTGGTTCCATATGCCACTATTATTGCTGTTTTGGTGTTTTTGTCCGTATTCATTTCAATTTTTACAATTCTTTCTGATATTTCTGTCCATTCATGCAGGAATTTCACTTTCTCTTTCTTTATTATACAGCCTACTCCCTCCTTCGCTCTTTGTTTCCTGTCTACTCCACTGTAGATTAACAAATACCCTCCTTCCATTTTCAATTCACCATCTCCCTTTCTTTTCGTTTCTGTTATCTCCAGTATATCCAGCGCTGCTTTATCGAATTCCTCTTCTAGTTCCTTTTCTTTTCCTGTCAGACTCCTAATATTTCATGTACCTATTTTCCAGCTTTCTCCTTTTTTATCTTCCTCCTTGCTTTTTCTCTCATTTCTATTCTTACCTTTATTAAGCCTCAATTCTTGTTTCGCTGCCAATTTCGTCATCAGATGTCCGTCCACCGTCTCTTTTAGTTTGTTGGGTCCTCCTTACCTTGATAGACTTTGTCTTCTGCTAGTTCTAGTAAGTATTTCTCTCCATTCCATTTCCACACTTTCTTATCTATAATCAGTTTTTGATATCCGCTTTTCACTGTTTTACCTCTTTTCCTCTCCTCCTCGGCTTTCCTTCTAATTAGTTTCTGTATGTCTCTATCTTGTTTTGTCATGTCATTATTTGTATATATCTTATCGCTCTTAATTTTTGCTAATTTCGTCTTGTTTTTCATTATTTCCATTTTTTCTTCGAAGCTCCCTACTTTTACTAGGTACGATTTTGGTCCTATTCTGTGTGTAGCTTTAATCTTTATCTCTACTTCAAGTCTTTCTTTCAGGAAGTTTTTTATCTCATCAATTAACTCATCTTGGGTGTTTGAGATAAGTGCTAGCCCTTATACTACTATATTTTCCCTTCTCTTCTCTTTCTCTAAATATTCTAATCTGTCATTCGTTTCGCGTAACTGCTTTTTAATCTCTACATTATCTTTTATTATCCTCATGTTTTCATTCTTTATTAATTCGTTTTCTTTCTTTATTTCTCTTATTTCTTCTTTGTATTTACTCTGCTCTGTCTTTATTTGGTTTATGTCTACTGTTAACTGTTGTAGCATATCTAATATCTTATCTATTTTGTAATCCTTTTTTTGTTGTTGTTTTAATGGTGATCTACTTATTTTTTTACTTTTACTATAAGCTATTTCGTCTTCGCTAGCTTGATTCTCTCCTCGCTTCCTTTTCTCTCCCTCTGATGATTCATCCGTACTGTGCATTTTATTAGTATTTGTTGGCTATCTCACTATTCTATTCCTCCTTAACCTATTTTTAAATTTGCGATGAAATTCTTGCGAAATATATATATATAAAATGTTTTTACATCGTCCTTGAGCTCTGTTATTGTTTATCTCTCTCTGTTGATCGCGCTTGTCGCCCGGGTCGAGCCCTCGGAGGCTGGCATGCGCCGCGCTACGGTGTGTATTATTCCTAACCTTACTAATCTTGTATGTGTTTATGCTTCTAATTACAATTACTGGGCCGCTACTGACCTTATTTTTACTGCTTCTCTTACCTTCTTCTGCTATGTAACTGTGCTGTAACTTTCACCAATATTTAACCATTAATTTCACTTAAAACCTCTTATTCACTTTGCTGTGTGACTAAGCCGATACGTCGGTGCTTCGTCGACACGTCACTTTATTAATTAAGTTTCCAAATGAATATACTTATAGTGGTTGTCAGGCGAAACATCATATTATTAAAACATTAAACAATTTCTATTAGATTAGCTATGTTGATCCAATGGGCAGATCACTGAAGTATAGATTTTATGAGACCTCTATTATTGCCTCGTCTTGATTGAGTTTTTTGGTTTCATGTGATCTTCAACAAGATGCGTACTTGGAAGCAAGAAATCTAAGGCAATAATAGATGATTGGTGTACTATAGAATACGAAGGAGTAGACGATTTCGGTGTACGTTACTTTCATATAGTAGTAGCGTGGTAGTTATAGAGAATAGACGTGTAATTTTGGCTCCGCAAGAATTTATCGAATACGAGGTTTTTGCGAGTGTAATAAATTAATATTGTTAGTAAATAATTAGAAGTGATACACAAAGGTGTAAATTTGTGAAATAGTGGAAGAGATAAGTACATGATTAAAATAAATAATATATGTTAGTGTTTGCAATAACAACAGAAAAGAGATAGAGAGAGATGTGGGCGGTGACTCGCTAAAGAGGCCAGCATCCGACAATATAAACATATGGCACAATAAAAACAAGGACTAGTAAGACATAAATAAATTTGTGGCGCACGAGCGAATTTCAAATTAGTGTGAAATAAAATCAAATAAATGTGATCCGAAAATTTTAAAATAAATATTTGAAATGGTTATACAAACATGAATTAAACGTGATTTTGTCCTTACCTGCTTTTTAACTATTAATTAAATAGCAATTAGTTAAATAAATGGTTAAATATATCAATAAGGAACAGGTCCGGCTTATAAAATATTAGGAAATATTAACGAGATAACTAGCTTAGTGGTTTGGGGGCCTGGATAGACATTGTTTGCGATGGACAGTCATGGGAGTAACACGGATGAAGGAAAAAGAAAGAGAAATAAAAAAGACGTAGCCGAAATCTTCAAAAAGAGTAAAAAGCTGACCAGAACACCAGACAAAGAAGCAAGCAGTGACGAAAGTAAATTAGATAAATTAATGGAAATGATGCGAGGATTAGTTACACAAGTGCAACACATAGAGGGAAAACAAGATAAATATATGGAAGAAATGAAAGAAATCAAATTAGAAATTGAGAAGATTAGAAAAGAAAACGAAGAACTGAAAAAAGAAATTAGAAGTGCCAAAGGAAGATTAGATAAACTCGAGGGTATGAATAGAAGAAAGAACGCAGTTATGGTAGGCTTGAAAATAGATGGGAGTGATCAAGATCAATTAAAGGTAGCGGTGGAAGATATTATCAAGAAGTACATGGAAATACAAATTGAAATTAAAGCGGTGAAACAACTGGGTCCAAAAACTTGCTTAATAGAACTGAAGAATATAGATGATAAGATAAAAATAATGAAAAATAAGGGCAAATTGAGAGGGTTTATGGAACAAAATATATACATTAACGATGACATGACAAAAGAGGAAAGAGAAATACAAGAAAAGATACGAAGAAAGGCCAAAGAAGAGAGAATGAAAGGAAAAACTGTTAAGATAGGATTCCAAAAGTTAATAGTAGAGGAAGAACAATGGAATGGAATAGGGAAAAGGGGAATTGGAATAAGGAGGAACGAGAATTGGCACGAGAAAAGAAAATCCCAAAAATAGTGTCAAAAAACTAATAGTAAAGACTAGTGAAAATAAAGATGATGACCCGGACAAGAAGAAGGATATGATAAAGGAAAATAAACAAAATAATGATCAGTATGATAATGATGATACACAAAAAATAAAAAAGATAGAGAAAAGTAAGGATAAAGAAAGTGAAACATGGAAAATTGGTACTTGGAATATAAAGAGCATAACAGGAAAAGAAAAGGAATTAGAAAAGGAGTTTGAAGAGTTAGGAGTGGATGTATTAGCAATTACGGAAACAAAGAAAAAGGCACAGGGAGTTATTAAGACGGACAATGGTCATATTATGATGTATAGTGGTGTAGGAAAAGAAAAAAGAGCAGCTGCAGGAGTGGGATGCATTATACACAAGAAATTATAAAACCAAATTTATAGATGGAATGCCTGGTCAGAAAGAATATTACTAATAGAGATGAAGGAAAGAAACAGAACGAAAACAATAATAGTGGTGTACGGGCCAAACGAAGATGATACATCAGAAAATAAGAATAAATTTTGGGAAGAACTAACATTAGTGGTGGAAGACGCGAAAGGTATAATGTTTGTAGTAGGAGATTTCAACAGTAGAGTTGGCATAAGAGACGATGAACATAGTGAAGTGTTGGGAACAAACGGGGAGACTGTTAGAAATAACAATGGAAAAAGAATGCTGGACTTCTGCATTGTACACAACTTGGTAATAACTAACACTCTTTTCCAACACAAAGATATACACAGATATACTAGAGAAGTCAAGAGTAGGGGGGAGAGGTCCATAATTGACTACATATTAGTTGACAAAAATAACAGAAGAATTGTGAGCGACACGAAAGTAAGAAGAGGGCCGGAAATAGGAAGCGATCACTTTGTGGTTATATCAAGAATAAAAGAAAAAGTTCAAAACAAGGAAAAGCAATATATATATACACAGAAACAAGACCAAATAGAATCACTTAGAATATACAAATTAAGAAGTGAAGTCATTGCTGAAAAATTCCAGAAAAGGATAGCCGAAAGAGTAGAAAATATAGAAATTAATGGAACTATCGAAGAAATTTGGAATAGGTTTAAAGAAATAATAATAACTACAACGAAAGAGATATGTGGCGTAAGGAAAAATAAAAAGAAAAAACAAACAAAATGGTGGACAAATGAAATAAGACATCAAATTAAGATAAAGAAAAAAGCATGGAAAACATACTTAGCAGAACAAACAGTGGAAAAATACGATATATACAAAGAAGAAAGAAAAAAAGTGAAACATTTAGTAGTACAAGCAAAAAAGGAGACATGGAAAGAATTTGGGGAAAAGATGGAAAAAAACAGTAAAGAGAACCAAAAACTATTTTATAGAGTCTTGAAATCAGTAAGGAATGAAGAAAGGTCACAATCTACACATTATATACAAAATAAGAAGGGAGAGATCCTAAGCGATAGAATGAAGATTATAGAAAGGTGGAAAGAATACTTTCAGGAATTGTTAAGCGGAGGAGTGGAAAACGAGAATGCTAGTGAACAACAAATAATAGGAGAAGAAGAGACAGAAGAAATAATTACCATGGACGAACTGGAAGAAGCAATACAAAAACAGAAAAATGGAAAAGCGCCAGGCTGTGACAAAATAACAGCAGAAATGATAAAAAATATAGGACAAAGAAGAAGAGAATTAATGTTGAAAATATATAACAGAATATGGAGAGAAGAGGAAATACCAAACGATTGGAAGAAGTCATTGATAGTACCAATATACAAGAATAAAGGAAATAAGAAAGAATGCAATAATTACAGAGGAATATCCCTTCTAAGTACTTCAATGAAGATTCTCGAGCAAATAATAGATAAAAGACTAAGAACAAAACTCGAAAATACGTTACATGAGTCACAAAGTGGGTTTAGAAGAGGAAGGAGCACACAAGACCAAATATTCTCTGTGAAACAAATAATACAAAAAGCCTCTAGAGAACAGAAGAAAGTGTTCTTAGCATTTATAGACTTGGAAAAAGCCTTCGATAAAGTACCAAGAGAAAGATTGTGGAATGTATTAAGAGAAAGAGGTGTCAATGGCAAAATAAGACGATTAATACAGAAAATATATAAATAAAACAAACGAGGGACTGCGCCAAGGGGGAAGTCTGAGCCCAATGCTGTTCATTGTTTATATGGATGACATTATCAAACAGTGTGCATGTAAAAGTAAAAAGTTCAGGGTTGGACACCTTAACTTGAATGCAGTCGAAGTTTCGGAAGGGGCATTCGCAGACGACATAGTAGTTATAGCCGACAATGAGGAAGATCTGAAACGTAATTTAACAACATGGAATATGACACTAAAGGACAGTGGAATGACGATGAGTAAGAGCAAAACTAAAGTAATGGTAGTGGGAGATGAACAGGTAGATACGAAAATCGTAATAGAAGGAACTGAAATAGAACAAGTGAGAACATTCCAGTACTTGGGAGTACGAATTGATGGAAGAGGGACCCAGGACGCTGAGATTAATCAAAGAATAGAAAAAACAACAAAGCTGTACCACAGCATGAGGAATAATTTCATTAACAAAAAAGAGATATCCCGAGAAACAAAACTAAAAGTATATAAGGCAATTTACCGACCGATATTAACATATGGCTGTGAATCCTGGATATCAAATAGAAGACAAAAGAATAAATTACAGGCAGTAGAAATGAAGTATTTAAGAAGAGTTAGAGGAGTTACAAGGATGGACAGAATAAGAAACTTGGAAATACGAAAAGATTTGAAAATGCAGTCAGTGTTAGAATACATTGAACAAAGACAGCTAGGATGGTGGGGACATTTATATAGAATGGAAAATACAAGACAAACAAGAAGGATATGGGAAGCAAGGATAATGAAAAATAAAAGAAGAGGAAGGCGAAGGACAACATGGAATGATGTCATAGCAGAAATACTGGGAAGGAAAGGCAAAACATGGACAGAAGCGAAGAACATGACAAGGAATAGAAATGAATGGAAAACGTTTATAAAAAGCTAGAAGATAAACGCCCTACACCATTGTTATGGTAATAGGGATTTTTGGATTATATATATATATATACTTTCATATAAAGAATTAATACATAGAAGGAAAAACAAATTTGAAACATAAAGATATGGTTTAATGGAAACCTCCAAAGCAAAAGTGGCAATAAATAACCAACTAAATAGACTTTCGAGTGAATATTTATGTAAGAATGAATGAAATACTACAAAAATTTGTTTGTTTATAACACAGGAAATTTAAACAGAGTGTTGGAGCAGAAAAGGGATTAATTAATAAATCAAAAGTGCGCTTATAGAAAAAGGAGTATTTCTGTTTTCTGTTTCTTACTAAAACATACTCGTACTTTAACAATTTTAACATAAAATTTACTATTAATAATTAATAATAATTATTATTATTTATTTTTGTCCAACAGATGCAATCCAAATAGCATAACAAAATTTTGACTCTATGTGACAATACATAAATAAATAAATAAATTCCATAAAAACATAAAGACATTTTTAAATAATTAATTTTAGTTTCTTAACGAATGCATTAATGGAGGGAGCCCTGCACAATATATTAGTTCTCGGTGCTGAAAACACAAAACATGCGGAGTATCTAACAGCAATGCGTCGTACCAATAAATTTATTTGCGCTAACAGTGACGCTAAGTCGATCCTGTTATTTAGGAGAGTCGCGTTCTTCCTTTGCTTTTGCACTGCTAGCATTTCCAATCAAAGCCTCACAATCAAATCCCATAGTCTATATTTCGTTCTGTACAGATACCGTCCAGCCTGTAACTGAGGTACTTCAAAAATTTTTGCTGAACGCGTTCAATTTGATTCAAGTGTAGGTCATAGATTGACTACCAAACAGAAGACGCATATTCCAACTTTCCAATTACATACGCAAAGTATAGAGATTTAATGGTATCAACATTTGTGAAATTTCGGGACATTCGAATGATAACCCAGAGACATAACAGCAGATCTACTAATGTTTAAGAGATGATCATTGAAGGTCAACTTCCTATCGAACACCAAGATCCTTTGCAGAGCTTCGTTTTTCTGTAATAATATTGTCGATGTAATAAAGAGATTTTATATAATTGATTTTTCCGGTGAATCACAACACAGCATTTGGAGATATTTAAATTTATTCAAACGACACTAACTTTTGATGGTATTTAAATATTTTTGTGTATGTTCATAAACTGTAATATATTAAAAAATGAAAAGTGCTTCGCATAACGTCGAATTATAAAAGGAGCAAAATGAATAAATACAATGGAATAAGTACCGTAGGAATAAAAACTGACAAAGAAACAAAACTAGCAAGACTTAAAAATGGAATTTTTTCTTGTAACAAAAAACAGTTAGATATTGAGAGGCTGGGTATTTATAATCAGAATAAAACTATTAAAATAGAAATTCGTATAAGTAGAGCCTAATTAAACAAAAAAAAAAAGCAACGTGCATCGATACTGTTGATCACATAATCTTATAAGGATAATAACATTTTTTTTATAATGTATTTAAAAAACTAATAGAAAGGCATAAAAAGTGTAACCTTTAAATAAATTTACACAAATAGCAAAATATGGTTGCAGATAGAAATGAATGAATCGTGGGAGAGTAGAAACGAATTGTCAAAGTACTACCAAAGTAAAACATATTATAATAAATACAAAACTGTATAAAGCTTCGATTTTAGAGACCCATGACTTCTCGGTCTATATTTTTTATTTCCTATATTTTTCTAGCGACCTTTTTCCATTTTAGTCTCTTCGTAGCTTTTTCCCTTTTTCTTTTTTGGACGTCATCTTCTTTTCTTTTCTCCTTCTCCCATCTGTGAGCACTGCTTAGGGAATCCTTCCCTTCATCCTCATAGCAAGGACCATCTTACCGACTGAGGTTTGACTGATTACTCTTATCAACGCAGTTTAGTTTTCTTATACACCAATATGTCTAGTTTATGTCTTTTGTGATGCAGGTTCTGAATCTCCCACATCAGTATTCTGAGATATTTCTTAAATAGTTATTTAAAAAAACGCAAATTTTACAAAATTTTAGTTACTTTTATATAAGAAAGATACTATGAAAGTATTATTCTGAAAATGTCCTTTCATCTTTCCTACGTTAGAGCACTTAAACCACGCTTATTGTTGCTCTGGAACCAGCTGAACGTCTTTTTATTTTATAATTTCGCGTACGTGTATAAATAATCCAAACAGTTTCTTTTATGTATGTCCAGAATTAACTACCCATCACCATAACCGGAATATTACACCTTTAATAGAAAAGTTATATTTTCACTATTTTGGCTTAATCATTGAATCAAGTCAAGCCATGAGTTCTCAGCATTTGCTACGCATGCTGTGCTGTTACTTTGAGGGACTGGTAAAACGGTAAGAAAAGCGCTGTGCTATTTTCAAGACCTATCTGATCACGATTTGGCGCGAACAAATGGAACATTCGACTGATTGCTACACGAAAATTTTCGGGTTTTCCAACAAAAATAGGAAAAAAATTACTTATGCTGGTCTGTCTTCTGCTTCCCGTTCATTACCTCATTCGGAAGCCTTGCCAGTACCAAGGTGCATAGGTGTTTCGAGTGAAGAATGATGTTAGAGAACCAGAAAAGGCAAGTGTCAAGTTATATTATCGACCAGCGATGATGAATATTTGCCATCTGAAGAGGACGAACCACACATTATAAATAATTAATTATTTCATTTACTTTTATTTTCTTGTTCCAAAACCTGACATACTAGAATAAATTTATTGTTATTAGCATTGTTAGAATTATAAAAGAAACGAAAATTGTATAGTTTCTAAAGAATAATTTAAAAAAATTAAAATTTGTTGACCGGTGTTTTACTATTATTTGTGTTCCGTTGGTTCATTTGTTCTTCTTTTCCATGTACTTCTTGATGTTTTTCATCTCTAAGGTTTTTTTTCTGACTATCTTTCGTTCGAATTATTCCAGTTTATTTACTCTACATTTCTCACTGTGGTACAAAACTGTTGGTCTAGTTACTATTTCATAATAGCAGAGATTACTGCTCCGGATACATTTAATTTCAATATTTCCACCAGATCAGCTACTGCTCGAACCCCTCCCTCCTATGAACTATGAATTCTTTTGTAATTCTACATTTCTTCTTCACTTTTATTCGTTAGGGTGACTGCTAGATATTCAAAGTGGTTTACAATTTCGAAGAAATATCTAGACTTAGTAATGCTACGTTTTATTCATTTCTTTTTATCTTCTTGTTTAAGATTAAAATTCAGTTTGTGTATATTTAACAGTTCTTTTGTATGTATTTCGCTTCCTCTGAATGTCTCTTAATAATTTTCAATATTAAATTAAACGAAGTTGTCTAGAAGAGGTAGTCTTGTCTCAAACTTCTTTACATAAAAAAAAGCCCTTTGAGAGTTTTCGTTCTAATTCTATTTTAGCTCTTATACTTCGAAATGTCATTTCTAGAGACTGGACACGAGAGGTTAATGACTCCCACGAGCGTACTATTGAACATTTGTATTTTTAAAGTTTTTAATTTTATTTATATAATTATACTCATAATAATAAAACGGGTATATATACGGCTACAGAATACGAAATATATTTTTATTTGTTCATTTTGTAGTTCAAGTTGAGTAGAGGGGTATTAATATTTACTAGCAATACTTTCTCAAGGTTCTCTTCTGTAAAATTTGTTCTGTGTTCCTGAAGAAAGTACAACTGATTTTTTAAATGTGGAATTTGTGTTAGTTCCTTTCGGTCAGAAATACTCCGAGCATCGTCATTTAAACATGCAACGAAATTTTGTAAACTATCGAAATTCTCTGCATAAAGACTGGTAGTTTCCAACCATGTCCCCCATCTAGTTATTACTGCAGAGGGAGGCAGTGACAAATATGGCAGTTTTTCCCTGTAAAGAGCTACTCTCAATGGTGCTTTTCTAAAAACTTTTTTAAAAGCGGATACAAGTCTATCAACTTCTGGAAAGGTGTCTGATATATTCACAGATTCTGTGGAGAACATGTGCTACACAAGTAATATGCAGCATATTAGGATTTCTTTCCTTTAATAGTCTGCCTGTTTTTAATATATATGCAGCACTATCACTGACAAATAAAAGTATTTTTTCTTTGTACCTGTCGTACGAATGAAGCATTCGGTGCATATTCTCGTAAATGGTTTTAACTACTGTTTCCGAATCAACTGTATTTATAACTTTTGTTGCTATTACATATGCGTTATATGGAATAGTTGGATGTAGTACACCAGCTACAACATTTACCACCACACAGCGTCCTAATATATCGACAGTTTCATCGGCACTTATCCATAGGTACTGATTTGAAAGATGGGCTTCTAATGCGGTCTACCGCTTTCGTGGAGCTCTTAGAAACATAATATTTGCGTAAGGTGGATTCACCAGGAACATTTCGAGTAATATATTTTTGGAGAAATATTTTTGAAGTGGGATTGTTTAGTTTATTTAATGGAATATTAGCTGCCATAAAAGTTTCACAGGGTTCTTCGTTAAAATTGTCATATTCCAACGGGCTTAATTTCTGTGTATGTGATTGCGATCCTAAGTGACATTTGACGTGCGATTTATTGGAACTTTTTACGATATTTTACAGATTTTGCAATAAAATTCAGAATCACTGACAAAGGAAATACAATCAGTATGACCGTCAATCCAACTCGCCATTGTTTTACGATGCCGTTCTCGACGTTCCTCCATATCATATCTGAAAAAGTAACTTAAACAATGCTCTAGATCTAAATGAATGAAAACTAAAAATGTATGCGTAAGTTATTGAAACTGAATGAAATTCAATGCACACTTACGTCGAAATAATTGGGAGAAGTAGATTCAATCAAACGATATTAAACAGGATCTATCACAAAAATTACTATGTAATTAACAGTTAAAACTATGAAAACAAGAAACTAACTCACAGCACTTTATTTATCTTACGAAATATAAACTAATAAATAAAATAAATTATAAAAACCACGCTTCTATCTACGCTCATTAAAACAGAAATATACCTGTCAATATCTAAAAAAAAAACGTCGCAATTGTCGATGAAAACAGATGTGCGCGCTAGCCAGTACTTACAGATGTTGTAGTCTATTTATATCGTCCGTCGTAATGACGACGTCATTTCAACCCGATGTGTCCGGTCTCTAGTCATTTCTACTGTATGTAATGTCGGAACAAAAAGAGTAAAGAACATACTGTATTGTGTTGAATAAAGATATAAATAACTCCATAAATCGCATGTTAGAATATGAAATTCGAAATTGTTTAGTATAAAGAAAATATGATTCAATATGATTGTCAACTAATCCCTACCGTGTGATAAAAATATATCGCTGTACAGTTGTTAAAGTATTTCTTTGCAGTCCGTACTGCCCAAATTGGGAACTGCAAATTGTACTTTATCTCTTTCTAATACACATAAATACGCGCTGTAATACTATACACGTTAGTCATTTTAAGGTATTCTTATGCCTTAAATTTGGTCATGTGACTGGAAAGAAATACTTTATGAAGTACTATAGAACTGTAAGTACGTATTGATATCGATATGTTAATATTTAAAGTGAAAAACTACACTATATTCTTCTCGAAATGAGGCGTGACCATGCGATGAACAAATTGCATTAACCTTTCCAAATAGTTAAAAGTTTTATTTCATCTCTATTATGTAGTAATTAATTATATAGTTGACCATGGTACTTACTTCATACGGTATATGATATTCCTGAACTAAATTCAGCTCTAAAAACATTCTAATGGTAGCTTTGCAAGTGTGTTCATCGTTTAAATCAAAATCAATAAAAGAAAAACTATACAAATTATAACATTCGGCAGACGGAATTTCTTCTTTGACGAGCTTCTCTGTTACATCGTTGCTAGCTGTCGCATGATACGACAAACATTCTAAGGCGACCTTCTGTTTTGCCATTAATTTGCATGCATTTTCATACATTTGTGTATTGTGAATACCCAAACCACAAAAAATAGCAAATGCTTCGAATAATGATACATCGCAATCCGTAAAAGGAGTTCCGATAGTTTTATTAATTAACTGTGCTACGCCTATCAATATTCGTTGACCATTTATAATAGGCATACAAAGTATTGTCCTTGCTGATTCAGCATCTCCCTCACTGTGTTGTTCATTCAACCAAGCTGCCACATCACCTATGTTTAAAATTTGACCCGTTGCGGCTGCATAACCGGCTATTTGTGCTAAAGTTGAAGTTTTTAGGTCAAATTGCGAGGGACGTGACACGAGTGTTTGTGTTCCGGGCGCTCGAAGTTCAAATATCGTCGTAAATGTGCAGGGTTTTCTCAAACCACTTTCCCGCATATCTTCTGGAGATACTGTGTCACTCTCCATTCGATTTAGAGGACCCAGACGCTCGATAACTTTACCTGGTCTTTCCACTATCCTTTCCAAGTGACTCTGAAACAAAAGGCTCTCGTTAGTAGAGGTAATGTAAAGACACCCGTTCTAAGAAGCTATTGAATCACTTAATATACATATAGCAAGCTGTGTAATGAAAATAGTTACAGAGATTGCTGAAACTAAATATCTAAATACTCTTATACAAGATTTCTAAGTTGATAGTTGTAATACTTGTTAAATGCTGCTAAATTTTACGTGTCTTTCAAATTATGCATACACAGCCAGCGAAAGTATAAAATAACTGAACTAACTACATTTATTTTAAATTTCCCAATTTAATATTAAAATAATAAACAAAAAAAATATGCTAGTTTAGATTCTGAAAATACCAGGGCGACTCCTAAAGTAAGTTCCATTTCCACCTAGTGAGCAGAGGAATGGAGATATCGGCGCAATCGCAACGCTACGGTGTAGTCTGATTCAGTGTGAATTTGGCAGTGCCAGTGAAAGAATCGTTCGGATATTCTTTCATACTACTTTGGTCTTTAAAATGGCTGTTGCAATTGAAAATCCCATCAGCTGTGAATTGCGTGCTGTTATCCGATTTCTTATTTGCAAAGAACAGGAAGGCTGCTGAGATTCATCGTAAACTTTGTTCTGTTTATGGTGCAAACGTAATGAGTGACAGTATGGTTAGAAAATGGTGCTGTATCAAGTTAAAGAATAGAGTGGAAGGCCATATGCTGTAACGAACGAATTTATGGATAGGGACGAAGAAAAAATTCGTGAAAATCAGCGATTCACAATCCCACTCAAATTTCACGCACAGTTTTGTACGAGGTTGTTACTGAACATTTTTATTGCCATAAATTTTTTCGTGATGGATGCCAAACCTTCTTATCGAAGACCATAAACAAAAAGATTTGGATCGGTACAAACTTTTCTAACAAATTTTACGTTGTTGATGGTGAAAATTTCCTTGGGCATATCGTAAAAGGTGATGCGACTTTAGTCGCCTATGTCCACGTTGAGACGAAAAAGCAGTCAACGCAGTGGGATCGCTCTAACTTGCCTACGAGGAAACCTTTAAGGTGACGTCAAGCTTTTTCTGCGAGAAAAGTCGTGGTCACTGTCTTTTGGGACAAGAAAGGCATCCCTCTTGTAGACTTTATGGAACGAAGGACCACAATAAACACTAAAGACTACTGCGAAGGTATGAACAAGCTCACAAGAGCTATTCAGAACGAGCGACGTGGATTATTAAGTTCGGACATCGTTTCTCTTCATGGCAACGCCCGCCCACATACTGCAGCTCGCACGGTAGACCTATTATACCGTCTTAAGTGGGAAGTCTTTGAGCATCCTCCATACAACCCTGATTTGTCTTCTAGCGGCTACTATCTCTTCCCTAACATGAAGAAATAGCTTGGGAGCCAACAGTGTGAGAGCGATGAAAAGCTAAAGGACAGTGTTACAGCATGGCTAATTTCACAGACGGCATGGAGTTCTATGAAGAGGGCAGTAAAAAGTATATATCAATCTCAATGGCAACTATGTAGAAATATAGCTGAAAGCAGTAGCTCTAAGTTGTATATAATAAACACCTCTTCATGTATTGGTGTTCCTTTTAATAACCAAACGGAACTTACTTTACGAATCGCTCTCGTAAATGTTCACCATAAGGCGTTAAAAATAAAATAAATAAGATGAAAAAAATTGTGACAGAGCATGAAACCTGGATCCCTGTCTTTTATCCATAGTAAGTATAAGATATTGGACGACGGTATAAAGACTCACCGCGTCCACGAAAATTTCTAGGCTCATTTTCCGCCGGAAAGATTATGATGGATTCAAGTGGGATTGCAAAGGTTCTTTTTTTACTGATTTTGTATGAGCGAAGTGAAATTGGTCGTTTAATATAATAATGTGATTTTAACAAACACATAATCAAAACGGCTTGAACATGCAGTCGATTTTTCGAAATTAGGTGTGCATTTTTTATACGAATTATAGAATTTTATGTTTGCCGTTTGTTAATAATTTAAAAAATTTCTTAAATCACAATGGCCTATAAGAAATGATAATTCACTATTTTATTTTATCGTAAAATCTGCTGCACAAACCGCAGATTATGTTAATTTATCACGATATACAGTACAAAATACTACTAAACATGAAACAACTGGTTTTGTGGTTCAAAAATAGAGAAATGGAAGTACGCCACGTTGTTCTGATATAAAGTCAACGTCTTTAAAGAGGATTATCATCCAAAATTGTGTCGTTAATTATAGAGAGTATATTTTATGGAGTGAAATAATGGATAAATTTTTTCAAGAGCAACTGTCCGTAGGACTGTTCCAAAACTGGAATTCTAAACTAATACGGTGAGTCCAAATTTATGCTTGCTATCTATCTTTTCTAATTTATAAGCAAAGTAGAAATCTACATTTACACAGAAACCAAGAAACATTTTTTTTTGCGCAAATAGAACCTCATCTCTAAATAAATTGAACTTAATTTCGTGGAGTGATGAGGGGAGATTTAAGGTTTGTATTGGTGATAGTTAATACAAGTCATAAGAACCAAATCTTTCATAATGACTGTCTTAAAAAAAGTTCCGGCTTCTCTTACGTGATGTCAGTTAAAGGGGTGAAGAACTATACTTTCTAGAAGGAATACTGGACGTTGATATACATTTAAAATCAGTAACAGAAGAAAAGCGTTTGAATAATGTTGAATTATTGAATAAAATATCATAAATGAGTAGGTAAAACTTTATCATATTTTGTATAAAAGAAAAACATTTTCAATAATATAGAAATATTATTAAAAATCGCGTGTGGAGAACACTATACAAGTTCATATTTGCGTGAATATATCTTTCCAGACGTGTAGACACGTGTTTCATGTTACTATAGAAGCATCAGTACATGTTGTTGGAGAGATACTTGTGCCATAAATAACACCATTACTACATTACAAAAGTTATTAAGACACAGCTTAGAAGAGCATTCAGCGCCGCTCATTGCCACCGCTGTCTTCATTACAAGTGTAAGATTTGACCACTGGTGAATTATTGATTTTTAATTTTCTGATAATATTAAATACATATTAGTGTCCCTCCTTTTTATAAGTTACAATTTAGTTTTATATGTTAAAAGTTAATAAACATTTCCAATGTCATTATAAAATTGTAGTTACTCTCATATATTTCTATTCTAAAAGGAAGATTTGCTTATAAACATGTGCTTATAAACATATACTGTTAGTTGGGCCAATATCGCAGACTTACTCCACATGATCGCAGTCTCGATATCAAAACCGGGGTTTTCTAAGAAAGTTTTCGTGGCTTTCCTTCTTGTTTAAGGTGAATGCTGATAGTCAAATATCTTAAGTCACTGGCATAATAATAACTCATAATCTAGTCCTGGCTCTGAAGAATTGCACTTCCATCGCTACCATCCACAGTAAAATTTGAAATTTTTGTCAGCCTTCCTATTTTCTAATTCCTACTTTCATAATTATTTTTTAATAGCTAATCAGAAAATACATTTCAACGGCGATTTTGTAATCACTGTTGTGGAGATATCAAAGCTTTCTGTCATCAAAACACTAAATGTATTAATCTCCCAGGAGATTATGTTCAAAAATAAAATTATTTAAAACATCCTAATTGTGATTCTTTCTGTGTTAAGCACAATAAATCATAAACTCTTGCAAATATCTCATATAATTTATAAGTGTAGGATGCAAGCGTAGAGAATTTTGAATACTTTCTCGTGTTCCTTTCTTCAAATTTTTAATTCTGTAATTGCTAATATGTCATAATTTTCGAAATTAATCCGCATTAAGGGAGTTCAAAGCAAATAATTAAGGACCTGGATTGCCGTGAACCGAAATTAGATAATTTAAAAATCAGATTTTTGTGTAAAGAGGTTATATATATATTATATATATATTTCTTGAAAGAAATCTCTTTTAGTAACAATGTTAATGTCGAATTTATGAAAACAATCGCTTAAAATTTGTTAGACTAAAGAAATACACGCTTCGAATGTGTTGACGAAAGCTAAAGCTGAAGATATAATCTCAAATGTACGTAATTTCATCTCTAACGTAATCGGATTTCTAGTATAAATTTTACGCTGAATTAAATTCAAAAATCGTTACCGTAATTCTTTCCGAAGTATCAATTCCTTTAAGCTTCTTCATCGCATGTTTAATAAAGTGATCATGCACATGCTTAAGGAAAAATTTAGAATAAAAGATTTTCGTTTCTATTTTTGTATCGAAGTATACTACTTTAAGGAATTATGTAGTAAGTCTGTTTGATGGTATGTAAATTTTTCGATATATAGAGCTAGGATCGTCAATATTAATTTGACATTTGGTAACACCAACAAAGTTACATATAAAATTTCAACTAGACATCTGAAATAGCAATTGTTCTAGACGCCTTGAGAATAAATAAGTATGGAAAAAACAAATTTCGGATATTAAAAAAACTCTTTTTCCGTAAAAAAGAAAAATAAGAAATCGAGGAAAAGTCAAAAAAGAATTATAGGTATTCTGTCCAATCGCATGGAATGACTAAAATGTGTATCATTGCATTTAGGTGTGATCATATGAGCACAGATGACGCTTCGTTTACAGTGACGAGGAAATATCTAGGAAATTATTTAACATAATTTGTGATATTGTGTAATCAAATCCAGTTTTATCAAGTGAATACGGAAAGAACAAAAGAGTCCAGAGAAGACACTCAAGCCTCAGAATTCAACAGAGGCTTCAAAATAAAAAACGACGAATCTCCAAAAAACACAGAGGGTTAAGAGCAGTATATCCGGGAGTTTTAAGGAAGCATTAGGGCGAGAACAGAAGAACTAGCCTTCAAGGCGACTGCTTGTGCAACGGTATGCGCTGATGTCCAGCCACCCAGATGGAGCCTGATAAGCGTAAGGCAGTTTAGAACGCCATTATCGAGACATACGATAATACAAAGGGCAAGAACCTCAAGTCTGTTTCGTCAAATGCACACACACCAGGTTACTTGATGTAATTTGTGCAGATACTGAGAGCACCCAATGGCTTAAGGGACACAGTTCCCAGTTTGAAACCATGTGAGCCTATCTTTACTACTCTAGATGAAGAGGACCTCTCTAAGTTGTAGGCAGTACTCGTTCTAGATGAGGAGGAGCAAAATCTGAGAGTCTAGAGAATTTTCAATAGAATAAGAGATAGTAATCAAGTCCTAAAAACCAACCCTTGCACCGTTTCAGGTTTCAGGTTTCAGGAAGAGGAATTGGAAAGATAAAAATTGTAAATGTATCCGTACTTTGGAATAGGAAAACTGCGTTTCCGAATAAAGGCCGGAAACAAGAGAGTAAGTCATGACGAAGCAAAATAGGAATCTTCAATGATTAACCAACTACGACCGAACCCAGACGAAAAAATAAGTTAAATAATGAGGCTAAAACAACAACAGAATACCTCAAGAAGGCCAGACTTTCAAAGGGGAAGCCGGTCCGCTCGAAAGCACGTCCACCACAGAGCGGGTTACTCCAAAGGAGGAGGGCGAAGTTACTGGGAGAATCTGGGTGATACTACTTCATAATTAAGAAGGAGAGGGGCCCCGCAGGCGAATCTCCAACGTGTAGAAGCATTATCGACAACACTAGTTAGGATTAGACTAAGAAGGCTTAGACGTATAAGAACCTTGGCGACACAAAGATAAAGTTCCAGGCCTATTACCTTATCAAAGTAAAATATTATACAACGGAACGGCCAGCTTGTATAGTGTACAGTAGTAAAGTAAAATGTACTTCTTCTTAGTCTTCTAATTTTGGGTTAAACGCCAGAATGTCCAGACACTTCAGCACAGCGCTCTTTGTATCACCGCCAATAGATCTCTCAGTTCCAGTTTGAGTACCCTCGTAGGATCTAATAGATCTCTTCCGAAATGTTTCTGTGTGAGTCCTTTCAGTTTCTCACAAGTGCATATTACATGAAGGCTAGTTTTCACCTGTTTTTCACATCTCCTACACCAGGGCTCGCTAACTAAGCCCATGCTGTACAGATGCTTCCTTAAAGTACAGTGTCTGGTTATTAAGCCGGTAATAATTTTAATTTCTTTTTTGTTACTATGAATTATATTATGTTGGCTAAAAACATAGCGTTCAGCTCCCTTGGTCGTGTTTTATCATGGAGTTGACCTTCCGTTACCTTCCATTTCTTTTTATGTACTCTTTCTAGCCATAACAAGATCTCCCTTCTAGCGGAATCCTTAGCGATTCCACATATAGATTCTGGTCCTATGAAGTTCCTGTTAGTACCTTCCTTGACCAGTTCGTCATTGCCTCTAATCCCTTATGTCCGGGCACACGTATCAGTGACACAGTATTTTCTTGTGTCAGTCTATTGAAGACCTGTTTACAATGTTTCAGGTAAATGGGATTAATAGCTGCTTGAATATCAATCATTATGTTGATTTTTTTTTGTTTTTGTTTGCGCAGCCGGCCTCCCTCAGCGAAGACTGCGACTGCAAACAATTCAGCTTAGAAAACCGTCCTATGTTTCCCAAGACTTAACGATGTCTTCCTTCTGGGGCACATTTCACATATACCTGCATCTGTGGCCCGACTGAATTGTGATCCATTCGTGTACCAGGTGCCGACACAACACTCGCTCGAGCGACTTTTTGCTTGTTCCCTGGTCGGTATAAATATGTTCAGCTTAGCTGTAAATATAATCTCAGGTGCCATACTGTCCGGCGGTATTTGAAATATCGGTTCTCCCATTATAGTATCTGTATCTGTATGGCCCCTACAACCTTAATATAAAATGTATTTACAGATTTCCCGTCAGCAAAAACTAAAGAAGGAGAGAGAAGCTGGATAATATGCACCGCCTACTTCCCAGGGAATGAGAAAAGTCCACATAGTGCGACGAAAAAAGCCATCAACTCATCATGGGATATATAGTATCATCATATAGTTTCATCATCTAGTATCGTAAAGTACAAACATCAACAAATTAAGTGAGTCACTATTACAATTCATATTATCCGAGGGATATAAAAGTACAATGGAAGAGAAGACGTGGAAGACCAAGAAAATCGTGTAATGATGAAGTTGCCGCGATTCTAAAGAAGAAATGCAAGAATTGGATGGAGGCTAAAAGAATGTCGAGAAACAGAAAAGTGTGTGAAAATTTGTATATTGTGATGATTAGTAGTTTAAGTTGTAATTGGCAAATGAAACGTTATTTTAATCACCTCACACCCTAGGGTAAAGAGCTTTTTCGATTGTGTATATATATATATATATATATATATATATATAAGGTAAACTTAATAAGTCGGCGATTAAAGGTCTGGTTTACTTCAAAGTAAATATATATAAAAAAAATATATATATATACTTTGAAGTAAACCAGACCTTTAATCGCCGACTTATTAAGTTTACCTTATCATACCAAGGTCACGAAGATATTATATATATATATATATATATATATATATATATATATATATATATATATTATCGGAGGGGTTACTAATACCCAATATAGGCAAAAACGAACGCTTATTACTAAGACAAGACAAAGGTCTTAGACTTGACACTTTGCACAAACAAGGTAAGCAGCCTGAACTTCAACTGGAATATGTCGCAGCTTCCGTGCTCATACCACAAGCAGATCAAATTTGATTCGAATACTTTTCTCACGGAGACAAGGTACAGAGACCCAAAAAAGACGGCAAAGAAATTAAAAAGTCACTAAGTGATGCTTTAGAAGGTGTTCTGCCTTCGTTTAGGAGGACTTGGAGTTTCGAACTTGCAGTTTAACAGATAAATGAGGATATTGAGATGATGTACCTGGAAAACTGCCCGGAAAGGACAAGATATCAAGAGGGAAATAATACAGTTTGATGGAATAAGAATTTAAAAAGGCCGAAAGCTTGAAGTTGGGAAGCTGTTTAATAAGGCCAGATATCGCCAAAACTAGAATACTGACACATGTTATAGAATTCGTAACGTCCTACCCAAAGAAGGTAATTCCATAGCTAAGGTGGGATACATCAGACGAGATCATGGTATCTACATTGAAGCGTATAAGGAAAATATTAGGGAACTACTAAAGCTGCATTTTTCAGATTAATCAATTCTAACAGACTCGTAAATGCCAGACGACCTCGAGGAAGGAAATACTGGAAACTGACCACAGAGGTCGTAAGACCAAAGAATTCTATGGGTTATAAGTAGGTTCCACGCATCAAGGCTCTCAGGATGAATGTAATCTACCTTTGCATTATCTACTACAATAGGATGCACAGGTATTAGAATATATGTGGCTTAGTATATATATATATATATATATATATATATATATATATAAATATAATATCTTCGTGACCTTGGTATGATAAGGTAAACTTAATAAGTCGGCGATTAAAGGTCTGGTTCATTACTTCAAAGTATGTATATTTAAAATAACTCTATAGTTATTTTATAAATATATATACTTTGAAGTAATGAACCAGACCTTTAATCGCCGACTTATTAAGTTTACCCTATATATATATATATATATATACCTACGACAAGACAAAAGGTCAGGGTCGTTTATCTACCAAATATAGGTGGGGTAGCGTGTCTAAAAAGTCATATAGACCAATCATTGCAAACTCCGGAGAGATTGACAGACAGATACGCAAAGTAGAAATTCCTAGCGGAACGACCGCTAAGCAATAGACACTATGAATCCCTACAGAGAAAATCAACAGACGGACGTTGTACAAAAAAGGTTTAAGTATATAAATACGTTAAGCACGTACTACGCATTTGTTACAAATGAAACAGACATGCAATATACACATCTGTAACTGTACACATGGACAATACACCTCGTATTTTACAGCAATTACTTCTGCTTAAGACACGTGTTTCTGCCATCTACTATTAGGCGTCATCAGTTAAGCTAGCGAAGTAAATAAAGCTTAAATCGCATATAAGGCATAGCAAATTTTGTCCTATCATATAGCACTAAATCTAGTGACATCTGACGGACGAAAGAGACTATGCCGAAAGTGGCAACCCTTCCCTTGACCGACTATGCCGATACAGAAGGGAAGAAAAATAAGTATATAGGTGTAAGTCCATTAACACGATGCCAGATGGCAGAAAATATACAAAAAAGGTTTAAGTATATCAATACGTTAAGCACATATTACGCATTTGTTACAAATGAAACAGACATGCAATATACACATCTGTAACTGTACATATGGACCATACAACTCGTATTTTCCAGCATTTACTTCTGCTTAAGACACGTGTTTCTGCCATCTACTATTAGGCGTCATCAGTTAAGCTAGTGAAGTAAGTAAAGGTTAAATCGCCTATAAAGCATAGCAAATTTTGTTCTATCAGATAGCACCATATAATCTAGTGACATCTGCCGAAAGTGGCAACCCTTCCCTTGACCAGAATCCCACCCTGGCAATTTTCTAGGACAATCAAGCAATGTTAAAGGCAATGGAGCCAGTGCAAATTAAATCTAAACTTGTATGAAGGTTACGTGTGTTTTCTAAACAAGTTCGCAAAAAAAGGCTGTTAACCTCTGTCCAAGAGCACGAAGTTTATAGGTCGAATGAGAAGACGGGCAAACTGGCTCGACAAGCTTCGCCTATAGCCCCCATAGGATTGGAGCCTTCCTTCGGCATTTAATATCAAAGGAGTAAGTCGGTAAAAGACAGACAAAATAGTTCCTTAGAGCAAACTCGCCAAAGGTTAGAACGGATCTACTGAATAGAGACAGAAAGTGTGAAAAATAGAAAAGACAGAAAGATGATAATGGGCCAATCAGCGGGCCATTATAAGCTCAACAAACAGATGAATAATATGGGTTTGACAAAACAAACGATATTTATTTTCTGCCAAGAGGAAGAGGAAATCGCGATTCATGGACTATACCAAAGCAATATATATCCTAAAGAGGAACTATACTTGGAAGAGTCACCTTGGAACCTTCTAAGCTTAATCAAAAGAGCAAGGTTATACAAGATACTCTAATGAGATATGAGGACCATAATAGATCTAGAAAGGAAGCCGTCTAATAAACTATGTGACCACCTCAACTAATTTTGGCTAATCTAATATATTTTAGTGTATTTGTCCATTTCAATACTGAATTAAAGAAAAAACAACCACATTTGGTGAAGAAAGTTCTTTCGCTATGATAATACACCAACTTATTTGCCTGTAAGTAACCGCTAAATTTGGGTAATTATATTTCAAATTGTTGTCTCATGTTGCCTTTCCTATGATTTATGTTTATTTTCGGAACTGCAAAAATCGCTCAGCGGACGGAGATTCGCGAGCGAGGAGATCGTCCTTGAAACTGTGGCTTATTTCCAAGAATTTCAAAAATGCCGTTTTATAAGCCATAAAAATGAAAAACTGTCGCTGGTCTAAATCTACGTTTCATAATTATGTAGAAAATAGAATGTTATTTATCATAAGTCATAAATCACATAAAATATCCCTCATATACAGACTGTCCCGTAAAAAACGCCAACATTCATAATTCCGTTATTTATTGTCCGGTTTTATTTAAACAAAAAGTAAATTTAATAGCATCAAAAACACTATAAGATAGCAGTGTTTTATTTGTTTTCAATTGTTTTCATTAAGGTCAAACGACAGTCAAGTTTTTTATTTTAAATGGCAACATATATATTTTTGGCTATATTCGGATTGTATTTTGTTTTCTGAATTCAACGATGTATAACATGTTTATTTTAGTATAAACCACCTTGTTTAACACATATCGCACATCTCCTAATAATAAAAAATAAGAAAAAAACTTTATAAATTTCATCTTTCATTATAGTAGACTTGGCCCAGTCCACTAGCATTATGTCAATGTGCCTTAAGTGTCAGTTTGACTTTATCAAGTTTTCTGTATTATCCTGTTTGAACGTTTTGCCGCAACAAAAAGCGTATTTTCGTTAAAAATGAATAACAATGAATTAACGGACATGTTACAAGTGTTCTTTGAATGTAATAAAAATCGCCTTCAAGCAGTTCGTCGGTACAGTGCTCGTTTTTCGGACAGAGAAGTTCCAGGTTCGAAAATATTTCAGAGAATTGAAAAGAATTTAAGAAATTATGGATCATTTTCCAAACCAAAAACACAAAAACGGAAATTCTCCGAAGATAAGGAATTAGATGTTCTTCTTGCAGTACAGCAAAATTCACGAACTTCGATTTGCGAAATTGCACATAATATTGAGGTATCAAAAACTACAGTTCATGGTATTTTAAGAAAACACAAACTTAAACCGTACATAGCCCGAAAAGTTCATGCATTAGAACAAAATGATCCTGGCCGAAGAATCCAGTTTTGTCGTTTTTATTTAAATGCATTAGAACAAGACCCGAATTTTTACAGAAGGATAATTTGGTCTGATGAATGCACTTTTAGCAACAACGGTATTTTTAATAGAAACATACATCGACAGTGGAGTGCAGACAATCCGAGATTTGTAATTGAAAATAATTTTCAAAGACGTTTCAACGTAAATGTTTGGTGTGGCATTTTAGGTGATCAATTAATTGGGCCATTTTTCATAGATGGTTGCTTAAATCAAGAAATATACTACACTTTATTACACGAAAATCTCCAAAACTTTTTGGATGAATTACCTTTGGCAAATTTAAATAGAATATTTTTCAACAAGATGGGGCTCCAGCGCACAACGCCAGAGTAAATACTAATTTGTTGAACACCCAATTTGGAAATAGGTGGATAGGAACATCCGGTCCTATCGAGTGGCCTGCGCGTTCACCGGATCTTACGCCCCTCGATTTTTGGTTGTGGGCTTATCTACAAGATCGAGTTTATTTAACAACTCCAGAAAATGTTGACATTTTAAGACAAAGAATTATTAACACTTGTCAAGAAGTACCTGCCGCTTGTCTTTTAAATGCGACCTTTGGAGTAATTAGGAGATGTGCGATATGTGTTGAACAAGGTGGCGGGCAATTTCAACATTTATTGTAAAGTGTTTTGTTTCTTATAATAATATTTATAATACTTACATTTCCAATGTTTCATGACACATTCGAATATTTATAAATAATGGAAGACAAAGATGAAATTTATAAAGTTTTTTTTTTTGCAATAAACGTTTATCAAAAATAAACATGTTATACATCGTTGAATTCAGAAAAAAAAATACAATCCGAATATAGCCAAAAATATATATGTTGCCATTTAAAATAAAAAACTTGACTGTCGTTTGACATTAATGAAAACAATTGAAAACAAATAAAACACTGCTATCTTATAGTGTTTTTGATGCTATTAAATTTACTTTTTGTTTAAATAAAACCGGACAATAAATAACGGAATTATGAATGTTGGCGTTTTTTACGGGACAGGCTGTATATGTATATAAAAGACAAAAATTATCAAATCCAGGACATTAAGGTTAGTTGTTCAAGAATTCCTTAACTATTCAATTCTATTTATTCTTATCGTTTATACATTTATCTGATTTTCACATTTCCAACCCTCTAAAATATTGCTTCATATGTCACACTCATTTACTTATCGGGTGTCCTTGAAATAAAAAGACAACGCATGGAAAAGGAAAATATTAAATTATATAAAATAGACATCCTAAATATTTTCCCAAAATTCCCTCTCATAAGCGAGAAAAAAGAAGACAAAGATATTTTAAAAAAATGTATTACGCCACTGTGCGATTGAATATATCATAAATACTATTGGAGACGATATTTTACAGGTGACCCACAATAACAAAAAGATTAGTTTTGTTATTATCTATCTCACTTTAAGTTTCGTTCAATTTTTCGGTTAATGATAGACTGTTAGAAATAGTACCTTAAATACCCGTAAAGCACACACCTTACATGTTTTTTAATATATAATCATCATCATCATAAACTTGACTTTCATACTAGGTTATTGTCTTACCATAATAAAACAGACACAATGTTATCGCATTTATAAACATAACATTCTCCTAACAAAGAAACACATTCTCGTAATACACATGAAATTATGTCAAATTATTATTGGTATGATTTTTAAAATGGGTTTGTAAATTAATGTAACACACATCTTAATTTTTAATAATTCAATTCGCAATTCAATAACATTCATAGCTATTACGTATGTAAATCTATAGTGTGTGTAACTTCAATAGAGGTATATATTTATTATTTACGAATTCTGAATATTTTGAATTCATAAGGGGGACCTGATAGAATTTTCAGGGTTTTTCTGAGGGCTTCGCATCGTAATTGACTCACAATATTTTGGATTCATATTCTATATAATTACATCTTTCCATTTTTCATACGTTGTCTTTTTATTTCAAGGAGAGCCTGTATATGTAACACACTATTATTTCTGTATATACTGTAGTTATTAAGTTGCTTATATGTTTCTAATATAAGATTATCCTTTTCTTCGCTTTTCCGATTTTCTGCTATTTATAACTAATCTTATTGACACTTCTTTTCTATATCAGTCGTTTCAAACAAATCTTTGTTTACCAGCCATATTACATTTACGTCATTTATAGGTACAAAGCATTAATGACGCGAACATTATATTCTTTTCTTATATATAACTTTCATCCCTGTTATAGTAACCAAATGAAATGGAAATAGTACATAATTGAATGCGTACCAACATGGATAAACAACAAATTGCAGATGCATGTTAGTAAAAATTACAAATAATTTGTGTATATAAACTTGATATCTATAAAAATTATTAAAAAATATTACCGAAACTACGTTGCAGAAGCAAAAGTTTGAATGCTTAATATATTTTGCAAAATTTAATATTTTGCCAAACAGACCTTTCGCTGTAATATTATCCTCAACAGCAACAAAGTGAATAAGATGCTTCTACGTTTGTATCCTTCTTGCATAGAATACAAGGCACACATTAATTCAATGTTAAAAATCATCATATTTTAATTGGAACAGAACAACATCTAGTAATAAAGCACACCCATATAATAAAAATAAAAATGGCGATTTAATAATTTTATCAAAAAGTATGTTAACTATAGCGCAAATTTCCAACATTAATGTGACTAGTTGAAATACATGCATATAGTAAACTGCAACGCGGCTTATAGCGAAGTTATGCAGGGCCGCTGCATGAATAAAATCACTTTACTCAACTTAGGTCACAGGTGCTTGCTGACATGTATATATAAAAGCTTTGACGAAGTTAGACGAAGTTAGACAAAGTTAGACAAAGCTGTCTCATCTGTGTAACAGCTTTCCGCAACTATGTCTCCACGACCCTTGGTATTAGAAATAAGTAAAAAATAGAAACGCGGAAATTAAGACAGGGAATGAATGAAGGTTTATAGTAGATCCACGAACCAACTTCCTTAGAAAATGCGCTTTATAAAATTCTTGACGAAGACTTAAATATGTCTTACTAAGAAGAAAGCGCAATCAGTTCCTCCCTCTAGATATATGTCATAAAACCTAAAAACTAGACACTTGAGGAATGGATGTTAAACTTCTTTAATGTACTCTTAAAGTTAATGAGAATATTCTAAATACGGATAAATTGTCATCTTAAGTATAAAAAAAAACAGTGAGAAAAATACGAAAAAGCATTAGATTTCATTAAAAATATTGTGAGATACAAATGTTTTAATCCAGAAATAATTAGAAAAATTAAAAAAATGAAATCACCGATTGATTCTATTTGTCACAAAGTTGTTACAAAAGTTTATATGTTTACCATATCATTAAATTACGAAACAATCTAAGAGTTGTTAAAGAACTGGGTCTGCAAGTTACTTTTCAGCCCGGAAATTCAATAAAATCTCTTCTAGGAAACGAAAAAGATAAAATTAAAGAGAATCAAAGATCGGGTATATATGAAATTAATTATCGCGATTGTAAATTGGAATATGTTCACCAAACAAAGCGTTCAATAGTAACCTGCTATGAAGAACATATATCGCACATTAAATTCAATAAACTGGATAAATGTGTTGACCATCACGGGTTAGAAATTAATCATAATAAAACGGCAAATTGTCCAAAACTAATTAAAAATATAAACAACTCACGTGAATTAGTCATCTATGAAATTATTAGTATATTATTAAAAACAACAATAACAACGTCTTAGAAAAAATATAAGAAGAGGACAGAGTATTCTGTTTTTAGGATGGATAAGTGACTTAAATTTAAGTTTCTTAAAATTCAGTGTATATATTGGCGTCTAATAGTGTTTCGCAATTTGGGTGTGTTAGCGTTACTGTGTCTCATATTCGTGATTTCTTTCTCACTGCTATTTTTTTCTACTAAAGATAAGAAATACGTTGAAATACGTATATAGAATAGTAATATTAATGTGGTAAGGAGTTTTATACCTTTTCTAAAGTTTTTTTACTTAGCCACAGTTACCGATGAAAGACTTTTGTCATATGGCAGAACTGAGTAAGGTAAGCCATTTGTAATTGACATGGGGACAAATATTAATTGTCCCAAATTAAAATACGGATAATTCGAGAAAAAATAGAAGAAAAAAGATGTCTAAGGAGAATTAGGCAGAATTCTAGACATCCTGCCGACAGAACAAACTACAATCATGCCACTAGAAAATTAAAAGAATATCTACAGGAATTCAAAATGACATATTTAAGACTACATTCAAAATCTAACTCCTACTGAAAAATTCAGACAACGCCCTTTGGAAAGCAACAAGAAGACTAAAACAAATAGGAGAGGAGATACTACCTATTCAAAAAATACATGGAAGTTGAACAAAATCGGACAAAGAAAAAGCAGACATTCTTGCAGAATATCTTGAACAAGTATTTCAACCATTACCGCACCATTAGAAGGAAATATTTGTGATAAAGTAACTGCGTTTCTCCAAGCAGCAACGAACACCACTGAACAAATTAAACATGTAACACCCATGGAAGTTAAAAGGATAATAAAAAAATGACCTAAATCCGAAAAAACACCTGGATATGACCTAGTTACAGGAGGAATGAAAGAGCTTCTACAAAAAAGGATTCCTATACTAACCTACATATTCAGTACTGTCCTTCGACTGAAATACTTGCCAGCACAATGGAAAATAGCCGAAACTAAACTTATCCACACGCAAAGAAAATCACCAAATTCTTCATCATCTTACCGATCAATTAATCTCCTGCCAGTAATGTCTAAAATTATGGAAAAACTATTGGCAAAAAGATTAATGGACGTTGTTGAAGGGAAAAACTTGATACCTGAACATCAGTTTGATTTTAGAAGCCGCCACTCTAACATTGAACAGGTTCACAGGGTGGTGGATCAAATCAACAAAACATTGGAAAAAGAAGCTACTGTGCTGCAATCTTCCTCGATGTGAACCGTGAAATAAGGTTTGGCATCAGGGACTGTTACATAAACTTAAAAAGAACCTACCTATGGTATCTTTATCCTTCTTAGGTCCTATTTAGAAGAAAGGCATTTTAGAGTCAGATATAACAAGACTGCGTCCTATAACATCGGGGGTTCCTCAGGGTACCGTTCTTGGACCTATATTATACCTATTCTTCACAGCTGATCTTCCCAATAACGAAGGAGTAATTACCTAAACCTTTGCAGATGACACTGCTATTTTGGTTGAAAGCCATATCCCAAATGTAGCAACAACAATTATGCAAGATAACGTAAACCAAATAGAAAATGGGCAAAAGCCTGGCGTATTAAAATAAACGAAGAAAAATAAAATCATATAGTATTTACGAAATGTCACGGAAATTCTCCTTCAATAAGACTTAACAATGAAAACATATCCACAACGGAATGCGGTAAATATTAAGCTTATACCTAGATCAGAAACTAACCTGGGGACTGCACATATAGAAAAAACTTGGAGCAAAATTTCGGAAGCACAATTGGCTCCTTGGAACAAAGTTCCAAGAAACAACATACGAACAAAATTCTAAGAAACAAAACTTTTGGCATATAGTGCTTTCTTTAAGCCTCTCTAGACCCATGGGATTCAGCTATGGGGTACAGCAGCCAAATTCAATATTCAGATCATAGATAGATTTCAATCAAAAACACTGCGTGAAATTATTGATGCTTCCTACTTTGTGACAAATAAAGACATTAAAAATGATTTGGATGTTCATACAGTAAAGGAGACGATCAGGGAATGCAATAGACGCTATCTGCAACATCTCGAAAGACATCCCAATTTACTGGTTCTGAGGCTCCTGGATAACAGCGAAGATATCAGAAGACTAGAATGCTACTATTCAAAAAACCACTGGAGTTACCATTTTGAAATTAAAGTGTGAAATTACAGATTTCTACAACATTGTGCTATATATTCATGAAGATTGAAATTGTATCATATTGCTATTGTTATAATCAGTGGAATAGCGCTCTCTCACGCGATTTTTGTCTTAAATAGAGGCAGGTATGCCCAATGTTTAATATAAAGACATAACATAATAGACGTAAAACAAACAAAATAATGACACACCAAAAGATACACGAAAATAAAGCTTTTAGTAATTATAGTTAATATTTGTATAGAAGTCGACTTTTAAAAGGAAAGCTTTAATCTGAATTTGTCAGAATAAGCCATGATTAGAATATAATAATTCACTGTCGAAGAAGAATGTTGAATAATAGCAGTACAGGTTAAACTCTTGTAAAATAGTAAAATATAAGTGAATTTTCTGTATTTGTTACCTTTACCGTAAACACAAATCAACTCCATTTTGTATTTTGTATTATTTGTTAATTTTTGCATAATACAGACATAATAAATTAATCTCACTTTTAAAATATATATATATATATATATATATATATATATATTCTAATAATATTTTTGTAGTCAAAATATAATACTTAAAAGCAGTAAAGCGAATTTGAATTCGAATCTTTACAAACAAATTATGATATACTTCTGCGCAGGTCCAATAATTGAATGTAAACATTTGCAGTTAACAATCATAACCTGTACAACCAAATAGTATTTTGGTTTTAAAAGAAAGTTTGATATTTAATATAATTTGGAGAAATAACGAACATGAGTTCTCTAAGTATCTCCAGGGTCGTGAAGATTCTTGTCTGACAAAGAAATTAAAAGGTATGTTAGTTGTTTATCTCAGTATTAATATGATAAACTTATTGAATTCAAACGACTTGTCTTGGTTACTTAAATTCCGTTTATAAAAAGGAAAATCTTATCTTTATGAGTGAATATTTAATTAGGTACATTATATTAGGTAATATTCAACAAACCATTCGGAATAAACAATAGATTACAATTTTTTTTTTATTGAAAACTTAATCATAAAATTTAATGGTTATGTGGAATTTCTTATAGGTGAAAAATTGAATCTACGGAAATGGGACAAATACTAGGCTACATAAACAAATATATTCTGATAAATCAAACCGCTTAATAAATGAATTTGTATATAACTTCCCTACTTACAATGTTTTAAACAAAATGGTCATTAAAGGAATCTTTATTTACTTTCGGTAAGTAAATGTATCTGTTTACTTAAAAAATGCAAATAATAAAGACAGCTCAATATTCTATCATCACAATTATCCGTCTAGTCTCTGGAATTAAGTCTTGCTTCCCTGACGTACGGCTGGTATATTTTAACTTCAGAAACAACGGTCACAATCCTGGCAGATCTCGAAGGTTATGATCCCCCCGAATATTCAAAGGTAAACAAACTTTTCTAAATTTCTAAGTTCTGCTTTTCTAATTTACGGTCACAATCCTGGTAATATAAGGCCCTGTAATGTTTCCCAATATTTTTTTTTTGGCATTCGGGATCGTTGCGCATATTGCCAATTTCCCAATATTTAGGTAAAGTTTCTTTGTTCTTTATATAAAAGCATATACCTACAATAATATTTGTTCCAGGTAGGTGTATAGTTTACACAGATGAGTCGTGGGTTAATGTAGGACACACAGTAAGTAAAGTCTGGCAAGATACTACAATAAAAAGTACTCGAGAAGCATTTGTTCGAGGATTGAGTACAGGGTTAAAATCTCCGAGTGGTCTTGGTCCTCGCTTTGCATTAGTACATGCTGGCAATGAAAATGAATTACTTCCTGGTGCCGAATTAACATTTCTATGCAAGAAAAATACAGCTGATGCACATAATGAGATGGATGCAGATACGTTTGAAAAGTGGTTCATTGAGCATTTATTGCCAAATACTCCTGAAAATGCTGTAAATTGTTCTAGACAATGCATCGTACCACAGCAGAAAGGTTGAGAAGATACCTACAAATGCATGGAGAAAAGAAAATATAATTGACTGGCTGACTGAAAAAATATATCCATTGAAGATAATATGTTAAAAAGAGATTTGTTGTTTAGTGTATTACAAGTAAAATATCAATATGACAAATATAAGCTTGATATGTTGGCGAAAGATGCTGGCCGAGAAGTTCTACGTTTACCACCTTACCATTGTGAACTGAATCCAATAGAGATGGTTTGGGCCCAAGTGAAAAATCACATAAAGATGCACAACACTACGTTCAAAGTAAAAGATATGGCACCATTAATTACGAGTGCCTATAGTAATGTGACAGCTGACAATTGGAAGAATTATATTCAGCATATAAAAAACATTGAAGAAGAAATGTGGATTGTCGATGGATTGCAAGATGATGTTGAGGAGTTTATCATCCATGTGGGAGACTCAGGTTCAACTGATGATATGGAAGACGATTTATTAACTGGACCCTGTCGGCTATTCGAATGCTGCTTCAACATCCAGTGGATTGTAGGTCTGTTCCAAGAACGAATCTCTGACAGTTTGCATCTCTTTTAGCGAATTGGTAGACAGTATTATAGTACACGATGATGGCTGTAAAACAGATTTAAATTCCGATGCACTAAAAATAATAGGGATTCTTCTCGGAACAAACCTATAATTAATGTTACTACAGCAGTCAAGTTTTAATTGAAATAAAAAATTAGCTATTTAAGATGTTGATATTTTTATGTTATTGGTTAAATAAAGCTATATTGCAGCATTTTTTGTATGTTTATGGTCTACACAAAAAAACTTTTTATGATTATTGCTTGTATTCTAATAGACAAATCAAACTATTTTTTATAATAAAGGAAACCAATATACTCGTATATAAAATAATTGTTTTAATTCAAAACAAACCTTGAGTATACAAATGGTGTGTTGGTTAAACCAAATTATAACTTAAACATACAATTTTAAGTAGTTTGTTAATATAATGATTTACTTTTCATATACATTAACTAGAATGATATTTCACTCTTATTTACTTTTTCTTGGCATAAACAGATGCAAACTAAGAATAATAATTTTAAAATTTTGTTCATTATATACACAATTAAGGTTATGTCAATACAATACTATTGCTGATTAACAGCAATATAGGTATGTTGGTAGGAATGAGTTCGCGACTTGGCAACTATGTACGCCATCTCCATATGGCCTGTACTTCATCATGGGTGTGAAACGCTCTATAGTACGTCCGCTCCCTTTGGAAGCTGGGACGCGTCTCTCGATTCAGATTTTCATCTCAAGGCACCTACATATTTTATAATTATGCATGATACCAACTTATTTTTAAAATAGTGATCAAATCCTGTAATTATTAAAATTTAATCTCGAAAGATATTTTAATTCATTCTATTTTTGACAACTGTCCTTCATATATGATCTTAATTCTTTATTTTTAGAAGAAGTGCTTTATACTTTAGAATAAAGTACAATTAAATTTCAACTATTATATTAAGTCTTAAACTAGATCTTATATTGTAATTGCTCATTGTTTTCTTCCTTTGTGCTTGTTTTTATGATATATAATGTGGCTTTATTTATAAAATTAAGTATTTAAGTTAACTGTATATGTGGCTATATTAATATATATGTACTGTTTTTATTGTACATTTCCTCAATTTAGACTTCCCAGTCTTTTAGAAGTTTTAAGTAGACTTTCATGTTTTGCATAAATCGACATTTCGTGTTTAGAACTGCTATCTGCAATTCAAATACTTTCTTCTTGCGAGGCAAGAAGTTGTATATATTATTAATGCGCCGCGCCGCATTTCAAACTAAAACTGTGTGTTGCTAAAATGTGGCTTGGAACTAGTCAGTGCAATGGTTTTGAATTAAGAAAAATTATTTATATTTAACTGGAAGATTACAATCTGTTCAGTTGAAACTATGAAGAAAGCAGTTACCGGAACTCATCCTTTTTGGATGCCTTTTGTTCGTAGTTTAAATTAGTAAGAGATTTAAGAAATAAAACATATCACGTTATAACATTTATTTTTTTTGTGTGTGTGATCATAATGACAAAACTTAACTAACGAAGTTTCAGAAATGTTATAAATTGGCATGATTAAATTTGGTATATTAATATTTTACACGACCAAGAGTAGCTTAATAGCTTAATACTACTATGATTACATTGGTAAACACAGTTTGGTTTTCTTATACACCAATACGTGTAGTTTTTGTCTTTTGTCATACTGATTCTGAATCTGATGTAAAATTTTCTCCATCACGTCAGGATTTTGAGATATTTTAAATAATTTTTCGAAAAACGCATTAAATTTTATAATTGGGGTTTTCTGAACATGTACTTGCATGTTTCCTACGTGAGAGCACTTAAACCACGCCCATTTTTGCTCCGGAACAATTAAATTAAAAATTAGTAAATATCCTGGCTATGTGAGTATACACAGGGGTACACACGGCTCTTTCGACAATGTAAGTCGTTTTGTGATAGCTGAATGTCCTTTTATTTCACAATCTCGCGTACGCGTATAAATAATCGAAACAGTTTCTGTTATGTATGTGGAGAAATTCACTACCCACCAGCATAAGCGGAATACGTTGGTGGTTCGTAAACTACGTGGCCTAACAAAAAAAGCGCATGTTTTTTTATAAAAAAACATTTTATTTTTCAATGTAGTATCCTGCTCGCCCAACACACTTATTCCAGCAATATTCTTAGTTAGTAATGCCTTTACTGTAGGTCGATGAATCAAAGTCCTCGAAATAGATATTTACAGCATCCAAATCTGGAAAATCTGTTTTCTTCGTGGCGCTTGAACACTCGGCATGATATCGGCTGTTGCGCATTACGCTGCTGGGGTAACGACCGATCAGTATTGTGTGTTTTGTTGTTTTTAGTTTTCGTTATTTGTAGTCCCCGTACCGACCGACTGTCGAAGCCCCTCTGTGGGTGTTTGGGCCGAGCAACTGGAAGACATAGTGTTGTTGTAGTGTTGGTGTTGTGCTAGCAAGTCTCCTCCGTCACTCAATTCGTACGTCGATAGTTTTACTTGTTACCTTTTCGCTTATCCGTTCGTTGATAGTTTTACTTGACATCTGTGTCAATTTCGCTTGTTGTGTTGCGGTATGAGTCTATCTGTTCTTGGATAGTTTCACTTGAGTTATATTTTGCGTTATATTCTTTGGTTCACTTCTGATAATGTTACCTGTTTATTTTGGCTTGTTTTGCCAGTCAGTTTGGTATAATTTTGCACATGGTGATGAATTGTTTTGCCGTTTAATTTTGTATAGTTCAATCAGATTTTTGCTGTTAGCGTTGGTGACTTTAGGTCTCCTTATCTTCATTTAATAGTACTAAATGCGATTTTGCCAAGTCATTTTCTTTTCACCTTTTGTTAAATTCCGTCGATATTGATTACCGCAATGCGTTCGAATTTCCTTTTTTTTTCCTTCTCTTGGAGAAATTTACAAGTAAATTTCTTTTGGGAAAGGGGGGAATTGTTATGTTTTGAGGAAAAAAGGGCCAATTGAAATATTTATATTTATTTTAATTATTAGTTGAATTAACCTCCTGTCTTTCTTCTTACTTCTCTATTCATTTATTTTCGAACCCTGTGGATCGGCAACCTCTTTTGCTTGCTTATTTTTGTGCAATAGATGCCGCCCATATCTTTGAATCTTCCGCCGATCGTGTGTGACGTATGACCGGCCGTGTGCGTTATCGCGAATCTTCAATCGTTCGGCACTTGGTCCGAGATCTCTGACGGCGCTGGTTGTGCTTTATTTTTGTGTGAAAACCAAGTCTTTGCGGTAAGAAGTATTTTAATCATTTGAACATTGTCTAATGTGTGTCCTTTATCCTTTGTAGGATATAATTTTATTTTATCGCCTACTGGATTGAGAATTTTTCCTATTTTTCTGCTGTATTCCAACGGAGTTAAAAGTCTTGGAAGGCTTGGTAAGCGGACACGTTTTCCGTTATAGCAGATCATTTTTATATTGGATTTTTGGAGGAGAACCAGGTGGAAATACCGACATTTCACCTACAGTAGCTATTATTAATTTCGGGGTGGCCTACACAAAAAAAAACTTTCTAGAACGAATACCGACGCTTCCAAGATGGCGTACTAAAGAGTAATGGCTGCGTGAACTGGCGGCAATCTGGATGATATATTCTACGGAATTGTTTAACCCGTGCAACCTCTTGGAGGGCTTTCCCCTTAAAGGTTTAAATTAGACGATAACTGGGACAATTTAAAGTAAGTGTAGAATTTCTTTTTCTTATATTTGGTTTTTATTAGACATCTACAACTCAATTAAATTTAACTAATTATCAGTTTGTTTACACTTAAGTAAGGCTCTAAAGAAGCCGTTCACTTATTATTTGGGCAGACGTTGTAAAGAAAACTTTTCATATGTAATAGTATCGTAAGAATTTGATTGTAGTATTCAGGTTAGTTAATATAGGGTTCGGTTAATGCATGAACTTGCTAATTGATAGAATTCAGAAATAATTTGCAGACAGTTCTTAACTTTACAACATTTGTTTACTTCTCTGTGTCACTTATTAACTTTTACCGTAAAACTTTGATAGCGAACAAAGCATTATTCGATGAATTTTAGAAGTTAGGTGTTTGTACATCTGGTTACGAGCATATGACTGAATTATTATATAAATCTGGGTGACTAGCTTCACTGGCAACCAGGTGTGGTTGGTTTAGTTCTATTGTACGAGGCTAAGATCCTTCAGACAGGCCTACGTACAGATTATTCAATAACATGGGGTATGTTGCTGATTTGTATTACTTTTGATTAAAACATTATAACCTTATTGTAAAGAACCCATGATTATGTATACCTAATTGTGTTCTGCCGAACTCTTGTTTAGACTTGTAAGTATTTAATTCATAAATTGAGCACAGTAATTCTTCCTGATTATACAAGGTGTTGTTCTGACATGTGAATCTGTTTTATAGTATTCACTGTAATGCGCCTGGTGCGTTACGGTTGAATTTTGGGTATTAATCTGGGAGACTTTATGCTAAATTTTAAATTTATCAAAGCTTAATTATTGCCTTGGCGCTTTTGATTTGAATTGTCATCTCTTTAATTTTTGTAATTACAAACTATATACATTCTTACTTTCTTTTGTATATTGCTCATTCGCCGAATGATTAATTTTGGTCTTTATAAATTTTCTGAACCTACTTTGTTTTGTTAATAAACTTGTTATTGTTGATGACATGTGTTTATTTGATACCTTTCCCTCAAGTGTTTGAGATAAGCAAAGATTATATTGATTCGGTAACAAGTAGTAAAGGGTCATACTGTTTTGCTATATTGTTTTGCTTTTGGAACTACCAGCATCCCACCCGCTTCCGTATTTACGGGTGTACTTTGCAGGAAAATACGGTGGCGCCATACTCCACCTCGCGACCTTGGACTCGCGACGCACTCCGAAAAACGTTTGAGCTGGCCGGCAGAGTATTTCCTTGGGACGATCACCAACAGGTAGGTTCGGGGCAATGGAGGGTGACCCAGCTGAACATCTTGCTCCTACGTAGACTACTTGGTTTGGCTTGTTTTGATCGCGAAAGTGTAGCAATTTATTGACCAAATCTGGAAAACACTTTCTTATTTGCCAAAGGAAGCCGTTTCTCTGTGATTTTGTAGCTTAATTGTTGCAACAAATTGGCATAATACTTATGTTTTCCCCTTCTAAGTAGTCGACCAAGATAATTTCATGAGAATCTCAAAAAACAGTTGCCATAATATTCCCTGTTGACAAAACCGGTTTTGCCTTCTTTCGTAGTGGAGAACATCTTTTTGTCTATTGTTGGATTGTTCTTTGGTTTCGAGTGTGTTTTGGCGGACCCAGGTTTCATCGTCGGTAATGAAGCGGCGTACAAAGTCCTTTTGATTGCGGTGAAAACATGCCAAAAGTTCGCGAGAAACGCCCAAACGATTCAATTTTTACTCCGGCGGCACCGCGGCACCTAACACGCCGAATATTTTTCATTTCCAATTCTTCAGTTGAAATGCTGTGCATACTGTCATTTGAGATACCATGTCTGCTATCTCGCGTACTTTTACTCGACAGTCATCCAAGACGATACTGTGGACTTTTTCAATCATATCCGGAACAGTAACAGTTTTTGGACGTCCACTACGGTTCATTATTTATGCTCATACGACGACACTTAAATTCGGTAACCCAGTTTTTAACCATTGAAAGCGAAGGAGCGTATTCTAGTAGTTTTGAATCCAGCTCTGCTTTGATTTCAGTTGGTGTTAAACCTTTCAAATGAAAGTACTTTATCACCACTCCCAACTCAGTTCTTTCCATTATTACAAAATCAAACGAGATGTTCATTTTAGCGTACTGTCAAAAACAGACAAATTGACAGATCGCTCTGTACTGCCTTTTTTAACCTATTAAAGTATGATTTTATAACGGGTGTTCAGAAACATTCGAAGTCAAAGTAGTCCTTGAAAATAGGAAGTCATGTCTGAGATAGATTGATTTTTGACAGACAACAGTTGACATTTAATAATTATTACAAATCAGATACTTAAGTAAAGATATACGATTTTTTGTTCAGAGCCCACTTGACTTCGAATGTTTCTGAACACCCGTAAGAATGGTATAGAAGATTCCTGCAAATTTGCGCCATCTCTGTGTTGGGTCACGTAATTTCCGAGCAATCATCGTATTACACCTTTAATAGAAAAGTTACATTTTCACTATTTTGGCTTAACCATTGAAAATCAAGACAAGTCAAGGGCTCCCAGCATTTGTTGCGAACGCTGTACTGTTATTCTGAGGAGCTTCTCAAACGGTAAGAAAGCGCTACGCCATTTGCAAGACCTATGATTTGGCGTGAGCAAATGGACCATTCGATTGATTGCTAGTTCTACTGCACGAAAACTTTCGGGAATTCGAACAAAAGTAAGAAAAATATTAGTTATGCTAGTCTGCCCTGCACTACTCGTCGAGTACCTCATTCGGAAGCCTTGCCAGTACCAAGACCTACAGGTTTTTCAAGTGAAGAATATGATGTTACATTAATGTGTTCATATAATTTTCTCCATTTAAGCTAAACTTGATTTTATTCAATGTGCTAACGATAACTATATTGCTAGGTCTCAATAGATGCTTAATTTTGTTCTTATAAATTTTACATAAAAAATATGCTGGTAATGGATTTATTGATAGAAAAAAAATATTTACAAAAAAACAATTAAAAATTATATCAATTTCGTGAAAATAAATGCCATTTCATATTATTCACATTCGTCCTATTTTAAGTTTATGCGAAATAACTTTCTGATTATTCAAAAACTAACAGCAATTTTTTGTATATATATTTTTTTACTAAATTTATGCGCGGTGTACATATTTTTTTAAGAATACTGGAGTGAACACTTAAGAGATAAATTAGATTACTTCCACCCACCATTAATTCAACTTTTCTTAATTTTATAATTTATATTAAAAATTAAATAGGAATCACTGTATTTAAATACTCAGTAATATACCCGCTATACTTTCAGAAGACTTATCCTAGCAATATTAAAACTTGATAAGCACCCGGCAGATCCTAGAAGCTACAGACTTATAGGTCTCTTGTCTGTTTGCTATAAACTTCAAGAACGGCTTATCTACAATAGACCAAGCCGGTTTCAGAACGGGAAGGAACTACTGGAACTAAGTCTTGACGCACATTGAAGAAAGGACTGGAAACATCCGCTGTTTTGGAGTGATTTTTAAATTCCTCCCCCACCCCAAGTGCTAAATTAAGCAAACTTAATCCAGAATATGCTGAGTAATCGCCGAATCGCAGTCTACTTAAACAATCGAAATAGCAATAGCCAAATCTTCAAAAATGGCCTTTCTCAAGGCTCGGTTCTAGCACCTCTAATGTTCAATATTTACACCAATGATCTCTCACCCACAAAATAATGAAAATTATTATATGCAGATGATCTGGCTTTATGCACCCAAACCAAGAATCTAGAGGATGGAGAATAAACTTCAAGAACGGCTTATCTACAATATACCAAGCCGGTTTCAGGACGGGAAGGAACTACTGGAACTAAGTCTTGACGCACATTGAAGAAAGGACTGGAAACATCCGCTGCTTTCGTCGATCTCTCCAATGCCAATTACACAGCCTGAAAAAATGGAGTGATTTTTAAATTCCTCCCCCACCCCATGTGCTAAATTAAGCAAACTTAATCCGGAATATGCTGAGTAATCGCCGAATCGCAGTCTACTTAAACAATCGAACTAGCAATAGCCAAATCTTGAGAAATGGCCTTTCTCAAGGCTCGGTTCTAGCACCTCTAATGCTCAATATTTACACCAATGATCTCCCACCCACAAAATAATGAAAATTATTATATGCAGATGATCTGGCTTTATGCACCCAAACCAAGAATCTAGAGGATGGAGAATTACAACTTCCTGAAGATTTGCAAGGTTTAGACGAACATTGTAAGACATGTCACTTACAACCAAACCCTTTAAAATTCGAATCATGTGCCTTTCATTTGTGTAACAAAGAAACCAACAGAGAGACGAATGTTGAATTTGGTGCTGGTCGCCCCCCCCCCCCCCCCCATAAATATCGAGGCGTAATTTTAGGGCAGTCTTTGACATTCGGACAGCACCTCTATGAAGCTAGTCAAAAGGTGAGGACCTGCAATAATATATTACATAAATAAACTTGCCAGTAATTCATGAGAAGCCAATGGGGAGACCTTGCACTAGCTCACAATTAAAGGATACAATGCTCGTCACCGGTACTGTTAGATCCACACTTAGTATCTGACTAATTCTTTCTAACATTGCCCGCCGGATATTATATATCTCCCTGCAGCACAGAATTAATGGGCTAAGATTATCAACAGCATTGATCTTCCTATACACAGTGATTTACAGAGCATCCCCAGGACCCGCTTGAAATCTGGGAAACTGATTTGGCAAGATACGGAAGTTAAGCACCACATCAATATGAGTGATTACTGAATAGCCCTCCTCGAATAACATCCTGAATTGAGAAATAGAGATTTGATTTCTAATCCTTCAGAACCTCTGCCAGACAGAATCATGGCTCACTAGAGGCAGCGTTTTTTTGAACGCACGATAGGTCTTTAATGCAGATTCTACTTCTAGGTACTTAGCTTTCTTTAATTCAGACGCCGCTAGCTTTTTAATTAATTCATATTTTTGTCCAAGAGACAAGGTTTTGTGCTTTCGTTTAGACATTGTAACAAACACTGTTGACTTACACAGAGCTAATCACAGAGCGCGTCTTATATCAGGCAGCAACGCGACTGTTTACGCTGTGACTGAAGACAGAAAGCTGGAACGCTGCAGACAGGTTTGGGACCGATTTTCGGATTTTCGAGGTATGAGGCAATTGAATTTCGGTTTAGCAAGATATCTAATTTCGGATTATCGCGCTATCGGAATACCACATGTACGGATTACCCAGGTTTGATCTGACCATTCCGGTTATAACAGTTTAATACCATAGCCTCCAATTTCATCTTATAATCAAACTATGTGCAGTAACGTAACTAGTTATACAGTGAAATATCTCTAAAACGGATACTGTTCGTTCCGTAACTTTTGTCCAGAGAAGAGGGATGTCCGTTTAAAGGAATTATCTGAAAATAATTCAGTTCGGTAAATAATCTTCTGCTTCAAAATCTTCGTCACTGTCGTCATTGGTACTGCAACTAAATCCTGCTTTTTGAAAACAATTTTGTATTGTTGTATTGGTCACACTTTGCCACGCTTTATCAATGAATATATAGCATCCAATAAACCAACATAGTCCGTAATTCTGGCGTACTTCTATCGTTATTTACATCACATAAAATGTGTTTTATTATAAAAGATCTGTACCAAGTTTTAAAGTTTTTATGATACCTTGGTCTAATGATTGATTAACAGCAGTTGTACATGGTGGAAGAAACAAGACTTTTATGTTTTCCAACTCTAATTACCATTGATGACAAGAGCAAAATCTTTCTACCTTGAATACCACTTTTTGTATCTAACTGAAAAACCAAATCTGTAAATACAGCAGTTCATTCTTATTTGATCGCTATATAACAGGAAATTTTTCTAAATTAACGTTCTTGAATTTTTCCCCGGCTATATTAACAAAGTGTAAAATTGTTAGTCATTTTTTGGATATTTTTCCGCCAATACATTTTTCATTCTTTAAAGCAAATGTCTTGCTTGGTAACGCACGATGGAACAATCCCATTTCATCTACGTTGTAAATATCTTTAGCATCAAACTTTTTCAATATACTTCAAGTGTTTTAAGATTTTCCTCAACTTTTTCAGTGTTTACGTCTGCACATTCACCAGATATTGTTTTAAACTTAATAACGGGTGTTCATTTGAAAAGTCAATCTAGTAGCATGTGATTTACTGAGAACATTTTAAATTAAAATTTACTACTTAACCTACGAAGTCGTATATTTTGACAGCTTCATACATACAAATAAATAACAAATGTTATTGACATTATCAAATGTCATTTGGATTTACGTTTACGGAACAACAGACACATACTAATATATATGCGTCTTATTCTATCAAAATTTCAAAGTAACCTAGATTGACTTTTCAAATGAATACACGTTATTATGACGCCTTTTAAAACGTTGTCATCAGCCACTTGACGCACTAACATTTTTGTAATCTAATTGTTCCGCAATTTCTTTTGCTTTCAAACGCATTATTGTCCCTGACAAAGAAACACCTCTGTTACGAACTTTAGTAAAACGGTCATAACATTCTTTATCGGTCCTACTTCTTTCTTCGTACAAAAATTTCCTTTTCTGATGGATATTAACATTCGAACACAATATTTTTCGTCACTAATTTTTATTTTTTATTATATTTGCCGCTTGTGTTTTTGAAACTTTGGGCCAAATTAAGTACGTTTCTTTTTCGTGAATATTAATTAAATTAATCATTTCATATAATGTAAAAGTGCGTTTTTAATTCGACACCTTTTTACGTATTGCTCACTTTGCAATACATATTTGTTCAGACTGAATATAATACACCTTCACAGATCCCGAAATAAAGCAACCTGACCCATACATAGTCGGATAGCTAGGAGAATCCCTGGTCAACCCAATATCGTCTGTCGGCACAAGGGAGAATCTATCGATGGTACTCTTTCTTAAGAGTATGATCCATATATTCTGAGCCATCTTTATCACCTCCTCAAATGACTTGATCGTCTACGAATTGGAGTGCATAAATACGCAAGTCGTCAGCTATTAAAATTTTAATTTTACCGCTTTTTTTTCCATTAGTGGAGTACTTGGATTACGTAAATCTTAAACAGGCTTAAGCTTAAACAATATGCTTGTAGTGGTTCTTCGTTTACGGTAAATCTTATTTCCTATTTTTACCATGGACTTAATGTTGACAGATTAATATTTCTTAAAAAAAAACTTCCAAAATTTAATTAACTAATGTTAGGTTTTCGTAGAAATTAAAATAAGTTAAATATAGTAGGAATATTTTCAAGTTAATATATCATCTATATGTATATATTTTATACAAATAACTAATTGCATATTTCTTCTGTTGCATTAATTTGTCAAAGTAAATAGGTTGAAATTGAAACAAATAGTCTTCAGCTTCTATAAATTAATACCACACGTATTATCCGAATAGCGCGTCTACTTAATTACTTTTACACCAAACACAACACGAAGTTAGCAAAAGTAAAATTTGTCTTACGTAACAAGCCACTAAATTGAACCGAATTAATAAATTCCCAGGAACAAATTAAAGAGGGTAGTACTAGACTTATTTCGAACTCTCGGGATTAAGAAGGGGTTATTCAATTACGAGGAATCCAATATAACAAGTAATATTTCTATCTTGAGAAAGTTTACCTTTCTTTCTAAAGATTTAAGTTGAATGTTGGTGTTCAGTATATTTACTAAACTTCTAAGAAATTATCTAAACACTTATATATATATATATATATATATATATATATATATATATATATATATATATATTTCACTTACACTTCACTTACAATAATCCAACCAGTGCGATCGGTTCGTTAAAAAATAAGGTCTCGGATATCCCCGACAACACATGTTACACAGAATGCGTGTTTTTGAAAACCAAAAAAAAAACGTTATTTGAAAAAGACTCAATAATAATAAAAGTCGAAACGTCGTAGAATAAAACAGCAAAATTCAATAAAAGGTCGCTAAACCAATAAAAAGTCTATTATTTTTAATATTAAGACACGGCCAATAAAATAAATAAGAAAAATTAAATTCTTATAAACACTAAATATATATATATATATATATATATATATATATATATATATATATATATATATATATATATACTATTAAGTATTATCGACAGTACTGTATAAGTAAAAATTAATTAACGGGTATTTGTTTTTAAAAGGTTGACGATAAACCAACATCGTCTTAATTTAATGTTTTAAATTTAATTAATTTTAACATGTTTAGAGTCGTTGTGTACTGAATTTTAACTCTCAATTACACTCCTGATGAAGTAACAAATCCGTTATGAAATATAGAATGAAATAAAGGAGTTTTTTTTACTTGACTGACCGCTCTCCAGTTATTTAATTTTTACTTATATATATATATTGAAATAATACTGATGTGCTATGAAATAATAATAAGAGAATAATATGTGATTAATCGTACTTCAACTGATAGTTTTTTATTGGGCACCTTTTATTTGAACATATGATATTGGTCTACCAGCTGATAGTACGAAGTATCTTCAATTAGAAATAGATGACTAAGATACTGAATTTATTAGACTCTATCTCTGAATTATCGCCGGTAATTATACTCCTATAAAACTGATAAGTAATAAATTAACAATATACTTGAGATATTTTTAGCTACGCATAGATAAATAAAAGAACTTCTTTAAAATAACAAGTATAAAATATTTATTCAACGCAAGATATCTACACACTATAATGTGCAACTTAGCTAAACGGCAAAATAAGGTATCATAAATTTACGAATATAATAACATATTGTCATGGATTTTCCTTGGACAAGTAAGGAAAATGATTGAACGATTTTGAACTCTGTATTAGGGACATTCTAAAAAAATTAACTATTTCAGTTGTATGTTTATTTATTTCAGACGGGGATCGTTATATATATATATATTATTTTATAAATGAAATAAATTTTATAATGTATGAAATTATGATTAGCCCTCGTATATTTAGGTTGACCAAGGAATTGAACTTGCCGCTTTTTCGGATATTGTATTTGTTAAAATGTGTTGGTTATATATATTTTGATTTTTAGATGGTGGGAATGGATAAGCGGATATGGAAATTTCATTTTGATTTAGAGATATCTTGACTGTTAAAGTGTTTAGTTCATTAAAGGATAAGATAATCAATTTTATTCTTTGTTGTATAAATTCGGGTTGTATTTTGTTTTTGCATTTAGTGTAAGGTGCAAGTTAATTTAAATTCGATTTATGCGAGTGTTTTATGTTTATTTGTAATTTTGTGAAAAAGATATCTCTCGTGTATTTTATAAAATCACACATAGATCTATGTAAGTTGATAAAAATTATTTTATTTATATATATTTGATATCAGGATTATTTTCATTGTTATAATTTCATGTATTTATTGTAATAATTTATGTTTGAAAGTAGCACATGGATATTAGCGAAAGTTGTCATGTTTTTTATAAGGGAAGTTTTTTTTTTTTAAATAATATTTCGAGAACATTTTGAATTCAAGGTTGGAGTTTCTGTAGTGGGGTTTGACCTTGTTATGTTATTTTTGGCGTATGAGTAAATTTCAACTATCGTGAGTTTTGAAAACTAATTTGTTTTTGATATTTGTTTGAAGGGGTCACAGTAGAGGTTAAACTTGACAGATTTCACTAATATTTATTAGTTTTATGTTTGATCGAGATTCAGAAGAGGTTTTTCTCTGTGTGCGAGTCATTTTTCACAAAGAGTGTTTCCTCATTGCTACTGTTTGATGATGCTTTAGCACCCTATACACTTTGTAGAGGGATTTTTTTTATTTTTTTTTAATTACATTTATATAAAGGAATTGACTCGTGTTTTATTTGTGTTTATGGTTTTATTCTGGAAAACGACATTAAACCCCTTTCCGTGAGGAACGATTCATGAGATGGCAGTTCGTGGATTCTACTAGACTGAATAGCCGGCGATATAAGCTGTAGTGTGAATAAAAAAATAAATAAGCAATTTCAAAGTAAATTCCACTGCACATATGTGTGTAATTGTGGTTATGTTTACCTGTTGATATTTTTAAGCAATGATTGTTATAATATAGATATGTTAACAATGTTTAATGGTAAGTACTACAGAAATCTCACTAGCGAATATCCTTTACGTTAAATTAATCAAAATAGTCATACTTTCAAAGCAAAATCAAGATATATTAAATAAATATTGAATTGATAATAAAAAGTTATTTGTTATGCTTTTACAAGAAAATAAATGCACCTGTGGTTTGTAGGAAAACGCGGCAATATGTCGAACTGGGCTGGATTGCGGCAAATCAGGGTTTTCGGCCAAAAAAGATCGGGAAAGATATTATTGGATAGCTCCGGTGTTTCTAAGCATGGTTCAATGTGGGATAGGGTACAATGGAATGATGCAGGTATAAAAGTTTATTACGTTCCGTAGCTTCGATGTTGGCGTTCCACAGCAAAACATGCTTTCGTAATTTTCTTGTCGGTGACCGATTTTATTCGGGTAGAAATTGTTTTAAATATGGCGCTGGTATTATGTGCACCTTATATATATATATTTTTTAACTTGTATCACTGATATTTCGGTATTTAATAAATTTTGAAAACGGAGAACTATATTTTCGATGCAAAGCTATACAAAATTCTACTACTGACTCTAACTTTCATTTATTTTTCCCAAAGCCTTATTAGAAAGCAAAAATTATCTTGATTTATCCTTTTTACAACTAGTTATATTAACTAAATTATAAATATAATAATGATTTTGATAGAAAGAATAAATTCAAATATGAATTTACAGGTATATATGACTTGCTTTTAGATGTTAGGTTATGTTATAAGTTTAAATAGAAATATAACCTGTTCGCGGTTTTTATATGATTTGAAAAGTGGGCGTGTTCAATTAGTATCGATATAAAATTCAAATGTAAATTAATTAAATTCTTTTTTGAATTCGCGTAATTGATTTGAATGACAAAAATGAAAATTAAAAATATAAAAAGTAAATTTTGAAACAAATATAATTTAATCTGAAATATACAAAGTTGTCGTGATATTAATTTATTAACATTTCGACACTAATTTTACAAGTTGTGTACGTATCACAACAATATATATATATATATATATATATATATATATATATATATATATATATATATATATATATATATCAAAAATTAATTAAAATTCAGGTAAGCGGTCAATTAAAAAACTCCTTTATTAAATTACCCTATATTTCGCAACACTTTTTCATTTTTATATTTTGTACGTCAATTTTATTATTTTTTAACTCTACATTTTTTACCCCAGAAGAAGCGACAGTGTTGCGAAATATAGGGTAATTTAATAAAGGAGTTTTTTAATTGACCCCTTACCTGAATTTTAATTAATTTTTGTTAATATATCACGGTCGATAATTTCTTTTCAATTATTTATATACAGGGTGTCCAGAAACTCTCCTGACAAACGAAGACCGGAGATTCCTCTGATAATTTTAAGACAATTAAACCCAAATTCACCTAGTCCGAAAATGCTTCCTAAGGGAGCTAGAATTCTTTGAAGATGGCGCCTTGTATTTATTTTTTTTTTAATTCCTCCAGAACGCTTCTATTTAGAAAAACAAAAACTGGTATGCTTATTTACCCTCCAGAGATGAATCAATTCCATCAATTGCGAATTTCTAGTACCGGTCATAGGCGTCCGTTTTGGGTAGGTCAACGGTTATTTTAAGGCATAACTTTTTTGTCTTTAAGTTTTAAGCATTTGTGACACTAGATTATTAAATTTTCAGGTATTCCAGTACTAAAATGTACTCTTACTTTAAGTCGGTAGGATACACCGTTTTCTAGAAAAATCGATTTGTAAATTTTTCGTTTCTTCTTCATTAAAGTTCAATTTATTATGTACCTACTTATTTTTAGCGACGAAGTTGGCTTGGACTATCAAGGCATGGATGAAAATTAATTTAATAAATAAAAAACAAATTATTTATTACAATGGAACGAAACTAACAAAAAAAGAACAAGTATCCAAGGTAGATTGTTACAAAAGTTGCTCGATGTGATGACCATTAGTCTCTATGCATAAGTTTTTGCTTAGAGAACGCCGAATTCTTGAAAAAATTCCAAAGTTATTTCTAAATTCGTTGCAAGCATCTTGTATCCTTAGCCAGAGTTGTGCGCGATTTTGTATCGGAACGGAATAAACAAATGCTTTTATGTATCCCCAAACACAATAATCGCAAGGATTCAAATCCGGCGACCTTGCTGGCCAAGCAACTGGACCGCCTCTTCCAATCCAATGGTCTTCGTAGTTATTATCTAGAAAGTCTCGTGCATTCCTGCTAAAGTGGGCCGGACAGCCGTCCTGTAGAAACCATAAGTTTTGCCGAATATTTTAACGCACCTCATGTAACAAATCAGGTAAAATATATTGCAGGAAATGTAAGTAATCAGCACCATTTAAACGAGCAGGTAATTCCACAGGTCCAAGTAGATAATCGTCAACCACTCCTATCCAGACGTTTATGCTAAACCTATGCTGATGTTTAATTTTTTGAACAACGTGGGGATTGTCACCAACGTACGAATAATAATGTGCATTATGTACATTAAAAATTCCATTTTTTGAGAATGTAGCTTCGTCACCAAACAAAATGTTCCTGAAGAAATCTTCATCTTGATTTTTCTGATTTTGTAACCATCTAGCGAATTCTACGCGAGCAAGAAAATCTCCTTCTAGCAGTGCTTGCACCTTTGTAAAATGAAAAGGACATAAATTTTCTTTGTGTAAGATATTTCCTACGGAAGATTTTGAAATTGTGGGGTACATGGCAGATAGTCTTCGAACGCTAATTTCTGGATTTTCCTCAACTTCCATTAAAATGACATCTTCATGTTCTGCTGTTACATCATTATGTCTCCCTGTTTCATTATTTTTTGGGACCACTGAACCTGTTTCTCTTAATCGTTGATGAAGAGCTGTAAATGTTGAGTGAGTGGGATGCTGACGATTGGGAATTTTTTCAGCGTATCTACGTTGCGCCGCTCGAGCGTTACACCTCATTTCGCCATAAACTAAATGCATATCGGCGTATTCCTCATTAGTAAAAACCATTTTTTTAAAAATTGAAATCGTTGTGTTTGAATAACACAAAGTAAAAAATGAAAAGATAAACTTCGCGAACTGACAACAATTTGACAATGAAAAACGTAGGTTTTACTTCTGTTGGCAGTTCAGAGCTAACTATTGCAAAAAATAAAAAATTGAACTTTAATGAAGAAAAAACGAAAAATTTACAAATCGATTTTTCTAGAAAACGGTGTATCCTACCGACTTAAAGTAAGAGTACATTTTAGTACTGGAATACCTGAAAATTTAATAATCTAGTGTCACAAATGCTTAAAAGATAAAGACAAAAAGTTATGCCTTAAAATAACCGTTGACCTACCCAAAACGGACGCCTATGACCGGTACTAGAAATTCGCAATTGATGGAATCGATTCATCTCTGGAGGATAAATAAGTATACCAGTTTTTGTTTTTCTAAATAGAAGCGTTCTGGAGGAATTAAAAAAAATAAATACAAGGCGCCATCTTCAAAGAACTCTAGCTCCCTTAGGAAACATTTTCGAACTAGGTGAATTTGGGTTTAATTGTCTTAATATTATCTGATGAAACTCCGGTCTTCGTTTGTCAGGAGAGTTCCTGGACACCCTGTATATATATATATATATATATATATATATATTTAGTGTTAATAAGAATTATGTTTCTTCTTTATTTTATTGGCCGTGTCTTAATATTAAAATAATAGACTTTTTTTTGGTTTAGCGAGCTTTAATGAATTTTAATGTTTTTCTCTACGACGTTTCGACTCTTTTTATTATTGAGTCTTTTTCAAGTGACTAGAAACAAAAAATTAATATAACGAAAGGTAAGAAAATATGTTTACATTTGTATGAATGAATTACAAATTAAGTTAAATAATACAGTTAAATAATAAAGTAAGGAAAATTAAATGATTACACTTGTATGAATGAATTAAAATTAGAATTAAAATAATAATAAAGTTAGGAAAATTAAAATGATATAAAACTCACCAATTTATTCCGTTTCAAAACACATGTGTACATTGGTCGGGCTTGCCCGAGACCTTTTTAGGGGCGACCGCGTTCCTCAGAATATTTTGTGTGACTAAATATCTTTGTTTGAGATCTGAAATTTCCTATTTCGTTTTAAAATTAGCATGGTTAGGCCATGTGTTAGGTGAACATAGTATATGTATTTACAATGGGAAACAAATAATTTTTTTTTTGTTGTGTGTGGGTTGGGTTGGTTGTCTTCTATTGTTTAATGAGTGGATAATAGAGTTTAGAAATTTTTAATTCATTCATACAAATTCAAACATATTTTCTTAGCTTTCGTTATATTAATTTTTTGTTTCTAGTCACTTGAAAAAGACTCAATAATAAAAGGAGTCGAAACGTCGTAGATAAAAACATTAAAATTCATTAAAGGTCGCTAAACCAATAAAAAAGTCTATTATTTTAATATATATATATATATATATATATATATATATATATATATATATATATATATATATATAGGTTGTTCCGCGACTCGATCGACAAATTTATACCATATACTCTGGCGGTCATTACGATCAAATGTTATATGACCTATAGGTGAATTCCTCTTTGTTTCGTAGATATCGATGGAATTTGAGTTTAAAGAAAATAGGAAAGGAAATATCAGAATAATTGAAAGATACATGAGTAGGTAAACCCCACCAGTTTTGTATAATACAAAAGTATTTTTAAAATATAAAATATTATTAAAAATCTGGTGTGAAGAACACAAATACAGGTTCACTATTAATATTATTGGAAGGGCGTCGTTACTTCACAGTGGTTATGTGGACGGGGCGAGGTACTTCGGCTGTCTGACAACAGGCAGCGCTGAATTTACTTCTACGCTCGGTCTGGATAATTTCTGTGATGTGGCGATGTGGTTCTTTTTTGTGAATGTGTCTGAAGATATCCTTTCTGCAGCAGGGGCGTACCGATGAGCCTGTAGAAAGGCGAAATACGTATCTACGTCTCTGGGGAGGGATATGTTCGGACACGTTCACAAAAATATTAATAGGAAAGGAAATTTTATTCATAAGTTGATTGATTGTCATTAAATGTTGCCAGTTAATTAATGCCAATTCATTTTTTAAAGAATTAGTAACTACAACTATATGGTCAGTCAACTCTTCGCGTGTATCTGGTTTACCATTACTATACACATGAGATTTGAGGCAATCCCACAAAAAAAAAGGCGGCAAATCAGGTGACCGAGCTGGCCAATGTACACAACCACCTCGTCCTATCCACCTTTTCGGAAAGTTTTCATTAAGAAACACCGTCACTTGTCTCCCAAAATGTGGTGGTGCCCCATCTTGCTGAAACCACATGCTAAGACAAGCTTCCAAAGGAATATATTCCAAGGAATTCGGCAGTTCTTCTTCCAAAAAGTGAAGGTAATTTTCTGCATTAAGACGTTCTTCAATAAAATAAGGCCCAATTAGATGATTATTTAACAAGCCGCACCACACGTAGACGGAAAAACAATGTTGATGGTTGACTACGATAGTTTTGTCTGTGTTTTGATTCCCTCAGATATGAGAATTACGTGTGTTGTTTATACTATTCGTTGTAGATTAGGCCTCATTCGTAAAAAGTATGTGTGGAATAACTTCCAAATTATTTTATAACCACTGGTAATACCGTACTCGATTTTCTAAATCTCTAGGAAATAAATGTTGGACTTTTTGTAAACGATAGGAATAAAGCCCATGAAGGTGCAGAATTCTCCATACGTTGGTTTGAGGAATTCCCGTTGTATGAGATATTCTACGAATACTGGTAGAAGGACTTCGTTCAACTTCATTTAAAACTACTTCAGCGTTTCCAAATCCATCTTTTTCTACACAACGATTTGGGAAAGATCCTGTCTCTCTTAAAACAATTAAAAACGTTTGAAAATGTTGTGTGGTGAGGAACAATGCGATCTGGGTATCGCCTGATGTACTCCGCAGCTGCAGCACGTTCACTTCCATTGTAAAAACCATATAAGAAAGCCATATCAGCATATTCTACATTAGTAAAATGCGGCATAACGACTTAAATTAATATTACAGCACAAAAGTCATTAATTTGTCAATCATACGTTAATATGTCAAGGCTTACTAAATTAGAGGAATTCACCTATAGGTCATATAACAATTTTTGATCGTAATGAGCTAGAGCTGAGGATGTTTGCGGTATAACCATGGTTATATCATGTAACCATAGTAAATTACTATGGTTATATGATATAATCATGGTTATACCGCAAACATCCTCAGCTCTAATAATGACTAAAGACGGCAGACTATGTGCCCCAGCAGTGGCGTTGCGTGGAGAGCTTAGCAGAATAACAGTGCGCTTACTTAAAAATAAATATATCGAATCCCTATACAAAACGTTAAGAAAAAACATAAATAACTTACCCAACATGTTTACATTGTTGCAAAAAAATGCGGATGTGCGCGATGAAAAAACTGCACCATAATATATGTTTCTGTATTAGTCTCGGAAAGGTTCGTACGTAGCGACGTATATATATGTTTATATACAGAGAAGGATTGTTCGACGTTGAGAGATGTTATATTTGCATAGTTAAAGCGCTCTTCGTATCTGTACAACGGATCTTCAGTATTGGTAAAAAGTTGCCCTAATTTTGTAAAATCTACATTTTTATCTAATACACTGTTAAATTTTTCACGGACACAATCACTTTTTTCATCTTCAAGGATATGTAGCACTAGTTTTACGTGGTCAATAATTGCTAATGAGTCCGATAAGGACAGCGCAGTGTTCTGTAAATTTTTTATTGCGTCCAGTATTGGAACGTAACTGTCGTAAATAATTTTTAAATTTGCTGCAACTTGAGGATTGTTAAATTGAACCTGTCTGAGCCGTATTGCAGCGGCTTCTTTGGCATCTAGTTGTAAAATCACTGATTTAATTTTTTCAAAATGTTTATAATAATAAAATGCTGCTTCTAACCAAGTACCCCATCGTATAAGAATTGGTTGCGGCGGCTCGGGTATATTAGGACACAGCGAATGAAATAGCCGAATCCGTTTCGGAGATTTAAGAAAAACCGCTTTCGTTTGTCCTATCAGTTGATCCACATCAGGATAAGTTGTACGTATAGTGCTTGTTACAAGATGTAAAGCGTGAAGCAAACATGTGACATGCAGCAGGTTTGGTTGAATCGTTTTGAGTAAGTTTGCCGTGGAACACATAACCTTGGCAGCATCGGTAACTAACATTAACACTTGCTTCGGTAAAATCTCAAATTTGTGTAGTGTTTCTATTAATACATCATATATCGCTCTGGCAGTACACCCTTGCATTCGTTTACAGGTTAGTAAATAAGGAGGAGAAGGTCCTTGCGAGCCAGCGTCCGTACTAGAATGGCTAGGATGGACTGTTTTTTAATATCTGTAGTTTCGTCTATTGTTAACCACAGGAATTTTTTTTACCGTATTTTTCGTACAATTTACAATTCTCTCACGCACTGACGGTACGTAATTCCGTAGCGTACTTCTTGCTGGTAATTTCCACGTAGGATTGTATTTCTTCCAAAACTGACGAAACATTGGGTGTTCCACTTTCTGCATTGATATATTGGTCGCAATTAACATCATTGTTAAATCACACACAAATTTATTATATGTTCTGCGTCCACTATTATTCGATTTATGTTTGTCACTATTTATATGTCTTTGGCACTGACTTGCTTTCCAAGTTAATGAAGTTGTTTCACAAACTAAACATTTGACTGCGGTACCGTCATATATTAAATCGGGAAACCGATGTAAAAATTTCTTTACTACGTTAGCATGCAACCGAGTCGATGCATTGTTTCTACGCACTCCCGACATTTTCAACACGATTGTGTTAACAATGTATCGCTTACAACGTCTCAACGGCAACTGAATTGATCGTCGTACGCCTCTACTCGATCGCTCCACATCACGCTACTGTTCGGGCACATAGTCTGCCGTCTTTAGTAATGACCGCCAGAGTATATGATATAAATTTGTCGGTCGAGTCGCGGAACACCCTGTATATATATTGATACGGAGTAGTGTATAGGCTTGATACCTAACTAAACTTTGATCTTAAATGTTTATAATAGAATATTTAAAATATGGCGGTTACTGTGTATATAATTCTTATTATTATATTCAAATTTCTTATACTCAGCTAGCTCTAATGTTGATTAATGTAGGTTCTCAGATTAAGGTGAGATCCGTATAAATATCACTGCTTCTTATTTAAATATGCTGGTAAAACCTGGTTCGCGGACCTCTTCCGCTGGGGTTGAGCTACTCACCAGGCGCGTCCCTAGGTGGCGGATGAGGGCACGATCAGGTCTCTTGGGGGACCCGATTAGTGCCAGTCATAAGCGGAGTGGATAGGCCTAAAAACCTTCTAATCCTTAACGAAATCTGTCACCGCGAACCAGCTCCCCCAAGTTACGGTGTAAGGCAACGTACTTAGAGCTGAATGGCCACTGGGGCATATGTGGTCTCAAACGTTTCCCTGGCGGACCAGGCGGCACCCCCTTGTATTTACGCTTAGTGCCTGCAATGGCAGCTTTGCAGGCATTGACTTCATACTTCTTCCATACTCGTGGGAATTAAGTGAACCGAGAACAAAAACAAAAACTTCAAAAAATGGAGTCTGAAGAAAATCCAAAACCTAAGGAGTTTACAGAGACTCCCTTGGCAACGGAGACTGATGGGACTCCAAAAAACTGAAACGCAACGGACTGAAACTGGGAACGTTTCAAAAACAGAGGGTGCACCTTTTCCAAAAAGAACCTCAGGGAGAACCTAAGCCAATAGGGGCCGTTAAGCAAACCGTGTCGGCTAGGGGCACTCCTGAGGATAAAGTAACTAAGATCACGAAGTTCTCTGCTTCGGACGTGAGTTAAAAAGCAGCTCTTAAAGGTATTAAGGGTGTAATAGTTCATAAGGATTACCCGGTCAGCTTAATGACTGAGGGCAACGCAGGATATACAAGAGGCTCTGATAATTGTTATAAATAGGTCGCCAAAGGCGCCGAGGTTTGAATCCTCCCATCTTATGGACGGCTAATATGGAGTAATCTGTGCAGATGAGGACCCGTGCGAGGAGTTACCAAAACAGCAACGAGTTTTAGCATTTCTGCCAGAGACTAAAAAAGGGGATCTTACAGTGGACATGAAAAAACTCGAGGGGCAAAATCCAGGTCTTAAAGTGAACAGAAGGATTGTCCTCAGAAGATTCTCCAGATAAATCGTCAACATGAGAAGACAGCCAGAGCGGCTCATCACCATTGATTGGTATGCTGGTATGGTATATAGATTAATTCATGTACCTATGAGTAAAAGTAATTTCGACCTTGAACTAAATAGAATATACACAATAGCATTAAACAATGGTTACTCTATAAATATTGTCAATAACATCCTAAATAGCCAACAAAAATCTAAAACCCTTTCCTTAGTTTATCCAAAATTAAAATACAAGATAATTAATTCCTATAATTCAATCACTGACTTAGGAAAAATTTCGGAAAATATTGGTACTTTCATTAAAAAACTTAATAACGAACATATATCATTTAAAATAGACAATACTATACAGAACATTATTAAAAACAACAAAGATAAAATAGATAAAGAATCAAACTCCGGTGTATGTAAGTTAACATGCGAAGATTGTAATAAGGTATACATAGGACAAACGGGGAGGACATTCAAAATTAGGATGAAAGAACACGAGAGAAGCCATAAAGAAAAGAAAACTCATTCAACTTTCGCAAGTAATTGTATAGATATCAATCATAGATTTAATATAGATTTCAAAATTTTACACATTCAAGAAAAAAGTAAAAAACTTAACCTGTTAGAAAACTTAGAAATTAATAGATACAATAGTTTAGGATTAGCTTTAAATGACCAACTAGATTTAAACAACTCCCGTCTACTAAATTTAAGATTGTAAAAAAAATTCCACCACCATTTCCCCAATAATTTTCACATAAATATTCAAACTTGTATTGTACATATTCAGTATTTCATCCACCTGATGAAGCCATTGTATGACGAAACAATATTGTAGTGGTATTTACAATAAAATAATTTTTGAAACTAGAAGTTTAATTACTTATTTCTTAGCGATTTAAAATTGTTTTCGGCCAAGGTATACGCCTGTTGGGATAATTAACTGTTTTAAATAAATTATGTATTTTTCAATAAAATGTATTTAATTTAAAATTTAAGTATGAATGAAAAACAGAAATATTTGTCAATTGGAAAAATGTTACTGGTGTATAACTGGTTGCCTACTATGCCACCACCACAGCTTTATCTCTATGTCTAATGCTAAATGAAATAAATCAAAGCATTTTACCTATGTGTAATGATAAAAGAAAAACGCGTTGTATAAAAATGACATTCAGGCGCTATTGCTTAGTAAAATCGTGCAATTTCTTGCTATTCTCCAATTCTTGAGCCTTTTTCCTTTTGCATTGTTCATAACAACGCCTCTCCATTTTCTCCTTGTTCTACCCCTCCTTCCCTTTCTGCCTTGTACTTTACATCCTATATTCTTAAAGAATATGTCTTCTTCTAATCTTTCAAAATGACCGACCACTAGAATTACCATATTTTTATGAACTATGTAAGAGCTTCTCCATGCAAATTGGTAATTTCTTTATTCGGTTGTTTCTCCTTAGTATCCTTGTCTCCTAGTCCTATAATGTTTCTTGTGTTATTAACTTATTATCCATAATTCGCAGCCATATGTCAGAGTTGGGCTCATTACCGATTTATATAGCCTTATTTTGTTTTTTTGAAGCTTCTTTTTCATTTAAACCTCCTTTATTTAATGTCCTTTCTAGATCGTTAAGTTAAATTAACTAAATTTTAAAGAGAACGTGAATATGCATTTGTTATATTGTCCCTGTAAAAATTTGTAATTCCAATTTAATATTGATAAAGACCGAGCGATGATATAATTATTTTTAGAACAAAACAAGGCTTCGAGCTAGGAACAATAGGGTCACATCATTCACATTGCAAGCGTTCGGTATTAATTTCTCTAAACCATGAAATTAACCCTTAATGAAATGAATATCAGCAATAGCTTCGCAATGAGAATTTAATATCATTAGTCCATACTTATATTTTATACAAGCAAGAAATATGGTCCGAAATATATAAATTACAAATGCGGAATCGATATTGCAAACAAATTCCGATATAGTTTTTAACTTTGTTCACGCATTTAAATTCTACTAAAAATTAATTTAATGAGAATTTAATAATATTTTCATTAAGAAACACCGTCACTTGTCTCCCAAAATGTGGTGGTGCCCCATCTTGCTGAAACCACATGCTAAGACAAGCTTCCAAAGGAATATATTCCAAGGAATTCGGCAGTTCTTCTTCCAAAAAGTGAAGGTAATTTTCTGCATTAAGACGTTCTTCAATAAAATAAGGCCCAATTAGATGATTATTTAACAAGCCGCACCACACGTAGACGGAAAAACAATGTTGATGGTTGACTACGATAGTTTTGTCTGTGTTTTGATTCCCTCAGATATGAGAATTACGTGTGTTGTTTATACTATTCGTTGTAGATTAGGCCTCATTCGTAAAAAGTATGTGTGGAATAACTTCCAAATTATTTTATAACCACTGGTAATACCGTACTCGATTTTCTAAATCTCTAGGAAATAAATGTTGGACTTTTTGTAAACGATAGGAATAAAGCCCATGAAGGTGCAGAATTCTCCATACGTTGGTTTGAGGAATTCCCGTTGTATGAGATATTCTACGAATACTGGTAGAAGGACTTCGTTCAACTTCATTTAAAACTACTTCAGCGTTTCCAAATCCATCTTTTTCTACACAACGATTTGGGAAAGATCCTGTCTCTCTTAAAACAATTAAAAACGTTTGAAAATGTTGTGTGGTGAGGAACAATGCGATCTGGGTATCGCCTGATGTACTCCGCAGCTGCAGCACGTTCACTTCCATTGTAAAAACCATATAAGAAAGCCATATCAGCATATTCTACATTAGTAAAATGCGGCATAACGACTTAAATTAATATTACAGCACAAAAGTCATTAATTTGTCAATCATACGTTAATATGTCAAGGCTTACTAAATTAGAGGAATTCACCTATAGGTCATATAACAATTTTTGATCGTAATGAGCTAGAGCTGAGGATGTTTGCGGTATAACCATGGTTATATCATGTAACCATAGTAAATTACTATGGTTATATGATATAATCATGGTTATACCGCAAACATCCTCAGCTCTAATAATGACTAAAGACGGCAGACTATGTGCCCCAGCAGTGGCGTTGCGTGGAGAGCTTAGCAGAATAACAGTGCGCTTACTTAAAAATAAATATATCGAATCCCTATACAAAACGTTAAGAAAAAACATAAATAACTTACCCAACATGTTTACATTGTTGCAAAAAAATGCGGATGTGCGCGATGAAAAAACTGCACCATAATATATGTTTCTGTATTAGTCTCGGAAAGGTTCGTACGTAGCGACGTATATATATGTTTATATACAGAGAAGGATTGTTCGACGTTGAGAGATGTTATATTTGCATAGTTAAAGCGCTCTTCGTATCTGTACAACGGATCTTCAGTATTGGTAAAAAGTTGCCCTAATTTTGTAAAATCTACATTTTTATCTAATACACTGTTAAATTTTTCACGGACACAATCACTTTTTTCATCTTCAAGGATATGTAGCACTAGTTTTACGTGGTCAATAATTGCTAATGAGTCCGATAAGGACAGCGCAGTGTTCTGTAAATTTTTTATTGCGTCCAGTATTGGAACGTAACTGTCGTAAATAATTTTTAAATTTGCTGCAACTTGAGGATTGTTAAATTGAACCTGTCTGAGCCGTATTGCAGCGGCTTCTTTGGCATCTAGTTGTAAAATCACTGATTTAATTTTTTCAAAATGTTTATAATAATAAAATGCTGCTTCTAACCAAGTACCCCATCGTATAAGAATTGGTTGCGGCGGCTCGGGTATATTAGGACACAGCGAATGAAATAGCCGAATCCGTTTCGGAGATTTAAGAAAAACCGCTTTCGTTTGTCCTATCAGTTGATCCACATCAGGATAAGTTGTACGTATAGTGCTTGTTACAAGATGTAAAGCGTGAAGCAAACATGTGACATGCAGCAGGTTTGGTTGAATCGTTTTGAGTAAGTTTGCCGTGGAACACATAACCTTGGCAGCATCGGTAACTAACATTAACACTTGCTTCGGTAAAATCTCAAATTTGTGTAGTGTTTCTATTAATACATCATATATCGCTCTGGCAGTACACCCTTGCATTCGTTTACAGGTTAGTAAATAAGGAGGAGAAGGTCCTTGCGAGCCAGCGTCCGTACTAGAATGGCTAGGATGGACTGTTTTTTAATATCTGTAGTTTCGTCTATTGTTAACCACAGGAATTTTTTTTACCGTATTTTTCGTACAATTTACAATTCTCTCACGCACTGACGGTACGTAATTCCGTAGCGTACTTCTTGCTGGTAATTTCCACGTAGGATTGTATTTCTTCCAAAACTGACGAAACATTGGGTGTTCCACTTTCTGCATTGATATATTGGTCGCAATTAACATCATTGTTAAATCACACACAAATTTATTATATGTTCTGCGTCCACTATTATTCGATTTATGTTTGTCACTATTTATATGTCTTTGGCACTGACTTGCTTTCCAAGTTAATGAAGTTGTTTCACAAACTAAACATTTGACTGCGGTACCGTCATATATTAAATCGGGAAACCGATGTAAAAATTTCTTTACTACGTTAGCATGCAACCGAGTCGATGCATTGTTTCTACGCACTCCCGACATTTTCAACACGATTGTGTTAACAATGTATCGCTTACAACGTCTCAACGGCAACTGAATTGATCGTCGTACGCCTCTACTCGATCGCTCCACATCACGCTACTGTTCGGGCACATAGTCTGCCGTCTTTAGTAATGACCGCCAGAGTATATGATATAAATTTGTCGGTCGAGTCGCGGAACACCCTGTATATATATTGATACGGAGTAGTGTATAGGCTTGATACCTAACTAAACTTTGATCTTAAATGTTTATAATAGAATATTTAAAATATGGCGGTTACTGTGTATATAATTCTTATTATTATATTCAAATTTCTTATACTCAGCTAGCTCTAATGTTGATTAATGTAGGTTCTCAGATTAAGGTGAGATCCGTATAAATATCACTGCTTCTTATTTAAATATGCTGGTAAAACCTGGTTCGCGGACCTCTTCCGCTGGGGTTGAGCTACTCACCAGGCGCGTCCCTAGGTGGCGGATGAGGGCACGATCAGGTCTCTTGGGGGACCCGATTAGTGCCAGTCATAAGCGGAGTGGATAGGCCTAAAAACCTTCTAATCCTTAACGAAATCTGTCACCGCGAACCAGCTCCCCCAAGTTACGGTGTAAGGCAACGTACTTAGAGCTGAATGGCCACTGGGGCATATGTGGTCTCAAACGTTTCCCTGGCGGACCAGGCGGCACCCCCTTGTATTTACGCTTAGTGCCTGCAATGGCAGCTTTGCAGGCATTGACTTCATACTTCTTCCATACTCGTGGGAATTAAGTGAACCGAGAACAAAAACAAAAACTTCAAAAAATGGAGTCTGAAGAAAATCCAAAACCTAAGGAGTTTACAGAGACTCCCTTGGCAACGGAGACTGATGGGACTCCAAAAAACTGAAACGCAACGGACTGAAACTGGGAACGTTTCAAAAACAGAGGGTGCACCTTTTCCAAAAAGAACCTCAGGGAGAACCTAAGCCAATAGGGGCCGTTAAGCAAACCGTGTCGGCTAGGGGCACTCCTGAGGATAAAGTAACTAAGATCACGAAGTTCTCTGCTTCGGACGTGAGTTAAAAAGCAGCTCTTAAAGGTATTAAGGGTGTAATAGTTCATAAGGATTACCCGGTCAGCTTAATGACTGAGGGCAACGCAGGATATACAAGAGGCTCTGATAATTGTTATAAATAGGTCGCCAAAGGCGCCGAGGTTTGAATCCTCCCATCTTATGGACGGCTAATATGGAGTAATCTGTGCAGATGAGGACCCGTGCGAGGAGTTACCAAAACAGCAACGAGTTTTAGCATTTCTGCCAGAGACTAAAAAAGGGGATCTTACAGTGGACATGAAAAAACTCGAGGGGCAAAATCCAGGTCTTAAAGTGAACAGAAGGATTGTCCTCAGAAGATTCTCCAGATAAATCGTCAACATGAGAAGACAGCCAGAGCGGCTCATCACCATTGATTGGTATGCTGGTATGGTATATAGATTAATTCATGTACCTATGAGTAAAAGTAATTTCGACCTTGAACTAAATAGAATATACACAATAGCATTAAACAATGGTTACTCTATAAATATTGTCAATAACATCCTAAATAGCCAACAAAAATCTAAAACCCTTTCCTTAGTTTATCCAAAATTAAAATACAAGATAATTAATTCCTATAATTCAATCACTGACTTAGGAAAAATTTCGGAAAATATTGGTACTTTCATTAAAAAACTTAATAACGAACATATATCATTTAAAATAGACAATACTATACAGAACATTATTAAAAACAACAAAGATAAAATAGATAAAGAATCAAACTCCGGTGTATGTAAGTTAACATGCGAAGATTGTAATAAGGTATACATAGGACAAACGGGGAGGACATTCAAAATTAGGATGAAAGAACACGAGAGAAGCCATAAAGAAAAGAAAACTCATTCAACTTTCGCAAGTAATTGTATAGATATCAATCATAGATTTAATATAGATTTCAAAATTTTACACATTCAAGAAAAAAGTAAAAAACTTAACCTGTTAGAAAACTTAGAAATTAATAGATACAATAGTTTAGGATTAGCTTTAAATGACCAACTAGATTTAAACAACTCCCGTCTACTAAATTTAAGATTGTAAAAAAAATTCCACCACCATTTCCCCAATAATTTTCACATAAATATTCAAACTTGTATTGTACATATTCAGTATTTCATCCACCTGATGAAGCCATTGTATGACGAAACAATATTGTAGTGGTATTTACAATAAAATAATTTTTGAAACTAGAAGTTTAATTACTTATTTCTTAGCGATTTAAAATTGTTTTCGGCCAAGGTATACGCCTGTTGGGATAATTAACTGTTTTAAATAAATTATGTATTTTTCAATAAAATGTATTTAATTTAAAATTTAAGTATGAATGAAAAACAGAAATATTTGTCAATTGGAAAAATGTTACTGGTGTATAACTGGTTGCCTACTATGCCACCACCACAGCTTTATCTCTATGTCTAATGCTAAATGAAATAAATCAAAGCATTTTACCTATGTGTAATGATAAAAGAAAAACGCGTTGTATAAAAATGACATTCAGGCGCTATTGCTTAGTAAAATCGTGCAATTTCTTGCTATTCTCCAATTCTTGAGCCTTTTTCCTTTTGCATTGTTCATAACAACGCCTCTCCATTTTCTCCTTGTTCTACCCCTCCTTCCCTTTCTGCCTTGTACTTTACATCCTATATTCTTAAAGAATATGTCTTCTTCTAATCTTTCAAAATGACCGACCACTAGAATTACCATATTTTTATGAACTATGTAAGAGCTTCTCCATGCAAATTGGTAATTTCTTTATTCGGTTGTTTCTCCTTAGTATCCTTGTCTCCTAGTCCTATAATGTTTCTTGTGTTATTAACTTATTATCCATAATTCGCAGCCATATGTCAGAGTTGGGCTCATTACCGATTTATATAGCCTTATTTTGTTTTTTTGAAGCTTCTTTTTCATTTAAACCTCCTTTATTTAATGTCCTTTCTAGATCGTTAAGTTAAATTAACTAAATTTTAAAGAGAACGTGAATATGCATTTGTTATATTGTCCCTGTAAAAATTTGTAATTCCAATTTAATATTGATAAAGACCGAGCGATGATATAATTATTTTTAGAACAAAACAAGGCTTCGAGCTAGGAACAATAGGGTCACATCATTCACATTGCAAGCGTTCGGTATTAATTTCTCTAAACCATGAAATTAACCCTTAATGAAATGAATATCAGCAATAGCTTCGCAATGAGAATTTAATATCATTAGTCCATACTTATATTTTATACAAGCAAGAAATATGGTCCGAAATATATAAATTACAAATGCGGAATCGATATTGCAAACAAATTCCGATATAGTTTTTAACTTTGTTCACGCATTTAAATTCTACTAAAAATTAATTTTCAATTGAAATCCCCGAGTTATTATTTCGAATTGTACGATATTTCATTTCAACTGAATTTCGATTTATTGAAATATCGACATCAAGGCAATGCAGCTGGAACAATTTTGATTGGAAACACATAAATTGTGTTCTCTAATAAAATGCTGTAAGCATGCAATTATTTAATATTTTGACTAATTTAATTAAAAAGGTGACAAAACCTTTGTACAAGTATTTCTTAATGTAAATTTATTATTAACCAAAAAAAAAACCGAAATAATTTTTTTAAATTTTTTAGTGCTTTATTGTCTTTCTGAGATCAAATATACACAATATTAAAACACTTCACTAATAGACACCTCACAGGTTCTATGTTTTGAGATGTTCTTTGAAATGGACAGTGAACAAATACACGAGCTATCCATTTTCTATTTTTATTTGAGAATAAAACGGATACAAAATATATTTTTCGTGATATTCAATAAAACATCATTTGGAATGTAAGGCAACCGTACATTTCTGACAAATGAAATTACACTTCTTATGGCAAGATACTGCAACATGTTTGTTTTTCTTGGTATGCTACCAAATGGTCTAATCTGTCCTCATGAAAACTAGCGGGTTGCCTACTTCGGCCTCTTTTGTAGTCTTTTTGTATGTTTCCAAAAGTACAAGTGCCACTGACTGATGTAATGTAAATGATCTTTTTCGCCATTGGATTCCCAATAAATTTGCCAGGCGTTATGTAACGCTATATCAAGGCAATAGCACACAAGTGGAAAATACAATTTTTTTCCTCTTATTGATGTTCTATATAAACTAATATTTTGGTCGGCTCTATCAATTCCACCTATATTATGATTATATTTTTGAATAATTTTGAGCTGTGGTATTAGAACGCTCTTTTTTCTTTTTGAGAAAACCTTTTAACTGTAACAATCGGAAAATCATTTGTTGCATTTGACGCAATAGTGGCTACACTATTATCGTGCTATTTATTTACGACAATACTACGATCTTCAGTTGTAAAATAGTCAAATGTACCGTTATCCGTTTTTTTTTAGCTTATTAGAAGCCGTTAACGGACAATCTTTGTCAGCTCGGTTTTCTCGAATTATTCCAGTACCATTTAGACCCATATCTTTCAACTCCTGTTACAGGGCAATGGAGGTGAAAGAATTTGCAAAATATAAATGAAATTGCGTATCTTGCGTAACTTGGGTATCTATTTTGAAGAATTTTTGCAAATTCTAATACAATACTGACACCAAGACCTAATTCTTAATTCTGAAACTTAATGATTATGGTAAAATCTTGATAAGGTTCCACCCACTCCACTTGTTGTAGTACCACAATTTATAACCTCACCTAATTGGATTTGTCTCTAATAAACTGTTTGGTACCAAAATATGGAACCATTGATTCGTCAACATTATGGATTCTAAAGGAGCCAAATCTATACATTCTTTATTTAGAGCATTATGTGTTTCTGTATAGCCTCCCTTTTCAGGACTCCCTTGTTATGGTTCCATTTTTATCTTTCTTCTTTTACGTTCTTCATAGTCTGAGTCCCTCTTTGCGGTTAACAATTTTTTCATTTAATTTTGATATTTTTAACGACTGGGTCACACTTTCTGTCCACCAATTTTTTCTGTTTCTATTAACTATTTTTGAAATACCACATGCTTTATTTCGGCTTTTACTGTTTTTTTTCTACAACAAATCTTCTAATTTTTTTCTTACCACCCCATTTTTAACAACCGAACAAGGACCCAACGTAAAAATTATGATAGATTTGATTTCGCATACATATTATGCAGACGTGCGGGTGAAAAAGTCAAATTTAAATTTTACAGTGTTAGTTGTTGTTCAAACATATAACAGTCATGTTTTATTTGTGAGTTGCTACTGAAAATTATGTGTAAGTTAATTAATAAGACTGCCAACGCTTAACTCTAGCTATAAGTTTTCTTTTTTGAATATATTAGTATAAGAGTAAAGTGCATATTACAATTGTATAGCTTCTCTTGATGAAGTCATTAATAAATTGACGAAATATTGAGATAGATCATTTGAGTATTGATGTAAACAGACCAATAACCCAAATATTTGTGAATTTGTATATATATAGTAGATTCAATTAGTCGGCGATTTAAGGCCAGTTTTACTTTAATATTTAAAATAATCTTTCATGTTTCGGCAATTAATGCCTTTATCAAAAAAATTTAAATTATAAATGACAGTATATTAATATCATATTTAAGTTGTCATGGATAAAAATGACATTATTCAAAAATTTACAAATCGATTTTTCTAGAAAACGGTGTATCCTACCGACTTAAAGTAAGAGTACCTTTTAGTACTGGAATACCTGAAAATTTAATAATCTAGTGTCACAAATGCTTAAAAGTTAAAGACAAAAAAGTTATGCCTTAAAATAACCATTGACCTACCCGAAACGGACGCCTATGACCGGTACTAGAAATTCGCAATTGATGGAATCGATTCATCTCTGGAGGATAAATAAGCATACCAGTTTTTGTTTTTCTAAATAGAAGCGTTCTGGAGGAATTAAAAAAAATAAATACAAGGCGCCATCTTCAAAGAACTCTAGCTCCCTTAGGAAGCATTTTCGGACTAGGTGAATTTGGGTTTAATTGTCTTAAAATTATCTGAGGAAACTCCGGTCTTCGTTTGTCAGGAGAGTTTCTGGACACCCTGTATAGTCCTGTGTTTTTAGACAAAACATGGATTTTTAGTCGCGGATCAACTAAATGAAGGCTGACACGATACTTCTTCTAAAAGAACAAAAAAGAAGCCATTTGGTGAAGGTAAACGGTTAGTGATTATTCATTACAGATGTTTTATGTTATTCATATATGGCTTTTTGTAGATTTATTGTATTAAATGCTGGGAACAAAGATGGCTTTATTCCAAAAGTCTCACTCTTGTTTTCTTCAAAATGTAAAAGTAGTGATTATCATGGTGATATGTGTGCAGAAACATTTACGAATTGGTTTGAAGAAAAATTAATGCCTAGTTTTTCGGAGCATAGCTTGATTGTTCTTGACAATGCCAGTTACTATTTAAAGTTAATAGAAAAGATACCAAATACAAACGCCACCAAAGATGAAATGAAACAGTATCTAACAAATCATCACATTCATTTTGACAATGATAACTTCTACATCTCATAAACGAAAATCCCCAAGAGAAAGTATATGAAATTAATCAAATTGCTGGAGAAAATGGACATAAAGTTATAAGACTACCCCTTACCATTGCCATTTCAATCCAATAGAATTAATTTGGGCTAATTGTAAGGATTATTACAACAAAAATATTGGTACAACAACGTTTAAAGATGAAAATATACAAGAAACTTGGATTCAAGCTTTGGAGAGGTTTGATAATGATTATTGGCAAAAATGTATCAAGCATGCAGAAAAATTGATGACAGAATGGTGGGAAATCGAGAAACGTTTTGACGTAGAAGTTGAACCACTTATTATTCATTTAAATGAGAGTGATTCAGATTTCCAATGCACTGATTTACACTCTGATTAATTTTTGCATAGTATTGCTTTGTTTTAATTTTAGTGTATCTTGTGCTGTTTGCAATTTGTAGTGTTTAAAGGAACTATTGGTAAAAGCTAGACAACCCATTATACTATTAGCTTTCATTTGTGCATCCTTTGAAATAGGAATATTCAAAAATGTTGTAACTTGTATTTCTTGCTGTCTAATAAAACATATAATGTACTTCATGATTCTATTTTTTAGAAAGAATTGCCTCATTCAGGAGATTATTACTCCATAATAAGGTGTTTGATTAATTTATTTAACATTGCTTTGGTTTGTTTAAATCAGAAAATTTTGTACTGTATGTAGATCAAAACAATGATTCTGTAACTATTATGTCTACCAATTTCTTTTAGTCATTTATACAATATTTTTTAGCATATTTTGTACTGAAAATAAAATAATTTAGAATCAAGCTCTGAGTTTGATTATTTTATTTGTAATATAATTTTGGGTAAAGATGCATTTTAGGTACCTTAGTTAGGCAAAATATTATACATGAATTTGTAACCAATGAAACGCGATTACTGGCATATGTTAGATTAGTTGAAGTAAATAATTTCAAGACAGAGAAGGTTATAAAGAAGACAATATTCAACAAAATATTAAAAATCGTGGTAATTAAATGCAACTATCTATTCAAAAAATATATATTTTGTAATTTGTATTAAACAGTGGTATACAACTACGATATATACCTAATTGTTTATAACTGAATTTTCAATTCAAACGTATTAGGTAACATTGCAACTCCGTTAAATTTTGAATGATGTTTCCATGGTTACGAAAACAATTCTTTGATATGATTGGTCATAAAATTCATGTATATATTTTGCCTAACTAAGGTACCTAAAATGCATCATTACCTAATTTTGTTTGCGGTATTATAAAATAAGATATATTTACAAAAAGTATAAAACATAAGAATCTTTCATAATTATAGAAATGTATGATGTTAGTTGTTTTTTTGAAAAAAAATTACCAAATTTGTTTTACATTAATTATTGAGTTGAATAAATTAGTTCTGTAAATTCCTGGTTATGGATGAACCACTTAAGAGAAAATAATTTTTCAGAAATACCAAAAAAAGATGCTTGTTGAGCCATGGATTTTCTTCTAAATTTCTTCAATATTCCGGAGAGTTATCAACAGTCAATAATAATTCTGGAATACCTATGCAAATATTGCAGTTGAAGTATAAATGAAATACACCACAAACATTTATATTATTCTGTTTATATATATATATATATATATATATATATATATAGTGGCATGACATAAAATACGCTGAAGAAACTGTCTTCTGCCGAATAATTATCTCTCCATTTTAAGAAACTCACATTTAAATTTTTTCCATAATTATTAATGTTGCTATCATTTTCCTTTAATCGTTTAAAACGTTCATATAATCATCTACAGCACAGAACATCGTTAATAGTGATAAATTTACTTAATCGATTATTAACATAACCTCTCATTGCTTGACAGCGACACTTCAAATAAATAAATATGGAACGACGTACGTCATAGGGAATTTTATTCGTACATTTGAAAGCAATGAGTCATACCTAAGTTTATTTGATGTATACGTTCATGACAATCTCACAACCTAAAATTTATATTAATAATAATTAGAGACTGGACACGAGAGGTTGGTGACTCATCGCCCACAACATTTGTATTTTTAAAGTTTTTAATTTTATTTATATAATTATACATATAATAATAAAACGGGTATATATACGGCAGCAAAATACGAAATACATTTTTATTTGTTCATTTTGTAGTTCAAGTTGAGTAAAGGAGAATTAATATTTACTCGCAATACTTTCTCAAGGTTCTCTTCTGTAAAATTTGTTCTCTTTGAATGAAATACATCCATGTAAATAGAAAACGTCCTTTCTACATCGCAACTGGTTATAGGTGCATACTGGAAATATTCTTTTATTTCCGCATATTTTGCAGTTAGATGTTGTGGCATTGTCCCCATACACAATTGCAGCAATGTTGTTAAATCTGGATTTCTATTAAACACTGCGTCTAACTTTTGCCGAAGGCCACATCCGAAGTCACTTGGAATACTTTTCAAATTATTAATAGCCACATCTAATGTCGTTAAACCATCATTTAATTTAAGATTTTGATCCTGAAGAAAGTACAACTGATTTTGTAAATGTGGAATTTGTGTTAGTTCCTTGCACTTAGAAATACTCCGAGCATCGTCATTTAAACATGCCACGAAATTTTGTAAACTATCGGAATTCTCTGCATAAAAACTAGTAGCTTCCAACCATATGTCCCATCTAGTTATTACTGGAGAGGGAGGCAGTGACAAAGATGGCAGTTTTTTCCTGTAAAGAGCTACTCTCAATGGTGCTTTTCTGAAAACTTTTTAAAAGCGGATACAAGTCTGTAAACTTCTAGAAAGGTGTCTCTGATATATTCACAGATTCAGTGGAGAGCATGTGCTACACAAGTAACACGTGCGATTTATTGGAACTTTTTAACGATATTTTACAGATTTTGCAATAAATTTCAAAATCACTGACAATGGACATACAATCAGTATGACCGTCAATCCAACTCGCCATTGTTTTACGATGCTGTTCTCGACGTTCTTCCATATCATATCTGAAAAAGTAACGTAAACAATGCTCTAGATCTAAATAAATGAAAACTAAAAATGTATGCGTAAATTATTGAAACTGAACGAAATTCAATGCACACTTACGTCGAAATAATTGGGAGAAATAGATTCAATCAAACGATATTAAACAGAATCTATCACAAAAATTACGACGTAATTAACAGTTAAAACTATGAAAACAAGAAACTAACCCGCAGCTCTTTATTTATCTTACGAAATATAATCTAAATAGACTAAATTATTAAAACTCCACACGCTTCTATCTACGCCCATGAAAACAGATTTAACTGTAAATATCTAACAAAAAAACGTCGTAATTCTCGATGAAAACAGATGTGTGCGCTAGCCAGATCAATAGTGCATTCAATAATTGCGTGATGTACTTACAGATGTTGTAGACTATTTATATCGTCCGTCGTAATGACGACGTCATTTCAACCGGATGTGTCCGGTCTTTGATAATAATAACTATTACTAACCTACATTTTTGTTTTTAATTAACTATTTTGTTAATCTTATAGGTGTTAGTAGATTGTTTAACTTAACAGGAGCACATTATATAGTTCTTTTAACAAATTATAAAGAGTTTATATTTTTTGTATATTGACAGTAATATTCGATGTTGTCATTTTGCCATTTTTATTTTCAGTACCGCTACTGCCGCTAACCTGTTATTATAATTGTCATTTTTGTTAATTATATACTTACTTTCTATTTAGTATTTGTTATAGTTATCAGTTCTTTTACTAACAAATTTTGTGACGTAGATCTTCACATTATATTTCATATTATTATACCACCGGATTTTCAACTCAATTGAAAATAAATGGGCAATAATAAAATCTTATACAATCGCCATATTGGAAGAGATGGATATGAAAAATACAAATGCATTTCATTGTGGAAGGAAGCAATTACTCCAGAAGTATGGAAAATACTATTAATGATACCGAAAAAAAATACAAAAATGGTGGAACAGAGAGTGGGATTTAACAAGGACGATGCCGCTGAATTAATTATACATTTAGGTGATGATTGTGATACTACTAAAAACTAATCCTTTTCTTTTCTTCGCAATTTATGACGATCAACGTAATTACTATAGACAACTACGTTTCTTTTAGCCATAAATTTAGACTTCACTTTGACATTTGAAACATACATGAACATAACCTGCAGTAAATACCAATTCAATTTAAGCAGCCTACAATACACAACATTGCAAAAAATTACGTCCTACATTAGGTATGAGTATTGACTTAAACCACAACAAAAATCGTAATAAATCATAGCGCGAACATTTTCACGAGTTAACTTCATTCCCAATACGACTAGAAAACTTTAAAGCTGCACTCTGCACAACCAAAAACTGACGGATATTTCGACAATCGGACAAAAATATAGTATTTTTGACACATTTCAGTATACCAGTGCCATGCATCATTTATCAAACTGAACAGTGTTTCCAGATTCCCGAAATTTATCGACTGTCCCTTGTAAGTACTATAACTATATGATGCTACAGTGGTGCATAATGTGTATGATGAGCCCACAACTTGTCTTGATTTCAAATTCTAATGAAATTAATTTAATTTGATTTGAGTAAGTCGTAGGTTGCTTTCCGCCACAGAATCATTAATTCTTTAATTTAATTTGTTATTCAGCAAACAAGGGCGTGGCTGAATTTCTCCGACAAATATACCGAGACATGTTCGAACTTGTCGAAATTTTCCTGAAATCTACCATTTAAATTGCTAAAATAAAATATAACTTCAAATTTATGAAAATTTAGAAAAACAAAAACGAATGAAAAAATTTTGAAATGCTGACTTTATGGACAAATTTTGAAATTGATTTTCAGCACCAGAATTCAATTTATTTATTTCGTATGGGAAGCGAAATCAAAAATTAGATATTATTGTATAACGTGTATATCACTTTTATAACAAAAAAAAGGGTCATGAAACTAATTTATACAAATATCAACATTTTTCAACCAGTCCAGAGCTCTTGCTCAGCTCGTAATTTACTATGTGAGCCATAGTTTGTTAGAAATTAAGTCTATATTCCCCAATTCGGGGTGTTGTTTGAGGAGAGGTGTGTAACAATTATGCACATTGATGCGATGCTGAACTTCCATATCTAGCCAAATCGGTCTCCTAAATTTCAGTCGGGTCCTGGGGACGCTCTCCAACGACGCTGGGGACGCTCAATGTTGTTGGAAATCTTAGCCTATTCACTCTGTACTGCAGCGAGACGTGTGATACCTGGCGACGCAATGTTAAAAAGAATCGGGAACCTGAGACTAAGAGTGGATCTAACAGTACCGGTGATGATCCTCATTGTATCATTAAGTTGAACATCTACTAGCTTGGTGTGGGAGCTTCGATACCAGACAGCAGCATAGTATTCACCAGGAGAGTAAGTAAGTAAAACGGCCGCCGTTCGCAAGGTCACCCCATTCGCTCCAAATGAATCGCTGGCAAGTTTATTTAATATATATATTCTTCACCTTCAGTCTTCACCTTTTGAGTAGCTTTATAGAGATGCTGCATGAATGTCAGAGACCGGTTTAATTTTACGCCCAGATATTTCGAGTGGGGATTGTGGTTGATCCGATGACCACCAAATTCAACATTCAGCTCTCTGTTGGCTTCTTTGTTACACGAATGAAAGGCACGTGATTTTGAATGGTTTGGTTGTAAGCGCCATTTCTTATAATAATCGTCTAAAGCTTGCAGATCTTCAGCAAGTTATAATTCTCCATCGCTTTGGGTGTATAAAGTAAAGTCATCTGCATATAGAAATTTTCGTGATTTTATGGGTGGAATTTCATTGGTGTAAATGTTAAACATTAGAGGAACCAGAACCAAGCCTTGGGAAGGCGATTGTTTAGCCAGACTGCGATTCAGAGATTACTCAGTATGTTCTGGATAAGTTTGCTTAATTTAAAATATACAGTGCAACCTTGGTAATCCGTACATATGGTATTCGGAAATCGTGACAATCCGAAATGATGTCATATCTTGCTAATACGAAATTTAATTGTGTCAGACCTTAAAAATTCGAAAATCGTTCCTAAACCTGTCTGCAGCGTTCTGTCTTCAGTCACAGTGAAAACAGTCGGGTTGCTGCCTGATATAAGACGCGCTGTGTGATTACGTGTACTAAATCAACAGTGTTTGTTACAATGTTTAAACGAAAGAACAAATCCTTGACTCTTGGAGAAAAATATGTAATAATTAAAAAGCTAGATGACGGCCGGCCACCTTTACAACTTGCTGCGGAATATGGAGTAGGAAGATTGACTATTACGGACATAAAACACAAGAAAGAACAAATTAAGGCGTATCGCATGAAGAACAATCAAGAAGGACATTAAAGAAAGCTGAGTGCCCAGAAGTAGAATAGCAAAGAAATCGCAATCTATCAATATCGGGAGAAATCCTGCAAGTAAAGGAAAATGTGTGCGAGCAATGAAGTTTAATGCTCACCAAATTTACAATGCGGATGAAAGTGAACACTATTTCGGAGCGTTTTGCCAGCAAAAACTTTGGTGCACAAGAATGTAGATTGAGCGCCGGGCCTAAAAATAAGCAAGGATCGTATCACCTTTATGCTAAGTGTGAACGCGGCAGGGTCCCATAAGCTAAAATTGTTAGTGATTGGAAAGGCTGCACATCCCTAGCCATTTAAAGATTGCCGGCAATCTTTGTCTGTAGGCTACAAAAATCACGGAAATGCTTGGATGACGCGATATATCTTCCTACAGTGGTTTCATGATGACTGTATTCCCTCAGTGCAAGCGCATTTAAAAGTACTTGGTCTAACTCCCAAAGCACTCCTGTCATAGATAATGCGCCAAGTCACTCCCAAAAGTAGAACTAGAAAGTGAAGATGGACTAATTACCGTGTTATATTTGCCTCCGAATTGTACGCCGTTGCTACGACAATTGAACTAGCAGTTGATCCAGGCAATGAAAACGCACTATAGAAAGAAGAAAATGATCCTTCGGACTCGCTGGAGGCTTTGAATTTAAAGATCGCCATTTTCAACCTTTACTCTTCGTGGTAATCTGTGAGCTCTGACTTAATACAAAAATCATGGAACAAATTGTGGCCGGGCCAATTTCGAAAAAATTTAAATGATGATTATGACGAAGCGACCGAACAAGAATTCCAGTAAATTACGGTACTGATGAATATCGTCTCTAAAGGGGAAAAACTAACAGTGGATGATACCAAAGAATGGATTTCGGGTGATGCTGCAGAAAAAGAAGAAATCGAATTTACAGACGAAGAAATAATAGCAGATTGTGTCGCTTTTGATAGAGACACTGATAGAACCATCGATGAAATCAGTGATTTGGCTGTTACAAGTCACGAATATGCCGTTCGATGTCTTGGTACATCCCTTCATTGGGCGATGAAAAATTGTGAAAGCGGCCCAAAATTTTTGATTTTACGCCAATTACAAGAAAAAGCGGTGAATTTGTGCTTCAAAAGTTGAAACAAAGTGCAATTACAGATTTTTATTCGCACGAGTAACTGAATGCACTTTATGTTTTATATTATGCAGTTTATTGCCCAGAATAAAAGTTATTTTCATTAGGCACGCTTATTCTTTTTTACTGTAGCGATAATCCAAAAAAATAGGTAATCCGAAACCGCCCTGGTCCACAACTATTCGGATTAGCAAGGTTGCACTGTAGAATGATTTTTTGGAATTTAAAGATGTCAGACACTGAATAGATTGACAAAAGTAGGGGATGACTTCAGGGCCTTCTGAAAACCTAGTTTCATGGTGCGTTGTTAACGCCAAGACTTGATTGCAGCAGTTCTTTCCCGTTCTGAAACCGGCTTGCTCCTTACTAATTATCTCGTCCACGGTGTGGACTATTCTATTGTAGATAAGCCGTTCTAGAAGTTTGTAGCAAATAGAGCAAAGAGCTATAGGTCTGTTTCCAGGATCTTCTGGAGAGTCACCAGGTTTTAATATTACTAGAATTTTTGCTTTCCGAAAAATATTAGGGATGTCTCCGAAATCTAAGATATTGTTACAAAAGGTTCCCAACCATTCTCGGGCAGCCATTCCAAGTTTTCTTATGAATTCAGGAAAGACATTGTCAAGACCAATACATGGAAGCGATGTTTAACGAGAATTCATTAACATTTCAAATACATAAGTTTTACATAAGTATTAATATATAATAAAAAAAACGTGTTCACCTATGTAATATATGAATGTTTACAAAATGATAATGTTGTAATAACAACGGATCTATTTTTAAAAATGATTAAGTCTACATGTATCCATTTATAATAAACTGCATTAGTGGGCGATAAACTATTAAAAAAATAATCAATACCTTAAAAAAAGCTGTTCAAAAGAGACACGGCACAATTAATTAAGTAAAAGTTTCCGAATACAGCAACGTAACACCAATACTAAATAAATCATTAAAATAATTACGTCCTTTAATGGACACACTGTAATAGGATTACTTTATATAATCCAATTAAATGGTATTTTATATGATAGGGCCTCCCGCAACCTTCATTACCATGATGTAAATAGCAAATCTTATGTGACATTGTGGTCATATTTTATAAGCGTAGGACAGGAAATTGATCTAATACAAGATTAGGTCAATAAATAACTTACTTCGCCTAACCAATTTAATTTTATACGTCCATCTTATTAATTAAATCATGCAATAACTTTTAAGTCCACGCTTATTGCACGAATAGCTTTATGAGTAGCATTACTTAGAAGAATTAAGATTTACTCACACAATCGTAGAATATATAAGAATAAAATGTTTGATGAAATCGATTATTCGCAAAACAATTCTTATTTTGCTTACAATACTATCTTAATTAAAGTAAATCAATGTAGAAGTAATGATTTCATTTTTTATAGGACAAAATCTAAGCTAAGCATTTCTATATATGTTTAGTGAAAAGAAATGTTAACACAAAACAAACAAACAAAAATTTGAGCGATACTATATGTATGAATAAAAATTGATGAACCTGTCAACTTCTGATATCAGTCGAGAACTACTGCACAAATAAAATCATCTATATATTTATAAATGAAAGGGTAATTGAAAAGCTAATTTTGACATGACTAAGTCCAAAAATACACCTAAAACTATTAGATATATCTCCATGAAATAAAGAGACAACGTATGGAAAAATGGAAAGATTAAATTATATAGAATATATACCTAAAACATTTTCCCAAAATTTTCTCTCATAAGCGAGAAAAAAAATGACAAAGATATTTAAAAAAATTTTGTCACGCCACTGTGCGATGGACTATATTATAAAAGACGATAGCTTAAAATTGACCGCCAATAACAAAAAAAAATAGATTTGTTTTTATCCTCGCCTTAGTTTCATTCGGTTGTCAATCGTTACGTACGTTCGATACAATTTTTCGACTAAGGGTAGAATGTTATCAAATAGGACGTTAGATGTCCGTAGAGCTATATCTTACATATTCTTTTAATATATCATCTGTAAAAATTCACAAGTATAAATTTTTAACAGCCGATTCAGGTTATCGAACCTTTACCATAACAAAATTTACACACACTATTATTTTCTATCGATTTTATAAATATAATCATTGCCGCCTTTAAATTCAATAGCGGCATTCTATTTCTTACTTTTCCTAACAAAAAAAACATTCTCGTAATACACATGAAATAATATCAGTTATAAAAGTTCACGAATTGTTTTTAATATGATTTTTTAAATGGGTTTGTAAATTAATGTAACACATATCTTAATTTTTAATAATTCACTTAGCATACAGGATGTTATAGTTTTTATAACATCGGCAGTTGTTACGTCTATAAACATATGATGTGTGTGTGTGTGTGTGTGTGTGTAATTTCAATCGAAGTACATACATATTTATTTTATATGAATTCCAAATATTTTGAATTCATAGGCGATACATGATAGAATTTTCAGGGGGTTTCTAATTTTGACGTTCGCGTCGTAATTGATTCACAATATTTTGTCAAGGATTTATATTTTTATATCCTTGACAAAGGCATCATTGACGAAACATGTAGGGTTGTTTTAAATATATATACTTTGAAGTAATAAACCAGACCTTTAATCGCCGACTTATTAAGTTTACCATATCATACCAAGATCACGAAAATATTATATGTACATATGTATATATATATATATATATATATATATATATATATATATATATATATGTACACATTGACATGATGCCACGAGCGTGTAAATCCCCAAGCCATGAGCGTGTAAATCGTCAGGCGGTACATTTTTCTGGATATAATGGAGTCTGCAAGATCTCTTGTGGATTGATCTCATTGCATATGCTGCAATCTTGATTATTAGCTAATCCGTTAGCCAAAAACAATTGTTATCTAGTTGGTCCCAATCGGCGAAAAAATAAGATGGGTGGGTGGGAGGAAGGGAGGGAAGAAGAGAGAGAGGGAGTAAGGAAAAGAGAGAGACAGAGAGTCGCGCACTTGGTTGCTTATAATTTGTATTAAATATTCTTAATTAATCCAGCGTTCTGGTGTGGTGTAAACAAGAAAAAACTATTAAATTTTTAATACTTTTCAACATACTCCTCTTCAATTCACTATACTTGTACCAACGATGCTGAAGTGTCATTATGGTGTTTCTATAACAATCTTTCCCAAGATCTTCAAAATATTGCTCCATTGCTGTAATAAGTTCTTGATCCGAGCAGAACTTCTTTCTAACAAGGAAAAGTTTGACTTTTGAGAATAAATTGAAGTCACTTAAGGTTAGATAGGTTGCGGATAAAGTAAATGAGACTCAACCTTAAGTCTCAATTGATACAATTTTCGCGAACAACTTTAATGGTGTGAAAACACGTGTAGTTGTTATGAAGAGAACCTTTATGTACCGTTTCATAATAAATCGACGTAATACGGCTCTGCTAACAGTTTGATCCTTTGCGAGATAATTTTTAAAATTATATAGCTTTCCATATAGCTTTTTTGAGGAGGGGCACTATGATGTGTTCATTGTTAGGAGAGCGAATAATACCTTTATTTTAAGGTGTAAGTAATTATTATTCGAATTTAAATCTCTTCATCACTGCTATATAATTATAAGTGTAATATAAAGTTCCAAGTATGAATATATTTGAGTTATAAAAATGAAATCATTTAATTAAGCGAATTATAGTAATTATAGTTTAGAGACCTCCTAAAATATAAACAGGAATAAAGTGGTAAAGGTAGGTTTCATCAACCGCAACAAATTTTGCAAAAATTACCTTGATTCTTGTTAAACAACTTGAAATTATTGCTTGACATATGCAATCTTTCACGTTTTCGACAACAATTCAAGGTCGTGATACTTGCCTGGCTAATAACTTACACAAACTTAATTCTACATCTAAAATGTGATGTACGTGTTCAGTCGATATGCTGATAATTGTTTTTTTTAACTTTTTTTCGTAAAACTCAAAATAAACAAGTTTTCCGTATGTAGAAAACTTAAGCGGACACACTGTATATATATATATATATATATATATATATATATATATATATATATATATATGAAAAAGTGTGAAAGCCATGTCTATCCGGAATGTGCAGGTACCGGTATTTCATATTTTTTACTAATCATCAGTACACATTATCCGGGAATAGATATGACTTTCGTTTCTATACTACGTAGATATATACGAATGATGAAAAACCTGTATCTGCACATTCAGGATGGACATGGCTTTCACACATTTTTCATTTGCCCGGACAACCTGGACGGGTGGCGCCGCGACGTGTTGTGTCTGCATTCTTAGGCATATGTGATTTTGTCATTTGTAGAAATTAATACAACAAATTAGAGCAGCAATTGCATGTAATGTGGGAATTTAATAGTTATTAATTCCCATTTACATCGCGTTTTTTATAATTCGTATATATACACGCAGTATAGAAATGAAAGCCATATCTATTCCCGGATAATGTGTACTGATGATTAGTAAAAACTATGAAATACCGGTATCTGCACATTCCGGATGGACATGGCTTTCACACATTTTTCATTTGCCTGGACAACCTGGACTGTTGGCGCCGCGACGTGTTGTGTCAGCGTTCTTATTCAAATATGATTGTGTTATTTGTAGAATTTAATACAACAAATTATAGCGGCAATTGCATGTATGTGGGAATTTAATAGTTATTAATTCTCATTTACATCGCGTTTTTCATATATATATATATATATATATATATATATATATATATATATATATATATATACCATTTCAAATAGTAACAAAGAACAAATTAGATGCACATGCAATAAAACAGAATCGAGGAATGCACAACAAATATTTTTGTTTGAGCATAACCCTTATTACCTCAATTACCTAAAAGATATTGTATAATTTTACTTGCTATTTGATTTTATTTCTGCTGTTTAATCATTTCTTTATATGTGTGCATTTAATTGTTGTTGTGATTTCTGATAGTTACTTTTATTAAACCATAATTTAATTTAACAGCGTCTTGTTTGATTTCTCCCTGAACAACACTGTGTTTGACAACAACTAAGCATATTAAATATCTTGTTCCGTATACCTGAGAAGTCATCAAGAATGAATAAGACTGTGTGGGACATACGACACGAGAACCACCTTGTACAAGATAGAGGCTTCTCAAGTTAGTCCGGAGTACTAAAATAAATAATATTAGTTTATACATGAACCCCATGTTAAACTTTTTAAAGAACCCTAGAACTTTTAATTGATCAACTAATTATTTATTGTTGGTGCTGTTTGCAAATCATTTAAATACACAAATGTACGCTTCTCGTATATTTCTAAATTTCTATTTATCTAATAATCATTATTATTATTTTTATTTTCATTTGCATAACGAGATAATGTATTATAATAAAACCCCTATTATAATATATAAGGTTACACTCTTACATTAATTAAGTTGAGTAAATTATTTGATAATGATATAACATATAGAAACGATATTGTTAAAAGAAATCTAATCAAATTTAATGAAATAAATCAAGTGCCTTGATTTATTCGACGGTAAGTGGGAAATTGCTATCAACCACATAAAGTACATTGATAAACGCGATCATAAAATTGAAAAACAAGCAAATCAGAACCGAATAGCAATTTCGAATAATAGGAACTTGTTTGGGGAAAGCGTTGGATCTTAGCCTAGGAGACTCATGTTATTTATGGAAAGGCACTCTTACACGCGCCGGCTATCACGTTCCAGGGATTGTGAATTATCTTGAAGAACATTTCGTATAGAAATACAATAGTATTATTTGTAAGTTGTCTGAATATACTCGTGATTTACTTAATGTTACCGAGGGACTCGCACGTGCTCTTGAATACACCTCGTTGCCAAGTATTTAAAGTGGCAGTAAATCTATTCAATATATAATTAATAGTGTAATAAAATAAAAACGTAACTCCTAGAAATACATTTAATAGATTTTTCATTTATTTTATATTTAATTCTAATATTTCAGAATTATTTTATTTTAGATTATTCGCCATTCATTCATGAATACTATTATTTTAGTATTAGAAAATGGCATTTTTCGTCTTTCCAAAGTTATTCGTTATTCCATCATAAGCTCCTTGCATTCGCTTGTATTATTGTATTCTAAATATTTTTTAACTTATGGCGTATTGAAATTGTATTTATATTTTTCTAGCCCAACAATAGAATTAGTTTTCAATAAATTTGAATTGCATTCAAACCTAATCCTTCCAGCTGCAAACAAACTCACTATTATATACACAGATTCAAACAACCACTGCCAATACCATTGTAACATATATTGTTAATATTCTATTTATTTTAGTGTTTTTTGTTGTCACCTAATTATATTCAAGAAAATTTGAAAGACTTGTATACGATTAATGTTCTGCGAAGCACGTGCGAACACTCATAAAGAGGACAGAACTAAATACATATATATATATATATATATATATATATATATATATATATATATATATATAATATGTTTTTCAAGTTGCCAATCCTTCAAAACATAACTGTAAAATTTGCGTTAATTTCAATCGTATGGGCACTTCTTAATCGAGTAGAAAGTAAATTATTTTTAACTTGTTTTGAAACATAGAAAAAGTGGTATAAAATCTAAGCTGAGCTGGAGTTTATTTACGAGGACCAATCTCCATTGATTGAAACCATAAAACGATGGACAGGTGAGTTTTAAATTAGTCTGTATTTGGACAGCGGAGTGGATCCCCAAAAGACCTATGCACACCAGATATGATTAAAAATTTAGATCATATACTCTACACATCTTATAATATATCGAGTTAGAATGAAAAAATTATGTAAGATTGACTGTGGACTGCAACCGTGAACGAGACGGCATTTCAGGCCTCGATCTAAGCGAAGTTAAGACATTATCCGAAGGACTTTTGGCACCGAATAATAACCGTTGATGAAACATTGGCACACCTTTATACATCCGAACTGATGCAACAATCGAAACAATGAACTGAGGCTGGTACAAGTGCTCCAAAGAAAGAAAGACCATACATTCGGCAGGAAAGTTATGATTACTGTCTACTGCAGAGGAATTCTTCTTGTCGTTTATCAAGAAACTAAAGCGATAACACATTTTTCATTTTAGATCAATTGCACGATACAACACAATACCAAAGGCACCACTTAAATAAGAAACAAGAGCTCTTTCTCCGAAATAATGCATGTGTTCACACTTCAATTGTTTCAACGACAAAAATTCTTGAACTTCATTTCGAACTGCTTCTTTGTTCACCTTATTCACCAGATTTGGCCCTCTCTGACTTTTCCCTTTTCCCTAAAAATTTTGTTCAGTGGGTCGAATAAGGAGGTAATCACTGAAACTAACATATACGAAGGATGTCTTTTATGTTTTGTATACTGGGACATAGAGGGCGCCACTAATCAAATGTGAACACTAAACATAAACCTCCATCTTTAGTTAGCCTAAATCCAAAGTTTCAGTGCGATACATGTATTGTTCTAGCTACAACGAACTGCCAAAGTTGACAAGTTAGTCGAAAAATGGAATTAAACTGTGTAAATTTTCGCCCAATAATTTTTTATAATTTTCGAAGACAATTATCTCAACAAGTGAAGTACCGCCTTAATCAACAATTTCTCGTTGGTATGGAGAATTCAAACGTGGACGGATTAGTCTGAGCGACTAACCAAGAGCAGGCGCACCAAAAACGGCAGTCACTCAGGAAAACGTCGATGCATCAACGAAGTTCGACATGCAACATATAGCGAAATTGAGGCATCATTGGGGATTTCAAACACTTTAATCCAAAAAATTTCTCATAAAGAATTGTGTGTAAAAAGTTAGTTTCCAGTTGGATACCACATCTGTCGACCAAAGAACAGAAAACAGCTACGATGTATTAGCGTCAAAAACTCTATACCGCTTCAACGATGGAAACTCTAAAAACGTGTACAACATCGTATGTGGTGATGAATCTTGGATTTACTCATACGGGCCAGAAAATAAACGCCAGTCATCTGTTTGGGTGCTCCAAGATAAAGAAAAGCCGACAAAAGTAATTCGTTCTCGAAGTGCTTCCAAAAAGATGGTCGCGACATTTGTCTCTGAAGCAGGTCATGTAGCAACAATTTGTCTACAAGATCAAAGAACTGTTAGTGCGGATTGGCATACAAGATTTGTTTGCCGCAAGCCATCGCTGAGCTCCGAGAAACCAATCCACAACGACGAATCATACTCCACCAAGACAATGCAAGTTCACACACAGCTCGCAAGACAATTTAATTTTTAACGCAACAAAACGTCTAAATGTTAGACAATCCTCCGTAAAGACCCAACCTAAATCCCAACGATTTCTTTACCTTTGCGAAAATCAAGGACGAACTGCTTAGTCAAATGTTCCAGTCGTCAGTAGGAGCAGTCGATGCCTTCAAAAACGCAATTTTTACTGTACCGACAAACCAGTGGAATAACTGCTTCCAGAGTTGATTCAACCACATGCAAAAGTGTATTAATCTTCGTGGAGAATACTTCAAAAAACAATTAAGTCTTTAAAAGCTATCTACTGTTTTATTCCAGCTCTATATGCAAAATATAAAAGACTACCCTATTATTTCGGTCAGTTCCATAAACCTCATGGAATGAAAAAACTTGAATAACGGTGAACTAAATTGAATGATTTACAAGGAAGATGCGTTTAAAAATAAAATAATTTTCCAACGAAAAGTTTACGTTTTCTGGTCTATGTTCATTAGTTACTGAACTGCCCTCCTATTCACATACTTTAAAACACAAATCTGTCTACGAAGTAAGACAATTTAGAAATGTACGGTTTTATTTGCAGTGTCTATTATTTTGAGAAGAAGTGCCGTGTGTTAAGGACTGTATTTAGAATGTGCGTGTATGTATAGTTATAATAACCATTATGACATTATACAGAGACGCAAATGTTTAGTCTCCTATCTGTGTAATATCTACGTTCTCGGTCAAGAGGGTAAAATTCCATATCGTATTACAAACATCGACAACGTCTACCCTAAAGGCCCACCTACGAGTGCCGATACTTATTATAGACATTTTTAAAACATATATACTTTGTAAGATTAAGAAGAAGATCAGTTGTTACCGAATCACTGTCAGAGTGCTATTGTAGTCAAACTCACATAATATTATATATTTTATGTTAAATTTAAATATAAATGTTAAAAGTGTAAATAAATAGTTTTTAAAAACACAAGTTTGTTATTCGAAAACATAATTGTATATATGTATGTATCTTTGTTGTGTGTATTTTACCTTTCTTTGTAAAATAAACAAGCGTAAGGGTGACGACACCACGAAAAATACTTCATAACGATCAAAAACACCACCGAATAACCTTGTTGCCGTTGTTCTCATTAGTGTAAATAACAAATTAGAGCTAGTACTCATACCAAACAAAATTTAAAATCAACACAAACACCGCGTAAAAGTATTAATTCGCTACATCTAAACGTTCTTTTAGTATACATATGAATATAAATCTCCGGCTTTCATTGTATACAATATTAAATCTTTATTCGAAGAATACTAACACAATTTATTTTGCCAGAACACGTATCCCTATGTAAAGACTGCTAAAACACACTTAAATTTACATGTAACCAATTCAGAAACTAAATTTACAAGCTAGAATAAAACTTTTGGTATAAAATAAACAACATAAATAATATTTGCTTATTAACAAGTGCAATATAAAATAATGTATATTACAATTAAATTTTGGTACAAAACACCGAAACCTAATTAATCGTAGTACTGATATACCGTGTTATTCTGAATAAGTGTCAGAGAATTTAATTTTAGATTAAACATGTTAATTAGTATTCAATAAAAAAAATATTGTGATCAATGAATAACCTATTTCAAAACTTAAAGCCCGTCTTTCTTCATTTACTTATGTTGACAAACTTAAACTGCTTCTCCCATTGCCTTGTTCAAGTTTATTCATAATTTAATTATGTATAAATTCATTAATTCCAAACAAATCGTATGTAAACCAATACGTCTGCATGATTGCAAGCGACACATAATATACGGATAGTAAATATACCGTACATACAAGTGTCCCGTATCGTTATGTTCAAATTTTAGGAGTGTAAAGTAGACTTCATTTCAAGTAACAAAAACGCAAAACTTGTATATCCATTTTTATTTGTTTCAAAGTTACAGATTTATGAATGTGATTGTCAGATCATGAAAAAAAATGTAGTCCTAAAGTCAATACAAACTGATTTTATTTAAAAAAAGTTATACGATTCAATAACAGGCCTGTGATTGTTAACGTCGCATAATAAAATGTTATCCTAAAATAAATAAACACGTGTCGTAGTGCATACAGTAATTTCGTGGAGATCTACAAAAAAGAGTACTGGAAATTGATTTATGATAAAGAAGGTTCTTTACTTATTTCGTAAGTGCTGAACCATGAATATCATACAATAAACAAATGTTCAGATGACTGTTAATATTGCATTTTTTAATAAAGGATTACATTACGTTTCAGCTTATTAGTGACTGGACACGTTTTCTTTATTCGAAATACCTTACCGATTTTCTTCTCAATAGTATGCGGACATGCATTTTGTGTGTGGCTATTGTAACGGCAATGCACGTTAAGCAGTTATTGAATACCGACATCGGTTTCCCGATAGGCGCATTCCTCATTACAGAACGTTTGTTGAAGTATACAGACAATTTCGGGAATGCGCACTGCGTGATTATCTTTTCGACCGAGGAGTAAATTTGCCAGCAGACTTAGAGGAAGAAGCAGTAGCTATTATTACAAGAGATCCAACTCTCAGTGTACGTCAAGTCGCTAGACAACTAAGAGTGGCACGAACGACAGTTTGGCGAATTTTAAAACGTGAGGGTTTATATCCATATCACTATCGCAGGGGACACACGCAGGGGTTTGTTTGAGACGGACCACTATGCTCGTCTAGTTTATTCTACCTGGATATTAAGATAGTCACGGCCTTATTTTAATTTCTGCAGAACAGTCCTATGAACAGATGAATCTACGTTAACGAGAAGTGGTGTTATAAATCTGAGAAACCTGCGCAGGTGGTCATCAGAAAATACCAAAGCTATACGCCCCTCTAAATTTTAATATGAATTTTCTATTAGCGTTTGGGCGGCCCTAATCGATGACTTGTTGATTGGTCCTGTCGTTTTTCCTGGGAGGTTAAATGCGAATAACTACCTTATTGACGAACTGCCAGGTCTTTTAGAGGATGTCCCACTGAATGTTCGACGAGACATATGGTTTCACATGGATGGGGCACCACCACATTTCGGAATTGCTACCCGAAATTGGGTTAATGTCAATTATCCAAGATGGATTGGTCGAGGTGGTCCTGTTGCATGGCCACCCAAATCACCCGATCTTAATGCCCTTAACTTTTATTTATGGGTGTACATGAAAAATTTAGTCTACGCGCAAGTTTCGAACACAAGAGAAGAATTGTTGGATCGTATTCACCTGGCTGCTGAGCAAATCCGACAAAACAAGTATGAAATTCGAATAAGTACTTCTTCTGTTGGTTTACGGGCACAAGCCTGCATTCAACAAGGAAATTACATTTCGAAAATATTATTAATTGAACTTTTTAAAATAAAATCAGTTTTTATTGACTTTAGGATCACATTTTTTTCATGATCTGACAATCACATTCATAGATCTGTAACTTTGAAACAAATAAAATGGATATACAAGTTTTACGTTTTTGTTACTTGAAATGAAGTCTACTTTACACTCCTAAAATTTGAACATAACGATACGGGACACTTCTATAGGCCGGTGGTACTCATTAATTTATCTGTTTAAATTAATTTTGTTAACATTTTTCTTTTAATTAAAAATAACACAATTGGCATATATTTTAGTAGTATAATCTAATGATAAAATAAATTACACTTATTCAGAATAATCTTGTATGTAATTCGAAATATGAATCGGGTTGAATCGAATCTCGAATCTACATCGAAAAATGATTCGGATCTCGAACTGGCTTCGGAAATTTGGCTACTATTCAGAATATTACCAACATGTAGAGTAAGAAAAGACTAAAGCAATTTAGAATGGAAAATAGGAAAATTTATTTTCCCAATGAGACGTGGGTAAATAAATGTCACACATCAAAGTTTGGGTCGATAAAAGCATTGACGACAAGGTTTCAATTATGATGTGCCAACAAGTTAAAAATATCCTAGCGGAAAAGGAAGACGATTCATATTATTGCATATTGGGTGTGAGGATGGGTTTCTTGAAAATATCCTACTTTTATTTCCTTCAAATAAAGCAGGCGATTACTAATTCAGAAATTTTTTAGAATTGGTTTGATAAATGTTTTCCTCATTTTGAAAAGAATTATGTTACCGTCATGGACAATGCTTCCTACCATTCTAGAAAATTTAAAAGAATACCAGATTCATCAATAAATAAAAAAAGTTGTTCAATAATGACATATTAAAAATAATATTAGATTTAAACCTATGTTGAAAGTAGATGTTTGGGAAAGTAAAATAGTTGACGAAGTTGCTAAGTCCAAAAACAAGACAGTTTTGAGAGTCTCCCTATCACTGTGAGCTCAATCATATAGAGCTTATTTGGGCCCAAGTGAAGGGAAAAGTAGTTATAGATAGTACCATGTATAAATCGAAAGACGTTCAAAATTGGGTCAAGGCAATTAATTACGTCATAACTATTGAAGTTAAAATGTAGGATATCAATAAAATACGAAAAAATTTAGAAAAATTTAACACAAATCTCGAAAAATGCAGTGCCACCGATGATTCTTCTAATGAATATAGTTTTATTTTCTTAAGAGTATTATAATATATTTTACATTATATTTGTGTAGTGTTTATTGTACTAACATCTATTGCTATTGGTAAATGTAGTTTTTGAACGGAACTTATAAATGTATATGTATTTATTTTAAAACAAAAGATATTGCAATTGTTTTAGGCTTTAGAAGTATGATTCGATTAAAAATAAAACAATTAATATACCTACATGTTGTGTGGTCTCACGAATAAACTCTTGACGATTTCTTCCAATTATTTTCTATTGAATGAGATATTACAATTATTTTTAGCTTAAGAGCCTACGATACAAATGAAAATAAGACAATTATGAATGCTACGTGCTTTCTCAAACAAATTCTTCATTATGATTCAATTAAAGAATTGAAAGAATTACTTCTATAATACGTATTTTATAATACGATATGGAATTGAAAAAAAAATAAATTTAATGTAGATTTTGCTAAGGTTAATTTATATAACCCGGCAATTGTTTGCTATTGCTAGATTTGAGTGTATATTAATTGGAAGTTACAATCGTTTGAATTGGAATGACATATCTATTAGTATCATTAGTATAGTTGGTACTAGCACACTTTGAATTCGCCAATTAAAATTGTTGCTTCGATGAGACTGTTTACTAATCTTTTGATTGCCAATCTGGTAACATTGCAAAGACGGGGTAGGTCAATGTTTCTAAGAAGAATAATAGGAACACCAACCTTCAGATTAATGATGTGGGGTCGCAATCCAAATAAATCAAGTGAATTTACGAATTCAGTTGGATTATTTATTGCTTCATCTTGATCTATAACTGTATGAAATTGATTTGTAAGTAGCTGTTTCTCCCGTTATCATGTGTTATCAGGAGAAACAGCTACTTACAAATGATGAATGTATGAAATTTACATCCATCTTTTTTGCAGCTAATATGCACATCCACTAAGCATTAATGACTTTTGTAATTTTGTTTGATATCTGTAAATATGCATTGAACCAGTTCTTCTTGTGAGTGACACTGTAAAAAAGTTTGGTAATTAAATGCAGCCCGTTCGATCGTAATTTTCCTATTTACAATATTGAATTATTGTATGGCAGAATGCTCTGTAAAAGGATCGCTTTGTAATTTAATACGCATGTTTGTCTTCAATGAAAATTTGAAACATGTCTCCATAAATGTGGTGCTTTTAAACACGCATTTAGTTTATCAGCTGGTGTTGAACATGGAATAACAGGCAATGTCTGTCGAAAATCAGCTCCTTAGAATATTAGCGCACCACCGAATGGCCCGTCGTTTTCAGGTAAATCTTGGAATGTTAAATCCAATGCTTCCAACGATTTTTTATGCGCATTGTTGTGCATTCATCTCATATAATTATCTCGCATTGCTGGAGTTACTCATTCCTAATGTTTTTAAATGTTGCAAGTTGATGTTTCATTGTTTTATATATTCAATGGCAATTTAAGTAGTGAATGTGCCATTCAACAACCATCTAAATCAGTCGCCGCAATTCCAGATGATTCGATGGCCAATGTGATATTATTTTACGCCCGTATATTTGCTTGAAATAAGGAATGTTTTTCCTGTGCCACTTGGCGCGTCCAAGAAATACATTCCATCACTAAACGTGTTTTTGTTCTTGAAGTAATTTTTGAATATTTGATTGTACAAATATATTTAATTCATATATTAATTCATATATTTAATTCATTAATGTCGAACTTTTTTTCGCGTTGTAATTCAGTATGATATATGTCATTAGCTAGTCGATTAGGTGATGTCATTCTGTAATATCATTGTGACAATACTTAAGTACTGCCTCGTGGAACTATCTACATTTCAATAATAGTACTGTTACTATTGACAATATATTATTAGGTCCCTATCACTATTTCTACTGGTCATATATTTCAATAGCTTTAAACCTTCTCCGGATAAGGCGGATCATTTTGCAAAAAGACGTAAATAAATCGGTTGACTAGACAAATAATATATATATATATATATATATATATATATATATATATATTATTTGTCTAGTCAACCGATTTATTTACGTCTTTTTGCAAAATGATCCGCGCAAAATGATATATATATATATATATATATATATATATATATATATATATATAGATTTACTACGAAATACAAACAAACCAGTTAAGCTTTCAATATTATTATTATTATAACAACCGCTTTTTTGAGTATAGAAACTACATAGATTTAATTTTACTTATCAGACAAAAATATGCTTATATAATGAATATTCCAGAAATATTAATAATAAAAATTTAAGCCTGATCTTTTTTCTAAGTTATTTGACTTATCATGACCCTAAATATAATAATAATAAAAAATATCCAAATATAGAATCATTTAAGTAATTGGCATAATCACGAAATGATTTCAAACAAGATTTCTTCGTTATTACACGTAGCCGAACACGAATGTCGTATTGTTTTATCAAACCACGCGATGGCGTGGCTTTATAAAATAACGCCATTGCGTCTACTATATAAAACACTGTTGATTAATTTTAGCAACTCACCGCCTCGCAGCACTCCAAGTCCAATAAATATACAGCGCATCTCTCGCATTTCAGTAGATCCTGCGCTTCTCTCATTATTTTAGTTACGAGACACTGTAGATTGTTTTGCTCCTCGAAAATACTCCGTGCTAAATTAAGTAAAATCTGAAATGAAAGGGAACGAATTTAATTAAGATCGAATTATGTCGTAAATGATTTAAAGAAGACTTTACAGATGTCACTGGTTCATTAATATTGTCTCTTGATTATATTATTATTGAATTTTCTAATAAATTTACATAATAAATAGTTTATATATAACGGGTGTTCATTTGAAAAGTCAATCTAGTATCATGTGATTTACTGAGAACATTTTGAAGTATGTCGTAAGTTAAAATTTAATACTTAACCTACGAAGTCGTATATTTTAACAGTTTCATACATACAAATAAATAACAAATGTGATTGACATTGTCAAATGTAATTTGGATTTACGTTTACGGAACAACAAACACATACTAATATATATGCGTCTTGTTCTATCAAAATTTCAAAGTAACCTAGATTGACTTTTCAAATGAACACACGTTATATATATATATATATATATATATATATATATATATATATATTTATATCTATATATATTTATATATATATATATATATATATATATATATATATATATATATATATGAAAGTCTTAAAATAAAAAAAAAGATCCACCTGTATATCGTTTGGAATAAACAATACAAGAAAATAATATAAAACAACAAAAAAAAGGCCTGCCCATTTTTTGCTATGCTAAAAACGAATATTGAATAATTACATTTAAATAGATAAAATGACCAGAATACTAATGTTCATATTAATTAAATTAATAATTTTACAGTACAAATGTGACACATGCTTGATATTTTAATAATAGTTTTTTAATGTGTACGTAAACGTAAAAAAAAATTTTTAAGGAAAATGGAATTTAAATGTAAGTAATGCATGTAACTTTGTTTTTCATACTCAAGCTTAAATATAATTAATATTATAAATATATGTAATAAATAGTTGTCGAAACGTAAACAGACTCATTACTTATTTAACAAAAAAGCCGAAAATCCAAGAATTCATCAACGTTAATATATATATATATATATATATATATATATATATATATATATATATATATATATATTGTTAAAAGGCTGAAGGCCCCCAGGTTGGTAGATTGAATTTAAATGGAAAAGTAATGAATTAATTAGCTAAGTAATTTAAAAATAATTTGAAAGTTCACAAGTGTAGTTATAAATATGACCTAAAGATGGAGTTAAATTTAAATATTACAGTTGTCTGTTGTATAATATTCAGAACATAAATAAATGTATACAAACATTTATTTATGTTTATTTATACTTAACTTTAATAGGCCTCTTCCAAATGCAAAACTTATTGTTAAATACTTTATGTGTATCTTAATCTAAGTGCCGGCTAGCTGTGTTAATATTAGTGATATTACCCTTTGATTATAATCTTAAATGTGCGAGTTCGGTACCCAATAGAATATAGATATATGTTTTAAAACAAGTTATTAAATATGTGATGCTTCTGGATGTATAATTTAATAAATAAAACAGGAGAGTGAAGGGCAAAAATAACTGGTTTAATAAGAAAATTCTATTCCAAAAGGTAAGTTTTTAACATGATAGTGAATTACATTAACCTATATATAGTCACGTGATCAGATATGTTCATGATTGTTAGGTTAACTGATTTTAATGAGATAATGTTTTAAATTTGATCTAAGTAACTATAATTATAACGCAAGGGAACTGTATTTTTCCGTTTAAAAGGTATACTAATTAAATATTAACATAGTTGGTATACATATAAAAATGTCAACGATTATGTTCAAATTTAAATAAAAATTTCAATATTTTAGGAAATGTAAAAAAATAAATAAGTACTCAAGTTGGTTTGACGGTGGATACAGGATGTTCGAAGGGTGTTTGGATTCCTATGCTCTAGATAAAGGCTCTGGTTGTGGAAATATACTGGTATCGTCTCTTGGCGTGGGTAGATATGTAGGTAGTGTCCCTCGGAAAATGGAATTTCGTTTTAAAACGACCAGGAAGGTTTTAGGTTGCGGAAATTTCGTCGATCGTTGCCTGGTAGGTAGGAGATTCGTAGGATATATTTTGTGGTAAGAGAATAATGATTTATTTACTACTTTTCACTAAGTTTCAGGAACACACTTTTTTAAATATGTCGACGCGTGCAAAATTTTATTAATTCTCCAAGCTAACTCTCCGTTGTTTTTCTTCAATATCCAGGCGTCTAATTTGTAATACTTGATTGTATTTATTTAATCTCCTTAATAAAATTTATGTAAATGAAATAATTTACTATGACTAATCGTTTGGATATTTTAAAAAAATTATAGTTTTAATTTTATAATAGACAAAACTGTTTTTCAAATGTTCAATATTTCGCTAGATACCTGTTTACAATTGGGATATTTCCCGCCGTATACAATTCAAACAAGGTACAGCTATATCCATAATATGTGTCAAAAATATACTCAATCAATTAAGTTAAATATCTTCGGTAAAATAATAATGTAGATGAAAATGACTTAAGCAAATGACTACAAGAAAATAAATAAGTATGTGATTCAAGTTTGAGCAATTAAAAACGCGGAATTAACTTTATGGATATGTCATGTGAAAAATGCAGTTCCAACAGTATCTTATATTCTAAATTAACATTATAAGTTTGAAAATTATTCTGTATTTTTATTTTAGGGCCTCTTATGTACATGGGTATGACCTACTACAATATATATATATATATATATATATATATATATATATATATATATGTACAGAGAAATCTCTCTTAACGGAGATCTTCGCTAACCGGACGCTACCCTTGGACGGACAATTTTCTTGGTCCCTTAAACTTCCTACAATATTTATTAACAATTTAAACTCTATTGGCTGGACACTCTATTAACTTAACTAACGCGGACAGTACTTTATACGGAACATTGTTCAACAAAACTCTCTCCTGTACGGACAGCGTCGTAGCAATTATACATCTGCTGGATATTCGCTACAGTTATATGCACAGTAGCACATATATTTAGTATTAATAAGTATACTGCAGTGACAAGCAATTAATGTAATGTTAAATAAACGAAGAATATTTGAACACTTAATCAAAAAGTAAATGGTATTAGTGTTTTTAATAAAGGAAAGCTCAGTGTACGTGATTTGACAAAACGATTTAATATAGGGAAAACGCAAGCATCTGATATTAACAAAAAGAACGAGTTAACGTTATAGTGGAGTTCAAATGCTAATGTTAACCAAAAACGAACATTATTGAAGATCGAAGGTTTCAATATCGATGAGTGGTTTCTAAGAGCAAGAAATAAAGGAATTCCTATATCGGTTACATTGCTAAAATGAAAACAAAAAGAAATTGCTGAAAAATTAGGCTACACTAGATTCCACGCTTCTGTTGGCTGGCTGAAAAAGTATCGAATTTGTCACAATATCTGTTTTAAGGCAATTTCAGGCGAAGCTGCAAATGTTAATTTAAGAATTGTTAAATTTTTAATTGGAAAGGTTCCACTTCTTATAAAAACCTATCAAGCTAAAAACATATATAACGCTGACGAAACAGGACTTTTTCTTCGAATGCTTCCAGACAAAATTTTATCTTTAAAAGGCGAAAAGTGTATCGGTAGAAAATTATCAAAAGAAGCGCTACCATCTTACAATGTATGAACATGGTCGGGGAAGAGAAATTGCTTGTGATTGGGAAAACGCATGATCCAAGGGCGTTCAAATACCTGAATGTGAAATCGCTTCCTGTCATATATAAAGCAAATAGGAGAGCGTGAATAACCTGTGATATCATGAAGGAATGGTTGTAGGAATTTGATCATAGAATTGGCGTTCAAAAAAAAAATTATATTATTTCTGGATAACGCGGTGTCTCATCCACGGGATATCAAGTTAGAAAATATTAAAATAATATTTCCTCCGCCAAACACGATCGGTCTTTCAACCCCTGGACCAAGGAATAATAAAATTTTAAAAGCTACTACAGGACAAAAATTTTAAAGCAATTTTATTAAAAATTGATATTGCGGAGTCCGCTTATCAATTATCAAAAACCATAGACATTTTAGAATCTATTTTATTCGCAATGCGTGGAATAAAGTTTATTCATCTACGATACAGAATTGTTTTCGTAAATCCAGAATTTCACTTGAACGCAATTACGACGATCATGAAAGCTAAGATGTGGAAGATGAGTTGCCGCTATCAATGTTAGCAGAAATGCTTAAAATAATAAGGGAATGTGGTTTTAATACTGATGCGAACGATTTCACTTATATGGACGACAATGTAGCTGTTGTAGATGATACAACGGAAATTTTAGTTAATGAATCAACTCCTCTAGGAGTCGAGACAGTAGACCAATCTGAGGAAGATTCAGAAACAGAAATTGACCATGAATCGATAAAATCATATCAAGAAGCTGTTAAGAAGGCACACGCCTTAAAAACATTTGCAAAAAAGAATGGTGATCCGAAGCATTACAGCTCAAAGCAAATTTGGAAATTTATTAAAGTGAAACAAACTAATTAAAATAATTAACACTATGGACATAGATACATAGTTAGTTTCATTTATTATTATTAGCATTATTATTTATTTCATGTATGTATGTTATTTATATGTAAGTAGCCACATGATACATGTATTATTACTTATAGTACATGAAGTATTGTATCTAAAGTTAAGTAAATGTGATTTTCAATGAGCAAATGTCATTTTAATCATTTGAAACTAAAAACTTTAATTTTAGCTTTCGTTTTCTATTGAGCGGACAACTCCTTTGAACGAGCAAATTTTGTGGCCTCGAAGGTGTCCGGCCAAGGGAGGTTTCACTATATATATATATATATATATATATAATATTTTCGTGACCTTGGTAAGATATGGTAAATTCAATCAGTTGGCGATTAAATGTCTGGCTTACTTCAAAGTATATATATTTAAAACAACCCTACATGTTTCGGCAATGATGCCTTTATCAAGGATATAAAATATAAATTACAGTATATTTTATATACTGTCATTTATATTGTATAATATAATTGTGTAATAAAATATAAATAACAGTATATTTTATATACTGTCATTTATATTGTATATCCCTGATAAAGGCATCATTGCCGAAACATGTAGGGTTGTTTTAAATATATGTACTATGTTACAATATGAAACAGACATGTAAATAATTTACATATCTGTAACTGTACACATGGACAATACACCTCGTATTTTCAGCATTTACTTCTGCTTAAGACATATGTTTCTGCCATCTAGGCGTCTTCAGTCAGGCTAGTGAAGCAATGTATACACATTGATACAAATCAATTAAACAAATGATTTGTATCTGTATTTACATTTTACTGAAATCACCCAACAAAGATAAAGCAAGTTTCGTCCTATAAGGTGACACTATTTAACAAGTGACATCTTACGGAAGGAAAGAGACTATGTAGGAAGACGACCTTTTGTTCGAATAGCTATGCTATTACAATAACAAAAAAATACGTATGTCGGTGTAGTCCATTAACAACGTGCCAGATGGCGGTAAATATACAAAAAACTTGCGTTTATGTATGACAATACGTTATGCACGTATAAAACATTGTTACAATATGACACAGACATGTAAATAATTTACATATCTGTAACTGTACACATGGACAATACACCTCGTATTTTCAGCATTTACTTCTGCTTAAGACATATGTTTCTGCCATCTAGGCGTCTTCAGTCAAGCTAGTGAAGCAATGTATACACATTGATACAAATCAATTAAACAAATGATTTGTATCTGTATTTACATTTTACTGAAATCACCCAACAAAGATAAAGCAAGTTTCGTCCTATAGTGACACTATTTAATAAGTGACATCTTACGGAACGAAAGAGACTATGTCGGAAGGCGACCTTTTGTTCTAATAGCTATGCTATTACAAGAACAAAAAAATACGTATGTCGGTGTAGTCCATTAACAACGTGCCAGATGGCGGTAAATATACAAAAAGCTTGTGTTTATGTATGACAATACGTTATGCACGTATAAAGCATTGTTACAATATGAAACAGACATGTAAATAATTTACATATCTGTAACTGTACACATGGACAATACACCTCGTATTTTCAGCATTTACTTCTGCTTAAGACATATGTTTCTGCCATCTGCATAACGTATTGTCATACATAAACACAAGCTTTTTGTATATTTACCGCCATCTGGCACGTTGTTAATGGACTACACGGACATAAGTATATTTTTGTTCTTGTAATAGCATAGCTATTCGAACAAAAGGTCGCCTTCCAACATAGTATCTTTGGTTCCGTAAGATGTCACTTATTAAATAGTGTCACCTTATAGGACGAAACTTGCTTTATCTTTGTTGGGTGATTTCAGTAAAATGTAAATACAGATACAAATCATTTGTTTAATTGATGACACTCAGAAATTATCTTTGGCGGAATGAGACAATCGCCAGGTCAACACACACGGCGATCCTTCGGACAACATGACTTAGCATGTGTTCGTCTCCCGCGCTGCGTAAGCCCGGATGGAACTTAAATCTGGGTCCATCTAGTCGGTCGTCCCATTTAATGCAGCGCTAGATTGATTAGCGTATACTTAGTGCCGCCCAAATAGATTTTCTTTGGATTGACATCAAGAATGGCGTATACAAATCCAGCAAAAAGAAAGCTAATGCCATAAACTTGGATTCCGAATCAAGGCACACATTTACCGCAATAGGTGATTATAAATTCGTAATTAACAAATCGACTAGTCGAAATTGCATAAAAGAACCTCGACTCTGAAACACGTCCAACTCATTGGAAACGCAAAACGAAATGTGTCCTAAAGCTAATGATCGCCTTCTCTTTCATACCTTTTACAAAATTTTGATGCGCACGATATGCGATATACTATGATATACATTATACACGTCATACATCGGTCGAATATAATTCCAATATGCGAAGTGAAAATTTGCATACGAGGATCGTTGATAAAAATAAGTCCTTTAATTTTAAATAAATTGTAAATACTGAAACGAAAATTGTCAGAATTAACATTAGCATTTTGACAGGATTTTCAATTTCGAAATGTTTTATTTGTTGATGAAAGTATTATAGGTATATTAATAATACAAAAACATTTTTAATAATATTAAAATATTCAAAATCCGGTGTGTAGAACACAATACAAGTTCATATTTGTGCTAAAGTATACGTATTTCCAGATATGGAGCCAACTGTTTCATGTACAGTGGAAATCCCAAACCCTTAAAGTTGGCAGGTCTTGGTATAAACACTAAATCCAGAGAGTAATTATATATTAATGAATTACTGACTCTCGAGTAAATTACAACCGTACACTTATTTATACTCAATCTGATCAGGTTTTCATTACACCAGTTGCATCCATAGCATTAAGGTTCCTCTGTGATACATGGCAATCAGATACATCCACAACACTCGAGAAAATTTTCAGAAAATATTACGTGATTTCGATCAAATTTGTTACGATCGATCTTCCTTTCATAAAGCAATGCTGTTTCTTTGAAATGAAATTATACATCCTGTTGTAAACAATGTGTTTTATATATATATTGATATACATATATTTATAAGTATTTGTAATAAGAATTATAATTTATAAATCAAATATGATTAAAACAAATTAAGGATTTGTTCTAAATTTTCTATAAATTATAAAGTATTATGTTACCTACCTTATTATTGAGCTTAATTTGGTAGTACAATGTAAGATGTCGCTTTTACAATATTATCTGGGCAAGTTTATTATAAATACGTATTTTTTTATTATAATATTTTAATACAATTGGATGCCAGTTAATATTTTTATCTATGAACAATATTATGTGTATATTCTCGGCTGCTTAGCGGTAGAACGAGATCTTTCTTACAGGAGCCGGTTCTTCAATTCATTAAATAAGTAAATACCAAATCTCATCTATGTGACAACAATCTATCTCGGGCATTAATACTGAATTTTAGTGAAAAGTATGAATATCATATGTATAAGTAACTTAGCAAAATCGACAATAAATAAAAGTATAAATTGTAGTTTGTGTTAAATCGAATTTAATGATTATTTTAGTGTGATATTAAATCCTGTTAAAATTACATATATGAATCAGCTGTAAGTGATGCGTAGATCATGTGACATAATTGGTTTATATATTTGTGTGCATCGGTAACAAACATATGTTATTTATAATAAATCCAAATAAAATATTAAAACTAAGTGATATTATCGGATGATTGATAGTTTAAAATTCTAATTAATTTGAGAAGACTATTCAGTTCCAAGGTATGTTGTACTTATTAATATAACTAATTGTAAATCTAGTTTAATTGTACAAATTGTTAGGTTATGTTTTGCTAAATTAATATGGATATAAAATATAGGACTAGATCGGTAATTACGTGAAATCCTTCGTCAGTAATATGGATGTTCTAGGAGAAACGGAAATCAATGAATACTAGGCTGAAATTGGAAGCAGGAGGTGTTTCATGTAGCGGGTATTGAAGGTGACGCTAACAGTTATCCGCAGTTTTATACCATATATTTCCACAATGCTCGATGAATTTATTATTCAGATGATGTATACACACTGTCTTCTTGTAATATCAATATTTTTCGGGTAAGTAAATTACTATTTTTAATGATTAAATAATATTTTAAGTTTATGATCAAATTTTGCGTAGCTTTATTTTGCAACAACGCAAACGACGCTGTTTTTTATTGTTTTTCATTCCTTGGGCTCCATACGATTTATTTTCACTTGATGTAGTTATTTAACTTCCGTAATTATCATATCGGTTGATTTTATATCCAATATTTAATTGACATTATTATAAAAATAAAATTAATAATTATACAATTATAATTACATATTTTTGAATGTTTATCAATATCATATGAATGGGGTAGATAATAAATGATTTTCAAATTCCAAAAATATACGAGTTGATATAATAGATTACCATATGATATTAATTTTATTAATCAAGTTAATTATTTTCGGAATAATAAATAATTTAATGACTTTTGATTGTGAAAAATGATTAATTTAAATAATAAAAATTCTTTCAAATAAATGTTCTTATTAAATGCGCGGTATTAGCTTGTTTAGTAATTTGCGTTGTAATTGTCATGGTCAACTTACTTAATCTAATGCTTATTTCTAACATATATGGTCTTGTTTTCTTCCAGTCTCTGGTAAAGTAGAACCACTATGAACACGAAGATAAAATATTAATAGCCCGGTTGTTTAAAATGTCGTTTTTGTCTTCCTTTTTGAACACAGAATTGAACTTACTAATTTTCGAAATTTCAGAATGTAAATGTGTGAAGAGACAGGTTGAAAATAGCCCATAGTGATTTATACAATAACAAAACATAACTTCGTGTAAATAAATTAGGAAGTCCATCACATCCAGCAACCAACTCCATCTTGAATCCATTCATGGCTTATGTGACCCCTTCCATAGAGATTGGATCTATATACGAAATAGCGGCGCGCATACCGTGGAAGTTAGGCTTCTCTTACATGAACTAAGTGAAATACAGCGTTTAAAAAATAAGTTTAATATTAAACTTTAATATATTAAATTATCACCTAATATAACTAATTAAAGCGCGCCCATGTCGATTTTAAATGCTGACGTTAGCGAAGGACGACGAACAATGCGACATGTCCACCTGAATGAATAACTTGGTACACTTGATGTCTACAACGTACGGCTTATTTAGGTAGTTTCTTAACCATCGCGTTTAAATTAGCGTGTCTAGGAATATAAGCAAATAAAATAAATACCGTTTTATTAAGGAATTATGCACATGAAATTAGTTAGCTATTAATTTACAATATTTATAGACAATACAAATACTGTGTTAACGCAAAAATCTTTCAATTTTCTGGATTATTTCGTTTGAAAATCGAATTAAGATAGTCCATTGTGTAAGCTGTTTTCGTGTAGACTATATCAGCATGGAGATCGGATGTTCGGGAGTTTCGAAACCAAATTTGTGCAGAAATATGTCTGATTGTGAATGTGTTGAATGCAATTAGTAACAAAAGTAACGACATAATTTCGAAGAAAAAAAACAAATTATTGCCAAAGGTAGGCCAACTCCAATTTTGATTAATTTAGCAAAACAACTAAATTGTATGTAAGACATTTTCAAAGAGAAAATTAAAAAAATTGCGAGTGGTTGACTGGTTGATAATAAATCTCTTTCGTTTTGCTGGCCATGTATTTTATTTTCAAGCGAAAAAAATTTGTGGAATAAAAATGGATTTGTTGATCTAAATGATTTACACAAATTAATAAAAAGACATGAAGCAACCACACATTAATTAATTCTTGAAACCGTGAAATACTACCGTGAAGAGGTTTATAGATGTGGTTTGTTTCCTGGGAGAACATGAATTTGCATTTTGCGGTCATAGTGAAATTGAACAATCTTCATACAAGGGAAAGTAGGTACGTAGATTTAGTAAATTTACTGGTAAAGTATGACGAAATTTTACAATCTCATTTGAATAATTCTACAAGGTGTAGAGGAACTTCGAATTTAATGCAAAACGATCTTATTCTATGCATATAAAAAGTAATATTGAGAAAAATAAAATTCTGGAGGAAACTACTGATGTGACAGATATTAGTCAGTTATCAAAAGTCTTACGTTATGTAACAATAAAAGGAAAAATTAAGGAACGCTTTATAAGATTTTTAAATATTTCCAAGCAAAAAACAGCTTCTAGTTTAGATTGTATTGTTCAGAATATAGTGAATGATTATAATTGTGGTTCAAAATTAGTAGCTCAAAGTTATGATGGGGCAGCAGTAATAGCAGGTAAATGAGGGGGGTTACAGGTAAAGTAAAAGAATCGTATCCAACCGCTCTTTTTGTACATTGTATGGCACAATGTCTAAATTTGGTTTTAGAACTGTATCTTAATATAGTAAAGGTATGCAAGTATTTTAGAACGGTTTGGCAGCATTTTTTTCCAAATCTTCAAAACGAACCAGTGCCTTAGATCTGGGGGTTTATAAAAGATTACCAAAAGTAGCCCCCATTCGATGAAATTACAACGGTGGGTAAATACAAACTGAATTTGAATATCGACAACTACTGAGTCTCGTGTATGGTCTAGAGGATATTTTAATATGTTAAAACTGAAACTAATTTTAATCTTTGCTACTTCTTCATTCCGAGATATTTCCCTTTTGTGACAACTTATTTACTGTTTTACAAAATAAAACTAGCGATATTAATTTTTGAATAAAAAAATTCAGGAATTCTAATCCATCGTTTATTGTAAAAGAGAACAATTTGATAATTTGTGGAATAAATTCGAGCGTTTTAATATTCAACCACGAAGAAACAAAGTACACACCGATATTGCCAAAGAACATATAACAGATGAAAAATCGTTCTTTGAAATAATTGACAATATTTCCTCCCCCATAGACATCAGATTTAAGAACTATTAAGAAATTTCTAGAATTAGTTAACGGTTGCGATAAACACACAGTTTCTGATAGGGCATTTGAATCGCTTAAACAAAATTATCGATAATATTTTGACTTTCCTGCATTAGATTCCGAACTCACAGTGATTTACAATACCTCAGAATCTCAGAAGGTTTAAATAATACGAGTGTTAGTGACATGGAAATCTCTTAAAGACTGCGGACAAGAGCGTGCGGGCCCTGAAACTATGTGAATTAACCTCACTATCCCTGCCACAAGTGCGTCTGCAGAACATTCTGTTTCTGTGCTTAAACGAATTTTGTTAGGAATTCTACAGGACAAAAAGACTTTCTTTTTTTTTTGGAATTAATATCGATTGAAAAGGAATTAGTGCAGGAACATTATCGCCAAAAATACTTTTATGACGATGTCATAGATGAGTTTTCAAAAGAAAATAGACGTATGCTATTCCATTTTAAGTAAGGTAGGATCTATTGTAGTTTGTAATAAATTTTATCTTTGCGCCTCCACCAAAAGAAATTACTTATTTTACTCTATAGCTTCCCCTTTTGTGAGGTTCTAAACACGCCACTGATACGTAAAAGCAGTTGGTAATTTCAGAAATTGTTAAGACAGCCAATACAGAACGGGAATTATAAATATCTGAAAAACTTTTAACAAATGCCTTAACTATTTCATCTGCACTAGTAATGCCTTCTTTTCCCTTTTAAAACAACACGGAATCCTAGATTTGTCAGTTTAGTTGCCGACGTATCTCCAAAACGATCTGGGATCTTTCCTAATTCCTCTTTCGAAGGAAGATAAATAAGCCCGATGTACATTTTGAGTTTCAGTTTTTACCAGTTTGAATTTTCTCGTGGTGAGTTTCCGAGCCTGAAGCTGAGCTTATTTTCTAAAGTAATGCTCCTTGAGCTTAAATAATTTAATTAGGTCACCACAACCACAGGAAAAGTACGGGAGGTTGTTTTGAATTTTGGAACAAACTTATCTATAATGGAGAAAACTGAAGCAGCAATATTAACATTAAGGCAAGAATACAAATATGTACAATTTATGAGTTAGTTGATTTGATATATAGTTGAGGATGAACTTTGCGGAAATTATATTTTAAGTTATTAAAGTTACAAAAGTAATACGCAAGACAGGATGGTATCCATCCTCAGGTACTAACGGAGTAGTATCATGGATTACAGAAACAATGAAATTAACATTAGTAAAATCTAGGTCTAGTAATTTGTTAACACTAGCTTTACAAAGCTTTACAATGCTATTCAGTTGCTGTAGATTTAATATATTCAGCAAATTTTGTAAGACGTTGAATGCAGATTGTTAACGGCATTAAATTTAGAACAATTGAAGTCCGCACATATTCCAATCTTTTTGTCTAGAAAAATCAAACCTAAGGCATCAAGGAACAAATCATAGGCTTCATTGTTTAGGTCAAGAGAAACATAAACAATATCAAAATATACGACTAAAGAAACAGAAATAACATGTTGTTATAATAATGTCAACCAAATACATTGGTCAAATGGGATATATCACATGTACTAATAGGTTTGACTCCGCCACTATTACTTCTTCCAACAGCATAATGACTTCTATTCGGTCGAAACACCAGGCGAGTGGCATCAAATAATTCCTTATCACTTGTATCCGGATTAAGTCACGTTTCACATATATTGATACAATAATGTCAACCAAAGACCATTGGCCAAATAGGATGTATCACATGTAATAATACGTTTGTTTCCAACCAACACTCTTACCACTATTATTTCTTCCAACAGCATCATGACACATATCCCGTCTAAACACCGGGCGAGTGGCATTAAATAATTTTTCACCACTTATATCCAGATTAAGTCGCGTTTCAGATGAAAAATAAAGTCCGAATCAAAAGAACAAACAGAACGGTACACTTCACCGATTTTAGAGCGGATATTCCGTACATTTTAATAGTAGAGCTGTAAAGGTACCCGGCTGCTGATGTTACCACGAAACTGTGTGTTTTATTTAAACAAAGAAAGAAAGAGCCAACGTTTAAACAAAAAGGGCCGAAGTCATATCAACACACCTCCACACAAACACCATTGTCACCGGGAGAACGGCTGAGCTAAGCCTGGACAGGCAAGCCGCTAAGTTAATTTCGGTCTCATCAGCAGTAATACGTTGACAGTTGATAGCCTTGAATAAAGCATTTTGGAACGGAGTCTTATTACTGGATAGAAAAATCAGCCTGACCATTTCAAATTTCTAAAGTTAGCTGTTCCAGTTAAAGCAATGTTTAGGAGATGGTAGGGAAACCTTCATTGACCTTTTGCGTTGTCGTTGGAAAGGATTGTATTTGCCAAGCCTAACTGGTTTGACTTCTTTAATAAGTATAATCAAATTTGAGATTTTCCTAGACAGCATCAAATCAATCGTCTGTTCAGCCTTACCGGCATTATTCAACAATAAGCTTATTTTTACGTCTTTCACGTTCTAATACTTCATGAATAGGATTCTCCATTTCTAAAGATTCAAGATCGCCAACTGAAGGCGCTATTGACTTAGCAGAACGCTCCGTTTCCAATGCCTGAACTTTGGCTTGTAAATAATTTACCAAAGCAGTCAAATCATTAAACTTAACAAGCTGTGCTTTGGAGTCAGAATAAGAGCGACAGTACTATGTTATTTTATGACTTTTACTCATCAAACATTGCACTTACATTCTGGACAACCCCCTACATTCTCTATGTACACTATCCCTACACATACGCTTACATTTTCAGGAACAATTTCATTCTTACATGTAGCACAAGCAGAATTCACGATAGTTGTTTAAGTAGTGAAAAAACAAAGCAAAAAGAGGAAACTTGGCTACTTTTCACCCACGGTGGGCCTTTTCCGGTGACTCACAAGACGTATAACTACACACAAAAAAGTAAGAACAATAGACGTTGAGTTGTTTGCAATAGGAGTTTAATATATTTAGCTTAGAACAATCCCAGTATAAAAATGGACGACATAAAAATGTGGAAAGGGCAAAAAGAAACCGTGACAAAAATTAAGATAATTAATTAAAGATATAAGTAAACTATATGAAATTAAGTTTCAAATAAAAAAAAATAAAAATCCAAACATTCAAATATTGCAACGAATTCGAAATTAAATAGAAAAACATATAGGCAAAATAGTAAATTTAAGTTATATTAAACAAATGCTAACTAATAAAAAGGAGATTAACCCACAGCATAAGAAATACACTACACACATGTAAATAATATCACACGGCTCACGATGACTATCTTGAGAAAAGGAAAAGCATCATAGGAGAGTATTATGCAGCATTATTAGACAAGTACGACACTCAAATTAAAAGCAAACGACCACGTTTGGCAAAGAAAAACACATATTTTATCAGTACTTTAAATGTACAATGTATCAGTAAAATCGGTACTAAGTGACATCTTGTATAATTCCTCAATTTCAAACGTTACTGACGAGAAGGATTTAGCTAGAATGACAAGGTAATATCTGAAGTTGATGCTTATTTTCAGGGCTTTGATCTATTTTATTATACAAAGGGTATAGAAAAGCTTTAGTAGTACCACTGAATTAAGTCTATAGGTTTAGGAGGAGACTATGTCGGAAAATCAAATATAAAACTGACAAATCAAAAACATTTCAAATAGAAATAAATCTAATGGTTCTATTTTAAATTATGGATCTTCATCAAGTAAAAGCCGAATCAATTAAAAAATATTTCACTTCACTCTCGTAATAAGGAAAGGAAAGATTTATTAAAATAAGTTTCCTTCCAATAACTGAAACTAGTAGTTATGTAAAATGGTATTAGTTCAATATGTATTTCTCATATTGATTACTTTTATCTAATAATATAATCCACCATAATTATCCCTTAAATTATCTCGTTTCAGGGTTGGAAATATACTGTGCTTACAATCCTAATTAAACATTAATTATAATTATACTAAAATTGATTGAATGAAGTCGTTTTAAACACAGAGAGATTAAAGGGGATTAAAATGACTAAGAAGGAAATTAATTGACAATTAGTTAAATATTGGGTATTACATCTTCTAATTTATTTTTTTATTTATTAATCGCCATTTACATTATTTAATAAAAATAATGTTTAATAAACTTTGTGAATTATCTTATAGTTTCTGCTTTTTTAATTTCTATTGGAAGTTTCAAAAATAGAAGAAAGTAGGGGAGATACTTATAATATCTTTATTATTGTCGAAAACGCTAGCCTTCGTTTAGTGTTCTGTCTGGTCTAAATATAATTTTTTCATTAGAAGCCAAGCGCAAAACATGTTTTTGAGTTGCGACTGACATTTGTGTTAAACTTACAATTAGTAACACATAGTAGTGTTTTATTTAAACGGATCAAATGCTTAAAAAACATATGGTAATTAACGCATAGCCTGTACTCAAGTCTACCAGTGTTTTAGACAATTTTATAGAGTGTGTGAAACGCTTGAAGTCGTGTCATCTAAAACTGGACTGAGTGAAGCTAACATTATAAAAGGACTTGATTTCATTAAAAACAACCTCCGAATCATCTGTGAGATTTATGCAAAGAAGAATTCTGGATTCCAAACTCAACTGCACAACATTACAACGGAAGATTTCACGACTTATTCCCTATAAGTTGATCGACGACCAAAAAAGTATTGAGTCGGGCACTGCAAGTACCTTCTTTAAATCAGATCTGAGGACACGGACTTCCTGAAAACACTCGTTACTAACATGAGTCCGAAGTAAAGGAAAGTTTGAAAAGAAAGTCACTTGGAAAAGCCAAAAGTAGGGATAAATTCACCGAAAAAATACATCATTCAATTCAATACCATGCCTTGCGTTGCTGTGGCTATACAGAATGAAAGGAAGGGAAGAAAAAATATGTTTTAAAAAAATTACTCCTGTTTCTTATCGTAAAGCTAGTGGATTAACTACATTTTTGGATTGTTCGTTTTCTGCAAAAACATAAAAATCAGACGGTTTACCGACCCTGGAGTACGCGACATATAATTACCCATGAGAGAAGCAGTGGCTTTCAAAAATTCAAAATTCAGACTTGCGAACATTACTTAGCGCTTTGTTGATAGTCATAGCGAACGCAAGTCGTATTGGGAATTGAAGTCATTTGAAACCGAACGCGATGTCAGTTTAAATGAGTGGTATTCGTGGAAGTAATACGTCTTCACCTTTATAAGGCCCAATCAGCATTGTTGCTTCAACTAGATGGTTTTGTAACTACTAACCGCGTGCTATTGCATAAATTTGTCTGATTGATGTTTCGGAGTAATATAATTGGCACTCTAATTTTCAATGATGGTAAGCCGGGAGCATCGAGAAAATTCCGTTGGAAAATTCACTACTTCGCTTTGGTTCATCATGCAGTTAATGAATTTGTATGTCACTGTTTCACCTGCGATTCTGTTTAGAGTGATTTTGTTCATATCATTTACGCTAGCAATCAATAATAATAACTCCTTTTTTTCTTTCAAAAACCCAGCTACTTGTTTAATTGTGTTTCAAATATCAGTAGCCCTTCAAATTTAACAATTGGCATAATTTTTAACAAAATAACATCTTCCTGGCATTTACATCTAACCTATATACATTATTTTAAGTTTTCATGTAAGACAATTTATTCAAGATTAAATCTAAATTATTTTCTTTTTCAACAACATGTTAGCGTAAATAGAGAATATGATTAGGAGAAGTCAACTTGCAATAAAAAGTACTACCAAATCAAGTATTTGAGAATTTTTACGCCACTTATGTCGAAGTGCACTGTAGATTTCACCGGCGCGGAGAGATTTTTATCGCACCGAAACAAAAAATTTTCATTTGTGTCAGTTATGTCAAAATTTCAAGTCAATCGACCGACTACTTACTTTTCGAGATTTGAGAACACAAATATACGCATGCTGAATTTTTATATAGGTATATAAGGATTATACGAAAAATTGTGACGCTTATTTGACATTAATTTGTAGATTTCAAAAGGTAATTGCATTTTTGAAATGTAACAATGAGCGTTATATTTAAAAAAAGCGAAAGTTTTATATAAAACGAGTGAAGGTTTTTGGATGACTATTGGTTGCTTGCAAAAGTTATAACAATATTCGGGATTTTTGGTTGTTGTCGATGTGATTAACTTCTTTGTCTGACTATGAATGTCATAGATAGAAATGGACAAATACATTATTGTGACATTTAGACAAACAAACAAATTTAGGGCAAGAAGATTTATTATAACCGATCGTGGCTACAGCTTCGAGTCCTTTATGTTGTACAGAAAATACGTAAAGCTTCGGTCACCTAGAACAGGAAGCCTACGCGAGCACACTATTGATGCTGTCCCAAAGCAAATTGCAATATATGTAGGTCCACCCGCATCCATAACCATAGTTGCTCTAGTTCGGCTGGTGCAACTATGGTTATGGATGCGGGTAAGAATATTTTATCACTAAAACGTGCAGGAGGATGGAAATCCATAGAAATTGCAACGAGTTATGTCGATGATTTTATCAATAACAAAATCTAAATGTTGAGAAAATTATTTTATAGTAATGAGTAGAGACAGGCACTTAGGCCGGCCAGCATTAGCGTCACTGCGCGCGTTATTTAGTAAAAAATTGATGAATTATTGAAAATGCAGATAAAATATACTAAACAACTTACCCAATATGCTTCGATGCTTGGAAAAAATCCGGATGTGCGTGAGTGAACACCTGCAGCATAGCGTGCGTTTCTACAGTAGTCTCCTTGAGATTTGTCCTTTGCGGTGTATATATCTGCTTATACGCAGAAAAATTTCGTTCCACAGCTAGCTAAACCCCACCAGTTTTGTATAATACAAAGGTATTTTTAATAATATAAAATATTATTAAAAATCTGGTGTGAAGAACACAAATACAGGTTCACTATTAATATTTTTGTGAACGTGTCCGAACATATACCTCGCCAGAGACGTAGATACGTATTTCGCCTTTCTACAGGCTCATCGGTACGCCCCTGCTGGAGAAAGGATATCTGCAGACACATTCACATAAAAAAACCACATCGCCACATCACAGAAATTATCCAGACCGAGCGTAGAAGTAAATTCAGCGCTGCCTGTTGTCAGACAGCCGAAGTACCTCGCCCCGTCCACATAACCAATGTGAGTTCACTGTGATGTGGCGATGTGGTTCATTTTTGTGAATGTGTCTGAAGATATCCTTTCTCCAGCAGGGGCGTACCGATGAGCCTGTAGAAAGGCGAAATACGTATCTACGTCTCTGAGGAAGGATATGTTCGGAAATGTTCACAAAAATATTAATAGTGAACCTGTATTTGTGTTTTTCACACCGCAAATACACCGCAAAGGACAAATCTCAAGGAGACTACTGTAGAAACGCACGCTATGCTGCAGGTGTTCACTCACGCACATCCGGATTTTTTCCAAGCATCGAATCATATTGGGTAAGTTGTTTAGTATATTTTATCTGCATTTTCAATAATTCATCAATTTTTTACGAAATAACGCGCGCAGTGACGCTAATGCTGGCCGGCCTAAGTGCCTGTCTCTACTCATTACTATTAAATAATTTTCTCAACATTTAGATTTTGTTATTGATAAAATCATCGACATAACTCGTGGCAATTTCTATGGATTTCCATCCTCCTGCACGTTTTAGTGATAAAATATTCTTACCCACATCCATAACCATAGTTGCACCAGCCGAACTAGAGCAACTATGGTTATGGATGCGGGTGGACCTAAATATATTGCAATTTGCTTTGGGACAGCATCAATAGTGTGCTCGCGTAGGCTTCCTATTCTAGGTGGCCGAAGTTTGTCTAAATATCACAATAATGTATTTGTCCATTTCTATCTATGTCATTCATAGTTAGACAAAGAAGTTAATCACATCGACAACAACCGAAAATCCCGAATATTGTTATAACTTTTGCAAGCAACCAATAGTCATCCAAAAACCTTCACTCGTTTTATATTAAACTTTGGCTTTTTTTTAAATATAACGCTCATTGTTACATTTCAAAAATGCAATTACCTTTTGAAATCTACAAATGTCAAATAAGCATCACAATTTTTCATAAATCATATAATATACTCAAGGTATTTTTAATAATATAAAATATTATTAAAAATCTGGTGTGAAGAACACAAATACAGGTTCACTATTAATATTTTTGTGAACGTGTCCGAACATATCCCTCCCCAGAGACGTTCATACGTATTTCGCCTTTCTACGGGCTCATCGGTACGCCCCTGCTGGAGAAAGGATATCTTCAGAGACATTCACAGAAAAGAACCACATCGCCACATCACAGAAATTATCCAGACCGAGCGTAGAAGTAAATTCAGCGCTGCCTGTTGTCAGACAGCCGAAGTACCTTGCCCCGTCCACATAACCAATGTGACTTCACTGTTATGGATTTTTCCCTAATTTATATTTAAAAATTTAATTATATATGAATGTACATAATTCATGGATATCTGTGTATATCCGATGTGTTTTAAATCTCACATGTGGTGATGTTAAATATGTCATTCGTTTTTTTAATTTTTAATATTGGTTACAATGAGCCCTATCTCCGAGGACGTAACAGGTCTAAAAAAGCACGTTTTATTACATACAGTGTGGGTTTCTGTTGCACTCGCATTATGCTCATCCAGGTTTAATTCATCTTCTTCAGGCATGCCAACATCAGTAAAATATTCGTTAAATTAATTGCCTGTTAAAGTAATAGCGTCTGTTTCAACTGTGCTTTTTGACTTATTTCCACATTCTCTATTGATGACTTACTAAATTGCTTTCTGTTTGTCTGCGGCCCTTAAAATGTACTCACTGTTTTTCGTTATCTTAGCGGCATTTATTAATGTAATCTGTAGTATGTATTTGTCAATCACTTGTAATTGTTTGATGAAACAATCGTGTATTAAAAATTATTTGAAACACTACTCGTTTTTGAATCAAAATTGAAATGGAGTTTGAACGCGTACCCTTTTCGTCAATGAATTAAGCTGTTAACTCTAAATTAGAAGTTATCAATGTCGTATAGGTAGGTACTTCCCAGAAATCGAGATATATTTTCTTCAATCAATCTGGTCTAAAAGGTTATTTTAAATATACAAGCTTCATTATTGCATTTGTTTTGGTAAATATTCTTAATACATGTTCTTCCTGATACATCGTAAATTTAATTATTCGATTAATGCAGATGTAATACGCATTCATAAATAACTCTACATTTTTGAAATGTAAAGTTATTGTAAAATATTAAATACTTATATCGACACTGCGCAAAGCCCACAACTATACTAAAATCATATACGTAAATAGAACCGTAAAAAGCAGTCCTCCGTATATTTTGAAAACCCTTCATAAATAATAAAATGTTGGAAATCTATAGGATCCGCTATAAGCTTCAGGTCTTGTAGAAAACCTTTTTTTTATATTATTGGTTTTCCAGAATAGTTATAATAAATTTGAATTTTAAGCACACAAAACGAAAGTTATGTCAGGTAGGGCACATTTGTTGAAAATATTTCTTAGAAATCGGATATTTTCATTCAGATATGAATTTCCAATAATATGTTTTTCAAGAATTTATTCTGCGGAAAATGTATCAGAAAGCAAGTTTATTATTGGTTTCATACGCAGCTCTAGAGAAAGAATAAATATTATTTTATATATTTTCCCCAAACGAATTTTGTATTTAATTTTCCATTACATGTGAAATTATGTTTGGAGACACTTGACTGTTAAAGATTCCTCGATTATATAGAGAAGTAGTAAAAAAGGAATTTATACAAACCAAGGGCATTTAATTTATATACATATATATATAAGTATATATTGTTACTAAGCTGTTAATCCTAAGTGGACTAAAGAGAATAATGAATGGTTAATATGAGTAACAGTTCAAGATTTGAATTTAATATTGGGCGCCAGAATTAAATAATTCACAATAGGTTTAACGTCATCTGTACACATATGATTAAACTTCTAGCAGTCGGAGAGCACAATTATTAAATAATGTTGATATAAAGCATCTCAGAATCTTCGTAGATCTGCGAATTACCTCCGAAAAATGATGTTTTATGTCTATATAATATGCTTAACTCAACAACTAAATACTAACAAATAAAAAGACTGGTTGAAAGAAAATAATAAAATATATATTGAAATTAAAAGTAGGAAACTGTAACAAATTATGATAAAGCTAACAAGTGTCTATTATTGGTATTTCTATAGTTGCACATGTGTATCAAATTATACTGTAAAGTTGTGTTTGTGAATAAAAAACTAGATTATCAATTATGTTAAACTATTTTACAAATAAGGTAAGTACTACGTTATTATTTTATATAAAAATTATGTGTTTCAATTATGATGGTGTTGACGATGTAATAGATAATAAATTTTTGAAGTTTTGTAGATATTTTAATAAGTTGTAATGATTTTTCTTAGTGAAATATAAATTTTAGGTAATAAATGGAGTAAATCGTTTATTTCAGAACCTGTGTTCCAAGATTTTATACGATGATTTAGGCTGGAAGCGATGTTTGTTGGAAAATACCAAGTACGGCTTTCGGAATCTTGATATCGGCTTTAGCATCGTTCGTTGGTCTAAAATGCTCACTCGTCGAAGTTACGATTTCCAAATGATGCTATCTTCCTTAACAGACGTATTCTTGACGGTGCTCGGCTGGTTCGTGCTTCATAAGGTTGGCTGATATTTTGTGTTTCAATTTAATGTATTTATAATGAGAAATTTTTAATATTTTAATGGTAATTTTTAATTAAACTTTTTATAACTTCAAAAACACGGCCATTTCTTGTAAAATCTTTATCGGCTTTCTTTTGTTCTTTTATTTTTTCCAAGGCCTATTTTCATATTAACAAATAGCCTCGAAATTTTATCATCATTACATCGATCTGTACGTTGTATTTGACTAATATTTTGTTTTTAACAAATTTATAAAATTTTTACAATAATTTTCAAATACATAATGTTTACAATTTAATATTAGGTTATGTTGCAATAACGTATTTAAAGTTGCATTCTTACGGGTTTATTCTAAATTTTAAAGAGGGCGTGTCAAATCGGTACCAAATACATTATCTCAATGTAGATAAATTAGATATCGGTAGTTTCGCGCTAAATATTTGAATTATGAAATTAAAAATAGAAATATAAAAGCAAGTTTTAAAAATAAAAATAAGTTAATTTGAATTATACAGTTCTCGTCATATTAATTTATATACATTTTGATACTAATTTTACAAAATAAATTCGCCAATTTCACCCTTTTTAATTATGTTTTGTGCATTGTTAATCTGTTTTTCCGTTTTAGTTGCAGAAATATGGGTGCAGTTTGTCCCACTACATTATATATATATATATATATATATATATATATATATAAATATAATATTTTCGTGACCTTGGTATGATATGGTAAATTCAATCAGTTGGCGATTAAAGGTCTGGCTTTACTTTAAAGTATATATATTTAAAACAACCCTACATGTTTCGGCAATGATGCCTTTATCAAGGATATAAATTATAAATGACAGTATACAAATGTCATATAATTGAGTTGCAATGGATTAAATTATTCAAAGATACATTCCAATTATATGACATTTGTATACTGTCATTTATATTTTATATCCTTGATAAAAGCATCATTGCTGAAACATGTAGGGTTGTTTTAAATATATATATTTTCAAGTAAAGCCAGACCTTTAATCGCCAACTGATTGAATTTACTATATATATATATATATATATATATATATATATATATATATATATATATAACTCAACATTACTAGTAATTGGTATTGATGGGGTAATGAACTAATACATTAATAGTTTGAATTTTGTTAGAACTGCTAAATATTATTTTTATATTATACACTCATACTATTCTGCAATTATTATTAACTCCAGAAGGATTGTATGAATTGTTTTTAAATAGTCTCGTAGTGTCGAAAAATATGAAGACCGTTATGCTATCGAAAGAAATGTTTTAAAGAAATCAATCGAGCATTTGTTGTCAAGTCACGTTCTTTTGCTACCATAAACTAGTAGTATAATGATTTTTAACATAGTAAATTTTCCTTAATCGCACGCTTGAAATTTCTTCGCCAAAGACGGCAGACTGAAAAAAAAATAATGGTTTTGTTCGGGTCATGATTCACGAGGACCGACCTGCTACTGTAAGGGATATTTAAGCAGGTCTACCAATCTTTAGACCTGCTTAAATATCCCTTACAGTAGCAGGTCGGTCCTCGTGAATCATGACCCGAACAAAACCATTATTTTTTTTCCCCATTGGGTTTTTGTTCTCATTGGGATCCTCTAAATTTTGCTCCAGTTAAAAACAGAACACTGTATGAGTACATACCTAGATTAGATCGTTTCATCTAATAGACAATATCATTACGTGTGACCGAAATTACGATCCCGAAAAACAGTAACGATTGTGCAAATTGGTTTGTTGCAAATCAGTCGGCTCCAACAAAAGCTCTTAAAAAAAAACTAAAACGCGAAGAGGATCGGCGCATTTTTTTATATTAATATATATTGTGATGAGTCACCGATAATCTCATACGTCGAGAACCGCCCAGAAAATGTAAATGCGTAACACATGAAAAGTCTAGGTGATTATCGAATATACCAGTAGTTTTTACCGCTAATATAAAAAGCAGGAGGAAGGGATTTGATACCAAATCATCGCCGAGTGAACTTATATAAATATAAATACATAAATGTGCTTATTTTTAGTAATTAGTTTTTAAATTGTTATTCGTTTTTATTATTAATGTAGTGTGTGTCTAAATTGATGATCGTATTGTTAATACAAAAAGGTAACTACAGTTTGTTGACTAAAGTTCACCAAAGAGTCCCCCAAATCGTATAGAAAGGATCGTCGTGCATGAGGGTAATGCTTGGGCTTGCAGTGCTGCTCGAACGATTAGTTTTTAAATAATTAAAATATTAATAATATGACACGTTCGCCGTATAATCTAGACCTGACATCCAATGACTTCTTTTTGTTTCTTCATGAGTTACGAGGTTTGCGTTTTATATCGCCAAAACAGCGGTTGACGCATTTAAAAAATGCATTTACTGTGAAGGGGAATACTTTGAAAATTTATAAACAAATGTGTTTTGTCAATAAACTGTGTTACTTTACTTGCCGGACACTACTAGGGCACAGAGGGAGCCACTGATCAAATGTTAGTACTAAAAATTAACCTTAATCTTTCCAAAGTTTCAATGCAATTAGTCAATCGAAAAATGAAATTAAACCGTGAATCATTTTGATAATTTTCGAGGACAATTATCACAACAAGAATGCCTCGCTGGGTTGGTTTTCGGTAATGAAGCATCACATCAGTCAACAGTCTCTCGTTCGTATGGAGAATTCAAACATGAACGGATTAGTCTTAGCGACGATCCAAAGACAGGTGCACCAAAAACGGCAATCACTGAGAAAAACGTCAACACCGTGCGTAAGCTCACCAACGAAGATTGATATGTGATATATCGCGAAATTGAGGCATCATTGGGGATTTTATGGACCTCAATTCAAAAAATTTTGCATGAAGAATTGTGTGTAAAAAGATTAGTTTCCCGTTGGATACCGTGTCTGTTGACCAAAGAACAGAAAACAGCTAGAGTGAATTGGTGTCAAAAAGCTCTATACCGCTTCAACGCAGAAATCTCTAAAAACGTGTACAACATCGTGAGTGGTGATGAACCTTGGGTATACTCATACGTCCTAGAAAAGAAACGCCAGTCGTTTGTTTGGGTGTTCCAAGTTATAGAGAAGTCGTCAAAAGAGTCATCCGTTCTGAAAGTGTCTCCAAAAAGATGGTCGCGACATTTGTCTCTAAAGCAGGTCGTGTAGCAATAATTTCTCTACAAGATCAAAGAACTGATACTGCCGCTTGGTATACAACATTTGTTTGCCGCAAGTCATCGCTGAGCTCCTAGAAACCAACCCACAACGACGAATCATCCTCCACCAAGACAATGCAATTTCACACATAGCTCGCAAGAGGCAACAAAAGGTCTAAGTGTTAGACCATCCCCCGTACAGGCCCGACCTAAGACCCAATGATTTCTTTACCTTTGCGAAAATCAAGGACGAATTTCGTGGTCAAATGTTCCAGTCGCCAGAAGGAGCAGTCGATGCCTTCAAAAGCGCAATTTTTACTGTACCGACCAACCGGTGGAATAACTGCTTCCAGAGTTGGTTTGACCATATGCAAAAGTGCATTAAACTTCGTGGAGAATACTTCGAAAAACAATAAAGTCTCTAAAAGCTATCTACTGTTTTATTCCAGCTCAGTTTAATGAAGCTCACTTTTCTGAAGAAATGAAAAAACTTGAATATCTGTGAACTGAATTAAATGATTTACAAGGAAAGTTACAAGGAAGTTGGTTTGACCACATGCAAAAGTGCATTAAACTTCGTGGAGAATACTTCGAAAAACAATAAAGTCTCTAAAAGCTATCTACTGTTTTATTCCAGCTCAGTTTAATAAAGCTCACTTTTCTGAAGAAATGAAAAAACTTGAATATCTGTGAACTGAATTAAATGATTTACAAGGAAAATACATTGAAAAAAAAATAATTTTTGGACGAAAAGTTTGCATTTGCTGGTCATTGAACATTTACGGTTTTATTTCCAGAGTGTTTATTATGTTGAGCAGATTTGCCCTGTCTTAAGGACTGTATTTTGATTGAGCGTTTGTGTATATATGCATGTATTTTTATTGTTTATCTTTGTCTGTCTTTGCAAAATAAACAAGCGTAGGGGCGACAACTACACCCCGAAAAATAATTCAGAACCATAAAAAATACCACTGAATAACTGTGTTGCCGCAGTTGTTCTCATTAGTGTAAATAACAAATTAGTGCTAGAACCCAAACCGAACATAAGTTAAAATCAACACAAAGACCATGTAAAATGTATTAATTTACTATATTTAAAAATCAAGGACGGACTGCGTGGTCAAAGGTTCCAGTCGTCAGAAGGAGCAGTCAATGCCTTCAAAAACGCAATTTTGACTCGATAAACTGTTGTGTGTGAAATAACTGCTTCCAGAGTTGGTTCGCGGGCATGCAAAAGTGCATTAGTCTTCGTGTAGAATACTTCGAAAAACAATAAAGTTTTTAAAAGCTATCTAGTGTTTTATTCCAGCTCTATGTGCAAAATATAAAAAACAATCCTCGTGATACAAAATACAACTACACAAGTTGGTAAGAATAAAATTATGAAAACAGCGCCTTATAATTTAAAAAATAAAGTTATTTTTGTTCATTTATACAGTATACGAAAGTTCGCTCATATTTATTTAAACCAGGGGGCGGTTATATGGTTAAATACAAGCTAACGAAAACTTATTAGATGTATGATTGGTAGAGAGGTTCAATTGCGTAGCATCGCACCGCGACTCATCCTTGCGCGTATAGGTACCGTATGTGTTTAATATCATTAGGCATAGATAGAGAATCAACGACATACGATGTATACGTACATCGAATGCCAACGAAGACCGCGACGTCCGACAACGAATTGCCTCCGATACCGATTGACTGCTAATTTTGCATTCAATCCAGCTGCGGCCGTTACAGTGTGAAGGCGTACAATAAAATTACTGAAAAGCTTCAGTGAGTAAAATGGTTTTATGCTGGCAAGTTTGCAATGAAGAGCATGAATTTGTTTGCGCTGACTTTTGCAGACCGCTCTGTACCTTGCAGACAAATAATATATAATATTATAAATAACTTTGAAATTTGTTTCTGTCTCAATAACTGTACGAAATGCAAACCAAGAGAGGTATCACCACAAAAAATTGAGGAAAGAGAACGGCGGGAGTATTAATTTGTAGTACTGTTGAAATTGATAACACGAGATCTACTAGATGTGCTGCCGAGGAATTGGGTACAAGTAACACAACTATTTCACGTATTTGGAAACGTAATGGTTTAAAATGTTTCAAATATTCGAAAACCCAAGAAATATTTCCCGAGGACAATTTTCATAGAATGGAGTTTTGTCAAGACGTTATGGAAAAGATACATCGTAATGAAAATTTCGTTAAAAATATTCTCTTCACAGATGAATCAACTTTTCCATTACACGGAAAGCACAATCCCTCTGTTCTTCGATACTTGGCTTCGGAAAATCAACACCGGCATTTTGCAAAGCGCACTCGGTATCCTCAAAAACTAAATGTTTGGGCAGGTATTTTAGGTGACCATTCTATAGGCCCCTATTTTATTGATGGTATATTAAATGCCGACAAGTATCTCGAATTACTGAAAAATCAAATACTTCCCGCCATTCAAAACATTGGAATAAATCAGGAAATCGTTTGGTTTCAACATGCTGGCTGTCCAGCACATAATGCAGTGAGGGTAAAGGAATTTCTAGGAAATACTTTTCCAGACCGTTTTATTACTGGAACAGGATACATTAAATAGCCTCTGCGATCTCCTGATCTATCTCCAAATGATTTCTTTTTGTGGGGATTTCTAAAAAATGTTGTTTATACTCATGAACCTGGTAGAGCAGAATATCTAGTTGCCTTGAGCGAAAAAAATAAGTGAGGCTGCTAATTCATTAGCTGCTGACATGTTAGCAAATGTAAGAGCTAATTTCTACGACCGCCTAGGACAATGTCTTGCTGTGCAAGGAGGAATTTTTGAGCCTCTTGTATAATTTATTATAATTTTTAGAATCCTTTTTTATTTATTTTATTAGGATTATTCTTTAATTTTATTAGAATAACGCTTTTGTTTGTACGACGCACCGCAGCTTAAAAATTTCCTGCATCTACTGAAAGAAATAAGAAAAGCAAATCCCTTGCAATTCGTAAATGTTATTTTAGAACGCATTACAAGTACCTATGTTGATGGTCAAATTATTGCTGCTAACTTGTATTTGCGAAACAATTGGTCGGCTGTCGCGGTCTTCGCCGGCATTGGATCGGCTTTCCCGTATACGTATACATCGTATGTACCCATACGTATTCCCTATGCCTAATCAATGATATTTGACACATGCGGTATATGTTTTGTCAGTCAACGCCCGACAACCTTGAGCACACTTCGCTCGGAGAAAGTGCTTATATGCAGAAAACAAGCGTACTACATCTACTGATGTTATATTGCGTCTTCTACCGCGCATAGCTGTGCGTGAACATGTAGATATTATTTGCAGAGATTCCACTAACGATACCGAAGATTTTTCTAATTTTTCTATTGCTTCCACTAGTCTGACGTAATTGTTTCGAATATTTTAAAAACTGTTTTAACCTGACTAGCTTGAAATTTCGATTAGCTTTCTTTGATAGCTGCGGCTTCTTTGGCATCGAATTTAACTCTTTCTTAACCTTTCCGCGGGCGCGCTTCAATATTTTCAATGAGTGAACGCGTGTTATAAATTTTACGACACGCTGTTTTTTGCCGTATCAAGAACTTTTTGTTGGGGTGTTGCCCACATATTTGCGTAGACATTAAATGATGACCTTATGATAAGATAAATAATTTTTATTGGAAAGTTACCTATACTATAATTATAAACAATATTGTTGTTACAATACAATGCAAAAATGTATTTTACTGTATTTATGTTGCTCCCCTCTTCTGCATGTCTTGCAGACGATTTCAGCTACAGAATGATTCCTGCAAGTAAAGGATTTGCAGCGGCTGCACTTTATTGATCCTGAAGTTATTTTTCTTTCCAATACGCATAAAGGACAAACACTTCCTTTTGCAACGCTTTCTACTGCTCCTCTCGGTTCTACAGGTTGACCATAGTTGGCGATTAGAAAACTGCTTACATCATGCGACAAGGTCTTGATTCTAGATCTATAAATAAGGGGCTCCTTCATCAGACTAAGTGACATATTTTTCAAAAAAACTCTTCTGTATTTCGAAGCTTTTGATGGACATGCATATTTGAATAAAATTTCTGCGTTTACACCGCCAACGTTCATCAAGCTGTAGAATACAACTAAAGGCCATCCCTTGGTTATACGGGACATAGAGTAAGCTGCGCACATCTTGTCGACGGTATCAACTCCGCCTCTTGTGGCATTATAATCTAAGATAATCTGAAGTTTGAGATCAAGCTCATCGTCATCATGTAATGTGGATAAAAGAATTACCGCCTTATTTTTTCGAGGTACATAAGAAACGAGTGTTTTGTCTTTCTGATATCCAAATACTGAAGATTCAGTTTTTTGTTTTTTTTGTGGCCGAATTTCACCTTTATTCTTCTTCAGTGTACCCAGAAGCGTGATCTGTTTCGCAAGCAATTCGTCAGCTAACGGTAGGTATGCTTGTATACCAATTGTCGACAGTCAAATTACTGCCCGAAGTTTTCTATAGGAGCTACAAGTCGCTTCACAATGTCTGATGGAGTGTTTGAAAAAGCAAATGGTCCCTCCGGTTGCTTCCCGCAATATATTTCAAGAGTAGAAGTATAACAACATTTGGCATCGCATAAAGCATACATTTTTATGCCGTATTTTACAGGTTTACTGGGAATAGATTGTATAAAATTACAGCGGCCTCGAAAAGGATGTAACATTTCGTCAATTGTAGTATATTATGTCAAGTTGAAGGACAACCTGCAATTGCGCACAAAATCGCCAAAAAAATCTCGAATTACTGCTAGCTTGTCAAATTTTCTTCTTTCAGCTCTTGTTGTTTTGTCGTCAAACCTCAAGCAACGAGTTATCCACAGGAACCTTTTGTAGCTCATTATAGCTCTTGCAATTTCAATTCCAGTCCCGTCAGTTGCAAAGATTTCTTTTACATTTGTGTGATGACATTTTTTTATTCCTAACAAATACAACAAACCCAAGTAAGCAAACAACAAATCTCTGCCAATATTTTTACAATCGCGTTCTCTAGAATATTCAGATGATTAATGTACATGTTGGTGTACTTCAGTATACTGTCGATCATAGCAACGTCTACAATCTTGAAAAAAGCATCTTTCTCATCAATAATACCTCGAACACGTTACGTAATGCCGGCTGATTCCTTGCAAATATTGACATGCTTTGTTCTTGAAGGAACACGGTTCTTGCTCTTCCTCTACTTTGTTGTTTTATTTTTTCCTATGAAATATTCTTCAAGAGCATCTTCATCTGGTTCTGAATCTTCCGATGAGTACACTTGCTCTGAATCACTGCCTTCGAAAACTTCTTGTTCTGAAAATTCACTGTCACTAGAAAGTGCAAAATTTTCATCAGCATCGTCGGGCTCATCAAAGAAATTTTCTGCTAGAGTTTCTAGTTCCTTTTGCGTTATCGGTCTCTTCGTCATAATTATATTATCAAAGTTCTAGAACGGAAATATAACGCAATCGTACAATAAACTATGAAACACTTACTTACATGGGCACGCGCGTGTCGTAAAAATTACGACGACAGCAAATATTATTTTTTGCGAACAAGATTTGCCAAGTCTACACACAATCGTTGCTGACATTCACTGATCTAAGAATACAAGCGAGCTCACATAACGTGTGTTCATTTGAAAAGTCAATCTAGGTTACTTTGAAATTTTGATAGAATAAGACGCAAATATAACTATTAGTATGTGTTTGTTGTTCCGTAAACGTAAATCCAAATGACATTTGATAATGTCAATCACAACTATCAGTTAGTGCATAAAATAATCGTGCGTCGATTCTGGTTTAAATAAATTGCTTCTCTGTTTTAAAATGGCTTTTAATTTAGAACATAATTATTTTTTAGTCCAGGCTTATTTTCGAAGTGGTAATAAAATTGATGGTTTATGGGTTTATTCAGTTCAAGATTGCATGGTAGAATTTCAAGTTGAGTTTCCACATTTTGTAATAGATTATATACAATTTAAAAATACTTTGGATAGCACTTTAAAAACTTTTTTCTGAAACTGGTAGTCTCTTAAGAAAATCAGGCAGCGGAGCAGTTAAGAAACGCACACCTCAAGTTGTCAATCGTGTTGAAGAAATAATGGAAAATGAACCACAAACATCTGTTCGACATTTGAGTCAACAAATAAACCTTTCTGTTGGTACAACTCACAAGTTATTATAAAAAGAAATGCAACTTTATCCATACCGTGTCACAGCAGGACAAGAATTGTTAGAAATTGATTACCCACGTAGACTACAGTTTTGTAATTGGTTTGTAAATATGAACAATAATGAAGAACTTTCGCAAAGAGTCATCTTTACTGATGAAGCATGGTTTTATAAAACGGGATACCTAAATTCACAAAATACAAGAATTTGGAGTAGCGAAAATCCACATGTAATTAATGAAGAATCGCTACATCCAGAGAAAATTGGTGTTTGGGCAGCGATAAGCCAGAGGCGAATCATTGGACCAATCTTTTTTCAGGGAACGTTAACTGCTTAAAGGTACCGTACGGAAATTTTACAACCATTTGATTGCATGATGATGAACTTCAAAATGCATATTTCCAACAAGACGGAGCACCTTGTCATTGTACTGCAGAATCTTTGGATTATTTAAGAGAATTTTTGGATTAGCGTATAATTAGCCGAAATACTGAAATTGCCTGGCCTGCACGTTCATGCGATTTAACACCTTGCGACTTCTTTTTGTGGCCTTATCTAAAAAATAACATATTTCGAACACCTATATTGAATTTGAATGATATGCTACAGAGCATCGAACAGAAATGCATGGAAATTAATAACAATCCAGTAACGTTGCAGGATATCATCAGAAATTTTGAACGGAGGATTTTAAAGTGCATTGATCACGAAGGACAACATTTTCAACATTTGTTATAGTTTTCAATAAATACCTATTATTTGTTATTTATTTGTATGTATGAAACTGTCAAAATATACGACTTCGTAGGTTAAGCAGTAAATTTTTATTTACGCCGTACTTCAAAATTTTCTCAGTAAATCACATGCTACTAGATTGACTTTTCAAATGAACACTTGTTAGGTCAAATAAGGGGTAAGGGAGAGGTAAGCGATTTAGTAAATTTGTCGTAAATTTTACGACAGCGCTCCCACTGAAAGGTTAATTTATCAAAATATTTATGATAGTAAAACGGTGCCTGTAACCGTGTTACCCAACGTGTAAGAATCGGCTCTGATGATTCAGGAATATCTGGACACAGTCTGTGAATTTGACGAACACGTTCTGAGGATTTGAGAAACACAGTCTTTGTACTTGCAATTTGTGCATCTAGATCCGGATAACATATACTAATAGTTTCTGTCACCATATGTAAAGCATGGATTTTGCACGTAATATGTAACAAGTTAGTGCAATATTTTTTTATACACCAGCTTATAGAGAGCATGTTTGCGGCACCATCACTCAAACATTAACACTTGGTATGTTGAAAGTTGAAACTTTTCCAATGAATTTAACACTAACTCTGAAATTTTTCGGCAGTGCATTATTGTACTCTTCTGCAAGCTAGTAAAATTGAAGATGACGTTTGTTGTGGTTCCATTGTAGGCACCATAACATTAACAACCATTTTTTTTACAATCTGTTGTTTTCTCAACAGATAACACAAGTAAATAAATAAAACACACATAAGATGTTTTAGATTTACACTTTATTAATAAGATAATGACAGCTGTTTCGCTAACACAGTAGCTTCTTCAAATTCAACTTAAGACTAAAGATATATACAATATACAGCGTTAAATCAGGTAGTTGATCCAAGTTAAAATTCTAGGAACTATTACATTTATATTTATTGCTTTTTGAAAACTATACTATGTCCTACTTGTGTGAGGTTTAAGTTTAATAATATAACATAAACAACTAAGGAACAATATTTCAATGGGTGAACAGATTTAACAGTGGGGATGAATTCAAGTTTAATTTATCGTTTAGTAACATTTCTGAGTTTTTGAGTTTATTAATTTCTAAAGACTCTAAACAATTTAGTTTTCTACCTTTATTTTCTATATGTATAATATCGAATTGTAAATTTAATTCATGTTCATTCCCTATTAAATGATTAGAGTAGGTTGAGTCAGTTTTCTTATTGATATAAGAATGATAGTGGTCTTGGATTCGTTTTTTAAACGTTCTACCTGTCTGTCCGATATACGTTTTGGTACATGATCCACATGATAACTTATAGACTCCTGATTTATTGTCTTTGGTAGTTTTTTCTTTATTATTTTTAATATATTTGGCTAGATTATTATTAGTTTTATAAGCGATATTAATGTTTTCTTTTTTAAGGCATTTTGATAATTTAAGTTGCTGTTGACCTATGTAAGTAAATGATTTAAACTGCTTGTCTGACTCCACTTTAATGATCGGGTATACCTCCTTTAATAATTTATTGACAGATTTTTTTTAAATTAATTTATCTATTAGATTTGGGTCATATCCATTGTTGTGAGCGATTTGTTTTATAATATTTTATTCTTTATTATAGTCTTCATTGGACATCGGGATGTTAATAAGTCTATGTGTCATGCTGTGAAAAGCCGCTACCTTGTGTTGGACCGGGTGGTTAGATTTATTATGTATCGTAGTATCTGTATGAGCCACTTTGTGGTAAATAGAAAAATGGACTCTATTGTTTACACATTGTAAAGTGATATCCAGAAAGTGTATACTATTGTTAAGCTCCTTTTCTATCGTAAATGTGATATTAGGATCATTGGAATTGATAAATTCATAAAGAGTGTTCAACTGCCTATCTGTACCTATGTATCCTATCAATATATCATCAACGTATCTGTACCAAAACAAAATGTTCTTCACGTATCTGTCATTATGAAAAAATCATATTTTCCAGGTAATCCATATAGATTTCCGCAAGTAAAGGAGAAAGAGGATTTCCCAGGATAAGACCTTGTTTACAGAGGCAGAGTTTGTTGTTGAAAGAAAAGTAATTTTGTTCTAGGCAGACTTTTAGTGAATATAAGATCTCTTCTTTTATTATGGGGTTTGTTCTATTGTATAATAACATTTTATCAATTAGATCTATGGTTGTATTGGGGGGATACTAGGAAATAAGTTCTTGACATCAAAGGATATGAGTTTGTCAAATATGCTTGTCAAAGGCAACAAATGTTTTGCCTTTGTCGGCACGTGTAAAAATAAGGTTGTTCTCTCTAGCTTTTTTGTTAATATTTCTCGCTATTATTACCTCCTCATGACTATTGGCAGTACACTTCACACATGTTTTTAATAGTATTGCTGGCTTGGTATTTATTAGAGACTTCCTTTAATGCTAATTCTGATTCTACGGCAAGCAGTTCTAAATCATTATTCTTAATGTTTGATTTAAGGTTATAATTAAAACCTTTGTTTAATAACTCGATTTCTTTGACAGATACGTGAAGAACATTTTGTTTTGGTACAGATACGTTGATGATATATTGATAGGATATATAGGTACAGATAGGCAGTTGAACACTCTTTATGAATTTATCAATTCCATTGATCCTAATATCAAATTTACGATAGAAAAGGAGCTTAACAATAGTATACACTTTCTGGATCTCACTTTACAACGTGTAAACAATAGCGTCCATTTTTCTATTTACCACAAAGTGGCTCGTACAGATACTACGATACTTAATAAATCTAACCACCCGGTTCAACACAAGGTAGCGGCTTTTCACAGCATGACACATAGACTTATTAACATCCCGATGTCCAATGAAGACTATAATAAAGAATATAATATTATAAAACAAAAGAAAACTGACTCAACCTACTCTAATCATTTAATAGAGAATGAACATGAATTAAATTTACAATTCGATATTATACATGTAGAAAATAAAGGTAGAAAACTAAATTGTTTAGAGTCTTTAGAAATTAATAAACTCAAAAACTCAGAAATGTTACTAAACGATAAATTAGACTTGAATTCATCCCCACTGTTAAATCTGTTCACCCATTGAAATATTGTTTCTTAGTTGCTTCTGTTATATTATTAAACTTAAACCTCACACAATCAGGACATAGTATAGTTTTCAAAAAGCAATAAATATAAATGTAATAGTTCCTAGACTTTTAACTTGGGTCAACTACCTGATTTAACGCTGTATATTGTAAGTATCTTTAGTCTTAAGTTGAATTTGAAGAAGCTACTGTGTTAGCAAAACAGCTGTTATTATCTTATTAATAAAGTGTAAATCTAAAACATCTTATGTGTGTTTTATTTATTTATTTGTGATATGGATTTACATCAAGCAAAGGTCGAAACAATGAAAGAATTGATAACACAAGTTTCTATTTTTCAATTTGGATTTAATCATATGTTCACGGAGGGATAGTAGAAAATTTAGTAATCTTTTCCGGATAAGTAATGTTCCTTTACTATATTGCTTCGAAAATGAACGAAATTATTGGGTGTCTACTAACTTATCCGGTACGTTACACAATATGAAAGTTATACATAAATAAAACAACGTTTCCTTGCAATTATGCATTACACTATTTACGTGTCTTTCGCAGTGAAATTTCCTTGAATACAATAGCGGTATATCACATACTTTACAGTTTAATATACTGCCATTGTACATTAAATCTGGAAACCCCTTTATCAATTTATGAGCTACATCGTAAAACGGTCCCTTTCTGGTTATTTGTGATATTATAAAAATATTATTTATCACTGTAAACCAGCGAAGTGCGAACGATGTTCGGACAGCGACTGACAAAATATATATACGCGCTAAGGCTAGTGGCCGGTGGGACGTTATTCGAATGAATCTTTCTAATGATAGGCAAGAAATATTTATCAATTATGGATAGTTTTGGCTTGTATTCAAAACCATCTTCTATTTTCAGACAAATATTTTAATTTTAGAGAAGTATTAGAGTTTATTCTGATTTTAGTCAAAAACAATATAGTTTATTATTTGTAAATATCCCTTATTATTTTTTAACGGACGCAAATTAAAACTTCCTTTTTTAACGTTAAATTTTCTTATTGCGTCACTTCCAAGTTCATAGAGCGTATATATTCTCCCTTATGCCTTCCTCTGGGACCTAGTAATATAGCCGTTCTCTTTACTAGGTCAGTTTTTAATGTTCATCGCTCGAAGTCGTAGAAACACAACCCTTCAAGAAATTTAATTCGCTTCGCTAACCAATACAATACAGTAAAACTTTAACATAACATTGTAAAATAATTGAACAGAATAGGAAGTACACGTCCAAAGAGCGCGAATCTTATACAAAAAAAATTAAAAAAGCGTAAAGAAGTAAAACTTGGGCTCCATGCATCTAAATTATTTTTTTTTTCACTGTTTTTACGGAACTTAATTTCAATATACGTCCTTTATTAAATAATATGAAATATAATTTCATGGTCAACAATTATTGTTGTTAAATAATATCCGTAAGCAACAATGAAAAGAAATGAAAAAAGAATATTAAAATAGGAAAAAATAATATTAATTAAAAACGATATGTATCGAAGCTATTCCAAACTTCTAGCAGCTTTTATGTAACGTGCCTTCAAAAACTTTCCTCATTAGAGACGGCCATGCTTATTCAAAATTATACGTTTGTGACAGAATACGTGCACTGTCGCCAATCATTATCCAAAAGCATGGCCATATCTAATGAGGAAAGTTTTTGAAAGCAGGTTATATATTTTGAAATAACAGAAAAATTAAAAAAAAAATGCTTTCAAATCTATTCAAAATATGGAACATTTAACTTATATGAGTTACATGGTTGTATATCAATAAAAACAAAAAACTGTTACTTTACCAGACTATATAAATAATAATAATAATAATAATAATAATAATAATAATAATAATAACAATAAAAATAGTCTTTAATGTCAATAGGTGATCGTCAATTACAGGACATAAATATACATAATCATTGTAATATAAAGCAGCAAAACAAATGAATATTATAATATATATAAAAAATAAATAAATAAAGGTTAGACAAATTGTAAAAAATTAAACTAAAAAAAAATTAAGCAGATTAACATAAAAGAAAAAATATATATACTCGTATATATATATATATATATATATATCATGAATATCATGAATATATACAATTATTATATAAATATCTATCACGTTATTTAAATATCTGCACACTGGCAGTCCCGAGTTTAATTTCGGGACTAGGCTGTCCGAGTAGGTTTTCGGGGTTTTTCTTCTCGTTCTAGGCAAATGCTGACAGCTAAACATATTAACTCGCTGCACGGCGCAGACATAATAATAACTCTTGGCTTGCTAATGCCCCTTGTAATTGGCGTCAAGCTGTAGGGGAATGCTAAGGCATGAATTATTATCAAACTGGAATGTATTTTTGAAAAATGTCATTTTTATCCGTGACAATTTCACACACACATAGGGGAGAGTGCTGTACCTTGATACCAATTTTTTTTTAATTGCTTGTAATGAGTAACTAAAATTACTTTTAATTCTTTTTCTACAAGATACTAATTACTGAGTATATTTATTTATATTAGTCTTGATATTTTCATTAAAACCGTTTGTACAACTTAACGAAAAACGATTCAATAAATTTTAAAAAACGGCTCAAGGTACAGCATCACGTTGTACCTTCAGCCACAGAGTAATGTACCTTGAGCCACCACATGGACAATTAAAGATTATGATCCGAGAAGTATAAAAATGTGTGGTAAACAAAATAACAAGTTAACATAAAAGTAAAATATTTATTTGATTACATTAGGTTGTTATTGAACATTATAACCACGAAAATATACAGGAAATGTTAAGTAAGACTGTTGACGAGTTGATCCTAGAGGAGTCATTGGTGGTGGTAACTTTAATACTATATCTTCTGGCGATACCGCATAAACTGTTGATGATTCTTCAAGCATAAATTTGTTTGAATATGTTCGTTTTTTTAAATATACCACATTGAAGTCATCATTCTCTCTAGAAACTATTTTCCCCACATAATAGTTCAAATATTTTTTTCCGGCTATTCTGATTAGAATGAAATCTTCTTCGTTAATAGTTTCATTTTCCAACTGTTCTTCTAGTTGCTGAGCTTCTATTTCATCCGATAAACTAATGTCGTCATCTGAATTAGATGAAACTTCTGATAAATAATCAGAAGCGGAAGAATCAGATTTGGCAGACTGATCGTCTGAAAATACTTTTTTTTTAATAAATTCTACTGTTTTTCTTCTTTTCGATTCTTCTTTTTTATTTTCGGGCTCTAAATTCTCTTTAGCGACACTTTCATCTTTCTCAGGAGTATCAGTCCAAATGCGAGATCTCCCTTTCGGTTTACCTCTTTTTGACGTTTTTCTTGCCTGAGATTTGGGAAATGGTTTTAGTACTTCTGGCGTTACGGTTTCTACCTCCTCAACATAGGTTGATACGGATGTTGAAGGGTTAATATTTGGCACATCTAAGGTGTCTTCATGAGGACGATCAGTAACATTTGAGGGTGCGAACTCATGGTCGTCGAATATATTCTCGTTCAGTGGCACAATCCCTGATACTTTAAACCCATTGATTATATTTTTGGTGTAAAACTCAGCGGATACGCATATCCCATCATTTTAGCAATCTCGTAAATGCTTAAAGGTTTTCCACAATTACCTGGAGTTACCATCCATTGACTAACAGCCGCATTATAGTACGTTTTAAGCGGACCGAACACTGTTCTATCCAACGGTTGCATTTTGTGACTAGTATGAGGATGAAACGTAAGTAAAATTATTCCAACTTCTTTGCATCTCTTAATAGTAGGTATGGATACGTGACTCTCGTGGTTATCCAGTATTAGAATCACCTTATCTTCAATAGTTGGCTTAACGTGACTGATAAAATGCTCCAAAAATTTTAAAAATAAAACTTCGTTTGACCAACCCGAAGGTGCGGCCGCACCAATTTCTCCTGGGGGCGCTCCTTTTATCATGTGGTCTTTAAAGTTCACTCGGGGAATATGAGCATCGGGGGTACGCTGTTTCCAGTGGCATTTATTGCAGCAATCATCGTTACATTTACTCCTCGTTCTCCCGAGGTCATGCTACCAATTTGTTTTACTCCTTTTGTAGCAAGCACCTTGGGTGGGTTATGAACTGTAGTGATTCCCGTTTCATCACAATTCCATATTCTGGCTTCGGGGAATAGTCGTCTTTTTAAAACGTTCTTATAATTTTCAAAAAACTTGGCTACAGTTATTTTATTAAAGCCCTTAGACCTCGCAAGACTCGTGGCTTCCGGTTTACGCAAAGATAATTGTTGGCTATATCTTTTGCGAAATCCTCTCAACCACGATTTTCCAGCCTGTTTATTTTTATCCCATGTGTCTGGGTACTTTTTGTTATTTTATTTGGCATATTGATATGCCAATGTTCTAAGCTCAGGCAAGGTTAAGCCATAATGTAACCGAGCAGCTTTTTGTAGATAGGCGACGAGCTGTAGTTCCTCGTCTTTGGAAAAAAACTCTATGAATGTCGTAAGAGACACTGTATTCAAATATCTCTTCACTAGAATTATTAATTTTTTTAATATGTCGCATTAGTGTAGCTCTGGAGATGTTCTGGTCCTTGGCCGCTTGCCTATATTATTACGCAGAACATCTCCAACTGCAGCTCCAAACGCATTTTTATTAATAGGTGGTCTCTTAACTCCTATTTTACTGCGAGGCATTTTTCTGAAACAATTTTACAATATTAGTCTACTTTTAAAAATAATTGCTACGATTTTTAGATTAAAAATTGTACCTTAAGCCGGCCCAAGGTACAGCATTAAGTTGTGATTCAAGGTACAACATCCAGCATGTAGAAATATAAATATTAACAACAATGTTTAGGTTAGATAATCATGTCATCTAATGATTGGACTTCAACGACAGATTATTATTCGAAAAAGTCACTGAAAAAGTAAAATAGACAATATTAAGTGCCAACTTACCAGTGATATTTTTACTTTTAGTCCTCGACAAACTTTCATTAACCATTCACAATGACCATGCCACCAAACTGTATTATATGAACTTATGGCGCCACCTTTTGACGAACAGCGTCACTCCACATTAGTTTGCGTAGGTTTCTAACTACGTTTTATGACAAAAAATGGAAGTGGCTCAAGGTACAAACCTGTTCAAGGTACAGCACCTTCCCCTATATATATATATATATATATATATATATATATATATATATATATATATATATATATATATATATATACCTTAATATACTGTCATTTATAATTTAAAATTTTTTGAAAAAGGCATTAATTGCCGAAACAGGTAAGAGATTATTTTAAATATATACATATTAAAGTAAAACAACCTTAAATAGCCGACTAATTAAATCTACTATAGTATACACTAATTCCCGAGCTTTTTTGTGTTGAAGGGAAATTACCGAATTATGCGGGTATATGTAGGTGGGAGCTTCCTTTGCGTACTTATTGCCACAGATTATACAGATGTGTCACTTGTGGTTGGCACCTTTGATGTTTTTGTACCAGATTTTATGTTCGCGCATGGATTCTATAATACATCCACTTATATGAAGCGAGGCTGATTAAGATATCGGAACCGAACTCGGGACATATTCTTAAACTTATACATGTATATACGATATGTATTTGTATGATATACATATAGGCTTTATAGTAGAACTAATGACAAAAATTAGCTGCTATTGTTATTCTGGATACTTAAAATTTTAAAACAAATTCACGATTTTTTATAATTAAAAATCACACGTAATTTGCATATTTCACACCCATAGATTAAATTAAATTTGTTTTTTAGAAAATATAGTTTAACAATTTCAAGACCTCTGAATATACCTATAATAAAACATATGTTGCTGCTCATGAAAAACCAGCCCCTACAAAATACAAAAAGAACGTATCTATTTCAATTTTACTAGGAGCAAATTCTGATGGGTCACATAAATTAAGGCCATTGGTTATCGGAAAAGCAAAAAAGCCAAGATGTTTCAAAGGATTTAATGACCCACTTAATTATAATATTTCAAAAAATGCTTGGATGAGTTCGGATCTTTCATATATGGTTTCACAAAATATTTATTAAAGAAGTGAGGAAAAAATCTTGTTTTTTAGATATAGAATTCTTAATATATTTTTGTTTAATAGATCCACCTTTTTGAAGAGAACACTTTGCCTCTGAAAGCCCTTTTACTTATTGATAATTGCTCTGCTCATTCTTCAATCGAGGAACTTAAAAAAAAACAAGCTCACATTACAGATGATTTATGTACAAGTAAAAACTAATGAAAAAAACTTTGTGAGCAATCCATTATTTTTTATCCTTGGTGTTATTTTTAGTTTTTTTGGGTGAATACAATCTGATAATGTTAACACGTGCCTCATTGAGGTTAAAGTTAGGGAAAAGAGCGATTTGTCACATAAAATCACAGTTCTTTGTCCTTACAATCGAAACCATTTATTCTAGGAACCTGAGTCGAGTCTTATTTCATAGGAAATTTTATTCTTATTAATTTTGATCTTAATAATATTTTTGATAAAACTGTTATTTTTAGGAGTATTTATTATTTATCAGATCAGGTCGTAATGGATATCATCAAATGTGAATTTCCATGCAAAAGTCTAAGAACGTTACAATAATCGATTACATCTAAATGAAATATATTTGATTAATTATATTGTTGAATAGTGTTCGAATACATTTTTTAATTTATATTGTTAAATTATATATAATAACATTATAATTATTAAAAAATAGAAATTAAGATGGTAATGGCTTAGATATGGTAGCTCTTGAAGAGTCCGGAAAAAGATGCCTACATTCAGATACAACTTGTAATAGAAACTGTCGTTGTTCTTCATCTTTTGTCAAGGATGAATTGAAGTCTTGAATTAATTTTACTCCTCTCTCAGCTGTGTCATTAACTACTCTTAGACCTTTCACTATTTTTTTAGCTTTTAAATAATGTTGATTTTCACACCGTACATCGGGATCAGTACCTAAAAAATCTATATCAATATCAAATCTCTTAAAAAAATTTAGAGTCCGAGAAGAAACAAAATAATCAATTTCTTTGTCCAATAAATTATCAACTTCTTGGAAATTAAGTTTTCTTTTACATCCCTGTCATCAGAATTAACTTTATCGTCTTCAACTTCGGATTTTAATTTTCTAACCATTTTTGTTTTGACATTTTTTTCTAAAGTGTTGTCGAAAAATGAAAAAGCAACTTGCTCCGAATTGAGAAACACAGATGGTTAACTATTTTAGACAATGCCTTGTCTGCAATTTCTTTATCAATTATTCTGTATGGAACTAACGATTTTACTAATTGTAGGTCTTGGTTGGGGGCCAGGGTGGGCTTATGGGCAGTAAACCATGCTTTTATATAAATATTGACTATACATAAACCTATATCTTTAATACCCTTTCTCTCTAAATCAGTTAACGAAAATTGATCCCTAAAAAGATATATTTTGAGACAATAAATGGCCTTTGCCATCCATCTGGCGTGATGAATAGCTCCAGGTACTCTGAAAGTAATTTTTTTCCGGTGGAAGACGTCCTAAACAAGGAAAAGTTGGATGAACTTTTTATAGTCATCCCTGGGCTGGCGGTTTTTTAATTGCTCGAAAAGAAAATTTGAAATTTGGCCTGGATTACTAAAATTTTCATCTTCTATAACCGTTTTGACTTTCTTTTTGTCTAGCTTAGACCACCCATTCTGGAATTTTCGAAAAATATCTGGTTGAGGTGCAGAAAATGTACCCATTTTGCAATTGAAAACTTTCTTCAAAACAACTTCCAAAATATGATAACGACATGCTAAATAGAGAAGATTTTTCTCTAATAATTGCTCTAGCACAATGCAGGTTCCCTTATGGCAACCAGTATTTACTGCCGTGGTATCAAAACACATTGCCTGAATTTTTTCAGCTGCTCCTCACGATAATACAGCTTTTGCCTTAGCATTCCCCGTACTATTTTCAAGGACTGGAACCCCTATCAACTGTTCATCATCACCACAAGAATTTAAGATTGCTAGCCTCTCTACATTTTCCTTACTCAATATATCTGGAAGCAATTTTCCATCCCAGTGCACAACAGCACCCTCTAGATCGGAATTTTTTAATCTACTTTTGATGAGACTAGTTCTTTGTTGCCGAAATTGTTGTCTGCGGATTCGTATGGCACATCTACTTACAACTAAATTCTATGGGTCATGGCCTAATGCTTTTGCTGTAGCTGCTATAATTCGCACCGCATCTCTATCGGAAATATTGTATCTATCTAACAATACCGACAATTTTTCAGTAATAACCTCCTTTGAACCTCGACAGTACTTTCCCTTTTTCATTTCCGGTACTGCTTCCTCTCGGTGTGGAAAATTATACTCTGTGTCTGTATCTTCTTGCATCGGCTCCTCTTCCTCTGAAATGCTGCTAATGCTTGGTGTAGATTCCAGTTCTTTATATTTTTCACCTTCTAAAAATAAAATATATTTTAGTGTTAGTTAATAACGTTAATATTTAATAAATGAAAAATTTGTGAAAAACATGAACTCACCTATATTTCTTCTTGATTTTTCAAATCTTGCCATCTTAGCTACTTGCCTCGATTCTTTTCGTTCTGCTCTTACAAATTTCATGTCGACGCTTCCTATGCAGCCAGGACGTCCTTTTTCTCTCTGGAGTAACAAAAACTGCCTGTCTTCTTCAGCGATCTTGGTAAGTGCATCCTGATGAGCAATAAGTCGACAATGGTTGACTTGAAATCTTCTTCTTTTTTGATTTTGAGTAGCGCTTTCAGATCTTATAGCGTTTTTTTGAAGTTTTCTCACTCATTATACAGTTTCTCCAGCTTTGCGGCACAATGTTTAATTTCTTTGGTTGGTATTTTTGCTTTCTCACAAAACAGGAGAACCTCCTTTATTGTAAGTCTAGCAGCATCTCTATTGTTTAATTTAACCTGGCGCATATTATAAAATAAACTATGTAAGACTTGACAATTGAATGGTAATTTACTGCCAGTTATTTGATGAGACATGTGACCAATTAAAACAAAATATCTTTTTGCTTTGATCTCATGCTCATTGATAATCTGGAAGTTGATGCTAGATCCATATTTCTTTAAATCTTATCGAAAAACACGGTTAAAATAGGTTGTACCTATACACCTGTTGAGTAACACGCACAGACTGATTGAAATTTGATACGTGACTTGTTACATAGGAATAGAAAATGGGAATCCCCGAATTATAATTATTTGTCTGTACGTTAACGGAAAAAAACAAACCAACACATGTACAGTGGTGAGTATTATTTGCCGAGTTTTGATCCAAGACTTCAATTCACTACTCTTCAAAAGCTACCATATCTAAGCCATTACCATCTTAATTTGTAGTTTTAAATAATTATAATGTTATGATATATAATTTAACAATATAAATCAAAAAATGTATTTGAACACTATTCAACAATATAATTAATAAAATATATTTAATTTAGATGTAATCGATTATTGTAATGTTCTTAGACTTTTTCATGGAAATTCACATTTGATGATATTCACTACGACGTGATCTGATAAATGATAAATACTGCTAAAAATAACAGTTTTATCAAAAATGTTATAAAGATCAAAATTAATAAGAACAAAATTTTCTATCAAATAAGTCTCGACTCAGATTCTTAGAATAAATGGTTTCGATTGTAAGGACAAAGAACTATGATTTTTTGTGAAAAATCGCTCTTTTTTCTAACTTTAACCTCAATGAGGCATGTGTTAACATTATCAGATTGACCTGAAACTTTGTCAATCACATTTTCTAGCCTATTTGCACATTTTAGAGGGGTGCCCCGATGAGAAATTCAAAATTTATTTCTTCTAACCACTCTAATGTACAGTGGGCGCCCAAGAAATCGGGACAAGTCGTATAACATAATTTGGTGTATTTTCTATTGTATAAACAGGACTGTTGTTATGGTTTTCAGTATATTTATAGTATTATATGTCTGAATTGAGTGTACGTTAGACATTGACAGTGTTTCTTAGAATTTATCATGGTACATCACGCTAATCAAATAACGAAGGCAAGAGTACTTCAGGAACTTCAAGATGGAGGTCTACACGACAATTAGCCATTGCGTTTGACGTAGGCAAAAGTACTGTACATAGAATATTACAAAAATGGAGACAGTAGCATACATTAAGTAGACAATTAGGAACAGGCCGTAGAAAAATATCCACGCCGGAGCAGGACGAAACGCTTGTGAAATTTATAAGAAACAATCCATTCGAGTTCGCAAGCAGTGCAGTGGAGGCAGCTAATTTTCCTGGTAGCGTTAGAACTGCACAAAAAAGATTAAAAGCTAGTTAATTAAGAAATTATTCAGCTGCAAATAAACGCTTCTTAACAGAGCAAAACAGGCAACAGGGGTTGGAATTTGGAAACGAATTTATTAAAAGAGATGCTGCATTTTGGAATACTGCTGTGTTTAGTGACGAAAAGATGTTTCAGTCGTGTCATAGTGGCCGTGTTATTAGAGTTTATCGACCGACCAGTGAATAGAAGTTATGATGAGAGGATACGTGCATGAAGTACGTAGAAGCGGTTCTTTTTTGAGTAAATATGTGGACGTAGATCTGTTCTGTAGGCCCTGGAATTTGTTGGGATATTGGGGAACGATTAACTGCAACAGTTTACGTTCACATTTTGGAGAATATAATGCTACCGTCGGTACAACAATTGTATCGAGACTTCACTTTTCAACATGATAATTCTCCAATTCATACTGCCAATGTGGTCCGGACTTAGTTATTAAATATAGATATTAGTATTTTAAGATGGCCCTCCTGGAGTCCAGATCTAAACCCTATTGAAAGTATTTGGGGGTTATTGGTGGAGAAAATGAATAAAAATAATTTTCATCCGAAGAATTAAGACGATCTTTGTGATAACATTTTACATCATTAGAAAAATCTAGACCCGAATATTGTAGCAAACGTAATATATTCTATGCCACAGCTATTAGAGACAGTGATTGCTAAAAATGGAGCAATAACAAGATATTAAATGCTTTTTAAATTTGTCTATTATAACTTATTTCTTGTTTGTGTTATATAATAAACATGTTTGTCCTCGAATAAAAATATTTATCATTTGCCTACTTTGTTATTTCTGATCACTTGTAGGATAAAACTAATCATCAAATCTAGACGCGGCCATATTTTTTATGATCGCTGTAGTATTCCCTGTCAAGCATATGTCTGTGTCACACAAAATTCAAAGTATATCAATGATTACTAACAGCTATAATTACAACAGAACAACTTCAGTGTCCCGATTTCTAAGGCACCGACTGTACATATAAGAAATGAACTGATTTAATTTAAAAGAACAAATTTTCAAAAAATTTGTTAGTAGTAGTGCAACTATTAAGCACCTAAAAGTACGATGCTGTGGAGGCTTTCTCGTTGATTAGTTATGACCTGGCTCTTGCTGGCAAACCTCATACATTTACTGAAGCTCTTCTAATACCATAATTAGTGTTGGTAGTGAAGCGCATGGTAGACGAAGAAACTGCAAACTTGATCGAATCCAGGCTCTATCAAACGATATTAAAGATACCATAATTTGCGATATCAGTGAAACGAAATTTTCACTACAACTTGTGTAGGCTCCTTTAATAAAGGTATTCTATTCTACAAGCCATTTCCATCTTCTACAAGCGGTAATGAATTTTTTGCTTGATTGATGGTTTCTCTATTGAAAACTATTCCGTGAATAGTTCCGTGAATTGAGATCTGCGCAGATGGTACAAGGCCATGTTGCTAGCGCTGTTACCAATATCAAGAAAATTTAAAAAACCGCACAAGTAGTCATTATACCGCCACTCCCTAGCAACTAGAAAAATACTAGCGTTATTGAAGCAGATAGTAGGCCAGCTCGTTAAAATTATCAACTTTATTAAGGCACGACCTTTGAACTATAGACTACTCAAAATACTGTGTGAAGATATAGGAAGTATACAAAAGTTATTGCTATTATGCAGAAGTACGTTGGTTGTTACTTGGTAAATCGTTTTTCCGTTTACTAGAAATTTTCTTCACTTTAGAACGACAAAACACTTCCTTAACAGATTATTTGAATGATCAGAAATTGTTATGTAAACTATATTACTGAGCAGACATTTTTTCAAATGAACGAAATCAGTATATCCATACGAGGAAATGTTAGACAATATTTGATGCTTAATGATAAAATTGCTGCGCTGAAGAAAACAACAGCCTTCTACATGGTGTTAGGATCTTTTGTCGCTCATTCTGTTAGGGTGTATTCCTGTGGACATCAAAGTTTCCCTACCTTGGTCGAGCGTATGTGCAGTTGACCAATAAGGACGTGGACAAGCAACGCGAAGCTCTATAGACATTTTATCGACGCTGAGTGTGGGTATGCATTGTGGTGATTTATGGTGTTTTTGTGATACTTTCGTATAAGAGAACCTTTCAAGGGATTGCAATTGTCTTGCCGCCGCTAATATAATTAGCCGAACCTTTCCGTTGATCTAAACACACTCAGTATCCGAACTATCAATTGGCTATGCCCGTATCCACCTTAAACGGGAACAAATTAGGGAGCTAGTTAGGAATGATCATTATAGAAATAATTAAGAATACTACCGATCTGATGAAATAAAAGCTCGTCTACACATCTCTTAATCAGCCGTCTATCGCAAGTGCGAAGTAACACCGAGCAGGATTGAATCCAGGTCTTACTGCATATACAGTATTTCCTTCCTTTGTTTATGATTTTGATTAATAGTATGAATTTATTGGGACGTATAAATCTATTTTATACATTAGATATCAAAATTTGCATTTAATAGTTTATTTATAAGTTCTCCCGTAAGCCTTAATCAGTTCATGTTCACATTTATTTTTGTAAATTTGCAGGTACCTTTTGTACATTAACGGAGATCTCCTCCTATAAGTATTCTCCCCACAGGAGTGTCAAATTTTTAGTAGAGTTTATTTACATATATCTGTCCGTTTGTACTTATACATTTATATATTTTTGTGATATTTTGGAAAACGTAAGTAATAAATTTTGTTACTACATTAACTCATTGTTATATGTGCCGTTATAGATTTATATGTTGTATGTATTTAGAACCTCTTGCTACAGACATCACACCTTGTGCGTACGTTATATAATATATAGAGAACGGACACGCTTACCACCCAGTGCAGTACTGGCGAAAGGCTGTATTTCTAAAATATTTAATTTTATTTATATAATTGGAAAACAAACGGGTGGTGATCTATAAAATTACGAAATACATATTTATTTGTTGAAAAGTTGTATTTTTAAAGTTTTTAATTTTATTTCTATAATTGGAACATTTTTATTTGTTCATTTTGTCGTTCAAGTTGAGTAAAGGAGTATTAATATTGACTAGCAATAGTTTCTCAAGGTTTTCTTCTGTCAATTTTGTTCTTTTTGAATTAAGTACATCCTTATAAATAGAAAACGTCCTTTCTACATCGCAACTGGTTATAGGTGCATACTGGAAATATTCTTTTATTTCTTCATATTTAGCCGTTAGATTTTGTGGAATTGTCTCCATACATAATTGCTGCAATGTAATTAAATCTGGATTTCTATTAAGAATTGCTTCAAACTTTTGCCGAAGGCCACATCCGAAGTCACTTGGAATACTTTTCAAATTATTAACAGCCACATCTAATGTGGTTAATACGTCATTTAATTTGAGATTTCGATTTTCAAAATAAGTGATTAGTTTTGGCAATTTTCCAAAGTGTTCGTGAAGAAAGTACAACTGATTTTTTAAATTTGGGATTTGTGTGAGCTCCTTGCACTCACCAATACTTCTAGCATCCTCCTTTAGCAGTGTTACGAAATGTTTTAGACTATCGAAGTTCTCAGCATAATAACTAGTAGCTTCCAGTCATGTTCCCCATCTAGTTAATACTGGAGTGGGAGGCAGTGACAGACATGGAAATTTTTCCCTGAAAAGAGCTACTCTCAATGGTGCTTTTCTGGAAACTTTTTAAAAGCTGATATAAGTCTATCAACTTCCGGAAAAGTGTCTCTGATATATTCACAGATTCTGTGGAGAGCATGTGCTACACAAGTAATATGCAGCATATTAGGATATGTTTTCTTCAATAGTCTGCCTGTTTTTAACATATACGCAGCACTATCACTGACAAATAAAAGTATTTTTTCTTTGTACGTGGCGTCCGAATGAAGCATTTTTTGCATATTCTCCTTGATGGTTTCAGCAACTGTTTCCGCATCAACTCTATTTATAACACTTGTTGCTAGTACATATGGGTTATAGGGAATAGTTGGATATAGTACACCAGCTAAGATATTTACCACACAGCGCCCTAACATATCCACCGTTTCGTCGGCGCTTATCCATATATATTGATTTAAAAGATGGCTTCTAATGCGTTCTACTGTTCTCGTATAGCACCTAGAAACATAATATTTGCGTAAAGCTTATTCATCAGGAACATTTCGACCAGTATATTTTTGAAGGAATATTTTTATAGTGGGATTGCTAAGTTTATTTAATGGAATATTAGCCGCCATAAAAGTTTTACAGAGTTCAGATGTGTTTGCGATCCTAAGTGACGAATTTTTGACGATATTTTACGGATTTTGTAATAAATTTCGGAATCACTGACAATGGACATACAATCAGTATGACCGTCAATCCAACTCGCCATTGTTTTACAATTCCGTTCTCAACATTCTTCCATATCATGTCTGAAAAAGTAACTTAAACAATGCTCTAGATCTAAATAAATGAAAACTAAAAATGTGTGCGTAAGTTATTGAAACTGAACGAAATTCAATGCACACTCTTACGTCGAAATAATTGGTAGAAATAGATTCAATCAAACGATATTAAACAGGATCTATCATAAAAATTACGATGTAATTAACAGTTAAAACTACGAAAACAAGAAACTTACTCACAGCACTTTATTTATCTTACGAAATATAAACTAATAAATAAAATACATTATAAAAACCCCGCTTCTATCTACGCTCATGAAAACACTTTAAAAAGCACTATATTCTCGTAATACAATAGCTGGCTTGTCCATTGTTATCGAGGCGAGACCAGGTGTCCGAGTAAGTCAAACAAATACTTCATTGAATTACGCCGGGATGTACTGAGCGACATTATACACAATTCCAATTGCCGATTGCGTTTTATGGAAATTGCGTCCGTTCTCTAATAATATATGTCCCCCGTGTGACATGTGAACTTTAGTTACAATTTAACCTTAATTCCTGATTAATTAATTAATTAATTCCCTCTTTATTATTCAGGATTACGCAAACGTATGGATGCATTCGAACATCCTTGATATGGCTACTTAAATTTTAATAAGACTTTCCACAATTAATTAAATGCAAATCGGGGATTTGATAAGTATATTTATATTTGAATCAGACTCCCGGTTTAGTCGGAAACGATGCAAACTTTTTTATTTTAAATGAGATACTGAATATTTTTACAAATTTTAATAGAGCTTTGCTCTGGGAGTTCAGTAATAATAAGGTTTGGTACCCTTTTGTTCAACGACGACATAGATATTCAATTAAAACTGATATTTTAAAATTATATTTGTGTTTAGTAAGCCATGGAATTAAAATTTAGTACTTGACTAAAACTGTAAGAATGCAGTTTGTAGACGTACAAATATTAATAATGGCTCAATCAACTGAAAAAGAACGAATCGAAATTCTGATGATGATTAGTTTTGGTGACCGCATCAGAACTCATGAAGAAGTATGCAATTTATTTAACAATTTGTTTGCATCAAGGTCGGCAGCCAATATCACGAACTGTCGTTAGTAAAACATTGAAAAGGTATAACTTGAACGGAAATGTTATATCCGGGGAAGTTATCCGTATAAACCACCTTTACTGCAAGAATTATTGGACGTGGATTATGATCGTAGCATTGAAATCTGCGAAAAAGTGATGGAGACCAATATTTTACATACAATTTGCTGCTTTTCGATAAAGCTACGTTTTGTTTGAATGGTACCATCAATCGCCGTATTTATCGATATTCTTCAATAGATAATCCTCATTGGGTGCTAGAAACGCATACACAACATCCGCAGAAATTAAATGTTTTGTTTGGTATTTTCAGAAACCGTATTATTGGTCCTTTTTCTAGTCATGGTACACTAACTGGACAGATATATTTACATATTTTACGTGATCAGGTTGTTCCTAATATTGAGGAAGATGGGAAATTTCCTTTTAAGTGTTTAGTTCTAACAAGATGGAACACCTCCTCATTATGCCATTAATATTAGAAGTTTTTTAAACGAAACATTTCCAAATCGGTGGTTTCGTCGTAGAGGATTCATTGAGTGGCCCGCACGGTGTCCAGATTTAAATCCCCTAGATTTTTTCCTATGGGGTCATTTAAAATCTGTGGTTTATACTAGACGACCGCATAATCTAGACGAGTTACGGCAGAGAGTAATTGACCAAGTGCAATTAGTTCTTGAGGAGGCTTTATCAAAATCTTTCAAGAATTTTTTAACAAACTTGAATGTTTTCAAGAAGTGAACGGTCATCATTTCAAAAACTTTCTTAACTGATATAAATTTTGCTTATATTTTTTGTGTTAATTTTTCTTGTTCTCAATAAAATCTGCATTATTAGATTTAATTAAATATCTCTGTCGTTGTTGAACAAAAACGTGCCGAAACTTATTATTGCTGAACTACCAGAGCAGAGCTGTATTTAAATTTGTAAATATATTATAGGATGTTTCACTTAAAATAAAAAAGTTAATATAATTTCTGGCTAAACCGGAAGTCGGATTTGAAAATAAATATGCTCTTCGAATTCCTTATTTGCATTAACTTAAATGTGGAAAATTCTATTAAAATCTAAGTAGCCGTATCAAAGAAATTCGAATTGATTCATACATTTGCCTAACTGTATATTTATACATATAACGCATTGGTGTTTCTTATTAAGAAGAGACTTAACATTTCTTGTAGTATTATCAAACCCTCATCCACTCCAAGTATTACCCAAAATTTTATTATTATTTAAACATTTTATCTACCTACCTTACTTTATTGCAACCGTTACGAATATAACAGAATTCATTGTATAAGATAAGATAAATGTACATTTTGCAAATCAAGATCACAATCGTAACATACGCGGTACTAATTCCTTATCTATTCCGGAACACAAGTCGCAAATGCTTAAAGGGAGTTTAGCTACAACATCATAAAATGCTAAATGCTTACATAATAAACGAAGAAATTAGTTTGTGTTATCCCCATCTTTTATCAGACAGAATATATCTATTTTTCTACATGTTTTTGAATGATATTTCCCGGTTATGGCGTGTTTCTCGATAATGACGAATCTACTGTTAAGAGTTCTATGCTTTACTTGTACTTCTACTATATATACATAGGAGTTATTACTCACGGTAATATCCTTTTTAGGTCCTTTTTTAAAATTATATTTCCAATTACTTATTTTTATTTTTAAATTCTTTTTCTATTCTTATTTAAGTGTAACTACAAACCTAAAGGAAGAACGTTAACAATATGTTGATAACATTATAACATTGTATTGTTAATGCCTGTAAATATTGTTGCATTTACAAACAAAATATTAAATATATCTACATCACATTTTAGATATTATAAAAAAAGGCAGAAATGTCTCATTCTAAGATATATCAATGCATTATAATTTTATTACATTTACACCACCTTAATCTTCATATAAACAAATTCGCACAATTTTGTATTATATTTGGATACTATTTAAATGATTAAGTGAACCATTAATTGGATTATGCATACACCGTAAATTCTCTGGATGTCCATAGTTTTCATTAGAATCTCGTTCCGCTTAGTAACACTGTAGTATACAGGTACATCATTATATGTGTATTCTATTGTACTTTAATGCGATTACACACTCTGTGACAAACTTGACCTTGCGTAAATTTTACATGACCACATTTCAATTAGCTAATTGAATTTCAGTAGGGAATTAAATATTGATGACTAGAGCTGAGGATGTTTGCGGTACGGCAGGACCGTATGTAGTGCATCCCCACATTTAACTATTTATCTAAATATTCTCTGAAATGATTTGCCGGATCTCATAAATTAATAGAGTGATATTTTAGTATGCACTGGATATTGTTATTATACAAAATCATAATAGCCATTTGTATTTATGGATCATAAATAATAATACGCATGTATTTGTATTTGGTTGTGAATTCAATTTAAACTTAAAACGAATCGTAATATTTTAACGACAAGCCGTCCTTACAATACATGCATTCGAGACAAAGTGTGCAACTCTACGAATAACTTCCATAATTGATCGAAAATGGACATTTTGGAGCTGAAGTTAAACCCCTATTCTTAGAAAATTTTATTACTGTCGTTAAGAACTATTATTATAAACAACAAAGGCCTTTTATTAGTGTTGAAGTTTTAGTTTCATTGAATTTCCATGTTGTAAGTAGTCAATTGTAAAGTGTTCATTCACAATATTCTAAAACAAGGTGTAAATTTAACTAAAATCCAGAAAAACACATTCTGATAATATATTACTAGATTAGAAGCTGTGTTTATTACTATTTATTATATTATTTTTATAACCAAATGCAATAAAAGCTACGAAAACAAAAGAAACCTGGATTTATTAAAATCTTGTCACACAGCCTTTCAAAGCCTGGCAGCACATATTTTGCATATATTTTATATATACTACCTACTTGAACTAGGTGAATGAAGTTAGAAGTTATAAGTTATAAGCCATTCACCTAGTTCAAGTAGGTAGTATATATAAAATATGTGCTGCCAGGCTTTGAAAGGCTGTGTGACAAGATTTTAATAAATCGAGGTTTCTTTTGTTTTCGTAGCTTTTATTGCATTTGGTTATAAAAATAATATAATAAATAGTAATAAACACAGCTTCTAATCTAGTAATATATTATCAGAATGTATTTTTCTGGATTTTAGTTAAATTTACACCTTGTTTTAGAATATTGTGAATGAACACTTTACAATTGACTACTTACAACATGGAAATTCAATGAAACTAAAACTTCAACACTAATAAAAGGCCTTTGTTGTTTATAATAATAGTTCTTAACGACAGTAATAAAATTTTCTAAGAATAGGGGCTTTACTTCAGCTCCAAAATGTCCATTTTCGATCAATTATGGAAGTTATTCGTAGAGTTGCACACTTTGTCTCGAATGCATGTATTGTAAGGACGGCTTGTCGTTAAAATATTACGATTCGTTTTAAGTTTAAATTGAATTCACAACTAAATACAAATACATGCGTATTATTATTTATGATTCATAAATACAAATGGCTATTATGATTTTGTATAATAACAATCTCCAGTGCATACTAAAATATCACTCTATTAATTTATGAGATCCGGCAAATCATTTCAGAGAATATTTAGATAAATAGTTAAATGTGGGGATGCACTACATACGGTCCTGCCGTACCGCAAACATCTTCAGCTCTATTGATGACCAATTTTCATTAGTTTTGGTCATGAAAACATTTGTTTTTTTATGGTATTGAGAATACACAGATAAAAATTTTTAGAAGTAAATTTTATTTAACTACAAAATGTGAGATTTATTACCGTTTCAAAGTATTATAAAACTAACACAGATATTTCAACAAGCAGTGAAATTAAGTAACTACAGCAAAGTGCATTATTACACTTCTTGCGGTGTAAAAATACATAATCAATGGATGTTAGGTAAATGTTAAGGCTTAAATTAGTTATTTCATATATTATCACTATTATCACATTAAGTAATTTCAACTTTATATAGACAGTATCCGCCAGAATAAACAGTAGTGAAATTAAAAATTATATTTACTTTTTAATTTCTTGAAATTTAAATGTTCAAAATTTTCACTATTACAACGTGAACACGCTTTATATACATTTCGTAAGTCACAAAACACATTTATAAAAAGTGGTTAATGTAACTGTCAGAAAAATGTTTGTATTCTTTCCCGTAGTTTTGCAATATTCCACGGCGGATTTTCTAAGCGAAATATTTTGTCATTTATCATACCCCAAATATATGCATCAGGTGGTGTCATATCTGGTAAATGAGAAAGATATTCGAAGTCAGTTCTTCGGGAAATTATTCTATCGTCAAAATACTAACGAAATAAGTTTAGGGTGCGCGCAGCTGTATGGCTCGTTGCACCATCTTGTTGAAACCATTATGTGTGCACCAATAGATTTCTTGCACGGCAAAAGCTCTGTAAATCTCTCACAAAAGGTACAATAATATTCTCTCTGTAACGGTCTTGGTTGACAGTAAGTAGATTCTGATTATCGTCTTCAACAAAATATGGACCAAATATGCTATGACCAGAAACGCACAAAATGGTAAATCTGACACTATGGAGTGTTTTCTCTACAATGACATCAGGACGTTCAAATCCAAGGAATCGAGATTGTTGTCGATAAATATAGACGTTAAGATGAACGCGACTCTCGTCTTTTCAAGAATTCTTTCGAAAGTCCTCGTAAATTAAGCTCAATATATGCGACCAGAGTAAATTACCCTTGCACATTTGTCTGCAGCATTTAGTCGTTATTCAACTTGAATACGGTATGGATAACCAGCAATTAATTTTAACAACCGACGTGTAGATGTTTCACTGTTGTTGAGTTTCCATGCAGTTCTTACAAAGCTTCTCACAACTTTGGTCAAAAATATGTCCTGCGTTTTCGTTGGTAAACACTGTTTTTCGACGATCTGAGAACCTGTACATTGATACAATGCACTATGCAACGAAATTTCTCAAGAAAAGATAATATCATACTTTCACTGGAAGCTACGTTATTAAACTGTTGTCGATATCTTACAGACACCTGCTGTAAGCAGGTGTCTGTATGGACGAAAATAATGTTCTACTAAGAACACTTTTTCTGCCGTCGTTAGAACTATTTTCTATAAAATGCAACAGCAGCGTAACATTAATATGTCAACTAATGACAATTAAGTTAATAATACAAAATCGTGGGAAAATTTGCCATCCACCTTATGGTCTACATGTTCTACGTATCAATATTTAAATCATAACTAATTTAAATATGATCTATAGTTTTATAATTTTTGTAAGTTTTGTTATAATGCCATAGGCGAGGTCGTAGAAAACATATAATGTTCAACTCGTCGAAATCATTTTTTAAGATCGCGAATATTACCAAACTCAGCTTCACCTCATTTAGTAAACTGTTCTCGCGCTTAAAAAAATGTGACTCGTTAGACAATATACTATTTCTGTTTAATTTTCTCTTATTGACTTTTCTAAATTCTTTTTCCTTTTTTCGTATTTGGCGTAATAAAATCTTCATCGTTCAAATTCTTCTTATCCAACCAGATCATTTCAATTTATATATGGACTTTTAACCTCACTTTTTCGTTTACGTATGACATTTTTGTGTTTTCACTCGTTATTTCTTTCTTTCTTTCTCCAGATTCTGTTTACTTCTACTGAGTCGTTGATTGTTATGGGGACTGCTTTTACCGTAAATGGATAGTTTTGATGCTTGTTTAATCTATTTTATACTGATATGTTTGTTTAACTTGGTGAATGCGTTGTTCCCTCTGTCATGCATACAATGTGAGACCTAGCCATAAACAACATTAAATGTATATTTCGTAGTCGATACATTTATTTATTTATTTTTTGGCTGTTTATGACTGATATTTACTTCTGGATCTTGCTAAAATTTGCGTGATTTATGACTTATGAACCTATGAACTAGTCATACATTGTCAACAAGTTATTTTATGAAATATTGAATTTTGTGTAATATAACGTGCATTCAAAAACTTTCCTCATTAGAGACGGCAATGCTTTTTTTAATGGTTGGTTACGGTGCACGTAATCTGTCACAAATGTATAATTTTGGTAGTTTGGTTATGTCATTTAAATGTGTGTAATAATTAGTAATTTAGTTTTTGAAAAAATATTTGTTGCAATAGTCAAAATTAAAATAAAATAATACTAAAGATGTTGGAAATGTTGAGCATTATTTTAAAGACAAAGTTGAGCTTTACGCTTCATGCTTTCAAAGCCATTTATTGGGATTTCTTGAGTTATATCAGCACAAGAATTCACAATAGCATTACGAAGCTCTTCGATTGATGTCTCGTCTTGAAAATGGTATTCTTTAAATATGGAAAATAAAATAGTCTAAAATTGTCAAATCTGGAGATCTTGGAGGAAAATTAATAATTCTTGTACCGAAAAATTCTTGCAAAAAAGCTATTGTTTCCCGAGATTCGTGCGGTGGTGCATTATATTGCTGGAACTATCCCTCCGGAAGTTTATTATCATGAAGTTCATTAATAAACGGCTCTAATAATTCATTTCGAGCACGTGTTTGTTCAGTCGTATTGTCTTATTGGAAAAATCCTTCTGTAATTTTGTGATAACGCAATGCAATTTGTGTGTATGCAAACAATCTCAACCAGGTCACAGCCTCGTTCCCGTAACGCAAGTGTAACGTGTGTTACAAATACGTCCTCGCTGACGCGAGTTGTTTGCAAACACCAGCTGCATGTCAGGGTTTGTATAGTATTCCCTAAGTAGTCCGAGGACCTTCTCTTATGTATATATACTGTAGTGTAAGTAAGAAGCATCATTCAGATTCATATTCAGATTCACATTCACACATTCACAGATTCTCATTCAGAGTCAGAGACTCAGTCTACATACTAGTTAGTAAGAATGTATATATTTGTTATGCAGTTTTAAGTGTTGTTATGTATTAAATATATGTTACCCGAACTATGTGTATCATTTAACGGGACAACGATATCTGCGTGAAGGCTCAACGATGTAGCCCTCAGGACCAGGCTAACATCACGTGGCGACCTGCCACGAAGCGCGCTAAACGGCACTAATACCACATGGCGATTCTGCCTAAGGGCGTAAGGCCCCACCGTTAGCACATGGCGATCCTCCAGGCACCTAAGGCCCCACTGTTAGCACATGGCGATCCTACCTGTCCACACCACTAGATGGCTCTGCCAGCCATCTAAGGCCGAAAAAGACCAAGTGGAAATTCGGAACGGACCAGGAAAAAAAAAACCTACAGTTTAGCAGGTCAAAACCAAGAGGATGGCAACAAGGAACGGAGGAAATCATCTCCAACAGAAGCTCCACACGAAAGAAGAAACGCAGGTATTCTTTAAAATAAATTTAACAAAGACAAATATTACGGTGTATAAAAATAAAGTGCAAGACGTTCATGAATTACGTACATTTCGCGAGTGAAAATGTTTATTTGTTTTATAAGACACAATAATATTGATTTAATGCAAGCATACCATGTTTATGTCTACTTACGCAAGAATGCAAAAGTTGCAAAGTGCGTACCATACGTTTCTTTATGTAAAGGTCAAGTTTATTTAAAAATTAATATGTACTATATGACTTAGAGATGTTATATTTCGGCCGTACACTTCGCAATTTTGTTAATTAACGCAAAAGTTTAAATATTTTTTTGTTTAGAAGGCGCATATATATATATACAATATGTTATATTTTTTCATAAGTTTAATTACGTGCATAAAAAATGCATGCGTTGTACTTTTTAATAAGCGCCATATATTGCATAGTTTACAAACAAAATTATAAACGATAACTTGTATATTTAAACTAATCGCGAGTAAATAAACATCGAATTCAAATTAAATATGTATAGTTTAATAATACTCGAGTCAAGTTCGCTTATAAGAATGCAAACACATCATTTATTTCTAAACAACGATACTTGGCATTGAATATAGTGCCGACGCATTCAAAAGTTCGCAATAAAAGAGAATAACTTTAAATTAATAGAAGAAACCAATATACGAGGAGTGGTATATTAATTTTATTGGTAAAGATTCCGAAATTTTTGTAACAAATGCCTTAGAAGTTGATTCCAATGCCATAATGGTTAGTAACGGCACGATTCGATAGCATCCTAATCACGTCTGGAGCCCTATAAGACAACAGAGACCTATCGATTGTACCTTTACGACACCAACAACAGTGCAACCTACAAGACAGATCATCCTAAAGTTGTGGAATTGGCGCAAACGGTAACCAACCGAATCAGACGAACTTCAAAGTAGGAGAAAGGCAATAAAGACTCCAATTCGCCCCTAGGTCGTGACGAAGCAAGCATGCGCTTCCAGGAAGTGATCCTGCACGACAGAAAACGCTCTCAGAATTTTTTTTAGAGACAGTTATAACAAAAGTGTGTTTTGTTAACTGGTCTCAAGTTTTTCTAGATTGAAGAAAAGGCTTACAGCATAAGGGCATATCCGCTGCACGAGCTCCCTTACTGTGGTCAGAATAAGCTTCAAAAGATAGTTCTGCGCAGGAACATGACAGACACGAAATATGTGCTGTCCAGGGAAATACACGAAAGAGTGATTTCCAGAATAATTTTTTCCATGGAGGAAAATAGATAGAAAAACGGAGAGTCGATTTATTTTAAAGTATGGTTGGAAGGGGAGCATAAGAATTGGGAGCAAACAATCATGCCAAAATCATGTCAAAATTGAAGACAAACAATCAAGTATAAGGAATCGAAAACGAACAATCAAAGCAAAGAGTTAAGACAAACAAGCGAACATGAAGAATTCAAGACAAAGAATTGCAAATACGAAGTAAGTCAACTATTAGATATATACGAACTCATAATATAGGAATAAAATATAAAAAGCGAACAGACTAACAAGATTGAGACAGTGTACAATTACAAAGGCCCGATTATTGATTATTAATAATTATTATTTTGCAACAATGTAAAAACGTACTATGAAAATTTATTTAAAGTTTTACAATCTATGTTATATATTTATCATTACAGTTTATTCATTTATATATTTATTCGTTAAATATCTATTATTATAAATTCTATTATTGTATCGTATTGTATTTTTGTATTGTATTATAATATTGTAGAATAGGAATAAGGAAGGTAACCGGAGAGAAAGGTTTTAAAGTAAGAAAAACAAACACCTCAGCGTTATTTTTCTTAACCCCCAGGAAGGGTGGTGTGATAACGCAATGCAATTTGTGTGTATGCAAACAATCTCAACCAGGTCACAGCCTCGTTCCCGTAACGCAAGTGTAACGTGTGTTACAAATACGTCCTCGCTGACGCGAGTTGTTTGCAAACACCAGCTGCATGTCAGGGTTTGTATAGTATTCCCTAAGTAGTCCGAGGACCTTCTCTTATGTATATATACTGTAGTGTAAGTAAGAAGCATCATTCAGATTCATATTCAGATTCACATTCACACATTCGCAGATTCTCATTCAGAGTCAGAGACTCAGTCTACATACTAGTTAGTAAGAATGTATATATTTGTTATGCAGTTTTAAGTGTTGTTATGTATTAAATATATGTTACCCGAACTATGTGTATCATTTAACGGGACAACGATATCTGCGTGAAGGCTCAACGATGTAGCCCTCAGGACCAGGCTAACATCACGTGGCGACCTGCCACGAAGCGCGCTAAACGGCACTAATACCACATGGCGATTCTGCCTAAGGGCGTAAGGCCCCACCGTTAGCACAATTTCGTCGTCATATAACTGATTAATAAAGGGTTCTAATAATTCATTTCGGCATCTTTCAGCATTTATTGTTCCATTAAAAAATATTGGCCCAATGATTCGCCTCCTCGACACCGCCAGGCAAACACCAGTTTTATGCGTATGTAATGGTGTTTCCACAAATTTATGAGGATTTTCTGCCGACCGTCTTCTCATATTTTGTTTAGTTAAAAACCCCAAAAGATGAAACCAGGAAACATTTATTAATAACATCATCATTATTCAAGTTATTCAAGAACCATTGGCAGTACTTGGTTCTTCAATCGTAATCTACGAGACCGAGTTCATGAACAGCTTGAATTTAATGTGGATATAATTTTAAATCTTTTTTAAGAATAGTGTGACATGTTCCAACTGATAACAAAACTTTTTGCGATAGTTTTTTAATGTATTTCTTTGGTGAGTTTTCCATTATATGTCTAACATCTTCAATGTAATCAGCAGTTCTTTTTTTAGGTGCTCCGCTCCCGGATTTACGTAAATTTCATGAAACGGGTTTCATGAAATCTGTCAACACAATCATGAATTTGATTAGCCAGTTGATTAAGTGTATAAAACCACTGTCCATTTGCTAATCTACCAATTAAAAAATAACTTTCAACAATAAAAACTTTGTGTTGTATTTCTAACATGATAATAAATAATCTAATTAACAAAACAACTTTTCAATAAATTGACTTAACTATAACAGTTGCCAAAATTTGACCTTCGAAAAACCTTACAGTTCCATAATGTTCCCAAATTTATATTGAACTCATAAGCTACTCTAAATACAAATTTAATTTAAGGCATGATAGTTAGATTAGATTCGGTATTCTAATCTGTGTATGTCAATTACTGTAAACTATATTTTTTTATTTTTTTACCTGTTTAATGACATCTATCAAAAATTCGGATTTAAAGATGCAGTGTATTGAATGGTATTGCGGAATAACCAAAAAAAAAGAGAGTAAATATTCTATCTTACATAATAAAACAAAAATTAAATAACAGGGAGTTCTTTAGTTAAAGTTCATTTTCTTCTTGGTTTTCGACAGTGCTATTACCGTTGAATCTTGTTTGGTGTTAATGATCACCGTAATGCTTCGTTCACGTTTTATTACAAAACATTTTATGTTCTTTAAAGATACTTAAGAAACTGTCGTATACTACTGTTGAAAAAGTAGAAATTCGAATACAAAATTTTCGGTGATTTTGAATTTAGAATTATATTTGCATTTTGTGTTCGATTTTTAACTTATATTTACATAGAAATTAATGTTAGTAATATTATATAACCCTTTTTGATAGTCTATGGCATATAAAATTACTTAAGCATTTTATTACTTTCACTACCTTCTGCTGTTCGACAAAAATATGTGAATGGCTTCACATCATTAAACAAATAAAAGACTTTCTGAAAATTCGTAAGAAACGTTTGAGTGATTTAACAAATATTTTCCAAGAGAAAGTTTCTTTTTTTTTAAAGCATTTGACTGATCATGATCATAAACTAAAATCACTATTCCGAGAAACCCATGCTTACAGCATATAACATTCCTGCCTTATAGTTATTTTTTAAGTATTCTTTTAAATTCTATATTTAATTTAAGTTTTATTGCAATTTATATCAACTTACGACATATTGAATATCTGTTTCATTTGTAACAAATGCGTAATACGTGCTTAACTAATTGATATACTTAAACCTTTTCTTGTATATTTGCTGCCATCTGGCATCATGTTAATGGACTTACACCTATATACTTATTTTTTCGGCATAGTCCCTTTTGTCCGTCAGATGTCACTATATTATATAGTGCCACCTGATAGGACAAAATTTGTTATACCTTATGAGGCGATTTGTTTAAGCTTTACTTACTTCACTAGCCTAACTGATGATGGCTGATAGTAGATGGCAGAAACACGTGTCTTAGGCAGAAGTAAATGGTGGAAAATACGAGGTGTATGTCCATGTGTACAGTTACAGACGTGTATATTGCATATCTGTTTCATTTGTTACGACACCACTTAAAATTTAAATTTACTTGACTGTTTTGCAAATGTACCTGCCGTGTATATATATTCACAAGAATTATCTGCCAACTTTTACCATTGTATCGGTTACATCAAGTAAATCGTGTCATTTTAAAATACATTTTTCAAATAATCTTTTTACGTCGTCACAACTCTTTTCGTCGTATCGCACTTTAATTATATTTTTCTATATTGCCTCTAGAAGAGGACTTTTTGGAAATTAAGGAAGTAAGTCAGTAACTATCAGCAGTAATAATTAATCGGCTAATAATCACGAGTCCAACTTCACGTAAAGAATGTTCAATGTTTTCTGCGTATCGCGTTCGCGATACTTAACACATTATTCAAAGCAAGCATGCAAGAATACCGCATCACTTGATACCTATATTTGGTCTAATCATTCCGTATACAACCTGCTCCGACCATTGTATTATCGTATTTTTCTTCGCCCTTTAAATTACGAGGGCGGGTTGATTAATTCGCATGATTGCACAGAAATAAAGGAATAATTTAAATAAACAAACTTTATTTTTCTACATAATTTCCTCTTAATTCGAGACATTTTCTCCATTTGTGTTCAAGTTTCTTTATTCCGTCTCGAAAGTAATCTTTTTATAATCCTGAAAAATCATCACCTACTGTTGAAGTTAGCTCTTTATCTGTGCATAATTTTTTGCCTCTGAGAAAATCTTTTAATTTAGGGAATAGGTGATAGTCACATGGTGCTAGATTTGGCGAATATGGGAGAGGTGCGGTACTAATTCGAACTTTAACTTTTCAATTTTTTTGCAGCAACCATACTAGAATGCACAGGTGGATTATCATGGTGAAAGAGCACCTTCTTCTTAGTAATTCCTGGATGCTTTTCAGCGGTAGCTTTCTTCAAACGATCTAGAAAATTTTCGTTAATATTCGACGTTTGCTCCTTTTGAAGATAGTCTATCAACAATAATCCTTTTGCATCCCAAAATACCGACGCCATCACCTTTCCCACCGATGAAACGGTCTTCACCTTTTTTGGAGTTGGTTCTCCACGTTTGGTTCACATCTTCGACAGTTGTTTAGATTCGCGTGTATAATAATGAACCTATGTTTCGTCACAAGTAACAAATCGGCACAAAAACCTGTTGTGTTGCGTTTAAAAATTTTAAAATTATTAATTGATATTTAACAGCGAACACGTCTTTGTTCCGTCGTCAGTAAATGCGACACCCAGCTTGCCCAAGGCTTTATCATATCTGGTTCTTCGTGCAAAATGCCTCTGCTATTTCTAGCGCTTTCAAACGTCAGTCACTTAACAACAAAGCATGGACTTCATACACCATTTCTGGACTTGTAGCCGTTTTCGGCCTTCCACTGCGGCGATCATCTTCTAAGCTGCGCCTGACACGCTTAAATTCATTTCTTCATTTTCTGACAGTTGTATAGGAAGGACAACCTTCACCCAGTATATCTCGCATATCTTCATAGATTTCGATAAAAGGCTGTCTTTCTTTAAAAAATACCTAATCACTGAACGATATTCAAAACTAGCCTTTTACACTTAATTAGTAGCAGGGTAAAATTAAAAAAATTGCCTCCGAAACACGCTTTGTCACAAATTTATTAAACACTAACAGTAAACTGACAAGGAATCGATTGTGAAAATGTGATGTGCATTTTTTTTTATTCACGGCCTACTCTGATCTCGCAAATACGTCAACCCGCCCTCGTATTTACTATCTGAATATATATTTTTCATTTATTAACTTATAATATGTTTCAAGGTTTAATTTCTTTTATTTAACTTAATTAAATAAAATATTAAAGACAATGTCGATGGTTTTCTTTCATTAATATTTAATTTTTACTTATCCTGGACCTTTGAGGCTCACTGTAAATTAATTAGTTATTTCTTTTTAATTGTTAGGACGCTGTAGCTAGCCAGGATTCGCACTAAATGAATTTATATTTTCACCCTCTACACATACTATCATTTTTTAACAATTTAGCGCGGCAATGTTGTGAAACAAACTCTCAACCAACTACAACTACCGTCTAATAACATAGTAAACACGTTGAACGCATACGGACCTGGAATTTAAATGTGTAACATAAATTATTTACAATATTTAACACTAAAGGGAAGAAGATGCGCTCAGAAAAAATTATTTCGGTGATCTTCAAAGTCGAGTCGCGTACGTTGAAATAGAAAACATTGAGCAGTTGCTATTTAGACAAAAAAGCCCTAAACTTCATAGAAGTGAAATTTATAAGCATACTAAAATAGTGGCAGCATATTTTAGAGATCTTGAACATATCGTGACCGTCGTATACCGTCCTCCAAAAGGAGATATAGAAATATTTCAGAACAGTATGGACGTGTATTAATCTGTATAGCTAATAGTTTTGAAAGAGCTAGCAGAAGTATTCGGAAAAAATTTATTTTATGAACAGTAAAGAATAATGCCAACATCAGAAACATGTATAGATCAGATCTTTTCTAAAAGAGATTATATATATCGAAGAGCGACTATAATTTAATGTTATTTATCAGACCATTCCTACTATTCCTACTATTGACACTTCAACGAACAAGGAAGAAACAAAAATAAAAAATTAGGCTAATAAGTGACAGACATGCATATGTATTTTCTAATGAATTATTCTCACAAGACTGAGCTTTTAATCTAAATAGACTAGGCTTATTGTCGTTTTCCTTATCGTTTAATAAACTATTTTATCCGAGCTTTTCCTGAAGTGAGATTAAAAAAAAGAACGAATTTAAACTGAAAAATAATTTAAATATATTACACACCATTAGCAATGTAACAAGACACGAAAATAATGTGTTACTATAACGTAGAGCTACATACAGCTTCAAGAAAAAAATTGGAATTTATTAACACCGCAGATAACTGTGTTGTGGAAATATAGATAAAACACAGGTAAAAATTATATCAATTCGAATCCAACCGCAAGTAAAATTCCTGGGTCTGTGTTTTTCGTCTAGTTTTAGCTGCAATATACATGTGGATAGTTGCAAAGGAAAGTAGCATAGAGCTATTTCAGCTTCCATAGTAAGTTCTGCTACAGCGAAAAACATATTTCGGTTTCAACAAAAAGCAATCCGGGTACTACTATGAATGCAGGCCAGTATTTGTAAAACAGCATATAATATGACAGTGCTTTCCACATACACACTCACTTTACATGTTGTTACATTTATTTTTCACGCTAAGTTTTACCGTCCTGTAAATAAAAATTTATACGCTAATATACTTCATTATATTCGTTATTTTCGTTCTTTGTAATCCCGACTGCGTCATCTAGTATATTGGATTAGTATATAGTGGATTGTGTGCACGGCATTTGACCCCTCTTTGGCAAGTGTGATTCTTACAAGAGTCTTCTGGCAGACGTGCGAGAGTTGAGTTTGCTTCTTGGTGCCTCCGTAAAGCGAGATAAAAGTCACGCTATACCCTATCTTTTATGGTAATTATCATATACTATACAAGACACTTGAAAATACTCGATTATACGAGACGTATTGCCTGAAGCAGTACGAGACCAAAGGTCGAGTTGTATTTTTTTAGACAATACGTCGTGTTTCGAGAATTTTCAAGTGTCGAGTTGTATACAGGTAGACTATATCATGAAAATATGTTATATTATATAACATAAAATGTAAATAAATACCATAACCTAAAATCTATTTTATTTGTGACTTATGCGTACTTCAAGGTAATGAATCACAAAGTAAATAATTTTATAGATAGCTTTACGTTTCATGGCTATCACGATCCAAAGACTTTTTGATCATAGGTTACATACTACGTATTCCTAATAAGTACCATATGAGCAAAAATTATTTAGATAAGGGACGGCCATGGTTTAGAGGATCACTGTCTTTGATAGGTTCAGCTTGTTGTTGCCAATTAAATGTCAATTTTGATTTTAAGTAGTTGTAATTTTATTGGATATGTTAGCTAAAAAAACTGACATTTAAATCATGGCGAATAAAACTTCAAATCGAAACTGACATTTAATTCATATCAAATAAAAATTCAAATCGAAACTGACATCCAACCAACATGTAGAACCAACCACAGGTTGAAGCTATCAAAGACAGTGATCTTTCCAACCATGGCCATTCCTTATCTAAATAATTTTTGCTCATATGGTATTTATTAGTCAATATCATTAGATTTTCTTCTTCTTTAGGTATATTATTGCCTTGACAAGGAGTTAATAATGTGCAATTGAATACATTTGTTATGAAAGGAATATCAGATCCTCGGCATTCAAAAACCGAAATTCAATGCGAGAAATACAGGATTGAATGAGCCACAACTGTGAGAATGTTGAGATAATTAATTCAAGATTGCGAGGAGAACATTATTCGATAACGCTAGCAAATTTGTGGTGAAGTACTGAATAGTAGCACGACATCAGCTGTCTCCCGGTTATATACATTGCAGTTACTTACTTACAAAGGGGTTGCCAACAAAATACTAGCTTAGTCATACCTGTACTAATAGCTGTTCATCAGTAACAGTAAGTATAGCGGGTTATGGAAAAATGATAATGTAGGAAAGAATGGCAAAATATTTTATAACGAATTTTTGGTTTATTTATGCCGCAATAACACCTAAATATTGGTATGTTATCATATTGGAATCCATCAACAGCAACAGTATTCCTCCATTGGTGAGGATCACACCTGTATTATTGCTGAGCTCTATGTAAATTCAGTGTTAGAATCCATAATTCCATCTCTTTTTCAGTAAATACCTCCTTTTCAGCAAAAATAATGCATCATCGCAGGTAGCAAGAGCTACACAGACTGTGAAGGAATTGTTGCCTTCCATCCGGTTTTTGCCGGATAAGCCAGCAAAATTGACTTATCTGAGCTTGATTCAAAATATACGAAATTCATAAGAGTTATAGTAATGCGTCAATAATGCATAAATTAAAATATCATTTAGCAATTATATAATTTATTAAAAGATAGAAAGAACAGATAAAGACCAACCAGAGTACTGGCTGAAAAAATACACTAATTAGGTACTAAATATTTCAAAAACTAAATTATTTGTGATTTATTTATTATCAACGATCAGTGTGTTAAATTTCATGTCTTCTTGTCTTTTGATTTGTATTTTGCAATTTCAATAAATACTAATATATACTACTATACTAATATATATTTAGAAAAAATTAATGTGTGACGAATAAAATATTAAAAAATATTACAGCTTTAATTTATGTAGATGCCATAGGCACTAAGATAAGTTATCAAGCCTGTAATATGTCTGTAAAGTTCAAAGTATGTTTCTTTATACCTTAATTTTCGCACATTATGTTTAAGCATTAATTTATTGCAGACTGAATTTCAATATCACCAGTACAAGAACAAAATATCGGGTAGTCCTCCATAAATATAAACTTGTTAATTACATCAGCTATAATTAATTCTTACCTGGTTTCTCCGGTACTCCAATACAGAAACTTCAAAAAGTTGCGCATTCTGAATACCGATGCCGCAAAATGTTAAATATCTGTGAAACACTTCGACATCGTGTTGAGTGAATTCCTTAGAGTCGTCGACTTTATTAATTATTTGTGCTACGCCTATGACCTCGCCGTCGTAATTAAATATCGGCATGCACAAGATTAAGTTCGTTTTATAGCCAGTTTTATAATCAATCTCACTATTGAAACGTGGATCCTGAAATGAAAACAGAATACACCTTCAGTTTGTAATTTTATTCATTAAAGAAAGAAAAATATTAACTCATACTAAATACGCTAAATTTGCTTTACTAAATTTATAATTTGACTTAAAAAAACTAATATCTGACAGACTTCTAGGTAAATTTGTAGTTATAAATTAATGAATTATTTCCTAGAGTTTATTCCATTTAAGAGGATTAAAAAAATTCAATTCAGATCGTTTACAGATTCTGCGTACCTAATCAAAATTTCAATAATTCAATTATTTATGCGACTTAATTTACCTAAGACACTTAATTAAAGTCTAAGAGTTTTATTGGACGTTTTATAATTAATTATTTTAGTCAGTTGTAGTAGTAAATATTTTGTTTGATTTATATATAAAGTCTTTCTTTTGAGACTGCGGTTAAGTAAAAACTTGAAAACGGTATAAAACCGCTTACCACAATTAATAATCACATCCTAAATATGTATTTTGACAACTAAGTTATCATCCTCAGTAGGTAAAAGCACTAATCACACTGTCGAACATGAAACACAGTAAAGGTAACACAAAAAATCGCGAAACACTTTACAAAGCGTCCACGTACACACTAACTTTAAGTAAACTAGTGTCGCCCATTATGTATTAGAAGCCGACCATAACATCACGGTAGATGTGTTAAAACATATCAAAAATATAAACAATCCGAGGGAGCTCGATATATACGAAAGTATTTATATCAATAAAAACAAAAATAATACTTTCGACGTAGACAACAGTCCTGTCGCTTCTAGTTGTCTCTTTTCATTATAAGAAAAGAGGTAGAAAACGGAAGGCGTGAGAACAAATATATGTGTGTCATTTCTGAAGAGGGGTAAGTCGACGTAATTTTAGATTTCTTGAACTTAATGTATACGTGGACGCCTTGTAAAGTGTTTCGCCATCCTTTGTGTTAGCTTTACTGTGCCCCATGTTCAATACTGTGATTGAAACATACGTGAGTGGGTAAAACCCCAACAGTTTTGTATAATACAAAGGTATTTTTAATAATATAAACTATTATTAAAAATATGGTGTGAAGAACACAAATACAGGTTCAATATTAATATTTGTACATATATATGTTTCCATTATTCTGTTATATTACACATGCGGTTAGTCCATAAGTATGAGTGAAAACACAAACAAAATACAGTTTCTAGAGACAAAGCACTGCCATCTCTAGAAACACGTCGTTGGTAAGCATTGGTTATGTGGACAGAGCGAGGTAATTCGGTCTGGATCATTTCTGTGAGATAACGATGTCGTTCTTTTTTGTGAATGTGTCTGAAGATGTACTTTCTCCAGGAGAGGCGTACCGATGAACTTGTAGAAAGGTGAAATACGAATCTGCGTCTCTGGGAAGGGATATGTTCGGACACGTTCACAAAAAATATGAATATTGAACCTGTATTTGTGTTCTTCACACCATAATATTTTATAGTATTAAAAATACCTTTGTATTATACAAAAATGGTGGGGTTTTACCCACTCATGTATGTTTCAATTATTATGTTACATTACACATGCGGTTAGTCGGTAAGTATGAGTGAAGAAACAAACAAAATACAGTTTCTAGAGAGAAAGCAGAGCCATCTCTAGAAACACGTCGTTGGTTCGCATTGGTTGTGGACAGAGCGAGGTACTTCGGCCGTCTGACAACAGGCAGCCCTGAATTTACTTCTGGATAATTTTTGTGAGATAACGATGTCGTTCTTTTTTGTGAACGTGTCTGATGATATTATTTCTCCAGCAGGAGCGTACCGATGAAATTGTAGAAAGGTGAAATACGTATCTGCGTCTCTGGAGAGGGATATGTTCGGACACGTTCACAAAAAATATTAATATTGCATCTGTATTTGTGTTCTTCACACCAGATTTTTAATAATATTTTATATTATTAAAAATACCTTTGTATTATACAAAACTCGTGGGGTTTTACCCACTCATGTATGTTTCAATTATTCTGTTATAATAAATAATGCCTTAATATTCTAAAAATAGTTAGACAACAAAAAACGGGAAATAGCAAGGCATGAGTTATTATTATGTATGCGCCCGTGGAGCGGCTAAGATGTTAAGCTGTTGGCATTCGCCTTAAACGAGAAGGAAAACCACGAGAACCTACTCGAACAGCCAGTCAGGGATCTAAACACAGAGCTGTTAGCATGATAAGCAAATGTAAAGATATTTAAATATCATAGGGTATATATTTATATAACAGCAACAAATATTATGGTGGTAAATTGCTGTTATATGAATATATATCTTATGTTACTTAAATATCTATACATTTGCTTATCATGCTGACAGTTCCATGTTTAGATCCCTGACAGGCTGTCCGAATAGGTTTTCGTGGTTTTCCTTCTCGTTTAAGGCGAATGCCGACAGCTTAACATTTTAAGCCGCTCCACGGGCATATACATAATAATAACTCATGCCTTGCCATTTCCAGTTTTTGTTGTCTAACTATTTTTAGAATACTAAGGCATGATTTATTATTATTAAACTGGAATGTATCTTTGAATAAGTTTATACATGACAACTACAAATGTATAAGTATGAAATTAATATACTGTAATTTATATTTTTAATTTTTTGAAAAAGGCATCATATGCCGTAACATGTATGATTGTTTTAAATATTGTGATGTGAGTCATCCACAATATTCGCGAACAGTCTAACGATGACGATGACATGCGCAAACATGCCACCGTCTCTAGAAAGATCGAGGAACTTGATATTCTCGGAGGTCTATAGACTATAAGAAGATTGGAAATGGAGGAAGAGATTCATTCCATACCGAATCATCGCCGAGTGAACTTACATAAATATAAATGTGCTTATTGTAAGTAATTATTTTTTATATTGTTATTCGTTTTTATTATTAATATAGTGTGTGTTTAAAGTTACCGTTACTTTTATTTAAGAACACGAAAAACGAAACGTTACAATATATATTCATTTTGAAGTCAAACCAGACCTTAAATCGCCAACTAATTGAATCTACCATAACATACAATGGTCACAAAATAATTATCTATATATATGAAGCGTTGTTCTTCCGGATATTTCGCCGCGTTTGGTTGATTTCGTCCTGAGAAGGACAACTTTCCTCCTGACGTTTCGGTGACATCACTTTCACCGTTTTCTAGAGGATCTTCTCGTTGCAATGGTAACTTCAAGAGTGCCACCGAAATGTCAGGAAGTAAGTTGTCCTTCTCAGGACGAAATCATCCAAACGCGGCGAAATATCCCGGAGAATAACGCTTCAACAAACGACCGCGAAAACATTCGACGAAATATATATATATATATATATATATATATATATATATATATATAATCTTATTTGTGTAAAGCGACAAATAAAAAACATGTCTTCACACAAAAAATCGCGGTCCAATGTTCATTTAGTAAAGAAAAAATTATTTTTCTTTATTCGAGTCCGAAAATGTCACAGTTAAATATACGGGCGACAATACTAACTCTCGCCTCTAATTCACCAGTCATTCTCTTTACCGGCAAATTATATTGTTCTATCAGTATTTGTCATCAGTACCGCCACAAATGTAAAGAAAAAGAAATTTGTAAATAATTTCATACAAACAATTAAAAACCAGGTATCTATCCCATTAAACATGGTAATAAAGCTTTTTGTTTTATGACGATTTTTGTTTGATTATAAACTTAATAATTTTATTTTAAAGGAAGTTAACGTTCAAACTAGCTAACTATAATTTTATTAATTACAATGTGTCATAGATTTGCCGACATATTCAACGTAAAGGATATTATTGATATCCCCACAAAAAACATCGCAATACAAACACCATATGTGCGGGCATAAATCTTTTGGGAAGAGGACAATAAACATTCACTATTTTCATGAATAGGAATTTATTGTTAAACCTATCGGAAAAATAAGTCTGGGTATTTTGTCGATTCTTTTGCAGCTCAATGAACTTGAATTACAGCTGTAATTTAGTGAATATAGAATAAACAAAGATATGGACCGACTTTAACTACATTTTGGCCCAAAAAATTTGGAAATTTCTTTCTTGATTTCCAACATAGCTTTGCCGTTATTCAGCGGTAACCCTGTATATATATATATATATATATATATATATATATATATATATATATATATTGTTATGAACGTGCAGCTATGCTGAGAAAAGCTAATACGTTCGGGCAACAATATGATATAATATCAATGCTATGAAATGTGATATATAATAAATTAAATGAAATATCTGAATAACTAGCTCGATATTCGATAATTTAAAGATAAACTAAAATTAGCAAAAACACTTCTTAATCTCAGGTCTTAAGGTAGGTTCTAGATGCTCGGACAGAACACATACATACATAAAATAAAACGATATTATAGAAAAATAAATATATATATATTTTGAATGATAATTTGTCGTTAAATATACAAGATACAAATATGTAATGAAATTTAAACATGCACCTAATATGCTAAAATATACACAAGACAATATAGGGTTGCATGTAAACCCCTTCCTTCAAGTTATATTGGGTTGCCTATTCAGATCACATATAGTACGTAAAGTAAATACATCGAATTAAATTTATCCAAGAGATTAATATTAAAAATTTATAAAGACTGATATTAGAGAATAATATTATGCCCCTTGAAATTACGTGAGTTAATATCTTTAAAATATGTATCAACAAGAGAAATTATATCTTTTAAGAAAATACAAGAATCTATTTTCACTTGGGTACCTGTTGTGTTTGTAGAAAATGGAGATTTCAGGCGCTGAGTATTTACTAGATGATAAAAGTTCGGTGAATATCCAACAGGAACTGGATGGTTAGGTGTTATGTTGCGCTTCTCGTACGTCTGGATAATATCCTCTGTAGAGTTGTTTACGGACCAAGTCCTCGTGGTTTTCCACTAGGTTATGTAAATTCTATACTATTGAAATGTTTTTTGATATACCAAAAAGGATTTAGGATCTTCTTTTAAGTCGCTGCTTGATTATTAACCAATTTAGATACGATGAAAAACTTATTTATGATTGTTATAATGAAAAATAGTACTTTTTCTATCGAAGACAGCCTAATAACAAGGTAAATATACTTTACAATATTTATAATACCACCTTTGAATACTAATCGGTATTTATAATAAATTCTGAATAATATTTTAAAGGATGAGTTCAAAAATTGTCTATTCTTTTTAACTACATTCAAAAATCTCTGTTAATCACTACTTTTGTTTTAGTCGTCTTGACTACCATAGGAAGTAGTAGAAAAATTAATCATATTATCCTAAAAATTGTGCAATGATTCCGAATAATTAAAATAAGATAATTTTGACAATTTTTAATAAAATAATTCTCTGAATGTTACTAATATGCGTCTTTCTAGTAATCCAACGTTAGATATTTCTCTAACAGCCTATTCTCATTCTAATAATACCTTCTCACGTGATCTCAATTGCCTATTATAAACAAGGTTCAGCCAATAGTCATATTTATAATGATACATAAATGTGTGATCCGGTACAAAGTACTGTTTGTTTATTTCATCAATTGCCATTTCATCCGAATTCACGACGTATATAAAAAAACTTAAAAATACGTGGTGAATCTCTATATTTTAAGAAGAATGCATAGAAGGTACTTATAATCTCTTCCTTGTTTCGACCAATGATGCCCACATGCCATAAACACATTTTTAAACACATAGAAGACATTTTATATTTTGTTCCTCGAATTTACTATCAGAGCTTTAGATGAATTATTATAGGATTTTTGGATTATATGAAAAAAAATAAAAATTTGGGTTCGGGGCTCCAAAATATGAGAAAAACTTCCTATGAAGCTGTACCAGAAAACGCTTCGTTAAATAGTTACAGTCTTTCAATGATAGGGGTCTAAATCCAGTTTTTATAATTTTTCTCAAATTTGTAAACAGATAAAAAACTCATATTTGGTAATTGTGACCAGCTAAGGAAATAACTTCTAACAAGCAATTCGTCGATCATCCCCTATTATTACGAAGTGGTAAAGTCAGTCATCCCTACAGTATTTTTACATTGAAACTTTTTTTGGGGTGGAAGTTTGTAAAATAAAAATTAAAATGGTTAAGCGAGATTCATATAGAAACTTTTTTGTCTCATTTATCTTTATCAGAAAATGTTTGGTTTTTTTTAAAAAAATTTAAATAGGTTACGCTGTATAATCTGTAATTTGCCGATATAATAAAAATGCGTAGTAGGCTGCTATCACACAAGTCCTTATATCAAATTAAATTACGGTTTTTGTAATGGAAATGCTTTCGCTGCTCGCCGTGAATATGCATTGCGGTATCCAAATAGAAGATTGCCGTGCACATCAGTTTTTAGTGCGACTTTCAACAGGTTGAAAGAAGCATGATCATTTACCGCAGCAAATTATGGTGACGGAGGTTTTGCAGCCCTTCAAAACGAAAAGAGAACACGCAACATTTTAAATTACATTGACGAAGAACCTACATCGAGTCTGAGAAGAGCCGCCAACCATCTACAAATAACACCCAGTCTTGTTGGGAGAACGCTGAGAGTCGATCAGTCCTATTCCTACCACTTTCAGCGTGTTCAATGCTTATTACCCGATGATTTTCCACATCGAAGGGTATTTTGATTAATTTTCAACACGAATTTCAGTGCAATGTGCGGTTGGGGATACTGGATGTAATTAGACTATATTTTCTTCCGTTTATAGTAAATTCAGATGGATATATCGACTTCTTAACTAACGGTTTCTATGACATCTTAGATAACATTCCTTTGAACCTTAGACGTGAAAGCTGGTTGCAACTAGATGGCTGCCCTGCCCATTATGCTAGGAACACGTGACAATAGCTAAATGTATATTACTCTGGACGATGGATCGGTCGTCTTGGCCTGTACTGTCGCCAGATCTAACGCAATTAGATTTTTCCGCATGGGGTGCCATCAAGCAAAAAGTGTACGAACAACCGGTGGATAACATCGAGACATTAAGAAATAGAGTTGTTCAAGCTTGTACAGAACTGACTCCCCAACAGGGTCGATCGGCTATTCGTTCAGTGAATATGAGATGTAACATCTGCCTGTGGACTGGGGGAGACACATTTAACAAATTCTTTAAACTTTTATAGTTACTATCGTTTATTATTGTTAATAATCTCATACGTTCTTACTATGTATTATGTTTTTCACGTGTACTGGTTTTACAATAAAAATTACTTGTAAGGAGTTATTTCCTTAGCAGATCACAATTACCAAATATGAGTTTGGTATCTGTTTCAAAATTTGAGAACAATTATAAAAATTGAATTTAGACCCTTTAATCTTTGAAGGATCTTTGAAGAACTGTAACTATTTAACGAAACGGTTTCAGATGTAGTTTCATTAGAAAGCTTTTCTCTTATTTTGGTGCCCTAAACCCAAATTTTACGTTTTTTCATATAATCCTAAATCCTGTATAATGCCAGTTAAATTGTCAAATATGAGTGAAATGACTGAACTAGAGAATACAATTTTCGTTTAATTGAAAGATGTCGAATTTCAAATATCCATCTTTCTACTAAATTCTATAAAACTAAATATAATAATGAAAGTATATATAAGCGATAAAAATGTACTTTGACCTTTACCTTGGTGAAATAAATTACCTAATATGTAAAAAAAACCTCTAATTTTATTACGTACGTTATCGAAGCTCTAAATATATTTCGAATTATTTATAGAAATTTTGGAAACTCGTTTTAGAAAATCAATTCTAATTGAAAATAATATTTCAGCTAAATCTTATATGACTTACGCGTCTATATTTACGTTACACATCTTCTTAAAGACACAAATAAACTTTCGTATTATATCACAAAGTATGTTCTTTAAACAAACAATTTAATAGGCATTAAAGTGTTTATCTACATCTTTGTTATATGGGCGCTCATTTGAGTTGAGTAATGCACCACATTACACCACTAGTAGTGTAATAAAAAACTTCCTATCTTTAATTACTCAAATTAAAAAAAAAGATATATTGGTCTTTTGTACTACTTAGTAGAAATTTATAAATTTTTCCCTTTATTTCAATGCGAAGTTACGGTGAAAATATGACCTTTTAAGAAAGAAAATGGATCCGTTTCAACCATCAGCTAAGAGATAAGTACAAATGAAGCAAGACCATTTTACCATTAGCAAAGGTAAATACATACTAATACTGGATCAGATGATACGGTAATGAGGAAGGAGATTCAAATAAAATATTTGGAATAAAGAATGGAGAAAAGAGAAAAAAGTAAAGCAGTGCTAATAATTTGAACTTTAACAATTATTTTCCGGAAATTAAAGTAAATACATATTTGTTTTAGAAAACATTTTATATTTTGTTCCTCTAATTTACTATCAGAGCTTTATATGAATTATTATATAATGCCAGTTAAAGTTTGAAATATGAATGAAATGACTTTGGGTTATTGGACGCAATTTTCGTTGAATTGAAAGATGTAAAAGTTCTTTCTACTAAGTTCTATTAAACTAAATATAATAATCAAAGTATATTTAAGCGATAAAAATGTACTTTGACCTTTACCTTGGTGAAATAAATTACCTAATATGTAAAACAACCTCTACTTTTATTATGTACGTTATCCAAGCATTAAATATGTTTCGTATTATTTATAGCGATTTTGAAAACTTTTTTTTTGACAAGCGAATAACTTCGTAGTTTATTTTAAATATGGAAAGACACGAAATTTATGTGTTGATAAACAACTACTTTTTGTGTGTAAAACCATTAAAAAACCGAAGAAAAGTTAAAAAGGTGTTACGAGGGTTTTGCTACTTCGACGCATATTTCGAGTGGTTCGCTGTATTTCACAGTGGAATACACTTCTTTCGTTTACAGTGTTGAGGAAATGATTGAAGGTGCATGCAATAGTATAGGTTGTGAATATCTTTATCGAACGTGTATTCAAAATCTTGCAGGAATATTTAGGTATGAAAAAGTTAATGGCAAGGTAAAGCAAAATCGTGTTACAATGTCAACGCAATGTTTTGATATGTACAAGCACCTACCAAATAAGCTTTTGCAGCGTTGTATAATTATGAACGAAGCATGGATACATTGCTTCACGTCAGAAACGAAAGAATAGTCGAAAAAATGAACGTTGACGAACGACACCAAAGAAGGCAAATGTGATTTCACCAAAAGTGGCGATACTCTCATTGGTTAAGTTCAGTTACCCTTAAATGTTGCAGGAGTGTAAGTCTTTCGGCTAAGAGGTGTAGTAACAAAGCCACTTTACGCACACCATATATACTCTAAGCGATTCTGATGTCTTGACAAGCATTCAACTTAAGATATTATGCTGCTCAAAAAAAACTATATTTATAAAGGCTACGGCTATGATTTTTTGCGATTTGTTCTTTTATGGACAATGAGAACCGCTTACAATCAATAAATCAACATCGGTTTGAAAGTATAGAAATTTAAGAAAGTAGCCAACAGAAATACTAGGACAAAGCTAAAAATTTCCTAAAATGGACATTGCACAGAACGTATTTAAGATTCGCGATGTCGACAGAGGCCGCTTAGCCTCTCGTAACGTTTAGGCTGTTATACTATCTGAGAAAGAAGATTTATACCAACTTGATACATCGACTGGCGTCCTGGAAAAACTGTACGCAAGGAGTGAATTTCAGATACCAACTTAATTCATATTGTAATGACTCATCCGATGACGCAAGATGCGTCTTCCCTCTGGATGTTTTCGCGAGGCCTACGTGAACGCTCCAGAACATATTCACCACAATATAAAAGCCGCGTCGAAGAAGGGATGGACATTCATTCGATACCCAAGTCTCGCGAAGTAAACATAAATATAGTTACATAAATATAAAATACATAAATGTACTTATTGTTGTTAATAGTTAGTTTTATATTGTTATACGTTTTAATATTAATATAGTGTGTGTGTTTAAAGTTATTGTTAGTTTGATTTAAGAACCCGAAAAGACAAACTTTACAGTGGTATTCAGGTGTGGACTAATTAATAAATAATAAACTAAGTAGACAATTAAGTGTTAATTAAGTATTCGTTTAAATAAATATACAGTGCGGAAAGACGTTATTTTAAATATCGTGATGGCCAACAGAATGAAACTGACCGAATTAAAAGTGTCCGAGTTAAAACGAGAATTAGAAGAGAGGGATGAGGATACAACTGGCAAAAAGTCGATCCTCCAGCAACGGCTTCGCAATGTGTTGATCCAAGAAGGCGAGGATCCAGAGAATTATGTCTTTCGAGTTCCAGGCGGAGATGCTGACGTGAATTTGCTGTTAATTCAAATGAAACAAATGGAGCAGAAAAGCCTGGAAACTTAGCGAAAACTCTAGAACAAATGGAACAGAAGGATCTGGATAGTGCGAAAAATATGGAACAACGATTAATAGAGAATGCACAAACTCAAATGCAACAAATGGAGCAGAAGAACCTGGAAACTTCTGGAAATTTAGCAAAAACTCTAGAACAAATGGAACAGAAGAATCTGGATAGTGCGAAAAATATGGAACAGCGTCTAATAGATTCGCAAACTCAAATGCAACAAATGGAGCAGAAGAACCTGGAAACTTCTGGAAACTTAGCAAAAACTCTAGAACAAATGGAACAGAAGAATCTGGACAGTGTGAAAAGTTTGGAACAACGGTTAATAGACAATTCGCAAACTTTGGAACAGCGTCAAATAAATTCACAAACACAGATGGAAGAAACAAACCTAGAAACCGCTAGAATTCTCGAGAAAAATCTGGAAAAAAAATTACTAGAAAATTCTAGAAACTTCGAAAAAAGTCTGGAACAAGTGGAGAAAGTTCTAGAACAGCGATTAGCGGAAAAATCAGAAGCGTTAAAAGAAGAGGTTTTCATAGCTGTAGAAGAGAAAATTGGAGAACATTCTAGACTTTTAGAGGCAATAATGATTGAGATGAAATTACCCGCTACCATGAGCAGCAAGAATTAAGGTTGGCAAGACCGAAAACCTTAATCGATGCTTTGGCGCACGCGCTGGAGTTTGAGACTGCAAAGCAAGCTTCTCGGAACCATGCTCGTGTCTGCACTGTTGACAAGCAGGAAAATGAGGAGTTCATGGAGCAGGTGGTTAGTAGAGTTCTAAACCAGATCAAATCAAATAAAAAAGTACTGCGATGCTGGAATTGTGGAGAGATTGGTCACGTTCGGAGTAAATGTGGTAAGATGGCCAAGAAAGCATCGTCTGAGCAGCAGGAAAACTAAAGCGGGTCGATGAGCGGGGGCAATCATCGATCCAGCGTCAGGAAGCCCCAAGGACGCCTGGCCAAGTCGCATCCCTGCAACATCAAACCAACGGCCTGTATGTGGACGCTGTTATGGAAAGGAAGACCTATGCTTGCTTGCTAGATACTGGATCGACGAAAACCATCGTGCGACCCGATTTAATTCCCAGAAATAAAAAGTTAATTTCTAGCAAATGGAGACTTAGGACAGCAACAGGAGAAGCAGCTTCTGTGGCAGGTGAAGTAGATGTCAACTTTATCATAGGACCAACATCAATCCGACATCGTGTTCTCGTAGCCGACATAGAAGAACAAATAATCTTGGGATTAGACATCATGAACACCTACGGCTTCCAGTTAAACATGAAAGAAGGCACTTTAAAAATAAATAATGAGGAATTGTTTCTTCATGGGAAAAATTGTGGGAGTGTACAAGTAATTACAGCAGAGAATGTTGTTCTGGATGCAAGAAGTGAGACATTTTTGACGGCGTGTACGGAAGGTGATTATTTGGACGGAGATGTTGCAATGTTGGAATAAAAGGCTGATGATGACGAGGTGGGTCGAGGAATAGTAGTTGCCAAAATGATGGTTAAGACTCAGAAGACTGTACCGATAAGGGTAATGAATGTGAACCATTACCCTGTTTCATTGAAGAAGGGTACTATTTTGGGGTGGTGTTCATCATATAGAGGTGAAGAAGAATGGATTCGTGCAGGTTTCTGAGAAATTGTCCAAGATAATCGACTCCGTCTGTCAAGGATTGAGCAAGAAGGAACAAAGTCAAGTTAAGGACCTAATCAAACATTATGAAGACGTCTTTGAAACTGAAACTGGTACGAAAGGCAGAACCAATATTGTAATGCACAAAATAAATACCGGCGATGCAAGTCCAATTCGACAAGGACCAAGAAGGTTACCACTGGCAAAACGTGAGGAAGCCAAGCAAATTATACAAGATATGGAAGGCCAAGGAGTAATTGAACCATCGAATAGTCCATGGGCTTCACCAGTGGTCCTTGTCAGGAAGAAGGATGGATCTACTAGATTCTGTGTGGGCTATCGTCGTTTAAATAGTGTGACCAAAAAGGACAGCTATCCTCTCCCAAGAATAGACGATACGCTAGACACCTTGGCAGGAGCAAAATGGTTCTCCACTCTCGACTTAAAGAGCGGTTATTGGCAAGTGGGAATGGATCCCAATGACAAAGAGAAGACTGCCTTCAGTTTAGGTACAGGTCTCTGGCAATTTACAGTCATGCCATTTGGACTGTGTAACGCCCCAGCTACTTTTGAGCGACTCATGGACACTGTACTGAGGGGACTGTCCTGGAACACCTGCCTGGTATATCTCGATGATGTGATTATGGTAGGGAAGACCTTTGAAGATCACATGAAAAATTTGGAAGTAGTATTCCAGAGGTTGAGAGATGCCAACCTGAGATTAAGTCCAAAGAAGTGTCACCTCTTCCGGAAGGAGGTAAATTACCTTGGACATGTGGTTTCCAGAAAAGGAGTTGCTGTGGATCCCGAAAAAGTAAAAGCTGTGGAAAAATGGCCGGTACCCAAAGACAAACATCAGCTAAGAAGCTTTTTGGGGTTATGCACATATTATCGACGCTACGTTCCTGGATTCTCCAACATTGCAAAACCACTTACACGCCTAACAGAAAATCGAGCATTCATTTGGAACAACGAATGCCAAGCGGCCTTTGAGTTGTTAAAAGGTACGTTGATCAGTGCACCTGTTTTAAACTATCCACTGCCATCTGGGAGGTTTGTTTTGGATACGGATGCCAGTAACGTCGGGATTGGTGGCGTGCTCTCTCAAATCCAAGATGGACAAGAAAAGGTCATTGAATACTTCAGCAAGACCCTGTCCAAACCGGAGAGGAACTACTGCGTAACCAGGAGAGAACTATTGGCAGTAGTTAAGACCAGTGAGCACTTTTACAAGTACCTGTATGGGCAGAAGTTCCTGATCCGCACTGATCATGCCGCCTTAAAGTGGCTCTTGCAATTTAAGAACCTAGAGGGTCAAGTAGCTAGATGGATTGAGAGGCTACAGGAGTATGACTTTGTCATTGAACACAGAGCAGGCCTCAAACATCAAAATGCAGATGCCCTTTCCAGAAGGCCCTGTCCAGAAGACTGTCGATATTGCAACAGAATCGAAGACAAATCGGCCAACGCTCTTCGAACCACCGTTGTTGATGACCAATGGCAACCTGACAATTTGCGCGCAGATCAAGAAGCTGATCCGGATCTTGCAGTCCTCATGGCTTGGAAAAGAAATGGGCAAAGACCGACCTGGCAAGAAATTGCTCCCCATTCACGCGAATTGAAGTCATACTGGACACAATGGGATTCCATAACCATAGAAGACGATCTTCTGAGACGTGAGGTCGAAAATCACGACGGAAGCGAGCGGAAGATGCAAATGGTGGTTCCCAAGAAAAGAATACCAGAGGTATTGCGAGAACTCCATAATGAAGCTTCTGGGGGACATTTTGGAGTCCATAAAACACTGGAGAAGGTGCGCCAGAGATTTTACTGGGTGAATTGTTCACGAGATGTGAAAGAATGGTGCCGAAAGTGTGCTAATTGCGCCGGAAGCAATGGTCCCCAGAGGTGTCGACGTGCACCCATGCGCCAATACAATGTAGAAAGCCCATTTGAAAGGATCGCCATAGATGCCGCCGGCCCTTTTCCAGAGGGCAACAAAGGAAATAAATACATAATAGTGGTCATGGATTACTTTACCAAATGGGTTGAAGCATATGCTCTACCAAATCAAGAAGCTGGAACTGTAGCAGACGTGATTGTGAAGGAGTTCGTCAGCCGTTTTGGTGTACCCTTGGAACTTCATTCCGATCAAGGGCGAAATTTTGAGTCCAGTCTATTCGAAAAGATGTGTGGACTTTTGGGCATACGGAAGACGAGAACAACCCCCTTGCATCCACAATCAGATGGGATGGTAGAGCGAATGAACAAGACCATGATCAGACACTTATCCAAAGTGGTCTCCGAACACCAGAGAGATTGGGACGAACATTTACCATTATTTCTAATGGCGTATCGGGCCTCCGTTCAAGAGACAACAGGCCAATAACCAGCCAACGTGCTATTCGGGAGGGAAGTCCGATTGCCCTGTGATTTAAAGTTTGGGAGCAAGCCTTGTGATGATCTTGCCGGAGAAGATTATGTCAGCACGCTCAGACGACGACTAGATAATATCCATGAACAAGTCAGACATAATATCCAAGATGCTAGTGACAGAATGAAAGAGAGCTATGACATCAACGCCGAGAAGAGTGGTTACCATGAAGGCGATCGGGTTTGGTTGTATAATCCACAACGCCGACGGGACCTATCTCCAAAACTTCAAAAGAATTGGGAGGGGCCATACGAGGTGTTAAAGCGGATTAACGATGTAATATACCGCATCAGGCGAACACCTCACACTAAGCCAAGAGTCGTACATTTTAATCGATTAGCCCCATACTCTGGAGACAATAATGACGAAACCGCTGACTTGCGCCGATTGGATAGCCAATACCAAGAACTAACCTTCGAAGACTTTATGGAAGAGTATTCTGGTTCGAGAAAAGCTCGATTTGGGGTAACCATCGAGGAACAGCAAGATTTGTTTACGGTGCCGCCAGACTACGCGCTTGCTCATTGCGTAGCCCGAGATCTGCGAATGGCCAAGGGAATTGCCAGGGAATTTAAAGAGAGATTTGGCAGAATCGAAAAGCTAAGGCTGCAGGGATCAGCAATTGGGAAGAGTCTCCAAATAATAAATGAAGGACAGCCCATATTTTATTTGGTCACGAAAGAACTGTCGAGCCTAAAGCCAACCTATCGAGCCTTATGGGAGGCCCTGACCCACTTACGCGAACAAATGTTACAGCAAGACATTCTGAAATTAGCAGTTCCAAAATTGGGTTGTGGATTGGACCGCCTGGACTGGAGAATTGTAAGGGGCATGTTGGAAGTAATCTTCCGACATACTGGTATGGAAATTCTGGTATGCAGCTACCGGCTTGAATATTCCTGTCCATCCAGGCAAGATAAGACCGTGGACTGTTATTTCGCTATGACGTCACAATGTAACAAAGGCCCTACCTGTCGATTTCGCCATCGGTTGAGGGAACCAAAACATGACATGTTTCGGGACGCAACTTCATTTTTAAGAAGGGGGCAATGTAATGACTCATCCGATGACGCGAGGTGCGTCATCCCTCTGGATGTTTTCGCGAGGCCTACGTGAACGCTCCAGAACATATTCACCACAATATAAAAGCCGCGTCGAAGAAGGGATGGACATTCATTCGATACCCAAGTCTCGCGAAGTAAACATAAATATAGTTACATAAATATAAAATACATAAATGTACTTATTGTTGTTAATAGTTAGTTTTATATTGTTATACGTTTTAATATTAATATAGTGTGTGTGTCTAAAGTTATTGTTAGTTTTATTTAAGAACCCGAAAAGACAAACTTTACAACTTTACAATATATTACATTTTTAATACTTAATATTGTTGTTCTTTTCAGCCTTCGCAAACGAATACATTGACATCTTCGAATGTACCGAATGATAAACAATTTAATTTGCGAATAATTGCGGCAAAAGAATACAATTCCTCTCAGGGCTTTGTCAGATGCAACTGTCATAAACAATGTTGGTAACAGAAAGTGTAATTATGTAATGATTTAATGAGCAAGATAAAAGGTAATAGCAAGTGTCATTCAAGTATTTCATGTCGCAACAAATAATGAAATAAATGTTACGTTTCAGAATAATTGCATTACACATGCGGTTAGTCCGTAGTATGAGTGAAGACACAAACAAAATGCAGTTTCTAGAGAGATGGCAGTGCCACCTTTGGAAGGGCGTCGTTACTTCACATTGGTTATGTGGACTGGGCGAGGTACTTCGGCTGTCTAACAACAGGCAGCGCTGAATTTACTTCTACGCTCGGTCTGGATAATTTCTGTGATGTGGCGATGTGGTTCTTTTTTGTGAATGTGTCTGAAGATATCCTTTCTTCAACAGGGGCGTACCGATGAGTTTGTAGAAAGGCGAAATACGTATCTATGTCTCGGGAGGGATATGTTCGAACACGTTCACAAAAATATTAATAGTGAACCTGTATTTGTGTTCTTCACACCAGATTTTAATATTTTATATTATTAAAAATACCTTTGTATTAAATGTTACGTTCATTCCAATAATGCATTTGTTTTAATAAAAAACGCCTTTTTCTCATATGATCAACTAACATGTCGGAATCTATTTAGAATAAGTTAGCCAAATGCGGTATTCTGTATTATTTCGGCATGTGGCCTATTTGTTGTGGCCATCTGGGGATATGTCCAAATATATAGGCCACGGGCCGAATTCGTCATATGTCTCCATCACATTTCAACCCAAACACGAGAAAACGTGGAATTTTAAACGCATAATCTTAAGGTGAAATAATATGCGTTATCCAGTAACATTAATGATTCTAAATAAAACAAGAATTAGTATTTTAAAATATAATCATTATAATCAATAAAATTATCAAACCTAGTAAAAATTGATTTTTTTATTTTTTTAACGAAGAATTAAAAAAGAATTTCTAAAACACCTAAAAATAAAGAAACGTAAATCAGCGATTAGTTAGAAAAAAGCAAATAAATTGATAAATATAAAAGGCATATAATATTACTCTTTTATCAAACTAATGGACTACACTAAACAAAATTAATTCAAAGACTTCATACTAATCCTTTAACAATTTTTAGGAAACCTTTTAAGTTAATCATTTAAAGATTCAAAGTTCATGTCTATTTTATTATACGAATTCAAAACAAAATGAAGAAAAGAAAGCACATAATTAAAAATTAATTAAATACGGTAAAAATCATTCGTAAAGTAATTAGAACACAAGCCGCTTCTACTATATTGTTAACCAAATATATTACAATACAAATTACAATAAATGTCAAAAAACAAAGTTCTGGAACATTTTAAAATACACTTATACACATAAATCCGTGTAAACAAAGCAACAAGATTATCTCTAGAAATTTATTTGTAACACAATACCCTTGTTTATTTACAGCCGGGATTTTCCGTGGGTAAAGTTTTTATTCTTTTTACCGAGTATGTGGTAGAGTAATCCTCTCACTTACCATATTTCGTAATCATGTACGGTTTATATATATTATGTTGTTACCGCAACAAGAAATTTAAATTTAGTACAGTAGAGATGTAAATTAATAGCTACATCAAGGAAGAAAATTATAGTGAAAATATATGCATATATCTAAGAAAAAAATTGTAATAATAATAATTTGAACTGTTTTAAATCAAAAATATCCGTATATAAAGTAGCTATTAAATTCTTATATTTAGATATTCAAAATTTACTACGGGCCTTCCTTCTTCTTTCTCTTTCTGTTCATGATATCGATTATCTTAATATCTAGAAGTTGGATTATATGCAAAATTCACTTTTTTCATTATTTTAAAATTTTTATATTCTTGCATGTACATTAACTATATTAGAACTTCTCCTTATGCCTATTTACACTTTTATACTGGTTCGGTTTCATCTAAGATATAAACTATAAATCACGCAAACAACAAAGAAATCAAAAAGAAAAAATTCAGGACTGAAATGGAAATATAAAATCCAAAAAAAAAAACGATGTTAATGGTAACGTTTCAAGGGATATAATTTAGAGGTAGAAGAAATGTTTCCAAAAATTATAATGCAAAACAGTAGTCCAAAGTAGTGAAAGAACAATGGTAAATGGAAATTACAACAACACTGAAAAGGAAGAATTAATTACTTTGGAAGGACTAAAACATGTAATCGGAGTTTAAAAAATGGAAAAGCGCCTGAAGATGGTCAATTCACTGTCGTGATCGAGAAATTATGTTATCTACAAAATACCATATTGGGATTGGGACAGATACTACTACTACATAGGCCAAACTAAACAATATTTATACAACAGAATGCAAGCTCACCAATACTCCAAAACAGACAAAACTGCTTTATTTACATACAAACTGCATCGCGATCACCATTTAGATTTTGGAAACACACAGATAACACAGGCCTGCATTTTTCAACACTTTAAAAGTTGATTTAAAAATTTTAACTGTTTTCTAGTAATTGGGTAGCGCTGATTTCAAATCTGCTTTTATTTTTTTGTATCACGTTAGATTATTTTTCAAACCAGTAAAATCAAAAAATATAGAAAAAACACGATTTATTTCATTTATAAGCTAGTTTTATATTATATTAAAAAAATACAAAAATATACACATAATACACATAGAAACTATTAGAAATAGTTATTTATTCTTTATGCTTTTTAAAAGAACGTTTTCGTTTTTCAGAAAAGCTTCGCTTGGTTGTTTTTCTGTGATATTCAGCTAAAGGAAGATCTCTTCTCAATGTCCAACAGTAATCGGCCATCATTTTTGTGTACCAGCGCCCTTGGTATCTTTTTTCCTTCTCTTTAATATCCTGGTGAAATTTCCTTGCTCTTCACTCACGTCCCCAAGGTTTTCTGGGAAATAGTCCAAATGGGAATGTAAAAAGTGAATTTTTATGCTCATATTGCAACCAAGAATCCTGAATTTTTCCAGCATATTTTCAACGATCTCAACATAGTTTGTGTCTTTATAATTCCCCAGAAATTTATGTACAACTTCGTTAAAAGCATGCCATGCATGTTTTTCCTTATCTTCCATGACTTTTTCAAATTCTTTATCTTTCACCAAGCTCCTAATCTGCGGGCCTACAAAGATTCCCTCCTTTAATTTTGTCTATGACAGAGTCGGAAATGTTTTACACAAATATTTAAACAATTTCCTTCTTTGTTTAATGCCTTAACAAATAAGTCCAAGTTTTATGTGAAGCGGTGGAAGTAACACTTTTTGAGGGTCAATAAGACTTTCGCGAATTACATTTTTGGTTCCAGGTGTTAAAGTCACCCTTTGTGGCCAGTCTCTTTTTATCCAATGCTGTTCTCGATTTCTGCTATCCCACTCGCACAGGAAACATGGAAATTTAGTATATCCAGACTACTGACCCAAGAGAAGGCCAAAAATTTTTAAATCTCCACACACTTCCCAGTTGTGATTTTCATATTGTATTCTTAAAAGTAATTCCTGTAAATTTTCATAGTTTTCCTTTAAATGAACAGAATGGCCGACCGGAATAGAAGCAAAAACATTGCCATTATGTAAAAGAACAGCTTTAAGGCTCCTTTTTGAAGAGTCGATGAAAAGTCTCCAGTCAGAAGGTGTGTACTCAGGAGCTCCGAGGAAAGTAAGTAGATCAGCAATTGCTTGGCAGTACACGAGTGGTCCGTTTTATGCAAAATATTTTACAAATCCAGCCTCACGATTTCTATACCAAGAGTAGTTTCTGGGGCAAGCAAATTTTTTTGTTTCAACCTAGATCCCAGTACTTCAGAAAGATCTTTTGAAAGGCCAAAATCTCTTACTAAATCATTCAGTTCGGCTTGTGAAAATAGCTGAGGTTGGTTTTGACCTGAGGTTGATGGTTCAAAATCACTATCCATATGTACGGAGCCGGAAGTTGAAGAGGTTTCAATATCTTCTTGTAGTACTTTGGGGGGTATAGGTACATGATCACTGTGAGGAACTAGTCTGATAGCTGATTTAATATTGTTTGGGTACAAAATATGTTTCAAAGTTTTTCTATTATACCCCTTAATATCACAAAGACAAAAGTAGCAATCTTCATGATGAATTTGCGGTTCTCTCCAAACCATCGGTATTCCAAAAGGAAGGCTTTTTCTATTCCCTTTGGTCCAATGTCTTAAGCCTTCTTCACATACATTACAAACAACGTGCGGTGCCCAATCTTTATCTTTATCTCCTAATTTGATTTTGAAATAAGCATAATATGCATTTTTCACAAATTCACCAAGACGAAATATCCACAAATATAACAGAAATCATCTGGATTGTTTTTGCAACACCGGCTAGACATATTTTTAAGCTATGTTTATTTATCAAATACCACGCACAACACTAAAGACAAATTAATTTTACTTGTTTACTGATCGACACTCAGAGCTATAATGAAGTAAATGACATTAAAATATACATTTTGTTTGGAGTGATAAACTTGAAATCCTTCTTCGCAGTACTCTAATAAAGTGAAAACATAATAAATAGGATTTAGCAGGTAAAAATTCCCGGAAATCTTGTCCAAAATTAATACATGTACTCGTAATAAAATATTTACATCAGGTAATGAGAGCCTATTTAACAAATTTCTTTAAAACCACAACAGAAAATCATTTTTGGGTTAATACCTAGAACTTGAAGTAGTTTATTCATTTTAAAATGTATTAAAACGCCTATTATAAGTTTTTTTTTATATTTTTTTCTTTTTCTTTTGTGCAAAAAAAAATCTGTGGGTGATAGAGACCAACTGTATTTTAATTAGTTATTGCTATATAAAAACTGAGCTTAACAAACAAAAATCACGTCATCATAAATTTTATGCAGGCCTGTGTAATCGATAAAGAACAACACACAATGAAAAGGGAAATTAAAGAAATGATTAATATTAAACAAGAAAAAAATGAACAACAACAAAGTGAAATCTCAGCAGTATATATTATAACTTAATATCAAGTAAAGATCTGCAATTTACCATCACGAATATATAAAATTGTTATATAAATATCTATCAAATGTTATTTAAATATCTGCATACTGGCTTATCATACTGGCAGTCCCGAGTTTAGATCTGGGACTAGGCAGTCCGAGTAGGTTTTCATAGTTTTCCTTCTCGTTCTAGCGACTTCGCGACTTAAGATGTTGGGCTGTCGGCATAACCCGACAGCCCAACATCTTAAGTCGCTCCATGGACGCAAGCATAATAATAACTCATGGCTTGCCTACGCCCCCTGTAATTGGCGTCAGGCTGTTGGGGAATGCTAAGGCATGAATTATTATTATTAAACTTTAATGTATTTTTGAACAATATCATTTTTATCCATGACAACTTTACATATATAAATGTGACATGAATATACTGTTATTTATAATTTAAAATTCTTTGAAAAAGGCAGTAATTACCGAAACATGCACCATATTATTTTAAATATATACATATTAAAGTAAAACAGACCTTAAATCGACGACTAACTAAATCTACTATATATATACATATACATATATATATATATATATATATATATATATATATATATATTAATGTATAATTTGAAATGGATGAAGGAATGAAAGAATAAATAAATAAATGAATGAATGCCCTGATACTAAATCAATCGGTAAGTCATGAAAATGTGGTTTTCTCAAGGTGTGCTTCAATAGAAAAGAAGAGATATATCTGTAAGTAGATATTTCTTTTTAACAAGGTTATAAGTGTTTCAATATTAAATTTGATATTAATTGGAAGAAGGTATTCTACTAAAACCTTTGTTTATTTTACAAAACTATTCAATATTTTAAAAGGATATATAGACAATTATATTACTAAATATTACTAAACATTGACAAATACACGTTAATCAATACAGATGTATAGGCAAAATGAAATTTATGATGATTCTGAGCGAGTACTTCAAAATATTACCAAAATGAATAATAGTTTCTAAAATGTAACAGGTAAAAGTATAAGTTGACGATCAAATTCTTGGTTCAAATAACGATTAATAAGTTATTTACAACGTTTTAAATACCCTTTAATGAGTTGTCAAATGTCACAGTATATTTTAAATACTAATTTGAAAAATGTTAATTTAATTATTATATATATATATATATATATATATATATATATATATATATATATATATATATATATATATATAATAACTTCGTGACCTTGGTATGATATGGTAAACCTAATCAGTAGGCGATTAAAGGTCTGCATATTACTTCAAAATATATGTATTTAAAAAACTCTACATGTTTCGGCTGTACGCCTTTATCAAGAGAATACAAAATATAAATGACAGGATATAATTACTTGACATTTATATCCTGTCATTTATATTTTGTATTCTCTTGATAAAGGCGTACAGCCGAAACATGTAGAGTTTTTTAAATACATATATTTTGAAGTAATATACAGACCTTTAATCGCCTACTGATTAGGTTTACCATATATATATATATATATATATATATATATATATATATATATATATATATATAGGGGGTGTAAGGGGTGAGGATGAACAACACCAAACCCAAATGACAACCTCACCTGCCCGTGGTGCGCCCTGCTAGACAACTAACGAGGCTCTGTCGACCGAGTGTTTGCCGGTATAAGCAATCCCCCCCAATATAATGGGGAAAGGGCATTCTTTTGTCCTGGGAGCAAGAAATTGATCCCGAAGGCGGAAGAGCTACTAATAAGTAGCCAACGGCACAAGGATGTGGAAAGCCACGGGATGACTACCACATTAAAGGTCCGAAGGATATCCCTAGTAAAATCAACATGGCTAAGTTCAAAGCGAAATATTCCGGAGTTTCTAGTCCCCCAATCGGATCTCCGGGGGGGACAGTTTTGAATATGGCAAAGAGTTACCTGAAGAAATTTAAGATAGGCACATGGAACATCAAATCTGTATATGAAGCCGGGAAAATCTATAACGTACTTCAAGAGATGCAACGATTGAATGTGAGCATAATGGGACTAAGTGAAACCAGATGGCCGGACATAGGAGAAATAAATATACAACAGGCAAAGATATACTACTCAGGAAACAACAACCCTAAGCATTGGAACGGAGTAGCAATAGCAATAGAAAAGAACCTATCTCGACACGTAACGAGCTTCATACCCATCTCAGACAGAGTGATCATGATAAAACTACAGATAGCCCAAGGAATGCTGAATGTAATACAAATATATGCCCCCACTGCCGATAAAGAGGAAGACGAAATAGAACAGTTCTATGATGACGTACAGCGGGCCTTGCACACGACAAAGGGGAGAGATGTCACGATCATTATGGGCGACTTCAACGCAAAAATAGGAAAAGGAAGAGTGGAAGACATAATAGGCGACTTCGGATTGGGAGTTAGGAATGAAAGAGGGGATAGATTGGCACAATTCTGCCAAGAACAGGACATGATTATAACAAACACTTACTTTAAACTCCATGAAAGAAGACTATATACATGGAAGTCTCCAGCTGATAACATTAATAATAAGATTAGTAGAAACCAAATAGATTTCGTATTAATAAATAAACGATATCGGAATGCAATTAAATCTGCCAAGACATATCCGGGCGCTGACGTAAAAACAGATCATAATCCCGTGATAACCCAATTTGAAGTTAGACTCAAAAAGCTCATTCCCCAGAAAACCAGTGGAAAGATACAAATATCACATTTACGTGAACCACTAATAAGAAAACAGGTAACTGAGAAGATCAATGAGGAGTTGGGCAGAATAAGGTTAAATAAAGATGAAGATCCGAACGAAAAGTGGAAATCCATTAAAGAAGCGATAATGACACCCAGTCTTGAAATACTACAAAAGAAAGTAGTGCATAGCAATAGATCCTGGATGACCAATGAGATACTAAAGTTAATGGAAACAAGACGACTGCAAAAAAATAGAGACATTGAGGAATACAATAATACAAATAAAGAGATAAGAAAGAAAATAAGAGAAGCCAAAGAGAAATGGTATGGAGATAAATGCGCTGAAATAGAAGAGTTACAAAGGAAAAATGACGATTTTAATCTACATAAAAAGATTAAAGAATTAACTGGTATAAAGCGCACAAATAAATGTAATATTCTCTTAGACAAAAACGGACAAATAATTGCTGAAACAAAGCGAAAGCTTGAGAGGTGGAAAGAATATGTGCAGGAGCTGTTCGAGGATCACCGACGGGAAGCTATGGAGGATGAAGGCAGTGGTCGTACAGGTCCAAGCATAACAAGAGAAGAAGTACAACATGCAGTCAAATTAGCAAAAAATAATAAGGCTCCAGGTCCTGATGAAATACCAACAGAATTGATTAAACTCATAACAGAGAGGCGAATAGGAGTAATGGTGGATCTATACAACACAATCTATAACACAGGCATCATTCCCACAGAATGGTTGAGATCAACATTTATTGCCCTGCCAAAAACACCTAACGCAAAGGAATGCAATGACCATCGGACAATCAGCCTGATGAGCCACACCCTCAAGATATTCCTGAAGATCATACACCAGAGAATATTCAGAAAACTAGAACAAGATCTTAGTGACTCTCAATTCGGATTCAGGAATGCAATGGGAACAAGAGAAGCACTATTTGGCTTTAACGTGCTGGCTCAGAGATGCATGGACGTTAATCAACCTTTGTACATCTGCTTTTTGGACTACAACAAGGCATTTGACAGGGTTCGCCATGACGACTTGATTCGGCTTCTCAAAGCTAAAGACATAGACAACAAGGATATTCGGATAATAGCTTATTTGTATTATAACCAGACAGCGAATGTCAGGCTGGGTGAAGAGGTATCGGAAGATATAAGGATAAAGCGCGGTGTGAGACAAGGATGTGTGTTGTCCCCGTTGTTGTTCAATTTATACTCTGAGAACATCATTCAGAAAGCGTTAGCAGAAACAACAATAGGAATAAAAGTTAACGGAAGAATTATTAATAACATTAGATATGCGGATGACACCATTATTATCGCAGAATCACTGGAAGACTTACAAAGATTAATGGACCAGGTTGTAATAAATGGCGAAGAAAGCGGCCTTACACTAAATGTTAGAAAAACTAAATTCATGATTATTACAAAGTCTAACCGACATCAAGAAGGCTTATGGATTGGAGAACAGCCAATAGAGAGAGTAAAGAAATACAAATATTTGGGAACAACTGTTACCGACACAAATGAATATACAGAAGAAATTCGAACGAGAATCGGCCAAGCCAGGAATATATTCAACAAGATGAGGAAAGTATTGTGTGGCAATGACCTTAGTCTGCGTCTCAAGATCAGGGTATTGAAATGTTACGTGTTCCCGGTGCTGCTGTACGGGATGGAAGCCTGGACGCTAAAGCAAGACACTAACAAGCGTCTAGAGGCATTTGAAATGTGGGCATATAGGAGGATCCTGAAGATAAGATGGATAGATAGGGTTTCGAATAGTGAAGTACTTAAAAGAATTGGGAAAGAGAAGGAAATATTGAACACAATAAAGATAAAAAAACTACAATATCTGGGCCACGTGTTGAGAGGGGAAAGATATGCTCTGCTACAGATAATTATTCAGGGTAAGATACAGGGAAGAAGAAATATAGGAAGAAGACGTATTTCTTGGTTAAATAATTTGAGACAGTGGTATAAATGCAGCTCCATTGAACTATTCAGAGCAGCAGCATCAAAAATGAGAATAGCCGTGATGATAGCCAACCTTCTGAGAGGAGATGGCACCTGAAGAAGAAGATATATATATATACGTAAGGGGTTGGGCAGAAGTAACACATCAGTCTAATAATTCCGTAAATACAAACTTTAGAACAAAATGTTGTTAACAAAAGTTTTTTGACAAGTTATTTTGTATTGGTTTCAATCATTTGCGTTTTTTTCATGATGATTACATATGACAGCAAAAAAGAATTTTTTTTTAAATGGATCTAATATTTTCTTTTAGAAAATTCAGAAAATTTATTAATTTCTGAATATGAATATGTACTTTTTTCATGGGGTTCGATAATAAAAATATTGAGAGAAAAATAAAATTTAATAAACGTACATTTGGACTAGTGCAGTGTTTTGTAGATTGCTTGGAAATTGTAGATTTTTTGACTGTCATTTAATTATTGACGTTTCACAATAAAATAGTTTCCATCGTTAAACCTGCTTTTTTTAATACGTCTTTTATGTGAAAATGGTCAAATTAACTACTAAGAAAGAATAGAAATTCTTATGATGGTCGGATATGGTGACAGGCAACGTTCATCACGAAGTTTGCACTTTATTCAATAATGTTTATTTGGATCGAGATCCTATAGCTCAATCAACAGTTTCGAGATTGGTTACTAAAGCTGGCCGACCAAAAGAAATCACTAATGAAGACCGATCTCTTCATGTTTTACTTGCTGTAACGGAAAATCCGACTACGCCAACCACTCAACTAGGATTAGAAAATGATATGAGTAGCAGATCTATTTGACGAATATTAAAAGCGAACAAATACAAGCCCAATAAGATACACTTACTGCACGAACTTAACGAAGATGACCCGGACAGAAGATTACAGTTTTGTGAAACAATAATGGAATTGTCCAATAACAATCCAAATTTTTTAAACAACATCGTATTTTCTGACGAAGCTACATTTTGTCTAAATGTATTTGTAAACATAGGCATAACTGCCGTTATTGGGTGACTGAGAATCCACATTGGATGCGAAAAAATCATACACAGCATCGCCACAAACTTAATGTGTGGGCTGGCATTGTTGGGCGACGAATCATAGGTCCGTACTTCTTGGAACACAACCTAAATGGTGATGGTTACTTACATTTATTGCGGAACCATATTGTACCAGATCTGTTGATTTTATTTCCTAACGACAATCAACCAAGCATGCCAAACCGTAATCTATGGTTTCAACAAGATGGAGCACCACCATATTATGCTATTAATGTTCGACAGTATTTAGACACAATTTTTCCCGGCCGTTGGATTGGACGTCGGGGTTTGATTGATTGGCCCGCTAGGTCTTCCGATTTAAATCCATTGGATTTCTTTCTTTGAGGACACTTGAAGTCGCAAGTATACAAGGAGAAACCTAGAAACCTAGAGGATTTGACAGCAGAAATTACTCGTGAGATACAAGCTATACCACCTAATAGTTTACAAAATACAATTCGTTATTTTTGGGAACGTTTAGGACACTGTCAGGTCGTAGAAGGACGTCACTTTGAGCATTTAATTTAATTTTGTAGTTTGTTTGCTTTTATTAAATTTTATTTTTTTCTCAATATTTTTATTATCTAACCCCATGAAAATATTACGCATTCATATTCAGAACTTAATAAAGATTCCGAATTGTCTAAAAAATAATATTATTTCCATTAAAAAAAAAATTCTTTGGCTGTCATATGTAATCATCATGAAAAAAAAACAAATGATTGAAGCCAATACAAAATAACTTGTCAAAAAACTTTTGTTAACAACATTTTGTTCTAAAGTTTATATTTACGGAATTATTCTACTGATGCGTTACTTTTGCCCAACCCCGTATATATATGTTACTAACTTCTTTAACTATGAATTAAATCCTTTTAAGATTTTCTTATCCTCTGGATGTAGTCTGTCAAGAATTCGGACTGGACCAAAGACACTTTTGAAACTCCTCCAGATATTATATAAGCTACCACAGGTTCGAGATGTTTATGTAATAAATCCAACCAAAGAAGAAATAGTCCCTTTTTACAGATCATAATGGATAATCTTGATTATGAAAATGTGAGTCAAATAACTTTCTTGCACGATACCAAATAAGTTGTCTAACCTTCTGGATACTAACTAATACTTCTCGTTACAATTTGCTTGAGGTAAAAATGAAGGTAATCCAAAAATATTTACTCTTTCGGTACTTCAGTCACAACTATGCCCTGGTAAAGTTGTATATTATATTTTTATAGTAATTATTTTGACAATGTTGAATATTCCAAATACACAAGGAATATTAAATCAAATTAGATCACTTATATACCAAAAATATATTGATATCTGCTTAAAAAAACCCTTTTTTAAAACACACCACAAAAATGTGTCCATTCATTTTTACTCAAAAAGAATCAATCTCCAAATTTTTTCAATAGATCTCCCTAGATATTTGTTATAATTCATATATCAAGGAAGTTGTCATTTTAAAACATATAGAGTGACTTTGAAATTTCTTTCTAGATTAATATTTGTACATCAAATATTAATAATCAAAGTAATTGTAGTACTCCCGTTTCATAGCATTAGTTTCATTTACAATTTTGTATGTTACTTTGTTAAATATTATCATTAATTACTTTTTTGAAATAATTAGTATACTTTTAAAAATATAACAAACGAAAGTATCCACCAAGATTCGTCTATATTATACTCTGACAATATCATAAAATAAGCCTTTTAATCTCAAAATATCTGTTACTAAAAATTGAAGTATCTTAAATTATTTTATATTCAGAATTAATTAACGTATATCAGAAATTCATGTTATAGGATAAAATCCCATTATAATATATATATATATATATATATATATATATATATATATATATATATATATATATATATATATATATATATATAGCAACTTTAGGCTCTCCTTTACCTTTGCTCCGTTGTTAAACTTCACAATTTTTCATAGCAGTGTCTAATTAAGCTTTTGATTTTAATCTATTGAAATAATTTTGTAATGTTTTCAAGAGATTACTTGAAATACCACCAATATCTTTTGCGTATTTCTATTAAAACCTTATATTTTTAATTTTTCTCAGTTTAGATTTCTTTTATAAAAACGCAATTTTATTATCATTATAAATTAATAGTTGTGAAATTAATTTTACGTGATATTACGGGATTTTTTCCTATTATGATATTATCTATTAATATTAGAATAACTTAGAGCTCGATGCTTTCGAAAACAATTTACATAAAATTCCCCTCCTCCCCCAAAAAAACAAAAAAGTTTAAAATACATAACTGTATATTAAAGTTTAAATATAAGTTTAACAAAATTTACAAAATATAGTATCTAGATAAATTATTATATATATTTAATAGACGCATATATGAAATGTCAGTTTTCCCTTTCGTGCAGAAATAGTACACAATATTAACAATAATAATATAACGGGTGTTCAGAAACATTCGAAGTCAAAGTAGTTCTTGAAAATATGAAGTCATGTCTGAGATAGATTGATTTTTGACAGACAACAGTTGACATTTAATAATTATTACAAATCAGATACTTAAGTAAAGATATACGATTTTTTGTTCAGAGCCCACTTGACTTCGAATGTTTCTGATCACCCGTTATAATGTATATCTTCAACATGCCTATCCCAGTTACAGGACAATTTACAAAGAAAATATAGAGAATATATATTAGAGAAATAGAGAATAAATGTAGTAACTGAAAACATAATTTAATTAAATTTTAACCAGCAAAAAACAAAAAATGTAAAAAAGAAACAAAGAAACAAATTGCTATTGTGATGTGCGTCATGCGACGACATAAGCGATAACGTCACCGGCTGTGCACGCCAGCACGTCATAAAACTTTACCCCAATAGACAGAAGGCGAAGAATCGAGAAAATCGGAGGTTTATAAAAGCGGTCAAGGAAAAGAAATCAGTAATCGCCGTTAAGTAATAATCGTAAACATAAATGGGTATGTAAATATATATATAAATATTGTAAAGTTTGTCTTTTCGGGTTCTTAAATAAAACTAACGATAACTTTAGACACACACTATATTAATAATAACGAATAACAATTTAAAACTAATTACTGACGTCAGAGGTATGACTCGCGACGCGTCGTTGGATGAGTCATCACAATACTGTAGTTATCATTAATTAATATTTAGTGTACTTTTTACCAATATAGTTATTTTCAATTACCACGTGTTTTATTAAACGAACAGAACAGAAGATTTATCACACTATAATAAATGAAGGAATGGAAATATAAGGGAATTCTAATAAGATATTCACAAGTGCATCACCAATTCTACACATTATTGTGATGGATGAATGGCGCAAAATGTTGGTTCTAGCTGTCGGTAAGTGGAAGAAAGTATTTGTTTGTGAACACAGTCTTGAACATAGGGCGACACCTTGGAAAGGAGATACAGACAGACGATTTTACCGTATATAAAACTGACAGCAGAAATTAAAAAAATTCAAGTGATAGTACATAACTTGCATAGATGGGGTACCATCGATGCCCGCATATTTAATTTTGTTGGAAACATAAGCATAATATAAACTTTCGCATTAGTGAAATATTTCGAAATGTGCATACTTAAACCAAGCATACGATAGTATACACCGTACTAACCTGAAGAGCAAAACTAAGGAAAGAGTCAAAAATCACTCCCGGGTCTCTAATGTTATCTCTTCTATTCAGAGACTGATTAAACAAACTATAGCTTATTAGAATTGGAGAGCGAGTGATAATTGAATAATGTGAATGAGTCAATCTGCCTTTATACTGGATGGGTGATATGACTTTAAACGTTAAAATAATGAAGCTCACACAATTCACAATATAAACAGTGTTTATGGTGAGATTATAGTACACGAAAAAACTAGACAACTTAGTTTAAAAAATGTAATTCTTGTTGCAAATAAACATCGGATTAGGCCCCAAATATTGGTCAACAGTAATATTACTAATAACTGTAATGGAAAGAAAATACAAGTATTATATGTTAACCTATTATAGTATTATGATAAGTTATAGGTGGGTACGCTATGAACTGTCTCAGAGAAACTGGATTGATTAAATTCGTGTTCTTCGCATTTGAAAGAAAACAATCGCGATTTTTTTCTGGATTGATTGGCGACATGTGATGAAAAACAGATATTATATGACAATCGTATTTAATCATTGAGATGAAATTCAACCATATACTTCAAAACTTTCATTTAATCCAAATAAGATTTCGCTAATGATTGGCGGAGTACACACGGTAGTAGTACACATAATAGTTATTTCCTTTCATCCATTGGTATAAGCGTAACAGTAAACAAACAAAATAAACAGTAAAAGTAGGTACAGCACGAATATATTCAACAAATCCTTGATTAATTGAAAATAGCTCCAATTCTAATAAACAGCAGTGATTCTATTAATCATCCGTTTGGATCCTTCTGAAAAAAGAAGAATTTGTTAATGAAGAAATGATTTAGGGCCCTGTTAGCAACTTAATCGCCTGCAGTCATTGTATATTTAAGTAGATGGAAATTATTTTATTAAAAATTTGTTTTATAGAAACTAAATAAGACACTTGGATTACTTCGTAATCGAAATAACGAATCTAATAATTCTTGTTATTTAGTAATTGTTTTGCATATTTTGTCAACAATAAAAATTAAATTCCTTGTTTTCTTTCTGCCCTTATTCCGTAACTACCATAATTTTCAAAATAAAACATCTTCAACTATCGTTTGATTTAAATTTTATCCAACTTCCCGGAGGTCTTTGAGCACTGTTTATTTTATTTCTTTGGTTCAACTAAATTATCAATCCTTCCAAAATTTGAGATGCAATTGTGGCAGCTACCTACATAAGCGATAAAGAGAAGAGCGAAGTATAAAGTTTGTTTTTGCAAGTGGTAGGTAAAACCTTTCTGGTTGTATATTGTGATATTTTGAAATTTATTTTTGCGAGAAATTTAGATGAGTTAATTTGATTATGTAAAGGTTTGCAAAGAAAAGTTACAGAGTAAAGCAAGCGATGATGTTACAGAGAAAGTGTTACAAAGCGACAGAGAAGCATATTCTAGTGACCGCCGCGGGGCGAGTAACGATAGGTCATTAATTTAAGAAATGTTCTTTGAAAAAGTTTTAGTTGTCTCCTATAAACCAAGTAAATAGAATTACAAACAATAACTGGAAATTTCAGTCTTGGTCTTATTAAAAATTTATTAGAGTAATGTGAAAATGTCAAAAAACATAACTATGTATTAGGTGTGTATAGCAAGCGCCAATTAAGTTGACGCGAGGAGTGGGTGCGCAGAAGCCGTTTTTTAAAACGTCCACCCCCACTACTCAAGTAATTGTGAGAATACATTTGTCATTGACGTTTGACGGAACATAATGTCTTTGCTAGGGGATCATAAAGTGATACACGCTCAGAGGTTAGAATTATCTGACATTTAATGTAAAACCAAATACAAATCTCCTCACTACTTTTAATCCTGCGCGAACTTACTCCTCCTCGCGCCAACTTAATTGGCGTTTGCTATACACATGTATATACAACGCATACTTATTTCGCTTTGGTGAGACTTCTACGCACAGACACGTGTTCCGAACTCATCATAGTTCTTGTCAGTGTACGTGGCGAAGTAGCATACCAAATTACCAAATTTGTAAAAAATAAAATTGGTAAAATGAAAAGGGATAATATATAAATTGATCCCGGTATAAACATATCAAACTTAATATAAATCGAAATAAGAAATTCCAGTTTAGAAAGCATAATTAAATGTTACAAATTTTAGAAGAAACTATTAAATAATCCCAGAAAATATTATACAGTGAGAGCCAAAATGATTTGTTCATTTTTAATTAGCAACATCTAATTATATAATTTACCTACCGGAAATCTATTCCTATAATTGAAAGAGGAAACGTTGGAGCTATTTGGACAGTTGTTCAAATGGAGCGTTGGAATAAGCAACAGCGTATATTTTGCATTTAATAATTTATTAAATATAAGTCTATTATCCAAGCACAGCGTTTCCCTATTTCGTCAAAATTTTAATTTTCGCGATGTTCCTGCCCGAACTGTTATTTCGTACTGGGTACGGAAGTGGCGAAATCATGGATTAGTAGAGAACAGAAAATCAACCGGAAGAACAAAATTTGCATGCAATGCTATTAATGAAGATCGAGTAAGACAAGTCATTGTGCGCAGCTCCAATCGATCAATTCGACGACATGTGGCAACATTACAAATATCCAACACAAGTACAAGAAGAATTCTGCGCAAAATGAAGTTTCACCTATGCAAAATGGGAGTGGTATGTGCGTCAACTGATCGTGACAAACAACAGCGAACTAAGGAATCAGCAACCGAATATTACACATCGACTCATTAGCGACGAAGCGCACTTTACTCTATATGGCACGGTAAATAATTATCGGTATTGGGCTACTGAGAACCCGTGTACAATCTTGGAAAGGCCTGTACATTCCGCAAAAGTTACCATATATCATATATCATCGTCCAGACTCATAGACCAATATTTTTTTCGAAGAAAACGCAAGAACAGTTTCAGTTGATTCTGTATTCAGTATTCACATATGCTTGAAACATATTTTATACCGCAACTTGACATTGAAGATAGTTACTTTTTCAGTGACCTATCATACTGAAAGGATAAGTATGGAAATCCTGCGTCAGATATTCCCGAATCGATTAATTTCTCGAAATGGTGATTTCAATGGGCCTCCGAAATCTCCTGATATTTCTATCCTTGATTTTTTCTCTGGGGCTATTTAAAAGGCAAAGTCTTCAAAAGTAAATCAAGAAATGTGGAGGAGCTCAAAACGGCAAGAAGTTCAATCTATTCCCCAGGATATATTTCAAAAAGGGATGAGAGATTTTATCCGACGCTTAGAAGAGGGCCTGGCAAAAGAAGGAGAAGGCGACATTTGACGAATACAATATTTAAGAAATAAAACTCCCATTCTAAACGTTTAAGGTCATGTTATAATTATTTATAGAAGTAACGTACTTGTTATGCTACTAACAATGAAAAATGAACAAAATATTTTGGCTTTCACTGTATAATCGAAAACAGAAAAGTATAAGGAATATATTATTATTAAATTGCGATTTCAATATTAGTTTATTTACAGGCTTTTTTTGTAAAAAATGAAAAGCGAACAAATGTCTTTTCATTTGAATATGAGTTTTATTACATATATTTTGACCATGTTAATTTCTGACAAGCACTTTTATAAATTGAAATAAATGGTAAACAAACAGGATAATATGAAAATTATATGAAAATTAACAAGAATATTTTTTATTTGATACCAAATGTGAATAATAGGTTCATGTAATAAACAATGCAATTAATTATTTTATTAAAAAATAATTAATTACAAAACAGTGTAACGATCTAAGTTTTGCAAATTCAATAATATACATTTGATATAATTCTCTGTGAATAACGACGGACATTCATTATAAACTGCAGTTCATTTGCATACATATATGCATTTAATAAAGCTGTATTGCATGTAGCCGTATTTCATCGACTCGATTACTCAATTATGGTAAATACTCCCGCAGTACAGATTAATTAAGTGAGCGTAATAATTTATCTTCCCGATAACAGGTAATGAAAAGTTATTTTCTCAAATAAATATTAGTAATTAAATTTTGCTGAGTTAGTCTCTTTTGACTTTATGCGTGCGATAGATATTAATATATAAATGTATTTTAGAAGAATTTTATGCAAATAAATATCTCTAGTAACTATAAAAACAGATAATTTAGGAAATATCTAGTCATTTTAAATATGCAATGTCTATCTTTTGTACTTCATATACTTACTGATACTATTACACATCAATTATAAGTCGAACGTCCTTTTTCTGTTGAGCCTAATAAAAGATAACATTTGGAACTTACTGCAAGTGAGAATTAATGAATATTAAATCTCATTCTTACATGTAAATGTCGACTTATGTGATGCGTTCATAACTACAATCCGACAAACTAAGTTTGTACCAGTATGCAGAACACACCCTTTCGCGACAACGAACTTCCTGGTAATTAGGTTAATTAAGAATTGCTGAAAAAAACAAGTCAATCAACGGGAAACGTACAGACGCGCGTTTCGTTCTGGTTGGAACTTTTCAATGCACGGCATTCCGACATTTACATGTAAGAATGAGATTTAATATTCATTAATTCTCACTTGCAGTAAGTTCCAAATGTTAACTATATATACAGAAAGTATAGAAATGAAAAGCGATGTCCGTCTTCGAGGAATGCCGTGCATTGAAAAGTTCCAACCAGAACGAAACGCGCGTCTGTACGTTTCCCGTTGATTGACTTGTTTTTTTCAGCAATTCTTAATTAACCTAATTACCAGGAAGTTCGTTGTCGCGAAAGGGTGTGTTCTGCATACTGGTACAAACTTAGTTTGTCGGATTGTAGTTATGAACGCATCACATAAGTCGACATTTACATGTAAGAATGAGATTTAATATTCATTAATTCTCACTTGCAGTAAGTTCCAAATGTTAACTATATATACAGAAAGTATAGAAATGAAAAGCAATGTCCGTCTTCGAGGAATGCCGTGCATTGAAAAGTTCCAACCAGAACGAAACGCGCGTCTGTACGTTTCCCGTTGATTGACTTGTTTTTTTTTCAGCAATTCTTAATTAACCTAATTACCAGGAAGTTCGTTGTCGCGAAAGGGTGTGTTCTGCATACTGGTACAAACTTAGTTTGTCGGATTGTAGTTATGAACGCATCACATAAGTCGACATTTACATGTAAGAATGAGATTTAATATTCATTAATTCTCACTTGCAGTAAGTTCCAAATGTTAACTATATATACAGAAAGTATAGAAATGAAAAGCAATGTCCGTCTTCGAGGAATGCCGTGCATTGAAAAGTTCCAACCAGAACGAAACGCGCGTCTGTGCGTTTCCTGTTGATTGACTTGTTTTTTTTCAGCAATTCCTAATAAAAGAATACATAATTTCTTTTTGCGTCTGTTAAAATCAGCTTTCAAAAGGTTTTTTGCTATCTTTCCGCACTAACTTGTGTGTGTCATTTTTAAATGCGCCAACAGTTTTTCCGGCGGATGTCAAACTTAAACCCTTTAACTTCTACTTTGTACGTGAAAACAAAAATAAATCATTAGGTGCCAGGTTTGGACTATACGGCCAATGACTTACTATTTCAATGTTTTGAGCATTCAAGTACTCAATCGTTCACCGTTACCGTGATGTAAGTTGATTTGTCCTCTTGGATGATTTTTATGCACACTTTGAAGAATTCGAAGCAAACAAGTAGTTTACCAGTCTTCCTTAACAATACGCCGGTTTTACAGCTCTACAGTGGAAACATGTCCGCTAATTGGGGACCATCTCTTTGTTTCAGTTTTTTTCTCGATGGAGCCGACTAATTTTCAAAAATCCAAATTGTCGATTGCTACTTTCTTTTCGAGATCATGGTAACATAGATACGTAGGAGGCTCGAAAGGAGCCTTCACCTTAAGGAAATTGCTCTCGCAGCTTTCTTAGAAATAGAGGGAGTGTTTGATAATACCTCGACGTCTTCCATTATTCGATCTTTAAGAGATCGGAAAAAAAGAACACCACATGCAGCTGGATCCATATCATGGTGCGTGACAGAGTATAGTCCATGCCCAAATGTAAAACAAAGCTATCTCCACAAGAACAATAAAAGGGTGTTCTCAAGGAAGAGTATTGTGAACGCTAGTATAGAGTCTAGTAGTGGATAATCTCATCAGGACATTAAATAACCAGGGAAAATGAACGCAAGGGTTTGCCGATGACATTGTCATTGTGTTCCAGGGGAAATTCCCGGGGACAGTGGCGAGCGTCATGCGAATTGTGGGGAGATGGTGTTTTGAAGAAGGATTAACTGCGAATCCACAAAAAACAAATTGATAGCTTTTACCAACATGAGAAAACTAAATGATCTTGGCACCGTAAGGCTGCTCGGAAAAGAGTTGGAACTAAACAATGAAGTGAAGTATCTAGGCATAACACTTGATGCGAAACTGATTTGGATCAGACACCTAGTCAAAATGGCGGACAGGGCGACACAGGTCTTCTGAAGACGCAGAAAAGCAGTGGGTACGATCTATGGACTAAAACCGTCTAAAAGCGTGTACACTGATTATACACAGTAGTAGTAAAATCATTCATTACCTATGGGTTAGTTGGCTGGTGGTGGAGGAATGAGCTGACGTCGTCGGTATGTAGAACAATGAACAGCACCGGAACATCCTTCATGGAGGCCATCTCCGCTGGAACTATTTGTGAAAGTGGAGGCCATAGCTATGATCCTTAGGCTGAAGGCCAATGGCTTATAGTGTTCATAAGAAGGTGGTAGGAGGCCATACAGATACCACGGGAACTATACTGATAATAATTGATGAGAAATATTTCACTTATTCCATTTAGACATGAAGGGAAACGACGTTTTTTATACCGACGACATAGAAAACACACCAGACAATGCCAAATTCAAAGGTAATCCAAATTTGAGGACAAAATTTTGGGTTGGTGTGTCATTTCTGAGACCGGATTTATTTCGCAGCCATACATTGTTCATGTTCGAGGAAAAGCCTTAACGGCACAACTTTACATTCAAAGATGCCTTTCTAAACTGTTTCTGCTTTTAAATACACATCATGGCAATGATGATATCATGTTTTGGCCTGATCTAGATTCATGCCATTATGCTAGAATTACTAGAGACTGGTATATCGCAAAGAATATAAACTTTGTTCTTAAATTAGGCAATCCTCCCAATGTACCTCAGGTTCGACCAATAGAGGAATTTTGGTCAATATTGACAAGAAAAGTGTATGAAAATGGATGGGAGGCTGCAAATGAAGACCAATTACGGCGTTTAATTTTACAAAAGACGCGAAAAAATTGATCCTGCTGTTGTCCAGAGGATGATGGGACAAGTCAGAAGAAAACTGCGGGCCATCGATGATAATGGCTCACTATCAATAATTTGAAGAGTAAGTATTTATTGTTCATTGTTGTAATATATAGTTTATAAAGCAAAACAGTTTTGAGAAAATTATCAACATCTAAAATTTTTTCGATAACTTGGACCATACGTTCCAAGTACTATGCGAACTTGAAATGTTACTTTACTTTTTCAGTGAAATTATTTAGGTCTCATAAGTGTAGTGGTTTCTATATAGTTAGGCTTATAAATCACACCTATTTATTTTTTAAATTTAAATAATATGTATACTACTTCATACTTTGGTAAGAATTTCGGGACTTGCCTTTTTGCATTAATAATAGTTAATTAAAATATTAATTTAACAAATAATTAATTTTTTTGAGTTAACCTCTTTCATTTAGTAAGTTAACCTATCTTTAAATGTGAAAACAAGCTCTCTACATCACATCTATTAAGGGCCGGTATTATAAACGATAAAATCTACAGATTTTATTTAGTAAGCAATTAAATTTAATCTACTCTATAGATTGGGTATTATAAAGAGCGAATAAGGAAACTAAGCAAATAAATCTACCAATTAATTGACACCCTAGAAAATCATGGTATTAAATGTTAGTCATTAATTACATGCTAACAGCTGTTTGCTCCACTGTGTTCAAATAAACATAACCTTATTTTAAAAAAATTATATTTTCTGTTTGATAACTAGAATTTTGATAATGCCAGATTTATCGGTTGATATTCTACAAATATAAGCAAAAAGAAATAGTAAAGAATTAGGATTTTTTGTATTTTTCAATTTTATTCAGTTAAATTCGTTACAAACTGCTCCTAATTTCTGTGTTACTAAATTTAGTTTTATTATACCCTCCGATAGGTGTATATTTTAGATATTTTATGTCTCCAGGAAAATGTTAGAAATGTGTTTCAATATATTTCAATTGATTCAATAATTATGATCTACCCAATAACTACTTTCACTCGATAATCTTACGAGCATCATCGTTTAATGAGAAAATTATATGTGTGAATAATGATATATTTCTAAAGTAAAAAAAGTCGGTTCTATCCCTGTACTCCATCGAGTAATAACGGGAGTAGGAGGTAATGGAAGAGATGGATATTTTTGTTTACGTAAGGATATTCTTTGCGTAGCTTTGAATAGCTTTCCAGCTATTAATGGATATATGACTGAACTTTTTTAATATATTCACACATACGATGCAAAGCATAGGCAATACCGTTCTTTTAGTTCTCTATCTGCTTTTGCGCATTTAGACTGCAGAATTTCTTGTGAATAATAAAACTTTTACGTATTTAAAATTCAACACTATCACAAACTTTATTGAGACTTTTGTCAATAACATTGCTGATAAATTCCATATTTAATTTATTATAGTTTTTGTTTCAATGTAATACACCGGCAACAACATGTGTTACACAAAGACTTATACTTCATTTACATTAAGAACATAACGTTGGCAAAGATAGATGTAGATCTCGTATAAGAGTAAAGATTCATAGTTATCAACATGATTAAAATTAGGACTGGCAATTTACCTACAAGTAAGTTACTTTAGTTGACTATTTTTATGAGTAAAACTTTTGAATTTGCTGCTATTTCCAAATAGAGGTTTATTCATCCTATGTACTACGTACGCCTATCCTAGTCCCCAGTACTGTTTTTAACGTAAATGAAATATAGTAGGTATATCAGTGGTTTCATCGGCAGGAGAAATACGTATTTTATTGAAACTATGACTTCCTAATGCCATTTAGGTGCTTCATGTGGATGAATGTGTAATATGTCTGTTAGTATAATTGGCCTAGAAATTACATAGAACTGATTTTTTTTTAGTTTTGATAGAGGGATATTGGCAACAACGAAAAGCAAGATGTAATCGCAATGACTATTTCAAATAAAGACAAACAAGGAGTACAAAATACGGTGGATATGTATGTATGTAAAGATTTTTTCATTAGGGACAACGCAGTTGCAAATGAAGATTTCTTTTAGGTGCCCGCACTGTTGAATTTGTTTTTATACGGTTCAACAACGTTAGCAAACTATTCAGATGATTGATCAACATTCCAGTTCAGTCGCAGATATGTATGTTTCGGTCGTTGTAATCATCCAGGTCAAAGAACAATTGAATGTCCTGCGCAAAAATTCGAATCAACATATACACTTAACATATCGTTCCCGTGCGAGTAAAGTATAGAAGTGCTAGAAACGAGGAGCGCTTGCGAAACCTTCATTGAGTATTTTCAACAATAGTTTGTGACGAATTTTACGAAAGATCTTGGCTTACGTACTTAAGAAAGAAAGTAAACCAAACAACATTCACTTGTTGCGTCACAACTTCAGTAATTGAAACTTCAAAATTGTTCAAAACTTTATAGGAAATCATCTTTAGTGATGAAGCTCTTCACTTTTGGCTTAATGGTTTTGTGAATAAGTAAAACTATCATATCTAGTATGAAAATTAGCAAAGGCTAATTCATGGAAACGCATTACATCCACTTAAACAGATTGTTTGGTGTACATTTCATGCTGGAGAAGTTGTTGGATCTTACTTATTTATCAACTATGATGGTAAACTCGCTACTGTGAATGGAATTTTTTGGCCCGAATTGAATATATTCTTGGAAAACATGAGGTTTCAATAAAATGATGCCACTTTTCACACTACGAATCAAACAATTCACATACAGAAAGAGAAATTTGATGAATCTATTATTTCGAAACATAAACCAATCAATTATCTTCTTTACTCATGCGATTTAACACCACTAGGCTTTTTTCTGTGAGGTTGCGTTAAGTTATTAGTTTGTGCGAACAATCCATCAACGTTACACGGTTTGCAGATCTACATTGAACTTGTCATTGCTGTCAATCGATCCAATTCATGTGGATAAAGTCATGAAAAATTGTGTTCAACGAATTGACTCCCGTCAGCACTGCTGTTGAGGACATTTGGATGACGTTGTGTTCCATGAATAATAACTTTAACTGTACTTTACACCGAACTAAAAATGATCTTAAATGTTTCACGGTGTATGTATTTTATTTAACTAAATGTGGTTTTATAGTTGTACTTTTACATTTGTGCTGCTCTTAACGAAAAGTCCTTTATATACAACAATGAAACAACTGCAACAAGGAAAATCTGTATTTAGTATGCAAAATCGAAAGCAAAGAACACTGAATATGCTATATTTTATGTTTATTGCATAGACACTGTAATAAAAATAAAATATAGTATACTGACGTGATGAACGAGATGAGCAAATCGGACTAATGTAATATTCGCCCTAACATTTCGCTTGGTCAGAATTGCACTATTGTTTGTAGATACAGATACAAATAAATACGATTTGAAATTTTGCATACATGTACTCGTATATCCCATATTTTTAATAACTATTCCGATAGTTATTATGAAGCATTAGTTATCCGTAACTAATGCTTCATTCTAAGAGTATTGCTAAGTTAAGGAAATGTAACGTGACTTCAAAAACTTTCCTTATTACTGATGGCCATGCTCATTTAAAATTATACGTTTGTGACACTACGTGCACTGTCACCAACCATTATCAAAAATCATGTCCGTCTCTAATGAAGATAGTTATTGAAGGGACGTTACATACATGTATGTTATACTGTAGCTTTATTACCAGTGTATATTGTAACATATACAAAGAAATACCAATCATACCAAAGAAATTTGAGTACATCAACGCGTTAAGCATGTATTACACATTTGTTACAAAGAAAACACACATGCATTACACACATCTGTACACATGGACATACACCTCGTATTTTCCAACGTTTACTGCAGCCAAAGACATGTGTTTCTGTCTCTATAGACTTCGTCTGTTTAGCTAGTGAAGTAAAGTATGATGGAGCGCCTTACAGGTATAGCAAATTTTGTTCTAGACATACACTATGTGTACAGATACAGATGTGTTTAATGTATGCCTGTTTCATTTGTAATATACAACTTTGTTATTACAAGTGTACTTCATTATAGATAATAAGATTTCGTAAATTGTGAAAAGCAAAGCTTCCAAAAATGCGATGGAATAAAATGTACAATAGATATTTTGAACTGAAATTTTATTAATCAATATAAAAAACTGAAAAAAATCATAAATATAGTAATTACTGATTATTTTGGTAATGCTGCCTCAAAATATTTCCTATTTACTTTTGGCATCGACCAATACATTGATTACATAGCTGCATATTTTATAAAATTATTTTAGCTATTTGTATATCGTGTTGTTGGAAATGACGAGAGGAATTGTAGTTTCTAAATATAGTTGTGATCTTTCCAGATCAGACATCTTATATCCAATTTCGAGCGCAATTTGCGTTATCTTTGAGGCGGTTACTTTATAAAATGAAATTTGCTAGTAGTTGTAATTGGTTAAACATGTTCTAAAATCCAAAAAGTCTGTAGCACGCATTTGAAATATCTTATATGATTTCTAGGCATTAACTTTTAATAGTCAACGCATTAATGATAATGGAGAATAGAATTCAGCCCTGTTTAAATGTTTTTCAATTGTGCTATGTACAGCATCTATTTGTTGAATGCATGAGTGTTCTCGAGTAGAAAGTTTCATAGTAATTTAAGAAATGGCTGGACTTTCGTTTAGAAAACTGCTATTGCAAATTCTTACAATATTTTATCGATTAGTCCCCATATACTCAATTACGTCTTTAGTTAACTTAATATTTTATCGATGACAGCGCATACGTTTTAGAGTTTCCTGAAAATGGGGTAAAGGATTGTGCGTGACCTTCTGCACTTTGGTGATAGCAATATTGTAAGCTGCATGTGTTGATTCAATTAAGCGACGTCTATTTGACTGTAATTTTACCGTTATAGTTTCGAAATTTTTGGGGAAAACAAAGCATTCTTGAGGGTGGATATGACTTCGTGCTAATGATCTAATTATGGATCCCTTTTTGGTTGATTAATTAAACGAGAACTTCAACAGAATCCCAAGATTTCCACTTGGTAAGTTCCGCTATCTTTTTCATTATTATTAACCCCCTTGGTTGTACTTTTTATGGCTGACTCGTGATACCTTTTCTTTAAGGCGTCAAGAATACTCCTAACTAATTAGGGTACAAATCTCTGAGAGGCCACGCTGATTAAATTAAATTAAGGTTCCGGCATCTTGACCATGTGTTCGAGTTGAAACAGACACCACATGTTCCGTTAAAATATCTGCATTTCTTCAGTAACATATAAGTGTAGTCTGTGTAGATGTGTATTCCGAAAAATATTGAAAATTCATTAATTTGTCCCTTTTAATTACCGAGTCAAGAAACTCATTGATAATTACGTCGACCATTGTGTTTCCTCTTTGTATAACAGCCCAATAGATAGATTTAATCGTTAATTAGATTTATTAATTTGTATAATTAAGGTTATTTTATTTTAATAATTTATGTTATCTTGGTTAAATAAGTAATTAGTTATACTTTTTCACGCTAAAATTTTAATTGGAATTTTTTTATTTGTTTCACGCATAAGTCGAATCTCATTTTTTTAGCATCGCTAGTTAATTGTAATAGCTGTGATTCTTTTCTTTCCTCTGAAATAATTCATGTTTGAGTATAATATTTAAATTTACATTAGGCCTGCGATAAATTAGCTTGCTTATGATATTTAGCTTTATTTACTATACACTATGATAAATTGATTTTGCTTTTTATATTTAACTTTGTACTATACTTTATGGTAATTTTAATTTTGTGTTTATGATATCTAACCTATGTTTCACCATAAGTTCATTTTAATTGCATTGCATCCATTGACTTTTGTTATACCAAACGTTATTTTAGTTAACTCCAATTAGACAAAGTTCTTTAATAGATGTAAGAGGGAAACGAACGAGATCTTGGCAGTTTCTTTTTTTAAAGTAAATTATGTGCCAAATATTTATTTTCTTTTTATTATTTTTATTGTTCAACTCTGTGTAAGGAATTGACTTATGAAAATAATAGACGTTTTGTTTATTAAATTGTCACAGTTTAATTAATTGTGGTTGCTTTAATAAACAAAAAAAAACAACAGAGAAAACATTCTCTGTTGTTTTTTTTTGTTTATTAAAGCAACCACAATAAATTTAGTAGTTTTTATTCAAACCATCTTTCTTTCAATATCACCTCGTGGGCTTTAATATCCTCTACGAATTCCGTGTGACGTAGACCACTGCATACAAATCAACAAAGATATAAGATATACGGTGGCGCCCCTTCTCTCATTTTTTAGGATTTTTGACATTTCGTAAGGAAACGCACGACCGTCTTCACTCGACGCTAGTCTAGGTCTGGCTGTTGGTTTTGTTTTTATCTACAATATCTCGCTCACCAAGGTAAGTCCCAGGAGTGCTACTAAGTTTTATCAAATTTAGGAGCCAGTTTAGTGTTAATCATTTATTGTTTCGATTATTGGTAGCAGTATGACATCTGAGAATTTCGGTTCTGTGGAAAACAGTTATCACTCGGTATCAAATCTTTTATATTCGGGTTATCAGTAAAAACTTCTTTCAGGATTCTAATCAAAGCACTTCCAATGCCATTTTTATTGCGACCCATTAATACCTCTGCTATAAACAACAGTGCACATGTTTAGTGGTTGAAATATTTGCCGTTAAATTATACATGCTAAATTTACTTTTATAAAATAAATTAATAATCTCTGCTTTGGGACAGCTAATCACACTTTGCGTTTAACATTTCTATTTCTTTACGCAAATCATAGCGATCTTTCTATTGGGGAAAAAAGAATAAATTATAATTGGTGGAGATTATATACCTATGGAAGGATTCCTTGCAGGTCGGATTTGTTGTTCCTCACATAATTCTAAAGAAATTCTGTACATCTTTTTAATAGTTAAACTACGTTCAAGATATGGACGGGTAGTAGTAGCTTAAAAAGGTATAAAATCCCTTACCATAATTAATAACCGGATCCTAAATACATATTTCAACAATTTCCTCAGTAGGAAAAACCATTAATCACAGTGTTGAACATAGAGCATAATAAATCTAACACAAAGAATCACGAAACATTTTACAAGGTGTACACATATACATTGAAGGCATTCGTGTACTGCAGTGTATACATGCACGCCTTGTAAAGTGTTTCACGATTCTTTGTGTTAGCTTTACTGTGCCCCATTGCAAAAATCCACATTAGGGCAGAAAAAAGGTAAATATACTTCATGTGTTTGAGTCTTTAAGCAAACAAACAACAAGGTGGAAAGCTGATAAAAGTTGTGGATTCCAGTCTTAAAAACAGTCTCAAAAAATCTTATAAATGATGTAAAAAAAAAAAGTATATTTAACAGCTGAGTTGAGCAGCAACACCAATTCAGCATACTCGTTAGTAAATAACTACCTGTAATTAAAATCAGTACAATTTATCAATTTCGTATAATCTTCACTTTCAGATTCTTGGTCATCTTCATGGATCAAAACAGAAAGCCAAAAAGTATTAGTGTTAGCTGAGGTATAGATAGGAATACAGGATACAAAGATGTATTAGATTATATGTATTTAAAAGAAATCATGGCTGCAACAGATTCACGAAGCTCAGATGTGAAATAAACTTTTTTTTTTGGTATTATTTAAGACTTTTTCGAGGTCTGGAATCCCCAACATTTATTAGCTTGCCACCTTCTTGCTTATTTGCTTAAAGACTTAAACACATGAAGTATATTTATATTATTTCTGTGCCATCAGGACATTTTGCAATGAACAAATAATATAATAGGTGATATATGGAACTATGTAATACCAATAGCTTAAAATCACAAAAATGTCAACATCCAACAGTGTAATTCCAATCAAGCGATTTTCAAGGCGGGCGATAAAGAAAACGTAAAATATTTTGTCATAAATTATAAAGCTTTCGTAACAAATTTAACGAATTCTTTTACTTCATCCTCATTTTGTGTCTAAAATTGTTTGTATAATATGAATTATATTCCCACCCGTTTTATACTCAAATATGTATATATTTTATTTCTCCTTCATTTAAACGTTGCTCAAGACAGCCTTTTCGCATACGAATGAAATAATCGAAATAGGTCAACAAACAAAAAGCTCAATTCATTACACGTATGTCGCCAACAAAAACTCCTTAAGCAAACTTATCAATGTCACTGTTCAAGAATATATTTTTCACAAAATATCATGGTTAATAACGGAGTATTATATTGTCTGTCACTCAATTATGGATGACATAATCTATTGCACTCAGCCTATTAGCGTTATCATTATATTAGAAAATATAGCGAGTAAATGTACGTACATTACACACAAAACCAGAGCTATTAATATGGATTGTCACGTAATACCATCCTAATATAACCGTTAATACTAGTAATCATTTTATATTTCACGATTCTTATTACACGTTTAATGTTGAATTTTCTCATAAATTATTCATGTTTTTTTATACTTTTTTTTATTACAAGTCATAACAAGATATCGACATACGTAGATATATATTTGGGTAAACATATTAAAGCTGTTATTGGCGTTGGCATGATTTTATAATAAGAAAAATTCCAAGAATTAGAACACCAACTATATACCTTGAACGATAATTTCAATAGAATTTAAATATTGAATCGATTCTGCCTTTACTTGATGTAAATCCATATCAAATGATAAAAACACACAACGTTGTATTAGATTTACACTTTATAAATATATAAATAAAGTGTAAATCTAATACAACGTTGTGTGTTTTTAGAATTTAAATAAATTATTTTTTTAAAAAATCCTAAAACTTGTTATTCTTATCTGAAAGAACCACATTTTGAATTAAAATATTTGATACTGTTAACCATTACTTTGTGGTAATCAATTATTGAAACAAATAAGGCAATACTATGGTTTATCGAAAAGTTATTTATTTAAGTATAATCAGAAAGCCCTATTGAACCCTTAGCTGTAAGATACATACGAGGTGGTATTGATATATAGTTAGCCTAGGCCATTTTCCTTGTACAAAACAAAATCCTGTTATAATGGCAAGAAATAATGACATTTTAAAAGTGTCACTGTATCTAAATCTTACGTCAAGAAGTTGAAGTATTGCTGTGCAGTAAATTTTAAAAGTAAACATGTCGAATGCAAATGTGAAAATCGATAAATTAGACTATCGAGGCATTATCAAATACTTGTATTTAAAGAGGTTAAGTTGTAAGGAAATTTAAGAAGATATGCTTAACACACTTGGCGATCAATGCCCATCATATGCTACTATCAAAAATTTAATTGCGTCTTTTATAAGAGGAAAATTTTCCGTTAAAGATGAAAAGCGATCAGGAAGACCGATTTCGGTGCCCACCACGAAAATATTGACACAGTTCATGATATGATATTATCAGACCGTGGAGTTGGGCTGAAACATATAGCTGAGACACTAAGGATTTCATATGTCACGTCGATTTAGATATGAAAAAAATTTCTGCAAAATGGATTCCTAAGTATTTGAACGCCGAACACAAACGAGCAAGAGTGAAAGCATCACGATCAATATGTGCCCATTTTGAAGGAGATCCAGATTTTTTGAAGAGTCTTGTGACTATAGATGAAAATGAGTCCATTTTTACGACCCAGAAACAAAACAGCTATTGACGGAGTGGGAGCATCGTGGTTGTCAAAGGCCTAAGAAGTTTCGATTTCCAAAATCCGCTGGAAAAGTTCTTGCTTCAGTTTTTTTGGGGATATCCGTGGAATAATTATGATCAATTACCTAAAAAAGGATCAGACCAACACTGGAGATTATTCTAAATTACTATCCACCCTGATAGAGAAAATTAAGGAAACAAGACGTGACATGTTAGCGAAATGCGTGTTGTTTTTGCAGGGCAATGACACACAAATCGCGCATTACCATGATTACAATTTGGGATCTAGGGTTCGAATTACTGGAACGCCCACCCCATTTTCCCCCTCTATTTGTTCCCTCTATTGAAATAAAGTTTGAAAGGACATCAATTTTTGTGTAACGAAGAGGTAATAGAAGCTGTGGGGGGCTAGTTTGCAGACCAAGAAGAATATTTTTTTAGAAGGGTTAAAGGCGTTGCAGGATCGCTGTGTATTAACTTAAGAGGAGACTATATAGAAGAATAAAATATTCCCAACTTTAAATTGTTTCAATAGTAGGCTGAGAATATATCATACCCCCTAGTATATTACGTTATCTACTTAATGTTGTTAGTATACCAATTTGCTCCACACCTTTTGTCACTTCCTAATGTTCTAGCTTTTCAATATGATACTGTACGCTCTTCTAATATCCTTTCATGCTTTTTATTGATAGCCTTTATTACCCATTCTTTTGACCAGCTTATCACCGATCATTCGAACTAGATGACGATACCACATCAGCTGGTTCTTCTCGCTTTTCTTAATAACTGAATCTGTTTCCAACTTCTCTCTTACTCCCATTCTGTCTCTTTTAGTTATTCCTTCAGCCCCCCAAAAGTACTTCATTTTCACCAAACTTTCACATAAAAAAATTAAAATTAGAAGAAACGCTACTCTTTATCCACCCGATTAATTTTTCTCAATATTTCTTTTTTCTACATAAGTGTTACACTCTTGATTATAACGCTTCAGCTTGTTCAATCTCATTATTACACTGATCAACGAAGCTTGGTTTTCTCATTCACCAATACGTGTAATTTATGTTTTTTGTTATGCTGATTCTGAATCTGATTCAACATTTTCTGTTCTGTTGAACATAGAGTTGACATGTCTGGACATGTCCATGTTTTCTACGTCAGAGCACTTAAACTACGCCAATTTTTGCTCTGAAACCAATCAAATTAAGAATTGGTAGATATCTGACGATGTGGGTATATAAAGATTTACACACGAACCTTTTGATTCAATGTAAGTCGGTTTGTGATAACTGAACGTGTTTTTATAACATAATGTCGCGTATGTGTGTAAATAATCCAAACAGTTTCTATTATGTATGTGGATAATTCACTACCCACCAGCATAAGCGAAATATTACATCTATAAAAAAATTATTTTCACAATTTTGGCTTAACAATTGAACATCAAAACAAGCCACGGGCTACCAGCATTTGCAGCGCACGCTGTGCTGTTACTATGAGGGGCTGGTCAAACGGTAAGAAAAGCCTATGCCATTTGCGAGATCTATGTTTTCGCATAAACAAACGGACCATTCAACTGATTGCTACTTTTACTGCGCGAAAACTTTCGTGTTTCCAACAAAAATAAGAAAAATATTCAGAACAATTGAAACATACATGAGTAGGTAAACCCCACCAGTTTTGTATAATACATTAATTATGTGGACGGTATGCGAGGTACTTCGGCTGTCTGACAACAGGTAGCGCCGAATCTACTTCTGCGCTCGGTCTGGATAATTACGGTGATAGGGCGAGGTGGTTCTTTTCTGTGAATGTGTCTGGAAATATCCTTTCTCCAGCAGGGGCGTACCGATGAGCTTGTAGAAAAGCGAAATACGTATCTACGTCGCTGGTGATAGGATATATTCGGACACGTTCACAGAAAATATTAATAGTGAACCTGCATTTGTGTTCTTCACACCAGATTTGTAGTAATATTTTATATTATTAAAAATACCTTTGTATTAAGAAAAATATTAGTTATTATAGTCTGCTACCCGTCCAGTACCTCATTCGGAAATTTTGCCAGTTCCATGACTCATAAGTGTTTCGAGTGAAGAATATTATGTAACAGAAGCAGAAGAAGCAAGTGTCAAGTTATCGACCAGCGATGATGAATATTTTCCATCTGAAGACTACGAATAACACCTAATAAATCAGTTAGAATTAAATGATCTTATTCGAGACTTGAATTTGTCAAAAACTGAAGCAGAATACTAAGATCCAAGACTCCAATACAGCAAGAATGGAAACTGTTAGCTCCAGACACACATATTTCTATGTATCGTAATCGTCAGAAAGAACTGTCACAGTATTTTTAAACCGATGATAGTTATTTTTATACTGACAATATCAATGATCTGATGTTGGTATTAAGTAGCCTACACCATCCCGAAGAATGGCGTCTTTATATCGATGTTTCGAAATTGAGTTTGAAGGCTGTCCTTCTTCCCATAGGAAACGTTTATCCATCCATCATCACAATCCACTTAAAAGAAACGAATGAAATGCCCAAGGTTGTAGCAATTCTACTCGATTTGCAACTACGGTATATAAATAATTTCTGTTTTCTTTGTCAGTGGGACAGTCGCTCAAGAAATTCCTGGACAAAAGAATATTTCATAAGTCACTAGTTTAACCTGATAAAATATTTCTACCGCCATTACACATAAAATTAGGTTTCATGAAAAATTTGGTGAAACCAATGAATAAAGATGGCCGTTGATTCCAACACCTTAAACAAAGATTTCCCAATACCTCATATGCAAAACTTAAAGAGGGAACTTTGGTGGGACATCAAATTAAACTTCTACAACAAGATAAAAATTTGAAGAAACTTTGAGAGACATGGAGTGTGTTACTTGGAATGCTTTTAAAAATATTAACCACAATTTTCTAGAAAATAGAAAATCTGACAATTACTGCTGCCTGCGCGAGCAGCAGGCGTCTGAAGATGGTCAATAACTAACAAAACCGTAGTTGTATCGCACAATATCTGGGAGCTTCTATTTTCGGTGTATGCCGTTAGTCAGTGGAGACGGGTGTCGGTGACTATAATAAGAGTTAGAAGGTAGCGCCACTCAGTTTTGCTTGCGGAAGCTCAGACTGAAAACTGACGAAAGAGATTGCGCGATCTTCGGCGCATGAGGATACAAACTACTCAAATCTCACGCATATACTTACTACGTACTATTACCAAAGTGCTGCACCGGATACCTGATAGAAATATCTTAAGGGAAGTGTCAAAGGCAAAGAAACAACTTAAGATCAATTAAATCGTATATTCAAGATCAGAAAAATTAATAAATCAAAAAAATAATAACAAAGTACTATATTTAAGCCTTGACTAATAAAATAAAGAAAATATTGAATTATTTAGTCTTACTATATATATAACGGGTGTTCAGAAACATTCGAAGTCAAAGTAGTCCTTGAAAATATGAAGTCATGTCTGAGATAGATTGATTTTTGACAGACAACAGTTGACATTTAATAATTATTACAAATCAGATACTTAAGTAAAGATATACGATTTTTTGTTCAGAGCCCACTTGACTTCGAATGTTTCTGAACACCCGTTATATATATATATATATATATATATATATATATATATATTCCCACTGTATATCAAAAGATAATAAAAATTATATCCATACGTAAACCACAGACTAAGAAATTACGTAAAAGAACAGTTTGGAAAATATTAATCTCTCTTAACAATTAGTTTAATTACAAAAGTTTTAATCAACGCAGCTTTTCCTAAGGTACCCCAGAATCAACTTCACAATTTAGTACAAACAGATATAGCGATAATAAATATTTTACAAAATACAACGAACGATTTTATTTTAAATTCAAAATTATTATATCTTAAAATGCGTCGACATATATCATACATAAAAATAATAAAAAAAACATTTAGTTTCACATGTGGCAATAAAAAGTTGCCCGATAAAGAAATAAGTTACACAAATAAATCTAGGTATGATTATGACACAAAGTTACAATTTAATTTCAAATATGGGAAAAGTTAATTTGGCATTAAAATGCTAAAGAAATATATTAATCTACAAAAATGATTTTTAATTTGGAATAAATAAGATAGATTGAATTTACTATGAGTCGAGCTCTAAAAATGCTTCGTAACTTAATTACAACAGGATAAGAAACCAAAAAATATTGTGAAATGAAATTAGATTACACACAAAAAAAATATTAATCGTGCGAATTACATGATTTCCTAAATTTGTCCTGTCCTTCGAGAATGGTAAATTATTATCGCCCTTTTGAGACGAATGCTCGCTACGATTCCGTGTTTTCTTGCCTGGCTTAGTGTGACCAGATAATTAGGTAATTATTCACGTGATTGGCCCAGATGTTCTTGACTGTAGCGCATGCATGAAATCTTCGTCAAAGAGCCTATTTCTTTCCGTAGATCGGAACAGAGCGCCGTACAAAAACCTAGTTTGGTTTATTCTATACACCCAAAACTTCGCAAGTTGCTAACGACAAAATTGGCTGTTCCTAATACATATATACACTTTTTCGACGTGATCCGTCTTAAGCGTTAAACAAAACGATATGTCGAAAAGTGAGTGATGAACACGAAAGTTTCCAAGACATTTCTGTTATTGAAAAACGTTGTCAAAAGGGTAACAATGAAATGTTTGCTGATTGTTGTTGGACAATAGATATCAGAAAGTGCTGAAGAACACTATAAAAGAAAAGTAAAAAGAAAAACATTTTAAACAGCACGATAGCATACAGCTCCATATAATGTACATACCTAATTAATATTATTTCATTTACTTTTCGATATTTTTTTATTCCAAGATCTAACATGCCAGAATAAATTTGTTGTTATTACTATTGCTAGTACCATAAAAGAAAGTAAAATTGTATATAGCTGCTAAAGAAATATAAAAGAAATAGAAATTTGTTCATCAATGATTATCTATTATAATGTTTTCTTTTATGTTTGTTTTCTCTAGCACTACTACCTTGGTTTTGTTTGCGTTCATTTTTAAGTTTCTAGCTGCTAATGCTTTATTCCAAATATTCAGATTGGATTCTACTTCATTTCGTTAAAAACCACCAAATTCTTTTCAAATGTACATTCATTTAGGTGTTCTTTTGTTTTGTTTTAAGTTCTTCTTTTTATTACTTTAATAACATCATTCATTACCTAGTTAAATAGTATTGGGCTTAGTATTCTTCCTTGTTCTAATTCCATATTAATCCTGAATTCTTGTGGTTCCATGTTGAACATTCTAACTAACGTTTCTATTTATATTTCATACATATTTCTATGTATATTCTCGAATGATCGTAGTAACTCGCTTACTATTATTCTTCGCTCAAACATTCTGTTATCGTTTTCCTTCAATAACAGAATGTTTGAACATATATCTAGAATTGCTTTTTATAGATCTGAAAAGGACAAGAAATAGTTCCATGCTTTATTTATTTGTTGTGTCATTTTGAACGTATTAGATCTTTTTATAACTTAACGATGCCTTTCCTACTAAAACTTTATTAACTTTATTAGAATAAATTGCTTCCCTAAAGGTCCTCTAAATGCCCCCCCTTAATTATTTGAAGCCCCAATAATTATTTTTGCGAATATCGGTGACAGAAGTATGCTTTACCTTTGCCAAATTTCGATATTGTTACTAGTGTTTATTACGTAGCAATTTATTGAGCGACATTGTCAAAAAAATCACGACCCATCAAGGCGAGTGATTTTTAATCAACGTCGTGAGGTAAATTGGCAACAAACTCGAGTTAATCAATTTAGGAATTTTGCAGACAAAATTTTACCACGAATAATATTCGAATGACAGTTCCTACAAATAAACAAATTAAGAACTACTCTAAAAATTCGGTTTATTTTATATAGATTGACAAAATAAATAACGGTTGCTGTCATGATAATATTAAAACGTCGAATTTTTTTCATTTATTAAAACTAACGGTAACAAAATTACGGCAGCCGATTAGACAGAATGCCAGGGAAAAATTACGAAATTGTGTTTTGTCATTTGAAAACAGGGTGATACTCTTGAAGAGCGTGATGCTTGGTTGAAATATCAATACGTGAAATAGTCACTTATAATTACAAGACTTTTTTTTGTCGAAGTAAACTTGACTTCTCAATGGGAATTTCGTTGCTTGGCAATATAACGAAAAAAACTGAATCCGAAAAAAGTCCGTCGGGTGAGTAATTTTTTCTGCCTTTTTCCTTGCCTAAAGGCAAGGAAACTCGAATTATAAATGTTAGGTTTATTTTAATGAATGCATATTTAATTTACATATTATGTAATTTAACAAACGAACACGGTAAAAATTATTTCATTTATTTTAGGGAAAGAACAGTTGTTAAAAACACAATTGTTATATACAAATTTATTTTCAGAATCTCTTTGTTTTTCGCTTATAATTTGCTGCGTATTTGTATTTTCAGTAGTAGTTGTAGTAGTATGCAGTACGAATAGAATTTATGATTTTAGAATGGTCTTCTTGGTCCAACTGAGGGTACAGTTTTAATGACGACAGATTGCTATGTCCTGTAATTTTCACTACTTTATGTTCACCAATACTACTCCTTGACAATTCAGTTATGACAGCAGCTCGATTGGAATGGTTCGTAATTTTTCCTTGCTTGACATCGAGTTCAATATTTTTCGCCGAAGATTTAGTCCATTCGAATAGTTCATTTATTCCATTAGGAGAATTTTTCACATGTGATATGGTTTCCACGTTTTCTCATAATTTGTTTGAACAATCTTACTGGACATATTTTTTCTTCTTTGATTTGCGACAAGCCATTTATTGCCGGCCAATCTTTGATTTCCTCCTTGCGCTGCTTTCAAAAATACTGGATTATATTCTACCCTTCCGCTCTCTTGTCCAATATAGTCTGTCTCTATTTTGAAATGGAATATCTTACGGTTTGCTGCTTCTTCACCCCTCCATGCTAATTCAAAGACAGCAATATGGTAAAATTTTCTTTGGAGCCCTGTACGCTTATTTTCATTCCAAGATAATGTCATTTCAAAAATTTCTTGTTTTATGACAGCTTTAGAACTCACCTTTCTTTCCTCTGGAATTATTTGTAAAATTTTACGTTTCGTGTAATGGGCGTTTCTTGCTTTCTTAAATTATATGTCGCTGAACCGGTTAAAAACCCGTTTATAATCATGAAAATACTTTTCTTGTAACATTTTTTGCTGTAGTGTTCCAAATCGTCTCAACTGCATTCTCTTTATAATCTTCACTTTTATTCTTCTTATGTTATATGCCGAATCACATAAAATGGAAGATAACTCTTCATTGGACGTTTCTTTCATGATTTCGTATATTTCTTCCATACAAAACAGTATAAATTACCACCAAATTGATGTAGTTGAATTCATAGTATTCCCCGGTATATTGTATTATATGTGTTTCAATTTCTGAGCTTGAAGATTCTCAAATCGAGACATTTTTAAGCATTGAATGATTTCCTGACAATTCTTGTGAAAGAGCTGTTTATGATATGGTTGTCATCTAGGAGTAATTAAGGACCGCACCGTCATCAGTACTCTGCTAGACCTACTAGAATTATACCGCCTTAAAAGTTAGGTTCGATTTTGTGGCTGGAAAAGCTAGGGCACACTTTTACAGCTCATACAGTCTTTTTTTTACAGCTTTACAGTCATAGTGACAAAAACCGCGGGCTATGGGATTTTTAGTGTATGCATTAAATTGTCTGTTTAATATTATAATCTGTTATGTTTTAATTCCATCTTTTATATTTAACGTTTTATTTGGCCAGTATATCATTTTTGGATTTGCAAGTTATCTTATTTTCGTCCGACGGGTATATATTGCGTCCCCTGTGTCTAATATTGGTAACTGTATTGCCCCCTCTGTCCTTTCCAATGCATCCGGCATGGTATTCTTACGAGCACAGGTGATCGACGGGTTAAGTTGATAGTAGAGTGTGCAACTTCGTTTAAAGAAGTTTTAATCACGATTTTTATGACTTATGGAATATAATCGCTATAACGAATCAAACAATAGACCGTTATATAATATTGGAATAGCCGCAATCGTATTAGAAGTTTGAAAGGCTTGGGAAGCTTATAAAACCTTCCGGCAAATTCCGTGAAATTCTGATATATTTGAACTTCTCTGGCGAAGTCATCGAAAATTTAGACACCTTACATCTAAGTCTACGTCTAACGACGGTTCTCCTATGTCGAATCAAAGAAGATGAAGACGTAATTTGCAAGATTTCCTCTTTCGAAGACTGATGGTCCGTGTCCCCACGGTCTGGGGACAATAACCAGTGGACGTATCGAAAACCAGAAACTCGTTTCATTATTAAATTACCTGACTATCTTATTTAAATTTTGACTTTTGTATTCTTCCATATTTAAGGTAACACACTTTTTTTCGAACTTTGAAATCTATTTACAAATTACATTCATTATATATTTCAAATTAGATTCAGTTTTGGAGATTATTATATATTATGCTAACGTAAAATTATTTCTTTTTTGTAAATGTATTTGGTTTAAAATTCAATTCATTTTTGGCTATATATATTTTAATGAATTATTTCTTTGGCCGTTAGAGTTTTTTTTTGTTTGCCGTATTCGAAACTTTTGCGTGTACATCTGCATACCTGTGGACTGCTGCAAATATCGAATAAAAAAAAAGAAACTGTACGATAAATGTCTGTAAAATTCTAGATATAATACTTGATTAGAATTATTTGTTTTAAACGTAAAAATATTTAGTTAACGCACATACCGATTGTAATAATTTTTGTACAGTTATTTCTATAGTACCTTAAAAAAGGCTTCATTAATTTAAACTGTGATTTAATTTTTTTTTTATCGAAATGTTTCTGTTGTTTTTGCGAATATAATTATTTAGCGTAAACCTAAATTATCTATTTCCTGAGAGAGTTTTTTTTTTGTTATTTCAATATTTGAAGTTTCTGAATTTTCCATATATACCGTATAGTAACTTATACAGTGTGATCTTTTATTTTTATCGGAAAAGATATTTTATTTTAATATGTATGTATGGTGGTAAATGAAACCATTATCACTGACGTTTTTTATATTTTATTATTGCTAAATATACAAGTTAATTGTTTTCCTAGCTTTTTCTTTACCTTAGGTTTCCTTTAGCAGGTTCTTTTCAGATTGCAGGTACCCGGTGAAGTATTTCGTTTTGAATTTAGCGTTTGTATTTTGTGGTCTGTATGCGCATGTGCCTAAGTTCGCGCGATCCCTTTTCTCTGTTTTCAGAAATGAGCTTCCCTAAGTAAATCGGAGTGGCCCTACCTACCATCTCTTATTTAATCACCCACGCCGTCTCCACTGACTAAAGGCATATACAATAAATAAAAGCTCAGAGAATTTGTGCGATTCGATTACTGGTTTCGATCTGTTTTCGGACATATTAAGAACGCCATCGCTGCGCCTGCGCGCTGTAGGTAGCAAATCGTTGCTACGGATTGCAAAACATTGCAATTAATAGGAATGAGCTATAGCTCATTTTATATAGCTACCAGTTAATGAAAACAGCAAAAGTGTTTAATGAAGCATAAAATAACACTCGGCAAAGACTAATATTAAATTATTTTCAAAATTTGTGATTTGTTTAAGAGAATTTCATTGTTGTTAGATTTTTTTACTTCTTGCAAATATTTCTAATATATTGTTGTAACCGTTAAAAATTGTTTACTTTTGGATTTGAACCTTTGGCACAAATTGATACAAAGAAACTAGTAACAAAAGTATATTAATATATTTTTTTGATATATGAAAGTAAAGTATACAAAACTATGTAAATCACAAACTGTTCAAATGTGCTAAATTCCAATATTTTGTTATAAAAATATTACCAACTTTCCTAAATATCACATTTAGTTAAATTCTGCTTAAATTCATCTCATAATACAAAACCCCTAATAATACAAAACCCAAGTTAATTCAAATATATTTTAACTAAAATATCAGTTGATAATACCGGCCGTTAATCTGTCAAAATAGGTGTCTTTCTTTAACACACTTTCAAACATTTAGCTCATTTTTTGCATAATCTATAGCATGTAGCAGTACATTTACATCGTCCACTGTTTGAAGGGATTCCGCTAACGCCATCGCACTATTTTGTAATACCTCTATTGCATGAGGCACTCCTTTATAGTTGATATGAATAGTTTTTAAATCATTTTAATGGAAATATCTTGAAATTGTACTTTCCTTAATAGCTGCAGCCTCGGCTAAATTGAACTGTAGTATAATAGTTTTTATTTGCTATAAATTTTTAGCCTAATAAAAACCTGCCTTCAACCATGTCCTCCAACGTGTAAGTATCGACTGTCAAACTCGCGAAGTCGTTTAGAAGATTTTAGAAATTTTTTTTCGTATTCGCTATTCAAGCATTTATCTTGGGAAAACATTGTCGTATATGCATCTGGAGTACTAAAAAAACATTTGAATGTCCGTAAGAATTGTCAAAAAAATCAAAAAGTTTAATAAAATAATAACTAGTAATGCGAAGAAGATAAATATATATGGATATATCACATGACAATATATTTGCAAAAAAATATATAAAAAAAGCATAGCTTAATTAACAAATGTATTGGTGAAGGTCTATGAACATGAGGAAAAGAGATGATATCCATTTTAGAGTTTCAAGCAAAAATCTTTGCATCAAATATTTCTATTTTTAAATGTATAAATAAAAAATAAAACCTACCAATTACTTATTTTAAAAGAAGAAAGGATGCGAATATTTTACGGTATTGATTTGTTCTACATGAAAACTGCCCAAATAAATATGCCAAAGTAGTACGTGATAAAATGAAAACACTAAGAAAGTAACAAGAGTGGGAGTGCCTGGGAGTGCCGTCAATACACAATTGACGGAATACAAAAGCACCCTAAAGACTTGAAAAGAATATTACTAAAGATTTATACAGCTTTTCTTTGTTCCGTCCGGACGTGAAAGATTAAATTTTATCAAAGAATTCTTTTCTCTAACTAAGGAATAGTATAATAAAGGTGAGTTTTAATATAAAATAATAAAAATCTAAAAATAGCACTATTCTACTTAGTCTATGGAAGCACTTGTATTCGAGACGAAGTCTGGGGGAACGACTACATACATATTCTGTACACATATCCACATTAACAAAGAGTTGCAACAATAAAATGAAAATGAATTAATTCGTACGTTTTAATTAACCTATTCTTTTTTTGCTGGACAGTTCTAGTTCATAAAGAGAATAACCTAACATTAATCTCCTTCTGCATTTTATCATATGAAAATTGTAATAGCAAACGCTTCGCTGGTCATAACTGTCTCTTTCTTCAGATCTACAATCAAATAGGTTATTTTTGTTATCATTTTTTAAATATATAGGCTGTAACTCTGCGTCATCTCTGTTCTTCATAGAGCATGGAGAATTCTCGTAGTAAATTGCTGCAGGTATTGCTTGTAGCCGGATAAAATTTTCTTTTCTGGTAACAATTCTTTAGGGGTTAATAGCTCAACTCATTCTAAATCAACTCTATGAACATTCTGTGTACATGTTCTATTCAATAGTTCTTTCTGATTGCTTTTTTGTTAGGGAGAGTTTGTTCTTCAGTCCGGAGAAATTATTCTATGCTAGCACGGTTGTACTAAATCTTACTTTAACATTCTTTTTTCTAAATATTTGTTTCTATTTTTGCAGACACTTGAAGCAAATAGTAAACAGGCGAATCTTCTCTGTGGTTTTCCTTCCTAAAAAAAATTAAACGAAAAGTAAAATATCTAATGTACTTACTATGACAACTCTAACATATAGATCAGAAATACAGACGACGAATAAAATCTAGAAAGGAGGATACCAAGCAAAATAAAACATTAATAAGAATAGCAGGACTATAACTAATCGGCAAAATGAAAGATAAATATATTCTAGAAATATTAGCTGACAAATTTGTGAAAAAGATGATTTGAACTCATGATCAGAGTATGGAAGATGAGAGTCATAAATAAGAATGTATTAGGTCAGCCTAAGGGAAAATGGAATAAAAATAAAGCAAGGTAAAGAGAATTGCTAACGCAAGATCTGCCTGATTAATTTCTCTGTTTTGAAGCCACTCACAGAAGGTAACTCGGCGGGAAAAATCTAATTCCGTTAAGTTAGATATGATGAGGATGAAATAAATTAGTTTTAAAAATTTGATGCACCGTAATTTGGGACACATTTACTTCCCATGCTATGGTTGTCGTACTTAGCCGTGATAAAACATCCTTCCTCTTCTGTTTGTTTCACTTTGCGTAATCTTTGAAGGCCACGACCTTAGAAACGTAGAATTACTGATCCTGTATCCCGAAGTCGATATATGGCCATCACAGTTGTCTTAGCGTCGATTTGGGAAATGTTTCTGAGTTCAAATATTTTGCCTCAAGAATATTTTGTCTTGTTTCGCCATAAATTAAAATCATCTCAGTATATTCGATATTCGTATAGGATACCATTACAAACACACATAACCACAGCGAAGACTATGTCCATACTAAATTTAAATCTCAGAATTGTTGGTTGCGGCGATTCCAATATTGCCGCCCGTATAAGATAGGGCCGAACTCGAATAATGAAAAATGATTTTCTAATTACTACGAGACCATGACTTTTTCCATGTAGGGATTACTAACATATACCTTTCACAACTTCTTTTTCTTTGACGCTATACACAACTAACATTATATATATACAGTATGACTGAAGTTTCATTTTGTTTTTTTTGGGGATATATTCTAAAAAATATAATAAATAAAATAGTAAAAAAATTTTTTTTTTAAGTCTCGAAAATTTTTTTTTTATTCTTAATTTTTAATTTTTTTGGCGCTTCTAGACAACTTTTATTAGAAAAAATTTTTACTATTTTATTTGTTATATTTTTTAGAATATATCCAAATATAAATATTTATATTTTTTATATCCTTGACAAAGGCATCATTGCCGAAACATGTAGGGTTGTTTTAAATATATATACTTTGAAGTAATAAACCAGACCTTTAATCGCCGACTTATTAAGTTTACTATATATATATATATATATATATATATATATATATATATATGCATGTATGTATGTTTGTATGAATTCTGGTGTTCGGGTTTCTTCCGCATTATAGAGATTCTTTGATTAACTTCTCGACGTTTTAATACTTTTGCTGCCGTCTTCATCTGGAGTGCATTTCAATCGGACTGCAATACACTAATGCGTGCGGTCCTTTTTTACATGCCCGTCTTGCCGACGTGCTGGTGTAGGGCGGACATTGTTGTCTTATTTACTGTTTGCAGCCAGGCAGTTTCGTTTTCTGTCCGTATGTTGGTTGGGCCAAATGTTGCGGTTTTCTTTCCTTATTCTTAGAAGAAATCGCCAAGATGGTGGAAAGCGCTGTCCATCGTTATGTTTATTGAGGTTATTTGGTCGGATCTTTATTTCTGTGGCTTATCTAATAATTTTTGACTGCAGTTGGGTATTTCCAGCCAGTGTTTTGAGTTACTAAAATCTATTTTGTGTCCTATCGTCATGAAATGCTGTGCTAATAACGAAGTGGCTTCCCGTTTCTGTACCTCTAATTTATGTTCTTTACTTCTTACGTAGATTATTCGGTTTGTCTGATACGAACGATTACAATCTCAGCATGGCATTTCATAAACACCTTGAGGAGCGCCGCCTAACTTTTTCTAGTAGTGAACACTGTATCTATATTATGTTTATTAAGTACCCTAGTGATTCACTCCATTGTACCCTTTAAGTAGGATAGAAATTTCTTTCGTTTCAGTTCCTTTTGATCTTTTGACTTACTTTTATCCCTTATATAGTAATTTATTTATTAAACCAGAACTGTACCCATTTCTTCAATAGTGTTCGACGTATGAATTGAGTTTCTTCTTGCATATGATACTAGTCAGCTATTTTCTGTGACCTTGTAACTAATGCGTTTACTACAACATAGAGTTGCGTCGGCTGGTGATACGATTTCGCGATCTAAGAGCGATTTTCGTGGATGGGTTGTCAGTACACCCTGTCCTAAAGTTACGAGCTCCTTCTTTATCACAAGAACAGTAAGTGTTTCTTTTTCACTTCAGTTAATCATTGGATCAATACGTAATTTTGATTTCTACATAGGCATAGTCATTAATTCATATTCTTCAACTTTGGCTATAAATAATAAAAGCGTAAAAAGTAAACAAGAAAATGGAAATGGAAAACATAAATATATCAATTTATGATGTAATGAAACTCATATTTGAAATGATGGGCGAGAGATGATAGTGATATCAATTTAACTAAATTTCTTGAACGTACATACACATCTTATAGCTTAATACAAAACGCAATCAATATTTCATTACGATAACAACTTTCAGCAGTAAAACGCAGGGAATATAGAATAAGGGTGAGCTACGAAAATTAGATATTCATTGAGAAATATCAGTTATTCGTTCTATGAACAGACGAAATGTAATGTAAATTAGGCGGAAGGGGTTTCTATATATATATATATATATATATATATATATATATATATATATATATATATATATATATATATATATATATATATATATATATATATATATATGTATGTATATGAGAAAGAGAAATAGTAGAAAATTAAATCAAAGCTTTCATTGAAGGTTATCGCAAAATAAAAATAGGGCTTGAAAGAATATCTGTCATATCTTGAGTTACATAATACATTCCAAAAATTAATATAATGTTATAATTGATCTATTTTTTATATTATCACTCTCCTATTACTACAGTATATTAATATAATATAACATCAATTATAATGATTTATGTTTAATGTGAATTTGAATATAACAATATTTATATATAAAGGTATGTCAATAGGTACTTTAAATTTAGCGCCATTCTTCAACGACAACCTAGACATTTTATATCTCGCATATATCATCTACATACCCGGCAATTTAATAATGAATCATTTTAAGACGGAAGAACGTGTTAGAATTGTGAAAACTTATTACGAAAATTCACGTTCTTGTCTAAAAACAATTCATAAACTTCGTTTAATGTTTTGGCGTAATCATGTACCAAGTGACAGCGTAATTCGTAATCTTATTCGAAAATTTGAGGTTTCTGGATCGGTTGTGATTTGGAAGGTGCCAATGCGTCCATGTAGAGCTCGATCCAATGAAAATATCGCTAGAATACGTGACCATGTTGCCAAAAGTTCCAAAACCTCAGTTCGTCATCGATCTCAACAGCTAAACATAAAGAAAAACCTTTTGCATTGAATTTTGACCAAAGATTTGACCTTGCACGCGTATAAAATTCAACTAACATAAGAGTTAAAGCCCATAAACCACGGACATCGCCATGCGTTTGATAATTTGATCTTAGAACAGTTCTGAATAATGCAGAATTCAATAAAACGTGCTGTTCTTTTTTTGATACATTTCATATATTGTATTCCTTATATCTACTTCACTAGTTCTAGCAATTTTCGTAATAGATTTTCTTCGTAGCCTCTTTTTTTATGGATAAGTATTGGCTGCTCATTCTTGATGCACTGCCTAATTAGACTTACAGTCACCATATTGATATTTAATGTTTGACTAACTCTCTATAAAAACCGTTATTAATATTCTTATTGCATATTATATATAATTGGTAGCAGTGGTACCCCATTATTTCGTTCTTTTGTAAAATAGTCGATCAATGATGCAACTAGCATCTTGCTTTGCTTACATAAAGCAAAATTAACTCGTAAAAGAACTGATAACTATGACAAATATAATAACTATAGAGCTTGAGATTAAAGAGTTGATGCACGTCATCATTTTAATATGATGTCACATTAGACAACATTGCCATTTCTTTTTTCTTTAGCGCATGGGTTAACTGTGTTGCCTATATATCAGTTAGTGAAAATTCTTGTAATCAGAATTTTATAAAATTAGGTCTTTCTTGCTTAACATAATTATCAAGAAAATAATATAAAATAATCCAAGCCAATTATCAAATACACGAACAGTATTGGATGCTTTATTTCTAGTAATAGACATTTTATTTAGGTAGGTATATAATATACAGAATTATACGCATCATTTACAAACAAAAAAATAAATGTCTCAGGATAACTATGAAATATGTGATATAATTAATTTACAGTAACTAAAAAAGTTATTCAATATCTGTAGCATAACATTTATTTTTGCTTCTGTCCTTTTCTAAAGAAATTATTATTTCTGGAACGTCGTTTCGATCGAAACCTACTTCTCTTTCCCAACACTGTTGGATAAGCCTTTAAGTGTGGTCTATTGTACGCGACCATACTTCAGTTGTAATGGTACTTAATGCTTCTTTCCACATTGCAATGTATTTTTTAGTGGCGCATAAACCTCTACCAATATGTTTATTATAATAAGTTTTTGTTATACCCCAAATATTATCTGTCGGGTTGAAAATACAATGGTAAGGTGGCAGCCGCAATACCATATGACCAGATTTTTCTGCAATAGTATCAGATTATATGTCTTAGTTGGCTTATTTAAAGCCACCAATTTTAATAACTTATAACTATCTTCTTGAAAAGGAATACTTTGTTTCGTTAACGTTTGATTTGAACCTTATTCCAATAATTATTTGGTAATTTACATTCCAAAGACGAGTGATAACTTGCATCGTCCACTAGCCTTATAGAAGGTTCTTTTAAACTTGGTATAAGTTTTGTTTGAAATTATAATAAAAAGCTATTTTCATTCATTTCTCCATAATAATATTCACCTTTTGTTTTAGAATTAAATATTTTCGAAGCTTCTGACATGAAACCACTTCTGCAGCCTGCATGTTGTATAATATAACGTAAACCCTCTGATTTTATATTACGTGCCATCTTGGCATGATCCAGATACTGTTCCATTTTGAAACATCCATGTTTCATCTAAATATACAAACTGCCAAGTATCTTATCTCATATATTTTACATAGGATTCCTAAAAAGTAAATCTCCTAAAAACAACATTAGATAATTTCGTATGTCCTATTCTTGGATTGTCTTTCCTCCAGCGAAAGCCAATTCTTTGTAAAATCATGCGAAAAGAAAATGAGCTACCAGTATAGATATTCCTATGTTTTAATACTTGGAGAACGGAACTTAAGGTAACATGCTCTTTATTCTAATACATTGCATTAAATCGTATCACGAATGTCAAATTCTGTTGTTCTCGAGATTTCAGTACACGTTTTTTTCTTGATTTAACTCTGTTAGGATTAGAAACCTGTCCCTCAGATCTAACAGCTGTATTGATTTTACTTACCGTTGCAAAACTAACAGAAAGGGCTTGAGCAACACACTAGAATATTTAAAATGAAATTATTAATTTGAAAACATAACAAAATATATTTAATTACCTTATTTATAGCATATGTGAATAACAATGGACCTTTATTATCTTGGTCTTGTGTAAAATAATATTAGAAGTGCAATTAGCATCTTGTTTTGTTTTCAAAATGCTTTTGGAATTTTATATAAATATCATCAATCTAAAAACAATAACAAAAGTTCTCAAAATAAAAGATTATAAAATGTAGCTCAAACTGTAAAAGTATGAAATAAATTAATAAGAAAGAGCAGGGCAAATTTGACAGGTATCAATAGTAAACTAACTAATTAACAGGAATGATAGGACAACACTACACGTTGGTGACCTTTTAATGCAACATAGGAAAACTAAATTTACTTTTTCGTTTTTCTAAAGTATGTCATTCATTTATTCCTTTTTAATGAACACATGTCAAATGCTTAAATTTATCTAAATATAAAAGGACGCATACTATTCCTGTTAAATTTATGTTAAAAGTTGTTTATATCAATATCTCCATTTTGCACCAAATTTGCGTTGCTCTATTATCTCTATTGACAAGTCATATCATCATCATTAATGACGTGCATCGATTGCTTAATCTCACAGAGTATATGACAAGTATAATGACAGCATTAGCGGTATTAGCGATATTAAAAATAAAAATGGCAAAATAACAACTTTTAATTTTACTGTCAATATACAAAAAATACAGACTCTTTATAATTTGTTAAAAGAACTATATAATGTGCTTCTGTTAAGTTAAACAATCTGATAATTACTAGCACCTATAATATTAACAAAATAGATAATTAAAAACAAAAAAGTAGGTTATTAGTAGTTATTATTATTCACATAAATTTCAAGTTGCGATGTTGTCATGGAACGTCATAAATACGTAATTACTTACGTGCAGTCTCGCCGGTTTCAGTATATGCTGAAATACATTCACATCTGTAATATGTAATTCTGCTTTGAAGTTCTTCCGCGACAACATAAAACAGAATTCGGCAATACACGACAAAGACCCGATTTACATAGGCCTACATATATATCGTATACTTCCAGTTTTTGCCTTATAAATCTGGCTTTAAGAATATTAAATAATCTACCAGAGAATATTAAAGAAATTAAATCATATGGTTCGCTTAAAACACATTGAATTTTTTTTCAAAGCAAGGTATACCTATTATAGTAGACAGAAATTTCTAGAAGATAAGTGATTGTAACGAGCTTATGATAGCATGTGTATTGTAGCTGTAAATTTGATTCTCATTGTCATTTTTTATTTAATTTCTATTTAAATTTTTTATTCTTGTTTGTAGTTTTGTTTAACTAGTTACAATAGGTTAATTAAATCAATTAAGCTAAACTAATTGAAAATCTCAGGCTCGATATGACAAATTTCATAGATTACGTAAATTTGCAAAAAACGCACATCTTGCTTCTTTTATATGAGGTATTGTTGACGACCCCAAATTGTTTAGAAGATACATTGGCAAAAAAAAACTATTAAGTCCTGGATTCCGGGTTGTATTAATGAGAACGGTTAAGACATTACTGATCCAGGTAAAATAGTGGAGATGTTTGCTAAAAGTTTTTCAAATATTATTCATTCTCTCACTCTGCATTGCCTGCCTTGACGATTCCTTAACTGATTTTATATAGATCATATATTTGTAGAAGAGGTTAGGCCAGCCATAAATGGACTCAAAATTCGTTCGATTGTTGGACATTATGGGCTTTCTAATGTATTAAGGTAAGTTAACCGCTTTCAACTTGTCTCTTCGCACATCTATATTATCTGAAATTAGGAAAATTAATTACATCAATCCTGTGTTGAGAAACCTAGATTAGAGCGACATTTTAAACTACAGACCCATTAATATTCTATTGTCACGCTCTACGATATTTGAACACCTTATTTACCACCAGACAGTACAACTGAATCAGATCTTTCGTGTCAACGAAACAGCAAGGCTTTATGAAAAGAAGTTTAACCTTAACGAACTTGGCTGAAATCACCCAATATCTCACACATTTTTGAAGAATAGTAGGGTAGCAAATAGATTTCTTGTAAATCGCTTTCCCCAAACCATTTGACACTATTGATCATATTAAATTTCTTTCTAAATTAGGCTAAATTGGTTTCTCTGACTATTAGTAATCTAATTGCAACTTACCTTGAGATTTGAACATATTATATGCACTATAATGGATTCTGGTCCACCATTTTTACAGTCACCTGGGAAGTACCGCAAGGATCCAACCTATAACCTTTGTTATTTAATATTTACATTAATAACATGTTGGATTGCAAAGTCCCCGATTATACGGATAACGTTAAAATTTTCCTGATTGCCATCTATTACAAAAAAGCCTTCTGTTCTTAAAAACTGGTGCAATGAAAGCATAGTTAGACCAAGTATTAAGAAAGGTAACTTACTAGAGTCAGAAATTCTATTATATGATTATTCTCTAATTGTAGTGTCTATACCAAAACGTAACAGCTTCATAGATTTGGAAGTCTTATTTCATTGATAGTTTACCAACCATATTAATGCTCTTTGTGCTTCCGGTTCGTGTTATCTAAGCTTCTTTATAAGATCTTGTAGAGAATTTTTGGATTTGACAAATTACAGAACTACTGACACGTATGTTCAAGACTCTTTCTTTTTACATTTGTACGTCCAACATTAGAATCCGGGTCAATAATTTGGTATCCTTATTTACCAACAACTAGTCTTAGAAGAAGCACAAAAGAGATTTTAAGTACTTGTCATATAGAACCTGTAGTATTTATCCAGTTTGCACGTAGAACTGACTATGAATCACTAATGGACTTCCACAACTTTCAGAGTTTAACTTAGCGAAAAGACTATTGCTATGTTTCTACGTAATTCAAGTGACTCGTCATATCTCCTGTCTGTAGTGGATTTTCTTTGTACCACCTAGGTCAATGATTTGAAAATTTTCTCGAGTCACTAATGTATCTGATTATAGAAGAACCTCAATATTATTAAAAACTGGTGTAATTAAAACACGATTCGGTTGTGTATTAATAAATACGTGGTGGTAACTTACTCAAGAGTTAACATTTCAACCATATCACTACTCTCTGGAATTTGTTTCTATATCTGCTTTAGAGGTTTGGTAGTGTTATTTCTTTGGCACCTGTAATTTATCAACCGTATCAATGCTATTTGTGCTTCTGCATCGCGTTCACTAAGCTTTTCTGTAAGATCTTGCAGAGGATTTTTTACTTTTACAACATCCAAGAGTTTGTTTTTTACATTGATAAATTCATGACTAGAATATAGGTCTATCATTTGGTATCCATGCTACATTTACCCTGCCTTAGAAAAAGTACAAAGAAGATTTTCTAAATATTTATCATATAGAACTAGAGGTACTTATCCACTTTGTGGAACTGACTATGAATCACTATTGAACTAGAATGACTATGAATCACTATTGGACAACCTTCAAAGTCACGAAGAAAGATAGCTAACGCTGAGTTTCTACGTAAACTTTTCTAAATATTATTGACTCGTCATATCTCTTGTCTGCAGTGGATTTTTTATACTGATGTACGCGTTCCAAAAATAGTTAGTCAGTAAAGCTAATGCTAACGTCTTAGTTACAGAACTCCTGACACGTATGTCAAGAAACGCTAATTCTCCTTTTTCTGATATCTTTCATATGTACACATTCTTCAACCTTTCCTTAATCATTTTAAATGCAACTATTATTCAACTATTTAGTAATATTTAGTAAATAATTCTATGTGTACGTGTGTATACGTGCTTGTACGTATTACTAGCTTGCAATAAAATCCTGTATAGTTTAGTGTCAAGTTTGCTTATTTTTTAAGATTATTTACTTAAAGCGTTTTTTTCGCGATCTAACCTGGTTACTATAGGTTTAGAGCAGTTTAGCGTGACATCACTAACATATTTAGATTCGCAAAAAAACACATCCGCTAGCTTTGGTTAATTGGCTTTTAATTTTGATGTTTTAGCAAATTTGAACAGAAAGTTTTAGAAACTCTAATAATAGCAGAAAATATCGCAGTAATTCTAGTTGCTATTATAGAATTAAACACCAGCATTGACAATTGAAATTCGTATCATTTTTTTTAAGCAAGCGAAAATTTCAAAATTGTCTGTATCTGTTATTCGAACGGCAAAAACATTTTCGAATACCGTATGAAGATTATTGGATATCAAAATATCTGCAAGAAGATTTTTATAAACATTTTCTTATGTGTCGACATCCGTACACATAAAAATAACATAACCTATTTGTCTAACCTATTAATCTAACCTATTAACCGCTCTAAACTCTACTCAACAGGTTGGTTAGCCGGTTTTATAAACCAAGCTAACCGTGTTTAATGTGACATTACTTTATCGCCAAAATAACAAACCAATTCAAACCAAGACAAACTCACTCCAAACCGTAATCGCGAAAAAGCGCCTTGTAAGCTGACTGTAGGTTTGACAGATTTGACATATAAGATGTGAAGCAAATGTCATGTGATCATTAACATAATGCTATGGTTTTTTCCCCTATAAATATTAAAAATTTATTTAAAAATGAATGTACCATTAGTTTGAACTTGTATGTATATTTCATGTGCCTGGTGCAAAACGAGTTTTACATTGAAGCCGCCGCACATGATGTGGACGGAGAGACAACTTTAAAATCTTCAGACACAAGTTAACAGTTAGACGAGAACGTTCATTTATTTAGAATATAGATAATTATCTATTGAAAGTTAAATTCGGGTTGTATTTGATTTAAAATATTTGATGTGTTTGTTATATCATTTACCGTTTATTCTGCGAGTTTTATTCTCGTAATTTTGATGATATTTAATTTAATAACGTTTTCTTGTCAACATGTCTCACATTATTTTTTATGTAAGTAAATATATATATATATATATATATATATATATATATATATTTAAAGATATCTTATTAATTTAAAAGATTTGAATATTGTATTTCAATTGTATTAATATTGTTTAAGAGATTTAGTCTTAATTAACTGAGATAGATGACAAAGAATATTTTTAAAATTCTACGTAAAAAAAATTATAAATGTGAAATTTTATACGTTTGGAAGTTCGAGGCTATTTTTTCATGTGTGATGTTTGCACATGCGTTAGATTTTTGATCGTGTTGTCAAGTATATATTTTTATATTGTTCTCTGGGAAGAAATTAAAAATAATCTTTATTATTATTTTAATATAAGTTTGTTCGGATGTCATAGAGGGGTTTTTATTTCATTTAGCTGTCATTATCAATGAAATTTTTACCTCTGGGTGTAATAAATTACATTACACAATTTCTATACTTTATAAAGATTTTTTTTTTCTTTTTTTTGATTTTTGTATTAAATTTTCATTTAAATTTTATATTGCGCTTATTATTTAATTAACCTTTCATCTTGAATTTTTAATAAGTAACTCAGAAAATATAAAGATACATTGTAGTGAATTGTTTTACTGGCGCATTAAAAATTTTGTAGAAGAAACAACCACGTTTCCGATTGGAACCCTGAGAAGAAAGCAGCCCCATTTTTGGAAAAAAAATCGACTGAATATCCTAGTTGGGTAGATTTGTCGTGAACAGTGGTACAGTAAATATAAAAACCACAGTTCATAGCATATTTTTGGCGAGGCCAAGCGTGGGGCGAACAGAAATAGCATATATAATTTTGGCTAGGCCAACATTGGAACAGTAGCAGTATTGGGTGAAAGAAAAAACAGAGCACAAAGATGGAAGGTTTCACAGCAGCACAGCAAAGAAGTGAGCAACTTGTGGAGGAAGCAAAGAAAACAATAGGTCCAGAGTAATTACCATACATGAAGGATGGGTCACACATGTCCAGGAGGTTGAGGATAATATCAACCATTCTCTGAATACTGTTACTCTGGAGTGTCCTTCGACTATGATGTATGGGATAAGGCCTGCCAGATCCTGGAATCATCAAATGGAAAGGGTAGAAGACTTGGAACAAGTTTCAGTCCAAGTGGGAAGAAGACTGGCAGAGCAAGGAAGAAAATATGTCAATAAACAAAATGACAAAATTACTAGCAGTACCAGATTCGAAGTTGGTGATGTTGTCATTGTAAGAAGTTATCGTCTTGGTAGACGTGCCCAAGGAAAATGTCAAAAGCTTGATCTTCCTTATATTGGACAGTATAGAATAAACAGGCGTTTTAATGATGTTACGTACGAATTATACACAAAGGACGGTCGTCGTAAGAAGGGGCGATACCATATTAGTGCTCTGCAACCGTTCCGTCCAGAATGAAACTGAGTGCGGGGAACGGAAGTGACAGTGTGCGAAACTGTTAATTTTCTTCGAGTGCGGAAAATCATATGATGTATAAGATTTTGACATGTCCAGGCTTATCCATCATATGATTTTGGGAAAATGCTATGGTTTTTTCCCCTATAAATATTAAAAATTTATTTAAAAATGAATGTACCATTATTTTGAAATTGTATGTATATTTCATGTGCCTGGTGCAGAAACGAGTTTTACATTGAAGCCGCCGCACATGATGTGGACGGAGAGACAACTTTAGAATCTTCAGACACAAGCTAACAGTTAGAGGAGAACGTTCATTTATTTAGAAAATAGATAATTATCTATTGAAAGTTAAATTCGGGTTGTATTTGATTTAAAATAGTTGATGTGTTTGTTATATCATTTCCCGTTTATTCTGCGAGTTTTATTCTCGTAATTTTGATGATATTTAATTTAATAACGTTTTCTTGTCAACGTCTCACATTATTTTTTATGTAAGTAAAAATATATATATAAGTTAAATTTCGAGAGCGTTGAAATTTAACAAAAAAATTTATTTGTTTTACGGATTTGACAATACGTTACAATATAGACTTAGACTAGATTACACTGAGGTTACTAGCGATCTGTGTCGCGTACAGTTACACTAATAACTCTATCAACTAATGCTTTGCCCATCTTTATATATTAAATATTATCTTATCTTACTCCACGTGTATCCGGCGAATGAATGAAATTGCTGAGTGTACGTCTGGTAATTATGAATAGGTTGTATTATATGCGGACTCGTAACTCCTTCCGCCTTACATGCGAGATTATCCTTAAAAAGGCAAATCTTGCATTCTTTTCTTATCGGCATCTGTTTGTTTTTTTAACCTTTTGTTTAGTCCTTATCTTTTTATATAATTTAAACAAAAGAATTGCAAGTATTAATAGTATTAATATGAATGTAATTATAAATTAAAGAATTACTTGCTTTATCTGAGATAGTAATTTTGCTTAACATTTCTTTTGCGTCATTTAAATTTCGGAAATATCTTTTTGATTATTAATTCTATCTGAAAGTTTTTAAAATACTTCAGTTAAATTTATTGTTTTTTATACCAACGTATTTATTTTTAGGAGTAATTTGTTAAAAATTATTATTTCCTTCGTAAATAGGCAGAGCATTTTACATAAAATATTGAAATGCTTCATTACTTACAATAGATATTAACAATATAAATGTAAAATAAGTATTAGTTTGATATACTCTAAATTTGAATTAAACTTTCTATTTGGTACAGGTTATTTATTAGTAGCTCAAACGGGAATTTCTTATTTACATTTAAATGGATATTCTTAATACTACTGTTAATCCTCTTCCGATAAGGATTCTGGAACATTCGCTAATTTTAGCGAATTTATATGATAACGTAAAATTTTATTCTTTTTTGTTTTGACTTCAACTGTTCCATTTTCATTGATTTTCGTAACTGTGTATGGCCCTTGATATCTTTCTTTCGTTTTTTGTGAATAGTATTTATGGGGTTTTACATATACTGCCTGACCTATTTTTATCTCTTCATTTTCTCTATTTTTATTTATTTTAATGATTTTCTTTTCTTTATCTTCTTGCATTTTATTTGCAATTTTATTATAGAGATATTTCGTGCGTTCTTTATGTTTTTGAATATAATCTTGATAATACGTTTCATCGTAATATAGGTCCATTGGTTCTTTTGTATTAGTGTGTCCATACAAGAGTTCAAAAGGTGAGGTTCCTGTTGCTGAATGATTAGTCGAGTTATATGCTAACAGTGATAATTTCATTATCTGTTTTATATCTTGAGTTAGTTTTTGATTTTTTATTAATCTAACATGTTCTAAAAGTGTTGAATGTAATCGTTCAATTGGTGCATTCGAATTTGGATTTAAAGGCGTTGTATAGTGAACATTGATTCTATATAATTTTAATAATTCTTTTAATGTTGCATTATTAAATTCTAAACCGTTATCCATTACAATTTCTTTTGGTGAACCGTGTATACTAAAACTTTCTATTAATTTATCAACTACTTCGACTGCTGTCTTTCCTTGAATTGGATATGCTTGTGCATATTTTGTGAATGTATCTATTATAGTTAGAAAATTTTGTGAATTTATTGATATCGTATCAACGTGAATTTTATCAAATGGTTTCTCTATTAATTTCGTTAATTGAAAAGGTAATTTTGGTGGTGCTCTATCGTATTTGTTTCTTTGACATATTTCGCATCTCTTAATATAATTCGTTATATCATCCTTCATTTGACTCCAGTAATAATTCTTCTTTATCTGTTTTAAAGTTTCATTGATTCCTCTGTGATTAGTTTTTCCTTCATGGTTTTGCATTATGATTTCAATCTTTTCCTCTGGTGTTTCGATTATTCTTACCCTTCGAAGACATCTATAAATTTTTGGTCCGTTGTTATTGAAGTGTTCGATATAAACTTGACACATTTCTTTATAAATTTCATCTGTTGTGTATATGTAATAATTTCCTTGAGGCATTATATCCTTTATTAAATCTATCAATTCTTGTTTCAGATTTTTCTTCTCCAATTTTGCGTGGTATATTACTTTAGCATTTTTCGTATCAAATGTTACTGTTGTCGGAAATATATGTGTTTCTATGAATACTTGTATCTTCTGTATATCTATTGCCATATCAGTTATTGGTATTGATGTTTCTGGTTCTACATTTACATTGCTATGCAGTGAGTCAACGTCTTCTTGTTGTTTATTAGGATTATGTTCTATTCTTCCTAGTTCTTGTAGAATGTTATCTATTTCTTCCTGATTTCTTGATTTTTGTATTATTTCTTCCATTGTTAATTCTCGTGGTTCTAGATTTCGTAGTAAGTCATCTAGTTCTTCATTATCGACTTGTGGTATTATAGATGATGTATCTTCTTGTAATAATTCATCTATATTATCTTCTTGGTTATGTAATTCGATTCTCGATAATGCATCCGCATTTTTATTAATTTTTCCCTTTTTATATATAATTTCATAATCGTACTCACTTAATTTTATCTTCCATCGTTGTAATTTCGAGTTTGGTTCTTTCAAATTATGTAACCACACTAATGGTCTATGATCTGTGATTATCGTAAATTTTCTTCCAAATATATAAGGTCGAAATTGTTTGCATGCCCAAATAATTGCTAACAGTTCTTTTTCTACTGTTGAATATTTTTGTTCTGTTTCCGATAATGTTCTTGATGCATAAAATATTGGTATGTCTTGTCCTATCGTTCCTTGTGATAATACTGCTCCTATTGCTACATTGCTTGCATCCGTTGTTACTAAAAATTGTTTGTTAAAATCTGGATATTGTAATACTGGTTCATTACAAAGTATCTTTTTACAAAGTCCAAATGTTGTTGTATATTCTTCTGTGAATTCGATTTTACTTCCCTTTTTTAAATATTTGGTTAATGGTTTTGTAATTTTAGCAAAGTCTTTTATAAATTTTCTGTAATATCCTAATAATCCTAGAAATGCTTTGATTTCTTTTTGTGTTTTTGGTATTGGATACCCCTTTATTGCTTCAATCTTATCTGGATTTGGTTTTACTCCATCTTTTGTTATTATATGTCCTAAATAAGCAATTTCTTTTCTTAAAAATTCACATTTGTCCATTGATAATTTTAAATTAGCTTCTCTTAAGCGTTTAAATACTTTCTTTAATTTTTGTTGATGTTCTTCTAATGATGCTGCATATATTATTATATCATCTAGGTATACGTGACATGTGTCTACTGTTAGACCTCTTAAAATATGATTCATTACTCTTTGAAATGTTGCTGGGCTGTTTTTAAGACCAAATGGCATTCTTAAAAATTCATAGTGGTTATCTTCTGTGCTAAATGCTGTTTTCTCTCTATCTTTTTCTTCCATCTCGACTTGATGATAGCCAGACGCTAAATCTAATGTCGTGAAATATTTAGCTCTTCCTAATTTATCTAATATATCGTGTATATTAGGAATTGGGAATTTATCGTCGATGGTTTTCTCATTTAATTTTCTATAATCTATTACCATTCTATATTTCTTGATTCCTGATGCATCCATTTTTTTTGGTACTATCGCTACTGGTGCTGACCATGGGCTTATACTGGGTTGTATAATGTTTTGTTCTAACATGCTCTTTATTTGTTTATTTATTTCTTCTCTTTGTATTGGTGATTTCCTATAAGGCTTTTGATATATTGGAGTTTCATCTTTTAATCGTATCTGATGTTTAATTTCTGATGTGAATGTTAAAGGTAATTCTTCACTGTGACATAAATCTTGATATTCTATACATAATTTTCTTATCATTTCTTTTTCTTCTTTATTCAGATGATCTAATCGTAACTTTGCCTCTAATGTTCTTCTTTGAATTTCTTTAATCCTTTTCATTGATAATTTTCCTTTTATTCTGTTTTCTTCAACATAATTGTATTCTTCAGTTAAAATTGGTTTTTCGAAGTTTATTTCCACTGGGTAGTTATTGAAGTTTACGATTTCAGTAATTGCGTAGTAATCTTCTGTGGTCGTGATGTTTTCAGGTATTTCTACTCCTGGTGCTATTCTTTGATGATTTATATGTACTTCTTTTAGATTTCGATCTACAGGTATTTTAATTATTTTTCTTTCTCTTGGTCCTATTTTAATTTTTGGGTTATCAAAATATAATTGTATTTCCGCGAAACTTGTGCGAAGTTTTTTAGTTTTAAAATCTATTATGGAATTCATTTTTTTCTAATAATCTTAAACCTATTATTCCATCATATTTTTTAGAAAAATCTACTATATTAAATTCGTGTATTTGTCCGTACGCGTTAAATGTGTGTAAAGAAGGTATTCTAAGAACGTAATTATGATATGTGGTACCGTGCATTGTTGTTACTGAAAATGGTGAATATTTGATATAATTTGGAAAATGATTTTGAGCTAATTCAGTTGAAATTGAGGATGCTGATGCACCTGTATCAATTAGAAATTTTGCATTAATTTCTGGTACATAAATATAAGGTAATCGTATACAATGTTGTTGATTAAATTCTAAATGATTTCTTAACTTTATACCGGTTGTTGGACATTCGGTGGTGTCTCGTTCGCTGAGGCTCCAGTTGGAAAATTTGGCTGCTCCTCTGGTTCGAATGGAAATGGTTCTGTATCTTCATCCCAAATTGGTTGATATTCGTAGTCTTCTGATTCTCCATACTCTTCATAATCTGGATTTTCTTCTTCTTCTTCTTGGCCTTGATTGTTCATTTCTTCAAGTTTCCATTTTTGCTGTGATGTTGATGGTCCATATGATGTTTGTCTCATTCGGCTCATGCTTGGGTCAATTTCCATTGGTTGTTGTCTAGGTTTTCTTCTTTCCATTAATTGTGCAGGAGATTTTGCAAATTTAAAGGAATTTTGCTTAATATGGGAATTTTGTTTACTTTGGTTTTGGAAATTTGGTTTAATAGGAAATGGATTTTGATAATTTGTTTTTGGCTGGTATTGGAATTGTTTTACTTGTGGTTGGTGTTGAAATTGTTGTGTTCGTGGCACTTGTTGTATTTGTGGAAGTTGTTCTTGTTGGGCTGGTGTTTTCATGTGTCCTGGTGTTATCTGATGTATTATTTTGTAGTTATTTTGCGGCATTGTTGATTTTCCGCATCTGTACTGCCAATTTTGGTATTCTAATACTTCAGCTAGAGCATTTTCTAATGTCTCTGGATTTTTTAAATACATTATTTCGCCAATTCTACCGTAATTCATTAATCCTCTTTTAAATGTTTGTAATGCAGTTTTCCTATACATGTTTGTTTTTAACGGTATTAATTCTTCTTCAGTATCTAGTTGCATTTTAGTTAATAGTAAATTTAACATATCCCTAACTCTTTGTCCGAATATGTAAGGATTTTCATTTTTCCTAGGCTGTTCCATTGTTACATCATTTAAAAGACAATCTTCTGATCTCTGGTCTAAGAATGTTAATTCTAGTAATACTTTAATATCATGCCAAGTTTTTAATTTTCTTGCCCCTATTATCGATTGTGGTTCTCCACTCAATCTTGATTTTATTATTCTTATTAAATATGGGTTTAAAGGGTTATCTCTATTATTTTTATCGAAATAAGTTTTTATCAAATCTTCACAAGCATCAATAAATAATGGTAATGTATTTGGATCACCATTGTATATTGGTATCGTGCAGATTTCTGCTTGGCTTATAGAACTTCTCGTATAAGTTTGATTAGGCATTTCGTTTAAATTTAATGTATTAATTGAATTTACTAGGTCTTCTACAAGATTTTCTATTGACATATAAAGTTTTGCTTTTCGTCGTGTATTTCAATACTTTTTTCACAAAAGCAAAAATTCGTGTTACAATCACTACAGTAAATTGTAGATATGTAAAAAAATTTAAAAATCTACTTACAGAATTGTTAGTAAGATCTTCATTCGATTTTGGTTGGCTTGTTCTTTGTGTTATTCTCTTTATTATTCTTCTTGTTATTCTTCTTGTTAAGTATTGTTGTTTTCTTGTGTTACTTTTTTTATTAGTTGCTGTATTGGTTTGGTTTCCTTGTGTTATTCTTCTAGTTGCTTCTCCTTAATTATAATATTGATTGGCACTTCGACGAGATTTTGATCGTTTCCGTGTTTTTTCCAATTCAATATCGCACCTTTGGAAATTTTGATCCTCCAGTCGTGTTTCTTAATTTTTATAACGTTGATGGGTACCTCGACGAGATTTTGATCGTTTCGGTGTTCGTCCCAGTTCAAACGTTGCACCTTTTGGAAATTTTGATCCTCCAGGCCTTGTGTAACCGTCGTTGAATCTAATTGCACGTACTGTCGCTTTTTGTTCTTTCTCTGGGCCAAAGAATTGAAATTCACACTCACTATTTTCGACGTTTGTAATTCTCCAACAGTGATTGCCAAGATCCGTCCTGACTGCGCCAGTTAAATTTCGAGAGCGTTGAAATTTAACAAAAAAATTTATTTGTTTTACGGATTTGACAATACGTTACAATATAGACTTAGACTAGATTACACTGAGGTTACTAGCGATCTGTGTCGCGTACAGTTACACTAATAACTCTATCAACTAATGCTTTGCCCATCTTTATATATTAAATATTATCTTATCTTACTCCACGTGTATCCGGCGAATGAATGAAATTGCTGAGTGTACGTCTGGTAATTATGAATAGGTTGTATTATATGCGGACTCGTAACTTATATTTAAAGATATCTTCTTAATTTAAAAGATTTGAATATTGTATTTCAATTGCATTAATATTGTTTAAGAGATTTAGTCTTAATTAATTGAGATAGATGACAAAGAATATCTTTAAAATTCTACGTAAAAAAAATTATAAATGTAAAATTTTATACGTTGGGAAGTTCAAGGCTATTTTTTCATGTGTGATGTTTGCACATGCGTTAGATTTTTGATTGTATTGTCAAATATATATTTTTATATTGTTCTCTGGGGAGAAATTAAAAATAAACTTTATTATTATTTTAATATAAGTTTGTTCGGATGTCATATAGGGTTTTTTTATTTCATTTAGCTATCATTACCAATGAAATTTTTACCTCTGGGTATAATAAATTGCATTACACAATCTTTATACTTTATAAAGATTTTTTTTTTTTAATTTTTGTATTAAATTTTCATTTAAATTTTATATTGTGCTTATTATTTAATTAACCTTTCATCTTGAATTTTTAATAAGTAACTCAGAAAATATAAAGATACATTGTAGTGAATTATTTTACTGACGCATTAAAAATTTTGTAGAAGAGACAACCACGTTTCCGATTGGAACCCTGAGAAGAAAGCAGTCTCATTTTTGGAAATAAACCGACTGAATATCCTAGTTGGATAGATTTTTCGTTAACGGTGGTACAGTAAATATAAAAACCACAGTTCATAGCAATATGTAATCCGTTTGACAGTGCCGTATTTTTAGGCCAATCACGATACGAAGACGTGCGCGCCATTTATTGAACTTTCGGCATTACAAATCTGTAACAAATAAACTACCTATGTACATCTTATAAAATTCAGCGTTAATATCGCCGTATAAGTTTGTAGGACTGAGAAAGATGCGTCTATTGTTGACAAATTTGTTCTGTCATTTGACAAATGTGCTCTGCCATTTGACAAATTTGTTCTGTCATTTATTTTCCTTGTTTCTATGTTTTTATTAGTTTCCACCGTTTTTATTTTGTCTTTATTACAAACAGTTATTCGCATAAGTAAAGTGAAATCATTCCCTTACGCAATAATTCCTAAACCGTTCCCTAGCCAGAATAAATCGCTAATTGAAGCTTCAATCGCATATTTTAAGGAAGAACGTGACAATGCAGCAATGGCGGGTCGATGTTATCATTAACGGCAATATGTGATATGAATTATATTTATTACACATACAATACTATAACCATGAATTACATTGTTTATTGTGTGTATATGCAGCATTCGGTGGGAACGTTCATTTATTTAGAAAATAGATAATTATCTATTGAAAGTTAAATTCGGGTTGTATTTGATTTAAAATAGTTGATGTGTTTGTTATATTATTTCCCGTTTATTCTGCGAGTTTTATTCTCGTAATTTTGATATTTAATTTAATAACGTTTTCTTGTCAACGTGTCTCACATTATTTTTTATGTAAGTAAAAATATATATATATTTAAAGATATCTTATTAATTTAAAAGATTTGAATATTGTATTTCAATTGTATTAATATTATTTAAGAGATTTAGTCTTAATATTGAGATAGATGACAAAGAATATTTTAAAAAGTCTACGTAAAAAAAATTATAAATGTAAAATTCTATACGTTGGGAAGTTCAAGGCTATTTTTTCATGTGTGACGTTTGCACATGCGTTAGATTTTTGATCGTATTGTCAAGTATATATTTTTATATTGTTCTCTGGGGAGAAATTAAAAATAATCTTTATTATTATTTTAATATAAGTTTGTTCGGATGTCATAGAGGGTTTTTTTTTATTTCATTTAGCTATCATTATCAATGAAATTTTTACCTCTGGGTGTAATAAATTACATTACACAATCTTTATACTTTATAAAGATTTTTTTTTCTTTTTTTGATTTTTGTATTAAATTTTCATTCCCTAGCCTTACAACTGTTAACAGAATCTCTACTGATGTTGGAAAGGGCAACACATTGGTCAGCTCTAAACGAAAGCATGACAGGAAGAAATTAGTTGTTCATATTGACAACTTTACTGAGTGTGCTATCAGGAATACCATGTACAATATGTACAGAAACAGTAAGTTTTCCAAAATATGCATACATTACCATAATATAACTATTGTGTAATTACAGAACAACATATTACGCTAAAATCTTTGAGAACAGTACAGTGAAACAGAAATTTTTATGGGTGGCTCCACATCACGGTGGAAAGTGCTACAGAAGATAGGATTTTACTACAAAAAAAGAAGATCCTTAAAGAGCATTGGTGGAGTTACCACAGATCGTATTGAAACATGCGAAGTTTTATCAAACTATATACGACTGAAGAAATCTGGTATTTATAAATTTGTATTTGTTGATGAAACCTGGATCTTTCGAGATGGCACAGTGGTACGTCCATGGCAAGATGATGATCGTAGAAGTGTTCGCAAAGCCAAAGTTGGCGGAAAAAGGTAGAGAATTTTAAATTATTCTTCCACGTTATCACTTCAATCAAATAGAGCTGATCTTGGGCATTAAGAAAACTAACTATACTCGACATGTAGGTTAAGTGGACGGTCCATTGAAAATTCAAAAATAATATGGGAAAGGGCATTGAATACAGCATTCATCATACGGATAAACTATTACAAGAATGGTGGGATAGGAAAGTGGGTATAGATCGCGATGAACCTTCTAATTTTTTTATTATAATATTTCATCAGACTGATGTGTTTTTAACTTTGTTAATACAATTAATGATCATTAATATCCTTCTATACGTTTGCTTACAATTATATTGATGAAATGTATTCCATATTGTATTATTTGCGTATAAATAAATTGCATCCGTTTCTATTTAATAAAATTGTTAAAAAGGCAGTTTTCTTTATTAAACACAAAAGTTGTATCTGATAAATAATCAAAAGTATAAACAATATATTATATTAAAACACAAGTTTCATGAGGCACCAATTTGCCGCACGAGTTTTCTAAAGAACGAGTGCGACAAAAGGCCTTATGAATCAAGTTTTTTATACCATTTTTCTATTTTGCATTTTTTACGTCAATAAATTGAAAATTATTTAATTGGAAAGTTCAGAGTTTTATTTTTATATAAAGTATGCAGTTGGTCACATTGATACTTGACATTTTCAAATTTAAATTTTGAAAAGCTATCCGCGAAATATTATTTATTAATTTTCGTTAATATTACTTGATATTTTATTTAAAAATATAAACATGAGTGACCTAGAAACTAATATATCTCGTTGTCAATTGTATACAATATACGTTGTTAGTGTAGCCTACGTACATATATCATACCTGTCAAATATACTTAAATTCATAAAATCAAATGACAGCAATGATATTTATTTCTGTGTTCGAAAAACGCCAAAATTGAAACCTGAAAAAAAGCGTGTCGAAATGAAGCTAATTTCGATACTGTTTTGGGTTTCCTGATGAGTTCATTACGAACGCAAAATTAAAAAAAAAGTTTTAACTAATATGTATGCATCTACTTCATTTGTATATATTTTATTATGAACTATGACTTCAACATAACCTAGATATCTTCCATGTCATATCATTTATTTGATAGATATAACCTATATTAGAGAATCATTATTCATTAGATAACAAAGATGCACATCTTGCTACACTGTGCATACGTCATCAATGACGTGCACGTCTTCGTATCGTGAAAAGCCTATAGTATAAAATCAAATACAACATTTGGTTAATATCATATATTGTTAATAATTACAATAAACATACGAATGTAGAAGTATAGCAAACGCCAATTAAGTTGGCGCGAGGAGGGGTAAGTTCGCGCAGGGTTAGAAGTAGTGGGGAGATTTGTATTTGGTTTTACATCAAATATCAGATAATTCTAACCTCTGAGCTTGTATCACTTTATGATCCCCTAGCAAAGACATTATGTTTCGTCAAACGTCAATGACAAATGTATTCTGACAATTACTTGAGTAGTGGGGGTGGACGTTTTTAAAAACAGGATTGTTATTTTGTTGAAAAATGGGTATGTTTGTGATATGGGTTATTAAAGGATGTTTGTGATAATGAGGGAAGCGTAGCATTCTCTAAAATACCTAGATATAATCGTGAGTTTAAACGATCTTGAATTAAAAAATTAATCCTGAACCTTCTTTCCTTTTAACACTTCCATCTTCATCCCATTTTTTCTCAACACTCAAAACCGTAACTTTATGTATATCAAATATTCTAGCTACATTTCTTATGGACCCTTCTAATTTTGATAATATTAATACTTTATCACATTCAGATAATTTTAACGTTTTAATGAATTTTGATTAAATTAACTAATGTCAAATTAGAAATGACACCAGAGATTCATCAGTTGAAATAAATATTACTATTATTATTATTATTATTATTATTATACAAATATTGATGAATAAATAAATTGGGCGTTGGTCCCAATAATTGAGTGTTTTTGTATAACTGTACTTGTTAACATAGATAAGACGAAGAATTTCATTTAGTGTCTTAGAAAAATCCAATAAAATGAAATAAAAGAAGTTTATGACAGACACACGTAATTTGAAACGAGTTTTCCCATAAACCAGCATGGTTATGTAATAGCGAATATGAAGTAGATCACGTATTGTACATCAATACGTTTAATACAATTTGCATTACATACAGTTGCGTATTCCTTACTTTCCTAGAAACTATTTATAAAGATAATATATAAACATCTTTCATCAATAAAATTAAATTAAACTTTTCAGGGCTTAATTAAGAAACAAAGATTTTTTAAAGATTGTTTTAAATTATAAGGCCGAATGTTCTATTTTTGTTATATAGTTAATTTAGACATAATTTTTTATATCTCGTATTATATTCAAAAGAACACTTAAACTGAAAATACATACCTATTACAATGTAGAGGACTTTATCTGATACCATAATTATTCTGCGCACGAATGGTCATGTTTAATGATAATTCAAATAGAATAACATAATTTTTTTTGTGTGCCATGAAAAGGATTATCGCGCTAATTATTGTTTGAATGGTAGCAATATAACGCCTATTTAATAGTGCAATAAAAACTATATATAGCGGTTATAGATATGGTGTTCAATGCTATAAATAGAAACAAAAAACGATTAAAGCATTGTCTGTATGGATTAAAACAATCAGTATTTTTATATATCAAGTTTAATATAATAATTGTTTAAGCTGCATATTAATTTTTATAGTTCGCAATTTGTCAAGGATACTCATAATAATTTTGTTTGTAATAAACTATTTCTTTTGCACTGTACAATTTAAAAAGATCGTACAGTTGCTATAGTCTGAAAACTTAAACTCAAGTATCTTTACGAATAATCTCTAAATCTTTATATAAGAAACTGTTTCTACCTAAGCTATTTTCCATAAAATTACTGATGTTTAAAACTCTTTATTATGCTAGAAATTGTCCAATAAACTACTTAATAACATCAGAACCATTAATAACTTCAAAATCTTCAAAAATATGTTGAAAATTTGTTATGTGCCCTCACGAGCAATAGTTCTGCGTCTCCGTACTCAACGCACTATCTACTTACGACTTGTCAACTTACCCCACACACGATTACCCCGGAGATTTTCGGCTGAGAGACCAACTCAGTTAAGAGGCGAACGAGGGAAGGTTCTTATAATAGGCGCCACCGTGTTTAAACTCTCGAGCCGTTATAGTAAACGCAGATACTACCGATAGTAAACTGACTAAATTGTAGGTATATACGTGGACAGTTGTTACCGTTACAATAAAACAACAAATATAATAATGACAATAACAAGAGAGAGTTTATTAACAATAACCCAAAAACAAATCAACAAAAGTCATAATCATATAAGAACAATGCTGAAATATATAAACAAAATTCACAAGATCAAAATGTTGCAAAAACCACAAAAATTAATGGACAAAAATTAATATATTAATGACCAACTTGATAAATTAATGCAAACAGGTATGTAGTGAAATTGACTCAAGAGTGATAACTGGACATGATTAAAGACTCACCCAGTATAGTAAGTTGTATGAAAAAACTACTAAATTGTGCACAATAAACTATGCCTTAACAGCAGTAATTGACTACCGACGTTAAATTGAGTAAAAAATCAAATAATATAAATGAATTTTAGACAAATCAAAATGTTGTTACCACATAGGCAACAAGATTTTAATATTTAATTCATTATATCATAGATATTTAAATAGCAGGCTTAACCTAAATTATTTTATCGGTAATTTATCTAAGATCTTGGATAAATCTCACATCGAGAGACAAAATGTACTATAGCGATAGCATTAAAAAACGCGTACAACTCCTTATACTACATTTCGCAAAATTCTAAAAATGTAAATTAGTCTATGTCAGCTTTGACTTAAAAAGTCAAGCGAAAATTCATATAAATTACTGTAATCTATATTTCTAATAAAAGTATATAATAGAATATATAATTTAATTTTAAAAAGTAATTATTTGGCACTTAATTGCGGCATGTCAATATGACTTTTATATTGCGATTAAGTTGCGAAATAAAATACGGTTGGCTTTAAAAAAAAGATCACAATTACACAGAAAAATTTCAAGTGTACGCTTTTTTTTAATGCCGCAATTGTACATACAGTATACTCATAAATTGTTAAACATAATACAAAAGTTAAATGATCGACAGTTTCAATCGTAATAAGAAAATTAAACAATGAAAATATACTCTAATTTCATGATATGCGTTGGTCGATACCTTTCTGTAAAATGATACTGAATTCATACAAATTTTTAATTGATTCTTACGAGAACGATTAATAATTACACAATTACAAAATCGGGCATGATCCTAGTATGATATGGAATATTTCGACAATCCTGTATGTGCAAAATTATGTGTATTGTTTTCTTAAATTTTACTAAAGAATTATATATACAAAAGAAATTAAGAAAGCTAATCTATGATCCTATGTACAATTTACATTAAACAGTTCGTCGGTGAGAAGTTGAATTAAACTACCTGCCGTCTTCAGGTAAAATTTAGAAAAATAATAATACCTTGTTTGTATGATATCGAAGTCTTCACCAGACGGTTGACTATCTATCCACGTTGGACATCAGATATGACCATGTGCTCGTAAAATTAATTTGGTCCTAACAAAAGTACCCAATCCTAGCAAAAACAGTCTCTACAGGAACTAACAATGTAACATTTACTGGCAAATGTTGCCTCTACAGGAACTAGCAAAACGTAGCCTCTACTGGCTCCCTGTTAAATTCCAGGAAGAAAAAGGAACAATGTAACGAAACAAACTATTATGAAAGAAACAATGCCTTTACACAAGGACATCGTCTAGCAAAACTCACCCAGTGCCTAGATAACGGTCGAAGAGAATTCGAAATCAACGGCCACGTGCAGATATCACTTAAGGATTTTTTTTACATCCGTCGATACCAACGTCAAACAATATTGCGGAAACAATATTGTTTAAAATAAATTACAATAACAAAAACCGCAGAGCGAGTAAAATTCCATTACTTTAAAAAGTGATTTGTAATTTTTGTTTCTTAGCGACGCACATTTTAGATAATTTCTTGGCCCAACAAATTTCACGAGACAAAAGGGACGAGAACATAGCAGCCTCGAACTTATATATAACACACTGCTTAGTTCGTACGAAAATTCCAAGAAAGATGTAGACACTATTGGAAAAAGTTACAGATGAAAGTCTAATTAGAAGAGCATTTCGCTACATCTTAATTAAGAAGAGCAAGAAAAAAACAAAACAAACCTCGATTGATAGGAAATTGCAATTAGGTACATGGCATAAAGAATTTCTGATTAAAAAAAATGGTGCAGGACTATTACTCAAAGATGTAGCTGTTATTAGAATACGATTAAGGAAAATTCAAAATAAAAATAAATTACAACATTATAATTCTAGATAGCCAAAAAGACACAAGATTTAAATATGAAACTGCTTCGAAATATAATATTTTAATTTAAATAAATATATTTGCGATAAAATAAATATTAGTTCTCCATTTTATATTGCGTATCAGACTCACACACAAACCCACATGTACGTGTAGACTCAGCTGACAGATATCCTATGAACCATGCGCAACTCAACTGTCAGAATTATGTATCTTAACCTAAGTTGTTGACAATCAAAACAAACCAAACAGTGAAATTGGTTAAATAAACTAAAAAGCCGTACCCAGACAGGATGGAAATTAAGGTACATTTAACATCATGTCTAACCAACCCTCTAATTAAGATAGTATTTTAGAGAACCTACTCGCAAGATAATTAACTAGAAGAATAGCAAATATACATGACACAACCAGACGTTAATGCTGTAGAATAAAATCGTAATTAGAAGCTAACCAAAGGAAAACTAAGATCTTTAAATAATATACTCAAGGTACAATGTTAAATAACTATCTAGAATAGTACTTATAAAAATTAACTAAATGGAAAAACAATATTTCTGTTGATGAAATTTCCATGATACAGGTTTCAAAAGTCGAAATACTTATACAGTATTGGTCCCTAATAAATGTTTAGAAAATAAACAATAGCAGAAACGACTCTAGATGTAGGAAAAATAATATAATATCGGAAATTTCCACGATATCTACCTAGACATTCGAAAATAAATGACAAGCAAAACAATTATTACAGGTAGGTTTAGTTTAATAACATAAATATACCAGACAATGCAAAATATTTATACGCTGCCCAAAAAAAATACAGTAGTCAAATTCAAAGCATAACAAATTGTTACTTAATACTTTATTTTATTTTTGTATGTATATATAATTCATGAATATGAGGACTATTCCCTTTCCACTGAGCCTCTCTAACAGGTCATTCTATTTTGCTATAAATTTTGTTCTACATTTTCATCTGGTTATTTACAAGTTTAATGCCAGTAACAGTTAACAGATATACCTGAATATTTTTAAACTACGAAGGTTTAAAATTATTATTTACACAAGAAATCATGGAATTGAAAAAAATGACACGATCCATGATTTTTTAAATTTCAAACGTAAATCAACTTTAAGAAATAAATTGAGTATTTGGTTTCAAGTTACGTTCCCTAGCTGCCGTAAAGCGGTAGTACACTGGTCGACATTCCTTAAATGATAGAACACTTTGAAGAATTATAAACAAATTTTATCAAAATATTGTGTACTACTTTACTGGGGCCAACAGACTGATCAAAAAAAGAACAGCTTTAATACTATAAATATCAGCTAGGTCAATAATAGTTAATTATAGGCTTGTTGGCTGAGTGTTTGGAAAAGTTATAAACTTATAATCTGCAATAAATAGTATATTACATATATTGCTATTCTTACTGACAAAACGCCCTTCTTCCTTCACGCATCAAACGATATCTAAACACTGAAAACAGTCAATTTTGTCAATTTTAAAATTTTAGGTAATTTGCATGACTAACTTCATCTACATGTTACTTTTTATACCTTTACAACCACCTCCTTGCACTTTTTCTACAAGTACTACATTATACTCTTTCACTAATTACAATTTTTAATATAACTAATAAATTTTATTTCTGTAGGTGCATTTTTTTCTAATTTTGAATGTGACGGAAAACATGTTTCGTTGTTTTGTAGGCATGCCTATTAAAAATATAGTACACTTAAGTGTGTATATACTAAATACTGAATATACTAAATACATGTATTTTGTGGGGTATACTAGATTGAGAGTATATAAAGTGATAATATGTAAAATTTCTAATATTTTATTGTAATAAAATTACAAGATTATAGAAGTTGATTCAATAAACATTACTATTCGTTTGCTAATAGTTACATAACACCTAACGATAAAAAATAAAAGTAAGTCGCTACTCCAGCTTTTGCCTTCTAAATGTAATTTTTTGAACGAATGGAATGAACAGCCTTTTAGAATACTGAAAGTATTCTTTTAAACTTCATTGAAATTGGTAATATTTCATGACATTTCCTCGACAGTACAAAAGTAACATCTTCGAAAATAAAGGTAGTCAATTGAAACAAAAGAATTTTAAGAAGCGATATTTTCCTCCAAATTGGAAATGCTATTAGATCCTGTTTCTTACATTACACACTAAAAAGAGAAACAATACAATTTTGTGTTCGGAAGCAGTTCGATTAAGAATAAATTTTGGAACAAAGTTTCCGTGATCATCATTAAAGAACCTCTAATAGTCGCGAATGTAAAGGGATGTTTCTACACAGAAACCAATATTTACGGCCGGTATTATCAACTGATATTAAAAGTAGTTTAGTTAAAAGATATTTAAGTTAAGTGTGCCTTAAATTAAGAGTTCTGTACTATGAAATGAATTTAAGCAGCCTTTAACTAAATGTGATATTTAGGAAAGTTGGTAATACTGAACAAAATATACGATTTTGGCACATTTGAACAACATAAGGTTATAGACTTGTTGAACTAATAAATAAAAAAGTAAACAATATTAACAGTTACATCAATATATTAGAAATATTTGCAAGAAGTAAACATTTCATACAACAATGAAATTCTCTTTAAAAAATCATAGTAAATTGAAAACGTAATTGAAAACGATTTAATATTAATCTCTGCCGAGTGTTTATTATTTGCTTCATTAAACACTTCTTTTGCTTCAACCAAAATGTTTTACTCAACTGGTAGAGACACATTCCTAATTGCAATGTTATGCAATACTGCAGTAGCAACGATTATAATATTAAATAGAAAATATATAGCCTATAATGGATATAAGTTCATTGAAGTTTCGAGGTTATGTAAGTATATCTGAATACATCATATGCATAGAAGTACATAAAAACATGCATATACATAAACACGCATGCGTTAATTCTCCTTTTAATACTTGAGTAGTCAAATTTGGACATTTAAGTTTAAAAGCGTGTTTAGAGTTAAATGTTGAGAGAGACACGTTGATAATACACTCGCGTTACTTTTGAATGCCAGTTAATATAAATGTGCCTTTAAATATGTTGATAATACCGACCGTTAGACTTGTAAATAAAGACGAAAATGCGAAATCCATAAAGCGCATACCACTATATTTTTATTCTATAGGAAAAGGCATTAAGTTTTCTTTTCAGCAGTCGCATAAACCGTCTCCCAATTCAATAACAAAATTCTAAAGTAAACAAGTGTCCAGCTAAAATTGTATGTGATGTAATCTAACTTGTAGACTTCCGTGGTCGTTGTACATGATTGCTAATGGGATTCCGGGCTGGAACCGTGTCCTTGGCGCTGCTTTCTTCTTGGCCAAGAAGGACGCGGTTTCAGTCCCAAATCCCAGAAGCAATCATAGTATTTGATGTTTTTATATTAGAATACTTGATACCAACTTCTAAAATTTGAACACAATCAAAATATCGTGGTTATCGGTTTCTCGTGCGCTTTAACTTTTGAACCATGTAATTAAAGTAGTTTACAAAAAATAATTGCATAAAACCCTAACGTAACTATAGCAACAAATTTAATTCCTTTAGCTAGCTTTGAGCACCAAATTAAAAATAGAAAAGAGATAGAATATACCATAATAATTTTACTATGCAGTAATGAGTTGAGTTTGAATATGAATAACATTAATAGTTTGGTTTCCTTACCTTTTAATTTCATTCGTTCGATATTGTTTGTATTTTCGTAAAGAAGAAATAGAATCCGAAAATATTTATTATATCGGTGAGTTTAATTATATGAAAAATTCACAAATGTTATGGTTTTAGTCAGGGTTGATCAAAAACCACGATTTTTTTTGGAAAAAATACAAAATCCTAGATTTTTTTATGAAAAATCATTATTTTTTTGATTGTTTTAAATTTTAAATACTGGTACTTTATAAAAGCGTCTTATTCCGTTTTCATAAAAAAAAATACTGATACAATATTACCAAGAATCTGAAATTGATAAAAAGCTGACACGTTTTGTGGTTTTGTTGCTGCAAGTTAGCAATTCTTCGTCAGTTTGGCTAGTGAAGGAAAGTTTGATGGATCACTTCATAGGTACAGCAAATTTTGTCTTATCAGGTGACACCAGATAATCTAATGACATCTAACATCCATGTGCATAAATACAGATATGTGTAATGCATGTTTGTTTCATTTGTAAGAAATGCGTAATACGTGCTTAACGTTTTGATGTACTCAAATTTCTATGGTACCTTAAGGATATGTTTCGTTGGACAAATATTTTTGAAGAATCTCAAACACACATCAAAAACCTCTTATCAGTATGGAGTCCAAGAAATTTCAGTTACAGAGACCAGCATTGAGAAAGTAATATTTCTCCCTGTGAATTGGCAAACATTATAGAAATGAATGCCACTTTCATTGATAAAACCATTTATGAAAAGTGAAAATACAAAAAAAAGCACAAGATTCACGAAAGGCGAAATAATAAACTCAAATTTTCCACGGAACATGGAAATAACCTTATCCTGAAAATAAAAGATCAATCATAAAATGGTGGCATGGAATGCTGCCAAACTAGAAGAAAATGAGAGTCATCTCTTCAGTTGGAAAGACTTTTTTTCTCACGCCCAGCTACACCGGTACAGAAGGGGAAAAATACGTATATAGGCGTAAGTCCATTGACACGATGCCAGATGGCAGCAAATATACCTACTTGAGACAGAAACACGTGTCTTTGGCTGAAGTAAACGTTTGAAAATACGAGGTGTATGTCCATGTGTACAGATACAGATTTGTGTAATACATGTCTGTTTCATTTGTAGCAAATCCGTTTAATACGTGCTTAACGTATTGACGTACTCAAATTTCTTTGGTAAATAATTGTGGTGATTAAATTCATAGATCATTACTTACTTTGTTCTCTCAAAATAAGTTTCGCAGTCAAATGGGTTTCTTCCTGTTTGGTGGGCAACTGGTACGTTTTGGTATTTGTATTTGGCTTCTTCTTTTTCGTGGAGAACAACTTTCTGCATTGGGGTCCAATTTTTCGTTTATTAGGATTTACAGAATTAGTGGAAGTAGTGGCAAAATTCTGTCTTGTTGAGTCCATTGCAGTTATTGTTGTCATTATTGCATTTGTAAACATATCGAATCAAATTCGATTTATTGTTATAACTTTTCGCACATTGATAACATACGAATTTTCTTGAATTGACATGAGATTACCGTGGATGTATAAAACATATCGCGTTAGGTTTCTGTTTTTGATAAATACCTTGTTGCACATATTACACGCATTTTTAACAGTTTTGGTGTTAACACTATTCATTTTATTTAATTTAATAATTGATTTAAATCTTAGGTTAGGTTTCAGCTATATCTATCACTGTCACTATCTCTATCCCTATTCCACCCACCTTTCGATTTCCGAAGTGCTCTTCTTGTCTGGGGACTAGACGTTAGTTAAAAGTCGGATGCCGCACCACATTTATAACAGCTACTTTTCCTATCTGGAAGTGTGAAGGTGTAATGTACGCGCGAAAATTACAAGTAGAGGTAGAAAAGAAGATAGTATTTGGCAGTATTAAAAACCCATTGGTAAACTTGTAAAAATAAAAATTACTAAACTAATAATAATGGTGATAATGAAAGTGAAAATAAAAATGAATTTCAACCGTCAAAACAAGGAAAAGAGAATGAAGAAGAAGAAGAAGTTCTAGCTATACAACATATAAAAAACCAAAATTTAGCAAAAGTGGAAATTTAATTGCCAGTAGTAGATTTGATTTAGGTGCCGGTTGCAGTGGCAATAACGACGTGTTAAGCTCATTTGTTATTAGAACAAGTCAGGACAGGAGAAAAGAATTAAACAAGCATATAATTAGGTCTATTTTTGCAACAAATTGTAGCTTCAGGTCAATTAAACATAAAGAAGTTTGAAAAGCAATTGAAATGCTAAGGCCAGGATATGTTCCATCTTCTACGCTTCAGTTATTATCGGTTCTTTTAGATGAAATATTTGAAGAGGAAAAATCAAAATATTGTAGATATCTAACAGGCAAGTTAGTTTGTACGTCTCTTTATGAATGGTCATATATTCATAATGGACCAATAATTTGTGTCATTTTGACAGCAGAGGATGGAAACAGTTTCTTGCTAGTAAGTATAGATACATCGGGGCATTCACATACATCTTACAGAAATCGCTATAGATGTAATAAATAAGTGTGACACTTAGTATAATAACAAGCGTTGTCACATACAACGTGGTTAATCATGAGGAAAAAACTGTTAGAGATTCTGAATCTGAAATATCCCATTATAACTTATGGGTGTTCCGCCCATATACAGAATTTGCTTTCCAAGGATTTAGAAATTAAACTAATAAAAACATGTACTTCAAGTCGTAAAATATTTTCGCAATACGCATTTAGTACAAACAAGAAGGAGGCAAAAAATTAATACTACATCACAATTGTATACACTATCTGACTGCTTTGAAACATATGTCAGTGAATGGTCGAAATTATTATAAATTTGTGAAGAGCTTGTTTATCTTATATGGTTGAAGAAAAGAAAAAGTTAGACGCAGTCTTTACAGATTCTGAAGAAGCTGAAAAAATCATAGAACAAACGTCTATGAAAACATATGAACATGCCACAACATTTTCACTTTTTAGCTTATTTACTGTGGATCGTACTAGAAATAAAAATGAATACCCTTTGTCCTGTCAAGAAGAAAATCAGCTTTAGAAATAGTTTTCAATTATTCTGGTACGAGATTATTGCTATTAGTCATTAGATTGGAAGCTAAATCAGATCCGTTCGATGAAACAATGTTTTCGCAAGAAATATTACAAAATGTAAATGCAGTACAATGGTGGGGATCTGAGAAGTATGTTCCAGAAGTTAATCAAGCATTGGAAATCAGTGTTCCGATTTTGTGTGCAAACGCTTCTTCTGCAGATGTCGACAGAACGTTTTCATCATATGGGCTTTTACAATTAAGAAATAGATTTTGTAGTGAAAAAGCATCTAAATTAGTGTTTCTTTTTAAACATTATAATACAATATAGGATTAAAAATAGTATTTTTTTACTTCCGTTAAATTAGTTAATCTTTTGAATAATATTGTAAACTTTAGTTTTGCCAAAGAACGTGTATTTTTTATTAATATGAAACACATAGTTTTCTTATGTTTATTTATTTTTTCTTTGTATTTGAAAATATTTAATGTATTGTGTTACTAAATAAATGTAAAATGATTTTTTTTATTTTTTCTGCTTAAAACAATTTATATAAATGTAATAAAACTATAAGAGACTATTACAAGAAAAGAAATCATGATTTTTTTAAATAGAAATAACCTTGATTTAAATCGATATTTGAATTCTGGTTTTATTCAAATGATTTAATCATCTCAACCCTGGTGAGTATTTAGACCTACGCTCGAATTTTTAATAAAAGATATTTCTAATAAAGTTACTTTAGGAACAATTGTAGTAATTAAATTTCATATTATCGCTGCATAGACTTTGTTCAAAATCTAAACCGCATCTTTTTCTTGTGAAGTAAGTTTCTTTTAATACCACGTAATGTTTTATATATAGATAAAATACAATTTTCATGGCTATGCAATTTTATACTTTATTTAATTTAATATTTCATAATTAAGCTTTACATAATAACAGTATAATCAAAATAAGAATCTTTTGTTTTACTAAAAAGGTACATTATAATGTTATTTTCAAATATTATCCTTCAATTTTATTTATATAATGAACGAGATACAAATTTATTCTTAGATAATTTCAAATGAAAATAATAAACAAAATATCGACATACTTTGTAAACAAATACTTACATTATAGGCATCTTTAATATTAATAAGGGTCTTATATTGTGCTACCGTCCCGGCGATTCCAACTCCGAAAGGTATTTTAATGTCTTCAGCTCTCGCCTGTTTCACAGCCTCCTCCAATTGCGAATCGTGTCTAACATCGAAGAGCTTAGCGACAAGGTATCTGTCATCAGGCGGACCTCGCGCCAAAAACAAGGAACCCCTGTCTGCGTGCGTCAGCAAGCTGACGTTTTTTAGTATTTTATGGCATAACACATCTATATCTAGTTCGTTCGCTACGTCACGTATAAGTTCCATAAACAATTCAGATTCTCCCATTGACTCAAGGTCGCAATGGGAAGAATGGACGTTTTGAGATTGGCTCTGATCATTTTTAGCAGGCGAAGTGGCCAGCCACAATTGAAATAAATCCGACGTGACTGATGTCCTTTTGGACAAAGTCGTCGGTGGTAATATTGCCTTTTGAACACGTTGTCTGAGTTCGTTGGTGGCATGATCACGAAGCCAATTCTCTAACACATCGGCATTTGCCTCGAGCCATGACCCCACCGACGCCAAGTCGTTCTCGGCGTTGGGAGGCGGCGTCATTGCCCCGCATGTCCCTAAGAGGCGCGAGGCCACGAGGTATTCGAAATCGGCTTCCAGGTGGACTGTACGGAACACTGCTTCATACCGGACTGACACATGCACTACCCGGACCCAGGATGCGTACTCGTATTGATCAGGGATGCGCGCGACAGTTACTCCTTCGTTCAAAAATGCCCCATGCGACGTTTAGGATAACTACCCTGATTGCGTAATTTCCACTAATGTGTGGATACTTTGGCACGTCCTTTTCACTTGGACATCTGCATGCGAACTGGCTCACGGATGAACAATTTGCCACTCTTTTTAAACGTTACCGTCTTCATTAACATTCCTCGCTCGTTTCATTTTACGATCGTATTCCCAATTAGTTTTTATTTATCTAATTTTATTAAGTATTCTCACTTTGTTCCGTATAACTGCTTCAAAGAAACCAAATGTGTAGAAGTCCTTAAGATTAATACTTGTCACGTACAAAATCGAGTTGAAGTCTATTTATAAAAATCAAATACATATTTCAAATAAACGCGCATCTATATTTTCTTCTGAAAGGGCGCTAAAGTTAAACACCGGAAAAGTTATGCCGCAATTCTAATATTTAGATTATTTACGCACTGTGTGATAGTTACAAATAAAACCGTGCTCATTTAATTCGTATAGTGGACAAAATAAATAATTATATATCGTAATATTCCCAAACTATATTTACATGATGAATTCATATTATTGACTACGAATCAGACATGGTAACTATAAAGCCTGCTTTACACGAGTAAATCGTATACGAACGTCAGAAATCGTAAATGTAAACGTGAAATCGTAACTCGTATACGGTTGTCAAATTGAAGAGAGCGTAAGCCGATTAGGCGTACGAGTTTAGTAAATTTAAAATGGCGGAAAGTAAATTTTCAGCGACGGAGACGGAGAAATTTATTAACCTTTATGAATCTTTGGAGTGTTTATATAATGTAAAAATCAAGAATTACCGTGACATTAATGCCCGCAATAAAGGGTAGTAAGGGTAGTAAAGGGTAAATAATTTACGATCTACGTATAGGTAATCAGGAGAAAAAAGAATGACTATGTCAAAATTATAATTTTTTTGCCCAATAAACTTTTTTGTGTGTGTTTACCATATCATGCAATGTTCAAAATGTATTGTACACTCTCGTAAAATTTTTGTATCCACCTCTTTTTTCAATTAATGAGTCTTTCAGCAAATCTTTGTTACGCCTTAATTTCCCTTTTTAATATCGATTAATAGTCTTCATTATTTATTGAGTTTAGTTGACTTATAGTTAACTTTAGTAACTAAATCACCCCTTCCGCTTACACGCGGGTGAGATTCGAGGATTAGTAGACAGACCTTGGTAGTGTAAAGTCGTTTAAAAAATTACGAGTGTACATCTTCTTAATGGAAGTTAATTCGCGCATCTTTGACCTTTAGTTAAATCATCATTAATAAACGGATCATGTCAAAGGGTGAATTCTAATTTTTAGAACAGCCAATTGCAGTTTGCGACTTACGTAGGGTTGAGGAGAATATAACCTTCAAGGGCAATTTATGGTCGTCTAATTCCCCGAATAGCGATCGACCTGAGGACTTAATTACCATCTTCGACGGACAGGGACAGGATATCGAGTCATTTATATTATTAAACTTTTTGCGTAATTTAAATTTCGTCTTATAATTTTATATATATATATATATATATATGTGTTTTTTTGAATGTTTAGCATTGGGATCTCAAAAACTACTGTAGATAGAAAAACGCTTAAATGGGGAAAGATGCGCAGTGTTACGCGTTTGATTTAAAACTGCTTTTGTTTCTCCGATAACTTTCATGGCTTATTAGATATTCAAAGAAAACTAAATTTTACGATTTTCTTTAAACATGCTTAGCATCGTTAAAAGTAATTTTAGAGAAAAAGTGTTCAGACAAAAGTTTTAGATAATTTTACGCCAAATAAAACTATGTAGCTAATATTTTTTCTTCGTTCACCATTATCGAGTTATGACACAAACTTGTGTTTTTCTAAATGGAAACCATAGTTGGTTTTGACATAACTAAAAAGCTTCTTTTTTGCTGATTACAATGATATAAGGTTTGATATGGTTATTTTAAAAAATAAATAGGATATAGACATTTTTATGGTTTTTATGGAAAACAATTGAATTTCGAACTGATAAAATACAAACCAAACGAAAACTTATTTTGAAATCTTATGTAGTAATAAAATGAAAACTATAAGAACTTTTATTAAGGGCACACAACATTATTAATGTTCAAAGATACCTCCATTATTATTAATATACAAATTGCATCTCTTCACAAAAGAATTTGTAGAATTGCAGACTTTACGCCTATCGATGTTAATAAAAGCAACTAAGACAGCTTCTCTTAAATCGTCGATTGTTTCATATGTTCTTTTGTATACTGTATCCTTTAGTACACCCCACAAGAAAAAATCCAAAACTGATAAATCAGGGGATCTAGTCGGCCATTCAATGGGTGCATTTCGTCCTATCCATTGATTAGCGAAGTTCAAATTTAAATAATTTCTAACATTCAGTTGATTGTGCGGAGGCGCTCCGTCATGTTGAAACCATTGCAGCATAGCTCGGGTTCTTAAATTTAAATTATCTAACATTTCCTCGAAATCTTGTTGTAGAAAATTAAGATAACGATTGCCAGTTAGTGATCCATCAAAAATAAAAGGAGGAAGAACAGTTTATCCTATACCACCACACCAAACATTAAACCCAAATTTAATTTGTGGTCTCCTATGTTCAACGTGAAGTGGATTGTGCCTATTGAACATTCCACAATTTGTGAAACGAGATTCATCAGTCCATAATATTTTCATTGAAAAGTGTGGATCGTTTTGACACTGATCTTTAAACCATCTACAAAAAGCTATTCGTCTGATGTTATCACCTTCATGTAAAGTTTGTGATACTGATAATTTGTAGGGACGAAATTTATGCTTCTTCAACACTCTGACAATAGTGCGTTGAGAGGAGCCCATTTCTGATGAATTTTGTCGGGTCGATGTAGATGGATTCTGAGCGACACTTGCTAATATGTTTATTTCTCTATCTTCATCCATCCCTTTTTTTGATTTTGGTTTAACGAACGAACCATAATCTGCTAAATTATCCCATAATCTCTTAAAAGTATGTAGCGACGGCTGACGTCGATCAAAATAATTTTCAAAATAAACTTCAGCAGCTCTAGTAGAATTTTTCTGACACTGAATGTAACATTCAACCATATCACGCATTTCTACGTTAGAAAATTCCATAGCCAATGCAAACTTATGATTAACGACCGTTTGCACCGCTTATAGTTAAGTTACAATTAAATTAATTAATAGTTAATTGTCAATGTTTGACAATTAACTTGACTTAAAAGTAAAAATTAACAGCTCTCACTTCTGTGACTCAACATGAAAGCAATGTTAGTATATTTATCTCGACTGCTCCAATGAACACTATTGTAACTCAGATTTTTCGTTTTTTGAATTACAAAACACCAAACATTTTTTTTTTAAGTTTTTATCTTATAAAGTGAACAATCATAGAAAAGTCTATATCCTCTTTATTTTTTAAAATAACCATATCAAACCTTATATCATTGTAATCAGCAAAAATAAGCTTTTTAATGATCTCAAAGCCAACTATGGTTTCTATTTAAAAAAACACAAGTTTGTGTCATAACTCGGTGAACGAAAAAAAAATATTAGCTACATAGTTTTATTTGGCGTAAAATTATCTAAAACTTTTGTCTGAACACTTTTTCTCTAAAATTACTTTTAACGATGCTAAGCATGTTTAAAGAAATTCGTAAAATTTAGTTTTCTTTGAATATCTAATAAGCCATGAAAGTTATCGGAGAAACAAAAGCAGTTTTAAATCAAACTCGTAAAACTGCCCATCTTTCCCCATTTAAGCGCTTTCTATCTCCAGTAGTTTCTGAGATCCCAATGCTAAACATTCAAAAAAACTCACCCTGTATATATATATAAATATATATATAATAACTTCGTGACCTTGGTATGATATGGTAAACCTAATCAGTAGGCGATTAAAGGTCTGTATATTACTTCACAATATATGTATTTAAAAAACTCTACATGTTTCGGCTGTATACGCCTTTTTCAAGAGAATACAAAATATGAATGACAGGATATAAATGTCAAGTAATTAAGTTGCTATGGTTTAAATTATTCAAAGATACATTCTAGTAATAATAACAAATCATGCCTTAATATTCCAAAAAATAGATAACAAGGTGTGAAAATATGTGTTGTTCGCTGCTAGCAATTTGTGTCTCCTTCTGGGTATGAACTTGTGTGTTGGTTGCTGCTGGCAGCTTGCGTCTCTCTATGGGTGTGTGGTTTTGTGTGAGAGCGTAAGTGTAGGGTTTTGTATGTCGGTGCGTTCGTGCGTGTGTTTAGTGATCGGTCGCATGAATTTAGAGAGGTCGGATAACCAGCCGTTGCGTAGGGCCGCCAACCCTTTCCCGACAACTTCTTTACAATTCCGTGCAGTACTTCGACGGTCTGACCCCCGCCCCAGCGAGGCAAGGCGCAGACAGGCGAAGCGCACCCTGTACGGGGTTGCTCATCGCAACTAAGGGAACACTCTTAGTGGCTACCTCGGTCGACGATGGTCACACTTATGCCATCTTAACGTTTTCCGCCGAAGCGGGGGCATAGCACACACGTCGAACGTGTGTGTGCTGTTAACGGCAACCTAGCCAGGTTGTCGCCCAGGACCGGTCCTAGTGGTGTGTGCATCTCGTTTTGAGCGAATGCCGACAACTTTGTATCTTAAGTCGCTCCACGGGCGCATACGTAATAATAACTCATGTCTTGCTTTTCCCTGCCTATCCCTGTTTTCTGTTTTTTGCTGATGTGGTCCTCTACTGGGTTGCAGCCTAGCATATGCGCTACAAAACTCTAGGGGGGTCTGCCCGTTGGGCAGTCAGGTGCCATTCCGCCTTTCCAGCAAGAGTGAGGAACCATGCTACGCGGCGCTATCTCGTCGCCGCGCAATGCACACACCACTAGGACCGGTCCTGGGCGACAACCTGGCTAGGTTGCCGTTAACAGCACACACACGTTCGACGTGTGTGCTATGCCCCCGCTTCGGCGGAAAACGTTAAGATGGCATAAGTGTGACCATCGTCGACCGAGGTAGCCACTAAGAGTGTTCCCTTAGTTGCGATGAGCAACCCCGTACAGGGTGCGCTTCGCCTGTCTGCGCCTTGCCTCGCTGGGGCGGGGGTCAGACCGTCGAAGTACTGCACGGAATTGTAAAGAAGTTGTCGGGAAAGGGTTGGCGGCCCTACGCAACGGCTGGTTATCCGACCTCTCTAAATTCATGCGACCGATCACTAAACACACGCACGAACGCACCGACATACAAAACCCTACACTTACGCTCTCACACAAAACCACACACCCATAGAGAGACGCAAGCTGCCAGCAGCAACCAACACACAAGTTCATACCCAGAAGGAGACACAAATTGCTAGCAGCGAACAACACATATTTTCACACCTTGTTATCTATTTTTTGGAATATTAAGGCATGATTTATTATTATTACTAGAATGTATCTTTGAATAATTTAAACCATAGCAACTTAATTACTTGACATTTATATCCTGTCATTCATATTTTGTATTCTCTTGAAAAAGGCGTATACAGCCGAAACATGTAGAGTTTTTTAAATACATATATTGTGAAGTAATATACAGACCTTTAATCGCCTACTGATTAGGTTTACCATATAAATATATATATATATATATATATATATATATATATATATATTACTTTAATATTTTGCCGTAATCAATTTAACTTCTTTAGCATAATTTAAATTCATTTTTGTAATATTAATATAATTATTAGCATTTTTAATGTCATATTAAGCAATTTGCATAGCGGCTTAGAGCCCAACTCATCTAAAATTTAATATATCTTGTATTGTATATCTTAAAAGAATTCATTCTTGTGAAATAAAGTATCTTTCTTACTTGCATTTAAGGCCAAATTATTCTTTCGTATATTGGAAATTAAAATCTAAATTTTGTAGCATATTCCGATATCGATATAATTTATAGTAATTTCTTCTGCGGTCACTATTGTTTTTGTCGTGTCTTACAAACATGCAGGTGTCGATAAATGACGACGTATTTTTGTAATTTCATAATTTTGAATTAGAATTTAAAAAATTTGTATTTGTGACTAGGATATTTTGACTATCGCTATTTCTGTTTATAAAATTATTGTGAATTTATCCCTAATGGTATCTTTAGAAAAAAAGCAGAAATAAACTATATAATTACTTATGTAATTATTTTCCATTTACTTTTAACAATAATATTAAGTTCAACTTTTGAGATATTATGTTTATCGTACTGTGTTCACCTTCTTGCGATATCTAGTTTTGGATTTTGTATAGAGTTATATATATTTTTTTACCGTAACATACAGTCGGTGTATTTATAGAGGGTGAAAATTCAATTGATTAATAATTATTTATTTAATTTTAGTCAATGCTTAAATATAATACATTCATTTCCTTCATTTTATTATAATCATTTATTGTCCTTTGATCGTGAACATACGAATTATTTGTTCATAACTTTTTTTCTTTACCTTGACACTCCTCGTAGCAATTTCCTTTTCAGGTATTTTGAAGTTAGTACGTAGGTACTTAGTAAGTCTAGATATATAGCGTGAGTTTGAGTAGTTTGTATGTTCATGCGCCGAAGATCGCGCCATCTCTTTCTCAGTTTTTAGTCTGAGCTTCCGTAAGCAAAACTGAGTGGCGCTACCTTCTAACATTTATATTAGTTACCCACACCAGTCTCCACTGACTATGGGCATATATAATAAATAGAAGCTCCCATACTTTGTGCGATACAATTACAGCTTTTATTTGATCTTGACCATCTCCGGACGTCTTTGTTGCTCCAGCTTCGCGAGTAGGTAGCATCTTCAATTCCAAGAATTTGTCTCTTTTCTAGTGTTTCTTTTACCCAAATTTTCCTGACTCTTCTACGGCAAATATCATTGCACTTTTTGATTGTTATTAATAAAACCATAGCTAAACTCGCATTTTTTCTTACTTGAAGCCATTTTTTAAAATACAATATCGTATACAACTCTGCTACAAATGTAAATGTCAGATGTTACTCGTATACGATTTATCGTGTACGAGTTCTCGTAAGTGTAAAGCCTGCTTAACAACTCGCACAGTTAACATTTTCTTTAAATCTCTTCTTTGTGATAATTTAATAAAGTTTATCTAATCTTCAGCCACAATAAAGTGTTTTTTTTTTACGAAAACGTATCAGTGCAGTTCATTAATAAATAACAAGAGCCTAATTTTAAAAAATATAATTTATTTATTATTACAAAACGCCAGTTAAGTTAAAAAAATAACTTGACTCATGCGTAGGCATAATCAATGCAATTGAACAAAGTATTTTCCCACCGTATATTTTACCCAGAATTAGAAACTTCGAAGATTCTTTAGTTGATGTGCCTGTAGGAAGCATTGCTTTAGGTATGTTTTGAATTATTATTAATTTTTCTTTTTACATTATTATCCATTCCAATGTTTACAAGAAACAAAAGTGGTTGGATGACAACTGAACTTTTTTCCAAAGTTTTAGAACACATTGTTCGCAACATACATCAACCAATGTTTCTATTGATTGATAACCATAAATCTCGTTGTTCCCTCGCGGCAATTGACTACACCAAAAAGAACGGCATTTGTATATTAAGTTTCCCTCCCCATACAACGCATCGGCCGCAACGCCTCGATATAGGGTTATATGGTCCATTTAACAGTAGGTACGCTGTCGCATTTAACGATTGGCAGATAAGCAATACACAGAAAACTATAAATATAAAGCAAATGCCACAATTAGCAATGGACGCATATGTGCAATCATTTACAATAAACAATATAATACTCGTAAATGCTTTTATAAAACTAGGTTTATGGCCACTAAATAGTCTTGTATTTTCAGAAGAAGCCTTTGCCCGTAGTTCTGTAACTGACATACCCGTACCAACTCCGGCCCAATTGGAATCCTGCAACAATATTAGAAGCAGAAGTGTTTCTCCAGGTTGCAGGTACATCTGATCAACCGATAGTGGCGTCATTCATTAATCCATGTCCCAATAACACCGGATCGAACAAATATCACTGGTTTACTTTCACCTGAACAAGTGAGACTTTGCTGAAAGCTCCGCTTCGAAAAAAGAAATCAAAATAAAAAGAGAACCGGGAAAATCAAGAATTCATACAGATACACCTGAAAAGTTGCGTATTGAAGGAAAATAAAAAGAAAAGTTAAAGAGGAATGAAAGAGCTAAAGAATTAAAAAAGAGCCGTTTCTTTAAAAAAATTAAGGAGGATTCAAAGCACATACAAAGAAAACCTAAAGATACTGAGGAAACTGATTCATCAAATAGCTTATGGAACTAAGTGAAATAAAAATAATTAATATGAAACATTTTTATACTTTTGCAACTAATAAATAAATTATGGAAAATGTTTGTGATTGATTATAAATTTAAAAGTCTTTCTTTGGAGACTGTGGTTAAGCAAAAAGTCAAAAAAGGCATAAAACCAATTACCACAATTAATAATCGTATCCTAAATACGTATTTCGACAACTAAGTTGTCATTATGAGGGGATAAAACCACTAATCAAAGTGTCAAACATGGGGCACAGTAAAGCTAACACATAGAAACGCGCACAACTTTACAACGACTGATACACTGACTTTAAAATAAATATAAACCTGAAATTACGACAACTTACCCTTCTTAAGAGAACGGCAACACCACGTGTTTATTCTCACGCCCTCAACTTTTTCTACCTATTTTTCTAAGAACTAACAAAAACAACTATATGAGATAGGACCGTAGAGTATCTCAGCCGATTCCAACACTTCCTCATTGACCTTGATCGCATATATATTGGCGATCAAGGTCAATGAGGAGGTGTTAGAATCGGCTGAGGATAATCGATCTTCTTAAACCGGGTGAGGGGGAATACGTGGTGAGGTGAAGGTTAAATAGGAGGTTCTAGAATCATATTGGCAATCAAGGTCAATAGGGAGGTTTTAGAATTGATTGGAGGTGATTAAGGTAATTTTAATATTAAAGAATAAAGAAGAATGTTTGAGTGGGGACAATGTTAGGGTATATAAAGTTTGCTTGTGTTAAGTGGATACTAGTATTGTTACGCTTAGCATATAAAAATATTTTAATCTATTTTTAAATAATATATATTTCTTCTATGAATATCCCGATTTTAAAATATTTTAACTTAAGACATTTTCTGTGTATTCGTGTCCAAAGAGAAAGCATTTTCTTTTGTTATATCTTAGCCGAGACCCTTCGTTTTCTACCTGACCCAGCTACCCTAACGTTACTGTGGAATTTCTTTCTATTTACATTTCATTAAATTGTTTTAATTTAATTATACATCTTCTTTTATATGTTGTGTTTCATATCATTAGAAAGCTTAAGTCACAAGGGTTATTTTAATAATATTTATGCCATCGATAGAACACCTCTTCAGGTCCCGCTTCTTAATTAATTATTATTCAAGTTATCGACCCTCTCTTCGACTTAGATCATAAAACAGACCGTTTTCAAAACCAGTGTTCTTTCGATACAAGACTATCAGTCCGATCTTCTCTTTAGAACCTTCGTGAGTTAAACAACTCCTTGGGCTGTTCAAGTACACAATGCAACTCACCACGCCGTCCGGCCTCTTTCGCTTCTAAGGTAATTTTGTATTGTTCAATATATATTATTCTTTTAAGCGAATCCATATTAATTTAACTAATTAATTTCTTATTCATCCGGCCAAACATCGCTCTACATATACTCGACCAAGGTATATCTTCGAAGGCCACATGACCATCATCGCCACACAAAGGTAACTCTGTATTGTTCGATACAGAGATTATTTTATATTAATCGTATTCAATTAACCCTTAATTTACTGATCAATTAAACGTTCGTTTCAGAGTATTTTTGTGTTAATTTTCAGTTACTTAATTACCGCTCCTCGTGTATATATTACTTTTGTTTTAATTACTTTTAAATATACCAATTTCATTTCTTTCTTATGTAAATATAAATACAAACTTTAAGGACAACGCTTATGTGTTTTATTTAGTAACTAAGTTGTTGTATATTTATTTTAATTAACAATCATCATGCATGTCCTGGACCTTTGAAGAAACTTCATCAGCACCACTAATTATTTTATTTATCTAAGAATAATTTCATTATTATTAGCACGGCACATCCACATCCCGATAACCAGCACCAAGCCGCCGTTTGTAATAGTATTAGAGAATATGTTGAAGCGGAAGTTTAATGAAGTACCACAGAGTTCCTTATGTTCTTTAATAGTGGAAGAAACTGAATTGGAAAAAGATAGTAGTGATCCCTTAATAGTGGAAGAAAGTAAATTGGCAAAAGATAATAGTATTGATGGTGGATTGTTGAATACTGTAATCAGTAAGCTCCCAGTAGAATTGTACATACTGGGTTATAGATTTTGTGGTCCAGGAACGAGGTTAGAAGAACGATTGAAAAGAGGTGGTAAGGGGGTGAATATTTTAGATGAGGCTTGTAAAGAGCACGATGTATCATATGCACAATCAAGTGAATTGTTAAAAAGGCACGAAGCAGATGAGAAATCAAAAGGTTGTGGGACGAGTGAAGAATAGAGACGCAGGTATAGAAGAAAGGTTAGCAGCAACTATGGTTTCAGCTGCTATGAAAGCTAAAACAAAATTTGGTATGGGTTGGAGTAGACAACGGAAAGAAATTAGTAAAAGTGGAAGGAAGGGTAGTAGAAGAATTTATAGGAGGAGCAGGCAGGGATATCGATTAGGCGGTGTTATTTCATTTTTGCAAGCAATGAAGAAAGCACGGAATGCAATAAGACGGATTAGAAAGAAGATGGGTGTTTTAGAGAATGCCAGAGTTGCATATCAAAGTTTAATAAAATTTTTAAGTAGAATAAAATATCCGCGATCCAGGGTAATTGCATTACCAAGAAAAAATGGATTTTAACCCATAATACCATTGTTTGCAGCGTGAGGTGCTTTAGGATCATTAGGTGGTGGTACATCAGTAATTGCAAAAGCAGTAACTTCTGCAAAAGCTGAAAGGGATCAATTAGAGGAAGCGAAGCGACATAATATTGCTATGGAATCAAAGTCGGGGAGTGGTGTATCTGTTGGAAGTGGATTATATGTAAAACCGTATGAATCTGGTTGTGGTATTTATTTACCAAATGGTGCTAGTTCAAAAAGCTGATAAGCAGTTTACCTCGAAGACCTTTAACAGAAAAAGATTTGTGGATGTATGTTCAAAGGTGGAGAATTGGTAAATTTCGGGGTATTTTTAGTAAGGATGTGTTACCGAGAATTCGCAAAAGGGAGAATGGAATAGAAAATTTGGATGATGATGCTGGGGAAGGGACTCATTGGGTAGCATATAAGAAAAATAATGTTGTAATAAAGTATTTTGATAGTTAAGGTGATTTAAGACCTCCGATTGAGGTAAAAAAGTATTTATTATCGAATGGTGGTGGTGTTATACAATATAACAAGACAGTAACAGTGAAAATTGTAGACATTTGTGTTTGTTGTTTTTCAAAGGATTTATTAAATAAGAAAGAGTTTGTTGTGATTGCTCTATTAATTATTAGTGCAAAGATATTGGAAAGTGAATTTATATAAGAAACGGAAGCAGATGGTAACGTAAGTGTGTATAATTTGGCTTTCGTTTTAACAGGGAAGGGATCTGAACTGGGTTCTGTGTTGAATCCACCTATATACTTGAATGGTGAATATGAGATGTGTATGTTAAGTTTTCAAACTTATAATTCTATACCTAATCTTATTAGTTAAAATAATGTTTTTAAATAAAGTAAATCAAGTGTGTGGATGGAGATATTTATTCCGGAGCGTACTTATGATATAATGGATTTACAGAAATATATCGATAAGCAATTACGAATTGGGGAAGGAAAAGGACTTTTTTTATTAATTGGCAATAGTATACTATGAAAGTCATGAAGGCTTTAGTAGATATTGATTTTGAAGTGGAAAATTCAATTGGTTCCTTGTTATGTTTTCACAAAAGGGTAATAGAACAAAACATACCAATTCATAGTGATGAAATAGTTGATATAAATAGAATTAGTGCTATTGATATCATGTGTACTATTGTAGATGGATCATATATTAATGCTGAATTATCACATGTTTTGTATCATTTCTATCCAAATGTTCCACCAGGTTTTAAAATTATAGAGGTTCCGCAAGAGAAAATTTATATGCCTGTAAATACTAATGTATTTTCTGATATTATTATTCGAGCTGTAGATCAGACAAGTCAAGCAATTGATTTAAGAGGTGAAAAGATGACAATATATTTGAGGATTAGGAGACGTTAGGTTTTAAAAAATACATGTTTTATGTTTTAGGAATAGTAAATGATTTATTGAGGGAAATGATTGTATACATTAGTGAACATTTAAATAATTAATGGACAGCGTTAGTACAGTAGTTGATTAAGTAGGGTGTGTAGTAATTTATGTAGAAGGTGGATATTGTGTATTTCACTTACGAATTTGTATAAGGTTGTGAATTATTGAAATTGTTATAAATTAGAGAGTAATGAGGAGCAATAGTGTTAACAAAATGTGGAGGAGAAATAGAAATTGTTCACGGAAATTAGTGAATAAATTGTGGAGGATTGTTAGTGGGGTGAGGGTATGAAATCGTTTAACAAATGAGAATAGGAGGTTTCTGAAAGGTATTGGATATAAAGTTTTGGTGTAAATTTAAGTGAGATGGAGTTTTGATTTGCTGATTTGGGGATATTAAGAAATAAAGAGAGGATTATGCTTTAGTATAGTAAGAGATTTATCTGGATGAAGTTTGTTGTGAAAGTGTGTTAGTAAATATTTAAGAAATGGAAGTTTTATATGTTTTTTGAAAGGTTCGAATAGATAATTCTATTGTGGAGTTGGAATATCATAATCATGTTCCGTTTGGTTCACCAAGATATGAAAATAATGATAAAATTAGAATTGTGGTCTAAGAAATAGATAAGTATACTTTACCATCGGAGTCAGAATTATTAATTGAGGGGAAGTAGCGAATGTATAGTGATGAAAGTAAGGCTAGTGTTACGACGTTTTTAATTAATAATGCGGCAACCTTTATGTTCAGCAATATCAGATATGTGATTAGTGGAGTTGAGGTGGATGAAGTATGGAATGTAGGTATTACATAGTCTATGAAAGGATATTTGTCTCATAGTCCAAGTTATATAAATAAATTGGAAAATTGTGGTAGGGAATTTTCCACTGGAAAGGCTCCGGTTTTAGATAATAAAGGTAACTTTAGTATATGTTATAACCTAAAACGCGACAAAACTCAAATTACGGTGGACGTCGAGCAAACAGGGGCTAGCGCGATGGACTGCTAGGTTGACTCTTCTGGCCTGGACCTACCTGCTGGAAATCGTCCCAGGAGCGTCTCTGCCGGCTAACCCAGCCCAAGATGGTAGAGCGTCGCGAGAACAACGTCGCAAAAGATTTAAAAAAAAGGAAAAGCGCCACCACTTTCTCGGCCCGCAGATAACCCGAAAGCGGAAGTGGCGGGACCTAGGTAGCCCCACAACCAGAGGGTCAGCTCCCTTTTGCTCGAGTCCAATAAAAAAAAGTAAATACAAAGGCTTGCTCTTCTCACCACTCGCAGGAAGGGGAAATTAAAACAACCACGTCAACGGTAACAAGCTTTAATAAAAGGTTCAAAAATTGCTTTGGGTCACAAAAATAACACTAATGACAGTTCTAAATATGTTATGGAAATAAAAAAAAAAACTCAAGTACGATTCGGTGTCGCTACTGATTGTAGCATCTAAAGGTGATCGTAAAGAGTCAAAATTAAAATGAATTACAGTCACTTCGCACCACCCTGTATACACAGGAGAAAATATAAGTAAATTATCGGAAGCTAATTCGACACTAAGCAATACAGGTACTCAGTCGAGCGACTGTATGATATCATACCTTGCGCTTCACAATGCATACAGTTAATAAAGCTTACAATAGAATAATAGAATAAAAATGAAATTAGTTATATTGGGTATGAATTAATCAACAATGAAATTTTAACAAAAGGCGTAATTAACTATAATTCCGTGTCACACACTAAAATGGATCTCGAATGAATTTAGTTATCTTAAGAAATGAAATCTAGATTAGAGTAAAATAATACAAAACAAAGTTTAGAAAAAAAATATAAACGTAAATATGTGAACTGAATTTAACGGGTGCTTATCAAGTCACGCCAAAGCTGTATCTCTTATTATCGGAGAAATTTAAAATATAATAATAAAATTAATCGTGAAACTTTGACATTATCAAATATAATAGCCACACTTAGCTTAGTACAAAAACTCGATACGTCGGCCTTGATCTCCCGGGCCCCCTTCTTCGTGGAATTGCTTCCGTGGAAGTCGAGGAGGAGTTTGTTCGCCAAACGGAGGTCCTAGACCACAAAATTTGGTGCAGCTACAGCCACGTGGTAGGAAAATTTTCAGTAAAAAGTAATAGTTTTCACATGGAAGCCATCCAACCGGATTTGCAATTTTCCGTGGATATTTAATAATAAATCCTAAGATCGAAAGTTGAAATAAGTAACGTATCTAATAAAACACAAATTCCCTTACCGCAGACACAGCTTTTCACAAGGAAAACACAGGCAAGCGCTAATCTGTCTCAAGATGAAGTCTCCACTACACGTGCAACGTGAAAACGACAAGATGTCTGACCACGTCAGAGATACGAATTAATACAGCAGCATACTACGAAACAAAAGTCGAAAAGCTAATGTACAAAATCCCGCAAACGAAGCAGGCAGTGACATAAGCTCAAACCGATACATTAAATCAACTAAAATCAAAAGCGGAAGCTTTTAATTAAATAAACAATGCAAAATTCCACACACGGCACTCTGTAATAGGCAGTATCAACAGTTGCGGAAAGAGGGCGCTTTCTTAGTTAGGATATAATTACGGCATCTTCTCAGAAGATTGTCTAATTGCAAAAAAAAGACGACCAGAATGACTTACAATTTAAAGCAAAAATTACTACAGCAACAAAAGGTTAACGAAGTTACTAATTAATAGGTTAAGGCGGATTACAACCGAAATGACTAAGCGGAAAATATTCCAAGATGGAAGCCATATGACTTAATACATAGGCTTTCAGAATGATTTGAAAGAATGTAAAGGATTGACAATACTGTAGTTGAAGGGTCCAACTGTTCGATATAAGGAGTCTGAAAGCGAATTAAATAGCATTAGTAGAAATTTATTCAGAAGATAAAACTACGAGGGTTTTAAGAGTAATAATAGAGAAAACCTGCACTAAAATAGGTCGCTTGCAGAAAAGTGCATTTGTTAGCGTAACAATTTCCCCCCTTTCACAACAGAAATTTACTTGTAAATTTCTCCAGAAGTAGAAGGTAAGTCTCCTAAAGAAAACCAGAAAAGTGAAAACGTGAGCCTTAATTTAAAAAAAACTGAACAAAAGTTCGGCGGAGCGGTGTCCATAAACGACGGTATCTAGCAAAACATTTGATAAGAATCGACGGAACGTAAATAAATTTAAATTCTGAAACTATAGTGACCTAAAGTCACAAAAGCGAAACGCAAGAATCTGATGAAACAATACAGAGAATTGCGGTAAAATCAAATATAAACGTAAGCTGAGTTATAACACGACACTAGTCGTAAACAAAAGGTAGCACTGAAGAGCGACCTAGGAACATGAATCAGAAATACACCTCAATCAAAACTATCTAAAACGGATAGAAGCAAAACGAAACGCAGAAGGCGAAATCGACACAAAGTCAAGCATAAACTATCTTAAACTAGATAAGAGCGAAACTAAACGAAAAAGGCGAAAACGACACTAAGTCAGGCAAAACTATCTTAAAGTAGATAGGAGCAAAATATTACGCAGAAGGCGAAATTGACACAAAGTCAAGCAAAACTAACTTAAACTAGATAAGAACCAGGTAATACGCAGAAAGCGAAACTGACACAAAGTCATCTAACTATCCAAATCTAGAAAGAAGAAAAGTAAAACGCAGAAGGCGATAATGACACAAGGTCAGCAAAACTATCGACGAACAGATTGTTCGACGGCAGAAACTCATTAGCACATCAATAACCAAACCAACACACCATGACAACAGTTAGCTCGGCCTAAACCACCACAAAGGCCCTTCGACATTCAGCCGGTACGAGGATTACAAATAACGAGAACATAAAACAACAAAACAAACAGTACTGAACGGTCGTCACCCCAGCATCAGAATGTGCAACAGCCGATATCATGCCGAGTGTTCATGCGCCACGAAGAAAACAAGAAAGGGGAAGGAAAAGCTGCATATAGCACCGAAAAAAGCACAGACTAGAAGGGGATCATTACTCCTAGCGGCGAAAGAAGATAGAAAGCTGCGCTATGAACACAAGTCACGAAAATCGTTGCGTCACAACCAAAACTAGGGAACAACTTCCGACAGCTCTAAAGAGACTAACTACCGTGAAGCAGTAGCAGCTCAAAAAAAAAACAGGATTAACTAAAAAGGTTTATTACTACTGTATAGGAAGCAAATGGTTAAGGAAAAGTAGGTAAGAATCTAAAAGGTAGGATATGCGTAACTGTGACACTGTGTACTTACGAGTTCCAACAATCTTACAAACGTTACGCCATGCGATAGAAACAACAACATAAAGAATCTTAAACTGGCCAAACAAAATAAGAGATTACGTTACAACAAATGTTTAAAGTGCAGCGGCGGCCTACCACCACACTGATACGGTTGAGGACCAATACACAGAAAAAGTAAACAAACATAGACACGTCCATGACCGATAAAAGAAAAATCGCGATTACAAACGAGGGGTGTCGGTCTCAGCCCTATAAGAAGCTAACGGGAATGGACGACGGAATTTATTGACGTCCATCCCGCTTCTTAAAGCGAAAGAGTCAAAATCGGTGAATATATAGAACACAACAAGATGTATCCAAAAGTCCACATACTAATATCTTAAAGAATCATTCACAAAGGTCAAGGAGAAAACGGTAAACAGCAAATATGCAGGTAAAATAACAACCCATATGCCAAATATTAACCTAAAGTGAAGACTTCTATAAGAAAATTAAACACTAGTCAAAATCGGTATATAAAATTGGAATGTATAAAATCCAAAAGTCAATATCAAACGTCCAGTACGTATAAGAGTTTACAAAACCCTCACTCGAGGAAAACCTACACGGTACAATAAAACTCTATACGACAGGAACAATTCAAGCTGGTAAGATCTGTGTATAAGTGTGATCTCCAAATCCTCTAGATAGAGATGCAAAACAGCAAACAGAACAACACTATCAACAGTTCTAAACCTTTTAACGTCCATACTCATATTATTAGTATAACAATCTACAAGATTGTTTACTGAGTCAACTCGAAAGCATAAGCTTACATAGAATTTAAAAGTCACCATATTAAACCAACATTGTCAGAATCAAGAATCGATAAATGTATCAACAACCAAACGCAGTCCGATCCAAACTTGATATAACAAACTTAACTCAAAATAAGTACAACAAAACCTAGCACAGACAGCTAGAATCAAAACATACCAAAATTAAAGGATCTGCGATACGTAAACTTGTCAACACGAACAATCGTTCCAGAACAGACAAATGAATGTCACGGTAAATAAGTCAAGTCCAAGACGGTATACAGTACGATAAATAATTGAGAACTAACTTCAACCTGAAATATACAACATGTTACAGAAGGTATGAACAAACAGACAGAGACTCCGTTTAGTCGCCTTTTACGACATGGTGGATTACACCAGTTTGAGTATTCGTCCAGCCCTCAAACAGGCCAAACTACCTAATCAAGATGGAACGATCAGAGCTGAGCATGTCTCCTTTCTGTCGCCTTTTACGACATGGCGGATTACACCAGTCTGGGTATTCGTCCAGCCCCCAAACAGGCCAAACAAAATACTAAACAACTCCAGGTTGCGCTTTCAGGTGTGCGCTATTCCAAGTTCCAGGCAGAAGTTCGCCTTCGCAAGTTTTCAATTCATAGAAATCGGAAGATAGTCGACGATGTATTCTATAAGGACAAACGAAATTCCTACGCCAGACTATTTGATTCGGCAAGAACTCTACTGCTCGATGTCTCATGTCACAAGATTTAGATTTCGGTTGGGAATCAATGTTATCGATACGAGGTTCTTCCACAGACTTAACTTCACGAGAGTGATCTACCATACGACTAACAGGTTTCTGTTGTTCGGGTTTCGGTCTTGAACAAGTGTGACAGCGATTAACGTATCGAATGACATCAGCTGACATTTTAGGCCAATAATACGTCTCAGAAATGCGTCCTAAGGTTTTCGAGATATTCAGATGTCCAACAGTGGATGGTTTATGATATGCTTTTAATAAATCGGAACGACGATCTTTAGGGACCAACTCCCTCCAAGAATCGCTTACGGTACCAAAACTACCACGCCAAGGGCGTACAAACTTAAATAGCTTACCATCAAAAATTTGGAACGCTGAATATCTTTCAGGAGATTCCCTAACATGTAGTAAGAGTCGATTATACCATTTGTCAGAAGTATTAGACATGGCCTTCATAGAACAAACTTGAGCTTGAGCGTTAATCGGCTCACGGAAATCACTGTTACGATGTAAAACGGAAGTAGGATACGGACACAATCTCAACGACGTTTCCTGCTGTCGTTTCCTGGAAGGACGACTTCGAGGACAAGAATTTGCGATATGACCACGAGCACCACATTTGTAACAAAATCTTGAATTGCGTGGATTAGGGCATTCTCTAACCAAATGTCCCACTACGTTGCAATTCCAACACTTCGGTCCATTGCTGGACGAAGGTGCCGAAACTGCTGCTACACTAGATGTTGAAGGAGAATAAGCATAAGCTAAGTCTGGTTCGCATAAAGAAGACTTATTGCGAGGTGGAGGTGCGAAAGCTTCTATAGAGATCTTACAAGCTTCTAGTTTTCGGCATAATTCTAAAAGCTGGTCTACGGATTTAATTTCTGTAAGCCCTAATTGACTCTGATAGAACGGAGCAATGTTTTGCAACAGAACGTCCAACCTAAGTCCCTCGGCAACTGGCACAGTCAAACGCCCAAACATACCATTCATTACCGCCACGTACATACCTATCGTCTCATTCGGCCCTTGAGTACGCCTCTTAATTTCCTGAAACAATTTGTCATTATAGTTGGGAGGTTGAAATTGAAGACGAAGTTCTCGTACAAAATCGACCCAAGTCGTTACCTTATGGCGAGTGGAACGCCACCAAACCAAAGCCTTTCCTGAAAACAACTCTGTCGCGGATCTTATTAACTGTTCCTTAGCGAGATTATTAGCTATGCATTTGTCTTCGATGGTTTCGAGAAATGCACTCAAGGATTGACGCGAATTTTCTCCATCAAATTTGGAGAAGTTCCACCTTGACACCGGAACAACCTTACACGACGGAGATGACGCAGAAACAGCTGCCGAACTCACCGCATGTGACGCAGTCGCACGAACAGGTGACAGAATCGGTTCTCCCACAGATTCTTCGGAATCGGAAATTTCGCTATCAGAAGCAGTAGGACCTTGTGCTACACTAGTGGATGCGAACACAAACGACATATCTGCAGGAACGGTACCTGCCAAAGCTGACTTCCTAGCCTTCCGGGCCTTAGACTTAAGAGTTGTCTGAAGGGTTACCAACTCAACAAGAAAACCTGCTACTTCCTCCTCAGCCTCGGGTGTCTCTGGCTTTGCTCGCCTAATACGTGAAAAAGCATGGATGAGTTTGGAATTAATTTTACGAAACTTCAAGCTCGTCTCAACATCAGCAAATTGTTCCAAAAGAACCTTAATTTCAGAAACTTTCCTTTGAACCTCAACAATATCTTCTTCCACAGTGAAGGGATTAGCAGGTCTAGAAACCTCTACACCACCAGACTCTAATTGGAGGAAACTTCGCAGAGTAGCTCTCATTGTTTTCACCGGCACGTTGACTTCGGCCCCGCGAACCTTCAGTTCGTACACCAGCTCGTCCCTCTCCAGCCTATTAATTTCGAACTTACCCTCCATTGTACTGCAAAAGGTATCGACACACTTTAATAACGAAATCTATAACTAAACTTCAGAACGTTACCAGTTCACTCCAAAATTATGTCAACAAAACAAAGTGTGGTCTATCAAAAAAAAATACACAAGTACTCCCAAAAAGGAAGAACTTCACAAACAGTGACCTATGAGTTGTCCAACTTCCCCCCCACAAGTGTGAGAAAGCAAGATCTACCAAAAACTTAAAAAAAAGCCCACGCGTGAGGCGCCAAAATTTATAACCTAAAACGCGACAAAACTCAAATTACGGTGGACGTCGAGCAAACAGGGGCTAGCGCGATGGACTGCTAGGTTGACTCTTCTGGCCTGGACCTACCTGCTGGAAATCGTCCCAGGAGCGTCTCTGCCGGCTAACCCAGCCCAAGATGGTAGAGCGTCGCGAGAACAACGTCGCAAAAGATTTAAAAAAAAGGAAAAGCGCCACCACTTTCTCGGCCCGCAGATAACCCGAAAGCGGAAGTGGCGGGACCTAGGTAGCCCCACAACCAGAGGGTCAGCTCCCTTTTGCTCGAGTCCAATAAAAAAAAGTAAATACAAAGGCTTGCTCTTCTCACCACTCGCAGGAAGGGGAAATTAAAACAACCACGTCAACGGTAACAAGCTTTAATAAAAGGTTCAAAAATTGCTTTGGGTCACAAAAATAACACTAATGACAGTTCTAAATATGTTATGGAAATAAAAAAAAAACTCAAGTACGATTCGGTGTCGCTACTGATTGTAGCATCTAAAGGTGATCGTAAAGAGTCAAAATTAAAATGAATTACAGTCACTTCGCACCACCCTGTATACACAGGAGAAAATGTAAGTAAATTATCGGAAGCTAATTCGACACTAAGCAATACAGGTACTCAGTCGAGCGACTGTATGATATCATACCTTGCGCTTCACAATGCATACAGTTAATAAAGCTTACAATAGAATAATAGAATAAAAATGAAATTAGTTATATTGGGTATGAATTAATCAACAATGAAATTTTAACAAAAGGCGTAATTAACTATAATTCCGTGTCACACACTAAAATGGATCTCGAATGAATTTAGTTATCTTAAGAAATGAAATCTAGATTAGAGTAAAATAATACAAAACAAAGTTTAGAAAAAAAATATAAACGTAAATATGTGAACTGAATTTAACGGGTGCTTATCAAGTCACGCCAAAGCTGTATCTCTTATTATCGGAGAAATTTAAAATATAATAATAAAATTAATCGTGAAACTTTGACATTATCAAATATAATAGCCACACTTAGCTTAGTACAAAAACTCGATACGTCGGCCTTGATCTCCCGGGCCCCCTTCTTCGTGGAATTGCTTCCGTGGAAGTCGAGGAGGAGTTTGTTCGCCAAACGGAGGTCCTAGACCACAAAATTTGGTGCAGCTACAGCCACGTGGTAGGAAAATTTTCAGTAAAAAGTAATAGTTTTCACATGGAAGCCATCCAACCGGATTTGCAATTTTCCGTGGATATTTAATAATAGATCCTAAGATCGAAAGTTGAAATAAGTAACGTATCTAATAAAACACAAATTCCCTTACCGCAGACACAGCTTTTCACAAGGAAAACACAGGCAAGCGCTAATCTGTCTCAAGATGAAGTCTCCACTACACGTGCAACGTGAAAACGACAAGATGTCTGACCACGTCAGAGATACGAATTAATACAGCAGCATACTACGAAACAAAAGTCGAAAAGCTAATGTACAAAATCCCGCAAACGAAGCAGGCAGTGACATAAGCTCAAACCGATACATTAAATCAACTAAAATCAAAAGCGGAAGCTTTTAATTAAATAAACAATGCAAAATTCCACACACGGCACTCTGTAATAGGCAGTATCAACAGTTGCGGAAAGAGGGCGCTTTCTTAGTTAGGATATAATTACGGCATCTTCTCAGAAGATTGTCTAATTGCAAAAAAAAGACGACCAGAATGACTTACAATTTAAAGCAAAAATTACTACAGCAACAAAAGGTTAACGAAGTTACTAATTAATAGGTTAAGGCGGATTACAACCGAAATGACTAAGCGGAAAATATTCCAAGATGGAAGCCATATGACTTAATACATAGGCTTTCAGAATGATTTGAAAGAATGTAAAGGATTGACAATACTGTAGTTGAAGGGTCCAACTGTTCGATATAAGGAGTCTGAAAGCGAATTAAATAGCATTAGTAGAAATTTATTCAGAAGATAAAACTACGAGGGTTTTAAGAGTAATAATAGAGAAAACCTGCACTAAAATAGGTCGCTTGCAGAAAAGTGCATTTGTTAGCGTAACAATTTATACCATTGAAGATGTTAATGAGTTTCGCAGAAGATTTTAAGTCTGTTATTTTAAATATGTCTCAGGAGCTTGTGTTGAAGAGATGTGCCGATGCTAACGATGTAATATATAATCAAATGTTGCTGTTAATGAGGGTGTTAAATTAACTATTGATGCTATTGTATTACGGGTACCACATGTTAAAGTTGCTTTAAGTCAGGATTTAGCTTTAACTAAATTAACAACGAAAAATACTATAATGGAAATGTTTTTTAGAGGATAGGAAATTCATGAAAATCCGGAAACTCTACAGACACCAAACATAGTTGGGCTATTAGAGCAGTTACACATTTAGAGACACCTAGATATATTATTTTGGGTTTTCAGACTGGAAAAAAAGGGAAATTGGATCAAAATATGAGTCAATTTGATGCAATTAATTTAACTGATGTGACAACTTATTTAAATGGTAAAAAATATCCATATGAAAATGTTCGGGTGGATTTTGATGAAAACCGAGTGGCTGTTTTATATAATATGTATGCTAGATTTCAACAAGTTTATTACGGTCATAAATATACTGAGCCGATGTTAAAGTTAAGTCAATTTAAATTGTGTCCATTAATTGGTATTGATTGTTCACATCAGGAACGTGCTATACATAGAAGTGGTGTGGAGATTAGAATTAAATTTACGGCGAAAGGTTATATACCAAAAGATACGGTTATGTATTGTTTGATATTACATAATAAATTATATCAGTATTCACCATCTAACAATGGTTAATATATTTTATGGAATCCAGTTATGCAGTGTATGGTTACTGATTGGGCGAGAAGATTGTTTGATTAAAAATATTGGATTTAATTTGAAAGAAATATATAATTATAGACTTTCAATGGTATCGATTTAATAATTATAGTTTGATGCCTAAGGAGTTGGCTACTTGTGATAGTGAATTTAAGAGGAGCCATTTTATATTTAAACCGGTTTTGAGTTTTGATGTATTGGCAGAAGAAGGTCGGCAAGTTGCAAGATATGCTTTTAGTTGTAATCATGGTTTGAAGTGGGAAGATGGTTATTTAGCTGCAAGTGAGTTTGATGATATAATTAAACGATTGTGTAGAGGCGTTGATTTAGTGTTTCTTAAGGGTAGCGAAAAATTGGATTTTTTGATAATAGATTTAGTATATGTATGCAGAAAAAATTATAAGAGGAGAGCCAAGTTGTAGTTTTCATGCTAGTAATTACGTTGTTTGTGCTTTGTCTAATGTGGAACGATTGTATAAGTTTCTGTTAGAAAGAAAGTTGAAGGATAACGAAGGTTATAACCACCTTCGTTATCCTTCAACTTTCTTTCTAACAGAAACTTATACAGGGTGGCCCAAAATGACCGAAGGTGTTTTAATTCCTTATAACTTTTTTATTATAATTTTTTTTTTTGTTTTCAGTATTTTGTAAAGAAGACTTGGGGAATTTAAAATGGAACAGTTCACAATTGAACAACGTGCCAAAATCGTTGACCTTTATTTCTAAAATCAACGATCCATTGCGAGATATAATTTTTTTAAAAATATTCTCCATTAATATACTGTATTTAAAATTAAAAAAATTAATAATTATGTCTTAAATAAGAAGTTATAATGAACTCAAACCCCTTCGGTCATTGCGAGATATAATTTTTCATAATTAAATTAAAAATATTCTCCATTAATATACTGTATTTAAAATTGAAAAAATTTAATAATTATGTCTTAAATAAGAAGTTATAATGAACTCAAACCCCTTCGTAATGCGTTATGCGTGGAGTGCTATGAGAAGTTATGTTGTGGAGAGGGTTGGTAATGTGTTACGACTTAAAATTAATGGAAATATATCTGGGGTGGATGATGATTTATTTTATGTGAAAGAAGGAAAGAAAGGAGATGAAAGTAAAGCAGACGAAACGGATACAAGTGGAAGTTTGGATTTAGATAAATCTATGGCGCATGCCATATCGCTATTGAGTACACGACCAGCTAAGTCGATAATTGCTAACAAATCGTTGAATAAAACCCTCCTAGAAACGGATGAAGATAAAGAATCATTGAGAGATTATGATCGTGCTATACGCCATATCTTATCAGTTTAATGACCTATGAAAACGACGAATTTGATGAAAAGTATGGTGTTTACGAAGTCGGCTGGGATTTAAAAATGGGAAACGCTGATGTTAGATTTGATACACCAAACATTATCATCGGCCAATTCACTTATAAAGCAACAAAAGGTTTACTGGAATTGCTTTTCAAGAAGAACCCAGGGAAATTTTTATATACTGATGCCAAGAATTATAAATTCAATCTCAGTGATACAAACTCTCATCGAGTCGATTACGATCCTGGCAGGAAGTTTGCAGCCAGTAAAGGTTTTAAATACAAATCAATTATAAAACTTATTATACAAGGGAGGAAATCTGAAGTTCCGTGGAGTCGAACTTGGAAGACTGGCTTAGGTTTGTCAAATAAGGTATCCATGCAAAAGATGATTGTACCTAAAAGTAAAATTTAATATAAGTACTGGGACGATGTAAATGAACTGTGTGATAGATTGAAGCTACTAGTAGCATCGCCAGTCACTCAGGGTATATAATATAGGGTATAGTATATATAATAGTCTCTCTGTATACTCTGTCAAGTCTTGGTTGTATGACAGTTTTCATTTCGACACCAATTATGGGTAACAATGATAACAGATAAATTTGGAAGACACATACACAAGCATGTTCTTAAGAGACATTTAATGGATGTCGACGTAGTCTCAGACTTTCTCAAACATTTCATGAAGTATTACAAATTCATAAATGCAATTCCTCCTTCCAGTGCAACAGCAACTTCGAAGTATATTATTCAAATATATAGTGACGGTTCCATTAACCTCATGGGCTTTTATGAAAGAATGTCATTTTAGAAATATGCTTATTTATATAAGAATAAATTATATCATGGGAAGGTTATAAATGTCCACTATTCCAACAAGAAATTAACAGCACCACAAATTGATAAGGAAATATTTAATCCCAAGAAACCGATAGAATTGACAGAAGGAACAACGTTTTGGTTGAAATACGTTGGTTCCAAACCTACACCATCAAAAACAGAAGCAGTATTTGTGGAAATAGTCATCGAAGGAAATGTCGTCAATTAGGAGGGATGTCGTAAATGAAATACATAGACCAGCCCGGAGGAGGTTTACTCGACGTCGTATATTTTCGTATATATAAACACATTTTCGAAATTTGCCTGGGATATTCCAATAAAAAATAAGACAGCGATTGAAGTAATGAACGCCATGAAATCCATACTTTCAACTGGGAAAAAAAATCCGAATGTTCAAAGCGATCCAGAAAAGGAATTTTTCAACTCTCATTCCAAGAAGCTTATGGATCAGTATAATATTAATCACTACACTACCTATTCCAATCTAAAATGTTCCATTGTGGAACGTTTTAATAGAACCCTAAAAAATAAGATGTGGAAGGAATTTAGCTTCAATGGGAATTATCGTTGGATAGATATGTTGCAAGGATTAGTTAACGATTATAATAACACCGTATAGCGAACAACAAGGCACAAACTTGCAACAGTTAATCAAAGAAATGTTAGAAGTATTTTGAATTCAGTTTATAGTAATATTAAAGTAGGTGATCCAAGAATTTCAAATTTTAAGGTGGGAGACTCTGTTCGTATCAGTAAATATAGGCACGTATTTTCGAAAACTTATACGCCAAATCGAATGAGATATTCACAATAAGAAAAATTCAAAACACCTTCTCCAGAACCTATCTACTACAATATTCGCAAAATCAGAATATTTTAGGGGGTTTTACGAATCAGAGTTGCTGAAAGTGAAGCATCCGGACGTATATCTTGTTGAAAAAATTATACGACGACAGAAGTGTAAAGTTCTCGTACAGTGGCTTGTCATGCCTTCATCACACAACTCTTGGATTTCTAAGGATAATGTGTTGTAGAGGTTTAGCTGAACATTTAGTTTAAAATAAAAAAGTACTAAATAAGTTTGAAATGTTTTTTTATTTTATAAATAATTAATACAAATAAGTAGAATTAAATAATATCAAATAAGATTAAATAACTTACAATTACTTATTAGACACATTTACAAAAGATGCATATAATTTATATCATTACTAAAATACATTAATGACTAATTACAAAAAATTATTAGATATCTATGTCAGAGCATTTAGTTCTAAAAGTATATTTTGTATGTTTTCTTCCCGTGTAATACCTTCTATTTTATAATGACCCCATGCCAAAGTATTGCTTTTATCAGGGAGAATATATCGTTTATCATCTTTAGATGAGAGAGCAACTTTATTCCTCAATTCCGTATATATTGTGTGTAATTCAGAGCGAAATATGTACATTCTCCTCATTATGTTTCCGTCATCTTCCACCATATTTTTATAATCAGTAACTGATAAATTTTTATCAATAACGTATTTCTTTACTCCCTTTGCAGTTTTTACAGTTTTATCAAGTCATTTTAGACAATAAGCTTTAGCACCGGTTCCATAAAAACACTCGATAATTTTGCCAGCGTATTCATCCTTCATTTTTCCCAGCCTGGGTGAAGTGGGAGGTATTCCATGAATACTGTCGACAGTAAAATTCGAGGTATCAAACATATGTAAATGTTCTTTTATATCATTATATACATTATAATTTTGCGCACTAATAATCAACGATTCTGTATCTGGTATCTGTGTACAATAATGAAACGTCTGTATGATAGAAAGGCTTTAAAAAACCATAGAAAAAACTATACATTACCCTCTCAGCTAGTTCCAAAATTGTGAATCCCACATATATAGGTTTTACATAATCTACACATAGCTTTGTTAATTCGATGGCTGTAAGGGAGTCACAGAAGATTTTTCAAGATTTAAAATTTGCTTTTGTTATATACGCCTCAGCGCCAAGTCTCTTATGAATCGTTTCCCAATGTGAAACCAATTTTATATTTACTGGATTTTCTACATCTTCCATCGTCTTTCCAAATATACTATTCACCAATAATGTATAAAACTGTTTAAAAAACTCGTTGGTGGTTTCATTTCGTTTTTTTTTTGCATTGAAATCAATATATTTCTTTAACCGCTTACTTTGTTTAAATCTAATTTATCGACAAGGTTTGGAATTAATTTTCCATATTTTGAATTAGGTGGGAAAACATGTTCGGGGCAAAAAGGAAAGTCATTGTGCTGTTCGTGAAGATTTGCAGGATATTCTAAATCTACTTCGAAAACATAACCATAATCTCAATCGTCTTCCAAGGCTTCTATATCCATCATCGGTAATTCTTCATTTGTTAACCATTGAAAATCGCTAACTGGTAAACTGAGTGACATTGCATAACCAAATAAATTTGTTGCTTCTAAGTATAGAATATATTTTTTCGCTTCGGATGAATCAAAATCCGGTAAGAATTCGTTGTTTTTTCATTCTTTTGCAACACATGCTCACACCTGTACGTATACCGCTTTTAAAAAAGTGAAACATATTTGCATCTGTTAATAATTCCAAACTTATACCAGTCATATGCAGCATAGCATCCCAGCTTAATCCTGGAGAAGTAAAATAATGTGCAGGATCTAATTTGTAATTGTGCAGGCAAATGTTTCGAAAATTTTCAAATTCATCTGCTAGTAATAATACATCTGATTGTATATATATATATATATATATATATATATATATATATATATTACTATATTGTCCTAGTGTTTTACAATCGAATAAATTCCAAACCCTTTGAGTTCTGCAAGAGTCTTCATCACTTATGTCACTATCTGATAGTATATCATGAAAGCACTCCTTGTTGGGTAATTCCGTGAATGAAAGCATTTCATAAGACGTAACATAGTTGTATGGGAATACACTCTTCTGCCACATTAATTCAAATTTTTCACCCATATAATATCTTCTAATTTCCTTACATTGTTCATTATCTAAATAAGATGATAATTTCGTCAAAGAGGAATTCATAAATCGAAGTGAGTCTAGAAATCTCAACTTGTAGAACACGTTTCCTTTCTTACCATTACAGTCATATCTCCCACGTAAACTATTTTTGAAAATGAAATATATTTCTCTTTATTATGTGCAATAACATCTACATCCTCCTTTTCCAGTGCCAGCAATTTTACAAACAAATGTGTATCATAATTTGATAAATTATGAAAGATAATAGGTATATATCGGGGCTCTTTATAATTTATATTACATACCATACGTGCTGCACCCCGATACAATCCAGTCATATGATCATGGTTACGAATTTTTTCTTCAGGGACTGTTATTATTTTTTCACAAATATGACACACCTCGTGGTCATATTTATCACGCTCTTCATCAGTTAAAGGTTTCATTTCTACCTCTTTACTTAAATAATTTTTATATAAAAAGTAACATCAGATTCTAGCTCTCTAATAAAAGATGTGGCTGCATTTGTCCACAATATAAACGCAATTTTCTCAGATTATCATCAAAACTACATTTCACATAATAAGCAAAAGAATATGGTTCATGTTCGAAACATTTCACAGTAAATGGTTTGGAAGAATTCGCTTCTGACGGATCAATAGGTTTTAATATAGCTTCAAAATCAGCATAAACCACAATAGTCGCGACAAATTCTTAATCCAACAGTAGTGTGAATTTGCATTTTCCGAGGTAACAAGTAATAAGTTAATATGAGCAATTCTTCTACGCTTCCTAAAATATAATGGACCCACTACTTCAAGAGCTCTAATATTATTCTGAAAATATTCTTCTATACCATATACATTAATGGATATATTATTTTGCTCGTCAAATTTATGGATATCTTTTAAATTTATAGGGTAATATATATCAGTAAAATCTGCCAAAGTACTATAATGTAGATACGATGAAACTCTTTGCGGAAATCCTACTGGTTCCCTTAAAGCAGAAGTAACGGCCCAAGCAAAACATTTGTTGTCAGAATTTTGAACATTTATTATACTTATCTTTTTCTTTATTCATGGTGGCAAGTCTATATACGTGAAGCCTCTCAATGGACTAACTTGTTCATATTTATTTCCAAATATAAAACGCTGCCCAATGTCCACCCAGAAATATAATAAAATAGTAATTTATAACACTATGATGAAATAATTAACAATAATCTTATTTTATCTGAATCCCGCTCCTGAAATTCACTCATTTTATTCTTAATCTCGTCAATAAAATCTGCCTATAGCTCATGTAAATTACTTCCATGGGTTATGACTTTATTTCGAGTATTAAACGATTTATTTATACATTCTCCTTGGTCAATAAGTAATATAAGCCATACAATTCCAAATTCACTTTCATAGAAGTATGTATACTATCCATAAGTGCTATCACTTTCTCCCTAATATTATTTGTAAATTCTTCCACATCAACGTATATGCGAGACGAATCACATACTTGATATTTTAGTTCGGTGTAAAGTACTGCGGATATGTGCAGTATAACAATTTGTTTCTACATATACATCACAGATTTAACATTTCATTAATTCTACTTCGTTATCGTTAAATTTCATTCCCTTCTCTTTACAAGAAGTTAACATGTGGCGATTTCTGTTATCTCCTCGAGTAAACGTCTTCCCACAGTATCAACTATGTACTGAATAAAAACAACACCTCCACTGTACCGGATCAACTGTTGCTGGAATGGAACGACCGTCACCTTATATACACCTCATCAAAGGTTATGCTTAATATTATTGTTTTATGTGTGAAATCATTTCAAACTTATAAATTACATATACTTATTTATACTAGTAACAATAAACATCTTAGCATTATATGTATAATTAAAAAATCCATTGAATTAATCAAAGTCATACATTCTACTTTAAAAAAGGTATATAACCCCTTACCACAATTATTAATCGTATCCTAAATACGTATTTCGACAACTAAGTTGTCATCATCAGTAGGTAAAAACTACTAATTAAAAGTCGCACAGGGGCACAGTAAAGCAAGAGAAACGCTTACGCACAACTACTATACACCGCGTCCCCGTATACCCTAAATTTAACATGCCAATCTAAACTACGAGGGAGGTCGAGACAAACACTTACCTACTTAAGGAAAAAGGGTCTAAACATGTGTTTATTGTCGAACAAAGGAACGGCAGACATTCCTCTCTAAGGGGGACGGCACTAACTTCGATTTTTAAAAACTACGATGACCCACTATTAAACTTGATCATCGTAGGTCATCGTATTTTTTAAAAATCGAAGTTAGTGCCGTCCCCCTTAGAGAGGAATGTCTGCCGTTCCTTTGTTCGACAATAAACACATGTTTAGACCCTTTTTCCTTAAGTAGGTAAGTGTTTGTCTCGACCTACATCGTAGTTTAGATTGGCATGTTAAATTTAGTGTATACGGGGACGCGGTGTATAGTAGTTGTGCGTAAGCGTTTCTCTTGCTTTACTGTGCCCCATGTGCGACTTTTAATTAGTAGTTTTTACCTACTGATGATGACAACTTAGTTGTCGAAATACGTATTTAGGATACGATTAATAATTGTGGTAAGGGGTTATATACCTTTTTTAAATTTTTATTTAACCACAGTCTCCATTGAAAGAATTTTATACATTCTACTGTCCATATCATCGATTAAAGTAATAGTTTCTATTTCAAATATGTCTTCCTCAACTTCTCCCTCCTCAATATCTACCTTGTCTATATCATCTCCTTGCTCCTCATCAATATCGTCCTCGATATCGTCTTCAGCTTCACTTAACTTATCATCACTACTCCATTCTAATTCCACTCTATTTTTTCTTTCATATGCACCCATATCCACTTATATGTTCAAACAAATATTGAGAAAACTTAACACTTTATGAGAGAAAAATTCATTCGTTATTATTTATATATTAACGGTTGAACCCCTACCTCGATGTAATCTTAAAGTGATGACCTTGAGATCCCTATAGACGCCTAGTGACCTTCACCGTCAAACATCCTCAATCAATTCTAAAACTTCGGCATTGACCTTGATCACCAATATGATTCCGGAGCCTCCTATTTAACCTTCACCTCATATTCGCCACGAATTCCCCCTCACCCTGTTTAAGAAGGTCGATTATCCTCAGCCGCACCTCCTCATTGACCTTTATCGCCAATATATATGCGATCGAGGTCAATGAGGAGGTGTAAAAATCGGCTGAGATACTCTAATTAGGACCATTGTCCGAGCTGAACATATTAATTTTGTTTTTAGCGATATGAATGCTTTCGTATGCGTCGAGAGCTCTGGAATTGTTGATATTTTTACAAGTTTTTACCCTTTAATCGTTAGGCTGTGATGTGTGTCAGTACATGGTTAGCGACGCTCGATTTTTCCGGTCTATTAAATTTAATATACGATATGTCTTCTTTAAAACGGGATATTATTGAGCGTTTCATTTGACCTAATGCATTACAATCCCCGCAATTAATTTCGTATATACCTGATTTCAAATTCAAATTAACTTTATCTTTGGTATTGCCTAGGAAACTTTTGATGGTGCTTTCGAGCCGAAAAGTAACTTGATGACCTTGTTCTTTAACGACTCTATTAATAGTTAATTGACGAAGGAGATACTTGTTTAAACTTCATTATAACGCTAAGAAATAAGTAATTAAACTTCTAGTTTCAAAAATTCTTTTATTGTAAATCACTACAATATTGTTGGTGAATTCATCCACCTGATGAAGCCATTGTATGGCGAAACAATATTGTAGTGATTTACAACAAAAGAATTTTTGAAACTAGAAGTTTAATTTCTTATTTCTTAGACTCTATTAATGTTTTTCGTGATTGGATGGTATGATAAACGCATGTACTTTTTCTCCTAGTTACGTTGAGATAACAAACTTGCGGATTCGTGGACTGTCTTTTTTAAAATTCGTTTTTCTAATTAATTTATTAATTATTTCTATGTCAAAACTACTGTACTGGTTTGAATGAAATCTAGTTCTATTTAGTATCTCCCTTTTGTTAACGGAAAGTCGAGTAACCGATTGACTAAGAAATTAAAAGAAGCGGTCTTATGTTGAAAACTATGATTTGAATCCGCGGTGATAAATCTACTGACATTGGTTTCTTTCCGGAAAATATTCTATTTTATGCTTATTTCTAATTACTAATGTATCAAAAAATAGTATCTTATCATTGTTTTCCGTTTCTACCGTGAATTTAATAGTCGGAAATTTCAGATTTAGTTGTTTAACGAACATGTCCAATTCACATTTCCGTGTATCAAAAATCGCGAAAATGTCATCTACGTACCTGATCGAGATTCTTAGAAAATATTTAGCGTTATTTTTAAATTCTACTTCAAATTGACTCATAAATAAATTAGCTATTAAAGAAGATAGGCAATTACTCATCGTTGTGCCTTGATTCTGTTCATAAAATTTTTCTCCAACTTGGAAACAATTTTGCGCCATGCAAAGGGTTGTCGATCTCATGTATTCCACTACTTTTCTAGATTCAATGTTATTCTTATAAAGCAAGTTCTCTAAATATTACTAAGCTTCTGGAATAAGTACTGAAAGAAGCAATGACGCTACATCGAATGAAGCTAAAATTTCTTCCAGTTCACAATCTTTAATTAATTGAACAAATTCTGAGGATTACTAACTGACAAACTTTCTGCTTTCACGAGTAAATTTTTAAATTCATTGGTGTCCCACAAATAATTTCATCGTTAAACTGAATATGCCCAACAGATGCTCTTCATTAAATATTTATTACCGGAATGTTCGCGGTCTCCGTGATAAAACTCACTCTTTACTAAATGCTACTTACTCCTCGTCATATGATATTCTTCTTTTTACCGAGACTTGGCTGTGTGATTCCATATCTGTTTATTGATGCTACTTATGCTACTTACTCCTAATTTACCAAGACTTGGCTGTGTGATTCGATATCTGACAGCGAATTTTTTTGTCCATCATATTCTGTTGTTCGGCATGACCGTGATTCTCTCGCAACTAGCAGATCTGTAGGGGGCGGTGTTATGATGGCTTTTTCAAATAATGTTACTTATGACTTTATTGATGTTACTCTATTTATCACGATATCACCTTTAATTTATTTATTGATTACTATTAGATTACTATAGATGTTCAGAACTATTACTACTTACTTCTGGTTTATATTCCTCCAGACTTAGATTTTGTTTCCCTAGAATATCTAAATAAACTAAATTTATTTTTATCTTTTATGGAATCCTCAGATCTGCGTCAATTTAATAATGTTCTTAATACAAATAATAGAACACTAGACTTGATTCTGTCTAACTTTGGATATGACGTTGAGGTTTTACACGATTCCTTACCACTTATTGCCGAAGATATTCACCATCCTGCTCTGGACATCACTATACATAATTTAAAGCCTTCTAAACAAACTATATTCCATTCCAACAGAAATTTTAGATACAATTTTCGCAAAGCTGATACCGTAAGCTCTACTTTGATTTTTCTCCAACGGATTGGTCCTTTCTTGAAAACCATAATAATGTCAATACGGCTGTTTAGGATTTTTATTGTAAAATGTATTCTGTCTTGTACTGCTTTGTTCCTAAATTCTGTTTAAACCATGAACATCATCATTATCCTCCTTGGTCCTTATTACCATAAAAAATGGAAATCTACTCAAACCAATTATTATAAACATGAATTCCAAAGAATACGAAGACTGATAAAGGCTGACATCAATTTAGCTTTTTAATCATATATTCCCAGAACTGAATTAGGCCTTATCACTGACCCATAGTCCTTCTAACACTTTGTTCGTTCCAAGCAGGGTATTACTAGAATTGCCGGCAGACTTAATGATTCTATTAATGAGTACAATGTTCCAGCTTGTATTGTCAATGTTTTTGCCTCAACCATTTCTAATGTCTTCTTGCCAAAATCTGCAGATTCTGCACATCCTGATTTAACATCTAACTTACCACCTCTATGTTTACTATCTGTTTCACCAGCTGAAGTTATACATACTATTAAGGGGCTAAAAAACACGTTGACTACTGGTGATGATGGTATTCGTTGTTTATTGGTGAAGAATTGCGGCTACATTTTTGCCGATCCCTTTTGCAAGATTTTCAACTTGGCTATTCGAACGTCTGTGTTTCCAGATTCTTGGAATACTGCCAGAATCTTACCAATTTCTAAGAAGGGTGATTGTTCCGACATTCGGAATTATAGACCTGTTGCCGTTATCTCTACTTTTGCAAAAGTTTTTGAAATGTTGATTTATAAACATTTATCTTATGGCACCAGAACACATCTTCCTAATGCATAACATGGGTTCATGCCGCGAAGGTCTACTACAACTAATTTAGCACTGATATTTCAGGAAATAGCTCAGGCTGTTGATGCTGGTGGCCCGCTGGGCATTATTTATTTTATTGTATTTATTTTATTGGAAAAATTAAGCTCGTTTGGCATTGGTAGATCGTTGCTGAGATTATTTAAATCTTATCTCTCAAATAGAGTGAATTATGTCTATTACAATGGGTTCAGGTCTAAACTCTTCTGTTCCACTTCGGGAGTACTGCAGGGATGAAAACTTGGCCCACTCTTATATATCTTCATCGATGACCTTATCAAATCTATCAACTGTTCGGTACTGGCCTATGCTGATGATATTAAGATTTATCACAGGGCTGATTCTTTTCCATTCACATTTTCAGATCATGTCTTTAATGTCACCGCTTCTAGATCTCTAGGATTTATTATTCGTACATGCAAATATTTTAATAACATCGATACCATTAAAACTGTTTTCTTTCACTTAATTTCAAAGCTCGAATATACATCCATAGCCGTATCCTTTCTACGGTTCTCAGATCAATCTTCTAGAGCGAATCAAGCGCAAATTTTTGAAACCCCTTTCCTCTAAGTGTGATGGACGCTATCCAGTGCGTGAAATTAATTACGTCGAGTTACTTGAACGACATGGCGTCTATCAGAAAGAAGAAAGACCACTAGCGCTCTACTTATGCAAAATATCGTTACTAGTAAAATAGACTCACCTGACTTGCTGTCTAAAGTTTATGTTCTTGTGCCACGCTTGGAATCAAGATCAACGCAATTACTTTATATTCCTACAGCAAGGCCGAACAAATTGTTAGAGGTGCCTAAAACATTCGATACAGAATTTTAATATTCTGGGAATGGATTTGCAGTGATTATCATATATTATATATACTTATATATATATAACAATTGATAAATTATTGGAGTTTTTCGGATTTTATATAAAATATTTACAAATATCAAATTAGAATGTATGTAATTGCAGAGTAATAATTATCAATTGTTATATTTCATAAACGGCTAAGAAATTATCTAAACACTTATATATATATATATATATATATATATATATAACATGAGAGCAAAATGAATTGAGGTAGTAGGAGGCTGCGGTTCGTAGATCGTATTTCGTGAATTATATTCACAATATTTTTCTGTCAAACATTTAATGACAGACTGTCAGTGTGAAATATTAATTCTTTCAATACAATTAAAAAAAAAAAAAACAGTATAATCACATTCAGAATGTTTACTCAAGAACAAATGGTGTTCATTTTAGAATGTTACTTTCGTAACGGTCGACGTTTGCCAAACGGAGAATGATATTATTCAATAGGAATGTACAAGGAAGAATTCCAACAACGTTTTCCTGAAGTTGTTTTAGTAAATAAGAACTTTTCTCGTGACCTATTGAGAATTATAAATAACTTTCGAACAACTGGGTCTGTAAAAAGACAATGGAAAGGGGGAAGATCTTCTCGAGTTAGGACCCAAAATGTTGTTAATAATGCAAGAAACGCAATTAGAGCAGAACAACAGTTGGATATAAGTTATGGAACCTGCCGCAGTATTCTTAAACGCGATATTGGTATGCATCCTTACAAGGTTCAATTGTATCAAGAACTATTGCCGCCAGATTACGTTCGAAGAGTTGCCTATTGTCGTTTCTTTAATGCAAATCTTAACGACGACGATGTTTTGGATAAAACGTTTTTCACCGACGAAGCGTGGTTTCACCTGAACGGCTACATAAACGCTCAGAATATGCGTATGTGGGCAACAGACAATCCGCATTATTATAGGGAAACAACGTTGCATCCTGTAAAAATAGGGGTTTGGTGTGCCATGTCACGCAGAAGGCTTATTGGTCAGATCATTTTCGAAGGAACTATAAATGGTGAAAGATATCGCAATAATATACTGGAAACATTCATAAATCAACTGCATGATGACGAGTTACAGTTAGGTTTCTTTCAGCAAGATTCCGCACGACCACACACTGCCCGTGAAACAATAAATTATTTACGTGAATTTTTTGATGAGAGAATTATTAGTGTTGACCGTTTCCCGCCCAAGATCGTGTGACTTAACTCCTCTGGATTACTTTTTATTTCCATATTTAAAAAACTCTATTTTTAAAAATCCAGTGCATACAATAGACGATTTACGGAACAATATCGTGCGACAGTGCGAGTTAGTAGACGGATTTATTTTACAAAAGGTTTTTGAAAACATGAAGCGGCGCGTAAATTTATGTTTGAATGCCGAGGGACAACAGTTTCAACAATTATTGTAAACTTTTCAATAAAATATAAAACATGACATTTGTATGACATTTTATAAATATTTTAAGTTGTAAATTAAATTTGTATCAAGGAGACATTTAAGTGCTGTCAGTAAGATTTATTTACTTTATAATTCACGAAATACGATCAGCGAACCGCAGCCTCCTACTACCTCAATTCATTTTGTTCTCATGTTATATATATATATGTGTATATATATATATATATATATATATATATATATATATATATATTATATATTATATATACTTACTGTATATATAATAAGGTGTGTATAAATTGTCGCAAAAGCTACACGTAGCGACATTCTTCGTTCGGTTTTGAATAAAAAATCTTAATGTTAAAATGTCGTATCATGCTTCGTAAATTCGTAAATGTCAAAATTTGACAGTAATGATTTTGATTGAACTCACTTTGAAATACAAACTTATTGTTCTACAACGTTGCCAAATGTGTTTTTCGTGGAAGTACGTTAATGAATAAATGTTTAAAACAAGCTTTTAAATCAAAAAGAAAACGTTTACGAAATAATACTAGTAAAAATTTTTTCTTTAAACTAAATTGCATCTATCTCTATTAACAGATATCGAAGAGCAAAGGTTAGTTACGCACTAAAAGTCTGAACTTCAAGAACCCCGTGAAAACAAACGAAGCATGATACGACATTTTAACATTAAGACTTTTTATTCAAATGAAGAACGTCGCTGCGTGTAGCTTTTGCGACAATTTATACACACGTTATATATGTATTAACTATTATAAGGTCTTTGAAATCCCCAATGATGCCTCAATTTCGTGATATGTGACATGTCGATCTTCGTTGATGAGTTTGCGCACAGCATCTACGTTTTCCTGAGTGATTTTCGTTTTCAGTGCACCTGCTCTTGGATCGTCGCTGAGACTAATCCGCCCACGTTTGAATTCTCCATACCAATGAGAAATTGTTGCCTGATGTGCTACTTCATTACCAAAAACAGAAACCAATTAGGCGAGCCATTCTTGTTGAGATAATTGTCTTCGAAAATGATGAAAAATTATTTTGCGAACATTTTCACGGTTTAATTCAATTTTTCGTCTAACTTGTCAACTTTGACAATTCGTTGTAGCTACAACACTACACGTATCGCACTGAAACTTTGGATTTAGATTAACTAAAGATAGAGGTTAATTTCTACTGACATTTGATTAGTGTCACAGTATGAAAAACATAAAAGCCATCCCTCGCGCAAGTTCATATTTATATGAAAATTGCTGCCTAGAAATGCCACTTATTTCGTCCTGTTATAAACTCATCAGCGCATGATGCAGGAAAAGACAAAATTTGCAACCACAACTCCTGTATCGTGTATAGTCAAGTCATAAAAGAAAGCATGGAAGAAAACTCAGCGCTGCTCATTGACTTATGTCGACATCACGAACACCAAACAAACCAACCTCATGACAAGTGTAAGACTTAGCAAATAGTTTCCATCAGACGTCCGCAAATATTTATTAATTAAAAGAATTTCTACTTATTTGAACAAATCTCGACTGACCACTTAAATCTGAATCCTTCGAACCGACGGTTTTAATAAGCTCTTCCTCATTCAGATTTTAACTGGTCACAGTTAAACACGTGTAATACAGTTTTGTTTTCTGCAAAGAATGAAAAACAATTCGAGAGCTCCCAAAAATTCCAAATCCAAATTCAATTTAAAACTGAGCTTGTAATAAAAGCCTTGAATATATTTCATTGCATTATCCTGTATATATCCTTGGGTACACATGAATATTATTCAAATAGAAAAAGCTATATATTGTTAAAAAGAAAGCTTAAAAATATATTTTTAACTTGTCCATTAACAATCATATTATAATGAAAAGCTTTGTATAACAATAATATTCCAATAAGTTTTTTCTCGGCTTCAGAAGTAGGGGCGCGTAGTGAAATGAAAACATAAGAAAATACATTTGTCTGTCATAAATTTTAAGTAGTACATTTCAGATTTTATTTGAATATCGTTCTGTCGTAAGCGGAAAATATATTCAAGGAAATATATCAAAAAAAGGTCGCCGTAAAAAGCAAACATCTTTTGTCCGAGACAAAGTCTTATAACAGAGTTTCAACATGATTGTAAAACATAAAAGATTACCAAGGACTATATTGCGAGTAGAGACTTCGATTTTTTTATTTCGTTCGTACAAATATATTGTTATTCGAAAAATAAACGAGTAAAGCATCTTTGCAACTTTGTAATTAGTTGCAAAGATGCTTTACTAATAAAATATTTGTAAATTGTTGAAAGATTGTCAACTATTCTCTTTTAGTCTAGTTCATTCTTTTAGTCGCGTTTGATGTTACACACTGTGAGATATGTTACCAGCTTTCTTCTTACATATATCTACTATCAACTCCTTTTCTGTTAAGAATATGAGAAACAAGTAATGGTGGTCCTTAATTAATAGTAAGGTTAGGAAATATTTAACCTTAAAAAAATTTGATTAAACTTACCTAAAATTTCTGTTTCAACTTTCTCGTGTGTCTCAATTTTTAAGATAGTAACACGAAGCTTGTGGGTGGAAGCGTCTGGAGATGAGAAATAATAACCAACTTGTTTTCTCAGCATTCATATTGCTGTGAACTTTGTGTTTGATATACGAGGGCGATTCGTAAAGTAAGTTCCGTTTCCACTTAGTGAGCAGAGAATTGGGGAAATTAACGCGATCACAGCGCTGCAGTGTAGTATGGTTCAACGTGAGCCTGACAGTGCTAGTAAGAGAATCGTTCGGACAACCCTTCGTGCTATTTTGGTCGTTTAAAAAGGCTGCTGCAATTGAAAATCCCGCCGACTGTGAATTGCGTGCTGTGATCCGATTTCTGTGTGCATAGAACATGAAGGCTACTGAGATTCATCGTGTACTTTGTCCTGTTTATGGTGAAAATGTCATTAGTAACGGGATGGTTAGAAGATGGTGCCGTATGTTTCGAGAAGAACAGAGTGGAAGACCAACTATTTGTGACGAACGAACTTGTGGGTAATTTTGTAGTTTTGCAGTTTTGTATGAGGTTGCTACTGAACGTTTAGGTTATCACGAATTTTGTGCACGATGGGTGCCAAAATTTGCTACCGAAGACCATAAAACAAAAAGAACGGGATCGGCACTAGCTTTTTCTGCGAGGAAAGTAATGGTCACTGTCTTTTGAGACAAGAAAGGCGTCCTTCCTGTAACGATGATGAGCTGCAGGTCGGTGTTACAGCATGGCTTAATTCAGTGGCGACAGAGTTCTGTGAAGAGGGCATTAAAAAATCGGTTCATCGCTATGACGAATGTATCAATCTTAATAGAAACTATGCAGAAAAATAGCTGAAAGTAGTAGCTTTAAGTTGTATATAATAAAAACCTCTTCATGGATTGGTGTTTTTTTAATAACCAAACGGAACTTACTTTACGAATCGCCCTCGTAATTACAATGTAATTCATTTTGTTCGTTGTGCTTTGCTACAGTAGCATATACCAATCTAGACTTTTTCTTTGAATTACATATATATTTCAGTGGTTAATTTTGGTTCTTTGCATTGGACAGTAAGTAAATACTTCAAAATAAATGGTACAACAATGGTACACAAGTATTTATAGTTTTTTAAAATTCATTTATTCCAAATTTTGTGTTGATTATTAACATATCATATTTAATGAACTAATTATCTTATGCCTTACTTAATATTTTAAACTGACTTTAAATATTATATTTACATTTTATGCTTTATGAAATTTGAACTTGTACTAAAATGATTTTACGTTTTTGAAAATATAACTAATGAGCATTAACTTGTAAAACTTTGTAAGTTTTCTTTGCTTATTTTATTAAAATGAACTAACACATAAAAGTTTATCACTTAATGGAAAGGATATTTAACCCTTCAGGATTAAGTGATAGTACTAACGGTTTCAATTGACTGTTGTAATAAAATATTTTGTACATACATATTATTATATAAAACAAAAATAAAAAATGTGTTATTCTCTGAATTCCTTGTGGATATAGACCTACTGAGTATGTCGAGATATCTTTCATATCTGATTTTTCAAAAAGAATTGAATGTTCAATCTCAATGTTCAATCTCAAATATACCTAATATAAAGAATGAGCATATCTGATTTAAGACAAAAATAGCGTGAGAGAGCGCTATTCCACTGAATATGATACAATTTCAATGTTCATGGGTTTATAGCCCAATGTTGTAGGTATCTGTAATTTCACACTTTAATATAAAAATGGCAAGTCCAATGGCTTTTTGAATTTCAGTCTGTTCATATCTTCGCTGTTATCTAGTTATCTAGTCGCTGTTCGAGTCGTCGCAAATAGCGCCAACGGCATTCCCTCGTCGTCTCCTCTACTGTATGAACATCCAAGTCATATTTAATGTCTTTATTTGTCATAAAGTAGGGAGCATCAATAATTGCAGGCAATGTTTGTAATTGGAATCTCTCTATGGTCGCCATTTAGCTGGATTTAGCTAATGTACCCCACAGCTGGATTCCATAGGTATAGACAGGCTTAAATACGACACTAGATGCCAAAAGGTTATTTCTAATAGAGAGTTGGAATTTTCTTACATAGTATTTCCGAAATTTTGTTGCAAGTTCTTGATCTTCCAACCAACGAAGGAGTAATTACCTCGACCTTTGCAGATGACACTGCTAAAAATTAAACCACATAGTATTCATAAAATGCCACGGAAATTCTCCTTCAATAAGACTTAATAAAAACATACCCACAACGGAATACGTTAAATATTTAGACCTACAATTATATCAGATCAGAAATTAACATGGTAACTGCGCATATAGACAAACGGCAACAACTTGCATAATTTCGGAAATACTGTTGGTTATTTGAAAGAAAATTCCAACTCTCCATTAGAAATAACATTTATGGCATCTAATGTCATTTTTAAGCCTTTCTAAACCAATGGGATTCAGCTATAGGATACAGCAGCCAAATTCAACATTGCAATCATAGAAAAATTCCAATCAAAAACATTGCGTGCAATTATTTATGCTCCCTACTTTGTGACAAATAAAGACATTAAATATGATTTGAATGCATATACAGTAGAGGAGACAATGAGGGAATTCAGTAGGCGCTATCTGCAACGACTCGAAAAACATCCTAATTCACTAGCTCTGGGGGTCCTAGATAATAGCGAAGATATGAGCAGACTGAAACTCAAAAAGCCATTGGACTTACTATTTTTAAATTAAAGTGTGAAATTACAGATACCTACAACACTGTGCTTTAAGCTCATGAACATTGAAATTGTATCATATAGAGTTACATTCAGTGGAATAGCACTCTCTCATGCTATTTTTGTCTTAAATCAGATATGCTCATTGTTTATATAATGACAGATTGCATAATAAACGTAAAACAAACAAAAAATAATTTGCAAGATATCACTATAAATTACTTAAATGTATTTATTTCTCCATCAAATCCTTTACTTTAACTCTTCTTTCTAGCATCAAAATGATATTGAACTTTTATATGAAAAACTACTACGATACCAAAAATTTTGAATCCATTTTGCTATTTGGATTCCTATGGTTAATTACATTATGAATGCCTGTTTGAAGATAACTATACTTTTTTTTATATCCTTTTAATTTTTCTACATTATAATTTAGATTAGTTTAGATTATAAGTTTATTAAATAACTATTATATGTGCGTAAACATCACATGACAACGTGTTGTCCTTTACATACATCTTTTTTATTTTATTCTTTTTGTTTTTTCTTAGTCAAAAAATCTCGTTGTCATTTTTGGTAAATACCAGATGCACTGCTCCTCCTGCCTTCATAAAGTAAAACAATATAATTTGTTTATTTAATTTTTGTTTCAGCAATATAATCAACTTATTTAATTTCCGCTTTCCATAATGATTCTTAATTAATAAGTTTTATTCCCGCGTATTTAGCAGCAGTACAACAATCACAGCGAGATATGAGCGTAGATACTTCATAGCTAAGCGGCAGCCATCGACTACAGGGAAGTTATTTGACTAGAAAGGATCGAAATAAACCACTTCTGTAACTTCAGTGCTTATAAAATACTTGATCGGAGTCGGTTGTAACCGTTTTTTAAATTTAGCGCTTCACCATGTGCTAACCATTATAGCGTCCGATAGCCTAGTAGTAACGCACTGGTTTATAGTGCCAGGGCTCCCAGGATCGGATCCGAGACTGAGCTGTCCGAGCAGATTTTCATGATTTTCCTTCACATTTAGGGTAAATGCCGACAGCTAAATAGCTAAATAATAATAAGCCGATGCGTTAAAAATTATTCTTATTATATAAAGTCACCACGCGTCACTGGTCACAAAAAAATTAAATACAGTGTTATTGCAGATGTAACGTGTTAATATTAATATCAATAATAGTTTAAGAAAATGTAAGCGATGATAAACGTTTAAAAAATTTATTATTTCTTTCAAATCCCATCTGCACGATGTTAGAAAGAAGAAAGCTACTTATCAGATATGATTTCTTATTTGATTCAGGGCTGGAATCGCATCCTGATTGCAGCCTTGCATCTTCCTTTGGCGACGCTTCGTACACTCTGGCAAGGAGCAGCCTCAGCGCTGCTACTAATATTTACATTGCTGGCCTAAAACTGAAGTATGTTAATTTTGGACAGAGTTATGTGGGTCACTGGCGCGTGACAGCCACGGTGGAGTTGCTTAGAAAGGTTTACCAGGTATTGTGTAGAGAATACCCGCCACCACAATTGAGACTATTTTTCTGCATGAACATGAATTACTTTCCTGGCGCCTTTTTTCCTTTTATCTTATATTATTTGACGTTTTTTCATTGGAGCCGGAATTTATAAATTCAGAGAAAGGACGATGATCCTGACAAGGCTAAGTAAAGATAACTAAAGGCAAAATAAGGTATTTCAAGTGGAAGCGTTACACCATTTGGTTGAAGAAATTAATAGGTAGGATCGCACAAGTCGCACAGAGGCCATTTTTTCTAAAGGCCAAGTACAACGCTAACAATGATAAACAATAATGCTAACGGCACTAGATGCGATGCAGGTGAAATTCAATTTTGTTTAAAATTGTGAAACATTTATCAAGAAAAAGTGGTAGTAGTTTGGACACCAGGGCATGAAGGCTATAGTGGTAATGAAAAAGTGAAGGAACTGGTTCGACAAGTTTCGTGTATGGCTTCCATAGAACCTAAAGATTGCGGTCGCATTGGAAATAATATTTAAAAACCATTAAAAAGTATGTTGAAAATAGATATAGGGAAAGATAGAAGAACTCCCTAGGTCAAAGACAGACAATACAGTTTATCAGAATAATTGAAACATACATGGGTAGGTAAACCCCACCAGTTTTGTACAATACAATAATTTGACAATATAGTTCCTTAGGGAACAGCTGTCCAAGTTTCCAACGGAGTTACTATAGGGACAGGGGACCTGTTAAGATTATGAAACTGCTGTCGCAGCTGCTAGGTCTAATTAAAAGAATGAATGTAGAGAATGTATTCTAAGAAGATATGAGGACCACAACAGATCCGAAAAGACCGCAGCGGAATAGACTTTATACCACCTCAAGCAATGTATCTACTGTAATGTATAAGAGGGAAGAATCTGTCTGAGTAGCCAATATCCATTACACAAATACTGAACAAGAAGAAAAATAATATCTTGAGTTTTAAAACTTATTATATTATATTGTTATTACAATACTTTTTTCAATAATAAAGTTGTAACATGAATAATATATCTAAATTAAAAAAATTCACACAAATCGACTATAATTAAGGTCTTTGTACTGTACAATTTGTAATAATACCACGGGTTTCCGTGTAGTAAAATTGACATACTGCTGCATTGTTTTCGTACGTCATCTCTGGCACTTTAAATTCCGGATTAACAGCCACTTTCAGCGTATAAACTCCAGGATCGAGTTCGGTTATGTCGACCCATTGACAGTCCACAGTGTATTTATATATATCCGTGCAATTGACGGAAATTCCCTGATCACCGTAATTAGCACAAGCGTATCTGGGTTCAATACCTGGCAGACATTGATTGTCTTCCAAACAAAACGATGCTTTGTGTCCTTCAGCCACTCTATTACCGTTGGAATTATAAATATCGAATGTTGCAAACACTTCCATACTGTGGTAGTGCCTGAAACAACAGTAAAAATTCGATTAAAAAATCATTGTGTACCATGAAAATTCAATCAATTTTCGTGTGTGCGGTGTGTAATTCAAATGAAGTGATAACGCTATAAATTGAAAATTAAATTCATTAAATTTGTGGTCCAGTGTAAATATAAAGAGGAGTATTGAGTAAAAGTAAAAGAAAATATTTTCCTTCAATCTATGAAAATAATGAAATATTGAACAAAATGTTTATCTTTAAACATAATCTTGTTTTACGTCTATATTCTAAAATTGTATTTACTTAGTTTCAAAAAGTACTTGGGAAACATATATCTACAATATATATTATTTCTTTCTTATATATTAGCCGAGAAAATCAATAAACAACAAATTCCTTTTTGTCGAGCTATTGTCGAAAAAATGTTTAAAACCTTAAACAGATGATGGAGTATAACGATGAATATTGTGATTTAAATGTAAGGGAGTAGACATATGTTAGCAGACAAGAATAGATATATTGATTTGTATGGAAACAATACTGTAAAATATTTGTCATTCTGGGTTATTTTAAAATAATACTGACGGTAATTTAAACAAACACTATATTAACAAGAAAACGTACTAAATAACAAATTAAAAACTAATAACTAACAATAAGAGCCCTTATTTCACAATATGTATTTAGATTTATTATAATATCACACGACGGCAATTACTCGTTGAATTAATTATCTCCCTCCATTTCAAGTTCTTATATAGTTATAGCTTATTCTAGGGCCTTCCAGAAGCTCTTTTCTAGGAGGTACTGGTGACTTGATGACATATTCCGCGCGTGATACCGCTCGCCTGACATGTTGGATGACATGCAAAAGATGTCCCCAAACACCCTAATAGATAGAATCATATATAAAAACCTAGGTTCCAGCCCCCCTTGTAGTGTTTTAATGTGGAGTTTACCTTCCATTAGCCTCCACTTCTTTTTATGTTCTCTTTCTAGCCACAACCGAATCCTTAATGATTCCTGGTCCTATGAAGTTCCTATCAGTACCTTATTTGTCCAGTTCGTCGGCTATCTCATTGCCTTTAATTCCCTCATGTCCTGGCACTCATATCAGCGAGACAGTATTGTCTTGTGCCAGTCTATTGTGGACTTGTTTACAATAGTTCACCAGTTTAGCCCTGCTAAATAGATTCATAATGGCTTTAATAGTTGCCTGACTATCAGTCATTATGTTGATCTTTTTGTTTGCGCAGCCAGCTTCCCGAATTTCCTCGGCGCAGGTTGCGACTGCAAACGCAGGCTGCGACTGCAAACAATTCAGCCTGGAAAACCGTCGTATGTTTTCTTAGACTTATCAATATCTTCCTTCTGATTGCTATTGGATTGATCCATCTGTGTACCAGTTGCCGGCACTACAATCGCTCGTGTGACCTTTTGTCTGTTCCTAGGACGGTATAAATATGTTCAGCTTAGCTGTAAACATAATCTCAGGTGGCACGCTGTCCGCCGGCATTTGAAATATCGGCTCTTCCAGTATAATGCCTGTGGTATCCGTATGGCCCCCTACAACCTTATTAGGACAGCTTATGCCATTTGCCCTCAGCCTCAAGAACGCAGCCATGGCCTCCGCCTTTACAAATAGTTCCAGCCGAGGGAGACCTACAATGGCCTCCATGAAGGTGACTTCCGTACTATTCATAACTCCTGTGATTCCCAACAAAGCCTGTCGTTGAAGAGTCGTGAGGATCCCCACCGACGATGTCAGCTCCACCCTCCTCCACCAGACAACTGCAACTGTAGGTAATCGTTGGTATTACTACTGCTGTGTACAACCAGTGTACAACATTTGGCTTTAGTCCCCAGGTCTTTCCAACAGCTCTTCTGCATCTCCAGAAGAGCTGAGTCGTCCAGTCTGCCACTTTGACTACCTGTCTGCTCCAATTCGGTTTGGCATCAAGTGTTACATTTAGATGCTTCACTTTATTGATTAATTCTAACATTTGTCCAAACAACCTTACACTGCGGTAAAGGTTTTTTTCTTTTTAGGATTGACAGTTAATCCCCCCGTATATTCCTTATAACAGGCTCATTCAAAATTTACATCGATACAATTTGTAGCTAAATTACTAGCTTGAAAGAAGTTGTTTAATAAATCGTTCGTTATAACACTTCTTAATGAATATCAAAATAGAACAACACATAGGTAAGAAGAACAGGGATTTTCAAACAAGTATACATTTTCTTGACTTTTGTATCTACATCCTATACAAGGAATATTAAGTCAGTGTATATGAAATGTTGGTCTTTCTTTTAGTGCCCAATATTTTTTATAAAAAAAAAACAATTCATAATGGGAATAATACAATTGGTTTTTCTATTGTATTAACACTTATCCCGTTCAAGTATTTACTTAATTATTTTTTTAATCAAACAATATTATTATCAGTGAAATATGCAAAAAGTAGGTACAAATGATAAATATTTTTATTTAATATTTGAGTGTGATGTCTTCAGACTATGCAATGCATATTTAAATGAATATATGAGAGATGTTTCCAAAGTTTGGGAATTTAGCTATAATTTTTTTATTTTTTTAATTGTCATCAATATTACAATGTAGTTTTTCAACATAAACGCCAATTAATTGAATACATATATTCCAACGATAAATTAATTTTTTTAAGCCGTCCTCGAAAAGCTTTTTCGGTGTCTCCTCAATCCACCTATTTACGGCACGTTTTACGTCAGTTAAACTATCAAAACAAACACTCCGTAAAGGTTCTTTCAAATCAGGGAACAGATGAAAATCACTCGATGCGATATCCGGTGAATGAGGTGAATACGGAAGCAATTCCCATCGTAAATCGTTTAAATCATCCTTCGTTTTTCTTGCGGTGTACGGTCTTGCATTATCCTGTTGCAATAACGGACGCTTATACAACTTTCCAGACCGTTTTCTAATAAGTACCTGCCGCGTGGTTCGAATAATATTCTGCATTAATTGTAGTACCTTTCGCCAGATAATCCATAAAATAATCCCTTCGCAATCTCAGAATACAGTAAACATTACCTTTGCAATAGATGAAACTGCACGCGCCTTAAGTGGAGGCCCTTCTTTGGTTTTACGCCATTCTTTTGATTGATTTTTGGTCTCAGGATTGAAATAAGCAATCCGTGTTTCGTTAGTAGTTATTCTCCGTTGCGAAAATTCATTACCGTAACGGGCTAGCTGCTCTTGAAGCTGACGACAAGTATCAGACCTACTGAGTTTCTGTTCCAGTCCCAACAGCCTTGGCTCCCCGCGGGCTGAAACCTTGCTTACGGCCAAACAATCATGTAATATCTCATGAACTTGTCGTGTACCTATTTCTAGGCGTACACTAATTTGAGAAATAGTCATTCGTCTGTCCTCTTCCAGTAGGTTTTCCATGGCAGTAGTTTTTCTTTCAATTACCGACGCGCTCGGGCGACCACTGCGTTGATCGTCTTCTAATGATGTTCTGCCACTTTTAAAACGATCGATTCACCGACATCCAGTGCTTTTAGATTCTGCAAACTCACCAAACGCTCGTTTCAGACGTTTAATAATTTCTGAAGTTTTCACACCTTCTTTCCACAAAAAGAAAATTATTTCTCTTTGAGATTTAGCCGCGTCTTTCATGGTTACACAAACAGTGCTACGAATATGCGTCTATATCGGTGGAACACCTAGATCAGACTGAACGATATTGCACTGGATAGCTGCATAACCATGTCAAGACTCGTCTATCACCAATAGCCATTGCCTTTAAGTTCTGCATAATTTAATTAGAGCAATATTCCCAGAACTTTGGAAACATCCCTCGCAATTAGTTAAAATTAGGAGTTTCGGAATTGTAAGTTCATTAAAATATCATAAATTCATTTCATTGATAGTTTTTATAAATCTTAATGACATAATGGTATTTTAGTATTTCTAGAATAACAATAGATTACAGTTTATCTATTTTAACTATATTTTAATTGTATTCAATCCCTCACAGCTGCAAACATACTTATTATTCATGTATAGCTACAAATAACCATACTCATAAAACGTAATACTACCGTAAGACAGATTACATTTTGTTAGAATGTTATTTCAAATTTCAGTAGTAAATGTTAATATTTAGTTCATTGTTATTCCTTAATTATTTTTAAAGACATAAATATTGGTATACAGCGATTAGATAATCTAAACATGTGCCAAGATAAGTAATGTATTTCCCCGAATTATGTTACCAGTGAGGATGAAATTCAAGCTTTCTGTCTTGACAATAACTACAACTAAAATGAATTTTTTAGTTTAGTTTAAACATTTCTATCTAACACTTCAATTAAAATAGTTCTATCGAACAATAGTGCAACTAAATTAACGCACCACCAAATGTTTGTAATATATTCTATAATTTTTGTATTTTGTAAAAAATTTTTATTTTATCTAACCATAATCTAGTAGATTTATCTAATTACAAAGTAATTTTGACATTTCTGGTGAAAAAGGCCGAAAGTCAATGTCAAGTTTTATTAAGCAGATTTTCTTGAATCATTGAAGTTACAGTTCAAACATCATCTAATTTTTAATTACGAGTTTGTTAATTTTTTGCGTGTATATAATGTAAGTTAATAAAGTTTAAATTAGAAATCATGAACCGACCACATCATTTAACCAATGATGAATGTGTAAGAGCTTCAGCTTTGTTAAAAGAAGGACGTAGAATGCGTTATGTAGCTAATTTGCTAGACGTTAATCATTCGACAGCCAGTCGAATGGTTAGAAGATCTAGGAAACCGGATCGCACTCGAGAAGACATGGTCAAGATAGAAAACGACTCACAACTGCGAGAGATGATCGTTTTTTTGCAACTGCAAGCTTTGAGAAATAGGCGAATAACTAGCACATAACTCGGTAACCAGCTTGAAGCGGTCGGAAATATCAGATTTTCGATTTTAATTGTAAGGAGAAGGTTGAGGGAAGTAGGATTGAATAGTAGGAGTCCTGCAGTTGGACCATTAATTAATTACAGCAGCACACAGAGTACAACGTTTAGAATTTGCCAGAAATCATGCAGATTCGACAGTTGAAGATTGAGCGCAAGTTATATTTTCGGACGAGACTAGAGTAAGTTTAGAATCACCAAATGGTCGCGAAAGAGTATGGTAAAGAACCGCAGAAAGATATCATGACTACATAATCTCTCAAAAGGAACCCCTGGGTGGTGGATCAAGAATCTTCTGAGGAGCTATTTGCTTTGAAGCCTGCACCGAGTTAATACCTATTCGCTAAAGGTCAAGAAATGCTGAACACTACCTCGATAACATTATTCAGGATCATATAGTGTCTTTTGCACCATTTATAGGGAAAAATTACGTTTTCATTCAGGATAATGCGAGGTCTCATATCGCTTAATCAGGTTTTGAAATACTTACAAGAGGTTAATATTCAAGTCATGGACTGGCCACCACGAGGTTAAGATTTAAATCGAATAGAGCACGTATGAGGATACTCCAAAAAGATCAGTAAGGAGACATTTACTAGCTTCTATTAATCTCCAGCAATTGGAACAAGCCATTCTTCTCGAGTGGAATAATATTCCCCAAGAAGTAATCCAAAATTTGATAGTGAGCTTACCACGGCGAAGAAGTAGTTGTCAGAGCTAGGGTGTCACGCGTTATTAATTTGTTTGAATACTTTAAGATTTCCAAAAATATCGTCTTGTCTCTGAATTTGAAATTGAATGTAATTTATAATTTTTCCATAAGTTTCCATTAAAAAAATTATAATTATCTCGAGTTCAATTGATTTTTTATGTTAAAAATTATTTCACCAATAAAACAATTTTGTAAAAATTATATCGAATTATCAAAATAATTTATACAAAAGTATTTTTAATAATATAAAAAAATATTATTAAAAAAATAATTTATATTCAACATCTGATTGCGAGTATCCCAAATAAATGTATATATGTATAGTGTCCGTAAATAAGTTTATATTATATTGCATTTATCTTTCAGTAACTGTCCCGACGAATAAACAAATTAAATGTATTCGGTCTTACACTCGAGGACAGTGAAGTAACAAACGGGATTCAGCAATCCTACCCACAAGTAACATTATCATTAGATCCACAGACACCAGATAACAAGCTCACTATATGGTCCTTCGAGGGCTCCTCGTGGTCGAATACATGGAAGAAGAATCGACACACTTGGTCCGTCGTGAACAAGATTCAACCCCAATGATAATTGTGTTCAGCTATCAGAAATAGGTTGGGATCTACTCTGGTACAGAATAATGCAAGATTCCATTAACCGCAAACAACAGTTTCAAAACTTAATGATTTAAAATATAATATTTTACTGTGTCCATGACATTCGATTACTTATCTATCGCCAAAAAAATATTATTTCTTTAGCCATCTAAACAAATAGAAATTAATTTTCTAATAAAAAAGAGTTTAAATACTTTCTAAATTCAGATTTTGTATAAAATTTATGCCCTTGCTGTTCATGGCAAAACGAATACGAAAATGATTTCCAATGACAAAATTTATTTTCTAGAAACTGAATAGTAAAAATTGCTTGAAATTTTATTTTATTTTGCCTAGGATTTCGAATAAAATTTCACTACCCCTAGATAAACATTTTCACTGACATTTACTTCAGCGAATTTTTTATACATAAGCGAATAAAATCAACCTCGGTAACGTCGCAACAAACTCAAAATCCACAAGATGGAACTCGATATAAACTGTAACAAATAGTTTCGAAAGTAGTTAAATAAAAATGTTTTCCTCGCGTCTACTGAAATATTGGAATATTGAATCACATTATTCGTGTGTAAAAGCAATATCACTGGCTTATTCTCTACTTTTCTGTGGAACACTGTTAAAATTGGAAAACATAAACTTGGTTCGTTTATGGAAAGAATCAATAAACATTTCGACAAAGACATTATATAATCTTTGCTATTGTTTTTTTTATGTGCTACTAAATCAAACATCGAACATGGTAAGTGGAAAGTATGCCAAATATTAAATTGATTTAACACAATATTTAAAATCAGAAATTATGATAAGCTTACGTTAAATAATAAAACGTTTATTATTTTACATCACAGAAAGGATATATGTATTTATACGTAAAGTGTTTCGTCATTAAGGCTGTCAACGAGGGCTGCATGCCATGGGCGCTACATGATTGTTACATGTTACGTGTAAAGTACATGATTTATATTTTGTGGCAGAAACTATACAATATTTTCCCAATGTAGATGTTTTATCGCGAGTTTCACAAAAAGTGTTCTGGAATTCCCGAAACACCACAGCCAATCCTTACACATTGGGAAACATGGTTGAAGGCAGCTTTTTATTATGTTGAATATTTCTAGCAAATAAAAACTATACTTATATAATCTAGCTAAGATTGCAGCTATTAACATACTTTCAAGAAATTGCTATTAAAACTGATTTAAAAACTATTCATATGTATCAACTACAAAGGAGGGGCTGATGCAATAGAGAAATTACAAAATAGTGCGATGGCGTTAGCAGAGTCCCTGCAAATAATGGACAAAATAAATTCGCTGCCACGCGCTCTGATCTTATCAGATTAAGACAAGTTTGCAAATAGTTGTTACGATATTTTGGTGGGTGATGTATAACCGTAGCGATGTCGCTATCCTATCGGACATGCGTGACTTGCTTCGCAGGGGGAATACGACTTTGTGGGAACTTCGCACACAACCGTTGAGAATCTCGGCTTAATTAGTTGTATTTTTGTTTGTTTGCCACTGTTGGGTTATTGAATTGGCGTTGTTGTTTTGCCGCAGATTAATTGTACCCTCGAAAATCTGTAGGTGGGTGTCTTTCCCGCTAATTAACTTTATGACATTTTTGTGTCCCAATCTACGTATTTAGCTATTTTTAATGCATAAAATACCATCTGTAGGGTTGTTGATTCTAGCTCCTACTACTGGCTTCTATAGCTATTTTATGATGAGATTTGCCGCTCAAGTTTAAAATCTTTGGAACTGAAGAATCTGATGTATGAGTGAATTAATTCACGAGGACTGGAAGTTTCATCGAGGACCAAGTGTGAAACGGTGTGTATTGCTGTGAGTTTTCATCAAACTGTGTCTACAACTCACACGGTAGTGCTATACTAATTACGCCGTTTCAACTAATTAAATATTTCTCAAAAACTTGCATTTGTGCTATAAATAATAGCATCTTTATCGCCACCTACCGAAAAATAAAGAATCATCAATTTAACCCCTTTTGTCTTGGCCATTTATTAATTTCTTTGCTCCTATAATAGATTAATATAGTTCACACTAATTTGCTATTTTTTTGTGTGTTGGATATTTATTAATTTCTTCGATTATTTAAAAATTTAGTACTGTTAATACTGATTTGCCATTATTTTTGTGTATTTAATATTTGCGTTGATGCATATAGATTATATTAAAAATTTGTCGACTCGATTTGGTTAAGAATGTCGTATGTGCCTAAGTGCTTATGTTTTTTCTAGTTATAAGGATGCATTTCTTTTTTTTTTTTATGATCAACGTCATACGATATGTATCAGACCGTATCAGAGTTTTACTTTTTTTGCATTTTGGAATTTATGAGTAGAAACTATAGATGTTTACCATTTATATATTTTTTTAAATTATTGGATACCTAATTTAATATATACAGGTCCATCTACATATTTTGAAACAATATACGTTATTCTTCTCTACTATATCTTGTAAATTTTCTTTTCTGCGGAAACGTTTATAATAAACTTGCTTCTTTTTAATGTGGGACCTTTTCTTTGACTTCATATCATGTCCTGTATTCGGACTTTTGTTTCTTAGTGGATTCGTTAGCACAAGTGTGTTCTCTGCGTTACGTATAATCTCTACGGCAAGCACCCCATAACTCCGGTGGCGCCCTTTTTAAATTATAGTCAGTTTAGCAACGTTTTGACAAGAAGCGGACGACCATTTTCACTAAGATCTACGCCGTTGGAGTGAATTTTAAGATCATCCCACCCACGCAAGGTAAGTCCGAGGAGAGTTGTTGGATTGCGCAAAATTTAATTAAAGCCGGTTTTAGAGGTCTGTTGTTGCTTGCATCTGGTGTAGGTTACATAGTGACAGTGCATCCCTGTGAATGCCTGTGTTACATCAATAGATGTTCTCCAAATATAATAACATATTTTCACCGCTGCGAACATCAATCTCTGAAACAAGTATGGATACATACCTGATGCTGCGAAGCTTTTACGGATCGTGAAGTTGATGATCGTAATGCTAGTTCATCACGCTAATTAAGAGGGTAAGTTTTGCACACATTGTTATAGGTATATTACTTTTTATTATTGTTACGATGCACACACCTATAGCGCGCAGACCTTTATTCATAATTGTAAAACGTATTAAAAGTTTTAATATACTTAATTATTTATTTTATTATAAATATTAAATAGACTCATAGATTTTTTTAAATATATTTAACCAACTGCATTCATAATTTCTACTGACAATGCTAATTAACGCTACCCCAAAAAACTTTAAACTACTGAAATGCTAAAATAATAAAACGAACAAATTGACGGAAAAACAAATTCACCCTTCATTTGACCATGAAATGCTATTATTTAATTTTAAATCTAGAACGAACTTCTTGGAAACACAGATACCTACAGACAATTAACTGCAGACATCAATATATAGATGGATAACGTCGAGACCAATGAACAAATAAAAGCAAAACATCTCGTATAAAAATATCTTAAAATATAATGCCAGCTTAAGATAGTATGATAAAATGACTGCATTCATCTAGATTATTATATGGCTGTGAGATACATCGAACTACTTAATACATGTATACATATAGTTTGTTTTCGAAGAAGAGCCCGATTTTGTCAAAACTAAATACTAATCATGTACCTGACTTCTGTTAATGTTACTGAGTTCTGATTGTTTTATTTATTTAGAAAAATATAACTCAAAGCATATCAATGAACATGAGGCAAACATAAGTAAATTAGAAGAACTTTTATTGATAATTGTACATTAAATATATTGTTAGAACACCCAGAACTACTTGTAAAACAAGATGTGAATGTTACATTTTCATTGAATATATGAATATTGCAATGTATGTTATTTAATAATTATTTTTTTAAATCTGTTAATTGTAACTCCTTGAATCAGTCGATATTTTATTATAGACCTCAATACATACAAGATACAAAGATATTTTTAATAATATAAAATACTATTAAAAATCTGGTGTGAAGAACACAAATACAGGTTCACTATTAATATTTTTGTGAACGTGTCCGAACATATTCCCCCCCCCCCGACGTAGATACGTATTTCGCCTTTCTACAAGCTCATCGGTACGCTCCTGCTGGAGAAAGAATACCTTCAGATACATTCACAAAAAAGAACCACATCGCCACATCACAGAAATTATCCAGACCGAGCGTAGAAGTAAATTCAGCGCTGTTGTCAGACAGCCGAAGTACCTCGCCCCGTCCACATAACCAATGTGAAGTAACGACGCCCTTCCTGTATTTGTGTTCTTCACACCAGATTTTTAATAATATTTTATATAATAAAAAATACCTTTGTATTATACAAAACTGGTGGGGTTTACCTACTCATGTATGTTTCAATTATTCTGATACATACAAAATTATAAATACATAGAATGAGAACCATTTTTATCTATAAATGTAGTAGGTACGAATAACATTTTTCAACTGGGACTGTTTCAATTTATAAAATCAAGGTGTGCGCGTTAGTGCGTTGCTGATAGCAATAGATGAGATATATGCGAATATATGCAAATTTGGAAGTTAAACCCGAATGAAGAATCCTGACAATTTTAAATAAATGGCTGAAAAATTGCCAAAGAAATATACAGTATCTGCTGCAGATGACATTTTTTTCTTTTTAAAAATCTTTATTAGAAATTGAGCCATTAACAATTTTCGAGAACTAAAGCTAGAAAATTTTTAAAATTGTGCGCAGTCTAGTGGTTATCACATTGGGCTGTGGACTACATGATCCGAGTTCAAGCCCGTTGAGCCGCAAATTTTTTAAATTTTTTATTTTCATGTTCTATTATGTAAAGTAAGTTAAAGACTTCGAATTTTAACTTTATTTTGCTCTCCAACAAAATTTACGTTATTAAAATTAATTAATCAGTAGTAATTATCAATTTATTTCAACCCTGCAAAACCTATAAATTAAACCCATTATTAGCTTTTGGGTTTATCTCTAGCTTTGAAACTAGTGACATTTCTTTGTCAAAGTGCAATGTATTCACGTAAAAAGTCGTGGACTAGTGTTTAATCACAGATTAAACAACATAATTTTAAACTAAATAAGAGAGTGTAGTTCATAATTTATAATTATCGTACTGTATATGTTACGTATTATGCGTTAGTATTATTAATCTAAATAAGATAGTGTAGTTTATATTGTATAACTATCGTACTGTATATATTACGTATTATATTTCAACAATCAAATAATTCACATATCCAAGTCAGGTATTTAATCTAAACTAGTTCAGTATACTGCCAATTCAGAAATAATCACAAGTCAGGAATTTAAAAGAAACCAGTTCATTACTCTAAACAGTCATCGCATAAAAATTGTGAAACATAAAAATTATGAGAACATCAAAATGCGTTATAAGCATCTGTGGAAACTCCGTAATTAAACGAGGTTAGATATCAGCGATACCGCAACAAATATTAAATGTCCTCGATTTTTAATTACGCTTATTTAATGCATATAAAATTAACGTGTTTTGAACCGCTAGAATTAAGTTGTGTATAGAATTTTTATATATACCATAATTTTTGTTAAATAAATAATTAAGGAATGGTGTGTTCTTTACTCAATATTCAACTAGTTTATTGCAAAATACCCCGATGTCACCGAAAAAAGACAAACATACTTCATACGTTGTGGATTCCAGGACCAAAGAAGTCCCAAAGAATCCCCGTTGTCCCCGTTGTGGATTCCAGGACCAAAGAAGTCCCAAAGAATCTTATAAATGGTGCCATAAAAAAAGTATATTTTATTGTTTTTTTGGCTCCATTTATAAATTTTTTGAGGTCTGGAATCCACAACTTTTATCATCTTGAGGTATACAAAAAAGGGGATATTTATCAATACGTTTTTGCCGTATTACGCAGTTGTTATATAATGAAACAGATATGCAAAATACATATCCGTCACTGTAACATGGACAAACACCTCGTATTTTTAGCATTTACTTCTGTTCAATACATATGTTTCAGCCATCAAGGCCTCATCGGTTGAACTAGTGAAGCAATGTGTATACAAATTAATCTGTATTAATTTGTATACACATTGCTTCACTAGTTCAACCGATGAGGCCTAGATGGCTGAAACATATGTATTGAACAGAAGTAAATGCTAAAAATACGAGGTGTTTGTCCATGTTACAGTGACGGATATGTATTTTGCATATCTGTTTCATTATATATCTTGAGGTATGTTTACCGTCCCATCGGGTTATTTTCGAATAAAAGGTATTCCATAAAAATGTGACCATAATAATAAATATTTGTTTCTAAGACGAATGAGTACTTACTTAAAACATATTTTTAATTCAAAGGTATTAATATATATTTACCACTTCGCTTTACTAGTACTACATTTTATTTTAAAGAATGTGCAACTCAATTATAGGGAATTCGAATACATAGCCATTATCACTACCAAATTCAAACGTCGAACTCAAACCATTGTTTTGGTTTAACAAATTAGACTGAGCAACCGTAAGATATAATATTCTTTTCAGAGCAAATCTTGAAACCAATGTTGATTATATGAAAAATGTGTTGAATTGTGTAAGCTAGAGTGAATAACTTCTAAAATTCCATTAACACTAAATGTTAATGAAATGATAAAGGTATTTAATAATGGCTTTTGTATTTAACGGAAACCAGAAACGACTGATGGTTGAAATTTATTTTAGAAATGATAGTAAAATTAATGGCGAGTGGGTTCATTATATCAGGGATGCATATTAGGATTTTTTAGAAGAATTTCCAAATATTGATATCCCATATAATGAGTTTTCCAAATGCATTTGCTGTTTTGTGCAATTATTCATAAAAACGGAAAACTTGGATCGCAAAAAGGACAGTGGTAGACCAACAGTTAGAAATGAGGAAAATGTTGAAGCGGTAAGGCAATTGGTAAAAGAACGTCGTCAGCTTTCTGTGCGACATTTACACCAAGAATTAGATCTTTCTTATAGCACTTGTAGACATATCTTTAAACATGATCTACATTTACACCCCTGACGCTTGAAAGTGACTCATGCAATACTTCCTGTGGACAGACCGAAACGGCAGCAATTTTGTCAAAGATTTATTGACCATTTTGTTGCTAATGGTGGAGGCATTGAAAAGGTTATGTTTACTGATGAATCCTGGTTTCATCTCTCTGGCTACGTAAATTCACAAAACATGAGGATGTGGAGCGCAAATAAAAGCCACTTTTTTTATGGAATTACCACTGCGTCCACAGAAAATTGGAGTTTGGGCAGCTGTTTGTTAGAGAAGGATTATTAGACCTATATTTTTTTAAGTTATGTCGATTACAAATACAAAATTTTGAACAGTAGCCAAAATATGTTTACAACTTTTATGAATATTTAATGCTGCGCGTAACAGACTGAAAGTATTGATACCATTTGTAAATACGTTACACGATGATGATTTACAGGAAGGCTACTTCCAACAAGATGGAGCTCGTGTACATACTACCAATGAAAACATTGCTTTTCTGAGAGAATTTTTTGGAGATCGAATTATCAGTTTAAATACAAACACAATTTGGCCACCTCATTTCTGCGTTTTAACACCATGCGATTTATTTCTATGGCCATACATAAAAAATTATATTTTTGTAACACCTGTTTTTGGCCTTAATGACCAGCAACAAAGGATCACTAATAATATCGTGGAAATTAATAATTCACCTTGGATCCTAGAATATGCTATTAACTCTGTTAAGCGAAGAACTTGTCGCTGTAGAGATAAAGGCGAAAGCGATATTTCGCACCTTATTTAATGAATATTGTTACATAATAGATTGTGTTTTGTTCTTCTTTTGATTTAAACAAGTGGTCAAAACCCCACACGACAAACTCCAATGGATGACTTCACACATGACGAAGATTAATTTCTTCAATAAAAAAAAACAATTCTTTTCAGAGCCAACACATTCGTGTTAAAAGAAAAAATTAATGATTGCTTGTTTTGTATACTGCTTTAACAAATTACTGTGCTTACTTTAATTATTAATTCATCTTTATTCTGAATATTATGAGATTTTACATTACAAATGTTGTTTAATCTGATTTTGTTTTTGGTGTTAGTTTTCAAATTTTATTTTTTTTTTCATTTTAAAACAGACAGCACTCAAAAAAACTATATTTTTTACAATAAATCATTGTAATTTACACACTTCAACAACCAAAACTTTCAAATAACCGTCTTTTCCCTGAAATTCAATTTTTCTGTATATACATATTAGGATAGCTTAATGAATGTCACCTGGCAACTTTTATTTAACGATTTAACCTATTACTAGTAGTACAACATCTAGGTTAAAGCACTTATTCAATCTAAGACATAACTGATTTAAAATCCATGGCATACTCTGAAAACTTTTTTGTGGCTCACTATTTAAAATACTAAAATGTATTTTCTGAAATCCGGAAAAGTAATATAAATTTTTGTAAGTAATAGTGCGCCCACGAGTGTTCTTTTAATACAGAATTGGATACTCATGTTTCTCCAACTATTCTTTAACTTTTGTAATGAAATATCTATCTACACAAACGTATCTCTAGTTACAGTTGCTGGTATTTACAATAAAATAATTTTTGAAACTAGAAGTTTAATTACTTATTTCTTAGCATTATAATAAAATTTCAACAAGTATCTCCTTCGTCAATTAACTACAGTTTCTAGTCTTGGTTGTTTGTTTCTTCTTCCTGCCATTTGCAACTAAGTAAATTCAGTACGTTCGTGAGCAATTCCTTAATAGATTATGAAGGAGTGCTATGTTCTACCTGATTATCATATCATAAAATTAACTCGTAAGTTAGTAATCTTGATGTATCTAGCACAAAGTTATTAAAAAACTTCTGAATTTTATTGAAATACGATTTGCGTTCTTTGCTATGTTGCTATCATCTTCACTAATATTTCTATATCATGAATTTTATCACTTGACTTGCAACAATATTCGTGTCATCAATGTGTAGAATCTGCCAAAATTTTGGTTCAGCTGACTTCACAGTTCGCTAAAAAGTCTCTTTCCAGAACCCATGTCTATACAACTGGAACAAAAAATTTTAAGTGTCCGAGAATAAACAAAAAATGAAAATCTTTCTGCAGAGAAAGTCTTTGCAACTTTTTTTGTGCGGGGAGGGGGGTCTGGAGAAGCAGACTGTAATATTATGGAGCATACGCGGGATGTCTTTTATGTTTTGCATACTTGGACATTAATCGTGAGGGCGCCACTAATCAAATGTCAATACCAAAAATTAGCCTCCATCTTTAGTTAGCCTAAATCAAAAGTTTCAGTGCGATACGTGTAGTTTTGTAGCTACGACAAACTGGCAAAGTTGACCAGTTAGTCGAAAAATGGAATTAAACCGTGAAAATTTTCGCGCAATATTTTTTTTATAATTTTCGAAGACAATTATCTCAACAAGAATGCTTCGCCGACTTGGTTTCTGTTTTCGGTAATGAAGCAAAACAGCAGCCAACAATTTCCCGTTGGTATGGGGAATTCAAACGAAGACGGATTAGTCTTAGCGACGATCAAAACAGGTGCACCAAAACGGCAGTCACTAAGGAAAACGTTGATGCTGTGCCAAAGTTCGTCAACGAAGATCGACATGTGACATATCGCGAAATTGAAGCATCATTTTGGGATTTCATAGACGTCAATTCAAAAAATGTTGCATGAAGAATTGTATGTAATTCCCGATGAATACCGAATCTATTGACCAAAGAACAGAAATTAGCTAGGGTGAATTGGTGTCAAAAAACTCTATACCGCTTCAGCACAGGAAACACTAAAAACGTGTACGACATCGTGAGTGGTGATGAATTTTGGATTTACTCATACGAGCCAGAAAATAAACGGCAATCTTATGTTTGGGTGTTCCAAAGTGAAGAAGATCCGGCAAAAGTCATTCATTCTCGACGTGTTTCCAAAAAGATGGTCGCGACAATGTAGCAACAGTTTCTCTACAAGATCAAAGAATTGATACTACCGATTGGTATACAACCATTTGTTTGTCATCGCTAAGCTCCGAGAAACCAACCCACAAGGATGAATCATCGTGCACCAAGACAATGTAAGACCGCACAAAGCTCGCAAGGCAATTGAATTTTTAAAACAACAAAACATTAGACCATCCGTGCAGCCTCGACTTAAGTCCCAACGATTTCTGTACCTTTCCGAAAATCAAGGACGGACTCGCGGTCAAAGGTTCCAGTCGTCAGAAGGAACATGATGCCTTCGAAAACGCAATTTTGATTGTACCAACAAACGAGTGGAATATAGTTTCCAGAGCTGGTTCGAGAGCATGCAAAAGTGCATAAATCTCCGTGAAGAATCTTCAAAAAACAATGAAGTCATTAAAAGGTATCTACTGTTTTATTACAACTCTATATGAAAAATATAAAAGACAACCCTCATACTATTAATAGCGAAACTAATTTATCGACTTAAATGCCGAGATGCGTGCAAAATATATTACTTTGCACACGTCCATCTAAATAGTAATTTTAGTACATGACAACACTCAACTATACACAACTGTTTTCAATCGAGAAAAAAATCACAGAGAAACACTCGGCGTACGGCCTGCATTTGTCCCGCTGTGACTATGTTTGGGGTCACTCAAGGAAGAATTTGGAGGACACTTTTGACGACGACTAAAATGTGGAATGATTCGCGCTCACTTGATTAAAAATATTAATTATGTAATTGCTACAAATTCAATTTTTTTTTTACTGTAAGAATAAATTGAAAACGATTTAGCTTTCATTTGAATTGCTCTGATTAAAAATATTAATTATGTAATTGCTACAAATTCAATTTTTTTTTTACTGTAAGAATAAATTGAAAAAGATTTAGCTTTCATTTGAATTGCTCTCGTACTTACTACTTCTCAAATCGTAACTATTTGTTATAATAATTAAAATTGTATAATACGACTGTCTTTACTTTATACTGAAATAGGTATATTCTATATTCTTATATACAAAGTTACATCCTATATTGACAAATGAAATTAACAATTACATAACATTTTATTAGTGCACGTAATTGTATTAATCTCCTGACAATTTTACGATGTTGACTAAAGCAATAAATGTATGGAATGATTACTGCCAACACGCGAAACTTCAATGGGAAGATCGATAAAGTAAACAGAAACGACATTAATTTTATACTTTACGACGTTAAAAATGTTGCATGAGTGGCATAGAACTAATTTTAAGCCACAGTTCAAAACGCAAACATTTCCTGCGGTATATTTACCAACCCAAGCACGTTTCCCTCTGACGGTTTACTGTCAGATCAATTTTTTTATTTCTGAAAAGACAAATGAACGTAAAACATGCCATGTTCTCATCATAAAAGATAGTTTTTAGTCGAAATCATAAATCCTTGTGTTTTCACTTAAGTATAAGGGATTGACAATATAAAAGCAAGTAATTCACTCAACAACATAAATATGTATTTCTACCTTTTTGTTCTGTAACGCTTTAATGTTAATAGAATCAATTTTACTGTCATTAGTAAAATGATCACACTGATTTTCGTTTTTTTTTTTAGATACAGGAAATAGCAGAAAAAATAGAATGTCTTCCTAGGAGTATTAGAGTAACTGAATACTATTCGCGAAATAGAGAACTATCTATCCGCAACATTTACGATTAAAATATTTTGGAACTACGATATAAATTGTATAAATACTATTTTACAAAATTCGGGAGGGCGGAAAATTTAAAATATCAGATAATAAACCGAAACGTCACATTTAAACTAAAAATGTTTTTCTACGTGTAATTAGAACGTACACATAAACATAATTTTGGAATCTTCTCAAGAAGAAAAATCTCATTTGCAGATTATTTATTATCTTAATTATTTATCTAGCGTGTGTTGTATACAAACAACTGCAACAATTCGTATTCCCGACATTAAGGCACAATACAACAAAATTTACTGCTTACACAACACTTTCAACCTGGAATTCTACGCGTAAGTTATAAACCAATAAAACAACAATAAGAAATAGATCAACGAAATATGACTAATAAACGAAGTATTTTAAATAATAGTAAATTGACAAAACTGAAAGGAATTACATATAAAAAATTGGCTGAACAAATAAGTACATGTTATTCGGTGTAAAAACATTTTTGCATTACAGTTTTTGATGGTCCTGATCGAACATCATCTTCAATGCTAATATCATCACGTGTAAATTACGCAACCTAACGGCAAATTGTGACTTTTCGAAGGAGAATCGCCACCCCAAATTTGTTGCATATTAGCCATAATTTCTGACGTAAAAAGTAGATATTGAAGTTCGACACGAATTGTGAGTTTAATCAATTTAGGATTTTCTGCTTAGATACTTTATTCACACTGCTGTGATTTTCAAATCAAATGCTAAAAATTAACCAACACAAAAAATGGATTTCAAATATAATATTAAATTTTTTCAAAAGATGGTGCTACTGGTCGTGTCTCGTTTTCTACCAAATCATCTTCGTACATTTATAAAGAGACTCTTGTAAATACAATAGTTTAACTAAAAATTTATCATTTCGATATTAATAAAATAGTGATTTATTTGTTTAAGTGTTTGATGTGTTGTGCGTACATAGATACTTTTACCAGAAAAATATAATTATAGGAGCGAATTTATTAATGCGAATTTATAAGAAATAATATTGGGAAAAGCTTTCGACATCCACCGCAATCCACTGATTAATGGATGATTAATTTTTTTGCAAAGTACACTATTGCAAATAAAAGTATATAATAAAAAGTATGTAAAAGCCATATAATAACTGAATCGGATAGTATAATATTAGGCGTAAAATAAAATTATAAGAAAACCACACAGATTACACAGGTCTACAGTGATTTTGATGTTTGAAAGCTGTTTGCTAATTTGTATATGTTTGGGGGCCCTTATTCCAAAAAACGCCATATTTTTGCTCTATCACCTAAAATTTTTTTATAGCGCTCTATATGTTAAAAATGTTAATTTATTAATATACATACCCATGACAGAATATATTTGTTCCATGTTAGGCATGATTTTTAAATGAATTGATTTTTATGAAATTAAATGTGATTTGGCAACACTGGTTAATATTAGATTTCTCAGCAACGCAACAGAGTCGGCGCAGAAGCGTCAATACAACGTTGAAACCTGCTTATGTGCAGTTTGGTTGTGTTAGTCGTCGTGCTACTGTGTCCGCGCGCTTGTTGTCTTCGTTGTTGCGTATTTTAAGTGTTCTAGAACGTATAAATATGGAAAGAAGACATTGTGTGAACAATCCGAATAACTTTTGTTATATCTGTGGTAGTTATGTCGTAGTAAAGCAGAGGCAAACTATAACTTCGTTTGTGAAAAATGTATACCACGCTTATTTTGGTGTAAAAATTGGCGACCAAGACAAGTCCTGGGCTCCTCATACTGTTTGTTCCGTTTGCGTTGAAGCATTAAGAAACTGGCAAAAAGGTAGGAAGAAATGTTTAAGCTTTGGTGTTCCTATGGTATGGCGAGAGCCTAGAAATCACAGTGATGATTGTTATTTTTGTTCGTGTAATGTTCAAGGATTCAACAGAAAAAATAAGAAACAAATTGTGTATCCCAATCTTGACTCTGCTATTCGACCAGTTCCTCATGGACCAGATGTACCGATACCTACCGCCCCAAAAGCACTAGAAAACGTCATATCGTCAGAATCAGAGGAATCTAATTGCGACCCAGATGACTCAGATTTCACACCAGATTTCAGAGAGCCCAAAGTGTTTAACCAGAGCGAACTAAATGATTTAATTAGAGATTTGCACCTTCCAAAGGATGCATCCGAATTGTTAGCCTCCCGACGTCGTGAGAAACATTTACTGGCACTTGGCGTCACATCAAGCTTTTACCGGGATCGCGAAAAAGGGTTATGTCAATATTTTACCCAAGACGGAGCGCTAGTGTATTGCAACAATATTCCTGACTTAATTTCAAAATTAGGAAATGTGCCGTATATAAAAGAAGAATGGCGCCGGTATATTGACTCAAGTAAGCGTAGTTTAAAAGGCGCTTTATTGCACAATGGTAACGAGCTGGCCTCGGTTCCCGTTGCCCATTCGGTACATTTAATGGAAACGTATGAAAATTTTGAACTTCTTTTAAAGAAAATAAACTACCAAGAACATCAGTGGATGCTTTGTGGTGACCTTAAAGTGCTGTGCATGCTACTAGGACAACAAGGAGGTTATACAAAATTGCCATGCTTTATTTGTGAGTGGGATAGTCGAGCAAGGGATAGACATTGGACTCAAATAGAATGGCCCTCTAGAACAAGCCTTACACCTGGCAGCAAAAATGTATTAAGAGATAGCTTGGTTGACCCCAAAAAATTTTTACTGCCTCCTCTCCATATCAAACTTGGCTTGATGAAGCGGTTTGTTAAAGCCCTAGACAAAAATGGACAGTGTTTTAAATATTTGTGCTAGACATTTCCAGCCTTATCCGATGCCAAGTTAAAAGAAGGTATTTTTGTTGGGCCGCAGATAAGAACATTATGCAAAGACAAGGATTTTCAAAACACAATGACCAATGTCGAGAAAAACGCCTGGGTTTCATTTAAAGAAGTAATTGATAAGTTTCTTGGGAACTCTAAAGACGAAAACTACGAAAATATTGTTCAAAATATGTTACAACACTTTCTTCGTCTAGGTTGTAATATGAGTTTGAAAGTGCATTTCCTGTTTTCACACTTGAACTATTTTCCTGAAAATCTTGGAGCAGTTAGCGAAGAACAGGGAGAGAGGTTTCACCAAGACATTAAGGAAATGGAACGGCGATACCAAGGCAGATGGAGCATAACGATGATGGCGGACTACTGCTGGATGTTAAAACGGGATATGCCCTTAAAAACATACAACCGAATGTCCGGACAACGCAGGTTTCTGGTAAAAAGACAAAGATTTCACTTAAAAAAGACTGAGTAAAATATTTTTTTCCACTTTTTTAACTTGTATTCCACCTTTTTACTCAATAAACAAATAATTTTTTTTAGAAATACCGTTTTTTTTTTCATTTAATATTTGCAAAAAAAACCTTACGTGATACAAATAAATGCAAAGAATTTTTGAAATCGGCCTACCAAAATTATATAAAATCAGTTCTCAAAATAAAAACATCTGTTAAAAAGTTTAATTTTGTAGACCTGTGTTATCGAAGGAAAACAACAAAGACCCTGTGTGAAGGCTTTTGGCCGCCGTCCAATTTCAGTTCGACTCTGACTTTTAAGGCGACTATAAATTTTATGAAATTTAAAATTTAGTACTTGGAAAAACTAAGCAAAAGCGATAAAAATAAATAAAATATATGACCTAGTGGACATACAATGACATGAATGCAAGCACATAGTATAAATTCTGTAAAATATGCCATAAGATTATGTCTGTATTTTAGACATGAAACTTGTACAATAATGATAAACTCAAAGAATATATCTTTCCCATTCTGCCTGAAAAGAGTACTATTGTCAATATCCGATTTACAATGGAGATACGTTAACAAATTTCCATTAGTTGTGGTTGTATCAGATATGAACTCCTTGCCAAGTCTTACACTTGTCATGAGGACAGCGATGGTTGACTTGGCATTCGTAATATAATTCAATGAGCGGCGCTGAATGTTCTTATATGCTGTCTTTGGTGACTCGAATGTATGTAATAAGAGAATTGTTTCTTGTGAAATTTATCTTTCCTAGCATTATGCACTGACGAATTTATAGCAAGACGAAACACGTTGTCTACATATCTGCAAAAGCAATTTTCGTACAAATATGAATTTGTATTGTGTTCTCCACATCCTTAATAATATTTTTATATAATTAAAAATGTTTTTGTTTTATATTAATGGATTATTTCACCACCTCTTGCACGGGTGCAAAACCATATACACTGCGATTTAACGTAAATACTTAAATTTAATTTCATTTTTATAATGTTTATATTGTCAATATGTGCGTGGTATATATAATGGGCTCAGTATGTATTAAAACGCACATGTCTGAGAACAGTTTAAACTAACTCCGCATGTGGTTACACTACCTACATTCCACTCGTTAAAAATGATAGTAAATAAACGTTGCAAACACGGTCCCAAGTGTTTTAGTTGACTTTTGAAATGAAACTAGACAATAAGTATAACGTAGTTAATAATAGTTGAAATGTAACCATACAGTACAATATAATCTAAGTACATTTAATTTAACATTACTCTCACCATTCTAACATTTAAATAAATATTATAGACGCGAAAAAGACTGTATATACATATATAGAACTAAAACGTAAACGTAAATTAAATATTGTTTGAATTACCCGGCCGCCATTTTCAAGAAATACTTATTTTTTATCCAGTATTATAACCATGGCCAAGAAAATAAGAAATTCCTTCTAATATATATATATATATATATACAATGCGTCCATAAAGTATGGACACAAGCCCGTAGTAACGTTATTGTGCATTATTTGACAAAATGTAAAGATATGTCAATTAATGTTTTTTATTAGCTATATTTAGATACTACCATTTTGTTTTTTCCGTCGACCTTGAATAAGTTATGACATCATTGATAATTTTTTTAAATGTCAACCCCATTTTTTTTATGAATTTTGTAAACTTTTACAATTCTTTAATCGACGATGTAAAAATTTCGATATGTTACATTAGAAAATTTTTGAGTAAATTGTGTTCTAATTCTAAGTTTTATTTTTGACATTTTCAGTATCAAATTATAACAAATGCTCAAAATGTTTTCTAATGTCCAAATTGTGTTCTAATTCCAAATTTTTTTTTTGACATTTTCAGTATCAAATTATAACAAATGCTCAAAATGTTTTCCTTCATTTTGCTGACAAAATCCTAAGCGATGATAAATTCCTTTTCGCATATTCTGTAATAGAACGAAGAAGTCCAATGGGGTTAAATCTAGCGATCTAGCTGGCCATTCAATTACCCCTCTTCTCCCAATCCATCTTTTAGGAAATGTATTATTGAGGTATTGCCTTACTGGTAGCGTATAGTGCGGAGGAGCACCAAATTTGATACCAAATTCTACGATCTGGCAAATGTGGATCCTCATTATTTGGGAAAAACAACCGCTAAAACGGGTATCAATTCATTCCTCAAAAAATTCAAGTATATTTCCCCAATCAAGTTTCATAAAAGAAAAACGGTCCCACAATGCGATCGCCGATAATCCCTGCCCATACACTTAGTTTTTGCGGGTATTGGGTATGTGTCTTTTGCATCCAATGAGGATTATCAGTCGACCAAAATCGGCAATTTTGTCTACTCACAGTGCCATTCAATGTGAAAGTAGCTTCGTCAGAAAACAAAATGTTGAAGAGAAATAGAAAAATCATTATCTCAAATTTGCATCAACCGTCCTCAGACAACTCTTGAACTAAATTAATTTTATAGGGATAATACTTTTATTTATGCAAAAGTTTCCCAAATCTACCCCTTCCTACGTCAAATTTTCGACTAAGTGGCCGTTAGGTTGTATGAGGACGTTCTTGAACTGTTAACAAAATGTCAAATTGAGTGTCTAGGGCCGTTGATGGGCGTCCACTTTTTGATTTATCTCGAACGAATCCTTCTTCCAAAAATTTTCTGTGGATTTTACCTACAGTTGAAAAACCGATAGGATGAGTTTCATTAAATAACTCCGCGACTTCCCTGACATTTCTGCGTCTATCTCCACATGAGCACCCCATTGTGTTCCCGTTCAGATAAATGCATCTCAGAGAATGAATAATTAAAATACTTAACACCAACAATTAGGATTAAATAAAAATGTTGTGATTCGGATTATTTACAATTTGTCAAAAAAATTACCTTGTCACTTTGGGAATGACAGAAAGTTAGAAATGATTACTTAAAAATGTTCTAATGTAAAATACCAAAATTTTTACCATTTTTTTATCATCGATTAAAGAATTGTAAAAGCTTTCAAAATCCTCAAAAAAAAATGGGGTTGACATTTAAAAAAAGTTATCAATGACGTCATAACTTATTCAAGGTCGACGGAAAAAAACAAAATGGCAGCATCTAAATATAGCTAATAAAAAACATTAATCGACCTATCTTTGCATTTCGTAAAATAATTCACAATAACGTTATTACGGGCTTGTGTCCATACTTTATGGACGGACTATATATATAAAGTAGATTAAATTAGATGGCGATTTAAGGTGTTTTACTTTGATATGTATATATTTAAAACAATCTTACATGTTTCGACAGAAAGTATATCAATGTCAAACTTATATATCTGTAGTTGTCATGGATAAAATTACACCCGTGGAGCGACTTATGATTTTAAGGTGTCGGCATTTGCCTTGAACGAGAAGGGATACCACATAAACCTACTCGGACAGCCCAGTCAGGGATCTAAATACGAACTGCTAGCATGATAAGCCAGTGTACAGATATTTAAATAACATATGATAGATATTTATTTCGACAGCCTAAAATCTTAAGTCGCTCCACGGGCGCAGACATAATAATAACTCAATGCCAATTCCTCGTAATTGACGTCTCCGAACAGGTGCAGGCATATGCGGAATGTGCCCTGGAAGGAAGATATCGATATGTCTGGGAAACATACAACGGTATTCCAGGCCGAATTGTTTGCAGTCGCAGCCTGCGCCGAGGATTTTCAGGAAGCCGGTTACGCGAACAAAAAAATCAACATAATGACTGATAGTCAGGCAGCTAATAAAGCCATTATGAATCCATCTACCAGGTCTAAGCTGCTCAAATATTCCAAACAGGCCCTCAATAAACTGGCACAAGACCCATACTGTGTCGCTGATATGAGTGCCAGGACATGAGGGAATTAAAGGCAATGAGATAGCCAACGAACTGGACAAATAAGGTACTAATAGGAACTTCATAGGACCAAAACCTGTATGTGGAATCGCTAAGGATTCCGCTAAAAGGGAGATCTGATTATGGCTAGAAAGAGAACATAAAAAGAAATGGAAGTTAGCGGAAAGTCAACTCCATACTAAAATACTACTAAGGTAGCTGGAGGGAAGGTTTTCAGCCAACCTAATTCGTAGTAACAAAAAAGAAATTAAAATAATTACCTACTAAATAATCGGACATTGTCCTTTAAGGAAGCATCTGTACAGCATGGGCTTGGTTAGCAGGAGCTGTGAAAAACAGGAGGAAACTAGCTTTCATGTAATATGCATGTGTGAGTATCTGAACGGACTCAGACAGAAACATTTCAGAAGAGATCTATTGGATCCTACGACGGTATTCAAACGTCCCCTGAGGAGGATAGTGTCTTTTATCGAGGACACAAGATTAACAGAGTGAAACTGACCGATATATTGGGGATAGTACAAAGAGCAGTGTGCTCAAGTGCCTGTACGTGCTGGCGTCCAACCCAAAACAGAAGAAGAATCTAACTGATATAGCAGTAAAACTTTCACATACTCAATACAAAAACGATAATATCAAGAAAATTAAAACGATCTTAACAGACAATAACTATCCACCACAACATATAGAACAAGCAATTAAAAAAAGAATCCACCAAATATAAAACACTGCAGACACCAATAACAATTTAAACAATGAAACAACATATATCACGATTCCATATGTTCCACAATTATCAGAAAAAATCAAATATACTTCAAAAAAATATGATATAGCTACAACATATAAACTTAGCAATACTAATAAACATTTATTTTCAAAACTAAAACCTAAAATAGAAAAAAATCGAGAAACACATGTCATCTATAAAATACCATGTGGCGATTGCAATAGTTACTACATAGACCAAACTAGACAACATTTATACAAAAGAATACAAGCCCACAAATATTCCAAAACAGACAAAACTGCTTTATTTACACACAAACTGCAACGCAATCACCAATTCGATTTTGAAAACACATAGATAATCGATAAAGAACAACACCCAATGACCGAATATCTTATCATATTTAAATATTTGCACACTGGCTTATCATGCGGGCAGTCCTGAGTTTAGATTCGGGACTAGGCTGTCCGAGTAGGTTTTCGTGGTTTTACTTCTCGTTCTAGGCGAATGCCGACAGCCGAACATCTTAAGTCGCTCCACGGTCGCAGACATAACAATAACTCATGGCTTGCCAATTCCCCATGTAATTGGCGTCAAGCTGTTGGGGAATGCTAAGGCATGAATTATTATCATTAAACTGTAATGCATTTTTTAATAATGTCATTTTTATCCATTACAACTTCACATATATAAATATCCATTGTTTTGGCTATGTTTTCTTCTCAAGTATAGTGATGTAATAAAGTTTCATCTACGGTGACATAAAGATGAAAAAATCTTGTTAAATTTCGCTTAAACCTAGTCATACCATCATTTGAAATTGTAATATGAGTTCGCATTGCTCAAAGTAAGCAAAAGCGGCACTCATCTTGTGGTTACCTTTTTCATATTAAAATGTTGATGCAAAATATTGTGCACCCATTCGGCTGAGAACTTTTACAGCATTATCTTCCTCATTCTATTCGAAGGCCTCTCTTTACAACGGTATGGACTTTATTAACGATTTCTGGTGAAGTTACTGTAAATGAAGGTCTCAAACGTTCAGTATCTTCCGCACTCATAATGCCACTTATAAAAGCAGTAAACCACTTACAAATCATTTCATGGACAGAAACAGATTCAACTTACTTTTCTTCACTTTTCTACGTAAAAAATCATGTTTAATTACAACACGAACTTTGTTTTCATGTTTTCACACAAAAACGACAAATAATTTACTTTAATAGATGATAAGAACTTATTTATCTGACAGATTTCGTCGAAATTTTGACGAAAGGCTTCTAAAACATGGCCGAAGTCAGCAATATACTCGGTAGGCCGAATGTGTTGCCAACTTTGGAAAGTCACTCTCCCGTCAAATCACCTTCGTATATACATATAAAGAGCATTAAAAAAATTCCGGGTCCGACTCCTATCTATATTCCGTCGATGTAATTAATCATTCTATTTCTCCTCCAATTACTATAAAATTTCAGAGTGATAAATGGATATATTAATTAATTGATTGTATCTGTTTGAAGGGTGCGTGTTTGAATCTTCTATTACGGTAATTTGTCAGCGACCATCGTATGTGAATTTTCGCTCAGTTATTGGAATTATTTTCGCCCGAGGTAACACGTGTTTAGCGTGCTTCGTGTTACCGTACGTATCGAAGTTCAGCAGGAGGGGTTGAAGAAAAGTCATTTGGACACTTTCGTTTTGTATTTTTAGAGTTGGACGTGTTCCAGAATCAAGGCGCTATTATGCGATTTTAAATTATCGTTTGCATTAATTACGAATTTATAATCACCCATTGGGGTAGATGTGTGTCTTGATTCGGAAACCAAGTTTATGATATTAGCTTTCTGTTGGATTTGTACCAACCATTCTCGATATCGACCCAAGAAAAATCTAATTGGAAACTAAGTATACTCTAATCAGTTTGGGGCTGCATTAAATTGAAATATCGCCTGGATTTGTCCAGATTCAAGATCCTTTCGGTGTTACGAAGCGTGCAAGATGGCCACGTTCTAAGTCATCTTGTCCGAAGGATCACCGTATGTGTCGACCCGGAGAACGTCTCATTTTAATTAATTTGTCTCGTATTGATTTAATTGTTTTTATATGATTTTTATGTACAAACGACGCGATTTTTGTTACTTGCTGACTTTTTATTACTAGCCCCTCAGACCTGTATTAATTGCTTGTTAACTATACCTATTTTTTAAATTTATCAAGGTCTCACCCATTTGCTTGAATCAATTGCTTTTAATATTTTTGTATTTCATATATAGGGTATCGCCCATTTTCTTGACAAGATATATCCCTTGTTTGGAATTTATTTTCATGCTAGTCTGTACATTTTATAGAAACTGACTATTTTGGTTTTCCTGTGTCCAAAACAATTGAAGGGAACACCTATTAAAATCTTGTTGCAATATTGTTTACGTGTGTGAGTTTTCTTTTGATTTTTACACGTAGCTTCCTTTCCTTAATATCTTTACTTTACACCTGGTGGATTGAATTATTCTCTGCGCCCTCTGTGTGATATGTGATTACGGTTTATAATCCAAAGAATAAATCACTGTGGCGCCCTTTTTCAATTAACATATAGTCAGTTGAGCAACGTTTCCGCAAGGAATCCGACGCCGTCTTCACTTGCCTAGCTTGGGTACTGGCTAGTTGGATTGTTATTTATTAGCAACCCTCCCTCTAAGGTAAATTCTTGGAACTCCCTCGTATATCGAAGAGTTACCGAAGCAAGATTTCGCGTTATTTATATTTATTGTTGCTATCTCTCGTATCACTTCGTGACGCGATCTCGATAATGGAACGACGAACCGCTGTAAAGCTGTACTTCAAATTTAAAATAGTACTATCGAGATGTGTTTGAAAAGTATTCGCAGTTTAAAAAGGACTGTAAGTCACTGGAAGTCAACGCAAATAGATTTCTTGGATGCTCAAGGCTTAATCCACTTTGAAATTTTCTCCCCAGGTCAAACGATGCATGCATTTTTTTATAAATAGTTTCTAGAAAGCTTTTTTAAACTTATACGTCAATTGCGTCCAGATTTTTTCCATTCCGGTGGCCCGTTTCTACTTCTAGAATAATAATAGTTTTTGCTTGTTATTTAATTATTTGTTCCAGAAGTGAAAATTGCAATCTTCAATTTTGCATTTCGATAATGTCGAATCCATGCAAAGAAACGTGACTAATACATTCAGATGTATTTCAGAACAAGCTTTCTCACAAAGATGTATAGAGAAAGGAATGAGAATATATGGAAATTTAATTTCCCATTTATTACGTTTTTTTCTGGTCCAAAAAATCAAGTCCCGAATAATTATGCACATACTTTCGTCCGTAATTACATAAAATTTTCTCATAAAAATGCTTCAGATTATTTTATTTCTAAATTTTAAATTCACACAAAAAATTTAAGCTAACTTTAAGTAAATAGCATTTTTTGTCACAGCTTTCTGCTACATCACTTCCAGTAATAGTATTTCCTTTAAAAAGGAACGAAAAGCTTTTAGAAATACCCCAGGGATATTAAGTAATCAACTATTGCACTAAAGAAGAATATCGATCGAATTTCGCTCAATGAAGAAAGGCACTGTTAAATACAGGCAAACGTTGGCACGTTTCGGAATATGCACTTCTTTGAAACTGGATGAATACGTATAATGTATAGAAAAACCTTCAGTTTCTATTTCGGTTAAAAATTAAGATATGAATACACAAATCTATATATCTACGATATATATAAAAATCTCGTGTCACGATGTTTGTTAGCCCGGACAAACATCGTGACACTACTACAAACATCCGAAACTACTGGATTGACTTTAATGAAATTTCGCACAGATATGTAACTTTGTCCAACTTAAAATATAGGCTATATTTTATTTCGATTAATGACCGCGATATTTTTATTGCAAAATTATTTTTTTATATGACAAATCATTATAATATTGATTAATTTTATAAGTTTCCAACAGATGGCCGTGTTAGTTAATCTGTTGGTAACACACCTACCTAACTTAGATAACAAAGTAGATGGCGCTGTGTTTCGATTTCTAATCATGTTGCTACAATTTATTTTACACGTGTTCATTTATTTACGTTTATTCACACGTGTTATACGTATATACGTTATAGAAGCGTTTATTTACTTTTTATTAATATAATATTAATTTATTTATTATCATAGTGCTGTGTAATATTTTCTTTATTGTCTTTAATTTTGTAATTTTTTTTACATTCTATTTTTTTTTTAGTGTTAATATCAAATATTATAACCTTCCTTTTTGTTATAAAATTCAATAGAACTCTACAGTGATTTCAATAACGTTTACATAAGTACTACTTGATTTATTTATCTTTTTTGTTTATTTTTTATCATATTATCGAATAAAATTTTATTATATTAAATAATATTAGATAATATTATATGTTATTTGTTATATATATATATATTTTATTTTTAATTATAATACATCAAATTAAATGTATTATTTTAATTTAATTTGATTGATTTTATTTATTTTCATTGATATTATTTTAATTGTTCTGTACTGATTTAATTATTATTTTCTGCAAAATTATTTAAATTTAAAAATTAATTAAATAAATTAATAATTATTAATTACTTAATTAATCAAGTGAAAAATCTAGTGAAATGAATTGAATTAAGTGAATTATTATTTTTAGTAAAATGCCGCGAGGAAAATCTAACCTTCATAATCAAATCAGCAGAGAAGCACGACGCAAACGTATTGAAAGAGCTAATAGGTCAGAAGACCAAACTATGGAAAGTCAGAAGACCAAACTATGGAAAGAAACGAAGATCAACGAATTAGGACAGCAGAGAACCGTGCGCGAGAATCTCAAGAGGAGCGTGACGAACGTCTGCGACAAAATATACTTCGAACAAGAGCAGCACGTGAACAACATGTGGCCACATTCAGAGCACAAGACCGAGAGAGACAGCAAACCAGCCGCACATTAGCACGTGCATCATTCGTTCGTCTTGCTTTTGAATATGCACCAGACATCAATTATTCGGCGCATTCTCAAATTGCCATCGGTGCAATGGATAAAAAATGCAAATATTGTCAGGCGTTGAAACTCCGCATCAGGGAAAGTGATACTACTACCTCTTCCCATTCCACCGGAACCTTTACATTCACTTCTTGCTGGCCAATCAGATGATTTAAAATTATTTTTAAGCAAGTTACGCAAATTCAATTGTTGCTTTCAAATGACGTCATTTGGGGCAACAAAAATTCATAATGAAACATCCGACAGATATAATTTTGAAACGACTTTTAAAATACAAGGTCAAGTGTACCATAAGATTGGTTCGTTGATGCCGATGCCTAATGATGACCAGAAGTTTCTCCAAATCTACTTTATGGGCAGTTGTGAAGAACGTGTAACAACTCGGTGCCAGACAATGTCCTTTTGCGGCTTGGACTTCCATGTTTCTCCCATGGGCAATTATTTGTATTAGCAAAGGACAGATTAATAAAAAATATTGTGCATCGATTAACGCTCAATTAAATTGAAATAGATAGTTATAATTTAAAAAATATTATTAGCCATAATTAAAAATCGACCATTATATATCTCATTCATTAAACTAATTTTTATATTTTATCAGTTAAGACTTTTGTATATTATTTATTTATTATATACTATACTTAGATATAAGATGAATAAAATGTAAAATCAAAAATCTATTTAATTCTTTTTTTTCATTCATTCATTACTTCTTTAAAATTTAAATTTTAACGTAATATTTTTTAAAACTATTATAACAGCCACAACAACGCGTGGCCGGATCAGCTAGTATATATATATATATATATATATATATATATATATATATATATATATATAGTAAACCTAATCAGTAGGCGATTAAAGGTCTGTATATTACTTCAAAATATATGTATTTAAAAAACTCTACATGTTTCGGCTGTGTACGCCTTTATCAAGAGAATACAAAATATTTTGTATTCTCTTGAATACAAAATATTAGCTCTTTCAATACGTTTGCGTCGTGCTTCTCTGCTGATTTGATTATGAAGGTTAGATTTTCTTCGCGGCATTTTACTAAAAATAATAATTCACTTAATTCAATTCATTACACTTGATTTTAATTAAATAATTAATAATTAATTAATAATTATTAATTTATTTAATTAATTTTTTAATTTAAATAATTTTACAGAAAATAATAATTAAACCAATACAGAACAATTAAAATAAAATCAATCAAATTAAATTAAAATAATGCACTTAATTTAATGTATTATTATTAAAAATAAAAATATATAACAAATATCATATAATAATATTATCTAATATTATTTAATATAATAAAATATTATTCAATAATATGATAAAAAATAAACAAAAAAGATAAATAAATCAAGTAATACTTACACGTTATTGAAATCACTGTAGAGTTCTATTGAATTTTACAACAAAAAGGAGGTTATAATATTTGATATCAACACTAAAAAAAAATTAGAATGGAAAAAAAATTACAAAATTAAAGACAATAAAGAAAATATTACACAGCATTATGATAATAAATAAATTAATATTATATCAATAAAAAGTAAATAAACGCTTCTATAACGTATATACGTATAACACGTGCGAATAAACGTAAATAAATGAATACGTGCAAAATAAATTGTAGCATCATGGTTAGAAATCGAAACACAGCGCCATCTACTTTGTTATCTAAGTTAGGTAGGTGGGTTCCAAACAGATTAACTAACACCGCCATCTGTTGGAAATTTATAAAATTAATCAATATTATAATGATTTGTCATATAAAAAAAATAATTTTACAATAAAAATATCGCGGTCATTAATTGAAATAAAATATAGCCCATACTTTAAGTTGGACAAAGTTACATATCTGTGCGAAATTTCATTAAAATCAATTCAGTAGTTTCGGAAATTAGCCCGGACAAACATCGTGACACGAGGTTTTTATATATATAGATAGGTATATATATATATATATATATATATATATATATATATGTATATATGTATATATGTATATATGTATATATGTATATATATATATATATATATATATATATATATATATATATAATATTTTCGTGACCTTGGTATGATAAGGTAAACTTAATAAGTCGGCGATTTATATTCTGTCATTTATATTTTTTATTCCCTTGACAAAGGCATCATTGCCGAAACATGTAGGGTTTTAAATATATCTACTTTCAAGTAATAAACCAGACCTTTAATCGCCGACTTATTAAGTTTACCATATCATACCAAGGTCACGAAAATATATATATATCATATATATCGTAGACTATGGGAGAAAATAGACACCTTATGTACATTCAGGGCAGAAACAGATTCCGGCATCCGAACAAACACACAGAAACGGAAATTCGAACATCTACGAGTGAAACAGCAACCGACTACAAGTGCAATTGCCAACAAAACTACAAGAACAGTACACAACTTATCACAAAAAACACTAAGCGAAGCGGCCATCAGCGTGCTAGAGAAGAGTTTTAACTTTGCGATAACACCAACTCGCATTCCGGTAGAAGATATCATATGCGGGGTAGAATCAGCTCTACACAAAGTCGAACAGAACAACGCAGAAATAATACGACAGGAAGTGTCCACCATCATCAGAAAGGCAAAACCACCAAAGAGAAATATCACAAGAGATGAACATCTAGCCTTGAAAGATATTCAAAAGGACACTAACATCATAGTTCTACCTGCCGACAAGGGAAACGCCACCGTAGTATTAGACAAAACCGACTACGACAACAAAATAAGATCACTGCTAGACGACCCGTCATATAAAATAATCAACACGGACCCTACAACGTACTTAGAAAAAGTAACCAAAGCAAAAATAAACGCAACACCGCTGAGCGAAGAAATAAAGAAGCAGACCATCCCCCGGGAAAAATCGTCCCGATGTCCAAAACTCTACGGACTCCCAAAAATACATAAACCGATGTACCACTTCGTCCGATTGTTAGTTCTATTGGATCACCAACACAAGCTCTAGCACGATACCTGGCACAAGAACTTCAGGTACACGCAGAACGAATGGCGTCCTACGTAAAGAATGCAGATCATTTCATTGAACTGATAAAAAACGTTCATGTTCAGCCAACGGACCTGCTAGTCAGCTTCGTTGTGACATCTCTATTTACGCAGGTGCCAATCGCAGAGACCATATCCATATTAGAAAACCAGTATCAAGCACAAAAGGCTACAATTAACCTGATAGAACACTGCCTTATAAACACATATTTCACATACAACAACCAGAAATATCGAGAAGTCGAAGGCGCACCGATGGGTTCCCCGCTATCACCGATTATAGCGAACTTATTCATGGAGAACTTTGAAACAAACTTTCTAAACACCTGTAAGAACAACCGAAAATGTGGCTGCGCTACGTCGACGATACATTTGTAATATGGACACATGGCAAAGAAAAACTACAAGACTTTTTACACCAACTAAACTGCGAACATCCGAAAATTAAGTTTACAATGGAGGTAGAAGAACAAGGGAAGCTACCTTTTCTAGATGTGTTAGTGATCAAAAAGGAAAATGGAACATTGGGACACACCGTTTACCGGAAACCTACACACACAAATAGGTACTTAAAAGCACAATCGCATCATCATCCGGCACAATTGAACTCAGTAGTGAAAACACTAGTTCTACGATCCGAACGACTAACAGACGATGAACATAAAAACGAAGAAAGAAGAAATATTAGAAACGCTCTTCTTGATAACGGGTATTCACAAAGAACAATAGACAAAGCCAGACACAATAGAGCAGAAAAACGGGAAAAAGAGGAATTTACATCAAAGGCCTTTCTACCATATATAAAGGGTACCACAGACAAAATCGGTAGAATACTAAGAAAACACAACATAGACACCATCTTTACAGCACAGGGAAAAATAGCCGATAAAATAGTCAACGCGAAAGATAAAATTCCACTTGGAGACCAAGGCGTTTACGAAGTGCCGTGCTCGGAATGCGAACAATCCTATGTAGGCCAGACGAACAGGCGAATAAGCGTGAGAAAAGACGAACACATAAACGCAGTCTTCAAGAAACAAACAACATCATCTCTAGCACAAAACCGCCTCCTAACGGGGCACACTATTGACTTCGAGAATACGAAGATCCTAGCGAAGAGCGAAAGTCTATCTACTAGAATTACTAGAGAAGCGATTGAAATAGAAAAGAGACCCAAAAGTCTAAACAAACGCGACGACGGCCAACGCTTACCGTACACCTGGAAGCCACTCCTAGCCGGCATGCAAATCAAGACTAATACGAAACACAACACATCGAGACAGGTACACGCCCCCACACAGGAATCACAGACACCCGGACCAATCACGCGAAGCCGTGTACGCACGACGGCAGCAGCGCAACCCCTACCTCCCATAGTGCAACATAATAGCAGACACCCGAGGACACGATCGGCAGTTACTCTTCAGCGTCAAGTGAAAGAACAACTCTAGAAAATGACGAGTGCGATCCCGTCGAAACGTCGAGACAACAATCCTTCTCAGGACACATCTCACACGCAGCCAAGAACCCGAGAAACCATCATTTCATCATATAACCGCGAGAACATCAAAATTAAATATATATATATATATATATATATATATATATATATATATATATGGTAAACCTAATCAGTAGGCGATTAAAGGTCTGTATATTGCTTCAAAATATATGTATTTAACAAACTCTACATGTTTCGGCTGTATACGCCTTTATCAAGATAAAGGCGTATACAGCCGAAACAAGTAGAGTTTGTTAAATACATATATTTTGAAGTAATATACAGACCTTTAATCGCCTACTGATTAGGTTTACCATATCATACCAAGGTCACGAAGTTATTATATTTATATATATATATATATACACAGGGTGTCCAGAAACTCTCCTGACAAACGAAGACCGGAGATTCCTCAGATAATTTTAAGACAATTAAACCCAAATTCACCTAGTCCGAAAATGCTTCCTAAGGGAGCTAGAGTTCTTTGAAGATGGCGCCTTGTATTAATTTTTTTTTAAATTCCTCCAGAACGCTTCTATTTAGAAAAACAAAAACTGGTATGCTTATTTATCCTCCAGAGATGAATCGATTCCATAAATTGCGAATTTCTAGTACCGGTCATAGGCGTCCGTTTTGGGTAGGTCAACGGTTATTTTAAGGCATAACTTTTTTGTCTTTAACTTTTAAGCATTTGTGACACTAGATTACTAAATTTTCAGGTATTCCAGTACTAAAATGTACTCTTACTTTAAGTCGGTAGGATACACCGTTTTCTAGAAAAATCGATTTGTAAATTTTTCGTTTTTTCTTCATTAAAGTTCAATTTATTATGTACCTACTTATTTTTAGCGACGAAGTTGGCTTGGACTATCAAGGCGTGGATGAAAATTAATTTAATAAATTAAAAACAAATTATTTATTACAATGGAACGAAACTAACAAAAGAAGAACAAGTATCAAAGGTAGATTGTTACAAAAGTTGCTCGATGTGATGACCATTAGTCTCTATGCATAAGTTTACCCTTTTGCTTAGAGAACGTCGAATTCTTGCAAATATTCCAAAGTTATTTTTAAATTCGTTGCAAGCATCTTGTATCCTTAGCCAGAGTTGTGCGCGATTTTGTATCGGAACGGAATAAACAAATGCTTTTATGTATCCCCAAACACAATAATCGCAGGCATTCAAATCCGGCGACCTTGCTGGCCAAGCAACTGGACCGCCTCTTCCAATCCAATGGTCTTCGTAGTTATTATCTAGAAAGTCTCGTAAATTCCTGCTAAAGTGGGCCGGACAGCCGTCCTGTAGAAACCATAAGTTTTGCCGAATATTTAAACGCACCTCATCTAACAAATTAGATAAAATATTTTGCAGGAAATGTAAGTAATCAGCACCAATTAAACGAGCAGGTAATTCCACAGGTCCAATTAGATAATCGTCAACTACTCCTATCCAGACGTTTATGCTAAACCTATGCTGATGCTTAAATTCTTGAACAACGTGGGGATTGTCACCAACGTACGAATAATAATGTGCATTATGTATATTAAAAATTCCATTTTTTGAGAATGTAGCTTCGTCACCAAACAAAATGTTCCTGAAGAAATCTTCATCTTGATTTTTCTGATTTTGTAATCATCTAGCGAATTCTACGCGAGCAGGAAAATCTCCTTCTAGCAGTGCTTGCACCTTTGTAAAATGAAAAGGATATAAATTTTCTTTGTGTAAGATATTTCCTACGGAAGATTTTGAAATTGTGGGGTACATGGCAGATAGTCTTCGAACGCTAATTTCTGGATTTTCCTCAACTTCCATTAAAATAACATCTTCATGTTCTGCTGTTACATCATTATGTCTCCCTGTTTCATTATTTTTTGGGACCACTGAACCTGTTTCTCTTAATCGTTGATGAAGAGCTGTAAATGTTGAGTGAGTGGGATGCTGACGATTGGGAAATTTTTCAGCGTATCTACGTTGCGCCGCTCGAGCGTTACACCTCATTTCGCCATAAAGTAAATGCATATCGGCGTATTCCTCATCGATAAAACCATTAAAAACCATTTTTTTTTTAATTGAAATCGTTGTGTTTAAATAACACAAAGTAAAAAATGAAAAGATAAAAGATAAAGGCAGTTCAGAGCTAACTATTGCAAAAAATAAAAAATTGAACTTTAATGAAGAAAAAACGAAAAATTAACAAATCGATTTTTCTAGAAAACGGTGTATCCTACCGACTTAAAGTAAGAGTACCTTTTAGTACTGGAATACCTGAAAATTTAATAATCTAGTGTCACAAATGCTTAAAAGTTAAAGACAAAAAAGTTATGCCTTAAAATAACCGTTGACCTACCCAAAACGGACGCCTATGACCGGTACTAGAAATTATTCGCAATTGATGGAATCGATTCATCTCTGGAGGATAAATAAGCATACCAGTTTTTGTTTCTCTAAATAGAAGCGTTCTGGAGGAATTTAAAAAAAATAAATACAAGGCGCCATCTTCAAAGAACTCTAGCTCCCTTAGGAAGCATTTTCGGACTAGGTGAAATTAGGTTTAATTGTCTTAAAATTATCTGAGGAAACTCCGGTCTTCGTTTGTCGGGAGAGTTTCTGGACACCCTGTATATATATATATATATATATATATATATATATATATATATCAATTAATAAATTCTTGGAGTTTTTCGGCTTCATATGAAATATATACGAATATCAAATTAGTTTGTAATTGAAAAGTAAGTGAGGATGTAAACATTACTGTCTACAAATTACAAAACAAATCATACGAAATTTTTAATTGAAAAATATTGTCTACGTTTGGACTTGAACCCAAGTCTACGGTTTACCGGACCGTTGCGTTACCACTTAAGCCCCGATAGACCTTGGTTCGAGCTATTTATATATATATGGTAAATTCAATTTGTTGGCGATTTAAAGTCTGGTTTTACTTCAAAATGTATATATTTAAAGCAATCCTACATGTTTCGGCAAATGATGCCCTTCTCAAGGAATAGAAAATATAAATGACAGTATATTAATGTCATACATTTGTAGTTGCTATGGATAAAATTATTCAAAGATACATTCCAATTTAATAATAATAAATCATGCCTTACTATTCTAAAATAGATAGACAACAAAAACAGGGAAACGCAAGACATGGGTTATTATTATGTATTCGCCCGTGGAGCGACTTAAGATGTTAAGCTGTCGGCATTCGCCTTAAACGAAAACCTACTCGGACAGCCAGACAGGAATCTAAACACGGAACTGTCAGCATGATAAGCATGTTCCTTTTTTCCTTTTTTATACAGCATTAAAATATAAATACAAGTTATTTCACGTACATACATTTATACTTCTCCCAATATTTTCATGCTTTTGAAAAAACAAGAATCTTGCATATTATTACAAATATATTAAATACAAAGATATTTTTAATAATATAAAATATTATTACAAATCTGGTGTGAAGAACACAAATACAGGTTCACTATTAATATTTTTCGTGAACGTGTCCGAACACATCCCTCCCCAGAGACGCAGTATTTCACCTTTCTACATGCTCATCGGTACGCCCCTGCTGGAGAAAGGATATCTTCAGACACATTCACAAAAAAGAACCACATCGCCACATCACAGAAATTATTCAGACCGAGCGTAGAAGTAAATTCAGCGCTGCCTGTTGTCAGACAGCCGAAGTACCTCGCCCTGTCCACATAAGCAATGCGAACCAACGACGCCCTTCCAAAGGCGGCACAGGCGTCCCTCTAGAAACTGTATTTTGTTTGTGTCTTCACTCATACTACGGACTAACCGCATGTGTAATGTATCAGTATAATTGAAACATACATGAGTGGATAAAACCCCACCAGTTTTGTATAAAAAAAGGTATTTTTAATCATATAAAATATTATTAAAAATCTGGTGTGAAGAACACAAATACAGGTTCACTATTAATATTTTTCGTGAACGTGTCCGAACACATCCCTCCCCAGAGACGCAGATACGTATTTCGCCTTTCTACAGGCTCATCGGTACGCCCCTGCTGGAGAAAGGATATCTTCAGGCACATTCACAAAAAAGAACCACATCCCCATATCACAGAAATTATCCAGACCGAGCGTAGAAGTAAATTCAGCGCTGCCTGTTGTCAGACAGCGGAAGTACCTCGCCCTATTCTAATATATTAAATATTTTGCTTATGGATTTATTTTCTCACATTGAAACGTAACTGTATATTTTAAAAAATTCTACTACCATAGGATTCAAATAAGGAGGAAGTTTAGTCCGTTACTATTCATAGTGTTCAAGGATGAGATAATTAAGAAAAGTAAGCCACTAACCAAAAATTGGATGTAGATTATTTACACCTGAGAAAGGTACATATATCTGAGGGGGCATTTGTAGATGACGATATTGGTCAAAAACGAAAAGCACTTGTGAATAAACTTAAATGCCTGGAACATAACGATGAAAAAAAATAGAATGAGAATAAATAAAGTAAGGATTGGAGAAAATAGGGAAAACCTGAACATAGAAATAGGTGGAAAGAAAATTGAACAAGTAGATCATTTCCAATACCAAGGTGTAATAGCACACAGCAGGTAGATATTAATGATAGAGTACAAACAGCTAATTAATTATATTATTCAATGAACACTAAGTTGATAAACAAATAGGAAATATCAAAACAGACAAAACTAAAGATCCTCAAAACTATATATAGACCAGTGCTGACTTTTGTCTGTGAATCATGGATCCTAACGGAACAATAAAAGAGTAAAATACAAGCAGTAGAAATGAGATGCTTGGGAAAAGTTCGAGGAGTGTCATAGAAAGAAAAAAAAATGTAAATATAAGAAGAGACTTTGAGACCCAAACGATAGTAAGATTCATAGAAGAGAGACAATTATATCATTTCTTGACCTTAGTATGTTATGGTAGATTCAATTAGTTGGCGATTTAAGGTCTGGTTTTACTTCAAAATGTAAGATTGTTTTAAATATATATATTTTGAAGTAAAACCAAACCTTAACTCCCCAACTAATTGAATCTACCATATACGTATATATATATATATATATATATATATATATATATATATATATATATATATATATATATATATATATTGATATACGGCTGATACGGTCTTAAAATTGATACGTGTAAATATAGTTAAAGTAATTAATTAATTGCCCAGAATATTAAAATTGATTTGAATATGCACTAGTGTAGTTCTAAATGTGACATATAGATGGCGTTAAGTTTTGTATTTTCGGTTGACACCAGAATACAATTTTGAACATAAGTAAAACATAATAAACAATTAATACTTAACTTATGTAGGCCTCCTTCCAGTGCTAAACTTATTGCTAAGTACCTTATGTGTATTGTTATTAAAATGCCGGCTAGCTGAGTCTTTATGGTGATAATATTAACGTGTATGTGGGTTCGGTGTTTGATAGAAGATAGATATGGGTTTTCAAAACAAGTTATTCAAAGTGAAAGACTTTCCGATATAAATTAATGAATAAAACAAGAGAATAAATGTAAATATCACTGGTTTAATCAGAATCTTGATGCAAAAAGGTAAGTTTAAATACAATATAGAATAACATTAACATGAAAAGTCACGTGATTAGTTCTAATATTAAAGTAAGGTTAATTGTTTTTAAAAAATAGTTAATGCTTAAATATTTAATCTATGTAACTGTAATTCAAATTAAAGAGAACTGTATTATTCGGTTTTAAAAGATATATGGATTAAATGCTAACATTTTAAGTATTCATATAAAATATCAACGATTATTTTCAAAATGTAAATAAAAAATTTATATTTTAGGAGATAAATAAATAAATACTCAATTTGATAATGGTTGTGGTTTCTGGATGATCGATGGATATTCGAGTCTTTATACACAGGATAACGGGCTCAGGTGTAGGAGAAAAGCTGGTATCTTTCTAAACTTGGTTAGCGTCCCTTCGAAGATGGAATTTTCGTTCTCCACGTTCAGGCAGGTCTAGGATTGGGTAACCTTCGTAAAAACGATGCTTGGTGGTAAGGAAGCTTGTGGGATATGTTTTGGGTAAGATTTAACTAATTTATTTTCGATTTTATCACTTAATTACTGCAACACACTTTTATAAAAATTCGACGCGTTGTACCCTTTTTAATTACCCCAAGCTAACTCTCACTTGTCTTTGTTGAATCACTAGGCGTCTTATTTTGAATGTTTGTTTATATTTATTTAATCTCGTTAATACATTTTATCAAATAAAATAAATTACTATTTCCAATCGTTTAGACATTTCACATAAATTATTGTTTTAATTTTACAATTGACAAAGGTGTATTTTAAATGTTTAAATCTCCGCTAAATACCTATTTACATTTGGGATAATTCCCGCCTTATATGATTCAAATTAGGTACAGCTATGACCATAATATGTGACATATAATTCCAATCAATTAAGTTAAATATCTTAAATAAATGTGTGAATCAAATTTGATCAATTAAAAACGCGGAATTAACTTTATTGATATGGCACGTGAAAAATGCAGTTCTAACAGTTCTAAAATTATTATTATTCTAAAATTAACAATTTAAATATTTACTCTGTATTTTTGTTCTAGGCCCCTTATGTTCATGGGTATGCCTCATTACAACATATATATATATATATATATATATATATATATATATATATATATATATATATATATATATATGTATATATATATATACATATATATATATATACATATATATATATATATATATATATATATATATATATATATATATATACATACATATATATATATATGTATATATATATAGTAAATTCAATTTGTTGGCGATTTACTTCAAAATATATATATTTAAAACAATCCTACATGTTTCGGCAAATGATGCCTTTTTCAAGCAATATAAAATATAAATGACAGTATATTAATGTCATTAATATACTGTCATATATAGGTGGGAAATTAAACGAATCAACAGATATGAAACAAATATTTGGCTATTTAAACTAAATAGGTTATGATAAATCAAACCACGCTTAAAAATGTGTATATAACTTCCATACTTACAATATTTAAATGATTATTTTTTTGAAATTTTTGATAGTAAACCAAATAATATAGACATAGCTCGATGTTTTCTAACTTCTCTATTTTTCGTCTATAGACATCTAATCTCTGGAATCAATTCTTGCTTCTCCTGACGTACAGCTTGTATATTATCCAAACAGGAAAAATGGTAGATCTTACAGATGTATAGTCCTCCAGAATATTCAAGGTAAATAATCTCTAAAATTCTAAATGCCAAATTCTTCTATTTTTAAAACATAACTCACTTTTAAAATGCAAAAATTATTCTCTTCTTAAAACATAACTCAACTTTCTAATTTTATACGTTTTCTAAATTATATTACCAAATATGCAACTGAATTTTTATCGTGCAAAAATTATTCTCCCCAATTGTTTCAATATCAAAATCTCCAAAGCAACCCAACAGTTTTTCCTCTTTTGAAGATCATTGGTCGCTTTTGTTACACAGGTTTTCCAAAATATTTGACATTTTAAGTATAATTTTGATCTTTGATTAATTTTTATAAACTTATTGCTTTACAAATAAATTTTCCCTTCTCACATAACCTTTGACATTAACAATTGTATATAAAACTAACTAAATTCACATTGTCCAATAATTTTGGAAAATATAGGAAAGCCATATACATACTTTTAAAATTTAATTAGAGACTTGACACTCTATGTTAAAAAAATACAATATAAGTATGATACAGTCTTCCACCTTCTAAGAAATCTCATACCTATATATATATTAATAAGAAAAGTAACTAATTTAAATTAGTGCTCTCAATAAGTTAATAACATTTTATTATAATATATATATATATATATATATATATATATATATATATATATATACCAGGTGATTCAGTTTGGTATTCGCCCACCTGTAACTTTTTTACCTTTAGAAAAAAGTATAATAAACCATATATATATATATATATACGTTAATCTGATGGCAAAGCCTATTGGATGGGATCAACAATTTATCTTTGCAATGACATCTGTCAAAAAAGTGACTGTCAACTTTTTTTTTTCAAATGACACCCTGTATATTTTTTTGCACCATTTAATAGGTATTTTATTTCTAATTCCAAATATGTATCACTATGATAAAATAATAAAAAACAATCACAAAAATAATAAAAGTTTATTCAGATGCGTAACAAGTAGATGACGCCGAAAACAATTGTTAGGAAAATTTATTTAATAATTTTAGCAAAAAAACTTAGTTCATCAAATGCTCGAAATGTGCACCGTTCATCTTAAGACACATTTCAGCCCTATGTAATACCTCCTGAATACAGACACGCAAAAGAATTTCTTGAGTCAATTGACGACATTCATGTTTTATTATATTCTGCAGATCTTCCAAATCAACTAGAGGTGTTGTATAAACCCTCTCCTTAAGATATGGCCACAGAAAGAAATCAAGTGGCGTGAGATCCGGAGATCTGGGGGGGCACTTTACTTCCACACTACGATTTGCAATCCATCTCCCAGTATAAACTTCATTTAAATAATTGGTGACAATTCTACCGCCATGAGCTGGTGCGCCGTCTTGTTGTAATATCAGATTTGATCGTATTTGTAACGGAACATCGTCCATATATTCGTATAATTCCTCCCTTAAAAATTGTAGATACCTTTCCGCCGTGAGTGTGCCTTCATAAAATTTTAGTCCAATAATTTTTCCATTAAGGATGCCACACCACACATTTATTCCCCAAACATTTTGAAAATTGGTTTCTCGAAGCCAGTAAGGATTATGTTCTGACCAATAATGGCAATTGTGGCGATTCACTTTTCCATTGTTATGAAATCGAGATTCGTCTGACCACATGATAAGACGTAAAATCCCAACTTCGTGGGCATAGTTCAGCCAGGCTATAAAGTTTACCCGTTCGTCGTAATCTCGAGGAAGCAAAGCTTGATGTACGTGAATTTTAAATGGATGCAGTTTACTATCTTTCAAAATCCGTTGAATTGACGAAAAAGAAATATCAGTTTCATCGGCTATTTGCCGAATGGATATGTGGGGATCAACACTTACTCGAGCTAAAACTGCAATTGCATTGTCTTCATTTCTTGTAGTCCTTGGTCTAAAAGCACTTCTCTTCTTCTTGAAACTCCCAAATGCACCCAAATTTCTTGCTAGTTTTGCAAATAATTTGTCAGATGGCAATAATCTCTCTGGATATATATATTGTTGGAATATTCGTCTAGCGACCTTACTATTTTTTTGGCATTCCCCATAGATTAAAATCATATCTAACTTCTCTTGGTTTGAATACACGCCCATTTTTTAAAGAAATTACAACTAAGTGACGCGCCGTGATATTTGTTGTTGACAGTTAAAAGTGAATTGATATTATTTTCATGGTTAAATATTTTTTTCCTAGAACTTACAATATCTCCACGATTTTAGTGATTAATTCTGTTACTCTATCCAAAAGTAAAGAGTGTGATACATATTTAGAATTAGAAATAAAATACCTATTAAATGTTGCAAAAAAATATACAGGGTGTCATTTGAAAAAAAAAAGTTGACAGTCACTTTTTTGACAGATGTCATTGTAATAAATTGATCATCCTATCCGATAGGTTTTACCATCGGATTTACGAATATATATGGTTTATTATACTTTTTTCTAAAGGTAAAAAAGTTATAGGTGGGCGAATACCAAACTGAATCACCTGGTATATATTAAGAACATCAGATATGCACATTTCTACCTTACATTCTTGCGAAATATACATATTAAAAAACAATATACTCCTTTAAAGATCAAATTATTATAATACGAAGCTTAATATTTTACTAAAACCCCAAGATTTAACGGTATTATTAGCTTGCTTTCAGGGTGAAAGCCTTAGAAATTAATGTATTAAATTAACTTCATCCTAATAATATTCTATGAACATTCTAATTTAGCCATCTTAGGAGTAGAATATTCAATATGCGGTGCGTTTTAAATCCCTGTTCTCTTTATTACATATTAATTTTCGTTAATTAAATATTAGAAGAACGAGATTACTACATGGAGCTGGGTTTACCAATTATTCCGCTAGAATTCTGTGTTAATTTTCAAGTTAAATGAGTTACCCAGGTAAATACAAGATGGATTAGTGTTCGCGTATATATAAAATGCTGTAGAAATTATTGATTTTTCTTTGAGAAAAGAATTATTTAAAAGATCAATACATAAATAGTAGTAAAAAAAAACACAATGTCACTTGTACTTTCAGCTAATGAAATTTCAGGATCACAATTGCGAATTTGAGACCGCTACTTCTTTAGTACACAGGTGTGTCTACTAGAGTTCATTACGGGACGAACATTTTCATCTTTAATTACAAAACTAAATGTCAACCTTTATAAAGACTTCTGCTTGTTTCATAGTCCCGAAATTAGGTTTCTTTTAGTTGATAAAATTACTATTGGGATAAGGGATAGATTGCGTCGCAATTCACCATTATTAGAGACCGGATGCAACAGGCCAAAATAACGATAGACCGCATAAACAGTCTATAACATCGCTAAGTACTACACGCAGCTATTGAATAACACTATTCATTCGATTAACCGTACATCTGTTTTTTGTCGTTGAATTGTGACGCAATTACTTTAATATTACAGTGCAATTCCTTTCTTCATAGGCGTAGATAGAAGCGTTAGGAGTTTCTATAATTTATTTAATTTATTAGTTTATATTTCGTATGATAAATATGATAAATAAAGTACAGTGGTTTAGTTTTTTTTTCATTGTTTTAACTGTTAAGACGCTGTATAGTAAATTTTGCAGCTTGTTATAAATACAGTTGATGTGGAAACAGTAGCTAAAACCATCTACGAGTATATGCACCAAATGCTTAATTCGGACAGAAAAAATACTGCAGTGCTGCATATATGTTTAAAACAGGCAGACTATTAAAGGAAACATATCCTAATATGTTGCATATTACATGCTCTTCACAGAATCTGTGAATATATCAGAGACATCTTTCCGGAAGTTGATAGACTTTTATGCTCTTTTAAAAAAGTTTTCAGAAAAACACCACTTTACAGGGAAAAACTTCCCTCTTTGTCACTGCCTCCTTCTCTAGTAATAACTAGATGGGGAACATGGTTGGAAGCTACTAGTTTTTATGCAGAGAATTTCGATAGTTTACAAAATATTGTTACATGTTTAAATGACGATGCTCGAAGTATTTCTGAGTGCAAGGAACTAATACAAATTCCACATTTAGAAAATCAGTTGTACTTTCTTCAGGAGCACTTTGGAAATTTGCCATAACTAATCACTTATTTTGAAAATCAATATCTCAAATTAAATGATGGATTAACCACATTAGATGCGGCTATTAATAATTTTAAAAATATTCCAAGTGAATTCGGATGTGGCCTTCGGCAAAAATTAGACGCAGTTTTTAATATAAATCCAGATTTAATAACATGATTTGGCCATAAAATCGGAATGGCAATAACAAGTCTTACAAATATTTTTCCTTATTTCACTATGTGATAAAAAAGATTCCAGACCGATCTAGGAGAGAATGAAACGATGAAATTTTGATTAACTTGAAAGAGTTAGGACTAGACTAGAAAACTGCACAGATACTAACTAAACATCGAAATAAATTTCATTAATTCATTTTATCCAATTAGAATGGCAATAACAATAACTTTGTGACTTTTGATTCTCCACGTGAAAATGTGTAGTCTAGATGGAGCGAATATCCATGAAAAGATAACATATCGATGCACTGAGGAGACCTAATAGATCGAAACATGCGTTTGTATGTGGAAGTAGCTATTCCTAAATATACGTTCAGTATGTTCATGTACATATACATATACAGATGTTTTTTTTAAATTTTTTGTATTTATTACACACTTGATAATAATAGGTTGGAGCATTATTATCTGGCGTTTTACTGGCGTCATATTTACAATATAATATTTTATAATTATTTAAAAATTTATTAGTAAAAATATTCTTCAATTTTCAGGTTATAAAACTGCGTTTCGATAATCATACTAATATTCGTCATATTATGCTTTGAAAAAGGATGGAATGGTCATTTCGCGGTCTCAACAAAATTTTTAGCGAAAGAACAATTAGCAAAAGTCGATGCATGGAATGATTTGCCCGTTTCAAATCTGGCGACACTAGCTTAGAAGATAAGTCAGAAAGAGGTCGACTATCGGACTACGACGACCAGGTACTTTTAGCAGCCGTGGAAAAGGATAAAAGCTTGACAACTCGAATGCTAGCCAAAAACTTCAACGTCGACCATTCAACTAACGTTCGTCATTTCGGAAAGCTCGAAAAAGTATTGAAATTGGCTGGATTGACCCCCTATGAATTCACAGACAACAATAAAGCCGAACGTGTCGAAATCGTGTTCACCGATTTGTTGCAACAAAACGAGCAAGCTCGTTTTTTTTGAACAGTCTTGTTACTGGGGACGAATCATGGCTCCCCTTCAAAAACTTTTAAAAAACGGTCTGCGTTTCGCCAGGAGCTTCACCAAAAGGAATAACGGAAAACGTACACTGTACGAAGGCAATGTAGTGTGTTTCTTGGGACAGAAGCGGAACCATCAATTGGGAAATCATCTTAAACGGGATTTATTATTGGATTATTTATTAAATGACGACGATGAGCGTCAAAGCGGCAAAAGGAACAGTATCGTCTTCCACCACGATAATGGGCGTCCATATGTTGAGCGTTGTGTTGTTGAATGCATCGCCAATAAGGGCTGGCAACGGCTACCACATCCGGCATATTCTCCCACAGAAGCGCCTATGGATTACCATATCAGTTGATCGCTGAAGAACTAGCAGGTGAACAAAGTTTATGACGATTTCGATAATTTAATGGCCGATATCAAGGCATGGATTGCCTCCAAGAACCGTGACTTCTTTGCCCGTGGAATTGACCGTCTTCCAAGCTAATTGTAAGCAGTTTTTGAAGTAAATGGTAACTACGCTCAGGAATAATCAATTAAAAATTTCATTGTTGAATTTTAATGTTTCTTTTTTCACAATAAAAATATTGTTCAAAAAACGCCTGATAATTATGCACACAATAACATCGATATGCTATCTTATCATTGTATATCCAAATATGACCAGAACCTTGTAAAAATATTAGATATAAAATATTGAAAATAAATGCTGCTAGTTAGTTGCTAAATAATTGAAGAACAAAAAAAAAGGAAGTTTGCTGATGAGGGAATGCAGAAATAAATTCAATACAACGAATTCATGTTATTAAGAAAGAAAAGATTATTTCAAAAAGCTTAATATCGGAGAAAATATAAGACGGAACATACAGGAAAATAAATACTGATTTATATGAATAAACACGAATATATGAATAAAGCCGTAATATAAGTATTAGATTATACACATAAAAAATTGAAAAATCCACTACTTTTTTAATATTTTAGAAAATACACAGTCCAACAATTAAATAATGAGATTGATTTCATTGTCATGACCAAGAAATGCCATCATTAAAATATATTGCATGCTACAACCTTGCCATATTGTATTGCTGCACGCTCACATGACTCGTTTTATGTCGGCAATAGCAAACCGTTGTCGCATTAGTAATATGAAGCAGAAGAATGAATATTAAATTTTGTTTTAAATTTTACAAAAGTGTTACCAAGACTGCAATTTATGCGACAAGTACATACGGAATATTATTTATCCCGCTCACAGATAATAAGGAGATATGAGCGACTTAAAAATGGTGCAGAAGCAATAGAAGATGAAGCAAGACCTGGGATACCCAAACGAGGATCTTATAAGAACGGGTTAAAGAAGACCATTTTGTGCCTGTGCCACTGCTGACAAGATTTAAATCAGAAAATGGTCGAATTTCACATTTGTTGTTAGAAAATCAAAAACATGAGCGTCTTAAAATAAATCGAGAATTAAATTGTTGCGGAGGATAAAACTTGCTGTTTTCACCATGATCTCACCACTAAACGCCAAAGTGCAGAATAAAAATCACCGCCGTTACAAAAGGAAAAAACTTCGTCTTCGAAAGTCGAAAATGAAAATGTTTAGTGTTGATAACTTGCTTGTATGACAGTATGGGAATTATTCATCATAAATTTGTTCCTGAAGATGGACTGTTGAAATTTTTATCCTTATAGAACGCCTTCGGACAAGAATTCGCCGCGTGCGCCTTGGATATTCAATATGAGTAGTTCTTTCCAATAGCTAAAACTAAAATCAGTTCTATCTAATACTTTAGTTGAAGTTATATATAAAGCATTATATTGCATTTGTCATTTACTCACTTTCACCAACACGTAAAAAATAAAGTATATACGGTCTTACGCCCATGCACAGTGTAGCAACAAACGGAGTTCAGCAATTTCAGCCACAAGAAACACCATCATTAGTTCCATAGACGCCGAACAGCAACCCCAATATCTAGGATATCTCTTCGTGGCCTGGCACATGAAGAAAAACCGTATTTGGTTCTCGGTGAAGGGGGCTCAGCCCTCACAATGATAACAAATTACCTTATCGTAAAATTGTATTTAATCAGATAGCTTTGAAAATGATGCATTTTCTTCAATTTCTTACCTACCTAATTTTATTACTTTATTTATCAAGTTTTGGAAAATTATCTTTCATAAACATCTTTTTGATGTTTTAACGAAATATACATAACTAGTTTAAAACCGCCCTTTTTGTAGTTCCTGCCACTCCTACCAACAATGGACGCATTAATTTTTCAAATTAAAGTTTTCATGGGAAAAGAGTGACTTCTATCGAGAGCATCATAGACGAAGGTTCTACATTTTGTTTGAATTGCTTCTGCCATTACAATTAGTTTTCCGCGAATAATTATTCATATTACTTACAACTTCTTAGAGTTGATATTAATTTTAAGCGCAGTATAAAGTGTTATAATAAAGCACTTCGTGACCAAATCAGACTTTTATTTAAGTAACGCTAGAATTAACAAAACTATTGCACCAATAAAATAATAGTAGCTAATTATTAAATTAATTATAATAAATGATATTAAGAAAATTTCGAATTCAATTACCTACTATTTCTAACTAGGTAAATTATATTTACATATAACTAAAACACGTCATTCTATTCAAAAAAGATGAAAGGATAATCTTCGCAATGTTTGAGAGAAGTTTAATTAAATCTCTATTAATTAAGTCAAAATTAAGCTTAAGTAAATAGAAAAAATTGCAGAGAGTTAATTAAAAAATTCAAACAAGAAAAAGTAAAATGAATTAGTGAGATTAATAGGTCGAAAATTTGTATCTTGAAATAAGAAATTGAAAAGAAAATTAAATCCAGTCTACCCTTATTTGGAAAGTAAGTATACCGTTAGCTAATTACTATTCCGCTGTATGCTACCACTCATTATTTCTTGATTAAAATTGCTTTCATTATCAAGTTAGAGACACAACTGCAAGAATATTCGTTCATGTTCAGTACTGTATAACGAGCCATGTTCGATAGAAGACGACCTTGATACTAAATTTGACTTGACTCTAGTAAAAACTACCGTTTATCCAGAACAAAATCCATAGAATCTAGATTTTGGCAAATACAAAATCAATAAATACATTTGATTAATTTACACTTTCTAATTATTTCTGTGAGAAATAATACACTTAATGTACGAGGCATGTCCGGTTACCAAGGTACAATTGTCAATTACAGACAGACTGCTTTATTTATAGAAATCAAATATACACTAAGTAAAAGCGTGAACTCTTAGCTACTTTTCAACATAATCACCGCCAATGTTAAGGCAGTTATCCCAGCGATGCACAAGCTTCTGTATACCTTCTTCGTAAAAGGTGCGATCCAAATTTCTAAAATACTGCGTACTTCATCTTGAAGTTCGTCGTCATCTTCAAACCTTTTACCCGACAAATGAGCTTTCAAATGGTCTAAACAAATAAAAATCAGAAGGACCCAGGTCTGGACTATGGGGCGGGGATAATAACTTCCCAATTGTGTTTTGAAGTCAGGCCTTCGTCTGATTTGAGGTGTGAGGTCTTGCGTTGTCATGCAACAACCTGCTTCCTTTCGTCAACCTTCCTCTTCGTTTCCGTCGAATGGTTTCGTGTAGTTTTTCGAGAGTTTGACAATAAATATCGCTGCTGATTGTCGTTTTCAGTGGTAAAAACCCTATAAGCAAAACGTTTTGCATATCCCAGAACACAGTTGTTATTGTCTTTCTTGCAAACTGCTGAATCTTTAATTTTTTAGGTGTTGGTGAATTCGGATGCTTGCACGTCATCGAGTCTTTTTTGATACGGAGTTATGGTGATATACCAACGTTTCGTCTCCTGTAACTAAGGACTCTAGAAAACCGTTTTCCTGACGATAGCGCGTTAAAAGTTTCATTGCCGCCGCAATTCGTTGCATTTTGTGTTGGTCGGCCAACAGTTTTGGTACCCATCTTGCGGACAATTTTCGATAGCGTAATTCAGATACGATTTCATGAACAGGGCTTTTAGGAATGCCGGTCAGTAGAGTAATTTCCCGTATTTTCAACCGACGATCTTCTCAAATCAGCGTATCGACCTTGAATTGATTCTCATCCGTTTTGGCTGTTGATGTTTTTTTTCGCACACCTTCGCGATCATTGTTTAGAGCTCTGCGTCCATTTTTGAACTGCTTACACCATACATTCACTTGTTTTCAACTCGTAACGCCTTCTCCGTAAGTCTTCAGTGTTTTTTTTATCAATTTCGGTAGGTGTTTCATTATTTGCATGCAAAAAACGAATGACCGCTCGCACTTCAAACTTAGAGTATGTTTCGATTGCAACTGACATTGTACGGCTGTCACTGCACACATTGAACACAAGCTAAGGCAATAACAATAGCTACCTATGCAGTACATATGCGCATCTAAAATGCGTGCAAGTTTCAAACTGATCGGAGAGACGTAGGCGGTGTACCGCGAAAATGTACCTTTGGAATCCCGCGTATAATATTTTAAATAATATTATTTAATTAATAGGAATATGAAAAAGAAGAGACAAATATAAATAAAAATATCACCTCTATGAAAAGATTAGCGATCGCTGTAAGAGAAGATTGTAGTTAATTTGAGAGACTTTAAATCTAACCTTAATATTTCAAGATTAACTAGATAGGGTTTTAAATCGAATACAGCTTCTCGAAGCAGGGGATGGAATACATTATCCGTAACGTTAAATTTAGTTGTTCCTTGTATTAGCACCAGCTTTTACAGTTTCTTCGCAAGCTTCATTCGCGAGATAAAAAAAACTTTAACTTCAATTCGTAAACATTCTGAAAAACCACTAAAACTTTATTTTACGTTTTACTTTTTTCCTTTAAAACTATTTTTTTTAGATTGAGAACGAACCCTATTAATAGAGACCGGACACGAGAAGGTGAAATTATGATGGGACCATGTAAATAGTGGATAACATCGCCAAGTACAACACGCAGTTATTGAATAGCACTATTCATTCGGTTAAGCACACATCTGTCCTTTTGTCGTAGAATTGTGACGCAGTTACTTCAATATTATTCTTAAATTCCTTTCTTTATGGGCATAGATAGAACCGGAAGGAGTCTTTATAATTTGTTTTATTTATTAGTTTATATTTCGTAAGGTAAATAAAGTACGGTGAGCTAGTTTCTTTTTTCATTGTTTTAACTGTTAATTACATACGTAATCGACAAATTTTAACTTCTGGTACGAAAGTAGAAGAGGAAATGAGCGCGACAGAGAAAAGTAAAGAAAGACATATTGCGAGGTTGCCAATGAATGTATGCAAGTAGATTAAGTGAGGTACGATAAGGTTCAGTAAGATTTTAGTTAGTCAGTAAGTCTATTGCTTCAAAGGGTTGCAGAACGCATCTTAGAAATACGTACAAAATTCGCCACGAATATTTACAGAAAATATGTATTTCTTGGTGTATTACTTTTATGAGGATGTACAACAAAGCACATACTTTCCGCATATAAATAAAATGAAATGACAATTATGTAAAAAAAAAAATAAATGTAGCTCTTATGAAAAGAAAACTCTTCTCCGATAATAACATCATAAGCATATCAGGTGTTAATGTTAAGAATGCTCTCAATATTTTTTCTCGCATTTCATTTATATTATGCAGTCCCTATAAAAAGAAACGACAATTGAATTATTTAAAATACCAGCCCATACATTTAATTTTTGTGGATATCGGGTATGTACAGATACATTGAAGTGTCTACCGGCATAATACCATTTATTTTATGATTTGTGTGTTGTACACCCGGTAACTGTTTGTTAGGGAATAGGGCATATTAAATGTGTATGTGTGTCCATCACTCTGCTTCTCCCTCCACTGTTTGAAAGCAGGCAGCGTTGGATATATCAAGCATACACTTTATATGCAAACAGAAATTAAAATTTGTCGACTACGGTATATACGTAAGTGTCCAGTGAATTTCGTTAAGTTTCAATATCTTACGCATACATTTTTAATTTTCATTTATTTAGATCTAGAACATTGTTTAAGTTACCTTCTCGGATATGATATGGAACAACGTTGTGAATGCCATCGTGAAACAATGACGAGTTGGATTAAGGGTTAAACTGATTGTATGTCCATTTCCAGTGATTTCGAAATTTATTGCAAAGCTTGTAAAATATCGTTAAAAATTTCCAAGAAATCGCACGTAAAACGTCACATAGCACCGCAAACACATAAACAGAAATTAGACCTGTTGGAATCTGACAATTTGAACGAAGAACTCTGTGAAACTTTAATGGCGGCAAATATTCCATTAAATAAACTTAACAATCCAACCTTCTAAACATTTCTCCAAAAATATACTGGCCGAAATGTTCCTGATGAATCCACCTTAAGCAAATATGTTTCTAAGTGCTACACAAAAACAGTATAACGCATTAGAAGTCATCTTTCAAATCAGTACCTATGGATAAGTGCGGACGAAACTGTCGATATATTAGGACGCTGTGTGGTAACTGTTGTAGCTGGTGTACTACATCCAACTATTCTATATAACGTATATGTAATAGCAACACAAGTTATAAATACAGTTGATGCGGAAACACTAGGTAAAACCATTTACGAGAATATGCACCAAATGCTTCGTTCGGACGACAGGTACAAAGAAAAAATACATTTATTTGTCAGTGACATATATGTTAAAAACAGGCAGACAATTAAAAGAAACACATCCTGATATGCTGCATATTACTTGTGTAGCACATGCTTTCCACAGAATCTGTGAATATATCACAGACACCTTTCCGAAAGTTTATAGACTTGTATCCGCTTTTAAAGAAGTTTTCAGAAAAGCACCATTGAGAGTAGCTCTTTACATGTTTAAATGACGATACTCGAAGTATTACTGAGTATAAGGAACTAATACAAATTCTAAATTTAAAAGATCAGTTGTACATTCTTCAGGAACATTTTAGAAATTTGCCAAAACTAATGACTTATTTTGAAAATCAAAATCTCAAATTAAATGATGAATTAACCACATTAGATGTGGCTATTAATAATTTGAAAAATATTCCAAGTGACTTCGGATGTAGCCTTCGGCAAAAGTTAGACGCATTTTTAATAGTTTGACAATGCCTCAAAATCTAACTGCTAAATACGCTGAAATAAAGGAATAGTTCCAGTATGCACTTATAATCAATTGCAATGGAGAAAGGACGTTTTCTATCTATGAGGATATATCTCATTCAAAGAGAACAAATTTTACAGAAGAGAACTTTGAGAAAGTATTGCCAGTTAATATTAATACTCCTTTACTCAACTTGAACTACAAAATGAACAAATAAAAATGTATTTCGTATTTTAAATCACCACCCCTTTGTTTTCCAATTATATAAATAAAATTAAAAACTCTTTAAAAATACAAATTTTACATAGTACGCCCATGGGCGATGAGTCATGGGGTCTCGTGTAGGTCCCTACCTATTACACATTTTTTTAAGTTCATCTTAGTATACTTAATTGATATCGACAAGTTTTCATTTAGTTTTTCGAGAATATTAAATAATTTTCATTCGTTTGATAAACTCATTTTCTTTTGTTTGTTGTACATTTTCATTAATTTTATTAGTATTAATTAATAATTAATTCCGTATGCTAAACAGGATATCTTTCTTACCCATTAAGAAAGAAGCAAAAACTACTATTTTCTCATATTTTCAAATCTCTTGATGATGTCATGTTTGTTTTATTTAGTATGAAAGGATCCCAAATATCCGCTCATAAATTTTAATTTATTTCATTGAAAACTGAAATTTGAATCACGCGCGTAAATGGACGCAGTTGCAATAAAACCTCACTATATGGAAATATCTACACCCTTTGGGAGTTAGTATGTACTATCTCGTATTACAACGATATTTATTACATATAATCAATATTATAAGTAAAATAGGAGGAAAATTACAATTTTAAAGCGAGCGCCTTATTAATCTGGCTTGTAGGCTTCCGCGGTCGTGGTCCATCATTGAGTCCTTATGAGATTCCGGATTAGATTTCGTCCACTGTTATGTCAAAACCATCTTCAAGCCCCACACCATACTATGGCTCCCCTTTCTATCATCCCTTTTCAATGTAAAATAACAATTACCTACGAAAACGAATCTATTGAAAATGTACAAAATATGTATCCCAGTCGTAAAATATTCTACAAAGTGTCTATGTTAATATTTTCTTCTAACTAATTGCAGCATAATTTACTGAACTCTTGATAAGGTCTGTCGAAAAAAAATTTTTCTTTATTCTCTATTAATTTACTGTTAAAGACCTAAAACACTCGAAAGAGAGCTTTAAGTCTTTAACAGTGAATTATTTCTAATTAATTACCATGCAAAAGAATGAAATGCATTTGTTACAAGTCACACATAGATATACGGAAATTTCTTATTTATTTTTATCCTCACTAATTCGGTTAATTTGAAGATTGGCAGGGGATCATTTGCTTTTAAACCAAACATTTTGCGACATTCAATTCATTAACAGTTTCTAATTCTCTCCACCACCGACTTGATTAAATGCAAAAGAAAATAATAAAAACTTTAGACTTGGCACGTAATTCAAGAACAACTTCGAACGAATTTCGGTCTAATTCGCTAAATAATCGTATATATTTAAAAAATTTGGGTCCTCTGTACGTGTAAAATTCTATATATGCTATTGGTTGACTGACTTGGTGTTCTCCACTTTCTCAAAGTTCTCTTTTGTAAAATTTGTTCTCTTTGAATGAAATACATCCTCATAGATAGAAAACGTCCTTTCTCATTGCAATTGATTATAAGTGAATACTGGAACTATTACTTTATTTCAGCGTATTTAGCAGTTAGATTTTGAGGCATTGTAAAACTATTAAAAATGTGTCTACCTTTTGCAGAAGATTACATCCGAAGTCACTTGGAATATTTTTCATATTATTAATAGCCACATCTAATGTGGTTAAATCATCATTTAATTTGAGATTTTGATTTTCAAAATAAGTTATTAGTTTTGGCAAATTTCTAAATTGTTCCTGAAGAAAGTACAACTGATTTTTTAAATTTAGAATTTGTATTAGTTCCTTACACTCAGAAATACTTCGAGTATCGTCATTTAAACATGTAAAGAGCTACTCTCAATGGTTGAAACTTTTTCCCAGGCGTTCAGTAAATTCAATATAGCATCTTTTAAAGTCAAATTTTTTATGAGGCCCTTGACATCACCTGAATCATTTCTTATTATTGTTGATAAAAGAGAACTTCTATAATGTAACTTGGTAAGTCTGATTACGTTTTGATCCATTGGTTGAAGCAATGGCGTTACATTGGGAGGGAAAAACAGTGTTATTATTTTTCCATCGTCACTTTTTAATTTTTTTAATTTTTAATGATCTTCTGAAGGATGAGAAGGGGCATTATCGATAAGAAGAATTGCTTTTTCATCTAAATGTTTTTGCTTCAAAAATTTTCTCACCTACAAGTTCATTAATTTGTATTAAAGCAAAAATAAATAAACAGAATGAGGAACATTTTACCTGTGGTACAAAAGATTTGTGAAACCAATTTTTAAAAATTTCGGTAGTCATCCACGCATTTTTAGAGTGGTCATAGTCTACTGGCAATACATAATTTCTGAAACTTCGGGGGTTTTTTGCAGTTCCAATTACGAAAGGTTTCGACTTATGTCGTCCCGAAGCATTAGTACATGCGACAAATGTCACTCTTGCTTTTTCAGTTTTTCGACCAGGAGCAATTTTTTCATCTGAAGCCACGAATGCTTTATCAGGCAGCAGTTTCCAAAATAAGCCGGTTTCATCGGCGTTGTATATTTGATCACGTGAAATGCCCAATTCATCAATTTTTTGCTTCAAAATTTTCTTGAAAGGGTCAACTGCGACGACATTTGATGAAAGTTTTTCACCCGATATTTTCAAGTGTCGAATGCCGTATCTCTTCTTAAAATTCTGCAACCAGCCTTGACTACTAGCAAAAGTTGTATTTTCTTCAAAGGTCTCGTGCAGTTGTTTCGCCTTTTCTTTTAGCATTGCACCAGAAATCGGTAAGTACTTCGTTGTTTCAGAAACCATCTATACAAAGCAGTTTCCATTTTTGGATTTTCTGCTCGTTTCATTCTTCTACGTTTACTAATTCCGACATATGTATTTGACAGAGCTTTTAGAATTTTTTGTTGATTTTTTCTAATGCCGCATATAGTGGATTTGGCAACTCCATATTCACGTGAAAGCGAACTTACACTTCTACAATCATTAAGTTGTTTTATTATTTCACCTTTCGCACTTAATGTTAAAGTCTTCATTGTTCTTAGTACACTTTACTAACTACACAATAACTCAACAAAATACACGAGTAGAATGCAGGCGTTCAATCACAAACACGTTGTACTAACATAATTAGGGGGTTCCCCGATCGAGTCACTAAATATAGGAGTACAAATCTACAATATGTAACTGGTTCATCTTATTAAGTTGGCTGTTGGGCTGTTGTTCACCTTATAGAATACTGTGTATAAAAATTTATTTGTTCACCTTACCGAACTGTTCCTCTTATGGGGCGTTCACCTTATCGCGACTCCACTGTATTTGCGTAAGGTGTATTCATCAGGAACATTTCGACCAGTAAATTTTGGAGAAATATTTTTAAAGTGGGATTGTTAGATTTATTTATTGGAATATTAGCCGCTGTAAAACTTTCACAGAGTTCTTCGTTAAAACTGTCAGATTCCAAAGGGTCTGATAATCTGTGTATGTATTTGCGATGCTAAGTGATGTTTTACGTGCGATTTCTTGGAAATTTTTTAACGACATTTTACAGACTGCAATAAATTTCGAAATCACTGGCAATGTACATACAATCAGTATGACCTTTAATCCAACTCGCCATTGTTTCACAATGCAACTCTCGACATTGTTCCATATTATATCTTAAAGAGTAACTTAAACAATGTTCTAGATCTAAATAAATGAAAGTTAAAAATATATACGTAAGTTATTGAAACTTAACGAAATTCACTATGTAATTAACAGTTAAAACAATGAAAAAAAAAACTAACTCACCGTAGTTTATTTATCTTACGAAATATAAAGTAATAAATAAAATAATTTTTAAAAACTCCTCATGCTATCTACGCCTACGAAGAAAGGAATTTTACTGTAAAATTGAAGTAATTTCATCGCAATTCAACGACAAAAAATAGATGTGCTCTTCTACTTCCGTACCAGAAATTAAAATTTTGTCGATTACGTATGTAATTAACAGTTAAAACAATGAAAAAAAGAAACTAACTTACTTTATTTACCCAACTTTTTTAAATATATACGACTATTTAGCGAATTAGACCGAAGTTCGTTCGAAGTTGTTCTTGAATTACGTGCCGAGTCTAAAGTTTTTATTATTTTCTTGTGCATTTAATCATGTCGGTGGTGGAGAGAATTAGAAACTGTTAATGAACTGAATGTGGCAAAATGTTTGGTTTAAAAGCAAATGATCCCCTGCCAATCTTCAAATTAACCGAATTAGTAAGGACAAAAATAAATAAGAAATTTCCGTATATCTATGTATGATTTGTAACAAATGCATTTCATTCTTTTGCATGGTAATTAATTACAAATAATTCACTGTTAAAGACTTAAAACTCTCTTTCGAGTGTTTGAGGTCTTCAACAGTAAATTAATAGTGAATAAAGAAACACTTTTTTACGGCAGACCTTATCAAGAGTTCAGTAAATTATGCTGCAATTAGTTAGAAGAAAATATGAACATAGACACCTTGTAGAATATTTTACGACTGGGATACATATTTTGTACATTTTCAATAGATTCGTTTTCGTTCAATTTTTTTATATAAATTAAAAATGGTTACTTTGGATGGAATTGATTTATTAGGGTCCTAATCACTGACTCTTTGAAAACCATTTCGGTTTACTAATAAAATTTTTTCCGCTTTTCTGTATTATTATTATAATTTTATTATAATATATTATTTGCTTGAAGGGTCAAACTACACTCCACTACGGAAAAGTTATACTGCCTCTTATCGCCCAACTTTAATCAACGCTCTACTACGAAAGAAGAAAAAACTGAAATAAGATTGATTTGTTTGTTGGGTTAATAAATCGATTATTATTGTCACTGCATTAATGAAACTGAGCAACTGTGAAATTCTTCGTTTGGGATTAAGTGAAACATATTTGATGTATTCTGATCTTAACCTGAAATAAACAGGTTATGTAAGACGGGTTTCTTCATGATGAACCGTTGAAGTACTAGACTGATTCTTAATTGTTACAAACTGTAAGAACAAATAATATTTGAAAGATTATAATAAGTAAATGTGACACGATAGATACAACCACATTTATACTTAGACTGCCTAAATGTTAAAACTAAATAGTTTAAATCACTTCAATATTAGAGAATAAGTATAGTTGTAAATGTACTTACATATGACACATATGCCATTCCCAGAGATGTTTTGGAATAAACGGTTTGAAGTCAGCAGTGCCTGCGTTAAAAATCCTTGCTGTAAATCTTAATAGCCTTCTAGTTTCCAGGTGCCAAGAGCTTGATTCTTTTTGTATGACGTAAGCTTGTGAAGCTAAGCAATTTTCCTCCATAGCACACTGTAAGAAAAACATCTGTTTATCCTCCAAAAATGCGGTCTTAGTTAATTCCAAATGATCTATCACCAAATCCGCCATATTTACTGTACATGATACTGCAGCTACGTCATGACCTTTACATTCACCCATCCTGTTCTTATCATGAAAGCATTCACTTAAGGAATTTTCATTTCCAGTACATTTTATCCCGGCAAATGTATTCACAGTAATATTTCCTCCAAAATAGTCGGTTTGCATCGCATCATTGGCGTAACCAAGGCCTAGGGATTTACAAACTACCATTGCTTCTAACAAAGACCAACCATCTCCGCAAATTGTAACCCACTCTCCTAATTTATTTTGTATTTCGACCCTTCCTTCAGTTGGTATCCTACCATCCATTAATTTAATATTTGCAGAATGTGGCATACGGACTCTGGAAAAGAACACATTATTGATTAATTTTCTTTTTAATAACTATAGACAGTGTTAGTACCACTATAATTAATTAGGAATATGTAAACAGAATTTGGACGTTGGAGTAGCAATAAAGCAAATGTACCTGATTTCAACAAATGGTATTCCATAAAAACTAAAAATATCAAAACTCGTAAAATGAAAAGTGATAAATATATCTGTAAAGCGCTGTACATGAAGACTTACTCTTAAAAGTTAAATATCAGGTAGCTCATAACAATATATTGAAGCGTGTCTCAACATGTTATAGGTTCTACAAATATATCATAGACTAGATAATCTAATGGTTGGCAGTTTAAAAAGTTTCAGTGTACTGAGCAGTCGTGTTTCGCGTACTGCTTAATAGTTTAGTGTGGTTTTCGTATTGTATGTAACCTACACCAAGTGCAAGCGACAAAAGACCACGAAAACTGGCTTTAAATAAATTTTGCGCAATCCAACAACCCTCCTCCGACTTACCTAGCGTGGATGGGATGATCTTAAACAGCCCGCCAGTGCCAGCAGAGTAGACCTCAGTGAAGACGGCCGTGCGATTCTTGTCGAAACGTTAATAAACTGACTCTGATTAAAAATGGCGACACCGAGTTTTAAGAGCTGCTTGTCGAAGGAGTTAAACGTTACACGGAGAACGTAGTTGCGCTAACGTACCAACTATTTTTGGTACGTCACGATAACGACACTATTATATAGGACACAAATGCAAGTTTCGAGATATAATTAATCAGTCGAAACGACCTAATTATTACAACATTACCTTTCTAGTTGTAAATAAAGTTCGAAAATAAACAACATCAAATGTAGTCGTTCTCGCTTCACACGTGGGCCTCGATGAAACTCCGGTACACGTGGGTTAATTCACTCCTATAACAGATTCTCCAGCTACGATAATTTTAAACTTGAACGGCAAATCTCATCATCAAATAGCTATAGAAGCCTGTAGCAGGAATCATAATCAAGAACCTTACAGATGTTCGAAGGCACAATTAACCTGCGGCATAGACAATAACCCAAATTCAATCATATAAATTACAGTTCAACAAACATTGTATGCCGCCAAATAAACCACCTATTTCGGCGTAAATTTACACGATACAAATAACCATACAGCGGTAAACAAACAAAAATACAACTAGCCAAGCCGAGGTTCCCAACGGTAGTGACCGAAGTCCCACGCAAACTTGTATTCCCCTCTGCGAAGCAATTCATGCATGTTCGGGAGGATAGCGAATGCGCTACGGGTATATACACCACCCACCAAAATACCATGGAATAAAATAAAGTGCATATTCAGCATTTGTTTATTTTTTATTATCGGAAAAAGAAAAATGCTATGCAATCAACCAGAAGATATATGATGTTATCGGTTCCGGTGCCGTACATGACAGATGCCAGAAATACAGAATATATCAAACACTACCTCACTATTTGACTGCCTGACCATTTGCGCCAACTAATACGATGTTTGTGTTCCTCGCACTTTATTGGAAAAGATCGATCACATTTCAATTTGCGAAAGTTTTTATAGACATTGTGATAATGACTCATTTTCAATGTAAATGAATACTAGAGAAAGAATAACATTCTATGAATTTGGAAACTGTTCCCCCATTAAAGCCTTCAAGACTGATCACCATTAATTCCTCCGAAGGCTGATTCACGTCCAAAGATCATGCTTTACGTTTGATGGGCTTGAAAAGGAATTGTGGCCTACTGCATCTAACAAAACGATTAATCCCGATAAGTACTATAAGCAAAACGATCAGAACTTAGTAATATAAAAGACAACGTCTTCCATTATGACAAGGCGCAGCCTCATTCGTCTTTACAAACAGCAAAAGCTTCCTTAACTAAGTTGCGATGTTTTACTTCATACTTCCCGGCATTGTACGCTCTGATTACCATTTATTCCCCTCTTTATAAAATTCACTTAATAAAGAACATATTGATAAGACATAAAATTTTAATAATAATTTTCGAACAATTAATTGTTCAATCTATTTATAAAATTTTCCGTAAAAATCGCTGTGAACTTTTCGAACAATGTGATAAAACTACATATAAAAAATACTGTATATATTAATATCGCTTACTTATCAAATTTAACATGGAACTACGAAAAAATACATTCAAATCCAAAATGATGTTCCTAAATTAATAATGTAACCGAAGACTCTCTTTACCAAACTTCTTCCAGAAACCCCCATAAATTTTAGATTAAATTGAAACAATTCAAATATTGTTCAGTGACTGAAAACTTACATTAAACTTTCACGCTCTCTAATCCTATCCTTTTCACTGTCTTCTTCTGTTTCATTTTCCTGACAAATAACGCCAGCAGCTTCAGTAAAATCACAATCACTGTTACCCCATCCGTCAAATCTACACGAAGTTATTTCACTTTCCGATCCGTCGCAGTAGATATTATCCATCCAATAACGTCCTACAAAATAACAAAAGACAAATGTCAAAATAGAAAATACATTGCCTCTAGCAATACATTTTTAAACTCACAGAAGAAGATAAGATCAAATACAGGTGTATGCTATATATATATATATATATATATATATATATATATATATATATAAGGTAAACTTAGTAAGTCGGCGATTAAAGGTCTGGTTCATTACTTCAAAGTATATATATTTAAAACAATTGGGTTGTTTTAAATATATATACTTTGAAGTAATGAACCAGACCTTTAATCGCCGACTTATTAAGTTTACCTTATCATACCAAGGTCACGAAAATATTATATTTATATATATATATATATATATATATATAAGTGTATATATAAGTGTTAGGATAATTTCTTAGCCGTTCATTAAATATAACATTTGATAAATTATTGGAGTTTTTCGACTTTATATGAAATATTTACAAATATTAAATTAGAATGTATGTAATTGCAGAGTAAGTGGGGATGTAAACATTGCTGACTACAAATTACAAAGCAAATCATACGAAATTTTTTTATTTGAAAAATATTCCAACGTGGACCATATTTTTCAAATAAAAAAATTTCGTATGATTTGCTTTGTAATTTGTAGACAGCAATTTATCAAATGTTGTGTGTGTGTGTGTGTGTGTGTGTGTGTGTGTGTGTGTGTGTGTGTGTGTGTGTGTGTGTGTGTGTGTGTGTGTGTGTGTGTGTGTGTGTGTGTGTGTGTGTGCGCGTGTGCGTGTGCGTGTGCGTGTGTGTGTGTGTATGTGTGTATGTGTGTGTGCGTGTGCGTGTGCGTGTGCGTGTGTGTGTGTGTGTTGTGGGTGGGTGGGTGGGTGGGTGCGTGAGTGTGGGTGGGTGCGTGCGTGCGTGCGTGCGGGCGTGCGTGCGGGCGTGCGTGCGGGCGTGCGTGAGTGCGGCGTGCGTGCGTGCGTGCGTGCGTGCGTGCGTGCGTGCGTGCATGCGTGTGTGCGTGCGTGCGTGCGTGTGTGTGTGTGTGTGCTATATTAATTAAATTATAATAAGGAGCCATCGAAAAAATTCATAATTGGAGTAGACTGTGAAATTGGGTTGGTACTTTAGCCACTTCCACATAATGACACATTACTTGATGCTTGACAGTTTCATTTGGTTTTATTGTAAAAAAAGGTTATGGCATTGAAATGATACTACAACAAAAAAGAAAACAAATAATTTATTTAATATCGAAATCATAATCAAAATTTACATATAGCTACAGAAGTTGTTGAAAATGTTATCCATTTACATCTAAACACAAACCAACTCTTCTCCGCAGTCCAGCAAAAACTTTATGCAGCATTTGCGGTGAGTTGTTGATCTCTTCACACTTTTCTGTTATGCGAATTCTCAGTTGTTCCAGATTATGAATTGGCGTTGAATAAATCGAATTTTGATGTATGGCCATACGAAAAAAATCACATATCCTTAAATCGCAAGACCTAGTCGGATATGGGATTTCAGTGTTCCTGCTTATTATTCTGTTATCAAGAAAGTCTCTGAGATATTGAAGTGTTCTCAAATCGTATATGCTGTTGCACCATCTTGGAAATACCCATTTTGTAATTCCTCATCATCCAGTTGATTTATGAATGAGCCGAGTATCTCATTGCGATATCATGCAGCAGTAAGTGTACCTTCAAAAAAAATGGGACCCACCAATCTTCTTCGACATATTCCAACCAAAACACCAACTTTTTGGGGATGCAATGTTTTTTCAACAAAAAAAATGACGATTTTCGGAGGACCAACACCTCATATTCTGTGAATTAACATATCGAGAAAGATAAAACCAGGCCTCATCCGTGAAAAAAACTGTGTTAAGGATATCCTGATTGTGTAGATTATTTTTAAACCATTGACAAAATTCCACTCGTCTTAAATAATCCACTGGATAAAGTTCATGAAAACATTCCAGCTTGTATGGATGACAATGTAAGACTTTTTTAAGAATGAATTAGCACGTACCATAAGATAAATTTGTTTGTTGGGTCACTACTGAAATGGATGTTTTTGGATTTTTATCAATAATATGCTGAAGGGCTTCAATATTATCAGCTGCACGTTTAGACGGCCGTCCACTTCCAGTTTTTGGACCGACGCTACCAGTCTCTCTGAATAACTTTCCACAATTTGTCAAATCATTGTAAAAATGATTGTAGTCAAACGCTAATTCAGGATGTTCTTCAAAATCAGCCATGCATTCCGTAATTAAATACTGCCACTCGCCATTTACTTTCACATCTGTACGGAAGTAACATTCGATAATTTTTGCTTTTTGTTCTATGTTGAATACCATTTTTTAAATAAATTTAATTTTCTTAATAAGAGTTGTGAAAAATTTGACACAAACTTATAGTTTCAATGTCAAATAATAAATGTCATTATGTGGAAGTGGCTAAAGTACCAACCCAATTTCACAGTCTACTCCAATTATGAATTGTTGTCGATGGCTCGTTATATATACTACGTAGATTTTTTTATGTCATTCCTTTTGTTAATTGAATTTTTTCTTACTTAATACTAATTCTTAATTTCTCTTTTCATCGTGTGCTGTTCTCTCCCGGTTATCTGGTGTTTTCGAAATCGAAATGGTAATCGTTTTATAGTTTTTGTGTAATAAGGCAGTTTTATCTGTTTTGCAGTATTTGTGGGCTTGTATCCTTTTGTATAGATATTGCTTAGTCTGCTGAGTCCTATCGCAGTTGTGACATGTATTTTATAAATGATATGTGTTCCTCGATTTTTTTTCTAATGTAGGCAATTTTAACTTATGACATATAAAAATATGACAGTACAAAATGTAATATGCTGTCATATTTTATAATAATTTTATGTTCATATTTTTTAAAACACTCTTCGAAAAAGGTCATAGATGCCGAAACATATAAGAGTAAAATTACCTTAAATAAATTACTATTTACTAAAAACAGACCTTCAATCGCCTAATATAGGAAATATCCCAAAATATATGCAAAGGTCAAGGTATTAAATATAACAGCAGAAGTCAGTTTTGAAAGCTGATTTCAGTTTTGATAGCAGATGTCAGTTATTGAAAACAAATGTCAATTATTGAAAGCAGATGTCTGTTTTGAAAGCAGATGTCTATTATGAAAGCAAACGTCAGATTTGAAAGCAGATGCCTGTTTTGAAAGCAGATGTCAGTTATTGAAAGCAGATGTTAGTAACGGGTGTTCAGAAACATTCGAAGTCAAGTGGGCTCTGAACAAAAAATCGTATATCTTTAGTTAAGTATCTGATACTAATTTGATAACCTATAAAATTGTATTAAGTAAATGTATCAATCTATCTCAGACATGACTTCATATTTTCAAGGACTACTTTGACTTCGAATGTTTCTGAACACCCGTTATTTTGAGAGCAGATGTCTGTTTTGAATGTTTGAAATTGCTAATTATTACTCCATAGCTATATGAGTGTTTAGATAATTTCTTAGTCGTTTATTAAATATAACAATTGAGAAATTATTGGAGTTTTTCGTTTGCTTTCAAAACAGACATCTGCTTTCAATAACTGACATTTGCTTTCAATAACTGACATCTGCTATCAAAATTGACATCAGCTTTCAAAACTGACTTCTGCTTTCAACTTGACATCTACATTCAATAACTGGCATCTGATTCATTAACACTGTTACTTTATAATGCATTTCTAAATAGCTTGAACCAAGGTCTATCGTGGCTTAAGTGGTAAAAGCGACAGTCCGGCAAACTGTAGACTTGGGTTCAAGTCCCAACGTAGACAATATTTTTCAATTAAAAATTTCGTATTATTTGCTTTGTAATTTGTAGACAGCAATGTTTACATCCCCACTTACTTTGCAATTACATACATACTAATTTGATATTTGTAAATATTTCATATAAAAGCCGAAAAACTCCAATAATTTATCAATTGTTATATATATATATATATATATATATATATATATATATATATATATAGATACCTATATATATAATATATATATAAAAAGCGTTCAAATAAATTTTACCTCTAGTAGTCCATGACAATAAAAATGTTTGTCGTAACTTGTACTATTTACATTTGCATCAGTTGTCAATTTGACAGACTATTTATTCTGATGTATACTTAGTTGGAGCTTTTTGAAATTGCTTTGTAATTTAAAATTGATTTAAAATGGTTTTCACTGTTCAACACAAATCATTCATGGTTGAATCTTATTTTTGGAACGGACGTAATATTAACGGACAATGGCACTATTTTCTTGAAGAATGCTTAGAGGAATTTAGAAATATGTTTCCAAACTTCGTCTTTGATTTTGATAGTTTTTGGTACACAGTTAAATATTGTACTAAGGTTTTCAGAGAAACAGAGAGTGTTATACGGAAAGAAGACAATGGCCGTCCGAAAAAATGTACGGAAGAGCTAGTTGACGATGTAACGCAAATTATGAATGATACACCAGGAACATCCATACGAGTATTCTCTCCACGAGTGGGTGTTTCAATTGGCACTTGTCATACAATTTTGAAAAAAGACTTACATTTATTTCTATATCGCATGGCCTATTATCAAGAAATCAAAGAAATTGACTATCCTAGAAGAACAACATTTTGTCAGTGGTTCTTAAATAATTTTGATAATGACATTCTTGACAAAATTTTTCTCAGATGAATCATGGTTTTATCTGAATGGATATGTTAACTCACAAAATATAAGGATGTGGAATACTAAGAAATCGCATGACTGTTATGTTGTTCATCCACAGAAAATTGGTGTATGGTGCGATTAGTCGAAGGAAAATCATTGGCCGTATTTTCTTTAAAGGAGAAAGGTATCGACAAGAAATTATTATGACATTTATTGAACAGCTTAATGAAGAAGTAATAAATCAGGGTTACTTTCAACAATACGGAGCTAGAGTGCACACAGCTTGTGAAACAATTAATATGATACGGAAATTTATCAAAATCGATTGATAAGTTTAAACATCGAACATGAATTTCCAACAAGATCTTGTGATGTTAACCCCTGTGATTTTTTTCTGTGGCCATTTTAAAGAACTCAATTTTTTGGGTACAGATACCTGATCTTGCAGACCTTCAGATCAGAATTGCTGAAATAATTAACGAAATCGACGATATGCTACTACAAAACGTTTTCTCCTTCATTAGAAGAAGATGTTAGAATAGTCTCGAACAAGGTGGTGGCCACTTTCAACAATTTTTATAAAATGTTACTTGTTTGTTGCAAATAAACGTATCTCATTTAGTTAAATATTTTAATTTTATTATTTTGACATTTATCATGTCATTCAAATAGTTCATAACCAACAAAATTCATATTAAGAACTTAAGTAAAAAGCTAAGATATACGTATAATTTCCATGGGCAACTGCGAGGTAAAATTTAGTTGAACGCTCGTTATATATATATATATATATATATATATATATGGTATTTATACATAAATATAAAAATAAATAAAAAGTATCCACAAAACAGAACCTAAATTTAAAAGAAACTGTAAATGCGACATGCTACCTAGAAATTTCTGGATGGTATATGGTGCACGAAGGGATGGTAGTATAGCTCTATAGCGTTATTTGGTGAGGTGGTGACAAACAGTTTTTGTGATTACATTTGTTGAGTTGTGCTTGAGTTATTCGACGACATCACAATGTCTGATATGAAAGAGCAAAGAAAGTGAATCAAATTCTGCTTCAAACTTGGTAGAACGTAGCGGAATCTCTGAAAATGGTTAAATAAGCATTTGGTGATGATGGTTTAAGTCAGACGCAAACTTATGAGTGGTACACCATTTCAAAAATGGACATGTATCGACGGAAAGCACAATGGCAAAATGGCGAAAAATGTGGCGAAAGTGAGTGATGCTATCCTGCAAGACCGAAGAAGAATAATCCATGACATTTGTAAGATGCGGCGTATTGCTGCGAAGTTTGTGTCAAGGTTATTGAGCATTGAACAAAAACGCCGCCACACAGAGCTGAAAGAAACTGTCGAAAGGGATGCGAATTTTAGTACCAGAATCATTACTAGCGACGAATCATGGGTGTACGGGTATGATCCCGAAATAAAGCAGCAGTCATCGCAGTGGAAGACGCCATCATCACCACGACCGAAGCAAACACGTCAAGTCAATGTTGTTTTATATCTTTGACGCTGGTGGCATCGTGCAGAAAGAATTTCTCCCACCAAGTGAAACAGTTAAAGTACGATTTTATTGCAATGATCTTCAGCGACTAAGGAGCGACATTTCTCTTAGCAAGTGGAGCAACAATTCGTGAATCCTACACCACGATAATGCATCAACCCACATGTCACTTGTTGTGTTTTAGTTACTAGCCTAAACGAAGACAGCAGTATTACCCACCCTCCTTACACCCCAGACCTTGCGCCTTGTGACTTCTTCCTATTTCCGAAGTTTAAATTGAAGCTCAAGGAGCTTCATTTTGAAACGATTTAGGAGATCCAGACCGAATCGCAGGCAATGTTGAATACGTTAACACGCGAAGACTTACAGCACTGCTTCAAGTCATGGAGAAGTCGCTGGGATGGTGGATTCGTGCGAAAGGAGATTACTTTGAAGGGGATGGTAGTGAATAAGTTGAAAGAACAATTTATTGTATTTTTTTTTCACACTCCTAAAATTTCAGGGTAGCACCTAGTATTTATCTCCATACACTAAAACATCAGAACATAAGCTAAACTTGAAATTTGCTTTAAAAATATTTAATATTTCGACAAGTTTAAGGTATTTTTGCGAAAACAAACTGAAATGGGTCCAAAATAAAATTGCTAAACGCTGAGTCAATATCAACCCGTAAAATTTACCTACTTTGTAAAATGAACTCATCTCTATTAGCAGTATAACTCGCAAATATAACTTGCTCAGGCCGTGTATTGTAATTAAAAACATCAATCTACTATAAACTATTGATCTTTAATAAAAACAGAATGAAGAGGGAGAAAACATATATGACTTTTATAGGTTTAGAAAGCTCCTCTGTCAAAATCTCGAAAGCAATAGAGTTGTTATGACCTAATGGTTTTGAGGATTCCGAATTATTTATCAGTACTACGTCTTTATTATTAAAATATTCGAAGAATCAGTATACTGTAACGAGGTACTTCCGTGTGATTATTATTTGAAAGAAACATAGATCTTCCTGTGCTAATACTCTATTCACATTTGCAAAATATGAATGATATTGAATAATTTATTTAAGTGTGTATATCTGTGTCAACAGATGTTACGAACTAAATCGAAACTAAATTATTTAGTTGCGGAAGAATCCTTGCCACAACTAGACTGGAGTAAAGGAACTCTTGACAATACTGCCCTTTCCCTCCTTGCAAATTAATAAGGAAACCGCTGTAGGTGATAACAATTTTCAAACATGTTAGCTAACAAATAAATACTAGATACACACTCCCACTTAGAGTATTATCTTGCGGAAGCTACTAAAATGTGTGTTAGCACTACATGATAAGATTGATATGCAAACAGAAATTCCAGCAATATAAATAGTGCGGTATCTGTACCATATAAATTGCAAAGATTGTTCCTACGCTATGGTAACAATGACACCTAATAAATAACGATACCATAAAACTTATAGAATTTACACTTACAAAATGCAAATGAACAAACGCGTAAATCTATATACAGAATGTTACAAAAAGGTAGGTTAATCTGTTAACAATATCTTCTTTGGGCTAAAATAACGGGACGTTCTCTTGATTTACTTTCTATTTGAACACTATTTTTCAATATACAAAGTGTCAAAGTTAACTTTTTAAGAAGTATATTTATTAATGTCTCCAATGGGTTTTGAGATTTTTTACTTATTTGACTCTGTGTTGCGTCTTTTTAATAATTTTATTTATTTTATAAAGTCAATATCATAAATTAGATGGTTCTAAATCAATTAAGGGCTCGCGAAGGCGGTGAACACATGAAACATTTAATTTAAATTATATATGTGTGTTTCTGAATTTATACGAAAGATTTCAAAGGGTGATTCTTTAGCAAAAATTAAGGGGGGTCTTTCATATAACTTTTTGTTCAACACCCTTTTCCCTCCAAGTTACAGTCCTTTAAAATTAGGTAAGAAAATTTGTTTTTATTTAATATATCCACTTTGGAAAAATTTAGAAGAATGAAATTTGGCAGATAACTGATGCTAATAAAATGGCAGTTTTTGAGTGTATTTGTTACCCTAAAATGTAATCACAAGGGGCTGAAAAAAACAACCCCTATAATATTTTGCATTAGAACTTTTTAATGCGCCTATATTTTCCTATTTAAAAAATTGATTTAAAAAGACAGACTCAATCTGCAACTTTTTTATGTCTTGACTTTTTATCATAAAATTGTTAGTTTCATCACAAAAAAATAAAATACTGCTCAGACTCTTTTCTCATAAATTCACAGAGAGGTTATTATTTATTTAAAAAAAATCAAGTAAGCTGCTGTCAAATGAAGTCATATGACAAATAGTTTTATTGTCCTGATTTTCTCTGTGTTATTCTTTAATCTCTGAAGAACTAAAACTAATTAAGTAAATAAAATGTCAAATTACACAAATGCCGAAATTGCAGATATGCATTTTTTATATGGTCGTGCTAATGGAAATGGATTAAGAGCTCAGAGGCTTTACGCTGAGTTATATCCAGAACGAACATTACCCCATCATAGCGTATTCGCCCGTATTCATCAACGCTTACGAGAAGTAGAGGAGACTGTTCTTAATTTAATTGAAGAATCTCCCGGAACAAGTACGAGACAAATTGCCCGAGAGTTAAATGTGAGCCATTGCACAGTATTTAGAATTTTAAAAGAGCAAATGCTGTATGCCTACCATATCCAACGAGTCCAAGCGCTCTTACCTCGAGATTTTCTACCTCGCTTAATTTTTTGTCAATGGATAATTCAAATGATCACACAAGCTCCGCAGTTCTTATCTCGTGTTTTGTTAACTGATGAGGCAAGCTTTTCTCGGGAATCTATCAGAAATTTCCATAATAATCACATATCGGCAGATGAAAACCCACACGAAATTGCTGAATCTAAATTTCAACATCAATTTTCATTGAATGTGTGGCTTGGTGTTATTGATGATTATTTAATTGGGCCATATTTTCTCCCAATAAAATTAAATGGAGACGCATACTGCCATTTCCTTGAAGAAGAGTTACCCCAACTTTTTGATGATGTGCCTGTGCAAATTAGGCAAGAACTACGGTTCATGCATGATGGCGCTCCAGCCCATTTTAGTAATAAAGCTCGTCGCTACTTAGACGAAGTTTATGCAAATCGCTGGATAGGACGAGGAGGCACCTAGAATTGGCCTGCCCGATCTCCAGATTTGAATTCATTGGACTTTTGCATTTGGGGTTTTCTAAAAACACTGGTTTATTCCACTCCCGTTGAAAATGTCGATGATTTAAGGGATCGTATCATCGACATTTTCAACGGGAGTGGAATAAACCAGTGTTTTTAGAAAACCCCAAATGCAAAAGTCCAATGAATTCAAATCTGGAGATCGGGCAGGCCAATTCTGGGTGCCTCCTCGTCCTATCCAGCGATTTGCATAAACTTCGTCTAAGTCCATGTTATTATTAGTTTTTTTGTAATTTGTTAATTGTTATTAGTAGTACAATTATTGTTCAATCCGTTCTAATTTACAATATTCTTCAACTAAATAAAAAAAATGCCATTCTTTCAATAAAGTTTTATTTAGTTGTGAAAAATGTTTGAAGTCCTTATAAAACTGTCTAGAAATTAGAGAAAATCAGGACAATAAAACTCTTTGTCATATGACTTCATTTGACAGCAGCTTACTTGATTTTTTTTAATAAATAATAACCTCTCTGTGTATTTATGGGAAAAGTGTCTGAGCAGTATTTTATTTTTTTGTGATCAAACTAACAATTTTATGATAAAAAGTCAAGACATAAAAAAGTTGCAGATTGAGTCTGTCTTTTTAAATCAATTCTTTAAATAGGAAAATATAGGCGCATTAAAAAGTTCTGATGCAAAATATTATAGGGGTTGTTTTTTTCAGCCCCTTGTGATTACATTTTAGGGTAACAAAATCACTCAAAAACTGCCATTTTATTAGCATCAGTTATCTGCCAAATTTCATTCTTCTAAATTTTTCCAAAGTGGATATATTAAATAAAAACAAATTCTTTTACCTAATTTTAAAGGACTGTAACTTGGAGGGAAAATGGTGTTGAACAAAAAGTTATATGAAAGACCCCCCTTAATTTTTGCTAAAGAATCACCCTTTGAAATCTTTCGTATCAATTCAGAAACAGCCTGTATATAGTATATTGATATAATAGAGCCACTTGGGGCAATTGATATAAGTGTGCCACCAGAGAATGTAAAAAATTAAGTAATATATTCGTGAGAATATTGGTGATATTATATAATATACCTGGAGATGAAAGAGTTCTCTCGTTGTGCGTGGGCGCGGGTATGTGGGTGTGTGTGCGGTGTGTGCGTGTGTGCGTTGCCTGCGTGCGTGCGTGCGTTTGTGTGTGCCTGCGTTTGTGCGTGCGTGCGTTTGTGCGTGAGTGCGTGCGTGCGGGCGTGAGTACGTGTGCATGTGTACCAAACTGCTTTAGTTGTAACAAGCCTAAATATTACTACCTCAAAGGCCTGGAAGGCTAGCGCGGGGACTATTAGGGTTAGGTAATTGAATGAATCCATTATAATATCTTTGATATGGACACTTAGATTTTAATAAGACATTCCACAATTAATGAAATGCAAATCGGAGATTCGATGAATATATTTGTATCCGAACCAGACATCCGGTTTAGCCGGAAACTACGTACACGTTTTTATTTAAAACAAAACACGTTGTATATTTTTACGAATTTCAATAGAGATCTGCTCTAGGATTTATAAAATAATAAGGTTTGGCACCCTTTTGTACAACACCGACAAAGATATTTAATTAAATCTGATATTTTAAAATCATGTTCGTGTTTACTAAGCCATGGAACTCAAATTCAGTACTTGACTTAAAAATGATTGGTTTTGGTGACCGCGTCAGATCTCATGATGATGCATGTGATTTATTTAACAATTTGCATCCAATCGGCATCCAATATCACAAACTGTCGTTGGTTAAACTTTGAGAAGGTATAACTTGGCCGGAAACGTTAGAAATTTACCGAAAAGCGAATGACCAAAAGTCACAACTAATGAAGTTATTGCTCAAAATATTGCTAGAGCATTAGAAGAATTATCACAAGCTTCTACTGCATCCCTCGAACTAAACTATGATATAAGTTGCCAATGATTAGCAAGAATATTGAAACACGAAAAATATCATCCGTATAAACCACATTTAGTACAAGAATTATTGGACGGGGATTCAAAATAACCAATATTTGCTGTTTTTCGACAAGGCTTCGTTTTGTTTGAATGGATGCCAAAAACGCATACACAATATCCGCAGAAATTAAACGTTTTGTCTGGTATTTTCAGAAACCGTATTATTGGTCCATTTTTATTATTCATGGTACACTAACTGGACAAAGATATTTGTATCTTATATGTGATCAGGTTGTCCCTAATATTGAGGAAGATGGGAAATTACCTATACAACAAGATGGAGCACCCTTCACTATGCCTTTAATGATTTTAAAGTTTTTTAAATGAAATATTCCCAAATCGGTGGATTCGTCGTAGAGGATTCATCGAATCTGGAGACCGTGCTCCAGATTTAAATCAAATTTCATTGGTATATAAGAAGAGTAAGGAGGTACTAAAAAAAGGACAAAACTTAGGAACAAACAATTAAGAAATGAACTTTATTCGCGGTAATTATGTCACTAGAACCGACTTATAACTAGGTATTGGTAGCTTTAGATTTTAGTTTCAATTTGTAAACTCTTAGATAATGATCGAGAGGTCGAAACACGTGTCGAGTTAATTCTGATTAAAGTGGAACAATTATACCAAGTGTTTTCTAATTTTAGAATCCTTGCCACCTTCCAGCATCTTGGGAACTTAGATGATTTTTAAGGATAAATTAATTATATAGGAAAGCGGTTGAGAGAAAATACAAGAACAATATTTGATTACGAAACTGCGAATGTTGTCATTTCCAGCAGTGTCTTTGTTTTTTAACTTTTAATAGCTAGAGAAATATTATCAGGCATAATAAGTGGAGGTATATTTGATACTACATCAGAGATATTGTGAATTTAGGCGGCAGTCAGATGTACTGATACAACCATCTTTGGAAAACCATTAACAATTTCCTGAGGGGTAGTAAATTCATCGTCATCTAGATGAAGTCGACTAGATATTCTCGAAGTATTCTTCTTAAATGGAATAAATATCTAAAATAAATTAGGATCGCTCGTTATTTTACTTTCGGTAAGAGAAATATAGTTTTTATATGCAGCACTGATCTCTACTTTTATTTTCTTTCTCAATATCTGAAAGTCTGCCCTGAAGTAATCAATACCAGTGCACTTTCATTTCTTATGATAATAAAATTTCAGTTTTAATTGCTTTTTAATCTCCATCGAGAACCACGAAAGAAATCGGGATTTAGTTACACTTGAAGAGAGAGAACTATACTCAAGAGAGTATAGTTTAGCGTGAAACTCTTCCACTGCAGCGTCCACATCGCAATGACTTTTTAAAAACAGGTAAATTTATCCGTAACAGATCATCATATAACTAACGAAAATTAGCCTTTTTAAAATTATATCTGGTGTTATTATTATTAGGAAACGGGACACTAAAGGTATACACAATTCAGGACCGATAGCCAATGCAGTGTGGTGGTTATCTTTCTGAATCAACGGTACAGAGTCATGCTCAATAGTGCAATTGTAATTCAGATTTGAGAAAACTAAAATTGTAATTCAGATTTGAGAAAACTAAATCTAAAATCCTACCGTTATCATTTAGTATATAATTGTACTGAGTAAAACCGAGAGAGCTTACACAGTTCAAAAATAAAAATAATTTGGTATCATAAACCGAAGAAGATAGATGGAACTGAGGTAAATTAAAATCGCCCTGTAGAAATACTTAGAAACAATTCTAGATGCTCTAAGAGAGTTTCGAAACTATTAGTATTAAGGTCTGATGGAATAAACAGTAATAAAAACCACTATAAGTAAATTCAGTCCAAAGCAGCATTTACAAGCTGATATATTGACAAGAGGAAATAATTTTGATATGACAGAAGTATCAAGTAGCTCATACACAATAGTTGGAAAATAATTCATTATTATAAATAGAATCTATTAACCACGTCTCCGTTAAAAACAATATGTCACAGTGAGATAAAAGTGTAGCTATAAATAGAGTACCAATCTGCTTCGCAATCCTCTAACATTCCGATAATAATTGCATATTTAGTTTTTGTCTGTTGGACCCGTGTAGTTTTCTGATTGAACAATTTCAGGAATTCCCTTCATATATTTAATTCTAATATTTCTCCCACCGTCAGCTCTACGTTTGACTAATTCAGATTTAACAGACCTGCATAGGTCCAATTGCATAGGTATGCGATCTTGAGAAATAAAAATATTGGAGAACGTGGCAAACTGTTTCAGCAAATGTCCCTTCCTCAAAATTTTACCAACCAAATCTGCAGATTGTAAACTAAGGTTAACAGGACGACGCTGCAGTGGAACTCCGTGCACTATAGAATTCTATATATCGTTTCGTTTCCAACGTTTTGGCACTCCGTATCGTTTTCTACAGTAGTATTCCCTCCCCTACACACCCTGGGAACTACCGCTTCGTTTCTACATCATAACACCTATCGCATTAGATAGAGATAATGTAGAAAACAAATATTTGTGTACGTTAGATAAAGGCAAAAAAGAGCGGTTGACTGATATCTACTGGGTCCGGCACATATTTTACACATTTGAAAAATTGTAAATTTTATTATGGTTGCCAAATTCTCTTTTGAAAGAATATTTCTTATCCATTTTACAAATTGTAATAACTACGTAAACTTTTTCCAAAAAATGCGTATTACAAATGATCATTGGGCAGTTTTTTTAAATTTTCATGAAAAATCACCACAATTAATTGCGAAAAAATTTAGCGACTTACAAGGAAAGCAGGAAGTAAATGCGCTTTGCAAAAGTGCAAAACAATTAAATTCTTTGGGATATGGAGAAAAAACGGTCGAATCATGGAGAAAAGTGAGTAAATACCATTGGATAAAATAAAATATTTGTTTTTCTTTTTTTATCATTATCCATATCTTAAACCATAATGAGATGATTAAAGTGACTATTATTTATAGGCAGTTACTGACTGGAAGTCAAAAACTAAAAAAATGTGCCATTTCCTTTGTCAGTCTAAACAGTTGCTTAAAATGCAAATCTGTTAAATTAAATGGATTGTTAACTTCTATCATAAATCGTCTTTCATTATTGTCTAGCCGGAATTCCTTCTTCTGTCTTGTTCCTCTTCAATAGCAATTGCATTGTAAATAAATCCAGGTAACATTTTCAAATAAAAGCAAGATAATTGTATTTTATTATGATAAATTTTTATTTACCTTTTGTTTTTACTGTGATGCAAGAATATGTTTATTATTATATCTGTATTAATAATGAATAATATAATTTGTCAGAACAGAAAAACGAAAGATTAAAGGAAAACTAAGAAATGTAAATAATAAACGAAGCAGACAAAATAAAGGTGTTAAGAAATTAGGGCAAGATATTTACAAATGTATCTTTTAAAACCTGTCAAAATAAGGGAGCTAACAAAAATTTAGTGACTTTGCAAAAATAACTGTTAAGATAAACTAATAAACTAAAGCGACAGTAGGATACTACTGTAGAATTCGTTATATAGAATACTACTGTGCACGGAGTCCCAATGCTGGTTAGCTTTAGAGGAATCAAACTTACGCAAACGTATCACCAAAATCATTTACTTCAATGTCTAAGCTATTAAACAATTGCTTGGCTACACTAGAACCAGCATCAGCTTGTTCCTTTTTAGAAGTCATAGTTTCGTTTATACCAAATATTAAAATATTGCTTTTGCGTTTTTCACATTCCATAACTTCCTGTATGATTTTTTCGACTCTACTATGGGATAATTGATTTGGTGATCAGCCTGAGACTTTAAAACCTTAATTTCATCCTGCAGTGAAATTATAAGTGATTCCAGTTCGTTTAAACAATTGTTAAATACAGACCATATACTGCAAGACCATGTGTGACCAGAGTTGCCATTAATTTTACGCAGCTCCAACGAAATAAATTAACACATGCAGTCTTAAAAGGCTTTCTACACATGCAACAATTATAAATAAATCATCGCTAATAATAAAACTGCAGCATGAGCATCGAATCATGACTAAGGTAGGATAAAGAATGTAGAATAAGACAAGGAACACTCTTCACACCTGCATGGTCCGTCACTGTGAGTTTACATATATATATATATATATATATATATATATATATATATATATATATATATATATAGCAAGATTCAAAATATTTTAAAATGACAGCAAACTAAGCGGGCTATAAGGGGTACCTGCTATGCGTTTACCTGTGGGGCTTGAAACATTTAGAAATAGTATTTGTCTATCAGGAGTGTATTCCGAAAAATTGTAAAGCAGCAACAGGTGCTGTTTTAAATAATCAATATTAAAAAAATTAATCATCGAAGCTTATGATATATATGAACATTGGGAGAGTTATGATACAAGTATACCTATGTAAAAGATTCAAAATTCACTTCTTCACAAGCTCATGGCCGCCACATTATCATCGGCACTATGTATTATATGAACACGAATAATTAATATGCCTTACACCAGCTACCTCTAATAAGTAGTGTATAGGTACTAGTACTGACAAAATAATATTAAAATATTTAATACTTTTTTCTGAATATATATACAGAGGTAATTAAAATCTCATCCACAAATACATACAAGAGTTTTTCAATTAACTATTTAGAAAATTAAACGCCAAATTCATAATAAAGGTAAATAATAAATTTGGAACAACATATTTAACAAATAATGAATTTCATAATAATTTATCTTACAAGTGTTTTTTTGTAAAATAAATAAAATATTCAGAAAACACACCAACTTTCAATCTAACTGCCACCAACCAAAATAAATAACCAGCTTATACGGAAGTTACGCCCCGTGAGCGGTGGGTCAAACATAAAATTATACAAACGTTAAAGCAACAAGAACACGTTAGAGAGTTTAAAAAACAATAAATGTCAACATCGATAAACACTGAATTCAAAAGAAAATTAAATTATTAAGTGAAAATAAATCAGTATAACTGCAGAAAAATAAGTATAGAACAAAGAGCAAAATTACAGAAGTAAATTAATAATAAACTTACAAATATTATACAAAAACTAAGTAATAAATCGGGTTGTAAATACAAGGCACAAACTTCTTGTATGTATCACGCACACTCTACTCGACTAAATCTGAATTATGAAATAAAAAGACGTTCAGCTATCACAAACCGACTTACATTGAATCGAAGGAGCCGGGTAGCTCTTTATATACCCACATAGTCATATATCTACCAATTCTGAATATGATTAGTTCCACCATGGTTTCAGTGCTTTGACGTAGGAAACATGCAAGAACATGTTCAGACATGTCCACTCGATGTTCGGCAGAACAAAATCTTTAGTAGTTAATATCTTTCTTATATAAAAGTAACTTTGAAATTTTGTAAAATTTAATGCGTTTTTCGAAAAAAACTTTTTAAGAAAATATCTGAAAATTCTGACGTGATGGAGCAAATGTTAGATCGGATTCAGAATCAGCATGACAAAAAACATAAACTACACGTATTAGTGTATAAGAAACCAAGCTATGTTGATCAGTGTAATCGGTTTCCATATAAATTTGAAGTAGTATAAAAAAATTGTTTATCTTTACACGTATGAACAATATCATACCCTTTTCTAAGTTTCTCATTCAGCGATCAGAATTTTTAGGGCTGTGAATTTTTGCAAAAGTTAGCTTATATTTGGCATACACATAAGTAAATACTCATGTATTTATTCTTGATATTATTTTTATTAAATTTTCAAAAAATTATAACGCTAAAATCGGTATAAAATAAAAAAAAATGCAAAGAAAATCTTTCTATAACACTAATAACGAACTGTGTTGAAGATAAACTGCTCGCCAAAAGTTAGGGATATTGCGGGAAAGTGACTTTAAAACAAAAATTTGCATACATAAATGACAAAAAATTGTTATCCTAAAATAAATTAACATTAGTACAACAAATTTGTGTCATAAATATGTTACTTAAAACTTAAAAAGATTTCTAAAAAAAAGGATAAATTGGAAGTGATATAATTTCTTCTTGCATGTAAATCATTTTAAAAATGGAACTATAACGCTTTTAATAGGTAGTGTGACCACCACGAACTTCTATAAATGCTTAGCAACGTTTCTGCATACTTTCCACTAAATTTTTCAGCACATCTTGTCTGACTTGCATCCAAAGATGAGGCAGTAGATTCCTCAGCTCCCGAAGAGCTTCGAGTTGTAGGTCGTGTGCACCTAATGTTCTCTGAAGCTGATCCCAAGCATGCTCGATGCAAGTTAGGTCGAGAAATCTCGGGGGTAATGACAAATGTGAAATATCTAGATTTTCTCGAGTTTCAACTGCCCTGACACATCGATGCGGTGTTGTATTATCGTATAATATTTTTATCCAAAACTAACAAGACTGTGCGTCTATTAAAATACATTCCTCCCCACACTGTAATCTAAACCCTCGAAATGGATGGATTTCCTGAACAGATCGATTTCTGGGTATTAACGGATTGGTCCAAACTCGTACACGTCGACTATCGGAATATCTTCCAAAACGAGATCCGTCGGTGAGGAGTACAGATTTACATTTTCCTGCCAGTTTTGATCTTCTTGTGCCCAAATCAATCTAGCACGTTTGTTCTCTGCTGTGAGTGGAACCCTTCTTAACAGACGCCTTGACTTCAAATTCACCTCGGAAAACCGAAGACGTACAGTTGAGACAGAAATCGCAGTTTCTGTCGCATTAGAAAATCTTCGATTCAGCATTCTACAGGTATCGAGTTTGCGTTCTTCGAGCTAACAGAGTGATATAGCGATCATGGATGGGAGTAGTAACTTTCGGCCTTCTAGATCTAGTCCGTTCTGCAACAGTTGTTGTAACAGTTCTGCAACAGTGTCGTTGTAATGTTTAATTGTCCTAGAAACTACACTTTGCGAAACATAAAAACGTTCTCCCACATCCGCCTGCTTAGCTCCAGCCTGAATCATGCCCATGGCCATATTGGCCTCTGCTACATTTAACTTCCTCCTTTGTATCACTATTAAATAGAAAAAAAATAGAAAAGGTAAAGTGCGTAGTACGTTCTGCGATGTTAATAGACAGACTGAACACTTGCCAATGCATACGTTGCAATTTATAGTGACAAAAACTTACAGACAATTTTTTGTTACTAAAAAATGCATATTCTTGGTTTCTCTACTTTCATTTTATCTCAAACTCAACAGCAAATTTCAAATAGGAAATGTTTTATTTCAGTACTACCAATATCCTTAAGTTTGGACGACCAGTATATTAAAAACAATTTTGAAAATGAAAATTATTAATATTTCTATTAATTGTCATTCTTTCAATACCAAGCAATTACTTAATTTTTAATTTATTAAAGAACTTTAAAATTAGCTGAACTTACTTCTTGCGGGACCGAATCTAGAAGTGTAAGTAGCTTTTCCGACTCCTGGCGCATATCCAAGTTGCCTGCAGATGACGTCCGCTTCGGCGTCGTCCCATTCATCGTCACATAGCGAACCCCATTGTCCATCGTGCAAAACCTCGACATTTCCTGACCAAACAAAAGAAAACTGCTGCTAATTATTTCTAACAAAATACGAATGAAGCATGCTAGTGCATTTTACTTCAAAATTGGGTTAATGGTGCTCTTTATATTGTGGCGACGGTTGAAAGATTGACGTCGCGGAATTTAATATAATTTTAACATTACTGTGGAACATGATTTTACATAGCTGTGTATTTAATTTGCTTAATGGACTAAAACTATTAAGTGCATACTTAAAAGAAAATTTAATGAAACGAGCAATTGCTTGTGGAAACTAATTTATTTTATATCGCTCAAATACAATTCAGGTACTTCGCACAGAAGGCCATTTAAGGATATGCATTATATTTACAAGTTAATAATAATATCATCCTAAGTAATATTTTTATTCTTGTTCCTAAGAGTGACAGTATATTTTTGCCCTTGCCCTATATTATATGATTTACATTTACCTGAAACTACAAAATACATTAGTTTACTTATTTCCTTTAATGAGAATGTACTTAATTTGCCTTTACAAAATTTGGTCAAAGTACAGAAGTGAAAGTCATGTCTGTCTTCGAATATAGTGAGCTGATGATTTATATGAGAATTAAGTACTGGTATATGCAGGTTTTGAGATAGACGTGGCTTTCACACATTGTTTCATTTAGTTTATTTTATATTTTTTTGTTCGCAGTCTTTCTTTGGAAGTCGGTTTAATTTTTTTTCTAAAATTTATGTTAACAAAGTTTATTAACTACGTGCTTTATTTCAACATTTTAAGGTGTATTTTAAGTGCTACATTATAGTAATAATAGAATTAAGTTTCATTCGATAAAAACAATTAATGTTTTGGAAAGTTTTTTTTAAATTAAGCAAAATATGCTTTTTTCTATTTTGCGTTCGAAATGAACTCATTATGACACCCAAAACAGTATCGAAATGAGCTTCATTTCGTTACACTTTTTTCATTTTTCAATGTTGGTGTTGTTCGAACACAGAAATAAATATCATTGCTGTCATTTTATTTTAAGAATTTAAGTACATATTTTGACAGATATGATATATGTAAACAACGTATATTGTATACAATTGACAATAAGATATATTAGTTTCTATGTCACTCATGTTTATATTTTTAAATAAAATATTAAGTAATGTTAACGAAAATGAATAAATAATATGTAATATAATATAGTTACTTCGCGGATAGCAAGATTTAAATTTGAAAATGTTAAGCATCAATGTGACCAACTGCATGCTTTATATAAAAATAAAACACTGAACTTTCAAATTAAATAATTCCAATTTATTAATGTAAAAAATGCAAAATAGAAAAAATAATATAAAAAACTCGTTTCGTAAGGCCTTTTGCCGCACTCGCTCTTTAGAAAACTCGCCGTTATCGCGGCTCGTTTTCTAAACTGATCTCGTGCGGCAAAATGGTGCCTTATGAAACTTGTTTTTTAATATACTATTGTGACTATAAGTAAATAAAACTACATTTTGAAATTCACTATTTAACAACCATACAGCGTCAACCTACTGTCAAATGATTCGGCAGTAACATGCAAACGATTTTTCATGATCGCCATTTCACAAATAAATTTTCTTATGTGATCGGGTTTCAGCGTTGAAGATTTTTTTGCTTCGTATGTTTCGAATTTTCTTTTTATTAACGAAGTTAATTTACCATATTAACTCAAATTTATATCGTGTTTTATTTTCAATACAAATTTCAGCATTGAATAGTAAGATCATAAAGAAGATAATGTGTATTTTTCGCTTAATTCTGCAAAATATATCAATAATACATTTTCCGAAAATGAATTCGTATTTTTCCGACACCGCCAGTCCATAAAATTATCATAAGCCTTATTACAAAAATGCTTGAATTTTTCGGCAATAAACCAAGCGTAGTTGCATCGGCCTAAAACTTAATTTCTGGGCGTGCACATAATATAAATTCATCGGCATCACTATCCATGATAAAACCGATAAAACTAACAATAACACACCAAAATCAAAAAAGCGCTGAATTTTATCGTATTGACGACACGTTTGCCGTTTGACAATTATAATATCCGAGCTTGTTTTTCGTTACTATGGTAACGCTGGTAAGACTACGTTTTATTTCCCTGCATGGCGCCAATTCCCTGCGAGAATTATGAGTCCCATTATTAACTATCGTAATAATCACTAATATAACACCTACTTTATAGTTTCTTCTTCTTCAGGTGCCATCTCCTCTCAGAAGGTTGGCTATCATCACGGCTATTCTCATTTTTGATGCTGCTGCTCTGAATAGTTCAATGGAGCTGCATTTATACCACTGTCTCAAATTATTTAACCAAGAAATACGTCTTCTTCCTATATTTCTTCTTCCCTGTATCTTACCCTGAATAATTATCTGTAGCAGAGCATATCTTTCCCCTCTCAACACGTGGCCCAGATATTGTAGTTTTTTTATCTTTATTGTGTTCAATATTTCCTTCTCTTTCCCAATTCTTTTAAGTACTTCACTATTCGAAACCCTATCTATCCATCTTATCTTCAGGATCCTCCTATATGCCCACATTTCAAATGCCTCTAGACGCTTGTTAGTGTCTTGCTTTAGCGTCCAGGCTTCCATCCCGTACAGCAGCACCGGGAACACGTAACATTTCAATACCCTGATCTTGAGACGCAGACTAAGGTCATTGCCACACAATACTTTCCTCATCTTGTTGAATATATTCCTGGCTTGGCCGATTCTCGTTCGAATTTCTTCTGTATATTCATTTGTGTCGGTAACAGTTGTTCCCAAATATTTGTATTTCTTTACTCTCTCTATTGGCTGTTCTCCAATCCATAAGCCTTCTTGATGTCGGTTAGACTTTGTAATAATCATGAATTTTGTTTTTCTAACATTTAGTGTGAGGCCACTTTCTTCGCCATTTATTACAACCTGGTCCATTAATATTTGTAAGTCTTCCAGTGATTCTGCGATAATAATGGTGTCATCCGCATATCTAATGTTATTAATAATTCTTCCGTTAACTTTTATTCCTATTGTTGTTTCTGCTAACGCTTTCTGAATGATGTTCTCAGAGTATAAATTGAACAACAACGGGGACAACACACATCCTTGTCTCACACCGCGCTTTATCCTTATATCTTCCGATACCTCTTCACCCAGCCTGACATTCGCTGTCTGGTTATAATACAAATAAGCTATTATCCGAATATCCTTGTTGTCTATGTCTTTAGCTTTGAGAAGCCGAATCAAGTCGTCATGGCGAACCCTGTCAAATGCCTTGTTGTAGTCCAAAAAGCAGATGTACAAAGGTTGATTAACGTCTATGCATCTCTGAGCCAGCACGTTAAAGCCAAATAGTGCTTCTCTTGTTCCCATTGCATTCCTGAATCCGAATTGAGAGTCACTAAGATCTTGTTCTAGTTTTCTGAATATTCTCTGGTGTATGATCTTCAGGAATATCTTGAGGGTGTGGCTCATCAGGCTGATTGTCCGATGGTCATTGCATTCCTTTGCGTTAGGTGTTTTTGGCAGGGCAATAAATGTTGATCTCAACCATTCTGTGGGAATGATGCCTGTGTTATAGATTGTGTTCTATAGATCCACCATTACTCCTGTTCGCCCCTCTGTTATGAGTTTAATCAATTCTGTTGGTATTTCATCAGTACCTGGAGCCTTATTATTTTTTGCTAATTTGACTGCATGTTGTACTTCTTCTCTTGTTATGCTTGGACCTGTACGACCACTGCCTTCATCCTCCATAGCTTCACGTCGGTGATCCTCGAACAGCTCCTGCACATATTCTTTCCACCTCTCAAGCTTTCGCTTTGTTTCAGCAATTATTTGTCCGTTTTTGTCTAAGAGAATATTACATTTATTTGTGCGCTTTATACCAGTTAATTCTTTAATCTTTTTATGTAGATTAAAATCGTCATTTTTCCTTTGTAACTCTTCTATTTCAGCGCATTTATCATTTATCTTTATAGTTTAGTCGTAGATAAAATTATAAATTTAGTAATATATAAGACAATTATTTTCGTTGTTATGAGACTGGCAATACAGACGTCATTGTTTTTGGTTGACGACAAAGTGGATTGCTTCGTGCATTTTGCTATATATACGAAACTTTTGAACTTAATGCATATGAGAATCAATAACTATTAAAATCTCATTTTACACGCAATTGTCGCCAAATTTGTGACGTTAATTTCTACAATATGGCAAACTAAATTTCTACTAAAATGCAGAATGCAGCACGTCGCGACGTCAACCACCCTGGTTGTGAGGATAAATGAAAAAATGCGTGAAAGCCATGTCTATCCCGGAACGTGCATATACCAGCATTTCAATCTCATTATAAATCATCATGATTATTTCTTCATATCACTCTTATTAGAACTCATGATCATTTGTAATGAGAATGAAATGCTAGTATATGCACGTTTCGAGATAGACGTGGCTTTCACGCATTTTTTAAATTTATCCTCACAACTAGGGAGGTTGACGTCACGACGTGTTGAGGTATGAACTTAGTTTGTCGGATAGTAGAAATTAACGTAACAAATTTGGCAACAATTTGATGTAAAATGAGATTTTAATAATTATTGACTCTCATATGCGTTAAGTTCAACATAAAATGAATTAACACACTAAGTAGTTAAACACCACAATCAACTTTAGTTTTTAAATAAATAATCAGTATTAATAAGAATAAGAAAAATCCGTTTTCTTAAATTAAATATTCCCTAAGTATAGCAAACGCCAATTAAGTTGGCGCGAGGAGGGTAAGTTCGCGCAGGATTAAAAGTAGTGTGGAGATTTGTATTTGGTTTTATAATTCTAACCTCTGAGCGTGTATCACTTTATAATCCCCTAGCAAAGACATTATGTTCCGTCAAACGTCAATGACAAATGTATTCTGACAATTACTTGAGTAGTGGGGGTGGACGTTTTTAAAAACGGCTTCTGCGCACCCCCTCCTCGCGCCAACTTAATTGGGGCTTGCTATAAATACATAAAAATTTAGAAATTCATTACGCATGACGGAGACGACCGATAGGTAAGGCTATGTTTACAGCATAAAATATTTTCCTCCCACAATAGAAATTGTGGCGTTCTCTGTGCAAGTATGGGTCGCATAGTTGGTGAATTTATTGAACTATATAAGCATTTTATGGCACACTCTTCATTTTCTCGAGCCGCTTGAATATATTTGTCAAGTTACTGAATCAACCATTTAATTTATAAGCTTAAGTTGATTGTAGTGTTTAGGTACTTAGTGTAGTAGTTCACTTTATTTTTTTTTTGCTTTAAATTTGGCGTCAACTCCCTAAAGTTCAGCTTTATCCGTTCTATATATGAGGAAATAATATAAAGAATAGGTTATATTTTTCTTTTTAAAGCAAAATTATTGTTTGATGCTTTTTTGTTTGCGGCCTTTTTTTGGAAGGTAGTTTTTTTCCAAAAATGTTTTATTTCATACTTTTTATTGTTTTATTTATATTCACATATTTTTGTTTATAATGGGAAGGTTCACAAAAGCTGGTGTCCCGTATGAAAAAAATTCCTTTGCAAGAAAGGCAACAACTAAAATGACGCGGCCTGAAAAAAAATTAAGAAAAAGGAGCAATAAAACGTAGTGCACATGACCAAAAGCTCTGTATTGTAAACTCTATATTAAATCGAGAAACTGTGCGTGAAAAAGAGTGTCGTCTACATTTAATACATAAGCGTCTTTCAAATGAGACTGACGATCAACGTACTCATCGGCTCAGTTTAGTACATGAGGGTCTTTAAATTGCCAAGTACCATATCGACATTGATATAAGATTATAATAATATAAACTGATGTATAATCTAAAAGAATTATTAAAACAGTAAAGATATTTATGTTGCATAAAATGTGTGAGCAATATAAACAGTCGTCTTTTATTTGTACTAGCCCAGTACTAGCCCGGTACCGGCTCATGGTGATATGGGACGATCTTGGATGCACCTATCGAACACATTCAGAATCATTAAATCGGTCAACCCGTTGAGTGGTTATGACCAAAGTTCAGAAAAATATACATAACGAATTTATAAAGCCCTCTATTTTCAACATACTAATTCTACTACGTTTTTTGTGGTTCAACACCCATGTGCGTACATTGTGATAAAATATACAGTTCGAGCAAATAATGACTTTCAATTTTCTCTGGTAGATACTGCAAGGGACTTTTCGTACATATACGAGGGTAAAATGAAGAATTCTCGACCTGACACAGAGATGGCGTCCCAATCAGCGAAAATTTATGATTCCTGCCTGATTGCACCTGTCATTAGTTCGTATGACAAGTTTTCAACTTGTTCTGTCATGTAGTTTGTTTACACGAATTTTCGCAGTAGACGTCTTGCGTGTTTTTCGTTAAAATGGATAAACTCGAATATCATGCGGTCATAAAATTTTTCGTTTTGGATGGATTAACCCTTAAGGAAATTCATCCGAAGTTGACCAAAGTTTACGGGGACTCTGCTCCTTCAATGCCAACCGTTAAAAAGTGGACATCTGATTTTAAACGTGGTCGCACGTCCCTCGAAGATGACCAACGTGAAGGACGGGCACAAACCACAACAACATCGGAAAACATCGAAAAGGTGCACGATATCGTGCTGGACGATATGCGCGCGAAGGTGAGTGATATAGCTGAGGCCGTAGGGATATCAGAGAAAGGGTGTGAAACATCTTGCACGAAGAATTAGGGATGTGAAAGCTCTGCGCAAGGTGGATGCCGCATTTACTGAATGCCGATCAAAAGCAAATGCCCAAACGACTTTCGCAGCAAAGTTTGGACCGATTCAATAGGGATATCCGACCGATTTTGTGCGGCGATTTATTACCATGGATGAGACATAGGTCCACCACGACACGCCTGAAACGAAATAGCAGTCGAAGCAGTGGGCGGAAGCCGGTGGTTCGGCGCCAAAGAAAGCGAAGTCGATCGCATCTGCCGGAAAGGTCAGTGTATTTTGGGATGCGAAAGGGATCCTGTTAATTGATTGCCTTGAAAAAGGCAGAACAATTACAGGTGAATATTACTCCAACCTTCTGGCTTGAAGAAGAAAAAAATAATTTTTCACCAGGACAACGCACCTGCTTACAAAAATGCGTTGGCAATGGGATAACAATGGGATTTGGGGTATTATTTGCTCGGCCATCCCCCCTATTCTCCTGATTTGGCATCCTCAGACTTCCATCTGTTCCCAAACTTGAACAAATTTGTTTCTGGGAAGCGCTTCCCGTCCAATTAAGCAGTTGAGAGGGTCGTAGATGGATATTTTCACAGCCTTCCAGATTCTCATTTCCGTGAAGAAATACTGATGTTGTAGAAACGCTGGACCCAAACTTGAACAAATTTGTTTCTGGGAAGCGCTTCGCGTCTAATTAAGCAGTTGAGAGGGCCGTGGATGGATATTTTCACAGCCTTCCAGATTCTCATTTCCGGGAAGGATTACTGATGTTGGAGAAACGCTGGACCAAGTGTATTGAAGTCAAGGGAGATTATGTAGAAAAATATTTTTTTAACTGAAAATAACAGTATTTCATTGTCAGGCCGAGAATTTTTCACCTTGCCTTCGTATATATGAAACAGTGGTTCGATTTAAGCTTCAATTGTCGCTTGCAATGTCATCGAAATATCGTCCCGATAAAGGTTCATTTGTGAACCGAAGTTTTAGAACATTCATTCGTAAGTTTTCGCGACAATAATTTGCGTTGTGTGGATCTATGCAACTGGGCGTAATAAAATCCGCGTTGTTAAATCCGCAATTGGACTTATTTCGCTTCGAGCTTTGCGTGAACTCGCTGCTTTCATCGCCAAGACATAGTTCTTGTCCTTGCTTGAATCAAACTAAGTAAGTACGAATCGATAAAGACGAGTTGAGATTTCGAGCAAATTTTGGGGATATTGGTTTGGGTATTGTTCGACGAGTGAAATGAGACTGTCATCGGCAAATTTCCTTAGTAGCTGCTAATTCTCTGGTATATAACGTGATCTCACACCAGTCGAGTTAAAATATTATATTTGTAAATTAACGTCCATCAAAGTGTGCGTTAATTAGCAGTTGTGCAAAGCTGCTGTGAGGTGCTCCAGAGATACCACACAGAACACAGTAGACCACGTTCTAAATTTTTGTGAGTACAGAAAATATTGTCTGTAGAATCAGAACTAATCCGTAAAAATAATTTCAGAAATATATCTCGAGTATTAGTTAATCTGATGCTAGAAATTTAGTGTTACACAAGTATTATGAGATTAACAATAATAAAAATTATTGCTAATCTGTATAAATAGGTATAAGTTGCAAATTGTACTTTATCTCTTTCTAACACGCATAAATATGCGCTGTAATGACGTTTCTATACATGTTTGTCATTTTGAGGGAACCTTATGCCTTAAATTCGGCCATGTGACTGCAAATAAACACTTTATGAACTGTAAAAAAGCATCACAGGTTATTTGCTACAACAAGCACGGATCAGAAATTTTACAATTCATTTATTTTCCGTTACCGCTTCGATTATTCCTATTGTCAATAGCTAATGATACTATAACTAATTTTATTGTAGTTTCAAAATGAGTCTTTCCTTTTGCTTACCCATTATATATTTTTTGTCTAAACGGAACAGGATATTTTGCAAAATATACCTACTAAATAGAATTTACTTTCGTAAATTCCGGACACATTTAAAAGTGTATAATAAACTTAAAATAAACGCAGCAGTGAGAACATCAAATGCAATCAACTCAATGAATAGTTATATTAGAATGCATATGCTGTATACACTCGAACGATATACCACACAGTATATGTACGTTAGTGACAGAGAAATGGGCAAGGTTCCTTTTGCCCGCAAACCAACAGCTGAATGTTGATTTATACAAAGCCTTCAATTAGAAATAAAACCCACGTGACCTAACGTCACTATTGTAATATTGGTTGCATATGTTGTGATGGATTATTTTTCGTTAAAGGTTTTGACAAAAGACAAATTGCATAACAGTGGCGTCGACATTGACAGATTAGTTTTCGTGTTATTATTTCCATTCTTTTTGTATTGATTTTATTTCATTATAACAGTTCTTTTAATCGTTATCAAGCGAGTACCTACTAATCTTCTTGTGTTGTAAGTCATTGACGTTATTAAATATAATTGAAGAGATTACTAATCGATTCAAAAAAATGGATATTTTCAAACAAAATGCAAATATACTTACTAAGCTAACAGATGGTATTCAAATTTGTTTGCAACGTAGCCGTCACAAGTCTGTTATAAAATTTAGTCCAAATAGGTATTCAACAACTCTTTTGACTTATTTTAATAATTTTCAATAATATTATTTTTAAAGCTTTCTATGGGAACTTGTCATAAAGCACACATCCCTATAAAGTAGGTGTTGTACAAGAATTGACACGAAAAAGGAATAACTTTTTTGGAACAAAACATTTTCTACTTTTATTGTAGTTTTAATTTTACTAATTTTAATTGACGAAGTTATAAAAAATTAGGTTTGCTAGATTTAATGAGAAAAAATGTATTGAAAAATTAGTTTTTATTAATATTTTATCAAAGTACGACTTGTGAAATATAGGAATTTTGATACTAGATATTATCAATTTCTAATATTGGTTGCATATTCAGGAAAAGGAAATCGGGTGGGTTCTTATTCTAATTTAATGATTTGTACTATTAGTTACTTTTGAAATATCAGTAGAAATATATGAACTTAAAAATATTCCTACATTACTTAATTAAATACTGTAATTTAATAATAATAATATTCAATATAGAATAATGAATTTTAAAAATTACGAAAGATAAAATATAAAAAAAATTAGTCGGATCTAGCATTCAATCTCTTACACTACATGTACATATAACCTATACTAATTTGGAAAGTGTCATACTAAAATACAAAAGATATATATTATGACAAAGAAATCCCTAAACAAATAAAAATATTTTATATTTCACTTGTGAAAATGGAGTCTATTTTTGTGTTTTTATGCTTAAAATTTCTATTTAACATATTTATTTTCTTCAATATAGTTGTTTGGTTTAAGATGGAAATGTTAAATGACGTATTACACATTGTTCTATTTTTGCTAGTCATTTATTGTGAGTATTTTAAGGAATTTTTAAACCTAGTTTTATTATTATTAAGGATAGAATCTGATTTATATAAATATTTAAACATTTTGTGATATATCTTGTCGGACAAGTTTGCATAAAAAAATGGAAAGATTAAATTATCTAAAATATATACCAAAAATTTCCTCTCATAAGTGAGAAAAAAACAAAAAAAATATTTAAAAATCGCCACTGTGCGGTGAACTATATTGTAAAAGACGATACTTTAAAGTTGAACCCCAATAATTGTTTTTGTCCATCTCGTTTTAAGTTTCGTTCAGTTGTCATTCGTTACGTTCGTTCGATACAATCGAACCCATACCATTATAAAACTTGAACACAATATTATTTTCTAGCGTTTCTATGAACATAAACATTACCGCCTTTAAATTCAATTCTATTTCTTACTTCTCCTAACAATAAAAAAACATCGTCGTAATACACATGAAATGTCAGTTCTAAAAGTCCACAAATTATATTTAATATGATTAATTATGTAAGTGAATTATTAATTCTTAGTAATTCACTTATAGTTTCTATAACATCGACGGCTATTACGTATGTAAACATATGGTGTGTACACAACTTCAATAGAGGTACAGATATATTATTTATATACATTCTGAATTCATATGCGGAACATGATACAATTTTCAGGGGGCTTTTAATTTTGGGGTTCGCGTCGTAATTGACTCACAATATTTCATATTTTATATAATTAAATCTTTCCATTTTTCATATGTTGTCTTTTTATTTCAAGGACACATGTGTAATGCAAATGAATACAACATAATGCAACGGTTGATACTCTGTATTTATCAAGTCTGCGATTTTTTTTGCACTTTTGTTTTAATAGGAAATTATTTTAACGGCTTTTATTATTTTTTCTAAATTAAAGTAATTAACCCTAGAATACGGGACTGTGTTTGCCAAACGTAATTACGGGACTATCGTAAATTTTACAACTCAATAAAAAAAATCAAAATTGCCTTATCAAACTTTATTTTAAAAAAATACAAAAAAAAGATAACGTTCTTCATTATCAGAACAAACGTTTAAAATTATAAAACCAACATATTTTATAATTTTTTTCACAACATACGGTGCAAATATCTCCTCGGTGTTCGCCGCAAATTGGATTTTTGCACTCCATACATTGCTTGGACAGTAGAAACAGGTCTTCCTCTTCTTGTCTTGGGGTGTGTTCACAACGTTTTCTTTTGATATACCGAGGATTTGAGCTATGTCTTGCCGAAGATATCGACGTAAAGTTTTGCTGTTATATCTATACTGCATCCATGGTTTGGCAAGGCAAAGACTTAAATCAATTATGTATTGATATCTTCAAATAGGTTTTTCGCCTTTTTTTAACGTATTAAAAGTGTAAATAACACAAGAGTTTATGCTGGCCATATTTATCATTCCATACAACACACATAATGGCCATCTCTGTGTTTTTCTGCTCGAACTCATATTTGAACACATTTGGTCAAAGGTGTCCACACCTGATTTGGTCTCATTATAGTTAAGAATTATTGTTGGCTTACCGGTTTCTTCTACGATCTCTGCCTTCTCATGCATAGTTGAAAGTAGCAAAACTAATTTGTTTTTCTTTGGCATGTAAGATAATAATGTCTTTTGTTGATCGAAACAAAACATTGACGTATTTGCGTTTCGACTATTTCCATCCAAGAACTCCTTGGGTATCTCTTTTTTATTTTTGCGTATAGTTCCTATCATAGTTAATTTGTAAGAATTTTGTAGCAACTGGTCAGCAAGGGAAACCGAGGTGAACCAATTGTCCATGGTAACGTTGCGATTTGTACCATGAATTGATTTCGTTAACTCTTTTACATAAAATTCGGCTAGAGGCAAACCATTGCTCTAAGTTTTTTTTCCCAAGTAAGGACTTGCGTCTGACATATACTTGGTGGCGGAATCGCATACCATAACAATTTTTATGCCATACTTCGCGGGCTTGTTAGTAATATACATCCTAAAAGGACAGCGTCCTCGGAATGCCAAAAGCTGTTCATCAATGGTGACGTATGAAGTTGGAGTATATGAATTTCTACATGTGTCAATAAAAATTTCCCAAATTTCTCGAATGTGTGTAAAAGGATCATTTACCTTTCTCTCTTCTCTTGTTTCTCTATTATCGCATCTAATACAGTTCAGCAGGTACAAAAAACGATCACAATTCATACATGATCTATAAAACGTACCGGAAATAGTGCTATCAAACATATGCCTTGCTGACAAATGATTATCTTTTTTTGCGGCAGAAAGGATTAAAACACCAAACAAGGCTTTCAGTTCGTCTTTTGTCGTTGGGGAAACATTCGGCGATTTCTGCATTTGTATGTTGCAAAATAATATCAAATATATTGTCAGAAAAAAAATGTAAAAAATATTCATCCAATTTAGAACAATCTTTTGCAGCCCCTTTAGGACCAGCTATAAAATGTATAATGTTCCTAGCAGCCGTTCTTTTGGATTGTTGAGGCAGCTCAGATGACCATTTGTGACCATTCTTGCCTTTTAAACGTTTGTTTTTCAAGTTGATTACATATTTTGAACGTGTACGTACTTGTAATAAAGGAATATCATCTTCATCTAAACTAGGTTCTATTTCTTCTTCAGATTGAATTGGGCTAAAGCTTTGTTGGATGAGACAAACAGCCGAATTATTATCTTCATCAACCTCACTGTCGGAGGCAGATGATTCAACCTCCAAAATGTCCTCCTCAATGTCACTACCATCACTGTCGTCAAATGATTCTGGATCACTCTCTTCTCCATTCATGACACGTGCCGCTTCCTCCTCCAGTTGCTTCTCGGTCAAAAACTTTCGATTTGACATCTTAATAAAAAAATCACTATATTTATTATAATGTATTTAAATAATAATAATGAAGAAATATCTTACCTCAAATTTCTATTACTAAAACAATTAAATTCGGTACGAAAAATAAGAACCAGTTTAATTTATAAAATGACGTAAATACGGGACTTTCGTAAAATTTACGAACCTATCGCCGAAAAATCGCTTTAGGGTCGGAAACCAGAACGACCACACACAACACTGTCTAGCTAAATACTAGACTAGAAGGTACTCAGTAAGGCAATTCGATGCATTGACCGTAAGTAAGCGAAAAAGTACGATGTCTTACGAGCATCGTAAAATTTACGAATGACCCGTAATCTAGGGTTAAATACACAGATATATATATTTTATTTTCACGTATGAAATATAAAATATTTTTTTTCTATTTTGCGTTCGAAATGAACTCATTATGAAACCAAAAACAGTATCGAAATGAGCTCTATTTCGATACACTTTTTTTCATTTTTCAATGTTGGCGTTGTTCGAATACAAAAATAAATATCATTGCTGTCATATGATTTTAAGAATTTATGTACATTTGACAGATATGATATATGTTCGCATTTTACACAAACAACGTATGTTGTATACAATTGACAACAACATATATATGTTTCTATGTCACTCATGTTTATATTTTTAAATGAAATATCAAGTAATGTTAACGAAAATTAATAAATAATATGTAATATAATATACTTCGCGGATAGCAAGATTTAAATTTGAAAATGTCAAGTATCAATGTGACCAACTGCATGCTTTATATAAAAATTAAACTCTGAACTTTCAAATTAAATAATTCCAATTTAAGCAATTTATTAATGTAAAAAACGCAAAATAGAAAAAATAGTATAAAAAACTCGTTTCATAAGGCCTTTTGCCGCACTCGCTCTTTAGAAAACTCGCCGCAAGCGGCTCGTTTTCTAAACTGATCTCGTGCGGCAAAATGGTGCCTTATGAAACTCGTTTTTTAATATACTATTCTCTGTTTAAGGAATTATTTTGTCATAATGTTATATTTTTGTGTATTTTAACGGCCACCTTTCTACGATACATTCAAGATCGGCTATAGGTTACCTACAAATGTAACGTGCTAGGCCTGGCCGAATTTTTTTTTTATCTTTTACAATTTCAAATTCATGAATAATTTACTTCTTCTCTGTTGAATATTATTATTATCATCAAATGACAGAAATTAAGTAAATACTGTAGGGAATATTCTTAATTTCGTGTCACACGGTATGCGGACTTCAGCAGCAACCTATATTTCGAGTGGGTTACGGTTTATATATTTCTACTAACATTTAAAAAGTGATTAATAGTGCATGTTCGGTTGGAAAAACTCACGGAGTAAAGCATAAAATTACGAATTAATATGCTCTGAAAGGTAGTTTAGGGGATTATATAACGCAAATAATAAAGAATATTGATCAAAATTTTATCGCTAAAATAAAATCAATACAATTCTTCAATAATCGCGCATAAGATTTTGTACAAATCAAGGTCATAACTTTGCACCTCGAACTATTAATCATATAATATCTTGGACCGGAAACACTTGTTTACACGTTCACTACAGTACATAAATATCATCCACAATCATAGAACGGGATACACTTAAAAATATTTGCTCATTATAACTTTAAAACTATATAACAACATATTATCTTTAAATTATTTAAAAAAGTGTCCTCTCTAACTACGAATATTTTAAAACATAATAATATCGTTTTTTTTTTAAATTTCATTCATTAATTTCGATAATACTCTGTATTTTATTATTACAATAGTACATATCTCCGTAGATCAAAAGTTAGTTGTCATTTTAAACTAACGTATTTTCAAAATATTATACAATGCCAGATACAAACTGAATTTTAATCAAGGAAATTTTTATACAAAACTTGAAATTATAGTACATACTTTTCGAAATGTTTTTACATCGTCCTTGAGCTCGGTTATTGTTTATCTCTCTCTGTTGATCGCGCTTGTCGCCCGGATCAACTCCTCGGAGGCAGACCTGCGCCGCGTTACGTTGTGAATTATTCCTAACCTTACTAATCTTGTTAGGGTTATGCTTCTAATTATAATTACTGTGCCGCTACTGATCTTATTTATACTGCTTCTCTTACCTTCTTCTGCTATGTAACTGTGCTGCAACTTTCACCAATATTTAACAATTAATTTCACTTAAATACTCTTATTCACTTTGCTGTGTGACTAAGCCGATACGTCGGTACTTCGTCGACACAGTTCACCAATTTGGAAGTTAATTAAAACTTGACGACACTAAAATAGAACAAGTAGAAACATTTAAATACCTAGGGGTGAAAATACACAAAACAGGAACCATGGAGGCAGAACTGAATGACAGGTTAGATGCAGCATCAGCACTTTATTACTCCCTGAACAATTCGTTCCTGAGAAGAAGAGAAGTGTCAAGGAAAACTAAGACCTCAGTTTACAAAACCATATTTAAGACCGTATTGATATACGGAAGCGAAAGTTGGACATTGACCAAACGAATGGAAAACAAAATACAAGCAATGGAGATGAGGTTTTTAAGAGGAATAATGGGAATTACTAAGAGAGACAGAGTAAGAAATAACAAAACAAGGGAAGAACTTAAAGTACGGGCGCTGAAGGAAGATATACAACGAAATCAATTAAGATGGTTTGGACACTTGACAAGAATAGGAGAGGAGAGAACAGTAAGAAAAGTATGGCAAGCAAGAAGATATCAGAGAAGACCAAGAGGTAGACCTAGGAATTCGTGGGACAGCCAAGTGGAAGACATATTGAGAGCCAAGGGAATGTCAGGGAGAGAGGCGAAAAGAATGGCAATAAACAAGAAAGAATGGGCAAGGATGATATACGGAACGAAATTAGAATAAAATAATAATTATAGATTCTGATAGGCTGCACTTACTGATTTAATGTACTGTAACTTTAAGGAATTGTTTGATTTTTGTATTTAACCTTAAGACCTAACGGTAAATAAGGTATTGATAATATATATATATCAGAATAATTGAAACATACATGAGTAGGTAAACCCCACCAGTTTTGTTTAATACAAAGGTATTTTTAATAATATAAAATATTACTAAAAATCTGGTGTGAAGAACACAAATGCAGGTTCACTATTAATATTTTCTGTGAACGTGTCCGAATATATCCTATCCCCAGAGACGTAGATACGTATTTCGCTTTTCTACAAGCTCATCGGTACGCCCCTGCTGGAGAAAGGATATTTCCAGACACATTCACAGAAAAGAACCACCTCGCCCTATCACCGATCGGGAAAAATAAGCACGATTTAAAACATAATGTTCACAAATGTTGCCAAATGTATATTTCTTTCAAATTCTAGTATTAAGACTTTTAACCCCAAATTTGACCAAGAACGTCGTCACGTATAGTTAGTACGCCATTTTATACACACCTTGTATGCTCCAGTTTACTCTCGTTCATTCAGTCATCTTGTGTCTAGATTGATAAGCTGTCTTACCGAAAACATATGTTAGCGAAATCTAATAAGTTTGTAGAAAGAACAGTTAAGAAGCAGCATGTTACATCGCCATGATAATGTTTGCCAGGTTAAATAGAGAGTGCTCGTAAATAAACGTTTTCCACCACATTTATCACATCACCCAATTCAACGAAGTTACCTGCGATTATCGGAGAACTAAAATGTTTCTGAGCAATTACAAATATTTTACCATCTTAATTAGAAAACGCTTATTGGACATTTTATTGAAATATGGTTTTCTACTTCGAATACTTATATTAACTATATTTCATTTGTTTTGTATACAGATTTGCATTTCGTTTGCATAAATTTGACAATGTGACTTTTTTATACAATTCAAAGATTTTTCTCCGAATTCATAACATAACCCAATTTTCGTTATAACTTTACAATTTCATGTTTTGATGGTTTTATTATAAATCATGATCATTTTCGGAACTGGTTTCATTATATATGTCATACTATACGCATATATATTTTATCTGTATATAAATATAGTTTATCTATAAAAAACAAACGATACACTGTGCTCCTACCTCAACTTTATTTTTGTTTATCAAATGAACGAGTTCGTTGCATCTGCTTATTTACCAATAACTTAAAAGAAAATTAGGACTGTTATCAACCTAATTCAAATGTTACAGCTATTACGTACTACTACGTGACTTACTAAGCATACGCATATAATTTTAATTGAGTAAAAATAACAAATACTGTTGTTTGAATTATGCAAATTATTTTTCAGCTTTATGAAAGAAATTATAAAAATGTTATTTATATACTTTTCAGTAAAGTGTTTCATATTTATTTTATCAACAGCCTTATTATGTTCCCAACACATTACCTGTAATTAACAGAAAGTGCCAGCTTTTTCAAACGTAAAATTTTTTGAAATCAATAGTCGCTGGAAACGCTTTAAAAATTGTATATCTTTTAAAGAAGAAATCAATTGGAAAGAACTTAGGCTCCAGATTCTCTATTCGAAGACAATAAGTAAATATATGTATGTACGATATGATTTGATATGCAGAAAACTAACTTCTATTTTCATAAGTAAATACACTTTGCCGCAAAATTGAGGGATCAAAACTATAATCTTTTTGTTTTACTTTTAATTGCATCCTTCATCCTTTCATACTTATATATAATTATCGATGTACTGATTATTAATAACAGTTATTAGTTATTAGATAATTATTCTATGAGTGTTCTAAAAATTTAAACGTTAACAAAGAAAATTGCAAAGAAACAGAAAAAATGTAATTTTTGTTAAAATCGATTAATATCTTGTATGACCACCATCTTGCTGCCATACAAGCTCTTAGCCTGGAAGACATTCTTAGGATTAGGAGTGCAACCTCTTCATCTTGAATTTGGCGCCATATTTCTTGTAATCGCTCCGAGAGCGCTGCTAGCATCCTAAGGGGATTCACATGAGCTCGAACCTTTCTACCCATATCATCCCATAAATGCTCTATAGGATTTAGACCCCGACTTTGAGCTGACCAGTTTAAAACATTGATATTCGCAGTGATAAGCTTGTCCGTTACGATATGCTCTATATGCGGACGAACGGTATCATGTATTAAAAGAACTATAGTCCGTGAAGAACTGCAAAAGGTTCGACAATAGAGATGGCAACCTCATCTCTATACCGCAATGCTATCATAGTGCCATAACATACCATAGCAGACCATCCACCAAATCTGTCGACTCCTCTGACAGCACATTGCATGAATCATCAGTATCATCACTCTCCTGACAGGGTTCTCCAAAACTCTTTCCCGTCTATCATTAGTAAAGAGACAAAACTTTGACTCGTCAATGAATGTCACGTGTCTCCATTCTTCAATAGTCCAATTAACATGTTGCCGAACAAATTCTAGTCTATATCGTTTGTGACCTGCAGTCAAAGTGGGACCAGTGGCAGGTCTATAAAGCTTCAAAGCTATGCTCTTTAATCTTCTTCTTACCGTATTAACGCTAACAACATTACCAGTGCCAGCTGAAAGTCTTGTTTTAATTTGCTTGCACTGCAACACCTTTTTCTTTTAGCGGTTAAACGTAAAAAACGATCTTCTATTGGGTTTGTTTTCCTTTTTCAGCCTTGTTCAGGTCTTCTACAATAATCTAATATCTCCTGGTACCTAGTCCATGCCTTGCTCACTACACTTTGTGACACATTAAATCTTGCAGCAACCTCTCTTTGGGCATGGCCCTCTTCGACAAGAGTCACCAATTTAACAACGTTGGTTTTTGATAAATGATTATGATGCTGACGGCAATTCACATTGTACTTTAAGTTGGCATTTGTAGTTTTTTTTTTTGTTAATTTATTTTAAAAAACAAAAAGTCGAAAAATGTGCTATAGTACCTTCGTATTTTCAATATTATATTTAATGCATTATAACTGACATAACAATAAGACACAATTAAAAAAGTTATTTCTTTGACAAAAAATTGCTTATTTATAGAAATTTTGAATTTTTTCCAAAAAAAAAATATATATTATCTCTTAATTTTGCGCAAGAATGTAGTTGAGATTTAATTGAGAACATGAGAACTACTGTTAGCTTTACTTAATCTTACACTTAATTTTAATAATTATATAAAAGTGTCCCGTATCGTTATGTTTAAATTTTGGGAGTGTAAAGTAGACTTCATTTCAAGTAAAAAAAAAAACGGAAAACCTGTAGATCCATTTTTATTTGTTTAAGTTTCATTTGTTAGAGGCATGTGGACTAAAGTCAATAAAAACTAATTTTATTTAAAAAAAGTTCCATAAATAATATTTTCAAAATGTCCATCTCCTTGTTGAATGCCAGCTTGTGCCCGTAAGCCAACAGATGAAGTACTATCTATATTTCACGCTTGTTTTGTCGTATTTGTTCGGCAGCCTTATGAGTACGATCTAATAACTCTTTAACTGTTTATTTACTGCATAAGCATTTAGGTATCCATTTTATGGAAATTTTTTTCATATCTAAATCGACGTGAACTATTTGAATGACGCATTTATATGAAACCTTTAGTGCCTAATCTATATGTTTCAACCCAATTCGACGGTCTGATAATATCTTGTCATGAACTGCGTCAATATTTTCGGGGATGGACACCAACATCGGTCGTGTCGCTTCTCATCTTCAACGGAAAGCTTTCCTCTTTTGAATGATGCAGTCCAATTTCTGACAGTCGTATATGATGAGCATTGATTGCCAAATGTGTTAAGCATATCTTCGTAAATTTCCTTACCACTTGGCCTCTTCAAATACAAGTATTTGATGGTGCCGCGATACTCCAATTTATCGATTTTCACATTTGCATTCAACATGTTTTCTTTCAAAATTGACTGCACAGCAATACCTACTTCAACCTTTTGACGCCAGATTTTACAGTGACACTTTTAAAATGTAATTATTTCTTGCCATTATAACAAGATTTTGTTTTGTTAGAGGAAAATGGCCTAGGTTAACTAGATATCAATACCCCCTCGCATAGCCTATGAAAAAAATTTGTTAATAGTTAAACTTAATAAAATCCCTAGATATGATATCCTAGGATATATCTATCCCTAATAAAGTTAAATTAAATTTTTGTTGATTAGTATGTCGTTTGAGACAATGATCTTGTCAATTTAGAAATTAATTTAAACACCAAGTATATTTACTGATAACTTACGACTTACTAAGACACCCCAAGCACTCACCATAGATTGAAATTCGCTTTAGATTGCATGGCGTAGAAAAACATGCAATACATTTTTATACAAACTATTGCATTGAAACTATATGCGAAGGTGATCAAGAAGTATACCTTAAAACAGCAGAATATACTTTCAACACATTTAAGGTTTTATATATGTCTAGGTCATTATACTTTTAATCATTTCACTTAACGTAACATTACTCGGCAAGATGTAACATAAATTTTAAAATCATTTAGCGGAAAACAAGTTTTGTAAAGGGTTCTTTGTACGAAGCATAATTATCTTTGTTCTTTTCATGATATGATCATAAAGGATTGTTGATGTAGAATATTTTACCTTGTGCCTTTGTTCATTCACGAAAAAATTTTCTTCAGAGTATCTTTTAACAAACATTGTCCCCTAGAAAAAATATATCAGCGTTAAAAATGATTGAAAGAATAATTATCCCAAAATAAAAGCTTTAGACGAAGTCTGTCTGTTAAGCCTAGTAACCCAATACACAATTTTTTCACCTTTATAATTTTTCAAAGTATTCCCCTCCATAATCAATTCGTGCAAATCAATCTTTAAAATATTTTCTCAAATCTTCCCGTATCTTTATTTCATCAACCGCCACTTAAGTCGATATACAATGTGAACCCCATAACTTATCCTTTATACGTGAGAACAAAAAGAGGTCTGGACTACATAACGAGTGATATATTTTTTCAGTATTTTGGGCATTATAATACTCGTGTAGTATGGTGAACTCAGCCGTTATTGTAATGCAAGTCCTTCTTTTTGGATGATTTTCAAAAAATTTGGAGAACTTGATGCAAAGAAACTGTAGTATACCATTCGACATTAACAGTACGACGGTTCTCCAATACTACAGAGGAATCATGTTCCATTAACCCAAAAAAATGTAGGGACTATCTTTTTGTATCGACTTTTTTCTCGCTCTACTTTCGTTGGAGTCGACTCATTTTTAGAGATCTAAACCGCCGATTTTTGCTTTTTTTAACCTGTAATGATATCGTACACTTGACGAAACGATCTATTGGCAAAGCGATCTAGTGTGGATCTGCAGAATCTTGAATGGTATTTTTGAACTGGATTCAAATTGTGGAGAATCCAATGGGACGAAAATTAATTTACCTTCAAGTATTTGTGTAAAATGGTATTAATTTCCTTCACACCAATCTTTATGGTTGCTTAAATGCTCCTTATAGTGACATGCCGGTACTCTTCAATCATGTCCCGAGCTAAACCAATATTCTGTTTGGTAAGTGATTTGTGTTTCCTCAAAACAAACCTAATAACTTAAACCACGTTTGAAATCGTAAAAATCCCACCTGAATCAGGTGCTTTGTTGAATTCCATGATTGCTTATGCCAATGATTACTTTAAACCTTTCAGTTTAAAAATACTCTACTCTGAAATATTTTTCACCTGTCATTGTCATTCGACTTGTAAATAACTAGATTATAATCCCAAACAAAATTTGTAGCTAAATACCATGGCCAGTTAGAAAGGCTAAACATCAATTGCAAAGTCAACATACATTTTGCATAATAAGTTTCTGTGTTAATAATAACGGGCGTGAACTCCTACTTCTTGATGTCTCTATAACAAAATGTCCATTTTTGGAATATAGGGTCTTAGCTACAGCTAAGTTTCTTATTAATGGTATAAACTGATTTTTGTTTTTAAGTTGTTCACCTTAACGAGTATAAATTGTCTTTTACGTTAGAAAATGGTTTTCTTCTACTTTGCGTTCGTAATGAACTTATTATGAAACCCAAAACAGTATCGAAATGAGCATAATCTCGATACGCTTTTTTTCATTTTTCAATGTTGGCGTTGTACGAACACAGAAATAAATATCATTGCTGTCATTTGATTTTAAGAATTTAAGTATATTTGACAGATATGATATATGTAAACAACGTATATTTTATACAATTGACAATAAGATGTCTATGTCTATGTCTATGTCACTCATGTTTATATTTTTACATAAAATATTAAGTAATGTTAACGAAAATTAATAAATAATATGTAATATAATATACTTCGCGGATAGCAAGATTTAAAGTATTAATGTGAAAGTATTAATTTGAAATTAATTCATTTCAATTTATTAATGTAAAAAATGCAAAATAGAAAAAATAGTATAAAAAACTCGTTTCATAAGACTTTTTGTCGCACTTGTTCTTTAGGAAACTCGCCGCTATCGACTCGTTTTCTAAACTGAACTCGTGCGCCAAATGGTGCCTTATGATTTACTTATGAAACTTGCGTTTTAATATACTATTTCAATTCTTTTATCTTATTACTAGTTATAGTTACTACCTACACATAAATTATATAAAATTTGTATTTGTACTATGAATCCTATAACACCCTTACATCTGTAACTATCTGGAGATCTATATATTAATTTTCATTTTCTTTCTGTTAATCTACGTTAATACGAGATATATAATATCTTGTAATATTGCCGACATTCTCGTTTTAGTATTTTAAGGAGCTATACCAGTGTGACACTTTCAAAAAATCGATTTGTTCCTTATTCGACAGCTTATACTTTGAAGAATATCCTGTGAAAATTTCAAGGCCGTATCTCTAACACTCCCTGAATGGCAGCCTTCTAAAGAGCAATCGCTCGCAGGTATATATATCATTTTATCTTGCAAAAATCGATAGTTAAACCTTTAAACACGTTTTTCTCGAAATGAGATTTTCAAATTTGCTGACATTGTAACTAGAAGAGCAATTATTCGATTAACTTGAAATTTGAACTGAGTACTCTTGAATATATTTACTCTACGATGAAGTAGGATATTTTCGATTGTATGAAAATTAACGATTTGGCATTGAAAGAAACGACCATTTTATACTCCATTTTGTTAGATTTTGATATTTTTCGAAAATCCTACGTCATCATACAGGAAAAACTTTCCAGTTTAACAACATTTTTTCCTTTTTCGGTTTCAGCTACTCAATCGACCGGAATCATGTCAGCCAGCAGTGGAGAAACTTTTTTCTTGGCGCCTCGGAAGTCCTCCGCATAAGTCGCTTGGATCTCAATATTTTTCTATGAAAAAATTATGTAATATAGGTCAAATATAGCCAAATATATGCTTAATTTTCCGAAACATTTAATTGAGTACTTTTCTTCCAAAAAATTCCCGAAAATCACCCAAATTTTCAGCGTTCACTAATTCTATTACATGCAAGCTCTCGGATTGTTAAAATTTGAAGTGTAATAAATAATTAATACTGCTTTACATATCCACATTCTTACAACAAATGCAATGTGAAATCATTCACATGCCAATAAATTTTCCAATTCATTTCCTTTTCTCATGATTTGTTAAAATTTGCTTAAGAAATCATGTATTACATCAAAATAGTAATATTTGAATACTTGATAATATTTACGTAGATAATTTTATTATTTCGTAATTAAGACTCCTAGACACTTTGCAGAACTGCAAAGTGTCTATTTACATCTATTGTCCTATATAAAAAAAAAAATGTAAGAAAAAATAAGCTAATTATTTAAGAAAATTTAATACCATATTTCTTAACCTGTAATATTAATAAGTATATGTAACATTTTAGTACGCACTTATTAGTTGCACATATTTATACAGTGATGAGCAAATGTGTGGAACCATGCAAATATCTGTTAAATTAGAAAATTTTAGACCCAAAAATTAGGGATGAAGAGCCATCATTTGAAGTACTTTTTAAATAAACAGAGTGTTCGAAAAATGTAACATACTAAAGTTATACTTGATTGGGATCTACAATATTAAAAAGGTTATACTTTTTTTAAATGAACAGAATAGTATTTTTTTACAATTTTGCATTCTCCTCGACAACACGATTTCAAGAAACTATAACACTTGTGATCTAAAGTATTTTTTATTAGTTAATTAGTAAGGAAAAGAAAATAAACTAGTCATACAAACGAAGTTAAACTTAATTTATGAGATTTTCAATATGAACGCCACCTACTTCCTGACAGTAAGGCAATCTGTCTCTACATTCTCTTGTAACCCTCGCTATGATGTCTGGTAGAATGCTTCGTATCTCTTCATTAATTATTTCAGCCAAATCTTGCAAATTAGTCCCACAAGAAGTAATCTAGCAATCCATCTGTGGGCAAAAGTTTGATCTAATCGATCTCGAACGATAACTGAATAGTGAGGGGGTACCCCATCCTACTGAAACCAGATGTTTTGTGGAAGTTGGTCATTTCCCTCCAAACCAGGAATTGTCTGGTTATTTTAAAGTCCTAAATATCTTTGACCATTTAGAGTTTCTTCTTGTTGTGTGGAGGATTACTCTGTACCCAATACCGAGAGTTATGTCTATGAATAGTACCATTCAAATAAAAGGTTGCCTCATCCGAAAATACTATGTTGTTTATAAAATGTTTTCACGATTACAAATGTTCATGATTCCTTCAGAAAACTCTTGCCTTCTGTCAAAATCAACATCAGAGAGATCTTTAACGAAGGGAATTTTATAAGGATGGTATTTTTCTTTTAAAACTAAGACTAATATCATGCCTTTGCGTCAGCTCGTTTGTAGATAAGTGGGGATTTTCCTCTACAGATACAGCAATATCTTGCGCTTTAATATCATTTGTAGCAGAATTGCGAACACCACTATTTATGTTGTACCTTCTTAAAGTTTTGGTAACAACAGAACGCGAAATTGGCTGCCGATTGGGATGTATAGTATTAAAAAAGTTATATACCTAATGATTTCTTGTCCTATCGCGAAAACCAATCATCATTAATATTTGTATTCTTTCTCTTTAATTTAATTCAATCACTATTGACCAACAACAATTATGACACTTTTAAATGCCACTACTGGACCCTGTGATAAAATTTAAAGTTTGTAATATTCACGTTAGCTTTTTGTTCGACAAAAAAAAACAATTTTTTTAATCGCCACATCAGAAGAAATAAAAGAAATTATAGTACTTGTAAAAGTTTTTATTTAAACGATCATACGAAAGTATCAAGTAATACTTTCGATTTTGAAAATACCAAGATAAATATTTAAAAATTCTGATTTTCGTTTGCATGTAACTCTCAAGTTAAATATAGTGTTTTTTTTAAGAGGTGTAAGATTATAAATTGAAATAAAAAACACAAGTGTTGAGGAAACGTGAATTTTTTTTAAAATCTGTAGATAGTTTCATGACATTAATGATGGAAAATAATTTCGGGCATATAGCCCCCACGGGAGCGTCCGAGATAGATTATCCTGGAGTACCAATTTTCAACTACTTTTCGAGCATTTTGGATCCTATGTCATGAGTTCGATGTTGATTTCTAAGGCTGCAATAGTTATTGGCTTGTTCCTGTAGACCAATGACTTCAAATAGGCCCACAGAAAATAGCCCAAAGGCGTCAAATCACATGATCTTGGAGGCTAGTGTAGAGATCCATCTCTAGAGATAATCTTATCACCGAAAACTTCATTCAATAAATCGATGGTTTCGCGAGCAGAATGGCATGTGGCACCATCCTGCTGAAAGTATAGGTCTTCAGACCATGTTCACTCACTTTTGGGAACAAGAAATCATTGAGCATGGCTCTATATCGGTTGACATAGACGGTGACAGTCCGATTTTCTTCGATTTTAAAGAAGTATGGCCCGATTATGCCTCGAGCCCATAAACCGCACCAAATAGTGTAATTTTCGAGGCGCATCGGTAGTTGATTAGAAAACGTGAATTTCTTTTTAAATCTGTAGATAGTTTCACGACATTAATGATGGAAAATAATTTCGGGCATATGGCCCCCACGGGAGCGTCCGAGATAGATTATCCTGGAGTACCAATTTTCAACTACTTTTTCGAGCATTTTGGATCCCATGTCATAAATATGTGCGTTCGATGTTCGAAAACTTCATTTAATAAATCGATGGTTTCGTGAGAAGAATGGCATGTGGCACCATCCTGCTGAAAGTATAGGTCATCAGACCATGTTCACTCACTTTTTGGAACAAAAAATCGTTAGCATGGCTCTATATCGGTTGACATAGACGGTGACAGTACGATTTTCTTCGATTTTGAGGAAGTATGGCCCGATAATGCCTTGAGCCCATAAACCCCACCAAACAGTGTAATTGATTAGTGTTGCTCCAAATGTGAAAATTTTGCTTATTTACAAAGCCACTGAACACGATTTGACGATCGACTTCAAACTTTTCATGCGCCCAATTACTGAACTGACGTCGAAAACGATGGTTGACTTCAATTCTTTCACCAATTTAATCTCCTTGCGCAAAATCTTTCACAAAGTCAATGGGCACAAGCCAAGCTCTTGCGCCCGATGACGAATCGATGAATTTGGATCATCCTCAACACTGGCCTCAACGGCGACGATATTTTCTTCAGTGCGCACTGTACGCAATCTTATTGGTGGCCGGGAGTCCAAAATGCGAAATTTTTCAATTATGTTGTGAATAATCGTCTCAGTAGGCCAATGATGTATGACGTAAATTGGGCGAAGCGCTCTGTGCAGATTTTTTACTGAACACTGATTTTGGAAATAAATTTTCACAATTTGTAAACACTATTCGGGTGTAAGTCTTTGCATTATGAAATGTCAAACAATACTGAATAAAACGGCGGTATGACATGTTAAATTAACTGTCATAATATGAGTTTCTTCCTATTTAAAAAATGATACACGGTACTTTAGACCCCAAGTGTTATAGTTTGTTGAAATTATGTTATCGAGGAGAATCCTAGAATTTTTTTAAACACTTTGTATTTGTATATTTAAAAATACTTCGAATGATGGCTCTTCATCCCTAATTTCGGTATCTAAAATTTTATTACAATATCTTTTTTTTAACTTAACGGATACATACATTTGCCCATTACTCTATGTACCTTAATATTAAAATTGTTACTGTTCCTGTTCAAATTTTAATCAAGTTATTATAATAATATTGATTAATTTGAATATAATTTTGATAATATATTTTTATGACAATGTTTAATAAACTTGTGTTTTTAAACATTGTTTAAATATTATGATGCCGTTAGTAAAAAAATATTTAAATAACAGTATTCAACTGGTAACAAGATACTATTTTTACCAAATACCAAATTTTTAAACTAAAGAGTTAATAGAGTTTGTAATTTTTTTATAAAAAAATTGTATTTATTTAAAGTGTTATTTTTTTACCTTCGTATTCTTCCCGACCACCAACTAATTTTATAGCACCTTCAGTCTTCTTCAATCTTTTCAGATGCTTCTTCACTAACTTCGCTTTTTTCGCTCGAATTTCGGAATCAGTAGAACACTCAAGATATACTATCACAATAGTAAATATAATAACTACATTTAATAGGTATTTGACAAACATCTTTTATCTACCAAGAACTGGCCCAAATGTTCTACACCACATGTGCAAGCACTAATTTCTTGTACATCAGTCTCGTAATAGTAACGTGACCTACGCTGACACTTATTATCGCATAATTTACAAATATTAAAGAAAATCAATCATATATGTATATAATTATCAGCATAAAATTGAGAATACTCGTGCTCTTGCTATTTATGCAATATTAATTCTTAACGATTCCGTTTTCGTACAGTAAGACAGATTAAATACAGAGCCAGCTGGCTAAAACAGGTCAAGTGCAGTTTCATAATTTATATATATATATATATATATATATATATATATATATATATATATATATATATATATATATATACAAAGAATTCAAATAAATTTTACCTCAAAGTAGCCCTTGGAAATTAGGATTATGTCTTAGCTTGTTACTAATTTTAATAGGAATTTTGTTGGTTATGAGATGAGATATTTGATTGAAATGACAAATGTCAAAATAATAAAACGAACATTTTTAAGTGAATGAAATATGTTTATTTCCAACAAACAAGCAAAATTTTATAAAAATTGTTCAAAGTGTCCACCGAAACATTTCTCACATCTTCTTCTAATGGAGGAAAAAGTGTTTTGTAGTATCGCATTGTCAATTCCATTAATTCTTTCAGCAATTCTGATTTGAAGGCCTGCAAGATCAGGTATCTGTACTTGATAAATTGAGTTCTTTAAGAATGGCCATAAAAAGAAATCACATGGGGTAATGTCACAAGATCTTGGTGGAAATTCATGTTCAGTGTTAAACTTATCAACCGATTTTGAAAAAATTGCTGCAGAATATTAATTGTTTCACCTGCTGTGTGTGCTCTAGCTCCGTCTTGTTGAGAGTAACCCTGTGTTATTTCTTCGTCGTCAAGCTGTTCGATAAATGGCATAATAATTTCTTGTCGATACCTTTCTCCTGTTAAGGTTCCGTTAAAAAAAATAGGGCCAATAATTCTCCTTCGACTAATCGCACACCATACACCAATTTTCTGCGGATGAAGTGCGGTTTCAACAAAAAAATTATGTGGTTTCTCATTAGTCCACATCCTCATATTTTGTGAGTTCACATATCCATTCAGATAAAACCATGACTCATCAGAAAAAAAGGTTTTGTCAAGAAGGTCATTATCAAAATTATTTAAGAACCACTGACTAAACGTTATTCTTCTGGGATAGTCGATTTCCTTGATTTTTTGATAACAGGTCATGTGATATGGAAATAAATGTAAGTCCTTTTTCAAAATTGTATGACATGTGCCAATTGACACACCCACTTGTTGTGATAATGCTCGTACGGAAGTTCTTGGTGCATTATTTATTATTTCTCTTACATTAGTAACTAGCTCTTCTGTACGCTTTTTCGCGCGACCTGCGCCTTCATTCTGTTTAACACTCCCTGTTTCTCTGAAAACCATAACGGAATATGTCACTGTGTGCCGAAAACTGTCATAATTATGACGTTAGGGAACTCATTTCTAAATTCTTCTAAACAATCTTGAAGAGAATACTGCCATTGTCCGTCAATCTTACGTCCGTTTCGAAAATAAGATTCTAGCATGAATGATTTGTGTTGTATAGTAAAAACCATGTTAAATCAATTTTAAATTACAAAGCAATTTTTGTCAACTATGCATCTGTCTAATTGACAACTAATGCAAATTTAAATTATTAATAATCATACGTTTTTAAAGGAATGGCCTACTAGAGGCAAAGCTTATTTGAACGCTTTATATATATATATATATATATATATATATATATATATAATAACTTCGTGACCTTGGTATGATATGGTAAACCTAATCAGTAGGCGATTAAAGGTCTGTATATTACTTCAAAATATATGTATTTAAAAAACTCTACATGTTTCGGCTGTATACGCCTTTTTCAAGAGAATACAAAATATGAATGCATATTTTGTATTCTCTTGAAAAAGGCGTATACAGCCGAAACATGTAGAGTTTTTTAAATACATATATTTTGAAGTAATATACAGACCTTTAATCGCCTACTGATTAGGTTTACTATATATATATATATATATATATATATATATATATATATATATATATGGTAAACCTAATCAGTAGGCGATTAAAGGTCTGTATATTACTTCAAAATATATGTATTTAAAAAACTCTACATGTTTCGGCTGTGTACGCCTTTATCAAGAGAATACAAAATATGAATGACAGGATATAAATTATCGAGGAGAATCCTAAAATCTTTTTAAACACTTTGTATTTGTATATTTAAAAATACTTCGAATGATGGCTCTTCATCCCTAATTTCGGTATCTAAAATTTTATTACAATATCTTTTTATATCCTGTCATTCATATTTTGTATTCTCTTGATAAAGGCGCACACAGCCGAAACATGTAGAGTTTTTTAAATACATATATTTTGAAGTAATATACAGACCTTTAATCGCCTACTGATTAGGTTTACCATATCATACCAAGGTCACGAAGTTATATATATATATATATATATATATATATATTGATATATGCGCTGTGAGCTCTATATTAAAGGGCCTCACGTAAAGCGACAAATGATGAATAGCTGAGGAGGTGATAATAAATGTAATGAAATAGTTAAAAATAATAATTTTGAAATAAAAAGATGGGCGCCTTTATATAACTCCTCAAACTGCTCTATCTCTGTTCTAAAATGCCAACTAGTCGGATTGCATGAAACTAAATTAAAAAGCTTAATTAACTGTAAAATCTCAGGCTCTTCGTTGGTAATTAGTAGTTGCTTCCATAAAAGTAAACTATCAATGTTGAAGTTGAAAGAAATAACTGCTACAAGTAAATATTGACAAATAAAAGATTGATATGATAAATAAAATATAATATTTATTGAAATAAAAGGAAACTGTAATAATATAACATGTAAAGCAATGGGTGAAATTAAAGAAACTATGTATAAGAAAGACACCAAAGTGTTACTTAAGAGTAAGGTGGTTATGTGTGTATTAAATTAGGAAAATGTGCATAACGATATTAATAATCTTTTAACCACAATGGCGAGTACCTTTTGAATTAATATTGCTACTTTGACATGGTTATATAGTTAATATTAAAACTAGTATAGGACGTTGTTGGTTATGGTAAACAAAATCGAGAAATTTTATTTGTTTATAAATTTAAAGAATTAAAAATTTTAATAATAAGTACGCTATATCGGTAACCTGTGATTATAGTAATCCTGATGTTTATTTTGTAGAACGTAGGCTTCAAATGGGATGATTCTCGGCGATCGAAAAAGTTCGAATGCTGTACAAATTGTTGACGGCGTGGGTGGCTGTTTCCGATGACGCTTTCGAAGATTTTCTTCGGTCTTGGTCCCTGATGCCTAATTTCTCCCTGCGTTCTTATCTTGCTGTTGGATTACAGGTATCGATGTGGATTAACGATAATCAATTTCGTAGATGTTCTGTGATTGTTTCTTGATGATATTTCTTTAGAATTACTTGTGATTATAGATGAAACTACGTCTATGATGCTTGATTGTACGTAAAAACGTAAAAATTGGAATATCTAGTGGAATTTCACTTGTCGATTGTGTTAATTTAAAGGCAGGATACTTTTAATTACTTTTTACTAAATTAGCGTTATGAATTAATAATATTAAAGGATTTCTAAGGTTCAGGTCTAAAAAATGCGTCTACTACTTAATAAAATTCAAAAGATGATGCCGATAGCACTTGTCTGTTTTACCAAACTTAGCTATCTAATGATGCCAAAAAGTCTCGATGTTTTACCTTATTAACATATTTAAATAGATGGAATTTGACTAATTTTACTATTCTAACAGATTTTAAAAATTATTTAATAAATTAACAAGTTAGGTTAAGGTGAAACTTAATGTTACAAATTGAGTACTGCGCACGATAAATATTTACATTTGCGAGATGTCAATTTGTAGGCGTGTCTTACTAGCGTCGATATAAATTAAAGATGCATATGAATTTGAATATGTGTTTTTCGCGCTAATATTTGAAATTTGAATTAGAAATAATTAATAAGAAATTAATGAAAGAAATATAAATATAGAAATTTAAGAAAATTATGTTATCGTTATTAAAATTCGTATGCACTTCGACACTACTAATACTTAATAATATCTCTTACATAACCTTTTATTACCCTTTTTTTACTTTGTATATCATATTTTTCCCATTTTAGATGCAGCTCAATGTGTATGCCTTGCATCATTACAATATATATATATATATATATATATATATATATATATATATATATATATATATATATATATATATATTGAAAATATGTGTTTTCTTCAAATACGTACGTATAAGCCATCGCTTCTCAACCTGGGGGTCGCGGTGATATTAAGGAGGGGTCGCGAAATAGCCTAAACAATAATGAAAAATCATTTTATAAGAAAAATAATTTATTATAAACATTTTACTTACAATAAGTAAAAATGTAAAGAAAAGAAATTAATAGGATGGTTGCATTTGTTTTCCATTTAAGTTTCTCCAAGCGTAGATCTGCGTTAGAAACACACAAAAGCAAATTGCTTTCGAGTCATAAGAGGTGACCCCTGTATTTAGTCTTTAGCGCAACCATAGACGAAAAACACTTTTCACAGAGATAAGGCGTGGCGAAAGGCATTAATATTTTCAAGGCTTCTGCGACTAAATTTCCATATTCATTTCGACGAGCAAGCCAATAGGTATTTAAATCTTCAGATGTAAATTGCAGTTGTAGCGTTTTGTCGACAGACATTCCATCGCATAGTTTACAAACTGTAACGGTAGGCTTTTAATATAATTAACCATTTTTACAGCTTCACAAAGAATTTAATTGAGATTTTCCGCCATGCTTTTTAGCGATAAGCTCATGTCTGTGAAGGAAGCTGTACATCCATTACGCCCTTGGCATAAGACAATTTTTTAATATTTTCATTAATCCACTGTTCTTTCCTATTATACCCTTTACACCATCCACCATCCACCATCCACCATCATACTGCAATACATTTTGTCCAATCTATGTTAGTATAGTTTCTAGTAGCTTCATAAAAAATATTAAAAAGACATTGCTGTTGCATGACCTGGTACTGTTTTGCAAAACACCATATACCCTATTACATTCATACTTCACAAAAAATAAAAACTGAGACATGTTTGCTACATCTGTTGATTTATCAAATTGAATACTAAAAAAATCACTTGAACTCACCTTGAACTCGCCTTGATACTATGTTGTTAGAAAGCGGAATTTTTTTCATTTTTTTTTGCTTCTTCCATGTCTATTAAAAAACTGACCATATCAATTGCAGCAGGCAATATGGGGTTTTCGGTGATTGTATGGCGTTTGAATATCTTAGCTACTCTTGCCACGAGATAGCATGCTTCAAGCACACTTTTATCAGTATGGCTTGACTTACAAATAGAAGTTGGTTTTAAAGCTAATATATCTTTGTAATATTTCTTTGTCATAAACACCAAAATAACCAAAATCAATCAAACAACTGGAGAACTTTACAAAACCAGACAATTTATTTTTCTAGTTTTTGTAGTAATATAGTAATTAATAATAATTATTATAACTGAATGTTAAAAATATATATTTGTTACACAGATTACCTGCCAGAAGAAATTTCAAGTAGTGCAACATTTGAACACAACATTTCATCAGAACAGGGTTTCTGAAAATTTAAATAAACCGCGGTAGCAACTTTTGGAGGAAAGTTTTCTCAACAATTCGAAGAATCCGCAAGAAGCATTTTCCAAAGATTTGTGTAATCTTTTTGTCGGTTGTAATATTCCTTTACATACATTGGACAATTCGATATATCAAGAATTCTTGAAAACTTATTGCAAAGTCGATGATAAACCCATTTATGTACCCAGTTCCTCAACTCTACGCAAGAAATACATCAACGAAATTTATGAAGATGTTACCGATGGTATTAGAAAGGAGTTGAAAAACCAAAATCTTTTGGTCTCTGTTGATGAAACTACCGACACGAAGGGCCGTCAGGTTGCTAATTTAATTATTGGAACCTTAAATGGTTCAACTCAATCTAAAAGACATTTAATTAATGTAGGTAATTTAGACAAAACAAATCATGTTACCATAGCCAGGTTTATTAATGAGTCCTTAGCGAATTTCTTTTTACCCGACAAAGTACCTTTTGAAAAATTTCTGTTAATGGTAACTGACGCCGCTTCGTCTATGTTAAAATCAGCTCAAAGTTTGAAAATTTTTTTTCCCAATTTAATCCATTGTACTTGTTTGGCTCATGGTTTAAATAGGGTTGCTGAAAAAGTTAGATAAGAATTTCCAGATGTAAATAATTTAATTAGTAATATCACAAAAGTATTTTTAAAAGCGCCCTTACGAGTGCAATTATATAACGAAATGCTTCCCGGCATTCCATTGCCACCAGAACCTATCTTAACAAGATGGGGAACACGGCTTAAATGTGCTGTGTTTCTTGCCAATAATTACGAAGGCATCAAAAATGTTGTAACTCAATTTGATTCAGCAACCAGTCTTGCCATAGAAAAGTGTAACGTAATTTTCAATAATTCGACAATACAAAATCAGCTATCATATATTAAATCTAATTTTGCGATAATTGAGCAGGCAATTACTAGATTAGAAGATAGAAATTTATCTTTAAATGATGGTGTTGGCATTGTAAATGATATTGAAGAGAAAATTGGAAAAGTCAACGGATTGACTGGAAAAAGAATTAAAGAAAAATTAGCCGCAATTCTAAGCAAAAATGGAGGTTTTGTTACATTAAAATCTATAAATAATGTAATTAATGGCAATTTTAATGAACACATTAATATAAGCCCCTCATTAATACCTAGTTTTAAGAATGCACCGATCACATCTTGCGATGTTGAAAGAACATTTTCCCAATATAAACATATACTTACAGATCGTAGACACAATTTAAACTATGGAAAATTTAAAGAAATATATGGTTATTTATTGTAATAAATAAATATATAATTTGTAAATACGACAATTTATTGTAATAAATAAATATACAATTTGTAAATACGACAAATGAATTTTAATTTCCTAAAACATAATAAATAAATGCACATCATAAGTGCATATTGCATATTGTAAGTGCATATTTAGGGATTTTTTAAGTGCATATTGCATGCATATTTGGCAAACTTTTTAGTGCATATTTTCCAGTCTCTACATATCACAAATGTTTAAATATGTTTGGTAAATTTCTATGACATGGCACCACAAATCGTTTAGAAACGTTCCTACCCAGTTAAACTCGCAACGACAGCGGATATCATTGATGAAGTTCAAAGTATTGTTATGAAGGACCACCGTATGAAAATACATTATGTTGCTGAAATTACTTTTTAACCAGTGCGACGATGTTTAATTTTAATCTTCAGGACTGTTTGCGTTAACGCCCGAGTCGAAACAACAATCAAAGCAACGGATTGTAACTAATGAAACTGCGCCAAAGGTAACAAACACCGTTTGATCATATGAAAAGGTAACGCCTACTGTTTTGTATTCTCAGAATTGTCTTAATTGACTATATGAAGCAGGAAAAAAAACAGCAGCCTATGTTACGTTTGAAAAAAATGTTCTTTCAAAAAAAAAAAACGCGTCGCAAAAAATTTGGTTTGGCGTAGAGAATTGTCGTTAAAACATACTTTGCAGACTTTTTTAAAACTACTTTTTCAATGGAATGAATAACCTGAAAATTCTTTGAAATAAGTTTCAATAAAGCTCTCAATGACATTGTCGAAAAATAAGAATTTATTTCCCAGAAAAACATCTTAACTTCCTTTTTTGCCACCCAAATCACACTTGCATTTTCGATTCTGTGTGTTTTGGTAAACAGAGAATAGCAATAGCGATTAGGATAACGTAATTTTTGCGGACAAAGCTTTTTGGGCCAACAGTACTATAAATCAAGCTTGCTCAACAGGGGTCGACCAAACACGATTTGTAGTACTGTAACAACGCCCAGTAAAGTTGTTTCTGGTTGGTTGCTCCTTCAAAAGGATTCTCAGCGTGGGCAGCTGAAAATCATAATGAGCTTTTGGATTGCCTGTCACAATCTCCGGATAGAATCCTACTGTGAATATTTGGGCGTATGCGAGTATAAACTTCGTGGAATGAAACTGCCAACAGTTAAGTAATTATCTCGATAAATTCGCTTCCGGCTCTTACCCGATGAATACACCGAAAATTTGTTGGAAAGCATGTGCCGAAGATGTGATATCATATTCGACAACAATGACGCCTTGACGGTTTATTAATTCAAAGCGAGATAATCCTAATGCTTAAATATTTTTTTTATAAATAGTTTTGAAGTTAAGCTGACAATCTTTGACAATCTGTAAGTAATGCTTTCGGGAATCACTTAATATGTAGTAAGCTTTAGAAACAGAAATTGCTTGTCTTTAGATAGACGTTTCAATTTTATCGTTATACTTACTAGAATAAATTTGGATTTTAGGTGTGACGGTCGAAAAGAGTATTATTGGGATGAGTGTAGTATTGTTTTTATTTTCAATTAATAAGAATAAACCTTGAAAGATAAAAGTATTTCATTAAAGATCTTTAAAATACATTACAAGTACATATTTCAATAATGTATTTACTATCGATCATGCAATTAGAAAATAGCAAATCTAAAGTCTCCAAAATGCTCTTGACATTAAATCCATTCTTACAAATTAGCCGAATAATATAATAATAAACATTCTCTTACAAGTTAATGCAAATCTCCTATCACAAAACTACAACATCCGTATCTCCAATTGATAATGATTTTTCTAAACATCTAAACGCCAAAAAAACGGAAATCGTGATGTCATTAATACTGAGAGGTAAATATGTAGGACATGTACCCATATACTCCTGTCACAAATTGTCTTGGATTATTTTACTGCTAATATTTCAAGGGATGACAAATTAGACTTAAAAAGTAATTAAATGTTACTACTAACTATATAGATAGACTTCTACGGTTTCCTAAGGCAACGGTGCCATAATATAATGGGCGCTAAATAGCTGAGGTGACGTCACGTAGCGATGGAAGAATATCACGGCCGTCGTTGCAGTGAATACGGATGTAAATTTAGAGCAGAAGTGTGACGGTCAATGTTTTAACCTTTTACACAAAAATTGAGTGAATAAGTTTATTTTATCAAAATGGATGATCTTGATTTAGCTATATTAATAGTTTTTTTTAGAAGATGGAGAGTTGACAGAAGAAGAGGCAGATTGTTTAAAAGAATCTGAACTATTTAAGAGACGTACAACAGAAGGATCATATGAAATTTTAGTTTGTCGTCACTTACTGAGTAATGAAACTAAATTCAGGGAATATTTTGAATTAACTCCGGTTTAATTTCAATATGTACTCGACTACATAAAGGCCGATATTACTTCTAAACCGTATAATAGACAAAAGAAATAACATAATTAAAATTAACATATTTAATTGCTATTGGCAGCGAACAAGGAGATGAGGCTTTTTCCCTACATTAAAATTTAATGAAACCGTATCCGAAAAGGCAATCACTCTCGAATGTAACAAAAGCTGTGTACCTACAACAATCAAGAGCAAGAAGAACAACTGAGAATGCGTTTGGAATACTATGTACCTATTTTGGAATCTTTCTCCAGTCTAATGCTATAGCCCCAGAAACTACTGAGAAACTTATTACATGTACTCGCATTTTATACAATGTATTACGGAAAGTTAAAATATTTCCTCCAAATCAATATAATGTTGATGAATTTCCTCCATTAACCACAGACACCATAACAGCATTTACAAATTGTGTAAATTTATTTCCAAAATCAGTGTTCAGTAAGAAATGTTCACAGAGCGCTTCGTCCAATTTACGGCATACATCATTCGCCAAATGAGACAACTATTCGCAATTCGCAATTGAAAAATTTCGCATTTAATTTAGTCTTTTGGACTTCCGTCCACCAACGAGATTCCGTAGAGTGCGCACTGAAGAAAATATCGTCGCTATGCCAGTGTTGAGGATGATCCAAATTCATCGATTCGTCATCGGGCGCAAGAACTTCGCCTGTGCCCATCGACTTTGTGGAAGATTTTGCGCAAGGATCTTGGCTTACATGACTACAAGATTAATTGATGCAAGAATAGAAGCCAAGCGACGATCGTTTTCAACGTCAGTTCAGTAATCGGGCGTATGAAGAGTTTGAAATCGATCCACTGTTTTACCGTCAAATTGTGTTCTGGCTCAGTGGTTTTGTGAATAAGCAAAACTGCCGTGTTCGGAGCGACACTAGTCCTCAGGTAACGCATCAAATACCGATGCACCCCGAAAAATGCACTTTTTGGTGCGATTTGTGGGCCGGAGCCATAATCGGGCCATACTTCTTCAAAAATGAAGAAAACCGAACTGTCACCGTCAATGGCGACAGGTATGAGCCATGCTCAACGATTTTTGTTCCCAAACGTGCGTGAACATGGTCTGGAAGGGTTTTGGTTTCAGCAGGACAATCTATTTATTGAAGGAAGTGTTCGGTGATAAAATTATTTCCAGAAATGGACCTGGATACTGACCTCTAAGATCATGTGATTTGACTCCTTTGGACTATTTTCTGTAGGGCTATTTGAAGTCATTGGTCGACGGGAACAAGCCAGCAACTATTGCAGCCTTAGAAACCAACATCGAGAACACCATCCGTGACGTAGGCCTCAAATGCTCGAAAAAGTAGTTGAAAATTGGTGCTCCAGGATAACATACCCCAGACACTTCCGTGGTGGCCATATGCCTAAAATCATTTTCCATCACTAATGTCATGAAACTATCTACAGATTATAAAAAAATTCTCATTCCTCCAACACCTCTGTTTCTTATTTAATTTATAATCCTACAGCTCTTTAAAAAACACTTTAGAAGTGATTAGACGGGTGTGTGGTTATTCATACAATAGTTCGTTTGAGAAACATTTAATATTCAGCTAATGCGAAATATTTATGGAAATTGAATATTTACGTAAACATATATTTAGTGTGTATTTTTTTTACTGTTTCTTTAATTTGGGTTAAAGTTCATATAAGTACAAATACAAAGAATGTATAAAGAAACACATACCTGTTTTATTTAGTATCCCACCTATATCACGTCAAATGTTTTGCTATGATTGCGTGCTGCGCTAGTCTTTACTTTTTATTGTAAATAATATTACGATTTCTTATAAAATCAATTAGTATCTCGTCTTCTTCGCAACTCCAACTTTCAGACATTGCTAAGATTGTTCACCGTATTGGTCACTACACCGTACACAAATTTTGCAACCGTGTTTTTCGCCGTTATCGTTCCCGTAACCAAAATGACGTTACCGCTTATTTACTAAACCCCGAGGTTTGTATACTATACGCCGGGCGCCGTTCACAATTCGAAGACGTGCACGCCATCAACAGTATTTTCGGAATCACCATTACAAAAACAATAAACGAATATAATATTTATATATTAACATAATTGCGAATCCATATTTATGAAGTGTTTAGTTTGGTGGTTTATGTTGGTGCGAATATCCAGTGTCGACATACATCGTTCTGTCAAATTTTACGTGTGTTTGTTTACTCTTGGTTTGAAATGCCGAAAGCGTTTTGCAGCCAATGTAAGCGACTTGTTGCATCCGCGATTGCAAACTGTGAAGCAGAACGCGATAATAGACCTTTATATGCATTTATCAGCTGTGAGAGAAGTAAAATTGTATTTGTATTTTGTTATAATTTCATAGTGCATATTGCACTTATAACCTAAATACTGCAAGTTTGACATAAGCGTTTACTACCCTAACCTGAAATGTAAACAATTTCATAATTTATTATATGATTTTCCCTAATATACTTACTTATGATATTTACACAACTTTGACTAAACTGCAGATTTTTCGAAGCTTTCCTGTCTTGAAAGAACTCTCCTCCCTTCTTGTTACTCTATTAAGTAATCTTCGAAAATTAAATTTATTATAGAATTATAACTTCTAAGTACAGCATATAAATAAGGCATGACTGGTGGAACGAACAAAATGGATTATCATGGCACTATATATACAATTCAAAACACTTAAAATATTCTAGAAGTTACGACTTAAGTGAAAATTTTCCATTTTACTAAGGCATAGTCACTTTGCAAGGTGCAAGAATTATTTGTTGAACTGGTCTTACTCATGATTACTTTGGTTAGTTACTTTGCAAAAATATTTTTTCAACACGATAATTGTCCCGCAAGTAGAATATTAAAACATTTTGAATAATATTTTCTCGGTGACCACGTCTAGTTGAAGACTGGCGATTTCTTTCTCTGAGGATATATAAATTTTAAATGTACCAGCTAATCTGTAAAACATCTAAACATCGTAGATAGGGTCAGTAAAAAAATAAATTTCTTTGAGGAGGCATTAAATGTAAGAGAATTTTCAAAAAAACGATGAAGAACAGAAGAAATGGAAGAGAATAATGAACCCAACTTAATATAACCTTACACCACAAGGCAAAAAGGTTTGAAGAGTGAGTTTTTTCTGAATATTTGGCGTTTATTTTATCTTACTTTTTAACTATAGGTTTCCAATTGCTTTAAAATATTGCGTTTATTTTGTTTTATTTTGTAAACTATACCTACGTTCTCAATTTAAATTTCAATTAATTTTAAATAAAAGCATTTTCTTTTTCTCGCAGAACTACTGAATTTCAACGAAAACTACATTGTATTTTTACCATATTTGCATAATAATCGTTTTCGGAAAACAAGAGAAAATAATTTAATCTTTGCATATTTTCGTCACATGTTACTTTGACTGAAAAGTAATAAACTGATTAAATAAAGCACACAGAAAATATTTTATTCTTCCAAATTTATTGTATCTCCTTCCAAGTAATCGCCTCCCACTCGAATACACTTATTTCAACGTTTCTTCCAGTCTCCGAAACATTTATTATACCCAGCTTCCAGCATAGCCTCCAAAGCGGCCAGCGAATTCTCTTGGATGGCTTCTATTGACTCAGAATAATGTCTACGAAGTTGTAATTTAAATCGACGAAATTTAAAAAAAAGGACACGAAGCCATATCTGGTGAAGACGGTGCTTGCAGAACAACATTCACTTGATTTTTTATGAAAAACTGACGAATAATGATGGCAGTATGTGATGGTGCATTATCATGATGCAAAAACCATGAATTGTTTCGCTATAATTGTGGTCGCTTTTTACGAATCGACTGACGTAAACGACGCATAAGGCCTAAATAGTATTCTTTGTTGACTTTTTGGCCAGTTGGAAGGAACTCTTTGTAGTAATTGAAGAAAACAGTCAACATGACCTGACCTTTATTTAAGGCTTGCTTTTTTTAGTTCACCTGCCGCACGATATTCACTCGATTATTGAGCTGTTGCGTCAGTAATTAAGCATTTCAGATCATCATCAGTCATAGAAGTCATATCTTCAGTCACAACGCGACGTTGTTTTCAAACAAATTCAATGATTTTGGAACAAGATGAAAAGACACAAGAATCAAGCTCAAATCGTCCTTTGTTTGTATTGATCCTTTTGATATACCAACAAATGTCTACAAGGTCTCTTTGAGTCAATCGACGATTGGAAAGTACAAGCACCTAAATGTTGTTGATGATTTCATCAGTAGTTGAGGTTGGTAGCCTTCCTGAACGAGGTTCGTCTTCGACTACTTCATGATCCTCACCAAATAATTTCTACCACTTAAAAACTTATGATTTTGATAAACACTCATCGCCGTTACATTTCAACTGTGTTCGTACAAGAAATTCTGCCAATGTCAATTCTTTGTTATAGATTTATCCATATTAAAAAATCGCCACAACAAATTTTTCACAATTACAAAATACGTTGTAATTTCTAAACAAGGTAAATGTCATGAGATGTGTGTCAGCTATTCACAACAGTCAAGCCAACCTACCCAATAAATATACACATCAATATTCAAAGGGTGCCTATTTTTTAAAAATACAGTCTCATTACTTTTTGGCCACAGTGGTATACAATAGTATGCATATAAATTTTAAATTACGATAATTTAGTTTTATTATATAGAATAAGTATACTGAGAAAGTAATACTTTAGATCTATTTATAATGTGAGTAATCGTCTATAAATATAATTTGTACAAAACAGAAGAATACTTTCCATTTTACCACAGTGCAAACTTTATTAGTAGTGCTGCCTTTTGATTATATTCTAGATGCCAATTTGAGAAATACGTCATTGCGTTTAGGTTGGAATTTATAATTTATATGGTACAATGAAATATTATTTAAAAATAGAATTAACAGTTACTGCAAATAATACAATAACCGACTGTAACAGCCTTGGATCGACGCTACTGACTTGTAATCTAGAATAGACAAACCATAATTATAAGAAAAGAATGGTCATACATTTTCTATCGTTTACAAAAGATTTTTGCATATCGGTATTAATATATTATTACTTTCGCGTTGAAACATGTTTCAAAAATAGTCTGCGTTTTCACTATTTTTATTTGTAGTGAATTATTGTGAATAAAGGTAAGCGTAAATCTAAAATGTTTGAAGACATTTTAATGAAAATATTTTTATTAGTAAATACCAACATTATCTATGGGAGATGGCATAGAATTTTTTTTATTGAGAAGAGAGAAAAGCCATCTCCAAATCGTGAAAGACATAATTGTTCCAAAAGTTCAATGTAAGTCATTAATGACAAAAAAGTAGAAACAGATAGAGTAAAAGACCGCGAGAAGTACGGCCTACAAAAAATTCAAGAAATAGAAGCAGACTACTGAAGGCTCACTTTCTAAAGAAATCATACCCGAGCACTGGTACAATTGGCAATCGACTTAAAAGAACTGGCAGATTTTGCACTGCATCCGTCTACAGTATTATAACATCCAAAGTGTTAGTGGTCGTGCTGTGAGAAGAAAACCAATAATAGAACAAGGTAATAGAGGATAAAGACTGAAATACGCCGTGGATGATCGAAGTCCAGTGCTCTATAGTCCATGTCATCCTAACTTCAAAGTATTCCTTTTATGGAGATTGCACTATAGTTGCAAAATTTGTAACATTAGGGATATTTACTTAATAGGTTGGCTATACGTAAGATGGATTTTTTAATTTGACATTTAAAATTGATGTTGTTTACCATGTTTACCTTTTAAGTTAGAAAACTCTATCTAATTCGGTACTTCGTCTCCACCCAAGGCGCACAATTTCATAGAAACTAGAAACTAACGCAAAATCGCATTAATTTTAAAAAAATGCACTCAAGACTAAACACAAATGAACGGAAAAATAGATAAAAAAAAACTAAAACAAAACGCAATATACATGACAGACCGAAATCTTCAAATGACTTAAAAAAGTACAACGTAAAATAAATAAAAATATTTTACGTTATACGCCAAAGTGAACAACACCTCATGTGATTTTGTAATAATAGAAAAAAACTGAGTTAAGAACAGTGATAAAGTACCACCAACCGAAATCACAGCAGGCAGAGCTGGATTCCACACTATTAGAATCTGCTCCTTCGTTTTCAATGGTTAAAAACTGGACGTCCAAAAACTGTTACTGTTCCGGATATGATTGAAGAAATCCACGGTATCGTCTTAGATAACCGTCCAGTAAAACTAAGCTTGACAGCAGAGGTAGGTATCTCAAATGATAGTGTGCACAGAATTTTAACTGAAGAATTGGAAACGAAAAAATATTCGGCGTATTGGAAGTCGTGGTTACTCACATCGGAGCAAAAACTGAATCGTTTGCGCCGCAATCGGAAGGACATTGTATGCCGTTTGATTATCGTCGATGAAACCTTGGTCCACCATTACGCTTCCGAAACCAAAGCACAATCCAAACAATGGACAAGAAAAGGTTCTCCGACACCAAAGAATGCAAAAACTTTTGTCAGCAGGAAAGTGTATGGCAACTGTTTTTTTGGGGATTCCCATGAGATTATCATGGTCGACAACTTAGAAAAGGGGAAAACAATAAACGGGGAGTATAATGCCAATTTTTTACAACAATTAAGCGATAAAATCAAAGAGAAACGGCCTCATTTGGCAAAGAAGAAAGTGCCATTCCATCAGGATAACGCACATGCCCAGAAGTCTGCGATTGCAGTGGTTGAAATTCATGAATTAGGAATTGAATTAGTATCTCATTCACTCTATTCAACAGATTTGTCTCCCAGCGATTATCATGTCTTTCCAAATCCGAAAAAATGGCTCGGCGGTAAGAGATTTTCTAATTTCAAAATAATTCCTGCTGTAAATAACTATTTCGAGGACTTCGATTCATCCACCTACAATGAACGCATTACTAATTTGGAATATCGTTGGATTAAGGATTAAGAACAATATATGCCTATGAAACATACTAAAAGAGGTTTCAAAGCGTGGGTGGCAGCTTGCGCTTCTACAGGATATGTTCGCGCTTTTGATATATCCGAAGGAAAATTAAGAACCAACAATAAAGGAGGAGGCCTCGAAGGAACTGTTTTGAATCTCACTAAATCATTTAGAGGAGATAGGTATTGGGTCTACTTTGACAATTTTTTTTTGTATTTTCCCTTATTTACCTACCAAAATGTTGCCGTATCTATTATTTGCTTGCGGAACTCTTCGGTCCACTCGCAAACACTTTCCATCAAAAACTCACTTTCACTTTCAACATCACTTTCCGCAAAAATAATCAAATGAAAATGGGAGACTATGGCTATGTTATGTCGGTTGTAAAATGGAGAGATCGTGAAAAGAAATGCGTTTTGAAAACAGAAGTCAAAGAAATAATCCCTTGTCCCAAACCGGCGAGATTTCGATAGATACATGGGTGGAGTTGATCTTTTTGACCAACTTCATTCATATTATGACATTTCTTGGAAACCAAGAAGGTGGTACATGAAACTTATATATTATCTTATTGATACTGCGGTTGCCAACTCATACATATTGTATAAAACCACTATAACTCTAAAATCTACTAAAGAAAAATATATGACTGAATTGTAGCCGTAGAAGCTGTTTAGTTGTAGAAAAAACCACTGTACGATGGAAAGTAATAAAATAAAGAGGATAACAGGTAGGACCGTCATTGTTCCAAGTCGACTACATGATGTTGGCAAACATATGCCAAAAAAAGGAACCTCCAGCAGATGCGCATACTGCTCAACGAGATCCAATCCGAAAAGAAGTAGAAAGGTAGGAGAAATGTAGCCCTTTGTATTGCCTGTTTTGAACCTTTCCACAACAATCGATGAAATAGATCTTTTGTATTTATATTCTGATAATAATAATAAATTATTACAAGCGTGTTTTTTTTTTCAACCACTGCTCACTAGAAAAGAAAGTGCACCCTACATGTCCTGTGGTCGTGTTTTAAATCACCACATAAAACGTTAATTCGATTTCAAAAGCAATTTTGGTGCATATACTGCTTTTCCCTGCCTTCCCCGTTTTCTGTTTTGTGCTGATGTGGTCCTCTACTGGGTTGTAGCCTAGCATATGCGCTACCAAACTCTAGGGGGGGTCTGCCCGATGGGCGGACAGGTGCCATTCCGCCTTTCCAGCAGGAGTGAGGAACAAAGCTACGCGGCGCAAATCACGGCGCCGCGCAATGCACACACCACTAGGACCGGTCCTGGGCGGCAACCTGGCTAGGCTGCCGTTAACAGCACACACACACGTTCGACGTGTGTGCAATGCCCCCGCTTCGGCGGAAAACGTTAAGATGGCACAAAATGTGACCGCCGTCGCCCGAGGTAGCCACTAAGAGTGTTCCCCTGCCGAGATCTAAGCGTGGATTTAATTATATTCTGGTCGTATCAGATTGTTTTAGCAAGGTTGTTCTAACTTTCGCACTGCGTAAAGCTACTGCTGCTAACATTATAAAACATCTTGAGAATGACGTGTTCTTGCTGTTTGGCGTACCTCGTACGATCATTTCCGATAATGGGGTTCAATTTAGATCTGAAGAGTATCGTCAGCTGTTAAATCACTATCAAATCAAGTCAGCTTTTACATCCTTCTATCACCCTCAGGCGAACCCTGTCGAGCGTGCTAATCGAGTAATTAAAACGATGTTGATCTCTTATGTGTCAGAGAATCATCGTGAATGGGACTTAGTTCTACCCAAAATTTATTGCGCTCTGCGTACCGCCAAGCATGACGTAACCGGTCTCAAACCATATTTCATCAATTTCGGTAGAGAAATGTCAACTACCGGAGGACGTCCACTTCAGGAACCTGAAGGTGGCGATACACCTAATGTTATTTGTGTTAGAGACCCTAAAGAACTTATATCTAGATCTTACCAATTCTCTCGATTATTCCAATATGTAAAACTTCGACTTCAAGCAGCTTACGAAAAAGCTAAATCTCGATATGACTTACGACATCGTGCAGTAGTTTCAACCGAATCAACTAGTCTGGCGCAAGAACTTTGTGTTGTCAGACGCTTCTAAGTATTATTCTGCCAAACTTGCTGATAAGTTTGTTGGTCCTTTCATGATCCATCGTCGACTGTCAACAGACTCTTATGAGCTTAAAACCTGCGAAGGCGAACCTCTGCCTGGCTCTTGGAGTAGTGAACACTTTAAAGCTCAACCCAATGACGATTAGCGAGTCTTTTGTTATTTATGGCCTGTCTGGGGGTCAGAAGAATACCCAGTCGGGTGTAATCCGCCCTGTCGTAAAAGGCGACTAAACGGAATCCTGGTCAGCTTTGTTTCGTTCTATCTTGAATACTGATTAAGGTCTGTCTGGGGGTCAGAAGAATACCCAGTCTGGCATAATCCACCATGTCGTAAAAGGCGACAAAAAGGAGTCATGGTCAGTTTTGTTCTTTCCATCTTGTATTTGATTATTGGCCTGTCTGGGGGCATGACGAATACCCAGTCTGGCATTATACGCCAAGTCGTAAAAGGCGACTAAACTTTTTCGGTTCTCCCTGTATGACATCTTTAGGGTTAGTCACTTGAGCCCTGTCGCAGTTTGCGCTATCGCTGTATTTGGACGCCGTGGCTAATTCTATTTGGAGAAAATTTTATGGGTTGTCGGCTTTCGATTTTCGTTTATGTTATAGAGCGTATACTCTGTTACCGGTTTTGACGAACCATTTTCTCGATTTTGACGTTTGCGATTCATACTTTGGCCTCGCTTTTACCGTTTTGGACTTTTGGAAATTTTGATTTTGTCTTTTAAGTGCCGAATTTGCGACTTTGCTTTTGGAAAATTTAGTCTTGGGTATTTGACCTGTTTTATAGATTAAATTTTGCGTATCGATTGCGGACGTTTAAGGTTTAGAGCTGTTGATAGTGTGTTCCATTTGCCGTTGGTGCATCTCTATTTGGAGGATTTTGGGTTCACGCTTATACACAGTTCTAACCAGTTTGATGAGTTCCTGGCGATAAGAGTTCTATCGTACCTTTTAGGTTATCGTCGTAGGAGGGCTTTGTAAACTCTTAAACGGGATGGACGTTTACGATTATATTCTGATTTATTTACCGATTTTGACGTTAACTGTTAGTTAACCTGTTGATTACCGATTTGTACTTTTGAATTTTTTACACTTGAGGTCTGTATTTAGCATGTGGGATGTTCTTTCCTGCACTTATGCTGTAGTTGCGTTTTCTTTTGGACCGTCGTGTGTTACTCTGTAGGATATACGTATTTTGACTTTGGAGACATCGTTGATGTGATCCCTTTTTCATTATTTTGTCGACACTCTCGTGTGTAGAAGCGGGGTGGACCTCAAATTCCGTCGTCCATTCCTTAACGCTTCATTTAGAGCTGAGACCGACCCCCTCGTTACGTATCGCGTATTTTTTTTTTCGGTCATGGACGTGTCTCTTTTTGTTGGCTATTTTGCGTATCGGTCCTCAACCGCGTCAGTGTAGCGGTAGGCCGCCTCTGCACTTTAAGCTTTCGTTTTTTCTACCGTTCTTTTTTTGTTTGGCCAGATTATAGTTTTGTGTTTTCTCTATCTTAAGACGTATCGATTGAAGGATTGTTGGAACTCGAGAGTACACAGTGTCTCAGTTGCTCATATCCTACCTTTTAGCTTCTAACCTAGTTTTCCTTATCCATTTGCACCCTTAACGTTAGTAATATACCTCTTTTAGTTCATCCTGTTTTTTTTTTGAGCTGCTTCTGCTTCACAGTTGTCAGTCTCTTTTGAGCTGTCGGAAGTTGCTCCCTAGTTTTGGGTGTGACGCAGCGATTTTCATGACTGGTGTTCAAAGCGCAGCTTTCTGTCTTCTTTCGCCGCTAGGAGTAATGATCCCCTCCTAGTCTGTGTTTTTTTCGGTGCTTCATGCAGCTTTTCCTTCCCCTTTCTTGTTTTCTTCGTGGCGCTTGAACACTCGACATGATATCGGCTGTTGCGCATTCCGCTGCTGGGGTGACGACCGTTCAGTATTGTTTGTTTTGTCGTTTTTAGCTTTCGTTATTTGTAGTCTCCGTACCGACCGACTGTCGAAGGGCCTCTGTGGATGCTTGGGCCGAGCAACTGAAAGACATAGCGTTGTTGTTGTGCTAGCGAGTCTCCTCCGTCACTCAATCCGTACGTCTATAGTTTTACTTGATACCTTTTCGCCTATCCGTTCGGTGATAGTTCTACTTTTCTACTTGACATTGTGTCAATTTCACCTTTTGTGTTACGATTTACATCTATCTATTCTTAGATAGTTTCACTTGATATATATTATGGGTTATGTTCGTTGATTCACTTCTTATAGTGTTACCTGTTATATTCTGACTTGTGTTGCTGGTCGGTGCACACGCAAGGTAGTGTGGATAAAACTATACTTTGTCTTTTATTTCTTTTACGTGACTACAATCCCGCGAAAAATGTGTTATAAGTTTTTTTTGTAAGGACCGCGTGGAGACCTAGAACGTGGTGTGCGAACCACCATTTTGAGATATTATATTTCCTTTTTTTTTCATCACTTAAATTTTTCTTAAATTTACTAAATCACTTTTCTTAACTAAATTGTTGAATACTTTTTTCTTTTCTTAATATATTTAATATCTTACAAATTGATCTGAGTAGCTTATTAGTGAGTAATTAGTGTAAATTTGATTCATTATTTTATTTATTCAGTAACGTATATTGTTGAATATATTTTTTTTAAATATATACATATCCTAACATTGTATAATTAAACTATTTCCCACATTAGTAGTTATTTTCACCACTTAAGAAACTGTTATTTTTTTTTTGTAAACTAAACTTATACGTTTTACATATACAGGCTGAGCCTTGAAATAATTGGAATTTCCCATTTTGTGAATACTTTTCGTATTTTAAATTGTCACATTATTTATCACCATAATTATATAACTGTGTGTAGCGTGAACATTGTAAGGTACCTCATAGCTTTGTTGGACTACTGACGCAAGAGTTATTAACTTTATACACTTTATTGTCTATTACATTCCAATTTTGTAATCGTTATAGTTTAATTTTATTTCGATTCAGTTAACTTGTACCTAATCAGTTTGTATCATATTTTCTTTTTTATTTAATTGGTTTTCATAATAAATATTATTGTTACTGATTAACTTGGTGTTTGAGTTTGATTACTTTATGTCCTGACGAGCAAAAGTGTTTTTGTATACCAGGTAGACGAACACCCCTTTTAGTTTTCTTAAGCCCTTACGGCCCGAGGTTGTTCTACGTTAACCAGGAAACTTGCTAGACCGAACGTAGTGGTGCCCAAATAATATCTTGCGTTGTGTTGGCCCACGACGCTCCCGCATTTTAATACTGAGCTGGCCGGTAAGTTTTCCGAGGGGCCTTTGTAGACCAGGGGCGGAATTAGGGCTCGTCCTAATTCCAACTGTGGTATTGCTACCTGTACTGTTTAAGGCGTAGCATCTGTTAAGATCGTTTTAATTTTCTTGATGTTATCTTTTCTGTGTTGAGTATGTGCTAGTTTTACTGCTCTGTCGGTCAGATTATTTATAATCATTTTATTGAATACTGTAGGTGCATTTGAGTGATAATTCATATATCGAAAAGAAGCCGTGGGTTTATTATACCGATTTGTATAAATAGTACCCTGTCTATCATAGCTTAAAGAAATATCAAGAAAATTAATACTGCTATTGATTTCTTCTTCAATAGTGAATTTTAATTTGTTGTGAAAATTGTTGAATTTATTTAAAAGGTAGGGTAAACCGTACAGTTATTAGCCACTTAAGAAACTTATCACTTTTGAAAATTTTATCTTACGTAAACTGAGAAATATAACATAAACAACACATTATTAATAATCGTTGCTTAAATATTTTGAAGGTCTACTTATATAATTTCTATGTATATACACGCGTTTTGAAAAAAAATATTAAAAAATTGTTGCAAATTTCTATAGTTATTGACCAGTTTTTATAGTTACTAACCACTTGTGTTACAGTAACTGACCGCTGTTACCTACTATAAAATTTAGGTAAAAAATTAGGACAAGACAATTGAATAATTATTTATTTTATACAAAATGGAGTACCTATAAAGAAGTCACATGTCTTTATGTTCGAGATAAAATTTGTATAATTCTTCAATTTCTTCATCTTCCTCTTCTGCTGGACGTAGTTTTTGACCATATATTGTAGACTGTTTTATTTCATCTTTCTTTTCACATCCTGAGCCGTGAACCAATGCATCGTCATCTACAGTTTGCGCGCTATCATTTGTGTCACTTGACTCTTCATTATAACACATGTGGCATAAAAACAAATCACCGTCGTTTAAATTAGGCACATGTTCTTGATGCTTCTTAGGAATACATTTTATGTGATACGACTTATGGCATGTGTCACAACAAATATTAGTCTTACTATATCCACAAATGAAACAAGTGGATTTTAATTGAGTTTCATTTTTCGGTTTTCTTTTTCGAGTCTGTTGTATGGTCTTTTTATTATTTTCTTTTGCTGCCAATTTTTCTTCCCTCTGCCTCTTCTTTCTTTCCTTTTCCTTTTCTATATTCAGTTTTTCTTCTTGTTTTTCCAGAAGCATGTTTTGATAATTTTCAGAAGTAATTGCAAAAGGATATCTCTTAACTTGACGTTTGCCTTTGCGTTTTGGAGAATTTGGCCACATTAAATAATTATTAATAGAAGCGGTGTCTGGAGTATTTCTTTTTTCTTCCAAGTTTAGGGTTTCGGATGACTGTGTTTCACTTGCTGTTGATACCAGAGGAGCTAATGCAATGGTGGGTGTAAAATTCAAAAATTCTCTTTCGTTTTGTATAGGATACGAATTTAGAACTTCATCAGTACTCTGTGTATCATCCATTCGTTCAGACCCCTCTAAAGCGTCATTGATGCCATCTTCCTCAATAGGTGTATTTATAGGATCAGTTTTCAAATGCTTCCATATCTCGTATAATGCTAAGAAATTCTGGTCACTTTCAGATTCTATTTCATTCATTTTTGTGAATAATTCTACTTTGTCTTTTCCTACAATACTCATAAATGTAGAAATGTCTATTGTTTTTGCGTTACGTGTGTTATCGTTATTGTTATTACTATGGCAAGTTTTAGTAGAATCAGTAGTTCCACTTAAGCATTTTGTGTAATCCGCAGCATTTGCGTCAAATGGATACAATCCACATACTCTAAATCCATTTTGTAGCATAGTTGGTTTCACTATAGCTTCTACAACTTCATGAAGTATTGGGGCAAACGTTAGTTTTGTTACTGCTACTCCTGGATTCTTATCGTGGAATTTCTTGACAGCTTTTCTCCATCCGACTTTTATCGGTCGAAAAACTGATCGTGGAATTTCTTGACAGCTTTTCTCCATCCGACTTTTATCGGTCGAAAAACTGCGACGTCAGCGGGCTGTAGAATTCGCGTTGTATTCGGATATAGAGCTATTAAATCTATTCCAAATCTAGAGCAAAGTGTACTTAATTCAAAGGTCAAGTGAGACTTGTGACCGTCTATAAAAAGAATGACAGGTAAGTTAACTCCTTCTTTCACTAAATACGGATAGAACACATTAGCAACGTATTCATAAAAGGTTTGAGCTGTCATCCAACCATTGTCACTTCTTCCTATACCCCATGTAGGCGGCACACTCATTGCAATTTTTTCGGGAACTCTTTTGTATGGAAAGATAACCATAGGGCTGCAAGTTTTTCCTTCGGCGGAAAATGTAAACATCACTGATATATTCTCTTTTGATGATCCGTGTTCGATATTATATACATTTCTACAGCCCTGTGGAGCTAACACCTTTCCCGTTTGCGGACAAATCTGAAAACCCGTTTCGTCCCCATTCAAAATTCTAGTTGGATCCATCACATCCTCCAGATTCTTCTCCTTAACATATGTCTCTATAGCCTCAAACCAACCTCTAATATATTTTTCAGTGACACAAGCGCTTGCGGTCGTAACGCCTTCTGATGACCTGAACACGATTGATGGGTTTCTTTTTAGGAAAGCCTATGTGAATAAGTTACAATAGATAAGGATGATGTTTTAGAAAAAAAATTATCTTACCCTCATCCAACCTTCACCGGGCTTATTATCTCGGAATGGATGCGGCCTTGGATTATTGTTTAAAAATTGTTGCACACTTAAGGCTAAGGCTTCCTTTTTTCTGGGAAACCCCTTTCTGGCAAGGTCCGATATCCACCTAAATAAAGTAATTTAGTAGCAAGAATGACATTATTGGCATACTATATTCCTTACCTAACTAAAGTGCTTTCTTCTTGTTCCGTGAGTATTGGTGACGGTCCAAATGTGCTTTTGTGCCCCGGATTACATATTTTAAAATGTAAAGTAGCCCTAGGTATGTTATATTTCTTCGCAATGCTGCGAACCGAGGTCTCACCGTTTCGAATTTCTTCAATAGCTCTCTCCAGACGACCGGGGCTATAATTTGGAGTCTTTGGCATGTTCTGCAAAATATATAATCTACAACATATATCTATGATGTCCTTTATATCAGAAAATATATTTCAAATTAATTCTTAATTAATTTAAAAATGAGTTGCGCCAATTTTGTGAAATGGATAGTAATTAGCCATGCTCGATTGATAGCTATTGGCCATGTGTTAATAACTGTATAGGGATAAATTTTGACCTTCCTTTTCTAAATACAACTATACATCATATATTTACATTAAATGAAATGAAACAGAAACATGAAGTGAATACCTTCTTGTAGTATAGTTATTAGCCACCATGGTCAATAACTAAAATAATTGGAAATTTGAAACTAGCTATTAGCCACCCTCCATAAAAACAGAAAATGTAAAGAAAACATCATGTACTTGTAACATAATTCTATATACGTACCTCCTAATGAGTAAACACTTCGCGAATTTGAAAATAGGCCACAACCACTTTGTAGAAACGTATAAATGGAAATTAATTTTCTTAATAAAACGCTAACGCATCTCACTGCATCTGATCACAGATTGCAACTGTCAATATTGTGGCGGGAAAAAATGATGTCATATCATCTATGAGCGCAAGAGTTAATTAGATTTAAAAAAGGTTTGCTACCTACTTATCTTAGAAACGAAACCTGTACATGCTAAAGCTGAATGCGGGCCTAATATTGTTGTTTGTTGATCTACTGGTCAATTACTATATAGTGGCCAATAACTGTGCAGTTTACCCTAGTTTATTTTATTTGTCGGAATACATGTTATGATGTCATCTACATATCTTTTGAAGAAAATGGGGTGGAAGTCTAATGAATTGATAACGTTTCGTTCCAAATATTCCATTGCCATATTTGCAATATGAGCAGCTAAAGGAGAGCCCATGGCAATACCAAATGTTTGACTATAAAAAGAATTTTTGTTTTGAAAATATGTGTTGTTGAGACAGAAATGTATACCACTAATAAATTCGTTTTTATTTAGTGATATGTGTGGACTAATTTCATTGCATTTGGATTATTATTTGGACATTGGGCATTTGGACTATTATGTTTATAGCTAGATCTGTAGGAATGTTAGTATGTAAAGATTCTACATCAAGTGATATAATTTTGTGACTAGTTGGTACTTTTTGTTCCTTGATGAAATTTTGAAATTGCCGAGTCTTTGGTATGATATTCCGTTTATCCTAGGAATTTTGCTATATTATAAGTAGGGGCTTGTCTGTTTGATACTATTGGTCTTAAAGGGATATTATTTTTGTGGATTTGTGGTAAACCATATATTGATGGAGGTTCGGAATTAAAAATGCGAAGTTTGTTTTTGGTGTTGAAATCTATTAGGTTTTGTCTATGCCATTTATTTATTAAGTTATTATTTTCTTTTTGAGTCTTTTGTGTTGGATTATTTCTTTCTTTTTTGTAAGTGTATTTATTGTCTAATAGTTTTCTATTTTTTGCTCATATTCCTTTTTAAGAATGATCAGTTTTATATGATTTATCTGCTGTTGTTATTATAATGTGAGGGTTGTCTTGGACAAATCTTTTTGTTTCTTTAATGAACTTATTCATATATAGATTTGATATATGTTTTTTATTATTTAGTTTCTTATGTTCATGGTTAGTGATCATATTGCAGATTTTGCTACGTATTTCGTTCTGTTTGTCTTGTAGTAAATTGTGTATTCCAGTTTCAATGCTAGCTATATAGTTATTAATGGGTATTTTATTTGGTGGCATATTTAATTTGGGTTCTAGACTAAATATGTATTTAGCATTATCCGGAATATTTATATTGGTTAAATTGATAATCCAGTTGTTGTTAATTTTGTAATTTAACTCTAAGTGTTGTTTCTTTATTAGTTTCTCTACTTTGTCTTTTAATTTATTTTTGTTTGTCAGGAAATGATTATTGTAAATTTTGTAGATTATATTTTTTCGAAGCTGTTTAAAATTTTAGGAGACAATTTCTGTATAATAATATTTTTCAAGTTTGAAATAATTTGATTAAAGGTATTAATGTCGCAAATGGTTTGGGATATTGTGATGTTTAAAATTTGTAGGTAACGGGAATCCATAATTTTTTGATATTGTGAAAGGAAATCTGTCAGGTTTTCTCATTTTTATAAATGTAGGTGTTATTTGTAACGATCTGCATCTTACCAAAAAGTTTCTTCTGTTGATCTGGTTTGCCAGTTTCTTTCTGATTTTGATGTATTCTTTGATGATGTTCTTCGTTTATGTAATTGTATACTTCATGATGTAATTGTTCCATTTTATTAGCACTACACGCCTTGTGCTAAGTATAAAGCTAATTATTTCGTGACCTTTGTATGTTATGGTAGATTTAATTAGTTGGCGATTTAAAGTCTGGTTTTGCTTAAAAATGTATACATATATTTAAAACAATCTTAGTTTCGGGATATGATGCCTTTTTCAAAGAATTTAAAATATAAACGACAGTATATTAATGTCATACTTACACATTTGTAGTTGTCATGGATAAAACCATTCAAAGATACATTCCAGTTTAATAATAATAAATCACGCCTTAGTAGGTATTCTAAAAATAGTTAAGACAACAAAAACGGGGAATGGCAATGGAGCGGCGGTAAGATTGTTTTAAATATATACATTTTTAAATAAAACCAGACCTTAAATCACCTACTAATTGAATTTACCATAACATACAAAGGTCACGAAATAATGATCTTTATATATATATATATATATATATATATATACATCCGTCTATCATTGTCGCGTCCATTAATTGACCATTCCCTATCATTTGGACGTCCGGCTGTAATCCTGCGTCCATATACGGACGCCAAATTACATCGTCATAAAATTTACTTTCCGAGTTGCTCTCGGCGTTCTCTATCCTCTGGCAAATTTTTGTTCGGACGTCCAAATGATGAGATAATCAAAAAATCCATATAATTTTGGTTGACCAAAATTCCGTTAGAGGTATCCCAATCGCATGCCGTATATTGCCTCTGTATATTTTACTTTTAGTCGGCGCATAATTCGGCGTCCAGCTATTTGGCAACTATGTACATAGGAAGAAGGGTAACCACAGTTAAAATGATTTTGATTAATATGATAAATATTTACAGAGCGCTAGCAATATCTACTAACAAATACAAATATTGATGTTAATTTTCAATACTTTTACCTAGTTGGTAGTCACCTAATAAACTTTTTGATTTAATACAAATAACAATATATTTGAGTAAATAATGATAGGTACTTACTTATTGAAGTTATAATAATCATTTGTTTAAATAGAAACAGATTGTTGATGTATTTTGTCATTGACACAATAATTTTGTTTTCTATATCGATTTTAATATTTTACGTTTTTAATATATTACATAAATTGTTACATAATTAACTGGGCATCATATTGGATTTGTATCGTTCATTTAGTTAATATATGAACCATTTTATAGAATATTAAAGATATGTTCCTATTTATCAAAAGTAATTTAACTTTTTAAAAAAAAAACTTGCTGTTCAGCTAATTGCCATTGAACGAAAGCACTAGAAAATCATTAGAAAAGGATATAAATATATAGTTTTTAACGCAAGACTAATATGAATACAGTGATTTCTCTGATGGATGGTTTATATAAATATTTTTTTTAAATATTTAGTGCTACTAATTTCAGTTGAACGTCGAAAGTATCGGTAGCCTTTATTATTGTCATTGTGTTTATTGTCTTCCTTCGATTATTTACTACCTTTTTTATCGTTTCCTCGTTTAAAAGTAATACTAAGGAAAACTCGATGTACCCACTCATTTGTTTAAGTTAATACGAATCAGGGGATTCCTTCATTTCTTGATCCAATAAAAAATAATATTGGTATTGTACATACATATAATATGCAGGTTGTATGGCTCACCAGTTATCCTAATAGCGTAACTGTCAATGGAATAATAATAAACACAGGAATACAGGATTTATTATATATTTGATTTAAGAAAACGTTTAGAGTGCGTCTCGAAAAAGTCAGCAATACAAAGACATTATTCCACTTTTCAATGATCGATCTAAAATTTACGTATTTATTGATTCTTGCAATAGAACACCAGCAGGTGTCAAATTCCGATTTCGTAGAAACTTTCCAAGTAGAGAACCTTGGTAGAAGAACTACGCAATTTCTTTTCGGCGAATACGCCCAATTTAGAAGTACAGGCCCCTCCAAGGTTTTCACTAATTTTTAATTTTTGCAAATATCTCCGCAACTATAACAAATATTATTTTGTTTTCTTAATAAAACTTGCAACATATTACATGGTCCCAAGGATGAGGCAACTGGTCTTCGAAAAAAGTTAAGCACGGGGAACGGAATACCTCATACCCTCCATTTTTAATATTTTTTGTCTTATTTATAAAAAAACGGTCGCTTTTACGTACAATACGATGGTATATCACAAATATAGAGAATTGATAATAATATATAATAAATAAGGGCGAATTTTTTTTTCAGTAAAAAAATCGAATAATTAGCGTCGTATATGTAGAAAACATTTATAGCGAAAATGCAATTGATTTGCACAAATTTGCCGACTACGGGCACAATATGTGTTCTTATGCAATTTAAGGCTTTTCCCGACGATCGAACTTCAATCTCTGAATAGCTTAATTGTTAAGAGCGTGGTCCGACAAACCAAAGGATGTAGGTTCGAATCCTGCATAAGGGCGAATTTTTTTTCAGTAAAAAATTCGAATAATTAGCGTCGTATATGTAGAAAGCATTTATTTCAGTAATATATGTGATTATTGCAACAATGATAGTCAGCGTAAAAGTGCTCAAAACACATTTTGTTTGCACCACGAACAGCGCGCAGTAGCGGGTTTATTATAAATACTACACAAGGGCGTAGACTCTACATCTTTCATAAAACAAAACTGTACAGGATTTTTAAAGGATCCAAGTTTTTCATCCACGTATCCACTCTTATACCACACGTACTTGAACACATCGAAAAAGCTTGAATAAGAAAACTGGGAAAACTTGGGTTAGCAATTCCAACATAATAATATTATTTCTCTGGTGCAAATTTATGTCATTGTTCATACGAATCACCATATCAGAAAAAGTTCTAACGAAATTTTTCTACAGTCTAAAACCAAACATATCTAGAGGTTGAACCATCGGTGTTGAGTTTTTTTGGTATATTCAAAATGTTTAAAGTTTTATGTTCTGGTACCATTTTCTGAACTTCATCAACACAATGCCCACTCCAAAAATCAATAAAAGAACACCGTTTGGTTCGGTATTTGGGAGGAAAACATCCATTAGCCAGGTTTTGAAATGATTAGAAGTGAGCTTTCTAGATGTCGAAGAAGAAATATATACATTACAGGTCGAAACAATGATTGCGCAACGCGATGTCCAAATGTATTCGTAGATTCCTTCAATACTAAAAATAATGCATCACTGACCTGTGATCCTATCACACTTGGAACTTTACGGAAGTTATACGGAACTAGATTCATGTGCTGTGACTTCATCACGTAAAATATTTCGATATCATTGTGCTAATGATAATATTGATTCAGATATTTTAGTGAATGTAACTTCATTAGGTATTTACTAAAACATTTCTTATGCTTACCTGTAAAACTGCAGGTTAAATCGAAAAATAGCTTAAACGTGAGTTGTTTAATTTTCAGTTTGGAATAAATGTAAACGAAACTCAATATATTTATATAAAAAAAGTAAACTGATCTTAAAATGAAAGCGTCTCATAAATAAATAACCAATTTGAAATTCACGTCAACCCTAAAAATTAATTAACCCTTTTTTTGACACATTTTTTTTGCAAAATCCATCGTTCGTGATATATTTTATATGTTCAAAATAAATAATCCGCCAATAGAACTAATAGATAGATACTAATTTTATAATATAAAATTTAAATTTTTATCATTCAGCTCCTTTTTGAGTGAATAGTATAGATAAAACGAGGTGAAAGAATATAATCTAATATATATGAAGAAGTCTTTAAAAGGAAATTTTGTGATATATATATATAAAGGGATTGTACAAAAACACACAAATAAAATATCACAATAAAACAATATAATGTTTTGTTTGTTTTTTAAATACATCAAATACTAAGTAATAATGATGCTTATTTATACATGTTTATGACTGTGGAATGAGAGAAATCGACATTCAAAGTGCGCAAAATATTACGCCCTACAGTGACCGCTAACCCTTACATAACACAGAATATAAATAGAAAATTTTATGGATTTCAGTGCACAAAAACAAAATAAATATAAATATAATAAGTACGATACATTGTCCAAAAATAATTATAATAAAAAAGTTAATTTGATCATTTTATAAAAATAAAACTCTATTTACAAATAAATTGAGCCAGGTGACATCAAGAATATTTAAAAAAATATATATACATAATATATATATATATTGCACATACATAATACCTTATTAAAAAAGTTAGTCCTTTAAGAAGTAATGAATTTTAAAACGCCACGTAAATAATATAAAAGTATGTCTTAAATATATTTCTTAATGAATATTATAATTAAATCTTGTGCAAAAGAGTTACAGAAACACATGGCACATAAGTGTGCGTTCTCAGTTTGTTACATCCTATATATATTAAAGTACTAATATATTTGATTCTAGCCATACATAAGTATAGTATAATTTTCTCCTCCAAATTATCATTTAGCTTAAACACGTGTATATCTTTTGGTGTCATTATCACCACAATATTCATCCAATAAATATTCCATTTACGCTACAATTAGTAATTCAGCAATACGTTTGTTGTTGTACACTGAAATGCCAGACGTACAATAGTGCATGCTTACGATATAGGAATTTTTACAACGAATCATAAGAGTTAGCTAATCGTTTACATTAGATCTGATGATTGTGCAAAATTCAGGGAAGACAAAACATCTGAAATTATAATGAAAATTTGATGATGATATAGAGTAGCATCAGCTTTCCGTCAGTTGAGGTAATAAACGAGGATTGATTGGTACTGGTCGCATTCTTGGTGGAGGTTTTTTCTAAAATAAATCATACAGAATTAATAAAAAAAAACATCGTTGCAAATTAATTTTCGATAAATTAACTATAGGCACAAACCTAAAAAATGCTTATTAAGGGTACAAGTTGAACAGACAATTTTAAAATAAATAATATAAATAAAGGATTACAGTAAATTATTACTATTTGTACGATAATACATATATGTTAATACATATATCTGTATACGTACACATTGATGATCAAGCCAATTCGCATTGGAGATTCCAATGTACGGACACGTATTTGACTTTCCTTGTCCTTTTCAGCGTACTACGGAAGTAACATTCCCTAGACAGGCCCACCGCTTATGCCAAACTTGTACGCCAAATGCCCATGAGAAACATCTCGCGACATCTGACGACCAAGAGAGACAGTGGGTAGTTTCCTTGGTAATTAAGCTACCAGAAAAGAACTCTCTGCGTTAAAACGTGTTAGCCAATATTCTCATTGCCTAACCAATGTACCATGTAAAAAATAGTATATCGATGTTTACTAACATTCGGCCTCTTTTGGTCATCAGATGTCGTGAAATGTTTCTCGTGGCCATTTGTCGTACAAGTTTGACATTGTTCTATCGTACGCTGCAGGAACATGGAAAATACGAAACACGTGACCGTATTTTGAAGTCTCCAGTGCGAATTGGTATGCACTGTACATCCATAACTTCGTAAGACCCATGTTTTAATATATATGTATCATCGTACGAGAGCGGATTGATATATAAGGTCTTCAACAACGCCAATGTGTGAGTCATGGGCATAGAAACAAATTCTAACCTGCAAACGGTAATTTCGAGTATCTCGTCTTAACATGTAAAGTTTCATTTTGCTATGTATCGTCGTTAAGAGTATCTGGTATGCATATCAAGCAACGATCTGTCATAGAATTTTAAACGTTGAAAGGTTGCGCGTCTATCTAAATTTGCGGGCGTTTAAATGCTGTTTTCAGTGGAGTATCGTCGTCCGGATTCTTCATCCATGTACGTAAATTCAAAACAGTTCCATCCGCGCAGAAAGTCATGGTCACCATTTTCTCATACCGAATATTTGCTGAAGGAATAAACGATTAATTCAACAAGATACTGCAAAACTTTACGATGACTAAAGATTCATATCCGTTGAAGGCCAGAAAGAACGAATTCTTTCTTGCACCGCGACAACGCCAGACCGTATTGCAGCAACAAAACGATGAAGGCAGCGGCGAGCCTGAAATGCACAGTTGTTTCGCACCCTCCATAGTCCTGATTTGGCACTTTCAGATTTCTGGTTATTCCCAAAGTGGAGAAAGGAATTGAAAAATCAACATTTTTCATCAGACACTGAACTTTGGGCTGCTGTTCGCAATTGGATCAACAGTAAACAAGAAAGATTTTTCAGCGACGAAATGAAGAAATGTATTTAGCGGATGAAGAAATGTGTTGCACCAAATGGTGATTATATAGAAAAATAATTATGTACATTGGTAATACAATAAATTTACTTCATTGCGACTGGTTTCATTATTTTGTCTTTTCTTATTCTTTCAATCCGCCCTCGTAATAAATTCTTAATTGATAGTTAAACATCAGTATACTACTTTTTACATGGTATTACTATTTGTGATTGAATACTAAAATACATGCAAAGGTTAATTTTCCAATATTTAAAAAACTTAATTAATCAAATATAAACAATAATACTACTTAACATATAGCAATGTGTTTTATTACAAACACCACAATTATAATACACAGAAGTCACAAAAAAGAATATATTTAGTAAAATGATTTTTATTTATTTCAAGCAATTTCAAACACATACATTATAATAGTAGGTTGCAATGCCGGTATAAAAATATGCTGAAAAGCATTTAGATTCGTACAAAATGTGGTTTTTGTTTAATATAATTTATTAATATTTTTTAGTATATTTACTGCATTAAGAAAAATTATCTTAAATATTAGAAAATACAGGCCAACAGAAGTAGCTTTGTCAATGGAATGCAGAGATCGGCGAAAGAGAAGACATATAGTTAGATGAAAATGTATGTGTAAGTATTGTTCAACAAGATGACCAGGACATGGATCATCAATCAATGATTCTCGATACAGACAATATTTCTACTAAGGATAAGTTCTGTTCTGGATTTGTTCACTTCGATAATTTAATAAACTTAGCAATTTGCAATTATTTTATGTTTTCAAGGCATGTGTGATTTTAAACAAGCAGAACTATAACTAATTCATCGTTGCACGTTTTGTTAAGTTTACCTAGTTTTTACATTTTATGCTTTAGCTGATCATATTCATATCAATTCATTGCTGTATATTAGAAGTATAGTGCGATTGTAAATGTCTGAAGACAGTTCAAATTTACCGCCGTAGTTTTTAGTGTAATTCATATTTTGACGTTGGCTATTCTGTGGTACATCTAACAAAATTGCAGTGACGTTCGTTCATATATTTGTTTGGTTCTCGTATTTTCATATTATTTCCCTACTTTTATTTTCGATATTTCTTTTGCATTTACATAAAAAAACTGTTCTTATCAGAACTATTATTCTATAATTTCCGTTATTTAGGTAAGTTTAATAGAAACCTCTAATGACTCTAATCAATACAATTAAAATGATTGCTTTTATTTTTTAAGTATTGTAGCAGCATGCCATTTACGGACGAGCAGGATGCTTTTATTTTAAAAGCACATTACCGTAGTGGGACTCTTAGAGAAGACGGTGAATGGTCATATTCATTGCAATCTTGCCTGAATCAATTTCGGGAAAATTATCCTAACCATATTGTTTCATATAAAATATTTGCGCAACATAAAGATAGGGTTATTCGCCGCTTTGAAACTAAAAATTGTATTTGTAAAGTAGTCGACCAACAGTCTTGACAGAAGATGTTGTTGATGGTGTTAGACAACGGATTGTGGCAAGCCCAAACAAATCTATTCGAAAATTGGCTGCACAAACAGGTAAATGCATTTAATTAACGTTATTTTCATTACTAATTTTATTTATTCATTTAAGGTCTGCCATATAATACCACTAGAAAAGTTTTAGTACAAAATTTGCATATGCATCCCTACAGAGTAACTGTTATGCAACAATTGTTCAATATTGACTATGAACGTAGAGTGCAATATTGTCAATGGTTCAATGAAAATTAAAATAATAATGATATTTTAAATGTGACATTTATGTCAAACGAGGCTTGGTTTCATTTATCAGGATATATCCATAGCCAAAATTATAGAACGTGGGCAACTGAAAATCCACATAATTATGTAGAAACTAGCTTGCATCCATTGAAAATTGGTGTTTGGATAGCCATGTCAAGACGACGAGTCATTGGCCCGTTATTTTTTAATGACACTATTAATGCTGAGCGATATCGTACAGAAATACTGCTTACTTTTATAAATCAATTTCATCTGTTTGGTTATTTGAAAACAAAAGTTTTTGAAAATAGACCTCATTCTATAGAAGAACTGCAAGCAGCAATTGTGAATGAAGTTGACAATATAGATGAACAAAGACTCCACCGCATATTCTCAAATGTTAAGAAGAGAATTAATTTATGCCTGGACGCTAATGGTGGACATTTTGAACATTTATTGTAGTGCTTTAGTTTTTTCTGGGTTAGGTTAACCATTTATAATATAACAATATTATTAAGCCACAATTCTCAAACTTCACAAGATTACTGAAAAATGCTATTATATGGTTTTCTGTAAATGACTTGTAGATAATTTTATATTTATATTTTCTTTATAACTTACTTGTCAAATAAATGTAATAGATATATTGTATCTCTGGAACTAACTTAATATATTTTATGTTACAAATTGTGTTTTTGATTATATTCACCTTAATTATTAATGTGATGTACATTGATCTGCTTGAATAATGTAATGCATTAATTGTTAATAATAGTTACTATCTAACTTAATATTATTATCTATAGTGAGAATATTATTAATTGTGAATGAATTTAGTAGTAATAGCAATATTTAAAACACAAATTAATTTCTTATTTAATAGTGAACCCTCTAATACGAAACGCCACTGAAGAAAAATAATAGAAGCAAATTTTAAGCAGATACTAAGTGTGACCATTTAAAAAAAAATGTTGGCGCTAAATTCAAACTATCCTCAATCATTTACAATCGCACTGTATGTGAATACTGTTTTGTATACTGATATTTTTATCTGTTTAGTTCCCTTTTCTTAATAAAGTAATCTTAGATATTTACAGCTATCAACATAGGTTTTCATAGTTTCTATTAAGTTTTTGTCTTCCTTTTCTATAATCATCGCCTTTGTTTTGATAGTATTTATCTTTTGCTTATGTAACTGTTCTCATATTTTCAAACTTTCTTGGAAATCAGCTTTTTTGGCACACAAGCCATCAAATCATTAATAAAAGCACATTCAGTTACTTCCACTTGTTCATTTATTGAATAATGTGGAAACTTTTCTAACTTTCTCTTCTGTGTCCTTAATAACATGGTTCATAACAGTAGCTAATAATGTTAATAATACGGAAGTATAGATACGTTTTATTACTTGTAGATTATGATAAAGGAAATACATGTATACGTAAGTATTTCCTACTGCATTTAGCTTATAAGCATACATTTATATCAATCAAACTTCATCGAACATTGAATTATACTCTGTTATAAGTTCATGGTATAGTGAAAACATTTAGAGAATACCACATATACTCTGTGAGATTAAGCAATCGATGCACGTCATTAATGATGATGATATGATGTGTCATAGCCAACAGAGCAACGCGAATTTGATGCAAAATGGAGATATTGATATACACAACTTTTAACATAAATTTAAGCATTTGACATAAGCGTTCGTTAAAAAGGAATTATGAATTACATACTTTAGAACAACGAAAAAGTAATTTAGTTTTCTATGTTGCATTGAAAGGTTACCAAAGTGCAATGTCGTTCTATCATTCCTGTTTATTATGGGAGTATTCTACCAAATACGAAATTTCGGGCTAAAGTCACTAGATTTACAAAGTACCGCAATAGGTAAAGAAGCTGTGTTAGAGAGAGAAGTACATCTTGGACCAAATATGGCGGTTTTAGTTGTCACATTGCGCATGATTGATATAGGATAATATAAATATAACCTTACTTTCGACCGCGTGAACCTCACTGCGATATCTGTTCACGCAACATCGCAGTTGAGAGCATCTACGACGATACAACGTCATACGAACCCGGAAGAAATGGCCGGTCGAATTATTACGATAACAAATCTAAAACTAAATCCGAACTTCGTTGAACTCTGGCCACCGGAATTACTACAACAAACGCAGGCGATAATCGACGAAACGCACAGCGAAAGCGGCGTGCAAGAGCTACTACGGACTTCACCGAGTTTATTTATTATAAACCCAGAACAACCGACGATACAAGTAGAAATACCAGATCCCGAACCGACCAAAAAAGAAAAACACTCCAGAAAACAGAAAATGAATCATCCGGAAAAGAAAATCGAAGACTTCATCTACCCGAAATTCACGAAGAAACCGAAAACAGACGAAACAACTTCAACAATCGAAATAAAAAATTCGTACGATGTCCTCGAAAACAAAACCGAGGAAAAGATGGAAGAAGAAACCTCCGAACACACTCCACAACCGTCAACATCGAACAGCACACCCAGGGTAAGTGAGAAGACACACACTACACTTAACACAAAAACTGAAACAAAAAAAACACACAAAATCGCACCAATTATCATAATCGAAAAAGACAAATGGACATACATACGACAATTACTTAAATCAAACAGCATTAACACAGTAGAAAACAAAATGGTGAAACCAGGAATACACATCGAACCGACAACAGACGAAGACTACCGAAAACTCAAACACACACTAGACAACGAACAAATACAATATTACACTTTCCAATTAAGAAGTGAAAAGACACTAAAGGTGGTGATGCGTGGCATTCCACCTTTATAACAGACACTGACATCACAGACGACTTGACGGACCAAGGATACCCGACTTTAAAAATTAAACACATGAACGGCAAACACGGAATACCAGCACCACTTGTATTAATCGAACTGACGAGACAATACAAGTCAATCTACAACTTACGCGACTGCTGCGGACTTGCAATCAAAATAGAACAACTAAACAAACGGACTGACATTGTACAATGCCACAAGTGCCAGACTTTCGGACATCACCAACGGAATTGCAACATAAACTACAAATGTATGAAATGCGGAGACGGACATTCGACACATCTATGTACTAAGACAAAAACAACCCCACCAAAGTGTGCAAACTGCGGTGGTCCTCATCTATCCACTTTCATAAACTGTCCCAACAACCCAAACAATCCTACAAATAAAACCACACCTCAACCTAAATACGTACCAGCACCACCCCCAACAAGTAATCCATGGACACAAAGACAAAACAAGACAAAACTTAACACAGTTGACGAATTAGCACTTGCCTTAGGCAATATGCTAATAACACTACACTCGACTAACGCAACAAACGAACAAATACAACACTTCGTTACACAGACACAGACAATAATAACACTTTACAATAAAACACATTAAACACACACAACTGAAACGCAAAAAAAATGTGATGATGACCAACAAACAAACACACACGACTTAAACGCAAAAACGCGACTGACGCACAGACTGCACATACAAAACACATGACCGCACAAAAACAAACACAACAACGCACGATATTAATCAGGCACAAACACATCACAACCCTGGGAGATACATAACAACGGAGTGGAAATGGAGGCAATCTTCGACCACGAAACAAAATTCAAGGACTCATGAAGGACCGCGTGATAGTTTGTCTTGTTCTTTCGTGACAACAATCATCTACAACTTTATTTACAGTAGTAATCGACGTGGTGATTAAGTGCGCTTTGTTTAGTGGCAATTTGGTTTGTAATTTAAAGGTATCTCTTGTTTTGTTATCTGAACAATTGATTATTTGCTTTAAACAACTTTAAAACTGACAAAATGCCTGGGTGTTGTGTACCTCTATGTACAAATAGGACAGAAAAAGGCTTTAAACTGTATAAAATACCAGGTAATATCTAACTTATCTAAAATATTTAGTTTTTTTCTAATATTATTGTTTGATCATTGTAGATGATAAAAATGGTGTCAAAAGGCAGCTGTGGTTAGAACTTATAGGAAGATCAGAAGTAGCACCAAATTGTAAAGTTTGTGAGGTAAGTTGAATAATTGTAATGAAATGGACAGGTATAATGCTCTTATTGTTGACAGATACATTTTTCAAGTAATCAGTTTGAAGGAAAACGGAAAGACAACCGTAAATTATTACGTTCTGATGCAGTACCAGATCTTATAACACCTGGAGAAATTGCTGCCTGTTGCGATGTTACAGAAGAAACTGCACTACCCAATGCCAACAACTTGGGAGAGATGACATACAACAAACGTATGCGATTAGATACATAGCATGAAAATGATCACGATTATTCTTTTAGATGAAGGTAATAAAATTATATTTACTTTTCATCTTTCCTAAGTCAATATGTTATTTAAGTTTTGCGTAATTTGTGAACATTAATTTATTACTAACGGTACAAATAGAGTATGAGTAGAGTATGAGATTAGGGCAGAATCAAACGAGGACATTGCTTAAGATGAAAATATGGACCACCTTCTATGTGATGAAGATGTTGAGTCAACAGAAAATCTTGCCATAAAAATAGCCAAATTGAAAACAGCTCTACGCCAAGCTTGGCAGAAGTGCTATAGCTATAAGCATGTAGCTGCTCTACTGTATGCTGCAGAGTAGATACATAGTAGCAGAATGACCACTTCATGTACAGATGTCCAATCATTATGGAATGTACCTAGCATGGCAAGATGTACACAGTGCACCAATAAATTCTATAAACTTTGGCAAAATAGTCTCAAACTCTCAGACAGCAAATGATGAAGTAAAACCATTATCGCGTGAAGAAGTAGTTGATGTTTTAAAACAAATAAAATTGGCAAATAGTTCTTCAGTATTATTTAGAGTTGTTGAACCATTTGCATCTGAACTAGCTAAGCCAGATATACCTTTTAAAAACATTTTTAATGTATAAAGAGGAGTATGAAATACCATATTTGGAGCAATTAATTCAGTTATCTGAACAGTTTGTTCATTTGGAATTATAAGAGGACGACTGTAGAAGAATTTTGGAGGCTACAAATGGCCAAGCTACTTCAAATGAATGGTTTTCGCAAAGAGCTGGTCTTATTACTGCATCCAAATTAAAGCAAGTATGTCGAATATCGATATCAAAACCATCATTGTCTTTAATAAAACAAATATGCTACCCACTAAAATATTCTTTTAAAACCAAAGCAACTGAGTGGGGTATTAAGCATGAAGCAGATGCATTAGCAGCATACAATGTAAACAATTGCAGTGTCATGAGAATCTCTCGCTGGAAATGTAGGATTGTTCTTACAACCAGAACTTACAGAATTTGGGGCATCACCTGATGCACTAGTACATTGAAAGTGCTGTGGTAGTGGATGTGTAGAAGTGAAGTGCTTCTATCAATTGACGGAAATGACTATTGAACAACTTTGTCATTTGAAAACACCGTATAATCATACTAAATACAAGTATTTTTTTGTTTGTTTTTAGCGACTTTTAATGAAATAAAACAAATCTATTTATGAAAAAGACGTTTCGACTTTTATTAATTCTTAGTCTTTGTCAAGTTTGTATACCGTATGAACGCCGGGGAGTGATTGATCTACCACAATGTAGTAAGACGAAGACGAATAGCGAGTTTATGTGGTTAGGGTTGAGAGAGTATATTCAATCTGTTCTACTGTCTAACTGTACGGGCGTTCCATTTCTTTATCCAACACATTCTACATACGATCTAAGTACGAATCAAATAATCTCTCTCTAACACATTGAATATTCCTATCAGTCGCTCATTGTGTTCAAGCAAGGCGAATATACCTGCAGTTGGCCAGTCATTACTTATATATCCATCGATCGCACGACGTTGTGCACACGGTATATAAACAGTAAAGGAACAAGAAATTCTGTTTTTAATATTTTATATGAAAATTTTTTTGTAATGAACTCAACTATTTTAAAATTATACACTTCAAAAAATGTTTTTCTTTTTCTTTATATATATATTTGTGTATATATATATATATATATATATATATATATATATATATATATATCTATAATATATGTCGTAAAAGTATGTGTAGTAGTTTTTCAATATATATAATATTCCTAAAATAAAGAAGTTTATTCACTAAAAAATATTTATTTATACAAAAACTTACAAAGGAATGATTGGAGGGCAAATATTGACCAAAGCACAACATACCATGACAATTTCATCTAAAATGGGCTGCTCTCCACCTGTACTTAACAATTAAACTGGAAGAACTTCCGTGAAGTATTATAATTTTATTCTCTGTCATGTCAGCCCTTTTAATAGCATTTAGCCATTTCTCACGTCGTAGGGTTGACAATTTATTTAAAAATTGTCGATGTTGAAAGTTGCGAATTGCCGGAATTCGATAAAAGTTAACACTATCCTAACCCCCACGACTACTGCAATTAACAACGAAACAGAATGCTGGCATTTTTAATTTATTTTATAACAAATATATCTGAATATATCCTAGTTTTAACTCTTAATTCAATCACAATCAATTGCTATCTTTACTTTGTGTGCCCTACAGACGCCATATTTTAAATGATTTGACAGCACCATGACAGCACATTGGACTACTCTATAATGTAAATGTAATTATGTTTGTAATTGTTTTACATTTAGTTAATTCATTTATTATTACTCTGCCGGATTTAAACATTTGTACATATTAAAATATATTGATTGATATTAAGATATATTGATAAAGTATATAAAGTTAAAGAAAGTTTTTTTGTATTTTATGGACGTTTTATTATTCTCCTTAGTAAAAGGTTCCTTAGAAATTAACACAAATATTTTCCAATTTACCGCGTTTGTCTGGACCAAATATGGACGTATATTGCGGTACTTTGTAAATCTAGTGACTTTATTTCGGGCAAGATGTGCGTGCTATCTCAGTTTCATATGGCGTACTAAATACAGTATTGTTGCCAAGTCTTTGCAGCCTTTGTATCTAAAAGGATTATAATCAAACATCAAGGGAGATTTTGCTATGAAAAATGAGATAGTTTTTAACGTTATTTTCACCAAAAAGTCTTCGTTCATCTTCTTAAGAAATCTATGAATAAATATGGTTAACTATAAGAGTATTCGAGATGGCAACAGTGCACGGTACCGAGGATACAATAAAAATGCAAGTCATAAAGATGTAGTATTTACAAATTATTTTTTTAGAGGAACAATTTTTCGATTAAGTTTTATTATTATTAATTGTTGTTTTGTTATTATGAATTGTTGTAGTAATAATTAATTTTCATATTTTGCATAAAAGTTGACTTTTATAATGACTTTTCCAAGTATGTACAAATATAAATGTAAAATTCCAGGTTGCGAAAATCGATATTATTCCAATATTTTTCCTGATTCAAGTTATCAAAATAATTATTTATTCACTCTCCCTTCTGATTATGGTAGAAAACAGGTATGGTTTCTTCGAATTCAAAGCAAATATATGTTTGCGATGACATTTGGAACATCTAAATAATTTATTGTCTTCTCATTCCACTGGGTTCAATTGTGAGTAGGATAGTGGTCAAATCTTAACTAATCTGCAATCATTTATGTCTTCTATTGAGTCTATAAGATTACTACATTGGATACGAATGAATTAAAAGATTCTTCTCTAAATATTCCGATTAATGATGAGAATGATTTTAATAATCAAGCTGTCACCTGTGTAAGTGGATTCTTTCTAAAAAAGATAAATTTGCCCGATTGCGAGGTTTGTAAATCTTTATTTTCTGCTAACCTGCAGAACCTTATCATTAGGGACCGGACACGAGAGGCCCATGACTCATCGCCCACGGGCGTCCTATTGAAAATTTGACTTTTTAAAATTTTTAATTTTATTTATATAATTGGAAAACAAACGGGTGGTGATCTAAAAAATACGAAATATATTTTTATTTGTTCATTTGAGTAAAGGAGTATTAATATGAACTAGCAATACTTTATCAAGGTTCTCTTCTGTAGAATCTGTTCTCTTTGAATGAAATACATCCTTGTAGATAGAAAACGTCCTTTCTACATCGCAACTGGTTATAAGTGCATACCGGAAATATTCTTTTATTTCAGCATATTTAGCAGTTAGATTTTGAGGCATTGTCCCCATACGCAATTGCCGCAGTGTTATTAAATCTAGATTTCTATTAAAAACTGCGTCTAACTCTTGCCAAAGACCACATCCGAAGTCACTTGGAATATTTTTCAAATTATTAATAGCCACATCTAATGTGATTAATCCATTATTTAATTTGAGATTTTGATTTTCAAAATAAGTGATTAGTTTTGGCAAATTTCCAGTGTTCCTGAAGAAAACACAACTGATATTTTAAATTTGGAATTTGTATTAGTTCCTTGCACTCAGAAATACTTCGAGCATCGTCATTTAAACATGTAACGAAATCTTGTAAACCATTGAAATTCTCTGCATAAAAACTAGTAACTTCCAACCATGTTCCCCATCTAGTTATTACTGGAGAGGTAGGCAGTGACAAAGATTGAAGTTTTTCCCTGTAAAAAGCTAATCTCAATGGTGCTTTTCTGAAAACTTTTTCAAAAGCGGATAAAAGTCTATCAACTTCTGGAAAGTGTCTCTGATATATTCACAGATTCTGTGGAGACCATGTGCTACACAAGTAATATGCAGCATATTAGAATATGTTTTCTTTTTAAATAGTCTGCCTGTTTTTAACATATATGCAGCACTGTCACTGACAAATAAAAGTATTTTTTCTTTAATACCTGTCGTCCGAATGAAGCATTTGATGCATATTCAGGGAAATGGTTTTAGCTACTGTTTCCGCATCAACTGTATTTATAACTTTTGTTGCTATTACATATGCGTTATATGAAATAGTTGGATGTAGTACCCCAGCTACAACATTTACCACACAGCGTCCTAATATATTGACAGTTTCGTCGGCACTTATCCATAGTACTGATGACTTCTAATGCGTTCTACTGCTTTCGTGGAGCACTTAAAAACATAATATTTGCGTAAGGTGGATTCATCAAGAACATTTTCATGTTCAATGTTTTGATTGTGAAGGTGAAGGTGGGATTGCTAAGTTCATTTAATGGAATATTTGCTACCATTAAAGTTCCACAGAGATCTTCGTTCAAATTTTCAGATTCCAATAGGTCTAATTTCTGTGTATTTATTTACGCTGCTAAGAGACCTTTTATGTGCGATTTCTTGGAATTTTTTAACGATATTTTACAGATACTGCAATAAATTTCGGATCACTGGCAATGGACATACAATCAGTATGACCCTTAAAACAACTCGTCATTGTTTCGCGATGCCATTCTCGACGTTGTTCCAGATAATATCTGAAAAAGTAACGTAAACAATGTCCTAGATCTAAATAAATGAAAATTAAAAATGTATGCGGGAAGTTATTGAAACTTAACGAAATTCACGGGACACAAAATAATTGAGAGAAGCAGATTCGAAGAAACGATATTAAACAGGATTATTTACAAAAATCACGAAGTATCTATGTAATTAACAGTTAAAACAATGAAAAAGAGAAATTAACTCACCGTACTTTATTTATCTAACGAAATATAAATTAATAAATAAAATTTAAATTAAAAATTAAATTTAAATTATGGAAACTCCTCCCGCTTTTATCTACGCCCATGAAAAAACGAATTTAAGTGTAATATTGAAGTAATTGCGTCGCAATTTAACGACAAAAAAACAGATGTGCGAGTAACCGAATGAATAGTGTTATTCAATAACTGCGTGTTGTACTTAGCGATGTTATAGGTTATTTATATGTTCCATCGTAATTTCGGCCCGAGGCGTCCGGTCTCTACTCATCACACATTTACAATTTATCCCACTCTTAGTTTAGCATTATATGTTAATACCATTTACAATAAGATTGTTGTGTCTTAACTCTAATTATTTTACACAAGAACGAGATAATAAAGGTCCATTGTTATCCATGTATGCTATAAATGAGGTAATTACATCTATTTTGTTGTTTTCAAATTACTAATTTCTGTTTTAAAAAAATACAATATTTATCGTATTATTCGAAAATGCGTTTTCTTTTCGGCATCGTCACTAAAGACGCCTATATACAAAAGAAAACGCTAATCAGGCTTTATATCAAGAATGTGATTAAATGCCTTTTACTTATAAATAATCTTTATGTTCTTTTGTTCAATTGTTGCACTTCAGTACATTTTCGGGGGTCAATTTAACTTTTAAAGTACCTGTATTTAATTACGTTTTATCAAGTTTTCGCACTCATTATGCAAACGTTTCGTATGGCTTTACTAGAAAATTTAAGATTAGTAATTGCTGTTTTAATCATTTTCCGTTCATTCTGCCCCTTTTCTACGGCTAAATATTACCTATTGTATTTACAATACATTCATTAAATTTCTCTTTTGCCAAACATTTATCAGTGAGACAAAAATATATTTATTATATTATCAGAATTCGTAATATTTTAGTCTGGTACACATTTTTTGAATGCCATGCATAAGTTAAAATTTTAAATATTCAGTTTTATTTATTTTCTAGTTTTAAATTTGTAATGGCAACTTCAGAAAATTTAGAGAATTAAAATCGGTCAAAAAGATAACATTGGGACGTACGGGGCATATTCACAAACTAAATTGCGATCGTGGATGTGTTTTATGAGGACGGCGCTGGGAGGCAAATTTGCTATAAACCAACTTCTTGACATGTCACGTTCTGTTAAAATTAAGAAAGTTATACAAATATAAAAAATAGGCCCAGTTGTGATATACGGTCAGTGATTAAATTTTTAAATGCAAGAAATGCTTAGACTACAGACATTGTAAGCGAATTTGTTCATTAAGAGATGTCATTTTTGGAGCAAAACAACGTTGATGATTTTTGGGTCATATTATGACAGACAATGTAACCTGAGTTGCTTGTACCACAATAAGTGCAGCTGCTTACTGTGAATGATAACATTCGACTACTTCTGCAGAAGAACTGTTGGGCAATTTATGAGAAATTTTTGATCATTCAGCCTACAGGCCCAATCTTGCATCAAGAACAGCTAGTCTCGGTCGGCTGACAGAGGCGTGGACAAGGGCGATGTTTGGAGAGACTCGCTTTACCAGCTGTTCGCGTGCTACCGCGATATCATAAAGTTTCTGGGTCAACGGTGGCCATGGGGTGAAAAACGTCTGTCTTAATTTATATCATCCTTTTGAGAAAAATCTGATAAAATTTTCAGGTTAAGTGTCATGCTGACGTTAAAATTTGTCAATATATTAATCTTAATGTCAGTATGACACATAACCTGAAAATTTTATCAGATTTTTCTCAAAAGGATGATATAAATTAAGAGAGACGTTTTTCACCCCATGGCCACCGTTGACCCAGAAACTTTATGATATCGCGGTATATGTTGTAGTACATAAACAGCTCATAGTGTGAAGTTGTTTATAGACATATAGACGTATTTACGAAAGCGACTAGGCCTTTTCTGGCCTAGTCGCTTTCTTCCGTCAGATGTCACTGATTAAATTGGTTCGCCTGATAGAACGAAACTGGTTATAGCTTGGAGACGATTTTAGCGTAAATGTAGATACAGATACAGATCCGTTGTTTAACAGATCTGTATTAATTTGTATACACATTGCTTCACTAGTTCAACCGATGAGGCCTAGATGGCTGAAACATATGTATTGAACAGAAGTAAATGCTAAAAATACGAGGTGTTTGTCCACGTTTACAGTGACGGATATGTATTTTGCATATCTGTTTCATTATATAACAACTGCGTAATACGGCAAAAACGTATTGATAAATATCCCTTTTTTGTTTATGTAAATTTGTTGATTTGTTGTCAACTTTCAAAAAATGTTTTTAATATTTTTAAAATTTAACTTATCACAAGTGGCCGTAGGCGCCTTTAAGGCCTTGGCGCCGTTGTGCGCTCCACGACCTTGCCCATATGGACGGCGCGTCACTGCGCATTTTAGATACATATAAAGATCAAATGAAAAATATGATTTTGAAATTGATACAATTCAAGGTCAACGCGGGTAATATCAGCCTAATCTAAAAAACGGATTGCACATACATATTGTGTTAGAATCACGACAACTTTTGTTTAAAATTAAAATCAATTGTAAATTTGTTATCAAAAAATATGTTTTATGTGAAGAGATTATCATTCAGATAAAAATCTTTGTTACATGAACCTTTACAATTGGCAAAAGTGACTTAATTGTATTACTAGCATTATTAACTGCGAAAAGGAGGCAACTATTATATAATTTTTAAAATAAACCTATTTAACATCTACAATATCATTTTTGGTTGTGCTACTGTGATATTCTTGCATAAATTCACCAAATGCCATAAGCAATTCCATCAATATCCATTCTATAGCTATTTCTATTTATATATGATATGGGTTTAGTTATTGTTAATTAACTTTAATAAAAGACATTTCTTTTTAGAAGATAATCGTTCAATAGGAGGAATATGAAATTCTAGAAAATACGAAAATCACATTAAATACGAAAGCTATAAGTCCGCAATTTGTGTTGTATATACAAATAAGATGTCTTATTACTTCATTGGACTAGTATACAATACCATCCATCGACTTATAAATAAATGAATAAATGCATAAAGAAATTTTATAAATTTCAGTATATGCTAACATCTCTTTGCATAAATAACAGCTTGCAAACTTACAAAAGTTTTTTAACAAATCATTACATGTCTCCTTATTTTTCCCTAAAATTGAGGACAAATTTGCGATCACCTTAGTGTAGGATTTGGTTCCAAGCGATGGGAGAATTTATTGAACATTCTGAACCACATTCTGAAATTACATTTTCGACATTTCTCACGAACATACGCATATTAAATATTACTAAAAGTACATTTGCTTCTTAATAGTTCAAAAAAGAAGATTGGAAAATGCAGCTACATATCTAGATGCTACATGAGTACCGTATAAGCTAGTTACACTAATTACAGTACTAGCCATAGAAAAGCCACGACTCACTTTTTACTGAAGAATATGTATTACTTGAAAGTTGAGGCAAAGTATCAGAAAGATGAAAAATGTAGCATTCAATAAGGAGCATAGCAGGCAATAGTTCAATTCTTAAAGATTATTATAATTATGAGCACAGGCTAATATCAATCAAAAATTGTTAATAGACTGACATTCGGTATAATAAAGAAAATAAGCCAATTAAAAAACAATGCACACGTATAGATGTGGTAAATAATATTAAAATACCACTATCTCTGCTATTTATCCCTCAATTAAATGTAGCAGATGGAGAATCGCTATCTAGCCGAAAAAAAGCCAGTATTATTTTCGAAAAACGGAAAGCGAAAGAGAAGATAGGAACCACTTAGAGTGTTAACCATCGAAGATGATGTGATTCTCAAACATTGACACATGAAGTATTTGGTCATCATAGACGTCCGACTGATGTTTGTGTTAGATATATAGAAACTATCATTAAATTGTTTTGCCAAAGCTATTTATATCATTTCCTCAATTTTCTAAAACAAACAAACTTCACAATCTGTCAATTGTTTTTTAACGTTATGCATGACAGTGGGAAAAGTAAATTAAATGTAAATGGAAATTAATATCTGGTCGTATGATAAATGATTACTAATACTAAAATATTATACAAGGTGAATAAGGCAACGGGAAATTTTGAAATGCATCGCAGCAGCCATGTACAGTTGGCAACACTTCATGACAATGACAACTTGCAATTCAATACTCATATATCAATGGAATGGTTCACAGCGTGCATTTGCCGTGAAGAAGTTTTAAAACAATTTGTTGCTCGCAGGGAGTTTAGGCGTTACTACAATTTAGCACGTTATGATCGTGTTCCATCTTAGCATGCAATTAAAGCAAGGGTTAAGAATTTTGAGAAGACAGATTCAGCTCTCAATAAGAAACTCTCAGGAGCTCCATGTACTCCAGAGAATATTGAAACTTTTCGAGCGTCTTTCACGAGGAACCCTCAACGTTTTATTCGGAAACAATGGATCATCTGAAATGCTGAAAATTCTATGAAAAATTGATGAGAAAGGTCAATAATTGCTACTGTTACTTTTTCATTGAAAACTTGTGAATATGGACGAAGCGTATGTTCATTCCAATGACTACGTTAATAAACAAAATTTCCGCTATTGGTCGCCTCAGAACTCTTGAATTAGACGATCACCTTTACATACTAAGGTTGCCGTTTAATGTTTCGTCTAATTACGTGACATTATGGAGCTGTATTTCTTCGAAGATTAGGGAGGAAATGCAAGGCCGCATGACATAATCCGTTGCAATGCACGAAACCATTGTGATAGAACAATTTGAAAACTTCCCTGAGATGTATAATCGGTGGTTTCCATATCTTGGCGTCAGGCTCATACTGTCAGAACATCAATGATGGCCGTTCGACAGCCACGTAATCTCACGTTTTGGTGACACTACTTGGCCGAAGATCACCTGTCTGTCGACGTGTGACTCTTCCCTTAAGAGCAAACTATATAGCACTCGACAAATAATAGCGGAGTTGAACGCCAGAATTTAAGAGAAAATTTACGAGGTTTCTACAGATGTGTTGCAAAGTGCAATACCAAATCGCATTTGAATCAAAGAATACATACAAACGGACGGACACTATCTCTATGACTATTGTTTTCAAGAATTTAAATTTGCATATGGAACATTTAATGGCATGCAGTGTAGTTTTCGTTTTCAACAATAAAACTTGCATACAAATTTTTTGACGTTGATGAGACTTTCCCTTTCGTTGATCAACTTTGTATTGTGCGAGCTAGAATGATTGTCGCCCATGTGATCACGTACTTGTGCAGCCAAATATGCATCGTTTGATATTTCTGCAAAACGAAATTCTATAAATAAATTCAGTGTCGTGTCATTTAAAGTCTTTTTAAAATAACATTAATTTAGCCATTTAGCATCTACTGAGATAAGTTCCTTGTAAATACTATTAGTATTGAAATAAATCACATGATTGAGGCAAGTTAAATAAATGATGTACATATTATATACAGTAAAATCGAAGGCAAATTAATGTTAAAGCATCTAAACTAGAGTATAATTTTCAATTCAAATTCAAAAATGACTCAATCAAATAAATTGTACTTTGCCTTTTAGTATTTTAAGTAACTATATAATGCAAACCTTTCTTCTAAATGGAAAGCACCCAGTGGTTTCTGGTGTTGTCGTAGGTGTTAATATTAAATCTTGAGTTCTTGTACCGCCCGGACCAAACACATTCAACTGTCTAAAACTATCAGTTTCTATCATTTCTGTCTGCCATGGTATTGAGACACACCCTGAATTAAATTTACTATAAAAAGTTGAGTCAGTTTCATCGATATTTACGCCTTTAACAGTTGAAAACTGTTCAATGTCTAATACATCCTTTGCATACACTGCATGTGGCTAAAAATTGTTCTCATTAATTGATGTAAAAAAAGCATGTTCCATCTTACGTCTGGTACAAAAGGTGGATCAACCATACCAGCTTCTAATCGTCTCCAATTTACTGCTTGGAAGAAAGGATGTTGTTTGACTACTCCCGCACCATTTCGACTAATTTTACCACCTAACCTTTGGACAGGAACTTTAGCTAATAACTGTTGGCACAGAGACTTGGCATCTTCACTAAATTTATTCGAGTATTTTTCTTGTTCCATTTTAACCCTACGATCTACTTCTTCGCGTTTCACTTTTTCTTTCCGTGCTCTAAAGGGAGCTTGACCTTCTATCATTTCATACAGCAAACATCCAAAACTAAACCAGTCAGGAGAATATGTGTACTTTTCATTGTCTATAATTTCGGGCGCTACAAAACTATTAGTTAGGTTACATACGATACTGAAAATGTAAAGCCTTACCCATGTAACCCACAGTTCCTACTCTACCTCTAACTGTTTCTCCTTCTGGTATTTCTACAGCTAATCCTAAGTCTGAGATCCTAACGTGTCCTGCATCATCAAGAAGAATATTTTCTGGCTTGCAGTCTCTATATACAATGCCCTGCAACAGTAACAAAAATATACTAAACGAAACTGCAAAATATTGCTTTTTTACAATAATTTTATATGCTTTTAGGTACATTATATATTTTCTTATAATACATAGCTTCTAAACTTTTTTGTATTTAATTGAAACAATACCATTTAATTAGTATTCAGTGGCCTATTGCCAAATTTCTTATTACTAGGATTGCCAATGTCGATCAAATTATAGATTCTTTTCTGTTGTTTGTAAACATGCAATCAATTACAAGTCCGACTTACGTGTTATTTTGTAAAATGTACGTTTCTAGATGTAAGCGTTGTTTAGACATACACTGGAGCAAGATGAATGTTATTGAAGCGAAATTCTTTTATTTACTTATTTACTCAGCACCATGGTTCATTTTGTCGATACCCAGACCAGCGCCCAGTACAACTTGGCAAAGCGGTGATATGTAACTAAATCAGTTCGCTCGCCTTGCTACACTTTTTATAAGACACTCAACAATAAGAACACACACTCAACGAGCAAGGCGAAAGAATTGATTCAGCTATATAACACCGCTGGCCGAACTTGTACTGGGTATGTTACTGTGGTCGATAAAATGAACCATCTCTAATTATCAGAACTGAAGTGTTGTACTGAAATTATCTAATAACTCCCACCATGGCATATATAATGTCAACGGCACAAATCACACGCACATATATATATATATATATATATATATATATATATATATATAACAATTGATAAATTATTGGAGTTTTTCGGCTTTTATATGAAATATTTACAAATATCAAATTAGAATGTATGTAATTGCAGAGTAAGTGGGGATGTAAACATTGCTGTCTACAAAATACAAAGCAAATCATACGTGTATCATACTTTTCTAAATAGCTTGAACCTGGGTCTATTGTGGCTTAGTGGTAAAAGCGACAGCCCGGCAAGCTGTAGACTTGGGTTCGAGTCCCAACGTAGACCATATTTTTCAAATAAAAAAATTTCGTATGATTTGCTTTGTAATTTGTAGACAGCAATGTTTACATCCCCACTTACTCTGCAATTACATACATTCTAATTTGATATTTGTAAATATTTCATATAAAAGCCGAAAAACTCCAATAATTTATCAATTGTTATATTTAATAAACGGCTAAGATATTATCTAAACACTTATATATATATATACACAGTCAAACTCGGATATAACGTACCCTAGATATAGCGAACGCTCGGTGATAACGAACAAAAACAATTTCCCCAATCAAATATCCTATGCTCGCAATATATTTTGCGCTTGCTTATAACGAACTCGTTTGTAGCGAACTCTCGCTTTTAAAGTTCAAGTTGTTAAGAGAAATATCTGCAATGACGCTTGGATATAACGAACCATACCCTTATCGCGACGGTTATTCTTCGGCAATTCCCCGTTGTATATGTATAGGTACATCGTAGGATCGAGATGTTATTCTTGCTTTAGTTGTAGTCTAACTGTGATCTGATATACATACATAGATGCTAACGTTTATACATACAAAATTATAATGGTGAAACGAAAAGTGTTAACGATAAAAGAAAAATTATCTATTATTTCGGAATTAGAAGCAGGGCGTTCAAATTCAGATATAAGCCGGCAATTTAATTTACCAAAATCAACAGTGTCCACAATTAAAAAAAAATAAAGAAAAGTTAAAAGGAGCAATCAATTTAAATGTTAGTAAATTAAGAAGAATTAGAAAACCTATAAGAAAAGACGTGGATAATGGTTTAATAAGATGGTTTAGCAAAGAAATCAACGTGCATCGATTACTGGAGAAATGTTAAAATTTAAAGCAGAAAAGTTAGGAAAACTCCAGAATACTAATTTTACATTTAACAGAGGCTGGATAGACAGATTTAAAAAAAGATATAATATCGTTGCAGGAAAAATACATGGCGAAGCCGCAAGTGTGTCAAAGCAAACTGTTGGCTCCTGGATTAAAGACATTTGGCCGAATTTAAGAAGAGGATATGAAGATGTTGATATCTTTAACGCAGACAAAACAGGACTATTTTATAGAGTAACACCTGATAAAACTTTAAAATATCAAGGGGAAAAATGTGTTGGCGGTAAGCATAGTAAAGAACGCATAACCGTATTAGTGTGTGCAAACATGACCGGATCGGAAAAGCGAAAGCTATTAGTTGTGGGAAAGTCGAGGACTCCTAGATGTTTTAAAAATTGTAATCAATTACCCGTTTCTTATGCATCAAACAAAAGTGCGTGGATGACGTCTGTATTGTTTGAAAATGAGCTAAGACAATGGGACAAGGAATTAAAAAACAAAAATAGAAAAATTTTATTAATGGTGGATAATTGCCCAGCGCATCCCCATATAGAAAATTTAAAATTCATTAAGCTGGTCTTCCTACCTCCTTGTACTACAGCAATACTACAACCGATGGATCGAGGAGTAATTTACTGCCTGAAATCACATTACAAAAGAATTCTTTTGACTCGGTTATTTAACTGCCTTGAAAATAAAGAGAATTTAAACATTTCATTACTAGACGCTATAGTAATGATCAATACTGCTTGGACACGAGTAATTTCAAAAACTATTGAAAACTGTTTCCGCCATGCTGGTTTTCTGCGTAATGCGTTATTTGATGAGGATGATGATCTTCCGTTATCACAATGGATTTTAAAATATGCTGGTGATGAAGATGATGATAACCTTCCTCTTTTAACGTGGATAGATAGAAATAACATTAGTAATCCATTTAACAATGAAGATTTGACCAGATATACAAATGTTGACAGCGAATTAATAACTACTGAAGCTCCATCTGATGCAGAACTTATAACAAATTCTTTTGAAGATGATTTACAAGAGGTCATGGAAGATTCAGATATGGAAGAAAATGCAGCGAGACTACCTACCATTGGAGAAGTGTATAATGCCTTGAATGTTTTATCAACTTATATTACCTTTACAGATGTAGATCATAGTATAAAAGACATGTTTAATCTCTTACAAAGTAAGAGTGAAAAAGATATGTTAACAAAAAAATCTACTCAATTAAAAATCACGAATTATTTTTTGTCTGAATGATGTTTTTTAATACTACAGTTATACTTTCTTAATGTAAGTATGTATTTACTATGTTTATTTAGTTCTATGTGAAAATTAAATATGTTTATATGAATTAAACTCTACTGAATATTATTTTAAATACAAAGTATGAAAAATACTAAAAATCGTTTATAACGAACACTTTCTTTGAACGAACAATTTTTTTTTCCTTTTGCGCGTTCGATATAACCGAGTTCTACTATATATATATATATATATATATATATATATATATATATATATATATATATAATAATAATATAATATATATCATATATATATATATAATATATATATATATATATATATATAAAATAAAAATTGTTGGGGAATCCGGCAATAAAAACCTTTAATTAGTCAATTAGAGTCCTTTATTTTATACCTTATATTTCGCTCTGTAGATTTAGAGCTTCATCAGAGGTCAAAATCTAAATCTACAGAGCGAAATATAAGGTATAAAATAAAGGACTCTAATTGACTAATTAAAGGTTTTTATTGCCGGATTCCCCAACAATTTTTATTTTACATACTTGTTTTAACGGCAAAGACTCGTTGTCTACTTATTTATATATATATATATATATATATATATATATATATATATATATATATATATATACATATGGTAAACTTAATAAGTCGGCGATTAAAGGTCTGGTTTATTACTTCAAAGTATATATATTTAAAACAACCCTACATGTTTTGGCAATGATGCCTTTGTCAAGGATATAAAAAATATAAATGACAGAATATATTGAAGCGCAGATATATTTTTTATATCCTTAACAAAGGCATCATTGCCGACACATGTAGGGTTGTTTTAAATATATATACTTTGAAGTAATAAACCAGACCTTTAATCGCCGACTTATTAAGTTTACCATATCATACCAAGGTCACGAAAATATTATATATATATATATATATATATATATATATATATATATATATATATATATACAGTAAACTTAATAAGTCGGCGATTAAAGGTCTGGTCCATTACTTCAAAGTATATATGATGCCTTTGTCAAGAGAATACAAAATATAAATGACATTATGTCATTTATATTTTGTATTCTCTTGACAAAGGCATCATTGCCGAAACATGTAGAGTTATTTTAAATATATATACTTTGAAGTAATGGACCAGACCTTTAATCGCCGACTTATTAAGTTTACTTTATCATACCAAGGTCACGAAGATATTATATTTATATATATACATATACATATATATATATATATATATATATACCGGGTGTTTCAAATTCGACTCTCACCATTGGGATCTCGGTAACGGTAAGAGATACAGGGTGGCTTAAATTAGGGCAAATTTGCGTATCGGCGAGTCCAATAATGTTACGTTTAAAAATTAAAGTTATCTTGGCTACTTCCGGAAATATGGCGGAAAAACTGAATATTCCGGTTTTCGTTTTTATTTTTGTACGACTTTATTTCAAAAGTTAGCCAAAATATATAAATACGTCCTCATTGGAACTTTTTGGGCTTCATCTTTTGGCCAGGTCAAAAATCCCTTACGACGTTTCGTTTTTCTCAAACCATCATCAACTTTATTTTTTCTTATAGGTGCCATATTGGATTTTTGCAGTTATGAATAGCCCGTTTTATTACTTTTTTAATAATGTATCACAAGTTACGCTTGTATTTCCCCAAATCCAAAATATTGAAGAAAAACTTTTATACCAAAGTAAGCTTTGATTTTTTCCAATTTGTCACATGTAAATGACATTTTGATACATTTTAAATCTCTGTGTCGTTAAAAATGGAGACATCGGCAATGTATTTGAACATGTAAAAATATGGAGACAGAATGGATGAGGAAACTAAGGACAATTTAGTCAATGAGGTAAAATTAACGTTAAATTATCGTATAATTTTCAATAAAAGTAGATAGATAAGAGGAGAGACCTCAAAATACATTGAAAAAACTAACCATAATAATAATGACTAAATAAAAATAATAATTACAACAGATGCTCAAAATGTCCTCCGTGATTCTCCAAGCAGAACTCTACTCTTCTCTCTATGTTGTGCACTGCGCGATGTATTTCCCGTCTCCGTAATCTACCAAACTCCCTAATGATGTTGATTCGGAGCTCCTCGATATTTTGGTACTCACCCCGCCCGTAAATTCTATTTTTAAGTGTACCCCATAAAAATGTGTCGAGGACACTAAGATCTGGAGACCTGGCTGGCCATCTTACTGGTCCATTATTCCCGATCCATCTGTCACCAAACCTTTCGGTAAGATAATCAGATACCAGTCTTGAGTTGTGAGGTGGAGCACCATCGTGTTGAAACCAGATGCTGTTGTAGTGTATCAAAGGTAAGTTATCTAAACAGTCTTCGAGAGTTGTCGCCAAAAACTGATGATAAGTTTCTCCATTCAGAGTGCCGTTAAAGAAATGAGGACCCAAAATTTTGTCTTTATAAACATCTGCCCACACGTTAAGACTGAATCGAACTTGCGGCCGAATTTCTCGAAATTGCCTAGGGTTGTTTACGCTCCAGATGTGTTCATTGTTCCGACTGAATATTCCACAATTCGTAAAAGTGCTTTCATCTGTCCAAACCACATTTTCTAGGAAAGCTGGAAAATCGGGTCTCCTTTGTACCCAACCACAAAATTGTAATCGCCTTTCGGAATCACCTGGATGTAATTTTTGTGATATGTGAATTTTGTAGCATTTGAAACCACTTTTTTTTAGGTGTCTCCAAGCACTCGTATGAGAAGAAGCATCTATCGGAGGAAACTTGGCGTGTGGATTTGCCCGGGTTCATATTTATCTGCAAAATATCTACTTTTATTGAAAAGTATACGATAATTTTGAACTACACAGAGATTCACAATGTATCAAAATGTCATTTACATGTGACAGATTGAAAAAAATCAAAGCTTACTTTGGTATAAAAGTTTTTCTTCAATATTTTGGATTTGAGGAAATACAAGCGTAACTTGTGATATATCATTAAAAAAGTAATAAAACGGGCTATTCATAACTGCAAAAACCCTATATGGCGCCTATAAGAAAAAATAAAGTTGATGATGGTTTGAGAAAAACGAAACGTCGTAAGGGATTTTTGACCTGGCCAAAAGATGAAGCCCAAAAAGTTCCAATGAGGATCTATTTATAGATTTTGGCTAACTTTTGAAATAAAGTCGTACAAAAATAAAAACGAAAACCGGAATATTCAGTTTTGCCGCCATATTTCCGGAAGTAGCCAAGATAACTTTAATTTTAAAACGTAAAATTATTGGATTCGCCGATACGCAACTTTGCCCTAATTTAAACCACCCTGTATCTCTTACCGTTACCGAGATCCCAATGGTGAGAGTCGAATTTGAAACACCCGGTATATATATATATACAATGAAAGCTCTCTTAACGGACATATCTCATGAGCGGACATTTCTCTTAAACGGACATTTCTGTATTCCCGTATTCTGCACTTTTTTCACGTCGCGTCGTTAGTGTGAAGTGTGCCGCGTATGTATGCAAAATGAGCGCTAACAAGAGAAACTTTTTAACTTTAAAAGAGAAAATGGAAATTATTAAAACATATGATAAAGAAAGAGTTAGTGTACGTGCATTAGCCAACCGATTTAAAATTGGAAAAACCCAAGTTGGTAAAATAATAAAGCAAAAAGAAGAGTATAAGGCAAAATGGCAATCAGGAAGTAATATTAACGAGAAAAGAAGATTCTTCAAAACTGAAGGTCTCAATGTGGATAAATTATGTTACGATTGGTTTGCAAAAGCCAGAAGCAAAGGCATTCCAATATCTGGACCTATAATACAAAGCAAAGCTAAAGAAATTGCAGAAGGGCTTGGTTATCACAATTTTCATGCGTCTGATGGGTGGTTACATAGATTTCGTACACGTCATAATATCAGCTTCAAGTGCATATCTGGGGAAGCAGCCAGTGTTAATGCAGATGATGTTACTCAATTTTTTTAAAAGATTCCATCTTTGTTACTAGGTAAGAAAAGTTAGTTCAAATTTAAAACAAAAAATAAAACATCAAAAATTAAAAAAGATAAAAATCTTACTTTTGTGAATTTTGATTGGGCTTGTAGGTTATCAGCCAGAAGACGTGTACAATTGTGATGAAACAGGACATTTTTTCCGAGCTTTACCAGACAAGACATTAGCTTTGAAGACAGAAAAGTGTTCTGGGGGAAAGTTATCAAAAGAGCGACTTACTGTCTTGCATTGTGTGAGCATGTCAGGCGAAAAAGAACCGTTGCTGGTCATTGGAAAAGCAGCACGACCACGAGCATTCAAAAAACTTGATTTAAAATTGTTACCTGTGGTGTGGAAATCTAATAAAAGAGCGTGGATGACTACAGATATGATGGACTGGTTGTCAGAGTTTGATAGGAAAATGGGCAGACAAAAGAGAAAGATTTTATTATTTATGGATAATGCAGGTTCACATCCTACAGGTATGAAATTGAAAAACATTAAAATATTATTTTTGCCTCCCAACACTACAGCTTGTTGCCAACCTTTAGACCAAGGAATCATTCGCAATTTTAAAGTATTTTATAGACAACTTATTTTAAGACAAATTTTATCTGTAATGGATAACATTAATTCTGCACGTGAACTTTCAAAATCGATAGATTTATTAGAAGCTATCTATTTTATACATAATGCTTGGCAGAAGGCAGGATTCAAAAAAAATAATATGCAACAATATGAGCAATGGGAGGCAGAAGATGATCTGCCTTTGTCCATACTATCGGAAATGCATAGGATTGCTTTAGAAACTGGAATAACAGAAATCAATTTAGAAGATTTCATAGCAATTGATGCAAATTTGGCAATCGAAGATGACATATTGGAAGTCACTGATATGACTGAAGAATATGAGGCTAGTAGATCAGAGGAAATCTCAGATGATGATGTGGACCCAGAAAAAGAAAATGAAGGTCAAGAAGTAACTACGTTTGAGGAAGTTTTGAAGATAATAGAAGAGATAAAATTGTTTGCCAAGAACCAAGATGATTTTATCGGTTTTCAGATGATTAAAAATGTAGAAACACATTTTCAAAAAAAATATTTAGAACGTAAACAAACTAAAGTAAGACAAACAAGCTTGCTTGAATTTTTTAAAAAATAATGTACATATTGTATATGTATTTATGTATCTACTTTTAGTACTTGTGTACCTCTCATACAAATAAATAAAAAGTTTGAGTTGCCATAATTTTTACTTCTCTTTAAAATGAGAGACCTGTAAAAATGAGCTGCTTCTCTTGAGAGGACACCTCTCTTGTGGGGACAAAATTTAGGGAACCGTCGATGTCCGCTCAAGAGAGCTTTCACTGTATATATATATATATATATATATATATATATATATATATATATATATATATATGTGTGTGTGATTTGTGCCGTTGCCATTCGAAGCACCACCACAAAAATAATCGGCATAAGATTGACTACTCATGGTATTCTAACTGAATATTAAAAAATAAAATAACATAGTAGCACATACCGTGAGTTTTTTATATCACTGAACATAACACATGAATACACCTATGTTCAGTTTTAAAATAAACGTTTCAATGCATGGGAACGTTATGCAACCAACAATGCGAGTATCATCACCTGTCGTGTAACATATGACTTACACAAACAATATTAAAATGAATTTTATGGTAAATTGAAAAAAAGTTTGTTTTTATTTATAATTCTGTAACTTTTTCATATATGTTCGCAATACCGACATTTACATTCCGTACAATATGCGAGTCGATTATGCAATTCTTGCAAAGATTGTGTTAAATAAATCCGGTTTGGTTCGTAATTCGTCGATAAACCTCCCTATCCATCGATCAGGAAGACTTGAATTTAGAAAATTTGTAATTGCTGCAGTTGAATGAATTGGGGCTCAATCTATTTGAAACCAGGAACCTTCAATGGCTAAATTTTCAAATCGAGAAACAATACTAGATCGAAGAAAAAGAAATGAATGTATGAAAAGTATTTTCTTCAACATATTATAATATTCATTTAATAAATTAAATAGTGTTTCGCAAAAATCAACACGTCTTATTCTATTTTCATGAAATAATTGTCGGTAATTAGAAAACATGCAAGATTTGTATTTGTACTGTTCGAGAATTTAAAAAAAAATATTAATTTGTTGTGCTTTTTTACTTAATGGTGTGAGGCATTCTTTAAGGTAACATAACACATTTAAGTTTAGGTCTTCTGAAAGAATGTGATGGGTTTTAATTTTCTTTCTGTGTATTTATTATGCAGCCATCAGAATCAAATTTCCTAGTAATCGCCTGAATTTTTCCCATAGATGGTAAGGGCCTGTCAAGATATTTGAGAGTAAACAGATCCCGCACTTTCCTTAAACTGTTTCTAGCATTATACTAGTTCAAAATTTCTATTTTTTCATCTTTTATATATATATATATATTAAATTAGGTGAATACAAATGTCAAATGCTAAAATATTTAAAATGATATTTCGTTTATGCACATTACTGACATTGATTTTGACATTCGTTGAAACACATAATTGAGCGATGTTAGTTGCATTGAGTCGTTCTTTTTGAAACTGAACATATGCTACGTATAAAGATAAGAAAAACTCAAGGTATACTATTTACTTGAATGTATTTTACTTTTTATTTTGAAGAACATTAAGAAGAAACTTTCAACGATTATGTCCTAAATTTTAATATGCAGATTCATGCGTGAGTATATCCATTAAAAGTCAAGCAACCCGCAATTACATAAGTGAGATAGTTTTAACCTAAATAAAGTAATGCTAATCGTGTGTGTAATAATATAAAATACAACAAACAACTTTGCCCTATATTCAAAACAATCGTGTTTATAATTGATATCATAATATGACCGAAAATGGTAAACAAAATTCATTCACATCACAAATGTGTGATTAATTTATTCATAACAGATTACCAATTAATAATAACCAGGGATCATTAGCATTCAATCCTGAATATCAAGATCGTCCAAATCAGAACGCCAATAAAAAAAGTGAAAGCAAAATAAGAACGAGTTCAAGAATCAATATATACATTTATGTTCTCATGTTCAGATAAATAAAACACAAGTGTAAAAATAATTTAAATTTACATATAAAAGGTATAAATATACGCAGAAAAGTTATAATACACTTGTTCTTTTCTGAAGAGTACTCGCTAACGTAACCTAGATCTTCTTCATTGTATTCTATCGTTATTTTCTCACAAATTTAATAAATAAACCAAATTTGTTGTTCAATTCAACTGGGAAAGCTAAAAACAAGTTTTAATTATAAATATAGAAATTTCCAAAATTTACTTACGCTTGTAAACTATCATTTTTAAACAAAACGAAAATATTTGTATGTTAGAGCCGTCTTATTTTAAAAGTAACTATAAATAAGGTTTTGCCTCTTTGGGAGCTAATATTATTCGATAAACACTATTGTGGTAAAACATTTATTTTTCTATTCATTTTATTTGTCCTCGCTTTTATTATTAAATGTTACTTTCATGGAACAATAAAGTTACTACTTGGAAAATACACAATACTTGTATAAATAGATATATTTGCGGCATATCTGTAATTAGGGCTATTTTTTACATACAAATAGTATTGAATATTTTTATGTATTTTTATTATTTTACGGTTTTTTGAAACTGCTTTCGAAAATTATATTTTATTATTTAAATATAATTTAAATTTCGTATTCAGAAAATGTTTAATTAGAAGAGAAACCTCCGATTTATGGTGAAAGCAAAATGAAAAAGTTAACTTGAAAACCAAAACAAAAACATAAACTAAGAGACACCCTTTCAAGTATTAATAAATAGATAAAACAAATAATTATATTCAATATGATGACCAACTCTAATTTAAATAAAATATAAAACAAAATTTCAGAATAAATGAATAATTTTTTTTATTACAATGTAATTTGAAACATACATAGGTAAAAGCTCACCATATTTTGTATAAAATAAAAATATTTTTTAATGAGTAGAGCAGACCAATTTACACAAATTTACACAAATTTATTTCAACTTTTTTGCTTATTTTTAGTTGTAGAAACCGTCTATGTATAGCCAGCCCTAAATTTTTGTAACACCCTGTATATACAAGGGAATACCGCGATTTTTAAAACCGCAACATTAAATGGCCAACCCGTTACTTTGTTAAGCAACTTAACGCATCTGTAGACGTGCCCTCACAAATACGTGTTAAGGTGTCAAAATCTGCATTTCTGTCTAAAACACTTTCAAATTTAATTAGAACACTTTCCCTTTTTGCGTCCTCTACAGCACACAGTTGTGCGTGAACATCTTTAACGATTTGCAGTGATTCCTGTAACGACAGCGACGAATTTTCTAATTTTGTTATTGCTTCTTCTAGTCCCAAGTAATTCTCACGAATACTTTGTAAATCCATTTTAATCTGGGCATTTTGAAATTTTTTCTGGCTTGTATTGATAGCTGCACTTTCTTGCGGATCCAATGATAAAACCACGTCCTTAATTTTTTCAAAATGTTCATGATAGTAAAACCCCGCCCGTAACCATGTACCCCTACGTGTCAGAATCGGCTGTGGTGGCTCAGGGGTATGGGGACACAATTCGTGAAATTTCCGAATACGTTTTGGAGATTTCAGGAATACTGCCTTTGTACTCGATATTAAAGCATCTACCTATGGATAACATCTACGAACCTGTTCTGCCACAAGGTGTAGAGCATGGAGCTTACAAGTAATATGTAAGAAATTAGGACAATATTTTCTAAGAGACTGGCCTACAGAACACATGGTTGCTGCACCATCGGTCATCAACATTAACACTTGGTCTTTCGAAAGTTTAAATTTTTCCAAAGTATCAAATAGCATCATAATAATTGAAACATACATGAGTAGGTAAACCCCACCAGTTTTGTATAATACAAAGGTATTTTTAATAATATAAAATATTATTAAAAATCTGGTGTGAAGAACACAAATGCAGGTTCACTATTAATATTTTCTGTGAACATGTCCGAATATATCCTATCCCCAGAGAATTATGTGGACGGTATGCGAGGTACTTCGGCTGTCTGACAACAGGTAGCGCCGAATTTACTTCTGCGCTCGGTCTGGATAATTACGGTGATAGGGCGAGGTGGTTCTTTTCTTTGAATGTGTCTGGAAATATCCTTTCTCCAGCAGGGGCGTACCGATTAGCTTGTAGAAAAGCGAAATACGTATCTACGTCTCTGGGGATAGGATATATTCGGACATGTTCACAGAAAATATTAATAGTGAACCTGCATTTGTGTTCTTCACACCAGATTTTTAATAATATTTTATATTATTAAAAATACCTTTGTATTATCTAATAGCACCTCTGAAATTTTTTCGGCATTACATTGTTCTAGTCTGGATGCTAATAAAATTGAAGACGTTGGTTGATGTGGTTCCATATTACGCGCCATCATATTAACTGCAGATTGTTTTTTGCTGTCAGTTGTTTCGTCCACACATAACCAGTTTTTTTTATTTTTCGGTTCGGCTTTGATTTTATTTTCAACCTGTTTACGCACCGATGTTAAATTCCTTCGTAACGCTGTCGTGCTCGGTAATGTTTGATTCGCGTATTTATTCCAAAATGAAATAAATGAATCATTACTTAACAAGGTAAACGGCAGTGTACACACAATCATAGTTACACATAGTTCATGTATAAACTGTTGTCGATTAATTTTGTTATTATTGTACTTCGAACTGCTTACGTGATCTTTACAATGTGTTTTTGACCAACACATTAGATATGTATTGCACACTAAACATTTAATTTTTGAGCCATCGTATATTAAGCCCGGGAAATCATAATAAACTTATTCACTTCGTCAGACAACGGTCGTTTTCTCGATTTATGTGTCGACGACATTTTATTACGTATGCTTACACTTACATGCAGTCTAAGCAAGTACCAAACACATACAGAATGCTTTTTATTAGTTCTGATGCAATATCATCCTCACATCGGCGCACATGGCGCGCACGGAAATTGGTCTGCTCTAATAATGAGGGATCATTAAAATTCTCACTCGTAGCAAGCCATGTATATAAAAAGTATGTCGTAACTTAAGTCAGATATTAATTCAAACGTCTATCAATGTCAATTATACATAATAGTTTTATCAAAAGAAAAAATACTGGATTTTAACGATATGCACATAACTTTTATGGTAGAATAATACTTCCTCACATCTTTTATAAAAATTATAAATATATTTAATATAAAATGCAACATTTTAATTTATTTTATGACAATCATGACTCATGACGTTTAAAGCCATAGCAACATGCTTTTATATACATGGCTTACCTGAGTGGAAATTTTAATGATCACTCGTTATAAAAATATTATTAAAAATCTACTTTATCAAAATGTTTTTATGTTTTACATTATATAACCTAAGTTTCCTTTAAATGCGAGGAACAAAAATCCTATGCACAAATAAAAAAACAATATTCCAGTAATTTAGATAAAAAAGATAGACGGTAAATAGAGGCATAAGAAGTATAACCCACCATACGTGATATTTAATTAATAAACTATTTTCTATAAACACAGTTTTGCCTACTAAAATGCATGATATAAATTGTATTGAAAAACTTTTGCAATATGATATAACCGATTGTGCACAAATATCGGGTAATTTTATGACAGAATTTTGCCGGAAATGGGTTTTGTACTAGATTATGGTTGATTGACATTGTACTGTCAACAAGATGATCGAGTTCGGTGGGCGTGTAAGCTATCGCGAGATAGAAGAACGTCTCGGAATTCATGCACCAGCAATTCGTACTATTCTTTCATCTTTGAGCGTGCAAGGTTTGTTCTCTTTGGATGCATGTCTTTTTAGAGTTGTATATAGCCCCATACAGGGCGCCAGTAATAAAAAATCAGGTGTCAAAATTAATCTTAATCTTTCGTAAACCGAAATCTAAAGTTTCAAGATTCGACAAGCGGTTTAGTCATAGCGAATTTTAAGTTTATAAGCTGGCAGAGAAATGGAATTGAGTCTAAAAAAATTTCGCGCAACAATTTTTTTACAACTTTCGGAGAGGATTAACTAACAACATCTTGCTGAGTTTGTTTCTGTTTTTGAAGACAAACCACTGCAGCAATCAGACAATTTCGCGTTGATACTGTAAATTCCAACGTGGACGCACCAGTATCAACGACGATCCTAGGACAGGTCCGCCAAGAACAGCAGTCAGCCAGAAAAACATCGATGGTGTGCGCCGCTTGATTAAGGAAGATAGACATGTGACATATCGTGAAATTGAGACATCCATGGGTATTTCAAAGACCTCAATCCAAACGATCCTACATGATGAACTGGACGTAAGAAAATTAGTTTCCCATTGGATTCCGCATCTTTTAACCGAAGAGCAAAAGTCAGCTCGCGTTAATTGGTGCCGGAAATCTTTGAGCCGGTTCAAGTACGGAAACTCCAAAAACGTCTATAGCATCGTGAGTGGAGAGGATTTATTCCTATGAACCTGAAAATAATCGTTAGTCCGCTGTTTGGGTGTTTCAAAACGAAGAGAATCCGACAAAAGTTATTCGTTCGCGAAGTGTGTCGAAAAAGATGGTCGCAACGTTTGTCTCAAAATCAGATCATGTAGCAAGATTGAAGAATAATATATAATCAATTGGTACACAACCGTTTGTTTGTCAGAAATAATCGTCGTGCTCCGAGAAACCAACCCACAACGGCGAATCATTCTGCATCATGGCAATGCGAGTTCGGCCACAGCTTGAAAAACAAGTGAGTTTTTCGAGCAGCAAAATGTCGAATTATTAGATCATTCTCCGTATAGTCCCAGCGATTTATTCCCAAAGATCAAGAATGAAATGCGTGGTCAACGATTTCTGTCGTCGGAAGAAGCAGTAGATGCTTTCAAAACGGCTATTTTGACTGTCCCAACTGAAGACTGAAATAACTGCTTTAGCAATTGGTTTGAACGAATGTATCAATTTTTGTGGAAAATATTTTGAAAAGCAATAAAGCACTCTGAGTCGATCCAACGTTTTTGAGTCGATTTTATAGTTACATGCAACACTAAAAAGACATTCATCGTATCTTACGCCTTACGCGATGAGTAAATGGTACACCACGGTTATATTAATTGAGGTACCGCCAGTGTGTCTTCTTTCCCGTCAGAAAAGTTATAGAGCGCGTGGTGGTAGAAACACAAAAGACAATCAGCGCAAGGTCGTATATTGAGGAGTGGCTGCCCAGAGTTGTTGAAGCACTATAAAACATTCATTCTTACTCAATACCAGGCAACTAGTTTGTAAACCAGCACACTGTGGTTCTTCACTCCAACGTTTGTATTGATTATTTAGCAAGAACCAAGCCGAAGATGCTGGAACTATAGTTTGGATCTCGTGCCATGCGACCATGTGAATAGGCTCAAAGGGAGGAAACTTTCCAACGATGAGTATCTTAGGACGATGACAATTGTGTCCAATTTTTAGAAGAAACGTAGATAATTATTACATGCTGCCTGTAAATATTGAGGTTATTCTGTTTTCACGAATGATATATTCTTTACTTCTAATTTTGGGACTGCATATTGTGAATGGATAGAAATTTATATTTTGGTTTTTATTTTGATTGCACTGATAAAAATAAATCACATTCAAGTTACTCCCATAAAGCAAAATTTTCCAAGCTTTTAATTCAATTCAATATATTTTTTATGAAAATAATAGTTGGTGATATGTTAATTCAATTAATTAATATATGTACAATGAATTAAAGAAGCTGCACATGTTTATCGTCGGATAAAGTTAGACGATTAATATATTCTAAATGATAATAAACGAGTAATTCATATGGTATATGCAATATTCAATACATAAGACAGAACTAAAGACTGATATATAATTGGCTAGTGAATAATACATCAATTGTATTTATTGTATCTTTGATATACAAATAACCATTTAATGGAACTCTATAAAATAATGGGAGTGACTAAACTTGGAAATTCCAAAATTGAAATAGAATTTTTTTGGCTTCTGATGTACTAAATTATACACAATACAGGCTACCTTTGATAAACTGTGGTCATGACTTGACAAAGTATTTATGTACTTTATATTTCAACTGCTTTGCACTAATCATCGCGGCTTTGTGGTTAGCAAACTTGAATTCCAGCGATTTGCATTTCTTATTTAAGATATTTCTCAACAAGGATCTGTAAAAAGATGGTGTACTCAATTTTTTTTACAGACTAAATTCTTCAATTTTTCAAATAATATCGTTTCTCTTCTAAAATAAGATATATCGTCTTTCGTAAACAAGTATTTGGTTGAAATGTAAACAAGAAAGCGGTGGTGAGGTGCTGATGTATTACAAAAGTACTATCACTGAACTGACAATATTAATAGTTATAATAATAATAATAATCTTTATTTCTAACGCGAAGCCCCAAGTACAGGAAATTTAATAACTAAAATTAACATATTGAGAGAGAAAAAATTAAATTAAATTAATTCAATTAAATTAATTAAATTAAAATTAACATATGATTAGAGACATATCATAGATAACATTCGAGATCGTATGAATTGTATCAAAATTAATATCACATAGGTGAGAAATAGAATTAGAGTTCTTACAAATAACTCTAATGGGTGACTTTACCATTATGTTTGTTCTACTTGAGGAACAATAAAAAAAGTTGCTTTGGCGGTTGTTGAATCGAGGCACAATAAAATTGATTTTATGCAACAAAGCAGGGCAGAATATCATTATGCAAGATTTTGTATAAACATTTTACAGTGCTTATATTTCGTCTAAGTTCCAAGTGCGTTAGTGGAACCCGTTCAGCATTAGAGTAGAGTCAATGCCTCTGGCGGGATAAACCCCGTCCTCGACAAACATATATTTTAAAAAACGTCTTTGAATTGACTCGACATTCTTAATATGTACATTGTAGATCGGATACCAGATGAGGGATTCGTATTATAATTTAGATCTGAATAAAAGCGCAATACAACGCTTTGAGGCAATCAGCACTGCGGAAATCCTTACAATTTCTGTATATGTATCCATAACTATTGTAGGCAGAAGCTATTGTTTCATTGATATGATGGATAAAATATAGTTTGCTGTCAAAGGTCACGCCTAGGTCCCTAATCTCGGCACAGCGGTCCAATATTTGACCATTGTGTAGTCAAACATACATTTATCATGCTTGCGGCTAAACATTACTACCCTGCACTTGTCTATGTTCAAGCTTAGATGATTGTCTACACCATTTTTCAATGTTAGAACAACATTGAAAAATGAAAAAAAGCGTATCGAAATAAAACTCATTTCGATACTCTTTTGGGTTTCATAATGAGTTCATTACGAACGCAAAATAGAAAAATACATTTCCTTACCCTGATATATTAAGCTTTGATAATAATTATGGTAATAATCTATAGCACTGCAGTATTGAAAACTTACTCTTTACCCTAGTTTTTATAGACACATAGTATGTTCTTCAAACAACTTCTACAAATGAAAGAAGAATATTGATATTAAACTTAATATAATGGCTAACAAATTCAATTCTAATAGAAAATGAGTTTTCGTGATTAAAATCATATACATTTTGAAGCTTGAACGAAAAAAAATGCATCTAATGTGCGTATAGGAAATTTTTGGGTTTAGAATGGTTTACTACAATACGATTTTTTCCACTACTGCTGTCTATATTTCTGTATAGACTACATCTACTATAAAGCGTAAGTTACAATACACTTTTTTTGCACTAGAAACTTGAACAAGTTTTGATACTAGATTTCATACTAATTTTAATTTATGCTATGCCCAATAGACGACGCCAAACTTCGAGTGCGTCAACAGAATAAAATAAAAATTGCTGTTTATTTATGATTATACAGGATGAGGCAAAAAGATGTTAACACTGTATGGGAGACTAACTTTTTTTCGCAGATTTAAAATATGATGTCCTGATATTCGATTGAGGAACGAAGAAAGATAGCTGTCTGGATGGAGGTCTTTCAGTCCCCGAGCATCGTACAAGAAAAATTCAATGCCTGGGGCGGACGGCATGCACCATCGCGCCTGACAATTGGTAGGATCTACGAGGAGTTTGTCCGGACAGGATCCGTTCAAGACGATTGCAAGGGGAACAGCGGTAGAAAGAGATCTGTCCCAACTGAAGAAAATATCATAATCGTCCAGGGAGCGATGGTAGTCAGTTCAATCAAATCCACGCGCAGACATTCTCTAGAAACTAACATTTCGCAAAAATCACTGATTAGAATTTTGCTCCATGATTTAGGAAAGAAGCCATACCACTTGCAGATTGTGCAGCAGCTCACAAACGCGGACCAGCAAACACGTGTGAGTACTGCACAAATTCTCTTGGAAATGGTGCACATGGAGCCTGACATTCTGTTCATGTTTTCTGATAAAGCAACATTCCACATCAGCGGTCGTGTGAACAAGCACAACTGTGTCATCTGGGCGACCGAGCACCCGAAGGAAGTTCGAAAGTACATGCGGGATTCCCCCAAGGTGAACGTTTGGTATACCGTGAGCAAATTTGGAGTGATTGGACCCTTGTTTTTTGCAGAACAGACTGTCGGAGGAGAGCATTACCTTACCATACTCAGCACGTTCATGGAGGAGAACGTACCACTTGTCATTTTCCAGCGAGGGTACTTTCAACAAGACAGCGCCCCTGCCCATTACAGTCTGAGAGTTCGAGATTACCTAAACGATAAGTTCAGTAAACACTAGATTGGTAGAGGTGGTCCTCTCCCATGGAGAGCACGTTCACCAAACCTGACGCCATGCGATTTTTGGGTGGGCCATGGTCAAGGATCGAGTCTACGCCAGCAAACCTCGCAACTTGGAAGATTTGAAACACCTCATCACTCAGGTCATAGCTGAAATTTCTACCCAGAGGGCCTTACAAACGACAATGGACAAGCTCCATAAGTGCATTGAAAGTGATGGATGCCAAATTGAAACCCTGTAACCAAATCCTTGTCTTTTAATTTTAAGAGATTAAACACCCATTTAATGTTAACATATTTTTGCCTCACCTTGTATATTTGACGTTTAGACGGGTTGTGGCCATTTATTGGTTTTTATAGATATAAAAATATTAAAAAAATTATTTGAAAACCAGACAAACTAAAACGTTTATTCAAAATTACGACTATATGATTTGTGTAAATATAAGGAACCCAATTGCCATAAACGAAGGCGCAAGTCTGGTATGAAACTTGTATGAAAAGTGGAACCGGACCTAGTTTTGTAGTTTAAGAAACTTTGATGTTTTTCTTCTGAATTAAATTATCAAAGTTTTGACAGGTACATCTAGTTTGAAAATTTGTCCAAGTTTCTAGACGAAAAAAGTGTAATGTAACTCAGGCTTAATTAATTGTTATATAATCACGTTGGTGTGGGCAACATTATAATCTAACCCATTTTCATATCAATTATAGAACGGAATTGCTCTATCACGTATTGTGACGTCAATTGTGGGAAATAAAAATAAATGATAAACATACCTACGATTAAGAAGCACAAGAAACTCAAATTCATTTCTGAAATATATAGATGTATAGTAGATATCTATGTTTATTTTTAATATTTTATCACGAAAAATACAGATTTTTAACCGCATATTTGAAATTTAATAACACGCACAATTATCAAGCAATAACAATTATGAACATATGGAAAACTTTTTTAAAAATATATCCTTTATGGATACGCACTATTACAAGTAATTTATCTACCTACTTACAAGTAAAAAAGACCCAATTATCCTAAAATAAAATGTTACAACACTACCAATCAGTAATATTGTAATGCTACTAATTATTTTAAGTGAATACTATCAGCTGGCTGTCTTAACACATTTAATACATGATGAGGTAAAATTTGATACCGTTTGTGGATAGTAATTAGCTTCATGTTTCGTCATTTGTCTAAATTTCGATGTTTCAGTTCTTTTACTATAGCAAATTATTTTAATGGCAATAAACTATTCTTAGATAAACCTCCTCATTGGTCAACTTAATGCATCTTAATTTCTTTGAAAAGTTTCGTGCGAATTTTTTTTTATTAATCCAATTACATACTTAGGTAATTGATCACCTAGTAATTTAATAAAATTCCAATCCACGAGTCATTTGGCGACGACTTAGGATGCTCTTGTATCTAGATAAATTATGAAAATAATAATGGACAGCTATCAAAAGTGGATATACTTCCCAAACAATTTTGCAATCTGTTTTATAAAACAACAATTAGTAAAATGTTTGACAATATTAAATGACAGTACAAAGTAGCCCAAAAGCTTGCTTCTTCAAATTATGTAAATTCTCAATTTATGATAGAATTACAGCTCTAATTAATTAAATAATTCTAGTTTCTATTCGATAGATTCAAGGGATCATACCCTGTTAATCTTTTAACATCGGAAAAATTAAGTAAGCCCGTGACAAGTGCTTTGGGATAATTCCTAAAGACAAGTTTTATTTTTGGCAGTAGTGTTTTTAATAGCATAATGTATCACGTACTGAAACAAATGAAGGCGTTTCCACAATGGAACGCTGGATTTTGGACTGAAATATTTGCTATATTTGATTGACTAGCATTCTATAGTTCAACGCCGTACGTCCAAATTGGTTTCAAAGTTGATTTGTACAACGACACTACTTTCGAAGGAAATCTGAGATTTTTGGACCAATTAGTCATTCAATTTTAAAGATACAGAGGCCAAGTTTTGTGCGTCATCCAATCGGTCGAATCACATTTTTAGATACTTAGATATATGGGCGAATAGTTTTTTTCTTTAAACTATTGGGCAAGAATTCTTTTTTAATGTAACAATACGTGCACCCATTTTGTATCATTCTCTTTTATGTGTAAATACTTTAGCGAGTTTGGAATACATCAGATGTTCTACTAAATTTTGAAAAGCAATTATAGGATCTTCTTATAATGCTGAAATAGCTGTATTGTCAGCAAATGTGGCAATTACAGTACGTCTAATTTTAGGTAAATGCGCCATGTATAAAAGATTCAGTAGTGGTTCAACCTCACCAGGGTCGGAGTTACTAACGCAAAACATGATTAATCTTAAACAGAGTCAGGTTCAAACAGTGGAAGGTGCCCACAGCCTGTAGATGGAGGGTTGCTCACCCGGGATGTGACTGCGGTCACATTGTTGGGGATTGTTCCCAGAGGGGATATGAAGAAGAGTTTTGGAAATTTTTGGATGCGAAGGAAAGTTACTAGACTATATTAAATCCTTAGATATTTGTGAATAATTTATTTATGTTGTATACTTTTACTTTTGGTATGTACCGATGTCTTTAGACGCCACACGCTAAATAAGCGTTCGAAGCGGTTCGAAGCCGCTTCCTTGAGATACACCTCACTTCGTTGGCACTAGAGTTGTTTGGGTATCCCGATATTTTACCACGAACTACCTGTTTGTTAGGTAAGATTGCAGTATCGGACAGTACCTCTGAAGCATATGAGCTTTAATTTTATATAACAAACACATGAGAAACGTTCGCGCAAACAGCGCCAAACAATAATAAATCGTGTCTGATTTTTCTAACTCAGTGTACTTGTTCTATATTTGAATGATCTTGCCTAAATCCAAATTGGTGTTCAACAATTATTGTTCTCCTAACAATGTGTTTGAGTTTTTATAGTAAAAGTTCTTCAAATATTTTTGACACTATTGGCAGAGACATATTGGATAGTATAACTGATTATCTTCAGTTTGCTTATCAGGCATACATCATTACAATTTCTGCCACTTTCCATTGTGTTGGAACACACCCCAATCTAAATGCTGCATTGCAAATTATTGTTATAACGAATAATCCTTCTGCCACCAGGAAACGTTCAAACATGTGTGTGGGTCATAGTTATATGTCTAACTACATGTGCCATACCTTTTTATTGATGACTACATTTGATGAGTGCTTACACTATCCGGTGAATATGTGTCTCCTCGAATACAGTAAGTTGTGAAGGAAGCGGCCTGAACGCCCTCGCTAGATGACCAGCAAGCTTTTTCAATACTGAACCTGGCACAATTATTATCACTTTTTCTACTGGAGCGAATATGTTTGTGTGGCTACTTCATTTTTTTTGTAATTTCCACAGAGAATATTCGTTTGTCTCAGCTACCCTAAGTCCTGCAACATATTTTAGAATTTCACTGTCTCTCAGATTGCCTAGTAACGCATTTTTATGCTTGCTCACTTCATCTAATGTTATTTATGCTCCTGAGTTCGACTAATTTGCCATCTTCTCCTTAATATATGTTTATCTGGAATCTTATCTTCAATGTAAGTGCTTTGTCCATCTCATTTGGTGTTTTTAGAGAAATATTTACCAGCAATTTTTCTCCATCATTTCTGAATATTTTCGAATTTGTTGTTTTATTGTGAAGTAATATAGGAATGCTTTCGTTAATTACCTGTGTATGAATGTTTACCAGTAATGGTGAATGATCACAGGATAAATCAAGCCAGGATCTTATTTGCAAGTAATTGTGCGATATGCTTTTAATTACACAAAAATCTGTAACATGTGGATCCTTTCTTCAATCAATAGGCCAGCAGGTGAGCTCGCCAGTGGTCAGAAGTTGTAATCTGGATTATGTTAATCTTGATAGCCATAATAGATACTTGGCATTATAATTGTCGGCACCAATTCGAGTGTATCATTGCCCAGAATAAATTGCTCTACTTTACTGCTTTTGGTTGACAGCATACAAAAGGTATTCCTAGCTGGCTAGGAATCTTACTAGTAGCTTAATGCTTCAATTCTCTACTAGTAACTTAAATACGGCCGTGACTGCACTTACTAAATTCGCGATGTTTAATGTTGTTCTTAATTATGATCTCCGTCTCCATGATCTGTTGCATCTGAATCTTGTTTGGTATTGATCATGTATTTAGGAACTTTTGTGCTTCGTAAATTATCATTATATCAATATAATGAATAGATAGTATTGTTTTAAATTAAGATGCGATGTGTACTTCTAGCACTGCTAACACAAATCTCAATACTATATAGTATATTAAAACACAAGTTTCATCATTTTACATTTTTTACATCAACACAGGCGCGGCTCGTGATCACGTATTTGGGAGTGCAAGTACAATGATGCGAGTACTTCGTGTATTCTCGTGTACTAACTGTAACGTTTTCTTAGTAAACACCGAAAACACACGAGGCACTCGCATCATTGTACTTGCACTCCCAAATACGTCATCACGAGCCGCGCCTGCTTCAACAAATTGAAATTATTTCATTTGAAAGTTTAGACTTATATTTTTATATAAAGTATGCAGTTGGCCACATTGATACCTGACAATGAAAATTAAATATTGCGATAATTACTTGATATCTATTATTTAAAAAGATAAACATGAGTGACATAGAAACAAATATATCTTGTACTCTACGCCAGTTACGTGAAGCAGCTGCCAACACTGAAAAATGAAAAAAAGCGTATCAAAATGAACCTTATTTCGATACTGTTTGGAGTTTCATAATGAATTCATTATAATATACATATTTATAATAATTTTAAATTACCTTGTATATTTTTCCAGCGCATTTTTGGAACGTATAGAAGTTTTCAGTATTTTCATAATTTATTTATTAACTTTTATAAAGTAGTGATTAATTGTCTATTGAAAAAAACGACACATAAGACTACCTAAAGTTTCCTAATTTTGTGTTTCCTCGTAAAATATGTTAATAACTACATGGGGGTCTTTATATGTTACTTACACAAACAAACCTCTGCTTTCTTTCTTCTTCAATAATTTTATGGTGTTACATAAGAACTGCCAATATGTAATTAAAGACAAAATTTGAAATCGTGAAACCTGTTTATATTTATAACTTCTGAAAGGAAAGTTGTTTCCAAAGTTCATTTAAATAAGTAAATATTAGTATACAGTATGTTTATAAACTAAAAGTCAAACAGACTTAAATTATCTGGTTACGATTTTGTTATTCTAACGCTTTACATTTACGGCCTAATTGAACAATTTAAACCAACAAATGCGTTATAATAGCAGTTTGCAAATATATTTTCATAAACTAAAAATTAATGTAAAAAAATTAACGAAACCAATGCAATGCCACTTTCGCAGTACATATAGTTTACCGGAACTATTATGATAATCACTAAATACATACGATATATAGATAATTGAGAACCAAGAACTTACTTGTGGCAACTATTAGTTAGTCAGAGTGAAACCTTAAGTCAAATTTGTATCCTTTTTGATCATCATTCTTTTTAACAACTTCAATAAAATCATCGTCTGTAAGTTTTTCAAGTCACATTATCAATAACTATGTTTACACAATTGTTATAATTCATCTAATGTTTTAGGAATGCCACCAGGGAAACTTCTTCTGGGGCAGTCGCCATAGTTTGTTCCACATTTGCAGAGCCACAGAGGCTAGTATCTGCTAGTTTCCATTTGTACAGCATGGAGTTGCACCTTTCGTACGGATGGCCACCTTTGCCTACGTGGGAGGGTTACGCCTGGCAGAGGTTCTGAAGGATTAGAAATTAAATCTCTGTTCCTCAATTCAGGGTGTGTTCAAGGAGGGCTGATCAGCAATCAATATTGATGGAATTGATGGGGTGTTGAACTTCCGTATCCAGCCAAATCGGTACCCTAAATTTCAGTAGGGTCCTGGCGACGCTCTCAAAATCATCGTGTATAGGAAGATCAGTGTTGTTGATAATCTTAGCCCATTCGTTCTGTGCTGCAGCGAGACGTCCGATATTCAACGGGGCAATGTTGGAAAGAATCGGTAACCAGAGACAAGGAGTAGATCTAACAGTACCCGTGGCAATCTTCATTGCATCGTTAAGTCGAATATTTATTACCTTGGTGTGAGATCTTCGATACCAGACAGCAGCACAGTATTCAGCAGGAGAGTAAGCCAGTGTACTGGCTGCTAACTCCACATTCGCTCCCCATAAATTGCTGGCAAGTTTATGTAATATATTGTTACGGATCTTCACCCATGACTAGTTTTATAGAGATGCTGCTTGAACGTCAGAGACCTGTCTAACGTTACGCCCAGATATTTAGGGTGGGGGTTGTGGTTGATCCGACTACCACCAAATTCATGTCCGAATTAAACTCAATTGTCATTTATACATCAAATTGACAAGTTAAGAATATGTTGTTAATTTGTCAATAAGTTAACAGCTTTCATATTTAATAAACAACAAAAACGATATATGGGTGAAATTTATTTGAGAAATGAAAATCAATGTGAATAGGGTTATTCTGTGAGAGAGGCATATGAAGATTTTCTAAGGGTTGAAGCTATTCCGTATGATTATTTTAATACATAGGTATATCTATTCTCCTTTCGTGCATTTTTTTAGGCAACATGAAGTGTATATCGCAGAAAAGGCAGTGGCAAACCGACAGTTAGAAATAAGTAATTGTTAAAGCGGTGCAGCACATAATTGAAGAACTTCAAAATTTTGAAGTAAGAGCTATGTTATGGTACTACTAGGCGCATCCTTAGAAATGATTTACGCTTATATTCTTATCGTTTACAAATGATCTATGAAATACTTCGTTGATTCAATAATAATGACGAGGCCATGGAAAAAACTACGTTTGGTTTAATTTCTTTCTTTAAACAATATTTTTATTGTTATTAAAATAGGCAAATTTGTTCATAAAAAAATTGCACGTAACGAAATAGCTGATAAACCAGTAAATAAAATCAAGTTATGACTGATTTTTCGCATGGCTAACATGGCATCCACGAACTATGTGGTGCTTGGCTAAAAGTGTCAGTGTCAAGAGGCGAATCATTACACCTATATTTTTTAATGGAACAATAAATGTTGAAAGATATTGAAATGAGTTATTAGAACTCTATTAATCAGCTACACGATAATGAACTTCCAAAAGGATTTTTCCAGTGGTCCAGCATATATGGTTCAACAAACAGGTGCTCATTTCGAACAGTCTTTTGATAATCTATTGGTGAATTTCCCTGCAAGGCCTTCATATTTTATAATTATGGATTATATTTTCGCACATGAAGATCACGATTTTTAGAACGACATATCACATTATCGAAGAACTTAGAGGTAGCATTAGACAAGTTTATGTTAATATAACTCCTCAATATTTGAAAAATCCTTTTGAGAATATGAAGTGCGGAGTTCCGTTTGGGGCTAAAGTGAATTTTACTTAAAAAATATCGTTAATATTTTTCAATGCAAATTTTCCAATATGCATCTTTTTTCTTCATTTTAATTCTTTATTTAGCCACAAGTCCAAGTACTTACTGCCACTGTGTACTGCACGAATAAAAATACAAAAATATAAATTACTTTGAAGCTTGACTCTTAAGTTTAAGACATATATCGTTTGTTCCTAATTGATATGCGAATATTTAAGGGTGTGAATCTACATGAAAAACAAATAATAGTTTGTTTTATAAACTATGGTTCAAAAATGTTTCGTTACGAAAAATACAGGGCGTTGAAGTTTTAGGAAAAAATGGAAATTAATATTTTCGAAACCGGTTAGGACATTTAAGTTAAATTAAATATGTTGCGACTGTTAATAAAGGTGCATATTTTAAAAAAATATATATTTTAGCTTCAACAGTGGCGTACGTACGGCACATACTTTTATATTTTTGAAAAAAAAAAGGTACGCCTATGGATTTTTCCTAAATATAAATTATTTTTGAATTCTCCGTTTAATTTAAAACATAAATAAGAGCTCTCTTAAGTTGTAATAAAAATCGTTGTATTATCCGACAAAATTAATACTATTGACGAATACAATTTCCCAATAAATCTAGTTGCCCTGGAATATATCACTTGCTTTTTACATCTGACATTTGTTAATAAGTCTCTGTCATTCAAATGTTTGATGTAAATTATCTTTTTCATAGGCCTACCATTTTCCAACACCCTGTATTTTTGTAACGCAACGTTTTTTAACAACAGTTTATAAAGCAAATTATCATTTATTTTTCATATAGATTCGCACCGTTAAATATTCGCATATCAATAAGGAACACCCTGTATACTTTCAACATGTTCAGAGTATATCAAACACAACTAGATTTCCAATTGAGCATGCTATAATATACGATAATCGTATATTCGCATAATTTTATAAAATTATACCTGATCAATTTCAATTTATCTCTTAAAACACACTGAAAAAGACTCTTAACACATCTGTAATTTTTAACGATAAGACATGAAAAGAAATATTTACACATAATTTTAAATATTTAAAACACCATCATTTACTTCATTGTCTCATTATTCGATTTAAATGGGAAGTGACATCACTTTTATCTGATTCTATAAGAATCCTTTTATACATACATATGTATTAGAGTACATTTTAATCAATTGACGTCAAAGAAACCATATGATATTTAAGAGAAAAACAAGGATGATGTCACACTAGATTTCATTTGTAAAAAAATAATGAGACACGGTATTTAAATGTTGCAGAACTTTTATATAATTAAATACCGTAGACGTGGCCTTCGTATCGTTTATAATTCCTGTTTAATTTAGTTGCGTCTACACTTTCTTGTTAATGTGTATGAAACAACATATTTTTATATAATCGCTGACTTAAAATTTACATTTAAGAACTCTGCAAGTCAAAAATTAAAATAATCTACTACTAAACTACCTTGTATTTTATTTTAGAATTTTTTAATACTTTAGATAAATAACATTCACAAAACATATTCGAAGCAAGCGACACGCGAATACGATGTCACCTGTTGGCAAATATTAATTTAACGTAACACAATAGGACTGTCCTCAATAATTTAATTAATTAGAGTTTAAATAACAACTAGATTAAAAAACACAAGCTAATTGAATATCGTTACACAAACTCCAGAACAAAAGAAAGAATTAATTAATTACTAAATTGAAGCATTTGAAATATTTATTGCATGATTTTGCCTTCGTGACATTATTGTATAAAAAAAGAATCGACACTAGTAACATCTATTCTCCCTTTTGACAACAAAAAAGGGACTGAAATCTGTTGTTACTGAAACAAACAAACAAAAGAAGAAAGTCAAGTACAATAAAGCTTTAGTTTAAATGCTTCATCATTAAAATAAACAATGAAAGTCTTTAAAAGTAACTATCTTAATTAGATATAATACAAAGGTTGCTATAAAAGTAGTTGCTTGTAGAATTTATACACTTTTACGGGAGGTCGAATCAATCCTAGAATCATTTGTACCACGCATAAACATGCTATGTTAATAAACGTGCCTTTTCAGGCTTGAAAAAAACGAGAACATACTCACAAGGTAATAAATCAGAACTACACAGGCAATGAGAAAGAGATACAGATGGATAGGACACATATTTGAAAAAAAGAAGTGGCATTTCCAGAAGAGCATTAGAATGGAATCCGCAAAGTAGAGCAAACGCAGGACAACTAATTCGCTTGAGGCGAACTAGAGGTAGAAACTGGAAAATAATGGGCCCAGTTAACATACATATCAAGAGACAGACGAGCGTGGAGAGAATACATTACCCTCCTGTATTCCACAAAAGAATAACGAAATAATACAAACTACATGGGTAATAACACATTAATTCTACGTTTTTCGTCTTTAAACAATTACTTAGTATCACTATATAAATCACGTGAAGAAACTGCGAACTCCAAAGAGTTGAATATTTCTAATTAGACCTTGCTGCAAGAAAGAGGTAAGTTTTTCGGCAAAAATGAATTAACTCCACTTTTTGACCCTATCGACTATTCAAAATCGTTAGGTGCAAAGTAAAATGCAAATCCGTGTATGTTTGGTTGCCTCACAAGCTATTTTGACAGATACGCTGCTAACTTAATTGGTGCAGTAACGATGTAAATCTAAATAAACATAACTCGAAAACTCTCGCATCTTTCAAGAATTCAAGAATGCAGAAAATTTGGAAATTACGAATATTGTCCAGATCTGATCCAAGCATTTTCTAACAGGAAGCTGTTTGCGCCCTGATGCCCCTTTTAAAGTACATTTGACGTATTTTAAATAGAATTTGATTAAACAATCAAAATTTCTTAAAGTATGTGACGTGCCTTCAAAAACATTCCTCATTATAGTAAGCTGTTTAAGTAATCAATAATCAAAGATTGGTGCACATGCGAAGCTTTAGAAAACTTCAAATTCTGACAGTTGTCATACATAAATTCAGATTATAAACGCTTATATGTTTTAAAATTATTTTAATATAATGTTGGAGTTACAACATAACATATTTATTATTCCAAATTACTATAGAACTGGCCAAAAATTGAAAATGAAGATTGAGTTTATTCTACTAATCAGTACTTACAGGATTTCTGGCAACAGTATCCTAATCTGCCAGTTACTTACGCACAACTGCAAAAACATATTCAAGCTTGTATTATTAAATTTGCAAATTGCATTGAGGATATTCGACGTCGAATGGACGACGCACCCAAAAAATCAATCGCAAAACTTTCACAATAAGTTTATTTGTCAGTGGGAACATGTCATACTATTTTAGAAAAGGGCTTAAAATTGTTTACAAATAAAATTCAAGCAGTTTCGGAACACAAACAGGCAGATTTTGTTACGAGAACACAGTATTGCCTATGGTTTTTGAATAACATAAATAATAATGACATTCTCGACAAATGTTTCGTTTCGGATGACGCTTGGTTCTTACAGGATATTTAAACAAGCAAAATATGATAATTTGGTCTGCAGAAAACCCCCTTGAATTTGTGGAAACTACGCTACATCCACAAAAAATATGCGTCTGGCTTGCAGTTTCAAGAAGATGAATTATTGGGCCTATATTTTTGAATTAAACCATATCTGCTGAAAGAACAATATGAATTATTAGAGCCGTTTATTAATGAACTTCACGATGAACTTACGGAAGGATATTTCCCGCAAGATAATGCACTAGCGCACAAATCTCGAGAAACAATAGCTTTTTTGCATTTTTCCTCCAGATCTCAAGACTTAACAATTTTAGACTATTTTATTTTTCCATATTTAAAGAATACCATTTTCAAGATCAGACATCACATAATCGAAAAGCTTCGTAATGCTATTGTGAATTCTTCTACTAACATAACCCAAGAAATCCTAATAAATGGCTTTGAAAGCATAAAGCGCAGAGTTCAACTTTGTCTTCAAAGTAATGGTCAGCCTTTCTAACAGCTTTAGTATTATTTTCCTTTAATTTTGACTATTGTAATAAATTTTTGAAAAATGAAATTACTAATTATTACACACATTTACATGACATAACCAAACTATCGAAATTATACGTTTGTGACAGAATACGTGCACTGTCACCAACCATTAAAAAAAGCATGACCGTCTCTAATGAGGAAAGTTTTGAAGCTACGTTACTATGAAACAAAAAAATTTAAATAGTTGGCCACACTCTAGTGTTTTCGTTTTGAGATTTATGCAGGTTTGAATGACAAGCACCTAATATTGTTCCATTAATTTTTTGTTTTGGGTGTTATTGAAGCCTTTTCCCAGTTTGTTTTGAATTATCGTTTTCATTATGTTCGCTCCCATGTCATTGTTTCGTATGATCAGATTTAGTTCTAGATATTTAAAATGCCTTTCACAGTGAACATACATACAATGTGACGGCATATTTTAGAAATGGTGTGCAAAATGCTGATGGTTCTTGGAATTACTTCAGCCTAAACTAAAGAATATGGTATCCAAATATTTTCGATAAATATTTATTGTGACCTCGAAAAGACCGCAAAAGAAACCAAACGCTGCAGTATTGTCATTGTCTTTTAGAGCACTTAAATGCTAATGTTACATTGGATAAAACTTTTTTTCGTCTAAAGGTTGGTTTCTGATCGGTTATGTGAATAGTCAAAATGATTGTACTCGGAATACCAATAATCCTTAATCAGTGCAAACTGGCTTATATCCAGTAAAAACCGGAGTTCGGGTTGTAATATTCAGAGTTAAACTATTGTACCAATATTTTTTCAGCAAACAATAGCCGTATAGCTTAACAGAACATTTAATCTTGGGATCATTTTATAAATCAGTTGGATGACATTGAAGTAGCAACTGCCTATTTTCTACAGAATGGAGCAACAGCACATACATTACATAGAACATTCCCGGGAGAATAATTAGCCAGGGTCTATGGCCATCAAGATCTCCTGACCTTATCGGCTACGATGCCTTTTTATTTGGGTATTTAAAGAATAAAATATATCGCAATCGTCTACATACTTTTAAAAAATTAGAAAGCACCATTCAAAATAAAAATAACTTCTTCAACATATGTTCATATCTTTCACAATCTGAAAATATAAAACAAAGACTTTTTAATTTTATATACACGCCAATACTTTCTTTATAAAAATATCTTAGTGAAGTAATCAATACTATCAACTATTTGTCCTTTTGGCTCTCAGTATTATATAGCTTTTTTAATAGGAACACTTGAAACCATTTCCTTTTAGCTTTACTTAAGTTTCAAAATAAGCAATACATTACAAAAGAAATGTTCTGATTCAAGCTCCAACGAGCTTCTTTGTAGAGACCTAAAATACATTAATTTTGAAATATAAAATGGTCAAATAATACAAGATATTTATTTTCAAGATAGCTGAAAGGCTACAGTCTTAGTAAATTCAAAAAACAGTAAAAAGAATAATTGTCAGATTTATCTTTTTCTAAACACAACTTAGTAAACATATTATAGCATATTATCGTCACTTTCAATCGCATAACAGAAGCTAACAATATATGTAATTAAATGTATGCAATAACAATAAACGATTTTTAAATGATTAAATTTATCTTCATACCTGCTGATGTAGGTGATTCAATCCACATATAACTTCAGCAGCATAGAACCTGGCTCTGTTAATATCTAATCCGGGTTCACCACCCATATTGTATATGTGAAACTTCAGATCACCTCCATTCATAATCGTAAGCACAAGACATAAAGCGTCTTTAGTCTCATAAGCGTAAGCTAAGTTCACTACAAATCTAGAATTGATCTTTTGCAATATTTGCTTCTCTAATAACACCATTGCCTCTCCTTTTCTTTTTTTTATCCGTTTCTTTTCCAACTTTTTGCATGCGTACATCTTTCCTGTCGCTCGCACCTGTAATAAAAAAATAAATTTATGTTTGACTTTATTTTCCAGTATTAAATAAGAATAAACCACTATTAACGGAACTGGCATTTTTGGAAAAATGTTTGAATTATACAATTAGTACCACAAGAACGCATCGACGATTTCGATAACAGGAGACTTGTTAGAACTTTTTTGCTCAATCCAGGGGAAAACTAGGGATATAGTCTACTACACCAAGCTCGATATTCATTAGTCATGCATTTATTTTCTAGATAGGCCAGTCGAATTTAAAAGGTGTACTATTTAGTATAAACGAACGGCAGCTGTATTTTTTAGACATGGAAAGAGACCAAAAATTCGTTTACTATCGCTGTAAAATATATAAGAAGAATCTGTTAACTTTAAAGTGAGTATACCACTAGATATGTGCAAAAAAGCATAGACGATTTACTAAGTCATGGTTTAACTCGAGCAATTACCGAAAATCAAGATGATTGTGAAAATTTTTCAATAAAAACCTATTCTTATGATACGCCATGGGCAGAATATGTTAGGCAGAAAGGGTATAAATATTAGCCTCAATGCATAAGTAGACGTTGACCTAACGCAGCAAAGGTAGAAAGTCAAAGTCAGAGAAAAATCACTGCTACAGGAAAAGCACGTTCGCAATCGACTCGAATTGGCTCAAGCTGCCTAAAGAAAACCTAGTCAACTAGTAGTACAAAGAATAATAAAGCACCTGTGAAGGTTTAAGTTTGAGGACTGAGAATTTAAATCCATAAAAAATAGGAATTTATGAGAAATGCTTATTAAATTCTGCTAAGTAGTGGTTTGGTAGCAATAATTACTTTTGGAATTAAGTCGACGTTGACGTAACGCAGCAAACGTAGAAAGTCAAAGTCATCAGACAAAAATCACTGCTGTAGGAAAAGCACGTTCGCAATCGACTAGAATTGGCTCAAGCTCCCTAAAGAAAACCTAGTCAGCTAGTAGTACAAGGAATAATAAAGCACCTGTGAATGTTTAAGTTTGAGGACTGAGAATTTAAACCCATAAATAATAGGAATTTATGAGAAATGCTTGTTAAATTCTGCTAAGTAATGGTAGCAATGATTAATTTTGGGTTCAACTTTAACGACTATAAAACATCGCAGTCATGTTTGCCAAGATTGGAAGCCTGTAATGGTGTCATAACAATAAGTCAGCCTGTTTCTTCACCAGATTTAAACCCAATAGAAAATGTGTTGGCACTGATGAGGGTGTTACTACGTAGGAAACGTATACTCCAAAGAAATCGTACCAGTAAATTCGGAAAATATGATTAAATTTATGAATCGATTAATAGAAAGTATGCAATGTATAAATAAACAGTGGGGAATAGACCAAGTATTAGGTAAACGCGTTTTGGTTTTAATAGTGTAACGTTTGAATATATAGTGCAATTTGGTTTTGGATTTCTTACAGAGTACAAATCAGCGATAACCTCTTATGGAACTAATCGTAATGTAAAAGCCAATTAAATAAAAGTTAATTACAAGAAAGTTACAAAACCACTCTCAAAACGAGTATATATTTCTAACTATATAATTATACAAAAAATTAAAACTGCCAGCAGTCGCAGTAATGATAATGCTATATTTTAGGCAGTTTTTATTTATTAAACAAAAGAAAAAAACTGTTTTAATTTTATTCGAATAGATTCTAATTCTACTTATGTAGAATTCATAGAAATAATATTTACAGACTTTAGGGAATAAACACGTCACTACAAGTATTTCAGCAAGATAATGCAGCTATGCAATTTAAATGGGCGAGAAGTCGATTACAATAAGAAATACAGTACCCTAAAATTGTTTAATTCTAAATACATACTTTATCTGAAAAATAAAAGATAAGTATATAAGTACTTATAATATCTAATACAATAGCATCAATCAACTTAGACCTGGGTTAAACGAGATGCCAATGCTGAGAAAGCTGATATAAAAGGATTTCATTGACAATATGAAGAAACTATTTTTTTAAGTAACTCTGATCCTAATCAAACATTACTAAATTCTAAGATCATCATAAATATATTTATAATTTTGAGCGTATTCTCTTAATATTGAGCCTAAAACATATTTTATGAACATTTTATTACATTTTCTCATTTTCAAATTACAAGTCAATACAATTCAGCATTTGAAGAAATCATGTTTCCATGTTTCTAGAGATATATTATAAATCTCTTTTGAAAACGTCAACAGACTCTATGATCGAAGTAAAACGCGTTCTACATAACTTATCATTGGTATCTGGCAATTAGGTCGATACTATATATGAAAGATGATCTACCAATTATATATTTTAAATTAAATTGCCCACGTTTAAACCGGCGGTATGTGAACACGTGTAACCATGGTACTTTTGAGGAGTTTCTGGTAACCATACTGTAGTGTATCATTCAGAATTGATCATAATACGTATATTCTTGAAAGGCAGAAATTGGCGACCATATTCATGATATGCCTTTTGTCACTGTTGGCCAATTTGGAAGATTCAACTTTTATCGCTTGTTGCAACATTATGATCGAGATAAGAAAATCTGGGAACAAAACATGCTAGAGTTGTTTTGCAGCAACATTTTTTATGTTGATGCCGGCTGTTAAATTATGAGGTATCCAGCAAAGACATAGTTTCGCACACCCAAATGGTGCTGATCGCTTTTACACCATTGCTCATGGCTGCTTAAATGAAGCAACCACGAACAAATAGCAACAACACAATCTTTGAAACACCACCAACATTAAACATGAATTCATATGACAAGCTTTCTCTAACGTGTTTTGTACAATCGCAATGTTGTTTAAAGACAACACTTTTCTGACATGTAAATAATATGAAATTTGTGACACTAACATTTTAGGGTAGGTAATAAACGTAGCTCATTATTGAAGTTTCAAAAATGTTTCAAAAACTAAAAACCAGTGCAAAACCATAGCCTTATTTAATGACAATGAAAACTACAAAATTTTCTTTATTTATACATGCATAAAAAATCAAAGTCTACAATTTTGATTTCTCATTAATAAATATCAGTCATTTACTACGTTCCCGTATTAAAACTTGACATATACACAAAATTTTAATTTTTTGATTGCTTCTTTAACGTAGGTATTCAAAAATTACATGTACATGTACTACATAATGGGATGTGATTTTACCAAATTAATTCAAACTTGTTTGTAAAATAATCACGCATCATGATACCATTATAAACATGAATGAACAATACTTATATCGCACAATAAACTATTAAACTTACCATCTGACATCTGTCGAAGAACAAAAGAAATATTTGAAATTAAAGGCAGAAGACTGCTCATCAAGCCCTAATAACAGTTATAAAATACGTTTCATCAGGAACGTTTGAGGAACCTGGATGAAGTTCATATCGTATGACTTGTAAAAGTCTAAATTATTTATAATGTATGCATTTTAAAGATAATGTTTTAAGTTTAAAAAAAATACTTAGAATATATATAAATACATCTGTAAGCTCTTAGTAATCTTGTAAAAGTAAATGATTATTGCTATAAGAGAAATACCAAAAACAAAGAATGAGGATCAAATATACATTCAAATAATCGATAGAACAGACGTAAATACAAACATAAGTCAAATATGCACTAGATACTAATAAAAGACAAGAAAAAATAATCTATAAAGAACATCAACCACTAGAACGATTGAAAACGTAATCATGCTAGGAGATTTTAATGCCAGAATAAGTAACAAATTAAACATACAATAAAGATGTTGTTAACAAAAGTTATTGATGTTTAGAAAGTGAATTAAGTTTTTGTCTCAAAAGTCAAAATTATTTGGTGTACAAGCAAAGTTTTATTTGGCATACGGTGCTATCCTAACTTGGACGTAATATTTTCAAACAGAAAGTAGTGATGGAATATCTAAACAATAATTCTGTAAAATACCTATAAGATTGATTTAATAAAATGATGACTATAATTTTCAGTTCAAAGCGAGACGTTGAAGTAAACTCTGATGAAACCACTGTGTAGTATCTTGTAATGTAGTTGTCTTGTAATGAATAAAAATTTTAAAAATAAAAAATTTGTGAAAATTTCTAACATCTGTGGATTTAGTTTATTACTAATGGAGACGAACATGAATTCCAATCAAGTAAAGGCCTAATCAATTCAATAATCTAAAATTGGCGATACCTATTTGAGGAGATAAACAAATTTTGCAAGATGATTCAAACATCAAATGATGGAAAAATGGAAAGCTCTCAAGAAACCAATGTCGATTGCAGAACCTAAGAAGAAGGCAGTAAATTTCGCTCAGAAAAACATATCCATGGATAGATGAATAGAACAATATAGTTTTTAGTGACAAAAAAAACATTACTTTAGCAAGATTTAAAAACAAAGCAGGAGATAAGATTATAATGAAACTATGGAGGAAGAACTCTTATAATATAGGGAGCTTTTTCATGCAATGTTTTATCTATTTCTAATCAAATCAATTGTCATAATCCAAATGTGATCAAAGAAACATTAACTTTGTCCAGAAATTTTTGCGGGTCAAGATAATAATTTACGATTATTTTCCTGCTTAAAGAAAAAGGCGTTTGAAAGAAACGATTACTAGAGTTTTAGACTAGCCGCACCTAAACTCCATCAAAAATTTATGAGATGTAATGATGTCACAAATTCACAATGAGTAGAGAAATTAAAGAAATTTCACCAAATTTAAAACTTGATTACCTTGAAACGTTCTAAACTCGATGCCAAATAGATTATTTTCATAATTAAAAACAATTGTTGTCACACTAAAAAACACTAACTGCATCTCTATAAATAATGAAGTTGCTGCTTTTATCTTTATTTTCTTTTTTGCTTAATAAATAATAAAACAACTTCATTTGTCCAATAGGAAAACCTTATTACAGGACAAAATAAAAAAATCGTACTTAACTATATCAATTTCAAACACACACACACACACACACATATATACAATGTGTCCGGGAAAATGTGGGAAATCTCTCGGATTCAGATAGAACATTAAAAAATAAGATGACAAGTTCCCGTAATTTTTTTCCTAGCGGCCCTCCCTACGGAGATACGGCCTCCTAAAGGATGCCACTGGAAACCAATTTTTCTTGAATAACTTTTAAACTACTTATTATAATTTAATGAAAGTTTAATATGATAAACAGTAGTAAGGACCTCTTAAAATACTGCCCTTAAATTTAAATTAGCATGTTTAGTTTACTAGGGGCGGACTAGGTTGTACATTTTAATGCTTACATTTTTAAAACCCTGTATGATAAGGAGTTAAAAAAAACAAATTTGGATACCTTGAACATTAAGCTAAAGAAAAGGTACTCTTGTTCATTGTCGATAAAATGAACTGTTTTCGAGGAAAAAAAAAATAAAAAGAATTAATGTTTTATTTCTATTAAAAAGAACCATGGTTTTTATTTTTTTTTGTCTGCAACAAAGTTTGATACAAAAGTCTGAAATAAAGCTGGTTTCAGTACTAAAAAACGCATTGTTTTTACAAACGTTACTATGGTACCCACGAATTAATAAATATCTTGCATTGACGTGTAAATTTTAAATCTTGTAATCTTTCATATTGTTAACACGTTGATCCTTTACTTCGATATTAATTTATTGAATTTTGAATATCTTGGTAAATTTAATTTGATAATGGGATACACATTTAGTGAGTATGCAGATATGCATCTTATATACGGTCTTGCATCTTGCAATGCTTTGGAAGCAAGAAGGTTGTATGAAGAAAGATATCCTAATCGCAATATTCCAAATCAGAAAACATTTCAGCGACTTGACCAACGTCTAAGAGAGACTGGTGGGCGATTCCATTTAATAAGGTAACATTATTGGACTTTCTTTAATGTTTTAGGAAGTTTTGCGAAAAAAAGTACTGATGCTGGTGTGAGAAGAACAGTACGTACGGTGCAATTGGAGGAAAATATTTTGGATACTGTAGGTGATACTCCTTCAATAAGCACTCGAAGATTAGCCGCGCAGCTTAATACGTCAAAAACGACAATTCATGAAGTACTTAAAGAACAGTTGTTTTACCCTTAACATCTGCAAAAAGTGCATCTACTACTTCCTGAAGATTTTCCTCGTAGAATCCAGTTCGCAAACTGGCTGTTAGATCAGCAACGAACAAACCCAAACTTCATTAGCACTATTCTTTTTACCGATGAAGCAGGGTTTACCATAAATGGTATTGTAAATTTACATAACTCGCATGTATGGGCTGATGAAGACCCTCATGCCACTGCCGTTCATCATTATCAACATCAATTCCAATCAATTAATGTTTGGGCAGGAATAATTGGCAATTTTTTGATTGGACCATGCGTATTGCCGCCACGATTGAATGGTGAACTTCAGTTCCTTCAGAACGCTTTTCTGGATTCAATAGAGCATTTGCCACTTGCAACCCGCCAAAGCATGTATTTTATGCATGATGGGGCCCCACCTCATTTTAGCGTTGCTGTACGCGACCACCTGAATAACGTCTATCCAAACCGTTGGATAGGCAGAGGAGGTCCCATTGCCTAGCCTCCACATTCTCCCGACCTAACGCCAATGGATTTTCACCTGTGGGGTCATCTCAAAACCTTGGTGTATTCCTCTCCGGTTGATACTAGGGAGGAACTTTTACAGAGAATCACATTTCATTGTGATGTGATAAGTAGAGCTGAGGATGTTTGCGGTATAACCATGGTTATATCATGTAACCATAGTAAATTACTATGGTTACATGATATAACCATGGTTATACCGCAAACATCCTCAGCTCTAGTGATAAGAAACAATGCTGGGTTGTTGTGGCGAGTACAGCAGTCCTCTATTCGTCGTGCCCGCGAGTGTATCAGAGTTCACGGAGCCCATGTAGAACCCACTTATGAAGTTTTTAATTATTATTTCTAATTAGCGTATTTAGGTTCAATCGTTGCAAGCTTTAGTGAGTACATTTCTAAACATAATTTTTGTTAAGGTGCCTTTCTGGGACAAAACTGCATTTCTAAGAATCTTTGTAATTTTGTCGTATTAAATAACCTAAACTAAAACTTTTTTGTTCCTGGGATGACTTTTGTATCAAACTTTGTTCCAGACAAAAAAAATAAAAAACATGGTTCTTTTTAATAGAAATAAAACAGTAATTCTTTTATTTTTTTTTTCCTCGAAAACGGTTCATTTTATCGACAATGAACAAGAGTACCTTTTCTTTAGCGTAATGTTCAAGGTATCCAAATTTGTTTTTTTTAACTCCTTATCATACAGGGTGTTAAAAATGTAAGCATTAAAATGTACAACCTAGTCCGCCCCTGGTAAACTATACAAGCGAATTTAAATTTAAGGGCAGTATTTTAAGAGGGCCTTACTACTGTTTATCATATTAAATTTTCATTAAATTATAGTAAGTAGTTTAAAAGTTATTCAAGAAAAATTGATTTCCAGTGGCGTCCTTTAGGAGGCCGTATCTCCGTAGGGAGGGCCGCTAGGAAAAAAAATATGGGAACTTGTCATCTTATTTTTTAATGTACAAAATCCAACTGACTCAACAACTTCTGCCAGTAGACCATGAACAGCGAAGAGAATTCACCAATTGGATCCATGAGCAACCTGTTGATTTTGCAAACAAAAACATTTTCAGTGATGAAGCCCATTTTCACCTCGATGGCTTCGTTAATAGGCAAAACTTTCGCATTTGGGGCTTAGAAAATCCACGAATGATTCATCAGGAAGCAATGCATCCACAACGGGTCACTGTATGGTGTGCATTATGGTCTGGAGGAATAATTGGACCGTTTTTCTTCGAAAACGAAAAAGGTAATGCAGTAACGGTGAATGGCGAACGTTATCGTGCTACGATAACACAGTTTCTTGTGCCTCATTTGGAAGCTATTGATCTTGACGACATGTGGTTTCAGCAGGACGGTGCCACATGTCATACCGCCCGTGAAACATTGACGATCTTGCACGAGTTTGCTCCTGGTCGTGTCATTTCCCGATTTGGTGACCAGAATTGGCCTCCACGCTCTTGCGATTTAACGCCTTTAGACTTCTGGCTGTGGGGTTATCTGAAGTCACAGGTTTATGCCAATAAGCCTGCAACCATCGAAGCATTGAAAGCCGAAATTAGACGCTGTATCAATGAAATACCACATGTATTCAATAACGTTATTGAAAATTTCGTCAAAAGGGTACGCATATGCCAGCAAAGCCGTGGCGGCCACTTACAAGATATTTTATTTCATACATAATTCCCAAATGTATATTTTCTAAATCAATAAATATTTCAATACTTTGCTACAGAAAACCATGTTTTATTGAACACTGAAATCTTGCGCTCTTATTGAAACAGCCTTTATTTGTACACAGCAATTGACTAGTCTTTTTATGGATACCATCGTACCAATTAACTGCCAATGTTGTATTTTGGTTAAAAGTAATGGTGAGTGTACACCACCAAAACACCCGTTTTCTCCACTCTCATTAGTGGTTTCAGTGTTACTCTTTGGCGTTACAGTATACAAGATATATTTTTGACAAGTAATGTTATCTAAAGTTATGGATATATAATTCGCCTATTGTAAATAAATTAGCTTGCATAAGTATATTATTCATAGGAATATTAATTTAAACAGAAGGTAGTATGTTTTGGATATTTGTATTGTACTTATAACGAGCCATCGAAAAAATTCATAATTGGAGTAGACTGTGAAATTGGGTTGATACTTTAACCACTTCCACATAATGACATTTATTATTTGACATTGAAACTATAAGTTTGTGTCAAATTTTTCAAAACTTTTATTAAGAAAATTGTTTGTGTTTAGATGTAAATGGACAACATTTTCAACAACTTCTGTAGCTACATGTAAATTTTGATTATGATTTTGATATTAAATAAATTATTTATTTTCTGTTTCGTTGTAGTATCATTTCAATGCCATAACCTTTTTTTTTACAATGAAACCAAATGAAACTGTCAAGCATCAAGTAATGTGTCATTATGTGGAAGTGGTTAAAGTACCAACCCAATTTCACAGTCTACTCCAATTATGAATTTTTTCGATGGCACGTTATTATTGCCAAAACAAATTGATGTATAAAATAAAAATAATTTGAAAAAATGTTTGTGTACTTTATATGTACCTGTTATATATTTCTTTATTGCATTATGTATTGCAACTTTTAACAAAGTATAGCAAACGCCAATTAAGTTGGCGCAAGGAGGGGGTGCGCAGAAGCCGTTTTTAAAAACGTCCACCCCCACTACTCAAGTAATTGTCAGAATACATTTGTCATTGACGTTTGACAGAAGATATTTTATAATGTCTTTGCTAGGGGATCATACACGCTCAGAGGTTAGAATTATCTGACATTTGATGTAAAACCAAATACAAATCTCCCCACTACTTCTAATCCTGCGCGAACTTACCACTTCTCGCGCCAACTTAATTGGCGTTTGCTATACATAACTTAATATTATGTTATCTAATATTATTTTTAATTAAAATTCTCAAATTACAATTAACTAGTTTAATTGTAAATAAGTAGCTTTACTCTATATAAAAAATATGTATAACACTGTAATTAATTTAGTGTGAAATTTCATACAAACTTGATAAAATGATAGTAATTCTTCTTATCATTTTTCCAGTTTGTATTAAATTTTCTGCTAAATTAATTACGTGTTATACGAATTTAATATTTTAATTTACATAGTATTTATTTAAATTTAGCGCCTAAATGTCGATAGTGCTGCCTCTCACTGACGCCTCATCACAATGTGACAAGGATATAACTATCTCTCTATAGTTTCGGATACTTTTTTTTCCATGTAGTTGCCGGTCTCTTCTAGACTGTGCCTGATACAACCAAATTAGATTGAAGATGAATATTAGAAAACATAAATGAGAATCAATAACACAGGTCTACAGTGATTTTGATGTTTGAAAGCTGTTTGCTAATTTGTATGTGTTTGGGGGCCCTTATTCCAAAAAACGCCATATTTTTGCTCTATCACGTAAATTTTTTTTATAGCGCTCTATATCTTAAAAATGTTAATTTATTAATATACATACCTATGACAAGAATATGTTTGTTCCATGTTAGGCATGATTTTTAAATGAATTGATTTTTATGAAATTAAATGTGATTTGGCAACACTGGTTAATATTAGATTTCTCAGCAAAGCAACAGAGTCGGCGCAGAAGCGTCAATACAATGTTGAAACCTGCTTATGTGCAGTTTGGTTGTGTTAGTCGTCGTGCTACTGTATCCGCGCGCTTGTTGTGTATTTTAAGTGTTCTAGAACGTATAAATATGGAAAGAAGACATTGTGTGAACAATCCGAATAACTTTTGTTATATCTGTGGTAGTTATGTCGTAGTAAAGCAGAGGCAAACTATAACTTCGTTTGTGAAAAATGTATACCACGCTTATTTTGGTGTAAAAATGTTCGACCAAGACAAGTCCTGGGCTCCTCAGACTGTTTGTTCCGTTTGCGTTGAAGCATTAAGAAACTGGCAAAAAGGTAGGAAGAAATGTTTAAGCTATGGTGTTCCTATGGTATGGCAAGAGCCTAGAAATCACAGTGATGATTGTTATTTTTGTTCGTGTAATGTTCAAGGATTCAACAGAAAAAATAAGAAACAAATTGCGTATCCCAATCTTGACTCTGCTATTCGACCAGTTCCTCATGGACCAGATGTACCGATACCTAACGCCCCAAAAGCACCAGAAAACGTCATATCGTCAGAATCAGAGGAATCTAATTGCGACCCAGATGACTCAGATTTCACACCAGATTTCAGAGAGCTCGAAGTGTTTAACCAGAGCGAACTAAATGATTTAATTAGAGATTTGCACCTTCCAAAGGATGTATCCGAATTGTTAGCCTCCCGACTTCGTGAGAAACATTTACTGGCACCTGGCGTCACATCAAGCTTTTACCGGGATCGCGAAAAAGAGTTATGTCAATATTTTACTCAAGACGGACCGCTAGTGTATTGCAACAATATTCCTGACTTAATTTCAAAATTAGGGAATGTGCCGTATGTAAAAGAAGAATGGCGCCTGTTTATTGACTCAAGTAAGCGTAGTTTAAAAGGCGTTTTATTGCACAATGGTAACGACCTGGCCTCGGTTCCCGTTGCCCATTCGGTACATTTAATGGAAACGTATGAAAATTTTGAACTTCTTTTAAAGAAAATAAACTACCAAGAACATCAGTGGGTGCTTTGTGGTGACCTTAAAGTGCTGTGCATGCTACTAGGACAACAAGGAGGTTATACAAAATTTCCATGCTTTATTTGTGAGTGGGATAGTCGAGCAAGGGATAGACATTGGCCTCAAATAGAATGGCCAAGAACAAGCCTTACACCTGGTAGCAAAAATGTATTAAGAGATAGCTTGGTTTACCCCAAAAAAGTTTTACTGCCTCCTCTCCATATCAATCTTGGCTTGATGAAGCAGTTTGTTAAAGCCCTAGACAAAAATGGACAGTGTTTTAAATATTTGTACGAGACATTTCCAGCCTCATCCGATGCCAAGTTAAAAGAAGGTATTTTTGTTGGGCCGCAGATAAGAACATTATACAAAGACAAGGATTTTCAAAACACAATGACCAATGTCGAGAAAAACGCCTGGGTTTCATTTAAAGAAGTAATTGATAAGTTTCTTTGGAACTCTAAGGACGAAAACTACGAAAATATTGTTCAAAATATGTTACAACACTTTCATCGTCTAGGTTGTAATATGAGTTTGAAAGTGCATTTCCTGTTTTCACACTTGAACTATTTTCCTGAAAATCTTGGAGCAGTTAGCGAAGAACAGGGAGAGAGGTTTCACCAAGACATTAAGGAAATGGAACGGCGATACCAAGGCAGATGGAGCATAACGATGATGGCGGACTACTGCTGGATGTTAAAACGAGATATGCCCTTAAAAACATACAACCGAATGTCCGGACAACGCAGCTTTCTGGCAAAAAGACAAAGATTTCACTTAAAAAAGACTGAGTAAAGTATTTTTTTCCACTTTTTTAACTTGTATTCCATCACTCAATAAACAAATATTTTTTTTTAGAAATATCGTTTTTTTTTTCATTTAATATTTGCAAAAAAACCTTACGTGATACAAATAAATGCATAGAATTTTTGAAATCAGCCTACCAAAATTATATAAAATCAGTTTTCAAAATAAAAACATCTGTCAAAAAGTTTAATTTTGTACACCTGTGTAATCAATAATAATTCTAGTATTATTTATTCTGGAAAAATCTATGAATTTATTTAAAATTCGCTGCCTTTATAATAATTTCCTTGACAATACTTATGAACGATATTGAAATCTTAATTAGTTAGTAATAGTAACAAATGAAACAGACATGTAAAATACACATCTGTAACTGTAAACATACAACACACCTCGTATTTTCCAGCTTTTTACTTCTGCTTAAGACATATGTTTCTGCTATTACTATTAAGCGTCGTCAGCTAAGCTAGTGAAGTAATTTAAAAGCTTAAATCGTCTATATGGTATAGCAAATCTCGTCCTATCAGGTGGCACCATATAATATAGCGACATCTGACGGACGAAAGAGACTATGCCGAAAATGGCAATAGTAATAGCAGAAACATATGTCTTAAGCAGAAGTAAAAACCTGGAAAATACGAGGTGTGTTGTCGATGTTTACAGTTACAGATGTGTATTTTACATGTCTGTTTCATTTGTAACAAATGCGTAATACGTGCTTAACGTATTGATATACTTAAACTTTTTTGTAGTAATAGTAACCTTAAGTTAAAAAAAGTAATAATTTCCATATACAATCATTTTAAATAGAACTTTTTGAAATTAAGAACGGTTGAAACTGAATCTGGTAGTCCAAAACACTCAGCTTGATACGAAAATTAAATACATTCTAATTTTATCATTTGAATATTATAAATTTATACAGCTTTTATACTTAATAGTTTAGTTTAATAATTCGATTTACTAACCTAAAAATTAAAATTAAACTTTATTCCATAAATTGCTTTTGAAAACAAAAAAGACTGACAATAATTATTGAAAAAATTGCATTGAAAATTAATTCTTGGGCTACAATCAATGTAGCTCGAGGGTAGTTAATAGTTTTTATTCACAATATTGAATGCTAGAAAACTTATCAAAGACATATCAAGACAGCCAATCCTAAATGAGACCAAACGTTAATATTTAACGTTTTAACGTAACAGCTGTGATGAAAACCAGTTTTATCAAGGTGTCCCAAAAATCCTTCCCCAAAATATTACCCAAACAAGCATGTGCAGTGGAATCGCTGAAAACTATTTTTGTCAATTCATAACTTAATGGGATAAAAAAATATTTGGTACTGCGTCAAAATTGGAATGCTAGAATGGTCAAGTATTTCTCAGGGTTACTAAAAGCAATGAAGATAATACCAACCAACAGATTTTATGTTTACAATAGGAAATGCATAGAACCCAATATCCCGAACTTTTTTATAGTTCATTAATTAATCGAGTTTTAGAATTATCTAAAAATAGATGAAAAATGATGTTATTTCTTTTCTGCGTTATAATAAGTTAGGATAAATTCATTTCGTGAAAAACATTATGTTTCTGATTATTTTCAAGGCTGACGCTACTCAACTATCAGGATTGCGAATTGTCAACGATTTCCTGATATGGCACAACAGATTATTACATGCTATGACAAGTTGTAGGTTGAAACCTGTTCAAGTCTATACTGTCACCCGGAGTCTCTGTTAGTGGCTCCCGAACTGTGGCACTGTAAACAGCTCGCCATGTAATCTGGGTTAAGAAGAGAGTACCGGGCAATTTTGTCCATTGATTGAACATTGATCAATGTTTGAAGGAAATGACTCCTGTGCTAGATGATTATTCACATCGTACGACCGTATTCAGATGGTGTAAGAAGTTTAAGAAAATTTCGGTTTTAGAAATATTCCGAGATTATGACGCCCCACCTCGTTCATTACCGAGGAGAACATTGATGCTATCACTGAGATATCGATAAACATAAGATCAGTTAAACTTCAAGCAATTCAAACCATTCCACCTGAACATCTTCAAGTGAAGAAGGTTAAATCCCTTTGGGTACTCTTCATCTTAACCGACAAATAGATGGTAAAACACGTCTCATGGAACCACGAGATGCTCGAAAAGTTTAAAAATGGAGCATTTCGTTATATTAACAGTATCTTGACAGACGACAAAATCTGAAATTACTACTGTAACATGTCCTCTAAAGCTCAAAACAAATATCTGGCTCTTTGAAGATGGAAAAACGGGGGCAGTCTTTTTTACCGTGAGAGGAGTTCTGGACCACGTAGTGCTAAACACAAAACATAGTCACTACAAAGTAGTACACCGACGAGTACCTTCCCAGTTATTGAAGCAATTAAAAATATTCGTATTCACTCTAAACCAGGTAATTTCCACCACAACGCCCCTTTCTGTCGTTCCATCCTATAGTAAGATCCAGGATATAAGGTAGACCTTCATTCCGTTTCTTGCTAAATACTAGCTCAAATTTCCCATATAAACAACAATCCTAAATGTCTAACGATGAAGATCTTAGGGTGTCGAATGACAAGCTTTTAGAAGAAACCTAGAAAGGTTGGTATTATGAATGGTTGTGAAGAATGGATAAGTGCATAAAATGTGATGCAAATGATTTTGGAAGATTGTAAAAATTAAAGCTATGTGTACGAGGTGAATTCAAGTTCTAAGGCCTCCGATTTTTTTTCTAACTAACTACTCACCCGAAAACTATGAAACTGGTGTTACTTCTCGACGTAATCTCCCTGCAGACGTACACATTTTTCACAACGTCGACGCCATGATTCCATGGCCGCGGCGAAGGCTTCTTTAGGAGTCTGTTTCGACCACTGGAAAATCGCTGAAGCAATAGCAGCACGGCTGGTAAATGTTCGGCCACGGACAGTGTCTTTCATTGTTGGAAACAGCCAAAAGTCACTAGGAGCCATGCCAGGTGAGTAGGGAGCATGATAAATCACTTCAAAGTTGTTTTCACGAAGAAACTGTTGCGTAACGTTAGCCCGATGTGCGGGTGCGTTGTCTTGGTGAAACAGCACACGCGCAGACTTTCCCGGACGTTTTTGTTGCAGTGCAGGAAGGAACTTGTTCTTCAAAACATTTTCGTAGGATGCACCTGTCACCGTAGTGCCCTTTGGAACACAATGGGTAAGGATTACGCCCTCACTGTCCCAGAACATGGACACCATCATTTTTTCAGCACTGGCGGTTACCCGAAATTTTTTTGGTGACGGTGAATCTGTGTGCTTCCATTGAACTGACTGGCGCTTTGTTTCTGGATTGAAAAATGGCATCCACGTCTCATCCATTGTCACAATCGACGAAAAAAAAAGTCCCATTCATGTCTTGGTTGCGCGTCAACATTGCTTAGCAACATGCCAAACGAGCAGCCTTGTGGTCGTCCGTCCGCATTCGTGGCACCCACCTGGAGGACACTTTTCGCATTTTCAGGTCGTCATGCAGGATTGTGTGCACAGAACCCACGGAAATGCTAACACTGGAAGCGATCTGTTCAACTGTCATTTGGCGATCCCCCAAAACAAGTCCCTCCACTTTCTCGATCATGTCGTCAGACCGGCTTGTGCGAGCCCGAGGTTGTTTCGGTTTGTTATCACACGATGTTCCGCCTTCATTAAACTGTCGCATCCACGAACGCACTTTCGACACATCCATAACTCCATCACCACATGTCTCCTTCAACTGTCGATGAATTTCAATTGGTGTCACACCACGCAAATTCAGAAAACGAATGATTGCACGCTGTTCAAGTAAGGAAAACGTAGCCATTTTAAGTATCTAAAACAGTTCTCATTCTCGACGCTGCCGCTACAATTCCATCTGCCGTACAGTACTGCCATCTCTGTGACGTATTGACAACGAACGCGCGCTCTTTTTAAAACAATGCACATGCTTCTATCTCTTTCCAGTCTGGAGAAAAAAAATAACTTGAATGCACCTCGTATTACAAAACTCCTGTAGCTCCCTGTATTCATATACAAAAAGCAAAATTTTGACTTTTCTATTACAACTATTTTCTTACAAATACAACACGTGAGTATAAAAGAATTATCGGATTTCAAATACATTTATTTCACAAACTATTACAGATATAATATTCAATGATACCTGAATCGAACGAGATACTTAGCAAATTTAAAACGCACGCTTTCTTGAGTTTACGTATAGGAGGTAGCACGAACTCAGTTTGTAAAATGGCGACGGTGCAAGAGAAGGCGTTTTGTGTCCTCGATTATGCGAGGAGTTTCTCGGTAATTACGGTTCAACGTGCATTCGGAAGGCAGTACCAACGGGACCCACCAAATCAGAACTGTTCAGCGTTGGTATCGTCAATTTAAGGACACAGGCTCCGTAGAAAAACAAGAGCACTCAAGACCACGTGTTGCGGACGACATGGTGAAAGTCGTTAGACAAACTTTTGTGCGTTCTCCGCAACAATCAACGCGCAAAGCAAGTCGAGAGCTTAGGTTTGCGCAGAAAACTGTGTGGAAAATTTTACAGAAACAACATTTCATCTCAACGGAAAACTGCACCGACACACTCATGTCACAGTCGAACATGAAAGAAATTTGCCGAAACAAAATAGTACGGCCCCTTCTTCTTCCAGGAAAACAATGTGACTGGCAGAACATACCTGAATATGTTGTGGTTCTTTCCGCAATTGAACGAGGATAGTAACGATTTCATCTTCCAGCAAGATGGAGCTCCACCTCATTGGTATAACCAAGTAACCTGGCTATCACAACGATGAACTGGCGCAACGTTGGATAGGGCGATAAACCGAAGATTTGGTTTTGTTCACCTGGCCTCCGAGGTCTCCCGATCTTACGGTGTGCGATTTTTTCTGTGGGACACCTCAAAGATCTTGTTTACATACCACCACTACCAGCTTTCCCCGCTGAGCTCCGAGATCGAATTACTGCTGATGTGAGAAGCATCATACGCTCATCATACGCTACAACGTATGTGGAGGGAACTGGACCACTGATTAAACATATACCATGTGACGAGGAGGGCTCGTATTGAATATTTGTAATTGTATACCAAAATCGACTGGACCGTGTTGCTTATTTTTATGTATCATTCAACATTAAATCTGTAATAGTTTGTGAAATATACAGGGTGTTATAAAATTCGCGGACTCGGACGATGGGATGAAGATTACCCAATTAAAAACGTATAATGCGAAACACTTTATAACATGTGTTCGAATTGTCTTCCGGCAGCAGCTGTACATGCTTCAGCACGCCTTGCTATATATAAATAAAGTTTACATGTTTAATTTTTCATTTTTAAATTTGCTAAAATTCAGACAATATCAGTCAGATTAAAAAATGGTAAAAGAACACTCGTTTCAGTTTTTGATGATTAACGTTGTCCCATAGTCCGCGTCCGTGAATTTTGTAACACCCTGTATGTATTTAAAACCCGATTATTCTTTTATACTCACGCTGTATAGTTAGTCTATGAATTTAAAACATTACTGAGGAAGTTAATGTATTGTCGTAGAACGTATATGTGTATATATATATATATATATATATATATATATATATATATACCGAGTGTTCTTGAAATAAAAAGACAACTTATGAAAAATGGAAAGCTGTAATTGTATAGAATATAAATCCAAGATATTTTCCCAAAATTCTCATAAGCGAGAAAAAAACGAGGAATATTTAAACAAATTTTTGCGACGCCACTGTGCGATTGACTATATTATAAAATTATAAAAGCAATGACAATTGTTGTGACATTGACCGACAATAACAAGAATAGTTTTGTTATTGTCCATCTCATCCAGCTGTTACGTACGTAAACATATGCTGTAGCGTGTGTTTGAATTATTTATTTTATTTATTATTTATACACATTCTGAATATTTTGTATTCATGAACGTCACGTAATACAATTTTCAGTGTATTTTTAATTTCGAGGTTCGCGGCGTAATTGACACAATATTTCAGATTTAAGTGCTATATTTATTGCATCTTTCCATTTACCATACGTTGTCTCTTTATTTCAAGGGCAGTCTGTATACTAATATTTCAGTAATTAGAAATTTGTATAAAATGTAAATAATTAAAATCTCAAAATCTACCCTAATCTACCTTCTAATATACCATCAACACAATCACAACGTATTACATTTTATATTCTGTAGTTCTTTACATGAAACTTAATTAAATAAATTCAAATAGCGGAACATTTAGCTAATAATACTGTTTTTTGCCGAACGTAAATGAAAAATACATGAAATTCTTGAAGTTGGGTGACAGAAAATCAATGACGTCCTGTACAACCACATCTGCACTCGACATGCATTTTATCAACGAAAATAATAAAAATTGCGAGATTTAAAAATGTTCAATATATTCATTGTATTTTGACGTTTAAATTTGCCATAATAATAATAAATTCATAATGGAAAATATTTATGGCGTAGGCCGCGTAGGAATTATTTACAAATTTGCAAATAAAAATTAAATTATCAATATATTGCAGTTAGATTAAATTACTTGTGTGTCACAGTGTGTCCATAATTGTAGTATGCTGTAAATGTATATTTAATTATTCTTATGTTTGTATATGTACATATTGTTCATATACCTCTGGATCTCTGAATTTGAACAATTCAACATAGAAAATTTCAATATTCTTATTATTATTGGCGATTTTAATGTGACTAACTTTAACAATAGTAATATACACGATATTGTGTCACTTTATTGAATTTAGTAATCACACCATACTGAACTTTAATAACCGTGTTTTGGATTTAGTTTTAAGTAATTTAGCAATGGAAGTTGGAGATTAGCTGTCATTACTACCTAAGGATCACCGTCATACCGCTCTTATTATTAATCTACTGAACACAGAGGCCTTAACATCTTTTGATTCAAATAATAGAGCAAAATTCTACAATTTCAAGCCCGACTTCGTGAATTTATATAACGCACTGTTGCAATTGGACTGGTTATTCTCATCTAACATAAAAGACGTCGATACAACTTGTGAACATTTTTATATTACACTCTATTCCTACTTTGATCGTTATATCCTTAGAAAAAAGCCGATTTAATGAATATAATATCAATTGCTTCAATGGAGAAATTATTAATATCATACTCGTATCTAGGATCTATGATTTTAATCATTAAAAAGAGACAAAAATGTTCCTTAAAGCAGTATAAATTTCTTAAAACCTTAGTGAAAAAACAAATTCAAACGGCATATAAAACTTATACCAGCAAAATTGAATTCTCAATTCTTAGTGATTTTTTTAAGTTTTGGTCTTTTGTGAAGAATGTGGATGTTCTCGCATTCCTGGACTGATGCGTTGGGAATCGCAATATATATATATATGTATATGTATATGTATGTATATATATATATATATATATACATATATATAATATTTTCGTGACCTTGGTATGATATGGTAAACTTAATAAGTCGGCGATTAAAGGTCTGGTTTATTATTTCAAAGTATATATATTTAAAACAACCCTACATGTTTCGACAATGATGCCTTTGTCAAGGAAATAAAAAATATAAATATATTTATATTTTTTATTTCCTTGGCAAAGGCATCATTGCCGAAACATGTAGGGTTGTTTTAAATATATATACTTTGAAGTAATAAACCAGACCTTTAATCGCCGACTTATTAAGTTTACCATATATATATATATTGTATATATATAAGTGTTTAGATATATATATGAATGAATATATATAGTGAATGATTTTGCTCAGTACTCACAACCGTTTCATTCAAATACGAAATTTCAGGCAAGATCTGCGCGCTATCTCGATTTCATATAGCGTACTAAATATAGTATTGTTGCCAAATCTTCGTTGCTCATATTCCTAAGAAATCTATGAATAAATATGGTTAACTATAAGAGTATGCGACATAGCAACAGTGCACGGTACCGAGGATACAATAAAAAAGCAAATCATATTGACCAGTGATCGGACATTCGCAAAAAATAAGCATTCGTATAGGATCCTAGTTGATATGGAGTGTTTATAGAATACACACATTCACACTGAAGAAATTATTAGTACAATTACAATATTACAATTGCCGCATTATAAGAATGATTCCATTACTATTGAAGGGAAAAAGGTAATGTAATCGACAGAGTAACTGCTTTGTATAAAGTTGATCAAAGAAACTTTGATATGCATCACAAAGTGTAGACATAAATATCTCACTGGTTGATGATTACCAACAATAAAATTTGTTTGTATAAAAATTCGAATCTATCTTTTCGGTAACATTATTGGCGTCCCATCGGGTAAAATACTTCTAGTTCATACATATTTAAGCATTCATTAATATACATAGATTTAAACAATAATATAGAACACAGAAAAGTTTTAAATTTGCATTTTATAATAAAATAATTATGGGAAAATAAAATGATGGTTATGCGTTTTTAGATGTTTTGATGCCTATATTCGTCACCTTGAATTCATTATATAAAAGTAGAAGGAGTCACTTGTTTTCAAAACAATAAAATGTGTGTATATACAGATGTACATTTAGTAACTGGATAGAACAAATAAATGGAATATTTAATAGTAAATGGATTAAAGAATTGTAAATAAACAAGCCGAAAATAATTTATAACTATATACACAATATAAAAACGCAAAGACAATAATTTTTAATTAAACAATTCTCTGTTGTAATATACTACCAAATATTTTTCAATATTTTCCGTAGTAAGACGCATTCTCTTAGTTGCACAAATTTCTTTAAATAAGGAAAATGACCGCTCGACATCACAACTCGTAACGGGTGCAAAACGAAAATTTAGACAATCAAAATCTGCTGGACTTTTCTGTAATGCATTAACTATCTCGTTTAATTTCTCATATCCAGGATTTCTTGCTTTAACCCTTTGAATATATTGGTAGACCTTTCTTCCAATGTCTTCGGTAATTTTTTCTTATACTGACACCATGTTATTAAATTTAGTTATTGCTACGATATATAGATTTTGTTTTTCTAGATATTCAATAGCTTCAGGTATCTTTCCAAAGTTAATTTTAATAAAGTTAAATCTCGTTTTATATTTACAGAATCCATTAGCGTCTTACATTTTTGAATACTTTGAGCTGTATTTTCTAATTTATCAATGACGTTCTTGATCACATTGAAATTGTCAGCATAAAAAATAGCAGCGTTTATCCACGTTCCCCATCTTGTTAATATAGGTTGTGGAGGAAATTTCGAATTAGGGCAGTGTTCTTTGTAAAAGCGTTTGCGGGTTGGCGACTTCAGAAATATTTTTTTTATTTCGCCTACAAGCGTATCGGTAAAATATTCACGAATACATTGACATATTCTATGCAAAGCATGTGCTAAACATGTTACGTAGATTATCATTGGTAAATCATTTTTTAATAGTGGACCTGCTTTTATCATATATGCAGCGCCATCTGTTATGAGCAGTAAAACATTTTCCTTTCTTCTCGTCTCGGTGTACATAGAGTTTAACGTTTCGCATACTAAATTTTTTATTGTTTCGGAATTTACATTTTCCAAAATCTTAGATGCAATTAAGTAAGGTTTGGTGGGTTTTAGATATTGTAAAGTACCCACAATAACATTTGCCCTATGTCGACCTAATGTGCCTGTTGTTTCATGAACACTAGCCCAAATATTGTCGCCTAATTAGTGCTTTATTTTGGATATGGTTTTCTGATATATAGAAGTTAAGTAATACTTCCTCAGAGTGGATTCATCGAGAACGTGACGTCTACAGTACTTTTCCAGAAATTGTTTTAGAACAGAGTTATATAACTTCCAAAACGGAATATTATATTGGCTGCTACAAATGCTAAGCATAACTCTGTATAGAATTCTTTATTAGCATCATTCTGCAACTGAATGGACGACTCTAAACTTCTCAGTTGTGATGCTGATTGATCGGAATGACCACTCTTATCATTAGGTAGTTATTGCAATCTATAATTTTTCTCATGCGCCTTAGATCTTAAATGTTGATCTATGTGACTTTTTTGTAGCACTTAAATTCTTTATTTTTGCATATAGTACACAATATTCCTCCATCACTAGGCACTAGAAAGTCAGAATACGGGATTACCCAATTATACTTAATTCTTTTCGACATTTTATAAATAATTTAACCTTACTAGAATTTTATCACACGTTGCAAAAACGACTGACTTAATGCGTAAATATTTGCTTATAAATAACCGAAGAAATAAATATGGACAATTTAATGTCTGTATAATGAAGTCGGTAATTCCTGGTAAAGAATTTGTTATAGCGAACACTGTACACTTATTTTATATATACATATATATATATATATATATATATATATATATATATATATATATATATATATATGCCTACTGCCTACTAATCGCCTACTGATTAGGTTTACTATATATATATATATATATACAATATAGAATATATACCGATTGGTTCAGCCCGCTACGGGCCATACGCAACAACATACGTATGGAACGTAATGCGATGTGGCAACGTGTGTACGATGCCACTCCGCGTGCGCATACATAAGTCCGATGATCGAGAGCAATAGATTGCCCGTCATTCGTATTTAGCTGTGCAAACGTAAAGGTAGCTATCATGTCAGTGTATACAACCGCAGAGAAGGTACAAATAGTTTCGTGGTATCTTGCCGTCAACTCCTTTCGAACAACCGTTGATTTATTTGCTGTAGAGTACGTAAATCGGCCTATTCCCTCGCATTCGACGATTGAAGGGATCGTAAATGCGTTTAGGAAATATGGCTGTGTCGTCGGAAATTGCCGCAAATGCCAACAAATTGACGAACAGCCTCATATCCCTCTAATACCTGCCGATCGGGAGGAGAGAGACGTGAGGGTTTGCTCGTTAGTTGAAATGGGCGACCTTAAGTGTACCCGGCAAATAGCAGACGAAATCGGTGTTAGTAGAAGTACAGTAAAGCGCATTCTAAAACGCAACAATTCTTAAAATTTAAATTTATTTTGCAGAATTATTGATTTTTTTTTTACTTTTATCTTTTAGAAAACGTTATTGTTTTTTTATTACTTAAAATTACTTTTCCGTAGCAGCTAAGAATACAATTATTATGTCAGAACAAATGGGCAAATTACGTATACAGAACGAATATGCAAACGACTACATCCTTGCGCGGTTTAAGTCTTACTAAATTCATAACTGCAATGTATGGCAATTTAAGCTACTGCGCGTGGAGGGGATTCGCTGTTGCCACTTATTGCTGGTTATGGCCCGTTCAGAGCTGGTCCTATCGGTATATATATATACAGTGAAACTTCTCTTAACGAGCACTTCTATTAGCCGGGCACTTGCCTTAAGCGGTCATTTTATCCAGTCCCGAAATTATAAATGGGAAATTCCTAATAAATGGGTTTCTCTTATGCGGACGCTCCCTTGAACGGGCTCGGACAGTTATTTAGCTGCTTTATGACCACAAAGTTTCCATTAAACGGACGCGAGAATCGAGATGTAATAATTCTGGTCCGGGAAATCCCCTGCCTTCGTCGATGATATCATTTGAACATTATAGATATGATACTTGTTAAGTTCGCAAGTCAACGTCGTCTGGGTAGGTTGTCTGTTGTTTTATTTTATGGCATAATTCATATCAACTATGTACGTATTTTAATTATTTTAGAAAACAATATCAATGAAAAGGAATTGCGATCACAGAATATAATCATAAAAACAAGTTTAATTCACGTGAATTAGCCAGAAGATTTACTACTGACAAAACACAAGCCGCGCAAATAATAACAAAAAAAGGTTAATATCTAAAACAGTAACAAACAAATGACAATAGTGGAATTAAAAAGCGATTTTTTGAAACTGAAGGCCCCAAAATAGACCAGTTAACATATAAATGGGTTGTGCAAGCTATAAATAAGAATATGCCTATATCAGAGGTACTAATTATGCATAAAGCTAAGAAAAGTGCTGAGAAATTAGGCAATTGTAATTTTTCCCCTTCCAGTGGATGGCTAGATAAATTCAAAAAGCGGCATAATATTCGTTAACAATATCTGACATAGCCGCTAGCGCAAATCAAGAAGATGTCGAAGCTTTCATAAATACGATACCGTTAATAATTAAAGAGTACAAACCTTGCGTTATATTTATAATTTGGACGAAACAGGGTTACTTTTTCGGACACTGTCAACAAAGACAATGGCATTAAGAGGCTAAAAATGTGTGGGCGGAAAGTTATCTAAAGAAAGATTAACTATAACGAACTGTGTGAATACGACAAGGGAGAAAGAAACACTGTTGGTTATCGGAAAATCAGCACGTCCTCGCGCATTTGAAAATCTTAACATCGCTCTTCGTCCGGTCCATTGGTATTCAAATAACAAGGCTTGGGTGACTAATTTTATGATGACAGAGTGGTTGCGTGAATTTGATCGGAAAATGATCGATCAAAACAGCTGTATGTCAATTAAAAACTCATTTATTAATTATCCCTATATTTCGCAACAACTTTGTTGCTTATTCCGGAGATAAAAATGTAGAGTTCAAAAAAATAATGAAAGTGACGTACAAGGACAATAAAAAAAAGTCAATCAAATCTAATCAAGTTTATTGTCCTTGTACGTCACTTTTATTATTTGTTTGAACTCTACATTTTTATCTCCGGAAGAAGCAACAAAGTTGTTGCGAAATATAGGGATAATTAATAAATGAGTTTTTAATTGACAGACCGCTTGCCCGATTTTAATTTATGTTATACATATATAACTTCTTATTTAAGACATAATTATTAATTTTTTTAAATTTTAAATACAGTATATTAATGGAGAATATTTTTAATTTAATTATGAAAAATTATATCTCGCAATGACCGAAGGGGTTTGAGTTCATTATAACTTCTTATTTAAGACATAATTATTAATTTTTTTTTAATTTTAAATATAGTATATTAATGGAGAATATTTTTAAAAAAATTATATCTCGCAATGGATCGTTGATTTGAGAAATAAAGGTCAACGATTTTGGCACGTTGTTCAATTGTGTACTGTTCCATTTTAAATTCCCCAAGTCTTCTTTACAAAATACTGAAAACAAAAAAAAAATTATAATAAAAAAGTTATAAGGAATTAAAACCCCTTCGGTCATTTTGGGCCACCCTGTAGTAATAATTCATTCTAATATTTTGCATAAAAATTTACTTTTATAATGACTTTTCCACGTATGCACGAATATAAATGTAAAATTCCAGGTTGCGAAAATCGATATCATTTCAATATTTTTCCTGATTCGAGTTATCAATATAAACATTTCTTCACTCACCCTTCTGATGATAGTAGAAAACAGGTATGGTTGAACTCTATTAAAAGTTTTTCAGATGTTGATATTCCTTCGAAAGAAGGCTTAGTTTTGTTTCATTAAGCAGTGTTAGGAATTACTTCAGGTAAAACCATCACTACCAGTGAAAGTGGGTCGGATTCATAGTCTTCGAAGTGTCATTTTCTTGTGGAATAAACTGCAGAATATAGGATTTAGACATTTGCGAATAAGATCACTAAATCAACATCCTTTGGAATATAAAATAATAATAATAATAATATTCCGATTAATGATGAGAATGATTTTAATTATCAAGCTGTCACTTATGTATGTTGATTCTTCCTAAAAAAGCTTAATTTACCCGATTGTGAGGTTTGTAAATCTTCTTTATTTTCTGCTAACGTAGAACCTCATCACACATTTAACAATGTTTAAGGAATTTAGTAAATCAAGTAATCTTCTTTATCCCACTCTTAATTTGGTAATATATGTTAATAACATTTACGATAAGATGGTTGTGTTGTTAAAATCATTTGGCCATGTAAATTCCATTTACAAGAAAATGTCGGTAACTTTGCAGAAGGTTAGTTTTTCAGGGTATTCTTGTGTTAACTCCGATTATCAAACTTTAGTTCAAAAGCAATTCTTAAATATATCTATGAGTTTAATTATTGGGAAAATCCATGATGGCATTTGTCGGTCTTCTAATGATAGATCTTTGAATCGAAACTCTAGAAAAATTAGGCAGCTGAAGCATCTGTAGATTGTCCTTATATTATATTGCTGTTTATTAGAATTGCTGTTTATTGTTATGAGTATATAGTTTATTTTGTTTTATTACAAGAATATTGCATTTTTTATATATGTATTTGTTGAATTTTAAATATTTATTTTTCTTACATAGACTTTAAATTTATTTTTTAACAGAATTAAATATTTACATGAAACTGATGAGATCAAAAAAGGTCGAAACACGTATTTAAAGTCACGCGGTTGTTTACGAATTTAGTACTACCATATCCGCATCAGTGGCGCTAGAGTAAGGATCTAATTTTTTACGTGAAATGAGACTCTTATATGATATGTTCCTTGTCAGTACTTCAGTAATGTGTAGGTATCTGAGGAGCGTGATGATTATAAATACTCTGATATCAGTGCTCCATTAATTAATAGGTATACCTACTACTAAAAAATTAAAAAACGAAATGACGTCAAAACCAGGATACGAAGTTTTATAGTTAGAAACTGTGGAACTGGGATTTGCCCTATACACAAATCTGGATTCCTGACAGACATTACCAACTATAGACCAACCAATATCACTTTTGATCAATTTTGCAAAAGTGTTTGATGCTGTATTATACTCACATGTATATTGTCATGTCAAAAACTTCTATTTCTACGCATCAGCACGGTTTCATGGAAAGAAAATCTACAGTTACTAATTTAACCTATTTTATGTAATCTATATAATATGTAATGGAAGCACGTGGGCAAGTGGATAAAATTTACACTGATATTTCAAGAGCATTTGACAGAATCAACATTCCCATATTCAAAAACTGGTAAAAAAATATTAATCACCACACATATGTACAAACTATATTTATTTTGAAGGCATTTCAATTGGATAATCGACAATATTTATAAAAAAAGGCAAATTGCCGAAAATCGGCTTCACAATATTACAAAATTTTAAAAATTAATAAGCAAATGAATGTTTTTTATAGTTCTTTGTGGGTATTTATTTTTTCATTAGTAACAGCTTGGCAAAAAGCATTCAGGATATTTCTATATTTTTAAAATAATTACATCATCAATTCATTCATAAAAAGTGGCCCAACCTTAAAACATCTCGATCGTGTATCGGTATGAAAGTGGCACGCACATAAATGTAGAAGTTAAAGAATGACGATATGAGAGAACATGTTAATTAGAATCATTAGAGGCCACATGAGATTTACGATATATTTATGTGTTTGGAATACAATAAATACGAACTACCGTAAAGAATGAATACAAACAATAGGAATTCAAATAAAAATTGTTTGTATAGAATTCTATTTCAAAATAATACAATATAAAATGAATATGTGTATTCAAATAAAGTCGTCAAATTTGTCCATGGGAGTTCGTAAATATCTAATATAATATCAGGTAACATTTTACAAAAACTTAAATAACAAATATCCTGGCATTAAATATTATTTAAGGAATTAGACTACTGCAAAATTTTGAAGTAAAGGCAAACTTTTTCCGCTCAAATCATTATTAAGATCTCTAGAATGAAATATAAAAAATTCAAAACATGATTACATTTAGTTTTGTAATATAAAAAATTCAAAACATGATTACATTTAGTTTTGAAACTACAGAGTTGAACGCAAACTTCTAACAATTTGGTGATCAACTATTACACTTCTAAATACAAAAAAAGAGAGAATTAAGTCTACTTTAGAGAAAATAGGAAACAAAAAAATTAACAGCAAAATTAATTCATAAATTAAACATCTACTATGGATTAGCTGTTCGGAGGAATAAGGCTTTAAACACATTTATTTAATATAGTAGCGCCAACATACATTCACATGTTTTAAACGCAATTTACACATATACGAGGGTAGTCTTTTATATTTTGCATATAGAACTGGAATAAGACAGTAGATAGTTTTCGATGTATCCACGAAGATTAATGCACTTTTGCATACGCTCAAACCTACTCTGGAAGCAGTTATTCGACTCGTGTTTTTGATAGTCAAAATTGCGTTTTTGAAGGCATCGACTGCTCCAGTAGAGTAATACCTCCTCATTGACCTTGATCGCATATATATATATATATATATATATATATATATATATATATATATATATATATATATATGTATCGGCTGAGTGGTCAAGGTCTGACGACTGGAACCTTTGACCACGCAGTCCATCATTGATTTTCAGGAAACGGACGATGGTCAAAGAATTCGATGTTTTGTTCAGTTAAAAATTCAATTGTCAATTGCGAGCTGTGTACCAACTTTCATTGTCTTGGTGGAGGATGATTCGTCGTTGTTGGTTGATTTTTCAGAGCTCAGCGATGACTTGCGGCAAACAAATGGTTGTATACCAATCGGCAGTAACAGTTCTTTGATCTTGTAGAGAAATTATTGCTACATGACCTGCTTTCGAGACAAATGCCACAACCATCTTTTTGGAAACACTTCGAGAACGGATGACTTTTATCGGCTTTTCTTCACCTTGGAATACCCAAACAGACGCGTGGCGTTTATTTTCTAGCTCGTATGTGTAAATTCAAGATTCATCACCACTCACGATATTGTACACGTTTTTAGAGATTCCTGCGTTAAAACGGTATAGAGGAGTTGTTTGACACCAATTCTTCAAGCAAACTTTTTTGAATTGGGGTCTATGAAATCTCCCTCTATTCACATGTCGATCATCGTTGATGAGCTTACGCACAACATCGACATTTTCCTGACTGCCTTTTTTGGTGCACATTAGATCGTCGCTAAAACTAATCCGTCCACGTTTGAGTTCTCCATACCAAAGAGAAATTGTTGACTGATATGGTGCTTCATTCCCAAAAAGAGAAACCAACTTGACGAGGCATTCTTGTTGAGATAATTGTCTTTCAAAATTATAAAAAAATATTGCGCGAAAATGTCCACGGTTTAATTCTGTCAGTTTGGCAGTGTCAACGTGACAGTTCGTTGTAGCTACAACACTACACGTATCGCACTACTAAACTAAAGGTGAAGCTTAAATTTTAGTACTGACATTTGATGAATGCAAAATGCACTAATGCAAAACATAAAAGACATCCTTCGTACATAAAGAATTGATTTGCTAAAAATTAAAACGAAAGATTTAAAATAATCTTATATGGTCCTTTGCACCTAAAACAACTTTCAGTAGCAACTGTGCAAGTAGAACGAAATATTATAGTCAGCCCTTATAATAGAAGCTATGAAGAAATCGGTTTATTGATAACAAAATCAATTATTATTGCGATAGTACCCGTAATAACCAAATGTTGTAAAAATGATGATAAACAGTGTACTTATTCGCTGCTAATTAGAAACCATTTAGTGGGATGGATTTATTACAATTCACGGATTTTCTTGTATAACAAGGAAAGAGGTTGTATTTAAGCCAGAAGTCAAATATATGAAGCAGAAACAAAATAATGACATCGTTTGTGATAATGTGATAATGTTATCTGACTCGAGCAAATTAGTAAAAAAAATAGGATAAAGTATTAGTTTTTTCAAAATTATAAAAAATTGAAGAACGACTTTATTGTTAGTTAATTCTTAACATGAAACAATATTTAATTCAAAAAGAATTTATCCGGTACGTCATTTCATCTTATAAAAAGGATGTGCCAAGGGATATTTCAAAATACATTTTCATCATTATATATTTTTTTAATATAAATTTATTTTTTATAATATATAACGAGCGATCATTAAAATTTTCACTCGTAGCTGCCCGTTTATATAAAAATTATGTCGTAGCTTTAGTCATTAAGATGTTATTTCAAACATCTGTCAGTGTCAAATATATATTTTAAAGTTTCATCAAAAGAAAAAGTAATGGCCTTTAATGATATGCATAAAGCGTTTATGGTAGAATGTTACTTCCTGACATCTCAAAAAATTGATGGTATTTGGCAGCATTCAATAGAAAATTGCCTTGCGGAGTTTGAAGAGAGATATCCAAATACTGTTCCTAGCTATAAAACTTTCCGCGATACGCTAATGCATTGTGTAAATCTTTTTCGTCAAACAGGCAGTATTTTAAGGAAAAAAGGAAGCGGTCCTCCTTTCAAGAGAAGTCGCGGCGTAATTGAAAATGTCAGACAAATTATTAACGAATCTCCTCAAACATCTATTCGCAGAGTTTCGCAACAAGTAGGGCTTTCGTATGGAACATGTCAAAAAATTTTAAAAAAGGACTTGCACATGTATCCATATAAATTAACTTCTGTACAAAATCTATTACTTACGGATTATGAAAAAAGAACACAATTTTGCTAATGGTTTATTCAAACAATGACAGACAATATTTTAAATCATACTTTTTTCACCGACGAAGCTTGGTTTTATTTGAAAGGTTATGTTAATTCGCAAAATATGCGTATGTGGTCCAGTGAAAATCCTCATTTCTACAGAGAAGTTCCTCTACATCCAGAAAAAATAGGCGTATGGGTAGGTATGAGTCGTCACCGATTAATAGGACCAATATGCTTTGAGGGCACGATAGCATCGGAGAAATATCGTAACGAAATTCTCAGTGTTTTTACTAATCAATTGACTAATGATGAACTCCAGGTCGGATATTTTCAACAGGATGGGGCTACATCTCACGTTACACTTGAAAATATTCAGTTTTTGCAACAATTTTATGGCGATAGGATAATAAGTAGAAATACAGCGATTCCATATCCACCACGATCGTGTGATTTAACAGTCATGGATTTTTTTGTGTGGCCATATACTTATAAAGAATATTATTTATGAAACATCAATTAATAATCTACAAGAGTTAAGACATAAAATCATAGAAAAATGTGAACACATCAATAACTCACCGCAAATACTGATCAATGTTTTCAATGCTCTACGAAATAGAGTGCGATTATGCTTGGTGGAGAATGGTCAACATTTTACACATTTTTTATAATATTCTATTACTTTGTATAAAAATTATAAATATATTTAATATAAAAGTCAGCAATTCAAATTATTTTTTAACAATCATGACGTTTGAAATTATAATGACAGATCTCCTCTAATAACTTAAGTTAGGACATATTTTTTGTGTACATGGCTTACTTGAGCGAAAATTTTAATGATCACTCGTTATTAATGAAATATCAAACCTATTTGAATAATATTGAAATAAAGTAAAAGAAAACAATAAATTATAAAAAAGTTGTGTTTCAAAAAATTAACCAAAAAAACTACTAAATAAAATATAAATTTTATATCTCATGGCAAAGACGGCAGACTATGTGCCCACACTGTTAAATTTAATAAATAATACACATAAGGTGTATTAGATAAAAATGTAGATTTTACAAAATTAGGGCAACTTTTTATCAATACTGAAGATCTATTGTACAGATACAAAGAGCGCTTTAACTATGCAAATATAACATCTCTCAACCTCGAACAATCCTTCTCAGTATATAAACATATATATATATATATATATATATATATATATATATATATATATATATATATATTAAATTTATTATATTATATTAAATTTGACAGTGTGGGCACATAGTCTGCCGTCTTAGTCATGGCAAATAATGTTCTGATCTTTTATTTATGGAACTAAGTGTTTATTTATATGAAATTATATTGTTATTCAAAATTGGAATTGAATAATATGAAAGTATTACTATTTACATATACATAGGTATATATAACCTTACGTATTCTCGCACTTTAAATGCCCACTCACTTACCACTGCCTGTTCAGTCGCAATAATTATAATCTATTTATTCTTTATTATTGTAAATACAAATATGCAAATGCAAATATAAAGAAAAAATATAAAAAAATTAAATCACGTACATAATAATGCAAATAAAAATAAACACAAAATACCGGGTGTCACAGTTACGTTCTTTTTGATTTTACCACAGCCTACTGCGACTTCTACTTAAAATAAGAAAGTGTGCTAAAAAAATTTCAATACATAGCGAAGTTGTTTACATTAAATTAACACATTTGGAATCCATATAAGAAGTCCTACCTTCATAATGCTAAAATATTTTTTAATATCTTTTCATTGAAATGAGTTAAAAGACAAAAATTTAAATGATACTTTATTTTCTGTTGCATACCATTCATTATTTTCAATAAGTTTTGTTTAATAACTTGACCTTGATGTCAGATATATTTTGACTTATTTAACCAATTCTCCAACTTTACCCATTTAAGATATCCTTTTTGTGAGTACATTAACTTAAACACCCAATATTGTCGAGATATTCTTAAATGAAATCCAAAATCTGCGTAACTTAAAATCATTAATATAACATAAAGTCGCATCCCATGCTTTCAATTAAATTCTTATTTCAGTAGCCTATGATTCTATATAAAGTCAGCGATATTGAAAAATCTCTGGCGTTACAGTCCTGTATGAGGCAAAGCCATCCCAAGTATTTCTTGCCATCGGGATCTATCCTGCGTCATCATAAGATCTTTTTCGACATCCTTCTCATAGCGAAGTCTAGGTCGGCGTACAATACATCTTCCTATGAATCCACGTCTTTGAAGAAGCTTTTTTGGCACAAATTTTTCAGACCATCGGGTACATTACCCATTCCAGAAGTCTGGCAACTTTTATGTGATGGATTACATCAGATTCATTATAAGTTGGTATAATTCAAAATTATACCGTGAACGCCACATTCCGATTGCTCTCACTGCTCCGAAGATTTTCCTTAGGACATTTTGTACAAACCTTCTTAGGTCGTCTTGGTATTTTTGTTTAAGCGACCACATTTCCGATCCTGGTCGTATCAGGATTTTATGTAGTTTGACATTGAAAAATTCCAGGAGATTTGAGACGTTACTGATGCAAATGGCGCCCAATAAAGCACTGACTGCATGTTTCCTAAATTTTTATTTAAGTATTCTTTCTCAATAAAAATAATTAATTGTGTTAACTTGAACATTAAATATTTAAAATATTTTTCTTAGACCAATGACAAAATTTAAAAATTTGACAAGTTTGATATTTTTTTATTGTATTAGATTATTTCTCTTTCTTATAAGTTTCTATATCTGTATTTTTATTTTAACTTTACTGTATAAATTTTGTATATGCATCTTTGTGCTATAATGTTATAATTATGGCGTTTAGAAAATAAAAATTGTTATTCTAAAAAGCTATATAGATAAAATATTACTATGTAAAGACATTTAAAAGCATACTTTTTCTATTTTGTGTTCGCAATGAACTCATTGTGAAACTCAAAACAGAACCGAATTTGATATGCTTTTTCTATTTTTCATTGTTGGCATTATTCTAACACAGAAATTGCTGTCATTTGATTTAAAGAATTTAAATACATTTGTCACGTAACTGGGGTGAAGTACAAGATGTATTAGTTTGTATGTCACTCATGTATTATGCAGGGTGAGTCGTGAGGAATCGACCAAACTGTAGGAGTGTATTCTACAGGTGAAAGTAATGTAAAAAAACTCAAATGTTGCTATCCCATTTTTATTTGTTTTCGAGTTATAGCGTAATTAAAAATAAACAAAATTTCATACATTGAAGTTTTTGTATTTTATTGGTATTATCGTTCTTTATAATATATTTTCAAAAATACCGCCATTCATTTCAAAACTTTTTTACATCGTCTACCAATGGCGCTGGTTGCGTTCCTGATTGCGCCAGGTTGATGTTTGATATTGTCAGCAGCATTCATAATCCGTTGAATTAGTGCATCACGAGTGTCCACTTTTACTTGATACACTTCATTTTTTAACCAGCCCCATAAACAATAATCGAGTGGCGTGAGGTCTGGAGACCTAGGAGGCCAACCAATGTGACTACCACGTCCAATCCAACTCCCTGGAAACCTTTCAGCGAAATGTTGCCTAACTGCACGAGCGTAATGTGCAGGCGCTCCATCGTGCTGGTAGAAGATTTGGATTCTGATGTTTATGGGAACATCCTCTAGCAGTCCGTGCAGTTCATTTTCTAAAAAATGTAAATAGGTGTCTCCCATGAGGCGATTCTCAAAAATGTAAGGACCAATTAAAAAACCATCGATCATACCACACCATACGTTTACCGAAAATTTATGTTGAAAGTTACTTTCGACTGTTGCGTGTGGATTTTCGTCTGACCATACATGCTGGTTATGACAATTATTTATACCGTCACGGGTGAATGTCGCTTCATCCGTAAACAGTATACGCGATACAAAACGAGGATTATCATTTATCCATCGACAAAATTCCATACGTCTACGATTATCATCTCGTTGTAGGTGCTGTACTCTTTGTACATGGTACGGACGTAAGCCATGCTCGTGGAGTGTTTTTATCACCCTTGTTTGTGGAATGACCAATTGAATACTAATTCTCCGTGAGCTGGTAGTTGCGTCTTCTTCTACTACATCCAGAATATCTTCTACTTCTTGTAATTGTTGTCGACTCCTCGTTCAGATATTATGTTTACACTGGGAAGCTTTCCGGTCGCGCACATTGTGTTGAATACACTAATAAATACAGTTTTATTAGGATGTCTGTGATGTGGAAACCCTTGATGATATTCATTAGCAGCAGCTGTAGCATTCCCATCACAAAATCCATAAACAAACACCATATTAGCATATTCTAAATTAGAATAAGTGTGTGGCATTTTAGTTTGTTAGACTATAGTCGTACAAACGTCAAGTCAATGTCACAATACCCGAACACAATGTTATAATTTACTCCAAGGTATAGGGAAGATTTTTTATGATGGCAGCGCCCTCACTATATCAACGATGAACTAGAGGTAGTGACATTAGACGCATTAGGCATACAAACCACTCTACACTATTTCTCGACTGCTTTCAATGTCACTACCGCTAGTTCGGAAAACCACGAACAGGTAGCGCTTCAGCTAGGAAGACTTCCCTAAAATGAATTGCTACCGGGGTTTCACTGTTTTTACGAATACATACATAAACATGGTATACTAAATCTACATCTTTAATTACGCTATAACTCGAAAGCAAATAAAAATCGGATAACAACATTTGAGTTTTTTTACATTACTTTCACCAGTAGAATACACTCCTTGAGTTTGGTCGATTCCTCACGACTCACCCTTTATATTTGTGAATAAAATATCAAGTAACGTTAACGAAAATTAATAAATAATATTTCAAGGATAGCAATATTTTGATTTCAAAATGTGAAGTATCAATGTGACCAATTGCATACTTTATATAAGAATAAAACTCTGAACTTTCAAAATAATTTTCGCTCGTTTTCTAAACATAAACTCGTGCGACAAAATGGTACTTTATGAAATTTATGTTTTAGTATAGTATACTATTTTCTACCTAATTAATTTATTAGATTTTTATTACATGTACTCGCAATGAAATTCATTACGATATAGATATTTCATTACGATACAGGTCACGACCTTGTCGCCATATTGTTCTACTATTGCATCATTGTATCCTAATGCATCCACCAGCATACATGCGTGATTCACACAGTGTCATATATCGTACAAGAAAAACATACTATGAGAATAACATCTTAAATTTTGAAAAATTACTAAAATGCCGTGGTTTTGTTCAGTTGAGGATTATTTAAAGAGCTAAAAGGTATAAAGCATAGAAACAGTAACAACAATATTCGGTCAATATCAACTATTGCCATGAGCATTTGACAAATCTAAATTTTAACAATTCAGTCACCCCTCTATTGCCTGTTGTAGTAATTTAAATTAAACTTTGAAAATTCAATTCAATTTTTTTTCGTTATTATAGCTGATCGTAGAAAAAATAGTGTATGCAATTCGCATTTAATGGCTATTAAGGCACCCGTATTCTTTACGACACTCGCTTTCAGTTCGTGTCGTAACCTCATACTCGTATCTTAATAGTCATCTCATCAATAAATGCTCATTGCATAATATATTATTTCGTAATACTTGAATATTATGCCACTATATCTAGTTCTGTTTGGATTACTATTATGCTATCCATAACAGCCAAGGCCGTTAAAATTTAACGGCTGACCGTTATTAATATTTGGCGCAAAATTTTTTGACATTTCTGACAAATAGCACAGTAAATCTTAAGTTAATGCAACCTCTTCCTCAAGAATGTCTTGATAAATTTCAATTTATCATTGTCATAAATAATTGAACCAAAATAGGATATTTGTCTCATGTATAAAACGCACGGCCGATATTGCATATAATAAACATTGTTCTCGCCTGTTATATTAATAATATCGGCCTAATGAGCCTAATACCGTTACATGCCATAAAAAGACGTAAGCCATTTTGATAAACTAAAAAAGTTATGTAATCAAATAATACATCACTTCATGATTATTCTAATTTCTATGGCAACACCAAACTTTTAGTTTTACTAAATATATACGTATTTTGAAAAATACCATGATTTAAATATATGTATATTTATCAGATGAAATATAGAAAAAAAAACATTCGTACAGAACAATATTATCTTAATTTCTATCTAAAAGAAATGCTTTGTACGTATCAAAAAAGAAAATTATTTTGGGTATCGTGTTTTCTGTTCTTAAAAACCTTTAATCTTACTAAAAAAAAAATTATAAGTTAGGTTTTTATATTTAGAAATTACTTCATCTAAAATAATTTTCAGCACGTTCTCTAGTTCTTAGTAAATTGTTTGAAAAATCTGAAACAGGAAATTAATCAAGTGAAACAAAATTCATTACTTCGTAAGTGAATCACTGCAGTGTCTAATTTGTCTACACTAACAAATAGGCTTCGCACATTTCCCTACCGAATGGTACATATAAATTTCCGTATTTTGTGTACTCTTGTTTATTCACATCATTCACTGTAGAGTTAATTAAGTACAGCCTATTAAAATGCACATTTAATGCATCCTTAGATGTACTTGAGTTTCAACAGCTTCTCTAGTCAAAGATGCTATTTATTAACAACTATTTTATTATTTAACAAATTACCAGCTTTTTTATCGACTAGTAAATTTCTAGATGATACACTTTTCTTGTATTTACGAGGACTGCTGGAGATATTTCTAGAAACGATATAAAAAAATATATACAAAATCATTTATTCTATTCAACATTTTTGCTGGCTAAAAAATCAACGGTTTGACGTACTGAGTAGAACTAGCCTTATCATGATTAAGAATAATTCACTGATTCCGATTATTTCTTCGAATTTTATTGTTGACTTTCGGCAATTAAATTGTAGTATACTAAACAATGTTGGCAGTTCTTCGATTCTATAAGTTAAGGTTGCTACATGTCGAATAAAACCGAAAACATAATTTTTATCGCAGCACTGCGTGAACGAACACCTTTCAAACGGTGTATTGTTTACTTTCAGAGTTGTACAACTAAATCTAAGTTGCGTCACCAGCTATAAACTAAATTTCAACAACTTCGACTGAAATTTTTGTCATTCATTGATGTTGAAGACACTTCTTGGTGAAACATTTTAGTAACTGACTGAAATATTGATAATAAAACACAAGATTTAAAGATATCTCTTTTATAATTGCATAACAGCCGAAACATATGTTAGAGTTAATCTAGTAAAAGTAGTAAAATTTCCAGTATTTCTTCACCATTTGGCATCTTTTTTTGAGCATGTGTCAAACTGTGTGGGATTCAGTGACTGTAATCCTTAGGTTAAAATGTTTATGCAAAATCGCGAGTATTGTTTTCACGTCAATGCCCAAGAATGCCTTCAATCTCACAGTATGTGGCATGCCGATTTTACTCAATGTCACGCACATCAGTATTAGTGCTAACACCAGACATCCATAGACGACCTTCGCGAAATTTGTTCCTGAGAAAGGTATGTGCAAGCTTAAACTCGGAAAATCAACTGTAAACACCACACTTAGATAGTGCTTCATCCCCAAAAGGTAAATAGAGTAAATCCATGCATTGTCTCGGTGTATTAATTAATAAAAAAATTTTACTTCGCAAAAGTTCTATTTTTACACAAAGCTACTTTTTTTTAAATGCTCTATAAACAGAATTAATTCACCTAAGTAGGAACTGTCAACTGAATTATTGACTATATATGTCAAATTTTACGAATACGAGTTAAAAAATGCGAGCACCTCTTCTACGAGATTCCAAAAATTTTCACAACAGCCTCCATATAACGTTGTAAGAACTTTACTGAAAGAGAAACTGAGATAGATAAGGGCTACTTTTTTTAATATAGCTAAATACTATGATTATTTAGAATGTAGAAGAATTTAGAAGTATCGATAGGTAACAATGCTTTGGAATCGATACTTTAGAATCGATACCTTGATTCGATACCTAGGAATCAATATTCATAACCCGTTTCCTAGGTATCGATTCTTTGATCTCAGTTTCAAGAGATATAAAATTAATTTACCGATTCTACCATATCTCCAGTATGAAATTTACAATATTGTGATATTTTGTTTTTCTTTTTTGTAATAATTAAAGTTATTATGTCATAATATGGATATTTGCTACGCATAATGTAAAATTTAAGGGTTTCGTGCAAAAAGTCCCTAAGTGACAATTTGACGTTTATGTACTCTCTACGCCATCTGTTGTAGAATAACCTGTATATTCATTTGCTATGTTTTAGATTTGTTTAATGGTCCATAAGTAACTGAATTTTCGTATGGCCGCTTCTAGCTTTATTGGAAATTAACGTGATTTTCTTAACTTGACTTTCTTCAATTCTCTTGCCCATTTCTTAGGATCTGATCTCCTCTTCTTATATTCTTTAAATTCTTCACTTCTAAGGTTGTCCTCTGCCACATCAGATAATATTGTGGAATGGCTAACCTCCCTTGCAAGTTCAGATAATGTTTTGTAAAGGCTAACCTCACTTTCAGATGGCAGCCACTCGTCACTATCACTAGCCGGAAAAGGCTCTACGAAAGTAATCATGTTATTCAAGCTATACACACAGATTTTGTTTTGTTAATTTACCAGGTGCACTATATGTCCTTCACTGTCACTCATTTTCGACCCGTTAAGAAAATAATAGAGCAGAAAAACACAAAACGTGGGAAATACCACATAACCTAGTCGTAAAAATTACAACAAATATTAAATACTACTACAAAGAACTAACAAATCGGAGACTGTAGCTTATAAGTGAATAAAATAAAATTACAAAACCCTTACCACAATAGAGTTTAATGATTCTCAATACGTATTTCTACAACCACGTTGTCATCTTCAGTAGAAAAAACAGTGTAACACTTGAACGCACAAAAACACTCACAGAAGGATTGTTCTGAACGTCTTCTAGTTTAACACTAAATTCTTCAATCTTAAATGCTACAAAAATTACCTACATTTTGGTAGACCCCACCTATTCATGCAAGAGCATTAACCCATTATTTGTAAATTCCATAGAAAGACCGTTTAGAAATATTATAAAAGCCGTAATTTAACATACATTAAGAATCCAATTATGAAACTAATCCTTAAATTATGTTGAAATATAAATTTGGAAATTAATGTTGAGTCAGAATATTTTAATGGCAAATATTGTAATGAAACGAATTTAAAAATAAATTCCATGAATTCGAATATTTTTTAATGGTTTTCCTATTTTTCTTGCTTTAATAACATCTAACTGTCAATTAACTCAAATAAAGAAGAACATGGTATAGGACCCAAATCTGCGTTAATTACGTTATTCCTATTTTTAAAGATAAAAATGCTCTCAAAACTATGTAATTCGCGGGGGCGTGTGACGTTTTTTATTAATCTCAGACAGTCAGATGTTACGTTGTGATCTGATTCAAGAATATGTCGGGCAACACTTGATTTTTCCGGTCTATTGAATCTAATATGCGAAACATGTTCTTTATAACGAGTTAGAATCGAACGTTTTGTTTGGCCGACATATTTTTATCACAATCCTTACAATTTATTTCATAGATTCCAGATTTGTTGATTTCCTCAACTTTGTCTTTCGCGTTGCCTAAGAGAGATTTTAGGGAGTTATTCGACCGAAATGCTACTTGAACATTATACTGTTTAAAGGTTTCACTTAAATTTTTCGTAGTTTCGTGAAACGTTAAACTAATAAATTTTTTGCTCGAATCAATTTGAGGTAGCAAACATGTGGAATCCTGAATTGTTTTTCTTACTTTATGTTTTCTAACTAGCTTGTTCATTATTTCTGAATCGAAACCGTTGTAACTCGCGATTTTCTTAATTAAAGTTAATTCCTTTTCATATCTATCCTTTGTCAATGGCATGCTTAACAAACGATTGATAAGAAAATTGAAAGAGGCACTCTTGTGCTGAAAAGTATGGTTTGAATCTGCGGTTATAAATCTGTTGACGTTGGTTTCTTTTCGGTAAATATCAAACTCTTAAGTTTTTGTCATTCCTAATTACTAAGGTATCTAAAAATGGCAAACCTCCGTTGTTTTCCTTTTCAACCGTGAATTTAATACTAGAAAATTTTGAATTTAATTCTGTTACAAAATAATCTAAGTCGCACTTATTGGTACCAAAAATTGCAAACACATCGTCTACATACCTGACCCATATGTTTGGAAAATATTTGGCTGACTTTTTAAACTCAATCTCAAAGTGAATCATAAATAAATTCGCGATAAATGGAGATAAGCAATTATCCATGGCTGTACCCTGTTGCTGTTCAAAGAACTTGCCTTCGAATTGGAAGCAATTTTGGGCCATACAAAGGCTTGTTAACTGCAAATATTCATTTATATTTTCCTTTTCAACGTGATTGCTATGAAGTACTTCAGACAAATATTTTAACGTTTCTGGGATAGGTACTGAAGGCAACAAGGCCGTTACATCGAGTGAAACCAAAATGTCACCATCTTCCAGTCGACAATCTTTAACTTTCTGAATAAATTCTAAAGAATTATTGACCGATAAATTAACTGGTTTTTCTGGTAATTTTCTGAATTCATTTACTAACCATTTTGAAATCAAATAAGTCGGTGAGTCAATACCAGCAACAATAGGTCTCATCGACTTACCTGGTTTGTGGATTTTAGGTAAGTAATATAACCTAGGCACTAACGGATTTGCACATTGTAATTTATAAAGGTTGGAATTAGTTATTAAGTTTGGACAATTTTTTAACGCGGCTTTAGTTTTAGTTATCATTTTGGGTAATGGTTCTTATTCAGTTCTACATAAGGCCCTTCAGAAATTAAATTATTAACTCTATCAGAATAATCGATTTTGTCCAAAATGACTAACTTATTCCCTTTATCTGCTTTTAAATATAAACAATCTTTCAATCTGAGAGTTTTAATAGTGTTCCAGTCTTTCTTACTTGAAAATTGTTTGTGCTGCTGTAAAGATTCCTGGATCTGTCGCTTGCATGTCTCTCTGACATAGGATTTTGATGTATATTCAAAATTCCTAATAGAGGTCTCGATGCTTGCAACAATCTCCTCTGTAGGCATCTTTTTGCTTGTCAAACAATATTTTAACCTTTTGTTTGATAGATTTGGGTCCTTAGATTTGATAGATTTGGGTCCTATACCAGGTTCTTCTTTATTTTAGTTAATTGACAGTTAGATGTTATTAAAGCAAAAAAAATAGGAAAACCATTAAAAAATATTCGAATTCATGGAATTAATTTTTAAATTCGTTTTACAATATTTGCCATTAAAATATTCTGACTCAACATTAATTTCCAAATTTATATTTCAACATAATTTAATGATTAGTTTCATAATTGGATTCTTAATGTATGTTAAATTACGGCTTTTATAATATTTAAACGGTTTTTCTATAGAATTTACAAATAATGGGTTAATGCTCTTGCATGAATAGGTGGGGTTTACCAAAATGTAGGTAATTTCTGTAGCATTTAAGATTGAAGAATTTAGTGTTAAACTAGAAGACGTTCAGAACAATCCTTCTGTGAGTGTTTTTGTGCGTTCAAGTGTTACACTGTTTTTTTCTACTGAAGATGACAACGTGGTTGTAGAAATACGTATTTAGAATCATTAAATTCTATTGTGGTAAGGGTTTTTTAATTTTATTTTATTTACTACAAAGAAGTTCTCTTATGCGGTAAAGGTCTTTTTACAACGTGGGGACTTTTTACAACTTTGGGACTTTTCGCATAAAATTTCCAATAAAACTAGAAGCGGCCATACGAAAATTCAGCTACTTATGGACCATTAAACAAATCTAAAACATAGCAAATGAATGTACATGTTATTCTACAACAGATGGCGTAGAGAGTACATAAACGCCAAATTGTCACATAGAGACTTTTTGCACGAAACCCTTCAATTCAACATCCTTTTAAATACGAGGGCTATTTTTTTTCAAGGTCCGATCGGTCGTGAAATTAAAACCACAGTGACAATCAGATGAAGGTTTGCGCAGATGTATTGCGCAGTGTCTCTAGTATAACAGCAGATCGCGTCACGTTGTATATGTCAGTTACAAGCGCGCAGTGTACACGTAAACATGCCGAGAACAATAGCGTCACCCGCCAAATGTGAATTGCGTGCAGTAATTCGATTTCATCATGCGGAGGGGTGCAACGCAGCTACAATTTACCGACGAATGTGTAATGTGTATGGTGAAACATTCATGAGTGATAGTAAAGTGCGGCAATGGTGCAGGAACTTTGAAGCAGGGCGTACAGACGTTCATGATGCAGGCGGTCAGGGAAGGAAGCGAATGTCAACCAATAAAGATCTCGTTCAGCGAGTGGATCAGGCGATTAGAGAAAATCGTCGGTTCACAATTTCTGTGTTGCATGAGTCGTTTCCCGAAATGTCAAGGTCAGCTCTGTATACCATCGTGGGTGGGACACTTCAGTACCGCAAATTGTGTGCGAGATGGGTTCCCAAGATGCTGTCCGACCATCACAAAACACAGCGAATGGGTGCCGCCTTAACGTTTCTCCAGTGCTACCATGATGAAGGAGAAGATTTTTTGAGCAAAATTGTCACAGGCGACGAGACATGGGTTCTTTACGAAACGGAAGAAACAAAAGAGCAATCCAAACAGTGGATGCATTCTTCTTCCCCATCAAAACCAAAGAAGTTTAAGCGAACATTTTTCAACAGAAAGTGTATGGCTACTGTGTTCTGGGACCGAAAAGGAGTTCTCTTGGTGGAATTCATGGAACGTGGTACGACCATCACAGCAGCCTCATACGGCGTGACTCTTCAAAATCTACGAAGGGCAATTCAGAACAAGCGAAGAAGAATGTTGTCATCAGGCTTTGTTCTTCTTCATGACAACGCTCAGCCCCATACTGCAAATGCAAGAAAGAACCTCCTGCAGCGTTTTAGATGGGAAGTATTCGATCACCCTCCATACAGCCCGGACTTAGCTCCTTCCGATTTCCATCTCTTTCCTCGTATGAAAAAGAGCTTAGGAGGACACCATTTTGCTACAGACAATGACCTGCAGACCAGCGTACAAACTTGGCTGAAAGCACAGGTGGCTACCTTCTATGAAGAGGGGATTGAAAAGTTGATACCGCGCTACGAAAAATGCCTAAATCGGAACGGCGACTATGTAGAGAAGTAGATGGTGTACCTAAATGTTACAAATAAAACATATTTGAATTTCACTGTGGTTTTAATTTCACGACCGATCGGACCTTGAAAAAAAATAGCCCTCGTATATATTATATAATAGGTATAATGCATACGTACTTATTGCATCCTTTAAAAAATGCCAAAGGTAAGATAATATATACAAATATGCCTGCTATTACCAAATTATACAAAAAGCCTAAAATATTCTATTTCAAAATAGAAACAAACCAAGCACGTTTTATACCTACAATAGCTTTATAAGAATTCTCGACGCCATTTTTTTTACCTTATTAATCTCCATTTGTATGAATCATAAACTAAACTTGCAACACAAATGCAATAAATAAAACGACTCTATTAAATAAAGAAACGGAAATTGCTACAAATACCAATATATAGGTAAGAGGCTTGCAGGAGTAACCGATTCAACCGATTTAACCGAATAAAGCGATACCGACATACTATCTTAGTATCGATGCTTTGGACTCCTTGCTTGGAGTCGATACCTTGGAATGAATACTTCGGTATACATTGAGATCAATTCCAGTCATTTCTATCATATATAATTTAATAAAAGAAACACGCATGCAGTAAAAAAAATAATGTATAAACATAAACATGCTTATGCCAAAGCTCTAGAAGTAATTAAAAGTACTTAGGAACAATTTGGGTCAATTTCACGAATAAAATTTGTATTTTACTTTTCGAAATATTCTTCCAACTGAGTAAAATACATTGTTTCTTAAACTTATTTCACCTTTTGTACGTTTATTTTGTGTTTTTGGAATTAGAAGAAATAACACAAACGTTAAATACATAGATTGTACATACAAAAACATTTTCATTCAACATAAGAAATGGTATTAAAAGAAAAATACAATTTTTTTTTTAATTTGAAAGCACTCCGATGTCGCGAGCGAGGAAATCGCGTTGATCAAGTATGTGAAGAAGCGTTTCTGGGTTATGATAATAGTACTTTCTTGATAAGCCATTTTTCGTTGTTTTTTTTATTGGAAACGAATTACAGAATCGTATGCAGAGGTTCTCAGTGCGAAAAATAGAAAAAAAATTGAATTTCATCGATTACAGCGCCATCATGAATTGAAGAAAATGTTTTAGACAAATCCTACCTACGTTTTCCAGTAGAATTCGAATGTGTAATAAAATACATGGGTTACTATTTAAAATTTCAAAGATACCCCACCTACATGGAGGGAGAGAGAGGGAAATTGTCAAGGGAATACAAAATATAAATTTATATTTTGTATGCCCTTGACAAAGGCATATTGCCGAAACATGTAGGGTTGTTTTAAATATATATACTTTGAAGTAATGAACCAGACCTTTAATCGCCGACTTATTAAGTTTACCTTATCATACCAAGGTCACGAAGATATATATATATTTATATATATATATATATTTATATTTAGTGTTTATAAGAATTTTATTTTTCTTATTTATTTTATTGGCCGTGTCTTAATATTAAAAATAATAGACTTTTTATTGGTTTAGCGACCTTTTATTGAATTGTGATGTTTTATTCTACGACGTTTCGACTTTTACTATTTTTCAGTCTTTTTCAAGTATCTAGAAACAAGAATTAATACAATGAGAATATGAGAATTGTGTTTGCTTTTGTGAGATTGAATTAACAATTAATTTAACAATTAAGATTACAATTAGATTAAAGACTGAATTACCAATTAGATTAACAATTAGAGTTAAAATTTAAAATTAGATTAATAATGAGTAAGGACAATTAAAGTGATTACATCTGTGTAAACGAATAGAAAAATTTGAATTAAGCTACAATACAGTAAGGTAAATAGAAACAAGAATTACTACACTGAAAACGTGAGAGTTGTGTTTGCTTTTGTGAGACTGAATTAACAATTACATTGACAATTAGAATTAAAATTAGATTAAAGACTGAATTACCGATTAAATTAACAATTAAAGTTAAAATTTAAAATTAGGTTAATAATGAGTAAGGATAAATTACAGTGGTTAAATCTGTATAAATGAATGAGATGTTAAACTTTTGATGTTAAACTACATTACATGAACAATTAATGACAAAACTCACCGTTTCTTTTGGTTTTCAAAATCACGCATTCTGTGTAACATGTGTGTCGGAATTTACCTTCGTTATCGAGTTATTCATTAGCTTTGTACAATAATGCACTTGAATATTTTATAGTGGGTTGGTGAATATTACATTTATAAATTTAGTCAATACGGGATTCTGACGTTACATAAATTTGTTATAATCAAGTTATTGAGTTATACTGAAATTCTATCTAGAATTATCCATAAAAAGAAAATAATAAGTAAAGAGAATACAAAAGGAAACAGGTGGACAGAGCTTTTAGGATATAAGTGTTATGGAATTTGATTTTAATATTTTTTCTTCCACTAGATCTTATAAAAATACTACTAAACTGTTATCTTTGCACAAAATATGGTGTACATTTTCTCATTAGTTAGCAATCTTTTGCACATATTTGAACTGATGACTGTAGGTATGACCAATTTGCTATAAAAGAAAAAGAATTGTTCAAAAATTAATTTGCATCTGAACTGATTCAAATTAACACTTTCCTTCTAAGATACTTTGCCATAAAATTATTGCGTATAAATTTTTTTAACGTGGGTGGCACCTATCGGAATGATAGATAAACTTGTAAGTAGAATCAATATAAGATATATATTTTTCTCTCGGCTAACAGAAAAAAATTTTGGTCGCCCCTTATAACTAGCTTTGAAAACTTACAACTTGTACATCTAGGTAGCTTTTTCTTGTTCTAAAAGCGAATAGCTAACCAATATCAGCTACATATTATACAGTGTGTTTAAAAAAGATGCGGCAATATTAAAGGGGGTGATTGCCCAGGTCATTTTATACAAAAAGTTCATATAAACATAGGTCCGCATACGCTTCGTTACCGATCTACAGCGCGTTGAAGTTTAATTTTGAGAAACAGTAAAAACTTGATTTTTCCAAAGCGGCTTGAGATATCATAATAAAATTTTAGGCGTGTTAATAGCTGTGGGAGACACATACTTTGCAATACAACACAATGTTTCAGTCGTACCTGTGGCGCGCGTATTGGCACGTCACAGGCTATTTTTCAAGAAAAAATAGGACGCCTCTGATTTCTCTAAAAATACAAATATGCTTTTATTTATTGTTCAATTATGAAGAAAAAAGCTCTCTTAACTTTTTATCGTACGACTTACCGTTTTTTAGTAAAAAAAAACATTTCAGTGCATGTCCATTTATTACAGAAAAAAATATTAAAGAACAAGGTTTTATTCAAGGGCAAAAACAAATATTTTACCAATCCAACAATTTTATCAACCAAAAATTACAAAAACTGTGTAAAGTGACCACCTCTAGCTCGGATGCAAGAATCAAATCTTCTCCTCATTGACTGGCGAACTCTCTGAAAAACACCAGGATCGGTTTTAATTGAGTTGCACCCAGCAATTATTCGGTTTCTTAAGTCTTCTACGTTTTCCAATGGAGTAGCGTACACCAAGGACTTCAAATAGCCCCACATGAAAAAATCCAGGGGATTTAAGTCCGGGGATCGTGCAGGCCATGAGTGAGGTCTACCTCGGCCTAACCAGCGATTTCCGTATGCTTGTGTTAAGAAATCACGAGTCACTTGACTAAAGTGGGCTGGTGCGCCATCGTGCATATACCACATTGCATCTCTAATTGCTAATGGTACGTCCTCCAGAAATCCAGGGAGCGTGTTTTCCAAAAAGTTGCGATACACCTCTCCGGTAAGTCTCCTTGGTAAAAATACCGGTCCAATTATGCAGTCACCCACAATCCCAAGCCAAACGTTCACAGAAAACTGATGTTGAAAACGATCTTCAACAATTTCATGTGGATTTTCGTCACACCATACATGGTTATTATGGAAATTCCGTATTGCATTTCTTGAGAAATTCGCTTCATCGGTGAACAGAATCAACATCAGGAGTTGAGGGATTTGAACCATTTTGTGCAAAAGCCATTGACAGAATGCAATGCGAGGAGGAAAATCAGCAGGAAGAAGTGCTTGAACGCGTTGTATATGGAATGGATACAACAAATTTTCCTTCAGAATGTGCCAAATAGTCCCATTACTTACATCCAAAGCGTCAGCAATTTTTCGAGTAGAAGTACCTCGATCTTCTTCAATCATGTCTAGCACATCCTCTTCCAGCTCTACCGTTATTGCTGTCCTTGGCCTTCCTGCCTCCAATAAAAGGTCGCTAAACCAATAAAAAGTCTATTATTTTTAATATATTGTAATGACTCATTCGATGACGCGAGGCGCGTCATCGCTCTGGACGTTTTCTAGACAGATTTGGAACATATGAACGAGATATATAAGCCGCGTCGAAGAAGGGATATATATACATTCGATACCCCAGTCTCGCGAACTAAACATAAATATAGTTACATAAATATAAAATACATAAATGTACTTATTGTTGTTAATAGTTAGTTTTATATTGTTATACGTTTTAATATTAATATAGTGTGTGTGTTTAAAGTTATTGTTAGTTTTATTTAAGAACCCGAAAAGACAAACTTTACAGTGGTATTCAGGTGTGGACTAATTAATAAATAATAAACTAAGTAGACAATTAAGTGTTAATTAAGTATTCGATTAAATAAATATACAGTGCGGAAAGACGTTATATTAAATATCGTGATGGCCAACAGAATGAAACTGTCAGAATTAAAAGTTTCCGATTTAAAACGAGAATTAGAAGAGAGGGATGAGGATACAACTGGAAAAAAGTCGATCCTCCAGCAACGGCTTCGCAATGTGTTGATCCAAGAAGGCGAGGATCCAGAGAATTATGTTTTTCAAGTTCCAGGCGGAGATGCTGACGTGAATTCGCTGTTGATGAAAATGGAACAGCGTCTAATAGATTCACAAACTAAAATGGAACAGAACAATTTGGATAGTGCGAAAAATATGGAACAACGATTAATAGATAATTCGAAAAATTTGGAACAGCGTCTGATAGATTCACAAACTCAAATGCAACAAATGGAGCAGAAGAACCTGGAAACTTCTGGAAACTTAGCGAAAACTCTAGAACAAATGGAACAGAAGAATCTGGATAGCGCGAAAAATATGGAACAACGATTAATAGAGAATGCGCAAATACAAATGCAAGAAATGGAAAAGAAATTACTAGAAAATTCTAGAAACTTCGAAAAAAGTCTGGAACAAGTGGAGAAAGTTCTAGAACAGCGATTAGCGGAAAAATCAGAAGCGTTAAAAGAAGAGGTTTTCATAGCTGTAGAAGAGAAAATTGGAGAACATTCTAGACTTTTAGAGGCAATAATGATTGAGATGAAATTACCCGCTACCATGAGTCATCCTGATCCCAGGCAGGTCAACGAAGAAGTCATACCGCGGCCCATCGAAATAAAAGAAGAACTTGTGACTATTTCAAGGACCAGAATCAAGCCACCAACCTTTGATGGAAAGACGTCATGGGCAACTTACCTGACGCAATTCGAAGCGGCCGCAGAAGCAAACGCATGGTCTTCTGCCGAGAAGGCGACTGCTTTAGTCATAGCATTGAGGGGTGATGCTAGTGATATTTTGCAGACATTGCCTCCTGAGGAACGTAAAGATTATTCTCAACTCATTAAACGCTTGGAGATGAGATATGGCCATGCGCATTTGGAGCAAGTATACCATACCCAACTGAAGAATCGATCACAGAAGAAAGGCGAGAATCTGCAGGAATTTGAGGCAGATATTGCTCGTCTAGTTCGACTTGCATATCCGATGGCGCCGGATAATTTCATGGAACACCTAGCGGTCCAGACATTCATAGATGGTCTCCGGGATATTGATACGCACCAAGCATTAAGGTTGGCAAGACCGAAAACCTTGATCGATGCTTTGGCGCACGCGCTTGAGTTTGAGACAGCAAAGCAAGCCTCTCGGAACCATGCTCGTGTCTGCACTGTTGACAAGCAGGAAAATGAGGAGTTCATGGAGCAGGTGGTTAGTAGAGTTCTAAACCAGATCAAATCAAATAAAAGAGTACTGCGATGCTGGAATTGTGGAGAGATTGGTCACGTTCGGAGTAAATGTGGTAAGCTGACCAAGAAAGCATCGTCTGAGCAGCAGGAAAACTAAAGCGGGTCGATGAGCGAGGGCAATCATCGATCCAGCATCAGGAAGCCCCAAAGACGCCTGGCCAAGTCGCATCCCTGCAACATCAAACCAACGGCCTGTATGTGGACGCTGTTATGGAAAGAAAGACCTATGCTTGCTTGCTAGATACTGGATCGACGAAAACCATCGTGCGACCCGATTTGATTCCCAGAAATAAAAAGTTATTTTCTAGCAAATGGAGACTTAGGACAGCAACTGGAGGAGCAGCTTCTGTGGCAGGTGAAGTGGATGTCAACTTTATCATAGGACCAACATCAGTCCGACATCGTGTTCTCGTAGCCGACATAGAAGAACAAATAATCTTGGGATTAGACATCATGAACACCTACGGCTTCCAGTTAAACATGAAAGAAGGCACTTTAAAAATAAATAATGAGGAATTGTTTCTTCATGGGAAGAATTGTGGGAATGTACAAGTAATTACTGCAGAGAATGTTGTTCTGGATGCAAGAAGTGAGACATTTTTGACGGCGTGTATGGAAGGTGATTATTTGGACGGAAATGTTACAATGTTGGAACCAAAGGCTGATGATGACGAGGTGGGCCGAGGAATAGTAGTTGCCAAAATGCTGGTTAAGACTCAGAAGACTGTACCGATAAGGGTAATGAATGTGAACCATTACCCTGTTTCATTGAAGAAGGGTACTATTCTGGGGTGGTGTTCGCCAGTGTCGGCCGTCGTTCATCGCATAGAGGCGAAGAAGAATGGATTCGTGCAGGTTCCTGAGAAATTGTCCAAGATAATCGACTCCGCCTGTCAAGGATTGAGCAAGAAGGAACAAAATCAAGTTAAGGACCTAATCAAACATTATGAAGACGTCTTCGAAACTGAGACTGGTACGAAAGGTAAAACTAATATTGTAATGCACAAAATAAATACCGGCGATGCAAGTCCAATTCGACAAGGACCAAGAAGGTTACCACTGGCAAAACGTGAGGAAGCGAAGCAAATTATACAAGATATGGAAGGCCAAGGAGTAATTGAACCATCAAATAGTCCATGGGCTTCACCGGTGGTCCTTGTCAAGAAGAAGGATGGATCTACCAGATTTTGTGTGGACTATCGTCGTTTGAATAGTGTGACCAAAAAGGACAGCTATCCTCTCCCAAGAATAGACGATACGCTAGACACCTTGGCAGGAGCAAAATGGTTCTCCACTCTCGACTTAAAGAGCGGTTATTGGCAAGTGGGAATGGATCCCAATGACAAAGAGAAGACTGCCTTCAGTTTAGGTACAGGACTCTGGCAATTTACAGTCATGCCATTTGGACTGTGTAACGCCCCAGCTACTTTTGAACGACTCATGGACACTGTACTGAGGGGATTGTCTTGGAATACCTGCCTGGTATATCTCGATGATGTGATTGTGGTAGGGAAGACCTTTGAAGATCACATGAAAAATTTGGAAGTAGTATTCCAGATTAAGTCCAAAGAAGTGTCACCTTTTCCGCAAGGAGGTAAATTACCTTGGACATGTGGTTTCCGGAAAAGGAATTGCTGTGGATCCAGAAAAAGTAAAAGCTGTGGAAAAATGGCCGGTACCCAAAGACAAACATCAGCTAAGAAGTTTTTTGGGATTATGCACATATTATCGACGCTACGTTCCTGGATTCTCCAACATTGCAAAACCACTTACTCGCCTAACAGAAAATCGAGCATTCATTTGGAACAACGAATGCCAAGCGGCCTTTGAGTTGTTAAAAGGTACGTTGATCAGTGCACCCGTTTTGAACTATCCGCTGCCATCTGGGAGGTTTGTTTTGGATACGGATGCCAGTAACGTCGGGATTGGTGGCGTGCTCTCTCAAATCCAAGATGGACAAGAAAAGGTCATTGGATACTTCAGCAAGACCCTGTCCAAACCAGAGAGGAACTACTGCGTAACCAGGAGAGAACTATTGGCAGTAGTTAAGACCATTGAGCACTTTTACAAGTACCTGTATGGGCAGAAGTTCCTGATCCGCACTGATCATGCCGCCTTAAAGTGGCTCTTGCAATTTAAGAATCCAGAGGGTCAAGTAGCTAGATGGATTGAGAGGCTACAGGAGTACGACTTTGTCATTGAACACAGAGCAGGCCTCAAACATCAAAATGCCGATGCCCTTTCCAGAAGGCCCTGTCCAGAAGACTGTCGACATTGCAAAAGAATCGAAGACAAATCGGCCAACGCTCTTCGAACCACCGTTGTTGATGACCAATGGCAACCTGACAATTTGCGCGCGGATCAAGAAGCTGATCCGGATCTTGCAGTCCTCAGGGCTTGGAAAAGAAATGGGCAAAGACCGACCTGGCAAGAAATTGCTCCCCATTCACGAGAATTGAAGTCATACTGGGCACAATGGGATTCCTTAACCATAGAAGACGATCTCCTGAGACGTGAGGTCGAAAATCACGATGGAAGCGAGCGGAAGATGCAAATGGTGGTTCCCAAGAAAAGAATACCAGAGGTATTGCGAGAACTCCATAATGGTGCTTCTGGGGGACATTTTGGAGTCCATAAAACACTGGAGAAGGTGCGCCAGAGATTTTACTGGGTGAATTGTTCACGAGATGTGAAGGAATGGTGCCGAAAGTGTGCTAATTGCGCCGGAAGCAATGGTCCCCAGAGGCGTCGACGTGCACCCATGCGCCAATACAATGTAGGAAGTCCATTTGAAAGGATCGCCATAGATGCCGCTGGCCCTTTTCCAGAAAGCGACAAAGGAAATAAATACATAATAGTGGTCATGCATTACTTTACCAAATGGGTTGAAGCATATGCTCTACCAAATCAAGAAGCTGGAACTGTAGCAGACGTGATTGTGAAGGAGTTCGTCAGCCGTTTTGGTGTACCCTTGGAACTTCATTCCGATCAAGGGCGAAATTTTGAGTCCAATCTATTCGAAAAGATGTGTGGACTTTTGGGCATACGGAAGACGAGAACAACTCCCTTGCATCCACAATCAGATGGGATGGTAGAGCGAATGAACAAGACCATGATCAGACACTTATCCAAAGTGGTCTCCGAACACCAGAGAGATTGGGACGAACATTTACCATTATTTCTAATGGCGTATCGGGCCTCCGTTCAAGAGACAACAGGCCAATCACCAGCAAACGTGCTATTCGGGAGGGAACTCCGATTGCCCTGTGATTTAAAGTTTGGGAGCAAGCCTGGTGATGATCTTGCCGGAGAAGATTATGTCAGCACGCTCCGACGACGACTAGATAATATCCATGAACAAGTCAGACATAATATCCAAGATGCTAGTGACAGAATGAAAGAGAGCTATGACATCAACGCCGAGAAGAGTGGTTACCATGAAGGCGATCGAGTTTGGTTGTATAATCCACAACGTCGACGGGGCCTATCTCCAAAACTTCAAAAGAATTGGGAGGGGCCATACGAGGTGTTGAAGCGGATCAACGACGTAATATACCGCATCAGGCGAACACCTCACACTAAGCCAAGAGTCGTACATTTTAATCGATTAGCCCCATACTCTGGAGACAATAATGACGAAACCGCTGACTTGCGCCGATTGGATAGCCAATACCATGAACTAACCTTCGAAGACTTTATGCAAGAATATTCTGGTTCGAGAAAAGCTCGATTTGGAGTAACCATCGAGAAACAGCAAGATTTGTTTACGGTGCCGCCAGACTACGCGCTTGCTCATTGCGTAGCCCGAGATCTGCGAATGGCCAAAGGGATTGCCAGGGAATTTAAAGAGAGATTTGGCAGAATCGAAAAACTAAGGCAGCAGGGACCAGCAATTGGGAAGAGTCTCCAAATACTAAATGAAGAACAGCCCATGTTTTATTTGGTCACGAAAGAACTGTCAAACCTGAAGCCAACCTATCGTGCCTTATGGGAGGCCCTGGTCCACTTACGAGAACAAATGTTAGAACAAGACATTTTGAAATTAGCAGTTCCAAAATTGGGTTGTGGATTGGACCGCCTGGACTGGAGAATTGTAAGGAGCATGTTGGAAGTAATCTTCCGACATACTGGTATGGAAATTCTGGTATGCAGTTACCAGCTTGAATATTCCTGTCCATTCAGACAAGATAAGACCGTGGACTGTTATTTCGATATGACGTCGCAATGTAACAAAGGCCCTACCTGTCGATTTCGTCATCGTTCAAGGAGACCAAAGCATGACATGTTTCGGGACGAAACTTCATTTTTAAGAAGGGGACAATGTAATGACTCATTCGATGACGCGAGGCGCGTCATCGCTCTGGACGTTTTCTAGACAGATTTGGAACATATGAACGAGATATATAAGCCGCGTCGAAGAAGGGATATATATACATTCGATACCCCAGTCTCGCGAACTAAACATAAATATAGTTACATAAATATAAAATACATAAATGTACTTATTGTTGTTAATAGTTAGTTTTATATTGTTGTACGTTTTAATATTAATATAGTGTGTGTGTTTAAAGTTATTGTTAGTTTTATTTAAGAACCCGAAAAGACAAACTTTACAATATATTTATATATATATATATTTATATATATATATATATTTATATATATATATATATATTTATATATATATATATATATATATATATATTTATATATATATATATATATATTATACATATATACAGGGTGTTTAAAAAAAGATGCGGCAATATTAAAGGGGGTGATTGCCCAGGTCATTTTATACAAAAAGTTCCTATAAACATAGGTCCGCATACGCTTCGTTACCGATCTAGAGCGTGTTGAAGTTTAATTTTAAAAAACAGTAAAAACTTGATTTTTCCAAAGCGGCTTGAGATATCATAATGAAATTTTAGGCGTGTTAATAGCTGTGGGAGACACATACTTTGCAATACAACACAATGTTTCAGTCGTACCTATGGCGCGCGTATTGGCACGTCACAGGCTATTTTTCAAGAAAAAATAGGACGTCTCTGATTTCTCTAAAAATACAAATATGCTTTTATTTATTGTTCAATTATGAAGAAAAAAGCTCTCTTAACTTTTTATCGTACGCCTTACCGTTTTTTAGTAAAAAAAAACATTTCAGTGCATGTCCATTTATTACAGAAAAAAAAAATAAAAAAACAAGGTTTTATTCAAGGGCAAAAACAAATATTTTACCAAACCACAGTCCTGTTTTATTCACTGACATATTGAATGAGTCTCGTGATTAATAATTTTGTATGTGTCGAATTTGTTGAAGTTCCTTATCATGAATCGCTATACGAATGCCGAGATGACCGACATGCACTACATTTATGGGCGTGCTGATGGCAATGCATTAGAAGCTAGGCGGTTGTATACTGAAAGATTTCCTGGCCGTATTGTTCCTGATAGAAAAACTTTCGAAAGTATTCATCGGCGTCTTTATGAAACAGGCACATTAAGACGAAATGGAGGAGCAGGAAGGTCAAGGACAGCAATAACGGTAGAGCTGGAAGAGGATGTGCTAGACATGATTGAAGAAGATCGAGGTACTTCTACTCGAAAAATTGCTGACGCTTTGGATGTAAGTAATGGGACTATTTGGCACATTCTGAAGTAAAATTTGTTGTATCCATTCCATATACAACGCGTTCAAGCACTTCTTCCTGCTGATTTTCCTCCTCGCATTGCATTCTGTCAATGGCTTTTGCACAAAATGGTTCAAATCCCTCAACTCCTGATGTTGATTCTGTTCACCGATGAAGCGAATTTCTCAAGAAATGCAATACGGAATTTCCATAATAACCATGTATGGTGTGACGAAAATCCACATGAAATTGTTGAAGATCGTTTTCAACATCAGTTTTCTGTGAACGTTTGGCTTGGGATTGTGGGTGACTGCATAATTGGACCGGTATTTTTACCAAGGAGACTTACCGGAGAGGTGTATCGCAACTTTTTGGAAAACACGCTCCCTGGATTTCTGGAGGACGTACCATTAGCAATTAGAGATGCAATGTGGTATATGCACGATGGCGCACCAGCCCACTTTAGTCAAGTGACTCGTGATTTCTTAACACAAGCATACGGAAATCGCTGGTTAGGCCGAGGTAGAACTCACTCATGGCCTGCACGATCCCCGGACTTAAATCCCCTGGATTTTTTCATGTGGAGCCATTTGAAGTCCTTGGTGTACGCTACTCCATTGGAAAACGTAGAAGACTTAAGAAACCGAATAATTGCTGGGTGCAACTCAATTAAAACCGATCCTGGTGTTTTTCAGAGAGTTCGCCAGTCAATGAGGAGAAGATTTGATTCTTGCATCCGAGCTAGAGGTGGTCACTTTACACAGTTTTTGTAATTTTTGGTTGATAAAATTGTTGGATTGGTAAAATATTTGTTTTTGCCCTTGAATAAAACCTTGTTCTTTAATATTTTTTTCTGTAATAAATGGACATGCACTGAAATGTTTTTTTTTACTAAAAAACGGTAAGTCGTACGATAAAAAGTTAAGAGAGCTTTTTTCTTCATAATTGAACAATAAATAAAAGCATATTTGTATTTTTAGAGAAATCAGAGGCGTCCTATTTTTTCTTGAAAAATAGCCTGTGACGTGCCAATACGCGCGCCACAGGTACGACTGAAACATTGTGTTGTATTGCAAAGTATGTGTCTCCCACAGCTATTAACACGCCTAAAATTTTATTATGATATCTCAAGCCGCTTTGGAAAAATCAAGTTTTTACTGTTTCTCAAAATTAAACTTCAACGCGCTGTAGATCGGTAACGAAGCGTATGCGGACCTATGTTTATATGAACTTTTTGTATAAAATGACCTGGGCAATCACCCCCTTTAATATTGCCGCATCTTTTTTAAACACACTGTATAATATGTAGCTGATATTGGTTAGCTATTCGCTTTTAGAACAAGAAAAAGCTACCTAGATGTACAAGTTGTAAGTTTTCAAAGCTAGTTATAAGGGGCGACCAAAATTTTTTTCTGTTAGCCGAGAGAAAAATATATATCTTATATTGATTCTACTTACAAGTTTATCTATCATTCCGATAGGTGCCACCCACGTTAAAAAAATTTATACGCAATAATTTTATGGCAAAGTATCTTAGAAGGAAAGTGTTAATTTGAATCAGTTCAGATGCAAATTAATTTTTGAACAATTCTTTTTCTTTTATAGCAAATTGGTCATACCTACAGTCATCAGTTCAAATATGTGCAAAAGATTGCTAACTAATGAGAAAATGTACACCATATTTTGTGCAAAGATAACAGTTTAGTAGTATTTTTATAAGATCTAGTGGAAGAAAAAATATTAAAATCAAATTCCATAACACTTATATCCTAAAAGCTCTGTCCACCTGTTTCCTTTTGTATTCTCTTTACTTATTATTTTCTTTTTATGGATAATTCTAGATAGAATTTCAGTATAACTCAATAACTTGATTATAACAAATTTATGTAACGTCAGAATCCCGTATTGACTAAATTTATAAATGTAATATTCACCAACCCACTATAAAATATTCAAGTGCATTATTGTACAAAGCTAATGAATAACTCGATAACGAAGGTAAATTTATAAAACAATTTAATTATGTTAAGTGCCGGATATTCTAAGAGAATGAAATATTAATTGCAGTTAAAGCTAATCTATATTTGCGTAAATGAATGCGTTCACATTACATTTACTACAAAAACATTTTTAATTACATTTATTCCTCGTAACTTAAGTTATTCGTTTTATTATTTGAAACTCCCTGCTTCGAAAAAAATTGAAATATCAGTCATTATCTAGTATAGCTCAAATTTAAAGAAATAATGCAACGTTTTTTTTTACTGGGTAATATAACAGCAACAACAGACAATTTTGTGTAAAATTACAAGATGAATACACACAATTACATCAAATAAAGTCGGAATGCCGTAAAGAATTACAGTGGGTTCCACTTTATATTTTATTTATGCAAGTGAGATCTCTATAGTGAAATATTACAACAATGTTTGAGACGATACTGGTCTACTAGCTACACACAAAGGTAGCTTCAAGTATAATCCAAAAAGATCTAAATGAAAAGTGGCTTAAGAACTGTCTAATAGGAGCAAATGAAACTAAATCGCCTCAAAAGACAATTATCTTAAACCTATGTTGTCAAATACTTGGGTACGTATCACCATTGCTGATTGACTTGGCGCACATTTAACAAAAGAAAAAAATTCTTAATTAAAAACTTAATAGGTAAAATATTTTGGGAAATGGGAACTCAGGTTGATCTTTTGGAACGTTTCCAGTTAAAAATGTTGTATATGATTGCTAATGCCTCGTGGTTTGTGCCCAACAATGCAATTAGCCGCGAACTTAATGGTCTGAACACAACAAAGGCTAAAGAATTACACAAATAAATTAGTAACTGTTACGTAACAGACTGATAGGACCTCGAAGATTTAAGCTCCATCATCTTAGATTAAATAAGATTCTAATTTTAATTTAATTTATTTATACTACAAGTTTTAATCATTAATAAATACCATATTATTATAATAGTCATAAGTAGAGCAGACCAATTTCCGTGCGCGCCATGAGCGCCGGTATGGGAGTGTAATTCGTAATATATCAGAATATGCGATAGAATAGGGACGCAACATGAGCTTGTTACCGATATAGGTATAGAAGTAGAGACATTTATTCTATCAGAAATAATTAAATATACATTTGGTTTTCTGCTATTAAAGTAATATGCATAAACACACGAAAAATAAGAATAATACATATTATAGCAGCGTTGTATGTACCTATAAATAAAATGGAAAATGTATGAAATCAGTGAATGTGTGCACGACAGAGGTAATGTTTGATATGTGTATTTACTGCAAAATGAAATAAATGAATCATTACTTAACAAGGTAAACGGCAGTGTACACACAATCATAGTTACACATAGTTCATGTATAAACTGTTGTCGATTAATTTTGTTATTATTGTGCTTCGAACTGCTTACGTGTTCTTTACAATGTGTTTTTGACCAACATTAGATATGGATAGATTACAATAATAAAAGGATTCATAAAAAAAACATTACAGCGTTGTTATTCTATTGCTTAGGTTGCATTAGATAATATATTAGCCGCAATCTTATCTTTACATTTAAAATATAACAAAATTCGTAAAAGTATAGTTTTCCTTTTGTTACATCAACTTAAACGAGGCCGCGATATAAATCTGAGTTCTTAGGAAAATTTCGTATCTCAATCGAACACATTTTTATTCGGCGGTCACTCTTTACAATGGTATACTTTTTATTACTCATATTTGGAAAAGGTGCTGTAAATGAAGCCCCTGAATGTTTCATGAGAAGGGGTAAATTCGTCATATTTATGTAACTTTTTTCAGTTTCTTTAATAAACCATTAAAGAAACTGAAAAAGTTCCACGTAAAAAAGTATTGTTTAATGCACAAAATTATTTTTTCTCTGTATTAACACAAAAACAACAAATATCTGACAGATTTGGGCGAAATCTTGATAGTAGGCGTCTAAAACATGGCTGAAGTCAGCAATATACTTATTTTGGTGAAAATGTCGCTAACTTTTGAAAAATCCCGGCAAATCACCCTCCTAAATATAAATAGAAATGCCAAGAATACCAACATATTGTTACCGCGTACGATCATTTTCTCGTGCAATGTAATCAGGGTCAATGTCATGACAAATTTATTTGTAAAAATTTATGCTTAAATAAAATCCGAAATGATAACTCCTGGCTGGCCACTGAACGCAGTGAGTTCATATTTTTTTAAATGTTCATACTTCGAGGGTAAACTCCTAACTAAGGGCTGCTAGGTGATCAGCACATCCTCCGTGAGAGTGAAAGGTTGTGAATTCGAATCTTGGTGGAAGACGAATTTTTACTAAATGTGATGGCTGGATGAGGGTATCGCTTGTGCTTATGACAGACAAATGTAGTGAAAATATAAATTCAGAATTCACTCTTTATCATGCTATTTTGTTAAGTTATGGTTTAGAATGTAAATTGTTATGAATGTTATACTAGATCTCCTTTACTAACACATTAATGAGCGAAATAAATATGCTACTTTATATATACCGGGTTCTTTTTTATCATTACACATACATTCTCTATATGTAATGATAAAAAAAGAATAGTCAATGCATTAGTGGCATAGTAGGCAACCAGTTATACACCAGTGAAGTATTTTTCTGTTGCTTAATTCTTAAATTAGATTGCCATGGAGATTGGAGAAGTTAAAAAAAAATTTAATGTTAAATATTTATTAATTTTTGTTCATATATGAATCTTAAATTAAATACATTTTATTGAAAAATAGAAAATTTATTTAAAACATGAATAAAGACGAAATTGCTACATTTTCGTAGCAATGATAATGTGGTACCAGAACAATAATAGTTTAAAAACGGTCAGAGACATGTTTACGAATTACGGAACGTAACCCGCCTATTCGGGGCATTTCAATAACACGATAAAATAATGTATACGTTAAACAAAAAACATCTCGTGGTAATAAGTAGTTTTATAAAATGGAGATATTTATCTTAAAAAGCAGTAGTGGGAAATAAAATGGTATGTAGTCTAAAAAAATTTAAACAATATGGTGTACTATCTCTTATCTATGGGTGTAATGTGTAACGAAGCATTAAATTGCAGATTTATTATCATATGAAGAATCTACAAGAAGTCTGTCACTGCACTCGACATGGGATAAAGATGAATCAGAATATAATGAGAATTCAGTGCCTAAGAAGACTAAATAAAAGGCTTTAAGCAAACCAATAAAAGAAAAAAAATCAGCTATTTGGAAATATTCTATATTGAAAGCTTCAAATAGCAGAAAACTGACTAAATGTATAACTTATCGGAAAGAATACAAGGCTAGTGAAAATACCAGCAACTTATCTGATCATTTAAAACGTTTCCATTCCTATATACACTTGACGACACAGAGCCTAGGCCTAGTTCATCTGCTAGTTGTAGTAGTTCAAGCTCAACTCGGTCAAATATGTCTACATCGCCTTAATTCAAATGAGTCGTTTTTTTTATGCCAATACATCTTACAGGAAAAAAGGAATTTGAAAAAGTTTTACTTGAAATTATTGTACTAGATTTACAACCATTTACAATTATTCCTGACAGAGCCTTCAGACAATTTGTTAAAATATTAGAACCAAGATATGAATTACCTAGGACATATCATTAAGTGATAGTAGGTTAGAAGAAGCTTATTTAGAAGTTTACACTTGATTTAAAAGAAGGTTTTCGTAGTACAGAAAATGTTACTGGTGCAACTTCTTTTCTGGAACAAGAAATTTTTAATATTATGAAGAAAATAGATCCTGAAAATAAAGAACAAATGCCTGTAATCAAAACAGACATTAGTCCACATCAAAAGTCACTTTCATTATTTGGATTTTTACAAGAAAGAATAAAAGAGGAAGTAAAATCAATTAAAGCTGATGTAATAATAACTAAAAGGCAATACCTCGAAAGGCCAAATTCAAATTAGGATGTAGATCCTCTTTTTGCTTTTGGACATGTGCAAGTACCCGTTACGTGCATTTTTATTTGGATTCTTTTTTGGGTAACAGGAATGGAACTGAAATCCTTCTGCATTCCAGCAAGATCAGCAGAAAGCGAAAGAGTGTTTAGTACAGCTGGTTTAATAATAGAAAAAAAGGCGTGCAAGACTAAAACCGAAAAATTATTAATATGATAATGTTCCTAAATAAAAATTTAAAAAATATATTAATAAGTAATTATTTCAATAAAATTACACCCAACCTTTTCATAAACTCAATGGGTTTCATCTTACTATGCTTTCTAACTATTAAAGATATGAATGTTGAAGCTTTCAAAGGGAAATTAGTTAAATTACCATACAGAATGTACATGAAACTCTTTAGATCTATTACGAAACTGTTTGTTTCATCAGTAAAAATTATTTTATTTAAAATTTCTTCGTTTTCATTTAACAAATTAAACATTATTTCACAAAAATCAGTTCGTTTTGCTTTATCTTCCTCGAAAAACTCTTGATGGTTTGATATCTTGTATGACTCATATTTGAATTCTTTCAGGGTTTTGAATACCGAACTGTTCGGTATTCAAAACGATACTCCAAAATCTACATCTAAAAGCGATCCTACATATCACAGGATAATCAGCTTCATGTGTTCTGGTAACACATGATTGGTTTTTTTGTGAGAATTTAGAAAACAATCATCTACTTTAAATTTGTTAAAAATTTCGCATAAGGTATAGGGCTGTTAGTCTCTAGCCGTTCTTAAACTATTATTCTTCTAGTACCATTTTATCATTGCTATGAAAAGGTAACAATTTCGTCTTCATTCATGTTTTTAATAAATTATCTAAATTTTAATAAAATGTATTTAACAAAATAATTTGAAACATACATGAGTGGGTAAAACCACACCAATTTGTAGAATACAAAAGTATTTTTAATCACCCCATTTTTAATAATATTTTATATTATTAAAAATACTTTTGTATTATACAAATTGGTGTGGTTTGACCCACTCATGTATGTTTCAAATTATTTGTTATATACGCATTCGGTTCGCCCGACAAGTAGTGAAGACACGATAATACAGTCTTTATAGATATGGTTGCTACCGTCTATAGAAACACGTTGCTTAGTTCGGCAGTTATTATGTAGACAGCGCTGAATATTCTTTCACGCTGTCTTAATAATTTCTGTTTGATAGCAAGGTAGTTATGTTTGGTTGAATGTATCTCTTCTCCAGCAGGGGCGTACCGACGATCCTGTAGAAAGGTGAAATACGTATCTGCGTCTCTGGAGAGGAGATACATTCACAAATATATATAACTGGTATTGTGTTCTTCACACCCAATTTTTAATAATATTTTATATTATTAAAAATACTTTTGTATTATACAAATTGGTGTGGTTTTACCCACTCATGTATGTTTCAAATTATTTTGTTATTTACGCATTCGGTTTGCCCGACAAGTAGTGAAGACACGATAATACAGTTTTTATAGATATGGTTGTTACCGTCTATAGAAACACGTTGCTTAGTTCGGCAGTTATTATGTAGACAGCGCTGAATATTCTTTCACGCTCTGTCTTAATAATTTCTGTTTGATAGCAAGGTAGTTATGTTTGGTTGAATATATCTCTTCTCCAGCAGGGGCGTACCGACGATCCTGTAGAAAGGTGAAATACGTATCTGCGTCTCTGGAGAGGAGATACATTCACAAATATATAAGTGGTATTGTGTTCTTCACGCCCCATTTTTAATAATATTTTATATTATTAAAAATACTTTTGTAAAATGTATTTAATTTAAGATTCATGTATGAACAAAAATTCATAAATATTTGACATTAAAAATTTTTTTTAACCTTTCCAATCTCCATGGCAATCTAATTTAAGAATTAAGCAACAGGAAAATACTTCACTGGAGTATAACTGACTACCTACTACGTCACTACTAATGCATTGACGATTCTTTTTTTTATCATTGCACATAGGGAATGCATGTGTAATGATTAAAAAAGAACCCGGTATAGTCCTACCAGTACCATATAATATATATTTTGATAAAAATTATATTAAAATCATTAAAACCATCTCTAAAGTGGTAATACTATCATGATCTGTGTATATACTGTTCATAAAGTATTTATTTTCAGTCCAAGGCCAAATTTAAGGCATGAGAATACCTTGAAATGCCTAATGTGTGTAGTATTACAGCACGTATTTATGTGTGTTAGAAAGAGATAAAGTACAATTCGCGGTTCACACTTGGAAAATACGAACTGAAAAGAAATACTATGTGAACCAAAAAGACTGAAATAATTGGTACCATTGATTTTAGTGTTAAAGTTGGTGGTGATCTGACAACTACTTGACTGTGACATTCGTGACATTTATAAACAATGCGCCAACCGTCAAGTCAATTGTTAGGTGCTTGTCATTCTAACCTGAATTAAATCTTAAAATGAAAAACACTAGAAAAATGATACCAACTATTTCAGTCTTTTTGGCTCACATAGTACTTTATCAACTGTATATGCATAGTTGTAATATATCTGAAATAATAAATTACATTCCTCAGACAGTACAAATAATTTTCTATGCATATTCAAGAAACTTTGGTGGAGAAACTTTTTTGATCTCAGTCAAAGGGTGCACAACGGAGTAAAATAAAGCATTAGTTGTGAGTCTTCATGGATGAACAGTTTTCAAAGATTTCATCATTATATCAAAATAAAATTTATAAAAATGTTTGTACATTCAGTCAATAAGTCATGCGAAGTAGTGTTTAAGAATGTAATATAAGAAGATACTGTAACTAGAACCAATAAAAATGATTAGTACTAATCATTTTACTATTAATTATCGCATGGAAATATTTAATATTAAATTACATTTCTACTATAGCATGTCTAGCAAAAGCATAATGAAATTAATGAATTTCAAAAGCGATAAGATGTAACTGAAGAATGTGGTCAAAAGATTAGGCGTCCGACTGAATTACATAATATATATATATTAATAGTAACTAAATGAAAGTATGTATTTTGTCAATAAGATAATAATAAAATAACTTTCGCATAGTCATAATTTGGAATTCGTTGTTTACGTTATAGTAAATAATGTGATGCATTTTAATATATTATACGATTGATTTTCATTAACATTCCGAACAAATACATTGGCGGCCGGTATTATCAACTGATATTAAAAGTAGTTATAGTTAAAAGACATTTAAATTAAGTATCCCTCAAATTAGGCGTTCTGTATTATGTTTGTGCCACGACCGTTTCTATCAAATACGAAATTTCGGGCAAAGTGTCTCGGTTTCATACGGCGTACTAAATATAGTATTGTTGCCAAGGCTTTGTAGTCTCTATATCTAAAGGGGTTATAATCAAACATCAAAGAAGGTTTTGGTATGAAGAATGAGAATGAGTTTTTAGCGTTATTTTCACCAGAAAGTCTTCTTTGCTCATATTCTTAAGAAATCTATGAATAAATATGGTGAACTATAAGAGTATGCGACATGGCAACAGTGCACGGTACCGAGGATACAATAAAAATGCAAATCATAATGACATAGTGTTTACAAATTATTTGTGAAGAGGAACATATTTTGGGTAAGTTATATTATTATTAATTGTTGTAGTAATAATTAACAGAGAGCGGACTCGAGCGATGGATGATTCATAGCCCATAGGCGTATGCCTTTTATTCGCAATAGGTTTGTTTCTGTAAGCGATCCGTGAGTTTCGAACAATTTGATACGTGTGGTCACCTGCATAAGTAGCACATACCTACATATGCAGTTAATATGTATCTGTCAATGCACAACACAGCGAATGTAATAAACGGTTTGGTAACCGGCAGCAACTACTGCTGAAACAAAAGTAATACTGACAAGCGAATTACGTATCGAATTTTGAATAAAAATAATTTACAAAGAACAAAACTCAAAACTATGTATTTTCTGTGAAGCATTGAAAGTGTAAAACATTACTATGAACAACTAAAATTTGTTCAAGGTGTTCCCGTGTTAAATTAGTTCCTTTAGATGTTTAAACGTCTTCAAAAATAGAAAATGTCCGGTCCACATCACAATGTTGCAAAAGTGCACCATACTTAGAATGTATAGATTTCTCAATCAGCTCTGTGCAGAATTGATATAATATATTCAAATCTGGATTTCTACTAAATATAGCATCAACTTTTTGTCCCAGCTTTGAGAAATATCTTTTTAAATGATGAAACTAACTATCAACATTTGGAAAATGACCTCTGATGTATTCACATACTCTGTGGAGTGCATGTGCTGCGCAACTAACATGTAACATATTGGGATAAGATTGCTTTAATAACTTCCCTGTTTTTAACATATAAGCTGTCGCATCAGTCAAAAATAATAGCATCTTGTCTTTTTAGTTGTTATCCGATGACAGAATATTATGAATACATTGATCAATTACTTCTGCAACTGTTTCACCATTTACGACTGACAATATTTTAGTTGCAATAGTATGGTTGGTACGAAGTTGTCGGATGAAGAATACCAACTACATTCAACACATATCGTCCCATTATATCCGTTGTTTCGGCTGCACTTACCCAAAGATAATGACCGGATAGGTTGGTTCGTATTTTTTCAATGGTTCTCAAATAACATTTTGGTAAGAGGCATTTACGTAAAGTAGATTCATCTGATATATGACGATCAATATATTTTGTAAGAAACCTGTCGAGGACAGGATTATTAAGCTTTTTGAATGGGATATTGGCTGTATGGCCTCTAATCTAAGCTGACTAACCCTATTTATTACTTTTAGCCTAATTATACTACTGTTTTCCTACCACGGTTGCCCTACGAGAATTCTCCATAGTTAATGAAAATAAAGAGAAATACTACGAACAGAAAGAAATGAACTAAAAAAAAGAAACTACAACTACTACTAAAATAAGGTAGTAAATTAAACTTAATATTTATAAAAAATTATAAGATAAATATACAATATAACAATATAAAACGGATTTTTTAAAATACTAAACGTTGTAACCAAATAACACTGAAAGAAACGAAACCAGAAACAATGCCTTATACAAGAGAATAGAAACTATACTATCTCAAGAACAATAAATACATATATGAATATACATGTATAACAACATGTAAACAAGAGAATACACTTTGGAAATTAGCGTATATTTTTTAAGTGATTATTTCAACGAAGTCTAACGAAATAATATATAAATGTATATTCCGTCCTACACGCCACTGTTGAATTAAATGAATTGAATACACACAATGTACTATTCATAATGACGGAAATAACAACATCTGCTCGACGAATGCAATCGAGCAAGCAAATAGTGGGGCTGTTATAATATGCATACTATACCGGATGCCGCCACAACGTTTTATCGGGGCAATTGGTCATTCAATCGCTTCAGTCCGCTCTCTGATAATTAATTAATGTTTCTTCGAATTCAAAACATATACATGTTTGTGAGGATCGTTTTGAACAAAATATTCCGATTACTGATGAGAATGATTTTAATTATCAAGCTGTCACCTTTGTATGTACGTGGATTCTTCCTAAAAAAGCTTAATTTACCCAATTGTGAGTTTTGAAAATCTTCTTTATTTTCTGCTAACGAAGAACCTCATCATACATTTAAGGAATTTAGTGAATCAAATAATCTTCTTTATCCCACTCTTAGTTTAGTATTATATGTTAATACCATTTACGATAAGATGGTTGTGTCGTTAAAATCTTTTGGCCATTTAATTCTATTCACAAGAAAATGTTGGTAGCTTTGCAGATGGTTAGTTTTTCATGGTATAGGTATTTGTGTTAAATCCGATCATGAAACTTTAGTTCAAGAGCAGTTGTCAAAGATATCTATGAGTTTAATTATTAGGAAATTTCATGATGACATTTGTCGGTCTTTTAATAATAGATCTCTGAATCGACACCCGAGAAAAATTAGAAAACTGATGCATTTGTAAAAGATAAATTAGGTTCCTGGTACGTTGGCAAGTTTACGGTTTTGTAATCTTTTGTGTATATGAAGAATTGTCTTTATTTTATATTGCTGTTTATTAAAATTTCTGTTTATTTATTGTTATGACTAGAGACCGGACACATCGGGCTGAAATGGACGTCACTACGACGGACTATAAATAGTCTAGAACATCTGTAAGTACATCACGCAGTTGTTGAATAGCACTATTCATTCGGTTAACTGCACATCTATTTTTTGTGTGCGGTTAACCGAATGAATAGTGCTTTTCAATAACTGCGTGATGTACTTACAGATGTTGTAGACTATTTATATCGTCCGGCATAATGACGTCATTTCAGCCCGATGTGTCCGGTCTCTAGTTACGAGCTTGGTCATCGCCTTCATCCTCTTCTTTCTCTGAATCTTTTACTTCCATAATGTCATTTTCATTTTCAAATTAAATTTCTATGTTGCGATCTTCAATGTGGACTGTTTCATCGATATTTAAAAATTTTTCCAAATTTTTATCACTTAAATCGACAAACCTGCTTTGTAGATTTAAAAGTGTTGACAATGGTAGTATATCTTCGGCATAAAACTCTGGAAGGATGGAATTATCTCGTATGAATGCTACTTTACGAAAGCAATTTTTAATAGTCGCTGCTTCGATTTTATCCTACGAAGCTTTAATGAAGTATAAAGCGTTAAGTGCATTAATACATTTTGCTAGCAGTGATGCATTCATTTTGATAATATGTGCTTTGAATTATGCCCTGAACCAAGGGTTTACATACTGCACTTGTATTTACAGGTAAAAGAAATTATATTAACATTCGTCAACTTCAAATCTCTAGGATGAGATGCTGCATTATCCAAGAACAAAAGAACTTGTCTTTTCTGTGATGTCATTTTCTTATCAAATTGCTGCAACCATTCAGACTTGATATCTCGCATCAGCCATGCCTCTGTTAGATTTCCAATATGCTGACAGGTCTTCATTATAAGATTTTTAAATACTCGAGGACGAGCCGCTTTACCAATAACTAACAACATCTCTTTTTCCCCTGCCATGTTTACACAAAACAAAATAGTGAGTCTTTCCTTCGATAGCTTACCACCGACACATTTGTCAGATTTCAAGGCGAAAGTTTGATCAGATAAAGCACGGAAGAATTTTCCGTTAACTAAGTGTGTAAAAAGGAGAATAACCGAATTCATTACGATTCGTTAGACACACTGAGCATACTAATAAGTAAAAAAGGGAATATCGGATTTATTACGATTCTTCTTTGGGTATTACATACTTAGAAAGTATGTTGAGTCCGCTTATGAGAGATGTTTTGAACAGAATTAATTTTTATTTATATGCACGCAAGTACGTGTCTGTGATTTCTATATTTATTGATATATCACACTGATGAGATCAAAAAAGGTCGAAACATGTTATTAAAGCATATTTAGAACAAAGAAAAACATAGTAATTTAAAAATGCCGCCATCGCGGTTGTTTACGAATTTAGTACTACCATATCAATATCAGGCGCACTAGCGTGAGTCTAATTTTGAACGTGATAGGCACTCTTATATGATATGCTCCTTGGTTTGTGCCTGGCTTCGCTTTGGTTTGTGTTGCTCTTAATTGCACAATTAATAGCAGATCTTTAATATTGCTATATGTTTCCTTAGAATTCAGTTTTAGTTATAAAACGTAATGGTTTTTAATTGATGTACATAGTTTTGTGTACTTTTCTTTCATATATCAAAAATATACATTAATAAACTTTTGTTACTAGTTTCTTTGTATTAATTTGTGCTTAAGGTTGTAGATTTGTTAAACTAATAAATCAAAAAGAAAAGAATATTTAAGTTACGTAAATATATTATTACATAAAAAATTAATACGATGAAATTCTCTTTAAAAGATCATAATAAATAAAATATATTTGTAGAGAAATTAAAAAATATATAGCTTATCATTAGAGAACGGACATGCTTACCACCCAGTGCAGTACTGGCGAAAGGCTGTATTTCTAAAACATTTAATTTTATTTATATAATTGGAAAACGAACGGGTGGTGATCTATAAAATTACGAAATACATATTTATTTGTTGAAAAGTTGTATTTAAAAAGTTTTTAATTTTATTTATATAATTGGAAAACAAACGGGTGGTGATCTATAAAATTACGAAATACATATGTATTTGTTGAAAAGTTTAAAGTTTTTAATTTTATTTCTATAATTGGAACATTTTTATTTGTTCATTTTGTCGTTCAAGTTGAGTAAAGGAGTATTAATATTGACTAGCAATAGTTTCTCAAGGTTTTCTTCTGTCAACTTTGTTCTCTTTGAATTAAGTACATCCTTATAAATAGAAAACGTCCTTTCTACATCGCAACTGGTTATAGGTGCATACTGGAAATATTCTTTTATTTCTTCATATTTAGCCGTTAGATTTTGTGGAATTGTCTCCATACATAATTGCTGAAATGTAATTAAATCTGGATTTCTATTAAGAATTGCTTCAAACTTTTGCCGAAGGCCACATCCGAAGTCACTTGGAATACTTTGCAAATTATTAACAGCCACATCTAATGTGGTTAATCCGTCATTTAATTTGAGATTTCGATTTTCAAAATAAGTGATTAGTTTTGACAATTTTCCAAAGTGTTCGTGAAGAAAGTACAACTGATTTTTTAAATTTGGGATTTGTGTGAGCTCCTTGCACTCACCAATACTTCTAGCATCCTCCTTTAGCAGTGTTACGAAATGTTTTAGACTATCGAAATTATCAGCATAATAACTAGTAGCTTCCAGCCATGTTCCCCATCTAGTTATTACTGGAGTGGGAGGCAGTGACAGAGATGGAAATTTTTCCCTGAAAAGAGCTACTCTCAATGGTGCTTTTCTGAAAACTTTTTTAAAAGCTGATACAAGTCTATCAACTTCCGGAAAAGTGTCTCTGATATATTCACAGATTCTGTGAAGAGCATGTGCTACACAAGTAATATGCAGCATATTAGGATATCTTTTCTTCAATAGTCTGCCTGTTTTTAACATATACGCAGCACTATCACTGACAAATAAAAGTATTTTTTCTTTGTACGTGGCGTCCGAATGAAGCATTTTTTGCATATTCTCCTTAATGGTTTCAGCAACTGTTTCCGCATCAACTCTATTTATAACACTTGTTGCTATTACATATGAGTTATAGGGAATAGTTGGATGTAATACACCAGCTACAACATTTACCACACAGCGTCCTAACATATCTACCGTTTCGTCGGCGCTTATCCATATGTATTGATTTAAAAGATGGCTTCTAATGCGTTCTACTGTTCTCGTATAGCACCTAGAAACATATATTTGCGTAAAGTTGATTCATCAGGAACATTTCGACCAGTATATTTTTTCAGAAATATTTTTAAAGTGGGATTGCTAAGTTTATTTAATGGAATATTAGCCGCCATAAAAGTTTTACAGAGTTCAGATGTGTTTGCGATCCTAAGTGACGAATTTTTGACGATATTTTACGGATTTTGTAATAAATTTCGGAATCACTGACAATGGACATACAATCAGTATGACCGTCAATCCAACTCGCCATTGTTTTACAATGCCGTTCTCGACATTCTTCCATATCATGTCTGAAAAAGTAACTTAAACAATGCTCTAGATCTAAATAAATGAAAACTAAAAATGTGTGCGTAAGTTATTGAAACTGAACGAAATTCAATGTCGAAATAATTGGTAGAAATAGATTCAATCAAACGATATTAAACAGGATCTATCACAAAAATTACGATGTAATTAACAGTTAAAACTATGAAAACAAGAAACTTACTCACAGCACTTTATTTATCTTACGAAATATAAACTAATAAATAAAATACATTATAAAAACCCCGCTTCTATCTACGCTCATGAAAACACTTTAAAAACACTATATTCTCCGAATACAATAGCTGGCTTGTCCATTGTTATCGCGGCGAGACCAGGTGTCCGAGTAAGTCAAGCAAATACTTCATTGAATTACGCCGGGATGTACTGAGCGACGTTATACACAATTCCAATTGCCGATTGCGTTTTATGGAAATTGCGTCCGTTCTCTACTTATCATGCATGTTAAGTACACAGAAGTTTCGAGGATATGTAAGTAATACTGAGTACAGAAATGTATACATACAAACATGCAGATATCTACATAAATACGCATGCGTTAATTCTCCTTTTAATACTTGGGTAGTCAAGTCTGGTCATTTAAGTTTAAATGCGTGTTTAGAGTTAAATATCCCTTTAAACATGTTGATATTACACTTGCGTTGCTCTTAAATGTTATTTAATATGAATGTCCTTTTGAATACGTTAATAATACCGGCCGTGAGTTCTTTATAATTGATCTTTTCATTTTATCGAAAGTCAGAATCAATTATTACTATGATCAGTATTTCTCGTATCAGTTGCGAAAATATATCTAAACTCCTGTTTGGGGTAATACTTTGCAATCAATTCTAGTGGCCCAAACTTCATTAATAAACTTATTTTGAAATATTTCACAGAAAATTGTCTTACTCTTGTTTTTACTTTATCTTGAAATTTCTTCAACACCACCGAGTTACAAAAATTGTTTTTTTAATATATGATAGCTGTTTTGCCTGGAAAAGATTTCGAGTTCATATTATCGAATTTTTGTCACTAAGTTCTTTAAGAACGGCAATTGGTTTTTAATTTTTATTGTGGAAAAAACTGTACGAGTACTGTATTGCATAGATAAGTCTCCGAATTCTTATCGTGATTCGTTTTGATTTTAAATGGATCCAGCGAATTTTCGCTTACAATTTTATTTTGTTGTCAATTTTGGAAATTTGGGAGTTATTATTACGTTATTGTGTTTCTGATGATCTGCTGGTTGCTTATAACTAAAGACGGCAGACTATGTGCCCACACTGTAAAATTTAATATAATATAATAAAATTAATATATATATATATATATATATATATATATATATATATATATATATATATATATGTTTACATACTGAAAAGGATTGTTCGACGTTGAGAAATGTTATATTTGCATAGTTTGTATCTGTACAATGGATCTTCAGTATTGGTAAAAAGTTGCCCTAATTTTGTAAAATCTACATTTTTATCTAATACACCTTATGTGTATTATTTATTAAATTTAACAGTGTGGGCACATAGTCTGCCGTCTTTACTTATAACACTGGAACTATTTCGGTATTAACGTTGTTGAATTATAATAATAAAGAGCCTTCGACACTCTGGATCACGACTTACTTCTTTCGATCTTGGGTTACCCGTACCAGTCTGTCATAATATTTTATACCTATCTATGTAGTAGGGTAAATGTTGCGTTTCGCATTACTCGTAGAGTCCCGCATGATTGGTATTGGGCCCACTTTTGTTCACCATTTACGCATCTAGATTTCGCACAATTAAGAATTGCAGGATCCATATATATGCAGACGACATTCATATTTATAAGTCATTTTCAACTACTGATTATTTATTGGCCACTCGGAATATTAATTATGATTTGAATGAAATTGCAGAATTATATTCTCAGCATGCACTTGTTCTAATTCTATTTAATCAATAATTTTACTAATCGGCAAAAAAAAATGTATTTCTCTGGTTCAAAGATCGGCAAATTTCAATATTGCTGGATTAGCTAGGGGAAACTGGGGACGGTTGACCATAGTAACAAATTTTGATAAAAAAAAATTGAAAAATTGCCCGTGAAAACTTTTAAATTATGTCATACAAATAAATGGATAAATGGATGTTTGTTTTTCGAAATGTGTTAACTTGACCTTTGTATTTTGTTTTTTTTTTTGTGGATTTTGGTAATTTACTTTTTTACTTTATTGCAAATGGGTCAAACCTCCCTATCTATGGGAGACATGACCAGGGCATTGGGAGATTTGACCACTTAAGTGGATTTTGTAGTAGTTAATTAACATTTATAAACAAAAGTATTAAGTACATGTATTTAAATTATATACAAACAGGTAAGAATATTACTTAATATTAGAAAAGCTACTAAAGTCAAAATAAAAAAAAATCTCGAGCACTGCACGTTCTGTTCCACCTTTAGAAATAGGTTGCGGCAGTTTAATTGGAATGTCCTCTTCTGGCACAATTGCTGTATCTTCTGATACAGGATATATAAACAAATACTCTTCTGCCACTCTTTTCAAGAAAGTTACTTCGTATTCTTGATCAGGCATTTTTTTTGCCAACATAATGGTATATCGTTGTCTTTGTACTAAATTTTACCAAGCAAAAATCACCTGTATTAAGCTGCTCATCGGTAAAATCTTCAGGGTCAAGATCCTCGTCGCTGAAATCACTTGGAAGTTCTTCCTTTTCCGTGTCAGATGAAGAAACGTCTTTTTTAATTTGTCTTTTTCTTGTACCATGCCTTTTTCCCCGTCTTTTTAACACTAGTGTTTAATTTTCCTCATCGGAACTGTCGACAATTTTCTGTTTAACCTGTTCCGTATTCTTTGTTTTCTTCTTGTTTTTCTTTTCCATTCTCAACATATTTTGTCTTTATTTGCAATTTTGCAATTTTGTCTTTATGAGGAGTTGTTGTCAAAATTAAGGAACATCGTTTTTTTTCGTCCACGTGCAGTTGGTTTTCGGGGTGGAGCTTTTGGAAATGGGCGAACATCTTCAGGTAAATATTTTAAGTTAGAAACTGATGTGTTTGGACTGTAATGTAGAGTTAAAACAGGGATAGAGATGATATCGTTTGATAATATATGTATTTTTGAACTTTTTGGTTGTACAGAAGTTACGTCAACTGCCACTTCAGAATTGTTACGTTTACAAGAGTTTAAATTGTTGGCTGAAGTAGTACTTTCTTGTAATGGTCTGTCCGTTACATAGGCTCCAAGAAAATCATCCTCAGTATATATTGTACTATTAAATGGATAAACTCCTGATGACGAAAATCCTTTTTGTATATTTGTCGGAGTGAATGCTTTAAGAAAAGCGACTCCAGCTAACGTAGGAATATCTTGTATTGTAATTGATTGCCCAGGAAAATTAATCATATAATCATCTGCAGCTTGATTGTAGAAGGTTTTGAGTGGCCCGAAAACATCTTTATCTAGGGGCTGTAATCTATGGCTAGTATGCGGAGGTTGACTAACTAGTGCGATGCCATTATCTCGACACATGTCTATTATAATAGGTGTTATATGACTCTCATGGTTGTCAAAAATAATTAAACACTTATTTTCTTTTGAAGATCTGCTGTGCTTAATGAAATGTTTGATATATAACACAAAATTTTCCTGAGTCATCCATCCGGAGGGATACGCTACTGCAACTGAACTAGGTGGAACTCCTTTCGTCATAGCAGGTGTTACCCTGGGGGTATAAATGTTCCTATAGCCGATATCGCACAGCACATCGTGACTAATTTGCCTCTTTCTCCCGATGTTACTTTAGCTACCTGTTTTTCACCTTTGATTGCTATAATTTTGCCTGGTTCGTGTACAGTGGTCACACCTGTTTCGTCTATATTGTAGATGTTTTCTGGACCATAACAATGTGCTGATAATGCTTCTTTCAGATTAGAAAGGAACTGGTCGACATTTGTTTTATTGAATGCCGTAGAACGACTGAGGCTTGTCGATTCAGGTTGTCGAAGTGAAAGTTTTTTATGTCGTGACATAAATCCTCTCAGCCAATCATATCCTGCAAACTTGTTGGTATGCCAACTTTCTGGAATTTTTGTTTCATTTTTTATTGCAAACTGGTACACAAAAGATCGGACTGTTTTAGGAGTTAATCCGTAATTAAGTTTAGAAGAATAAATTAATTAGTTTTCCAAAAGATTCTCAACATCGGCAGAAAAAATTTGAGAAGAATTATATTTTGGTGACATAGATACAGAATCTTTGTTATCACTATTTCTATATTTTTGAATGTATCTACTAAGTGTTTTACGGTCAATTCCAAATTTAATGGCAGCTCCTCTGGTACTGCTGTTGTCATTTACCACATATTCAACAGCCAACCTCATTCTTTCAGGTGAATAATTTCTTCTTGCAGACCCTTCCTTTGGTTTATATTTAAAAGGCATTCTACAAAAAAAACACACAAAAAAGCTAGATTAATGGGTTTGCAAAAGTAAAAACTGCTTATTTCAGGAAAATGTTTTAATTAGCTATTATAATTTTTGTTATTTACGCTACAAAAAAATAACATAAAAAGGGTGTGAAGTGAAAAAATTTACAATCAGCAATTAAAAAAATATCACTTACGTAGGCAAGTATTCCAAACATATTGGTATAGGGAGACATGACCTCTCCCCCTAAAATCAATTGGTCATGTCTCCCTGTACCGCCATATTTATTTAAGTTACAAAAAAAAAAGAATTGCCTCCTGTGTTCTTAAAACACATAATAGCAATCAAAACTAGAGTAATTTTGCTACAGATTTTTACCCAAGCAATTTACCTTAATCAAAAAGCAAGTCGTCCAAATTCTTACAATCAATACCCAAGAAGTACAGTTGCTCTATACAAAAACACATCTAACCTCATACGCATCTAACTGACAAATGCTTGCCTCTCCTAGCAATAGCGTTGTTTTACATGATTAGTTTTGACTCTCTCCACAGAGAGTGCTATTTAAATACCTAAAAATAGCAGCAAATTCTGTTGCTGGTCAAGTCTCCTGTATGGTCATGTCTCCCCAGTTTCACCTAGATCTATTGAATCTGAAGCGTAAAGTTTGGGCGTTGTTTTGGTCGCACATATGAGATTTGAGACGCATATACTTCAATGATCTAAGCTTGCATATATTACTTTAAAATTATTCTTTCTCATATTAATTGTCTTGCAATCGAAACGAAGCATAATTTTTGTGGTTGTCTTGTGTTGCCGCATTCTTCTTTTTTGTTTTTTGTGTATTAAATTGGTTTTTGAAAGAAGGAAAGCTGATTATGTTTCATACAATCTCCTAGAAATGCGCTGTTAAAAGAGTTGAGCATTACGCATGAGTTTACTGCTTTACAAAATTATTCTATAAAGTGACTTTTCAAAAGTTCACAGCACTTTCACCATGATGGGTATATCGCTGACTTCAACCATGTTTTAGATAGAAACTTACTGTCAAAATTTCGCCAAAATCTGCCAGATAGATAAATTTTTAAATCGTTTAAAATCAACTATTTGTTGTTGTGTTAATTAAACATTATTTTCTACATGGAAAACCATTAAAGAAACAGAAGAAAAGTTAGTACATGACATGATGAATCTGTTCCTTCTCATGACATGAAACATCAGTTTGGGAACTCCCGTTTGCACATAAATCCACTTTCATCACACAGACTCACTTGTACGTCACCTTGTAATCAACTTTGTTATTGTAAAACGAGGACAGATCGAACATTTAATTGTCGAAAACAACGCTGAACTTCAATAATTGAATCAGTTTTCACAAAAACTTTCAAGAGAAAATATTCGATAATGAATAAGAATATTTTTAACTATAAAAATTATATGATATAAAACTCCTACTAAACTTCTTGAATCCGGTTTTGTAAGCAACATTTAAAAATGACAGAGACATCTAAACTGGAGGAAATTTTAAATTGTTTAAATACAATTTGATAAACGAGTCATTTTTTCAAATGCTTATTGTGCATGTATATAAAAATCATAGACATACCAAAATATTTTTTGATAACCGAAATATATTCTAGTCTTGGACTGTTTATCGTATTCATTATTTTTATATTAATTATTAATATAATTTCCCCCGACACTGAAAAATATTACAAAGAGATAATGAATTTTGTACATGTTTGATAGTCAAAAATAAGTTAAACACAAAATGATAAGTACAATATAGTTTTAAATGACAGCAATAAACTTGTCTTTGCAGAGTGGTATCTATTAAAGTAATATTTAGACACTATAACCTAGAAATCGAAACTGAAAATTTTCTTTCGCCAAGGATAGGGTTAAATTTTTATGTATTTCAAAAATAGTAATCATAAAAAAAATATAGATCTCAATTTTTGAATCAAATATGAACACAAAATACACGAAATATTTTAATAAAAAGAGAACGTAATTGAATGACTACTAAAATGACATATTTCTTGCAAAATATTCAGTTAATTATTACTACAAATCACATAATTTTATTGGGCTTTAGCTTAAAACTGTATTTAACATAGAAAAAATTAAAGTTACAATTTACAAATAGAAAAATATTTTAAAACTGCTTTTGCAAAATATGCAAGTAAAATGCATTAAAAAATGTTGTTTACATTAAAATACACTCAAGATATACCAAAGTGTATGGTTATAATTAGAGAACGGATGGAATTTCCATAAAACGCAATCGGCAATTGGAATTGTGTATAACGTCGCTCAGTACATCCCGGCGTAATTCAATGAAGTATTTGTTTGACTTACTTGGCCACCTGGTCGCAGCGATAACAATGGACAACCCAGCTATTGTATTCGGAGAATATATTCCATAAAACGCAATCGGCAATTGGAATTGTGTATAACGTCGCTCAGTACATCCCGGCGTAATTCAATGAAGTATTTGTTTGACTTACTCGGCCACCCGATAAAAATGAACAACCCAGCTATTGTATTCGGAGAATATGGTCATGTGGTAAGAATGTCCGTTCTCTAGTTATAATTCATAACAGGTAACATTACCATTATGAATTCAGAAATTTCAACGGTGGACATATGTATATTTGAATCACCACACATAAAATATCTGTACATTACAATTCATGCCTCCTTCTTTCAATTGTAAACAAAATAAATGAAACGTTTGCATTATATATGCATTAAACAAGCTATATCAGTGAATATAGTACGCAAAATAAAAACAAAAGGTGAAGTAATGGACATGGTTAATTAATCCTATAAATAACTTCGAAAGGTACTGATGCTACTAATAATAAATGTGTTTAGATATCTGATATAAATACAGAAAAATAATTTTACATTCTTATTTCTAGTATCTTCTATTTAATTTTTAATATATTGATGTGGATATAAACATACTAATAAACGCAACTAAACGTTCGGGACCCTGGTCATTAAGCAATTGATTTAACAAAACCTGAAAATACACAGTTACCTAGCAATGACTAATCTAGGAGTGTTAATACAAATGATGAATACATGCTTTCTATTCTTAACCGTCAGGAGAAAAAAAAATTTGACAAAGCCAGTACCTAAAAAATTTAGTATCGTCGGATATTTGTTCATTTTTCGTAAATATACCGATGCGAGAAATATCATAAAATTTAAATCACTTTCTCAAAACTTTTCCATGGTCCATATAACTTACAAATTTAAAGAAAATCTGCCGTTTACTTCACTCAAAACCAAAATGAACGATAAGTCAAAATATATTTGAAAAGTTTGAAGTTATATAATAGTTTCATATTTTTACACCCTAAATAAATTGACCTTTCTTAACACGCTCGACGGGATAAGCTTGAAATCGCATCCCTAAACTAAAATTAATTGTAAATAAGTTTACTACACTACAAAATATAAATATGTATAGTTTTAATTTTATTGAACAGACACTATATTTAAATATTGCAAAATATTCCAGCACTACACATGTATTGTGGCCAATCGATCTGGATGAAATCTCTTAAATGGTAGTTAGGTGCAACACCACTTATTGTAGGTATTTATTAGGGCTACTATCGAATTTCGATACGTTTAATAGAGAATCCCATGGATTAAATAGAAATCCTACAATATACAGATTGTCCCAAAAACATACCGACAACCTTTAGGGGATGGTAGGGACATCAAAACAAACATTTTTTGTTTAATAAACATATTGTTGTGGATTTTTCCCCATAAAAATATTAAAATATAATTATAAATGTATGTAATGTTATTTTGAACGTAAGTGTATATATTTGAAATTATTTGTTGTGTCAAAAACTGGTTTTATATTGTAAGCCGCGCGCTTGATTTGACTTCAGACACAAGTTAACTGCGAGATAAGAAAGACGTGTTTATAAAAAGATTTATCTTTATCTTTTTAAAGTAACTTCGGGTTATTTTTGATTTAATTAGTGGTTGGTGTTGTTTAATTCATTACCGATTTTAATACGAGTATGTAATCTCGTAATTTTTGATATTTTATAACTTTCTTATCCACGTGTCTCGAATATATATATTTTTTTGCGCAAGTAATATATTTTTTAAAAAAGATATCTTTTTATATTGAATAAATTGAATATTGTATTCTTCTATTGTATTAACATTATTATAGAGATTTAGTCTTAGTTCTTTGATATAGATAACAAAGGTTTTTAACATTTCTAGTAAAAACAAATCTGTAAATATAAAGTTTAGTACGTTGGGACTTCAGGGGCATTCTTTCTGAGACATGTTTGTGCGCATGTTATTTTGTATTTGCTTTGAGCTGTCAAGATCGTTTATTTATTTTGTTCTCTTGGGAGCAATTAGAAATTTTCTTTGCAATTTATTATTTTTAATTTTGTTCGGTGTCATAAGGTTTTTTGAACGCATGCTGCGGTCATTTCCGTGCGTTATTTTTACCTTTATAATATTGTTAAATGATGCAATATTAATCTTTATACTCTATAAAGATTATTTTTTTAATTTTTTTTTAATTTTTGTATTAAAGTTTCATTTAAATTTTATTGTGATTATTATTTAACCTTGCTTCAAGAAAACAAGTAACTTAAAGATATTATTATAACTTTTCTCAAACGAATTTTAAGTGGCGTCCAACTAAAACTAACTTAATTTTTTTCCACTTTTCCGATTGGAACCCTGAGAGGAAAGCAGTCCCATTTTGGAAATAAACCGACTGAATATCCTAGCTGGATAGATTTGTCGTGAGTGGTGGTAAATTAATTATCAAAACCACAGTTCATAGCATATTTTTGGCTAAACCAAGCGTGGGGCGAACAGAAAAAGCAAATATAATTTTGGTAAGGCCAACGTTGGAATCAAATCAGTATTGGAAAGTTAATAACAGAGCACAAAGAGATGGAAGGTATAATGAAATCAGGAGGAGAATGGAGGCAGCCGAGTCAAGAATCTTTGGAGGAAGCAAGGGCCGTATTAGGTTAATTAAAAACAATTACCATACATGAAGAGAGGCACGATGGAGTAAACAGGGATAAGATTATGTTGGACATGCTAATAAAAATGCAGGCAACGATGGATATAATGATGGAAAGAGAAAGAAAAATGGAAGAGAAAATGGATGTAATGATGGGTAAATTAATGGCATTAAGTAATACTAATCAAGAAGATATAATAAGGGGCATGGACTCGTTGTATTACAAATTAGGGGGCGACACTTATTACAAATAAGGGCTTCTGGTGTGCTAATAATAATAAAATTATTTTATATTAAAATATTTAGTGGTGTTGGTGAAGTTCCCTCAAAGGTCCAGGACGTGCGGGATGATTGTTAATTAATATATATATATATATATATATATATATATATATATATATATATATATATAACTTACTTACTAAATAAAACACATGTTGTCCTTAAAGTTTGTATTTATATTTACATAAGAAAGAAATGAAATTGGTATATTTAAAAGCAATTAAAACAAAAGTAATATGTACACGAGGAGCGGTAATTAAGTAACTGAAAATTAACACAAAAATACTCTGAAACGAACGTTTAATTGAGCAGTAAATTAAGGGTTAATTGATTAGGATTAATATAATATAATCTCAGTATCGGATGATACAGAGTTACCTGTGAGTGGCGGCCACGTGGTCTGAAGATATACTCGGACAAGTATATGTAGAGCGATGTTCGGCCGGAGGAATAAGAAATAATTAGTTAAATTAATATGAATTCGCTTAAAAGAATAATATATATTGAACAATACAAAATTACCTTAGAAGCGAAAGACACCGGGCGGCCATGGTGGCGTGTACTTGAACAGTACCGCGCGTAACATGTGTGTGTAACTCACGAAGGTTCGAAAGAGAAGAAGGACTGATAGTTTGTATCGAAAAGAACACTGGTTTTGAAAACGGTCTGTTTTATGATCCATCGAAGAGAGGGGTCGGATATCTTGAATTCTAATTAAATAAGAGCGCGACCTGAAGATGTGATCTGTCAATGGCATCAATATTATTAAAATAACGCTTGTGACATAAAATTTCTAATACAATATGAAACACCATATATAAAGGAAGATGTATAATTGAATTAAAACAATTTAATAAAGAAATGTAAGTAGAAAGAAGTTCCACAGAGTCAGGTAGAAACTAAGGGTCTCGTCGGTCAGGAAGATAACAATAGAAAAACACTTTCTCTTTGTACGAATATGTACAGTTGAACAAATGTAAAAATGTCTTACGTTAAATATATTTTAAAACGAGATATTCAAAGAAGAAATATAATTTAAAAATATAGCAAATATTCTATATGCTAAGCGTAACAGTTGCAATTAACAAATGAACAAAATTTAGAAGAAAATATTATGGTTTTAAATAGTAAACTGTCCGAAGAAGTGGAAAAAAGAGAGTTTGCGGAATTACAAATGAAATATATGAAGAAACAACTAAGAAAGGAAATAGAGGAAGTAAGGAAAGGAAAAAATGAAGTAAATGTACCCACATATATTTCTGTTCCTGTACAAAGTGAAGTGCTACCTAAATTTTATGGGATGTCAAACACAAATCCCATGTGTTTCTTGAAGAAAATCAAACCAGTTTGGAAGATATGCCAGGGGATGAGATAAAGTTGCAAAAGATCGGAAACTGTCTGAAGGATGACGCTATGGTATGGTGGGAGATGGTGTCAGACGAGGTAACCACGATGGAAGAATTTGAAGCCAGGTTCACGAATCAATTCTGGGGAAGAAATAAGCAGACTAGGGTAAGACAAGAATTATTATTTGGTAGATATAATGTCGGAAATAATGAATCGAGAGAAACTCATATTATGAAAAGGTACTCGGTATTAAAATACTTAACCCCTAGAATAAGTGAAGTAGATATGGTTTCACAATTAAGTAGACACTTTGATTCTCAAGTCAGTCAGGCAGTAGCTATACACAATATTAATGATATGCAACAATTTATCGAATTATTAAAGAGGTTAGATGATGCGGAGCGTGATAGTAGATATAATAATAATAATTTAGATAGAAATATTAAAAGAAATGAATATTCTAGAGTTTATTTAAATAATACCCCTCCGAGATCAGAAAGACCAATGAATACTCAAATAGATAGAAATAGAATGGCTTCCCCAAACAGTATAAGATATAATTTAAATAAAGATGATGTTAAAGAAAATAGTATAGATCCTAAGAAATACACAGGTACAAGGTATAAAGATACAAGGCCTAATTTTAATTTATAAGTTAAAGTAGATGATAAAAATAAATCAGAACTTGCTAGTAGTAAGGATTTTTAATAGGGCCAACCAAAAAGAGTGAAAGTTTTGCATTGTTGTATGATAAGTCGGATTGCGCAATAAATACGAGTTTGCCACACATTAAAATTAATATAGGACAAAGGTAATGTTATTGTTTAATTGATTCTGGCAGTGAAACGTCATTTTTGGATGAAAAGGTTGTTGAATGGTTAGTTAAGAATAAAGAAGGGAAATATGTACCCACAAGTAAAATTACTATAGTATCGGCTACGAAAAAGATTATAGCTGTAGTAATAAGATTTATGTCGTCGAATTTAATATAGAAAATAATAAATTTATCGGAGAATTTATAGTAGTAAAAGGTTTAGGGAGAGATGGAATACTGGGAATAGATTTGTTAGATAAAATTAATACTATAATTGATATTAATAAGAAGAAAATAATAATTAATAATAATAATGTGCAATGGATCCAGGAGGCTTGAGATGAAGAGAAGATTATAAATAATATGCAGAAAATAAACTGTATGGATAAATTAAGTAATATGGAAGAGGATGAAGAAGTTGGTGTATTAGAAGAAAAGGAATTAATGGTGTTGGAAGAAATGGAGAAAGAAAAGGAGGGAGAAGTGGAATTTCCTAAAGATATTGATTTATTGAAAATAGATTGTAATGAAGAATATGAAAAAGAAGTTAAAATAATAATAAAGAATAATATAGAATTAGTAAATAAATTTCCCAGTATTGCCAGAAATTATCGACATTCGTTAGAAGTAGATGAGACAAAACCTTTTAAAATTAAAAACTATCCCATTCCCAAGAATATTCAACAACAGGTAGAAGAGGAAGTAAAGATGTTACAAGATGGAATAATTGAACGTGGTAAAACGAGGTATGTAAATTCGTTAGTTGTGGTTAAGAAGAAGTCAGGAGACATTAGATTATGTTTAGCTGCGCGCAGACTTAATGAGCGGACAAAAGCTCAATTTGAAACTCCGATAACGATAGAAGCATTATTGTCGAAATGTGGCAATGCAAATAGTAAATTGGATTTGAGGAGTGCTTTTTGGTTCGTGCCATTGGGAAAAGAATCCAGGAAATATTGTGGCTTTATGGTTGACGGAAGAGTATACCAATTTAGGACTGTACCATATGGATTAAGCAGTTCGGCAGCGGCGTTAATAAGGGCTATGCAGCAAATATTAGAACCTTACGAAGAGTATGTGGTACATTATATAGATGATATTTTGATTTATAGCAGGAATTATCAGGAACACCTGGCACATGTTAGAAAATAATGGAAGTGTTGGTAAGTGAAGGATTGAAACTAAATATAAAGAAGTGCGAATTTTTTAAAAATGAGATAAAAGTTTCTAGAGTATAATATAAGTCCTAGATATGTCAGTGTGGATTAAAGTAGGTTGGAGCTTATTAAACAGTATCCACTACCAAAAAATGTAAGAATGTTAAGAGGGTTCTTAGGCATAATTAATTATTATAAACGTTTTGTACCATACCTGGCACGAACAAGTGCACCGTTGTATGAAATGCTTAAAAAGAATGAGAAATTTAAATGGAATGATGTAAGAATGAAAGCTTTTGAGGATTTAAAGAAAGATTTTTATAACCAGTTAGTTTTAATTTTACCTGATTTTAATAAACAGTTTATATTAAGAGTAGATGCTAGTGATGTCGCTATTAGTGGAGTTTTAATCCAGATTAATAATGAAGGTCTGGAACAGCCGATATGTTTCATATCTCGAATCTTAAAAAGCTACGAAATTAAATATACTATTAGCGAAAAAGAAATGTTAGCTGTAGTACACGCGGTTCAAAAGCTTAGATTTTATTTATTGGGCAAAAACTTCATAGTAGAAACAGACCATGCTGCGTTGACATCACTTTTGAGTACAAGGTTTAAGAATAATAGAGTATATCGTTGGTCTTTGTTATTGTCAGAGTATAATTTTGAAATTAGGCATATAAAGGGAGTACTAAATGTTACTGCCGATGCGTTATCTCGAATGTATAACAGTAAAAGTAATTTTCATTATGTTGAATTAAATGAATATAATAGAGAATATGCTGAAGGAGCTTTTAAGTATGAGGTGATCCTTCAGGTCCCACAGGACGAAAGTTTTAAATAATTTTAAAGAAGTTTTATGAAATAAAGATAAAAATAAAAGTTATTGTGCAAGTAGAATTAATTAATTGAAAATTATTAGCAAATAAAGTTATATGATATGGTTATTGGTATTGATGATTGACAAGCATTATTACAAATTATTTTTTTTTCTTTTTTATACGAAATCCATGTGAGTGACAAATGTCCAGGCGGTTGAGGAAGATATCAACTATTCGCCGACTACTGTTTACTCTGGAGTGTTCTTCGTCTGCGATGTATGGGACGAGCCTATTATTATGTCAACAACCAAAATGACATAAGATCAATTAATATGTCAAAACACAAAATGACATATAGCAGAAATAGTTTTGAAATTGGAAATTCCGTTTTTAATAGAAGATATAAATTACATGGGTGCTCTGCAGCTGTTCGCTTCACAGGTGCACATCGAGGAGGATGATCCAGTATGAAATTGTGCATCGACTGAGTGCGGGGATCAGCAATGACAGAGTGCGAAACTGTTTATGGTTCATCGAGTGCGGAAGACTATATGATGAAAAAGATTTTGACATGTACAGGCTTTTCCATCAGATAGTCTTGGGGAAATGCTGTGGATTTTTCCCCATAAAAATATTAAAATATAATTATAAATGTATGTACTGTTATTTTGAACGCAAGTGTATATTTTTGAAATTATTTGTTGTGTAAAAAACTGGTTATATATTGTAAGCCTGCGCGCTTGATTTGACCTTTAGACAGACACAAGTTAACTGTGAGATAAGAAAGACGTGTTTATAAAAAGATTTATCTTTATCTTTTTAAAGTAACTTCGGGTTACTTTTGATTTAATTAGTGGTTGGTGTTGTTTAATTCATTACCGATTTTAATACGAGTATGTAATCTCGTAATTTTTGATATTTTATAACTTTCTTATCCACGTGTCTCGAATATATATATATTTTTTTGCGTAAGTAATATATTTTCTTCTTATCCAGTAATAGCTTTGCTATTCGAGAAGAAACACTTTGCACCGGCGTGGTCGGTTTTGTCCGTCAGATGGCATGAGGTTATCTGATGTCTTCGGATAGGACAAAACTTACTACATGACCGCAAGTGTACCTATAGTCTTTTGCTTCGTAAATCTATCATTGACAAAGTGGTTACACAGAAACGCATGCGTCTGGTAGTTGAAGCAAAAGCTGGTAAATACGTACTGTGTGTCCATGCATATACAGATACAAATTTGTTTTTATACAGATTTGTATTATTTTGTATCAAAGCTTGATGTGAATTATCGCATCGACATGCAACTTGTTTTTTTGTTAAAGTTTCATTTAAATTTTATTGTGATTATTATTTAACCTTGCTTCAAGAAAACAAGTAACTTAAAGATATTATTATAAACGAATTTTGAGTGGCGTCCAACTACAACTAACTTAATTTTTTTCCACGTTTCCGATTGGAACCCTGAGAGGAAAGCAGTCCCATTTTGTAATTAAACCGACTGAATATCCTAGCTGGATAGATTTGTCGTGAATGGTGGTAAATTAATTATCAAAACCACAGTTCATAGCAATATGTCTGCAAATGAGCCATTTTAGCATAGAAAAGGAAAAATTGTTTTGGTATTATTTTACAAAAAATGTTTAGGACATTAATAAATCACTTTTTGTTCATGTTGGACTTTGTTTTATTGACAAATAAATTATGTTTACAAAAATTGTTGTAAATGTTGACCATTTGCTTCAATACAAAGGTACACCGTCGGTTCATTGACTCGCAGACCGTATGGAATCTTGGGGGAATAGCTTCCACATGTGTACAACTCGCCATTATGCTTGCTAAGAGATCTTGCTCATTACGAATAGGCGTTTCGTAAACTAAAGATTTCAGATGACCTCAAAGGAAAGAATCTAGGGGGTTGAGATCGGGAGAACGCGTGGGCCAGGCCACGGGACCTCCTCTTCCAATACATCGGAGGGGAAATTGCTGGTCCAGATGCTGGCGCATGTTTCAAACAAAATGTGGACGTGCCCCATCATGTTGAAAACACATGCTATTTCTAATGTTTAAAGGAACATTTTCCAATAATAGAGGCAAAACATTTTGTAGAAAATTCAGATAAATGTCTGCGGTCAAACGAGTAGGCATCAAGTGAACTATTAGATTCTCTCCAACAATATCAGCCCACATGTTAACACTAAATTGTTGCTAGTGTCTTCTGAAGACCACAGCGTGAGGATTTTCATAATGCCAAATGTGACTGCTTCTTCTATTTAAGAAACCATCACATGTGAAACATGCCTCATCAGAAAACAATACTAACAATACTACTCTCAAGAAATCAGGCTCGTCCTGACACAAAAACCATTAGAAAAAATCCAATCGATGCGGATAATCTTCAGGATTTAAAACTTGTACCCGTTGTAAAAACACTTGTCGATTGGTTTTCTACCACACGGTGTAGAACTTCTTCTTCAAATTGAACAGTGCGAGCTGTTCTTGGACGACAACCACCACCAGGACGTCTTAGGTTCCTGCTTTTACTAATGCGACGATGGATGGAAGCAAAGGTTGAAGAAAGGAAGATGAGGTTCCGAATATCTCTATTCATACAAGCGTGCTACATCTCTGCCATCACCATAAACAAGATGCATATCGGCAAGTTCTTCAAATAAGAAATTATCATTTATTTTCAATTAAATTTTAAATTAACAATCAACAAACTTGATGTTATGATGAAAACTAAATGTTACAAATAACTACAACGATCTAAAAATCGGCATCTGTGGAATGTTTATTGTGATAAAGAAATGTTTCTGCTGCCCAACAAAAACCGTTGTTGCAACCAAAAATGTTTAACGAAAAACAGTGGCGTCCAACTAAATCAAGAATTACTTTAGTTATTTGGATATGATTTAAAACAATTTATTACTCTACAGCACAAACGGCTCTATGCAGACATATGTTTATTAAACAAAAGATGTTTGTTTTGATGTCCCCTACCACCCCTTCAAGTTTGTCGGTATGATTTTGGGACATACTGTATACATTATTCATATAAATTGTAAAAAAATAACTAATAATAAACACAGAATTTAAAATATTGAATACCTCTTTATTTTTTCGGGATAATTTAGTGAAATAAATTTAAAAGTTTTATTTTACAGTGTACTAGAAAACTTATATTTCAAGTGTAGAAAATATATATAAAGTATGTCGGTTCAATGAAAAACATTTCAGTGGGTGACGCTTTTAATGTTTTTCTTTCCGAAAAATGATATTACAAGAAATTTAGACGAACATATTACAATTTTGTATTAATAAAAAAATGCAAATGTTAGGTACTGTCAAAAAGGTTAGATATGTAACTTCCGCTAAAGTAATCAAAGAATTTTTTTCTTAAGACGATTTAATTTGAATTAAATAACTTCAAATGCACAAAGGATACTATCAAGAGCATTTACTGCCCTTGTGCAAAGCAATTATATAGAAGAAATGTATTACTTCAAATTTTCTAGAAAATTATGACCTTGTTAGATCATAATCCTACCTCAGTATGTGTTAAATGTACAGATAACAGATAGATATACACCGTGCTTCAAAATTGGATAAGAACATCGTGGTCAAAAACGGAGTATCGTGCAATTTTCGCCTATGTTAGAAGATGATTGTCCACATTATATTACGTAAAAAAAAAACAGGTATAAAGCGGGATAGAAAAATGTTGTCAGAGTGCAATGGCAATTCGAACCATTCCGACCAAATATCTACCAATGACGAGTAGATGCCATCATGGTACCACGAGATGCTCGAGAAGTTTAAAAATGAAACTTCTCATGTTAACAGCATTTTAAGAAGTGACGAAACAAGCACTCTCGTGTCTATACGGAGAGTGGGTGGTACTACAAACACAAAAGATCTTAGTGGGATGACTCAATGCCCAGATTTAAAAAGGAACGTAGCAGAATTGATTTAATGATTGGTTTCAAAGAATGGACAAGTACATCAAATGTGGTGAAAAGTAAGTATATTTAAAAATTGTAAAAATTAAAGACTTCTTGCAAATTTTTGTAGTAACTTTTGTAATATTTAATATAAATTAATACGCAATAAAAATCAGTACGTAAATGTGATAACTACATAATTAAAATAATTCAAACAAAATAATCCAACGAATTGTGAAACCTATATTTTTTTTATTTCTTTTTTATAACATAATAATTGCGATTGACCAGTTAAAGAACTTGTGAGATGTATAATGTAATTAGATAATAACATAATTACATATATATGACTTTTTTCTAAACTATTATTAGCGCACATGCTCTTATACTGCACAGAGTATTTAATAAATGCAAATATCAATCGTGACGACATATAAATTAGTCGAAATATAGCTGAAATTCTAAATATTCAAATTAATTTTTTCTTGATATTCGACGAAAAAATCATGAAATGTTTAGTATATTAATATAAATAATTTATGTTGCTCACCTTGTATATACAGTAAGGTCACAGTTTAGAACTCATTTCCATATTATCACTTGTATATAGTAGTGAAACATAAAAGACGCATAAGTTATTGAAATCTAAACTTTAGAAATACCTATACGTACTTTAAAAAAATCACTATAATCATTTCAAGAGCAATCCTTAATGTAAGAAATTTAACCGAAGCAAAAACTTCTTTGCAATACAAGGTCAATGCGTAGTTATGATCTTACTAAACGATAACAAACATGAAGCTATTTAATATGTTAAAGAACTACCAGGATACAAAACAAAATGCAACACGTTCCACTTATAGAAATGTGTAACATTACCAATGGGAGATTTACTATTTACATTTACTATACAGTGCATTAAAATAAATTTGATGGTAAATTAGAGCTGGATCAAAAATAACATACTGACTAATTATACTAGTATTCACATATAACATAGTCTAATCATACTTAAAGTCTTATCATACTTAAAGACGGCAGACTATGTGCCCTAGCAGTGGCGTTGCGTGGAGAGTTTAGCAGAATAACAGTGCGCTTACTTAAAAATAAATATATCGAATCCCTATACAAAACGTTAGAAAAAACATAAATAACTCACCCAACATGTTTACATTGTTGCAAAAAAATGCGGATGTGCGCGATGAAAAAACTGCACCATAATATATGTTTCTGTATTAGTCTCGGAAAGGTTCGTACGTAGCGACGTATATATATGTTTATATACAGAGAAGGATTGTTCGACGTTGAGAGATGATATATTTGCATAGTTAAAGCGCTCTTTGTATCTGTACAACGGATCTTCAGTATTGGTAAAAAGTTGCCCTAATTTTGTAAAATCTACATTTTTATCTAATACACTGTTAAATTTTTCACGGACACAATCACTTTTTTCATCTTCAAGGATATGCAGCACTAGTTTTACGCGGTCAATAATTGCTAATGAGTCCGATAAGGACAGCGCAGTGTTCTGTAAATTTTTTATTGCGTCCAGTATTGGAACGTAACTGTCGTAAATAATTTTTAAATTTGCTGCAACTTGAGGATTGTTAAATTGAACCTGGCTGAGCCGTATTGCAGCTGCTTCTTTGGCATCTAGTTGTAAAATCACTGATTTAATTTTTTCAAAATGTTTATAATAATAAAATGCTGCTTCTAACCAAGTACCCCATCGTATAAGAATTGGTTGCGGCGGCTCGGGTATATCAGGACACAGCGAATGAAATAGCCGAATCCGTTTCGGAGATTTAAGAAAAACCGCTTTCGTTTGTCCTATCAGTTGATCCACATCAGGATAAGTTGTACGTATAGTGTTTGTTACAAGGTGTAAAGCGTGAAGCAAACATGTGACATGCAGCACTTGCTTCGGTAAAATCTCAAATTTGTGTAGTGTTTCTATTAATACATCATATATCGCTCTGGCAGTACACCCTTGCATTCGTTTACAGGTTAGTAAATAAGGAGGAGAAGGTCCTTGCGGAGTGAGCGTCCGTACTAGAATGGCTAGGATGGACTGTTTTTTAATATCTGTAGTTTCGTCTATTGTTAACCACAGAAATTTTTTTTTACCGTATTTTTCGTACAATTTACAATTCTCTCACGCACTGACGGTACGTAATTCCGTAGCGTACTTCTTGCTGGTAATTTCCACGTAGGATTGTATTTCTTCCAAAACTGACGAAACATTGGGTGTTCCACTTTCTGCATTGGTATTTTGGTCGCAATTAACATCATCGTTAAATCACACACAAATTTATTATATGATCTGCGTCCACTATTATTCGATTTATGTTTGTCACTATTTATATGTCTTTGGCACTGACTTGCTTTCCAAGTTAATAAAGTTGTTTCACAAACTAAACATTTCACTACGGTAACGTCATATATTAAATCGGGAAACCGATGTAAAAATTTCTTTACTACGTTAGCATGCAACCGAGTCGATGCATTGTTTCTACGCACTCCCGACATTTTCAACACGATTGTGTTAACAATGTATCGCTTACAACGTCTCAACGGCAACTGAATTGATCGTCGTACGCCTCTACTCGATCCCTCCACATCACGCTACTGTTCGGGCACATAGTCTGCTGTCTTTAATCATACTAGATAACAAATTTTCAATTTTTTAACTTTTCTTTATTAAGATGTACAATTTAATTTTGTTTTATGGGTTAAATATTTCGATGATTAGAGTCGTTTTGACATTGGATCTGATATTTTGGAGGGTCTCCGGTAAGCACCAAGTGTGCCCCGAAAAGTCTCATAAGATAACGTGCGCGTGTTTTACGCTTTCTTGAGAACAAGATTGACTCGGTTTTCGAGAAAGCGCTGGCACTCGGAGATAAGATACTGCCGACCAACGCATCGGATTATGTCTATAGATGCTATCGATTTGTTACCGTATTTAATTCGATTTAAAAAATACATACATATCTAATGATTTAAATATTTAACAGATGTTATCCACTTTGTGATTTCACGGAAGACTCTTAATACGGCAAGTGTTTGAGCGCATTTTATATTTGCTGTGGTGTATAATGTGTATGAGGAGCCCATGACTTGTCTTGATTTTTAATTTTTGAACCAAAGTAGCGGCAATATGCTTTACTCTACGGAAAGTGTAATATTTCGCCCATGCTGATGATGAGTGAATTCAAATGTCTTCAGGCACATAACAAAAGCTATTGAGATCATTTACAGGCGTACTTAACATTGATAATATAAACGCATGCTCGACTATCACAAATTGATTGAATTTAATTTGAAAAACGACGAAGGGGAGTTTTTATGTTATCTACCTAGATATCAAAGAAACGAGTTAGAAAACAATGATGACTTGGAAAACGCCTCGCAGCGTTTTCCAAGTCATCATTTGATAAACATCGACGGCCCTCTCAAGTGTTTTTTGAGTTTTGGAAAGAGATAATAGTCACAGGGGGCGTGATCGGGACTGTAACGTGGATGTTGTAATTCCTCAAAGCCGCATTCATTGAGTACTGCCTGAACAATGTACCTTATGTTGGAGGTGTCGTGCAAAGTTTTCTTAGAAAAATTGTGATTTTTTTTTGCATATAGCCATGTTCAAGTTCTTAGTTGTGTCCTTATGGACATTTCCCGTTATTGTAGTCCCTTTTGGCATGTACAGTGAAAGCTCTCATAAGCGGGCAGTCACGGTTCCAGGATTTTTGCCCGCTTATGGGAGGTGCCCGCTTAAAAGAAAACTCTGAGAAATCAAACAGAACTCGTATAATGTAACATGTAACTACTATATAGGTACATATATGTACGTACATAATATGTAATGACATAGACACAAACAAGTTATTTAGGAACAGCTGGAAAATATCTTAAAATGGATGACTGCTTCATTTTCCTTTGCTGTTCTTCCATACGGCACTTCTGAAAATGACATTCCAGATTTTTGATATGTTCAAAAGCCACATAGTCATCTGTAGAAAACTTTTTCAGTTCCCTGATGCAATTTAAAGATTCATCAAAGCACTTTATTTTATTTTCTTCTTCTTTTTGTTCTTGAACGTCTTCTATTTCGTCATCGGTCTCGTTCGCTTCACTAACTTGACTGGATGTAGTAGTCTGGTTTTCAAAATCATCATCTTCTGTTGGTGTCTTACCATCAATTTTTATAAATTCGTCTAGGTTCTGGTCACTGGTAATATTTAAATCTTCTGCAGCTCTCCTCATCATCTCCATTGTCGCAAAAACAGACAACGGTAAGTCATCCTCATCCTCAGAGTCAAACTGAGGAACCGTTGCATCCGTTTTTCTGAATCCAGCCTTTCTGAAACAATTTTGTATTGTTGATGGAGTGACCTTTTCCCATGCCGTTTTGATCAAATATAATGCCTCTAAAATATTAATTTTTTTTGATAATTCAGATGATGATTTAGAAGAATCTATGTTTGATAAAATATGTTGTATAATCTGGTTGCGGTAATAAAGCTTGAAATTCTGAATGATGCCTTGGTCTAGTGGCTGGCAAACAGAGGTTGTATTGAGAGGCAAAAAAATTAATTTCACATTTTTGAGGTGTAATTCTCGAGGATGTGAAGCAGCGTTTTCTAAAAACAGAAAAATTTTTCGCTTTTCAATTCCCATTTTTCGATCAAGCTCGATTAACCATTCACCCATTATATCGCCTGTCATCCAGGCTTTCCGGTTTGACATCCACTTGACAGGTAAATCCTTAATGCTTATGTATTTCAGTGCTCTAAGACGAGCCGATTTTGCAATCACTAGTAGTTTTTCTTTCTGCCCTATCATACTTGCACAAAACCACACTGTAAGTCTTTCTTTGGCCAATTTCCCACCTACACACTTTTCAGATTTTAAGGAAAGGGTCTTATTGGGAAGCGCGCGAAAAAAAGGCCACTTTCGTCGGCGTTGTAAATGTCTTCACATTGGTATCCGAGTAATAGTGAAGGAAGTTTTTCTATGAATGCATCAACTGTCTCTTGGTTTACATCAGCTGCTTCACCAGAAATGCATTTAAAGCTTACATTATGTCTTTTACGCCACTTTTGTAGCCACCCATCAGATGCACTGAAACTGGTGTAGCCGAATTTTTCTGCAATTGGTTTTGCTTTTTCTTTTTGAAGCCCTCCAGAAATGGGTATCTTCCGATTTCTAGCATTCACGAACCACTGATAACATTCTTTATCGATGTTGGAACCTTCAGTTCTGAAAAAACTTTTTTTTTGATGCACATTTACACCAGACTGCCGTAAACTTTTAATGTCCTCTTTATTTTTTGCTATCATCGTAGCTTGCGTCTTTCCTATCGAAAATCGCGCTGCTATAGCCCGAGTAGATAGTTTTTCTTTATCAATTATATTCACTATTTCGTGGAAGGTGTCTTATGTATTAAAAGATAGGGCGAAAATCGGTTCCGAGTAATTTCGTCGTTTAAGGGAGATGGTCGCTTATTAGAGCTGCCCGTTAAGGGAGCTTTCACTGTACTCAATTAAGAGAGTCTCCTCCGCCTCCCAGAAAACAATGGCCATCACTTTTCCCGCAGAAAATTGCGTTTTTGCCTTCTTGGGCGGTGGAAAGCCCTTATGAACCCATCGCAAGGACTCTCGTTTCGAGTGGTATACCCAAGTTTCATTGTCAGTTACAATTCTATTTAAGAAGTCTTCATTTTGAGATAAAACAGTCAAATTTTCTTCACAAAATTTTTGCCTACAGAATTTTTGTTCGGGACTGAGCAGCCTGGGTATCCATCGTGCCGACACTTTGCTCATTCCTAAATCTTCGTGTAGGATTTTAAAAACACTCGTTTCTAATATTCCTATTTCTCTAGCAATAACTGAAACTTTTACTCGGCGGTCAGTCATCACCAAATCTTCAATCTTCCAAAGGTCTACCACACTTTGGGTCACCAACATAGAAATAGGACAGGCTATTTTCTCCATACACTGCCACCATTCTCTTGTGAATATTGTTCGAGCTACTGCCTTCTTTTGATATAAATTTCATGGCGCCTCTGTGTTCCAAGTTTCAAATCGCCCATTTTCTCTTCTTTAAACGAATGTAAAAGTAACAAATATTAAGCGATTCGAACCAAACTCGAAGATGGCACTATAAAATGTAACAGAAACTTAATGTAAGAAAATTGTCACGATAGTATATTGTTTTCATAGCTAGGTAGATAACAAAAAAACTCCCCTCATAATTTCTTATACAGGGTGTTTTAGGATTATATGAAAAAAAATTAAAATTTGGGATTAAGGCACCAAAATAAAAGAAAATCTTCCTATGAAGTTGTATCCGAAAATGCTTCGTTAAACAGTTACAATCCTTCGAAGATTAGGGTCAAATCTAGTTTTTATAATTTTTCTCAAATTTTGGAACAAATACAAAACTCATATTTGGTAATCGTAACCAGCTAAGGAAATAACTTCTTACAAGTAATTTTTATTGTAAAACCAGCAAACGTGAAAAACAAAATACATAATAAGAACGTGAGATTTGATTATTGAACTAATAGCCGATCGACACTGTCCGAGAGTCACTTCTGTACAAGCTTGAATAACTCTACTTAATGTCTCAACGTTATCCACCGCTTGTTCGTATACTTTTTGCCTGGTGGCACGCCATGCGAAAATATCTAACGGTGTTAGATCTGGCGACCGTGCGGCCAAGCAACTGGTCCCCCACGGCCGATCCATCGTCCAGAGTAGTATACATTTAGCCATTATCGTGTGTTCCTAGCATAATGGGCAGAGTTGCAACCAGCTTTTACGTCTAAGGTTCAAAGGAATGTTATCTAAGAGGTCATAGAAACCGTTGTTTAAGAAATCGATATACCCATCCGCATTTAATCGAAGGGGAAGAAAATATGGTCCAATTAAATGAGAGTCCAGTATCCCCAACCACACATTGCACTGAAATTCGTGTTGGAAATGTCGGCTTAATCACTGCTTGAGTAAGTTGCGGCATCTTTGCTTAGTGTTAATACACAATAACTAAATATTCAGAATGATACAAATGACGTCGAGTTATTCAATTTGATATAAGGATTTGTGTGATAGCAGCCTATTACCAATTTTTATTAAAACGGCAAATTACAGATTAGGAAGCGTAACCTATTTAAATTTTTTACAACAAAACCAAACATTTTGTGAAAAAAATGAAAGAGCCAAAAAAGTTTCTAAATGAATCTTGTTTAACCATTTTAATTTTACAAAATTTCACCCCAAAAAAAGTTTCAATGCAAAATACAGTAGGGCTGACTGACTTTACCACTTCGTAATAATAGGGGATGATCGACAAATTACTCGCTAGAAGTTATTTCCTTAGCTGGTTACAGTTACCAAATATGAGTTTTGGTTCTATTTCAAAATTTGAGAAAAATTATAAAAACTGGATTTAGACCCTTATCTTTGAAGGACTGTAACTTTTTATGGAAGCGTTTTCGGATACAGCTTCATAGTTCATAGGAGATTTTCTCTTATTTTGGTGCCCTGACCCCAATTTTTTTTTCATATAATACTAAAGAACCCTGTATACCCCAAAACATAGAAGTATTAATTCTTCTTACAGACCAAACAGGGGCATTACTGAATGGATATGATGCAGCAAATATGCCGACACAGTTCCTAAAATAAGATATAATTTTAAATATAATAAAATTTAAAATATTTTTAGAAAAAGCTATGTAAGCAAATATCACAAAATCCTGAAGTGAAGGAGAAATTGGGGAACTAGTTTCAGAATCAGGTCGTAAAAATGCAAAAGATACACGTATTAATATAAGACAAATATCCTTCATAAAACCCAACATAGTAAAAGATAATAATTAGACTTCAATGGTAGTTGTCTTTGGCGCAAAGGAAGACCCTTGCTTACAATTCTTGCAATATAAAACCCAACCTAATCCAGACATCATTAGATATATTTAATATTACCAATATTAAATCACATAATATCGATATATAAAGCATCACGCAGATTACCAAAAAAGACCGCAACATCATCAAAATCTTTCTATTACATTTCGTAAGTAAATTATCTTTTAATCAAATTACTTATACTGTCAGTAACTCAATAAACTGCAATACAAGTAAATATAAACAATAACTAAAAATAAGTAATTTTAATGTTTTCATATGCATAATCAGTATATAACCAATTATAAGTAGGCTCAAACAAGCTGCTTAAATATAAAAAGCGACTTTACTAATTGTTATTTATCATATCATAAAAGATGTCCTGTATAAAAAAATAAAGCTTTTGAAAAGCTTAACTCATGAACATATTGTATTATGCAAGAAATGATACTGTGGTAGAATGATGATAGAATAGTGATGATACTTAAGGGATATATTAACATAAATTATCGTGTAAAGCATTAATTTAAACAATTACATACTAAACTGTAAAAATTTTACTACTTTTTATCCAGCCACTTTCATTTCCCGTATTCTTAATTCTGGCTTATACATATATTGACAAAAGATCATGAATATTTAAGTCAACTTATATTTACACTATATTCCTTACAGAACATGAACATAATATGTACAAGGTTTTAATAATGACAATCAAAATTAAAAAAAAGTGTGATAACAAATTGTTTGTAAACATAAAATACATAAAAAAATATATAAATGTACTTTTATACTGACCTGACAAGCACAAACTTCTCCGAAACCACCCTTTCCTAAAACTCTATACATCCTAAAAGTTTTGTACGTAATTGGCTGTGATTCTAACCACTTCCATTGTAAGTATCTATGAAAGTACATTGATTTAATAAAATCCCTGAATGGCTCGCCTGCCAGACAGGTCTTAACAGCTTGAACACATGGTGCGAATAAGTCTTTATGTCCATTTGTAAGTTTATCACTAGCCGAAAACTCAAAACCCAATTCAGGAAAAGATAGGCACTCCGAACCACCATTTCCCAGCATAAACTCTTTTTTAATTGTTTCAGCCAATTCCATTCGTTGTTCATCGGTTTCAACTTCATATCTACCAGCGACTTCCAAAAACTTGATGCAACGATGAAGATTTGTACGCTTAGCTTCACACCATTGTTGAAACAAGAGTTTTCCTATTGGCTGCTGATCCACAACATATTCATACCGTAGATCTATGTAATAAAATTACTTTGATTTACATTAGCAATGAATTTGTTATTGGCTGTACAAGGTCACATAACAATTAATAAATTATACCTGATGTGATTTTTAATATGAAAATAAAACTTTATAAAAGTGGTAGTGATTTTAGAAGACATTCTTTCCTATTATAAAAATAGAGAACAATAAAATAACCCAATACAAAAATAGAAACTGTTATTTAAAAAATTTCAAGTATAACAGACATTTGTTTTATTCATAATCATTAACAATGAGTACAATGACAGTAAAATTCATTGCTCTTCTGACTGTTCGAATTTTGGTTAATTAAAAAAACATTTACCTAGTTTATTAATAAGATCAATGCACTGAGATATATGAGGGAACTGCAATATTTTTCTCCACTTTTTACTTTTGCCCTTATTAGTATCGGAACCACCTAAAACGACCAGTGTTTACAATACGTAACCTTAACCTCCATGTGAACTTTGTAATCTCACCCTCTCTCGCTTTTAGATATACTGTGTTTGCGACAATATTTTCTAATTCCATGAGTTCCAGCTTGTCTGATTGTAATACCCGCTGGTTCGGGCCGTAAACGACCCTTTTCCATTAATTATAATTGATAATTGACAAAACGCAGAGGTTTTCGGTACGTAAATAATTACACTCTACTATCACTGGACCACTGTCACTTGTGTTGTGATGACCTTACGTTCAATGTACCACTAAATTCCAACAAGTATGTTATTTTCTCACTCGAACTTAAAATTTAGACACGAGTATATGTCGGTAAAGGAGATTACAGGGTGTGTCTCACCACCCATTTGAAATACCCTCATGAATAACTACACAATACTTTCCCTGTTGTATTCTACTACAATCACACGCGTCTTCCGCCGTCCTATGCGCCACGGGCTCTAATGAGAATGGGAAAAGCTACTTCGTCAAACAAAGAAAGCAATAGATGCCTGATTCACACGATTCCACTTGTGCGTAAAAGCAATATTGATAAAACTGCTAATACACCAATAACTATACCTACAATAACTAATTTACAAAGTTACTTATCACATTCTAACAAATGAACTAACTAGCGTCACAGATATTAAAAACACATTTAATAAATTTGTATTTTATATTGTTATTACTTATTAGTATTATACGTATTGTACAGTAATTTGCAGCAGTAAAATTATAAAAGTGCGCACTGATTATCTATTTTTAAAACCACGGTATTTTTAAGTTTCATATTTTTTTCTACACATTACTCTCAACGCGTAATAATAAATATTAATTAATAAGAATTAAGTTTGTCAGCTTAGACCATCTAGGTGTTAATCATATAAAACACATACAATCACATAGCGAACTCCATAATAGGTATTATGATAAAATAAGTTTTGATAAAATTATGTAATCCACTTATTTGTTTTACTTATTGAACGTAGAAATACTTTAATTAATTTTGTGTAATACTACGTCAATACGCACTTAAGCAATACGTATATTTTTGAGAAGTTGAAGAAAATATCTACACCATAAACTTCTATCCAAACTATCAAGTTATTATAAATTGTAAGTAGATATCTGGTGGAAAAACGTTTAACAAGCTTAATGAACTAAGATAATACAAATATAAGTTAAGTAATTTTAAAGAACAACCCTTGGGGACCTCTTAAAATATAATGAACTCATTTCTATGCTTTTCAAAAATTAAATATATTTATCACCCCGTTAATTAATATCTAAAAATTCCTATATTGGTACTATTAGATAGCATTACCTAGTTTAAAAATTCAAAATAAACAAAACAAATTTTATGAATAGTTAGTATGAATAGATGGTACAGTTGCGGCCGCTATAAACTCAGACACCGACATTTGACACATTCTGTCAAATTAAAAAAATTCGTAATTTGTAAATTTAACTTTTATCCGGTATGGTTATGTTAGTGTCAGTTTATTTAAGTCAGAAGCGTACACAATTTTTAAAATGCCTCAATTAAACGAACTGCCACCTACTTGTTTTGTTTTTACAGATTTTATAATTTTGCCGTGGTTGTTGAGAGCTTCCATCTTGAAAAATCAAGATTTCATCAAGAAAAACGAGCTGGAATGCATTTTTATTTTAAAAACGCATATACATATTGTTGCAAAAACGTTATTTGTATTTGAATTTTTCCATTTTTCAATTTTTTTGAATTTTATACGCCACTGACTTTCTTTCAGTTAGGTGACATTTTATAAATTTCAATATTACGACCATGTTACAAACCCAACATCCATTATTTGTCAAACAGTCTTGAGTTTGTAGAGGCCGCAACTGTATAGCTGCGAACAAATTCTGGTCGTCAATGTCATACAAAATTCTATCATATTTTGACAACTAAGAAATTTTAGCTGATATATTGTACTCGTATCTATTTATTGTCACCAATTACCAACAAACTGTCAAATATAAATTTTATTTTACCTAAGTTGTCAAGAAATTTTTTAGTCAGCACCAATTTCTTACTTTAATAAAGTTATAGTATAGGCATTTCCATAGTAGAAACAGAGTTATCAGAAGCTGCTGTAGCAGGTAAGTTATTGATGGCAAAGAGTTCGGTAAATTTAATTGTAAGGCGGTGGAGAGAGAGGAAATTTACGTTGATCTAAGCCAAACCGCTTAAATAAAGTTATTCAAGTGAACGGCGAGACGATCAAGTACTGAGATCTTGTTTCTTCAGTTTTGGTCTAATAAACTGTATTCCATTTCTTATTTAATGTCTTTTTTGCATTGTTGTAAATACCAAAACCAGATATAAACTGAGTGCTGTCAACTGCATTAAGAATGACCAGATTATATTGCTCGCAGCTGTACATGATTTAAGATATCTCTATTTTTTGTATTTAGATGTAAATATATAAATCGGACAAAATTCGTAAGAATTCGTTTTGGAGAAAAATAGTATATAAACGTTTAGAAGATAACTTCAGCTCTGCTTACCGAAGCTAAATCTCTCATTAAATTATGAATACAGAAAGTAAATAACGCCACATTTCAGCAACATAATGTCCGCCCCCTGCAACTGTTATCTTACGATTCTTGCAAGAATTCAACATCAATAAGTATTTTTAATTGGCTTGCTCGTTCGCCAAACCCATTGTCTATTGAACATGCATAGGAAATGATAGACCTAATGGTTAGTATGCTTTCTAACCCTCTAGTGAACTTACAATACCCTACAAGTTCCACAGGAATCCATAGATCATCTTATTAGAAGCATGTCCAGGTGAATAGCAGAATGTATTCGTCTACGTGAAGCGGGAACTCAGCGTTAAACTTTCTCAATAAAGGGTAATGAAAATCCAATCATTTATTATTCTTAACACATTTGTAAATATTTCTACAAAATTTTGTTTAAAGGTATTGATTTTTACAGGGTAATTCATTTTTTTTGTCACATAGTATAATAAACTTTTTAAAGTAAGTGCTTTGAAGGAATCGCCTGTTTAACATTACTATAATTTAGTTATCCTTATGTACCTTCACACAAGCAGCCTCACATGTTCATTGTAAATACAATTTTATAAATTGGGCGTAAAAGAACATTGAATAAATGTTGTTCTCGTCTTGGTGAACGCAACACTGTGGAATATTACATTTTTTCAAAAATCTAATTTCAACGTGCTTAGACCAACACCATTATGCAATTTTCGAAATAATATTTATCAAGATCCTAAAATGTTTCTGCGTTGCTGTCAGAAGTTCTTCATTCGACCGAACCTTCTTAACAGCAAGGAAAAATTTGAGTTTGGGGAATCGCGTTCTTCAATTTATTTAGTAGAGCGGCATACTACGATTAAGCTCTTTGCAAGACGTTTTATGACAGTGACTCCCTTCGTATTCCCTAGAAATCGCACCCATCGTTGCATAAGGTTTTCTTTGGGGAAGTCTACGAAGACGTCTTCACTGTAGAGATTGTCATTGCATTCGGAACATACTGAAGCCAAGCTTCATTAACAGAAACAAGTCTTGGCAAGAAATCAGCTTGGTTTTTGTTGAACGAATTCAAATAATCTCTTGATATTCGCATTTTTTCACATTTTTATCACGATCAAGGTTCGTGGCACCCACTTAGACATGCCTAATTCTATGTGAAGTGGATATGGTGTCAATTCTTCGGTTGTTCGAAACAATATCATTAATTTATCAGACATCATATTCGATCGCATTTAAATTGCCTCAGCGACAAATCGTGGCTTTCGAAATATTTTCACTCAGTGTGTTGTCTATCGGACAGACTTTCAAATGTATTTAGTCCGTTAAGAAATTAATATTGAACTGCACTACAAATTGCGAGTTTATTCATTTTAGGATTTTACATTTAAACGCTTTATTTCCACTACAGGAAATATAGGAAATGAACTAAATTTCACCTGAACTTAAAAAAAATAGTAGAATTAGAAAATTAATGACAATTATTCCCCGAAGATGATGCTAGTAATCGAATCCCATTTTTCGCCAAGTTACCAACGTATTATTTATAGATTTTTTTTTTCTTTTTTTAATTTCATGTTATTCATGTATTCTTTTCACACTATTAGTTCTTGACTCAAACTTTATTTCTTCCAAAAATTTTTTAATGCTAGTAAAAACTCTCTCTACCACTGCAGATGTGAGGCGCATTTGGTTTGTTTATTTTTGTACTAAAAAATGTAGCAAATAATACAAAAATTAACTTAGAAAGCATATTAACATATTAAAACGCTGTTAAATAGTTGAAAATAATATCTAGCGTACATAACGTGCTTTCAAAAACTTTCCTCATCAGAGACGGCCTTGCTTTTTGTTAATGGTTGGTGTCAATGCACGTAATATGTCACAAATGTTTAATTTTGATAGTTTTGTCATGTCATGTAAATGTGTAATAATTAGTAATTTGGTTTTTAAACAAATATTTGTTGCCCGTTATTTTGCAGCCAAAGTTGAACTCTACGCTTTATGCTTTCAAAGACATTTATTAGGATTTCTTGGGATATGTCAGCACAAGAATTCACAATAATATTACGAAGCTCTTCGATTGTGTGATGTCTGGTCTTGAAAATGGTATTCTTTAAATATGGAAAAATAAAACATGTAGTCTGAAATGGTAAAATCTGGAGATCTTGGAGGAAAATTAATAATTCTTGTACCAAAAAATTCTTGCAAAAAAGCTATTATTTCTCGAGATTTGTGCGCTGGTGCATTATCTTGCTGGAAATATCCTTCCGTAAGTTCATCATCATGAAGTTCATTAATAAACGGCTCTAATAATTAGTTTCGTTCCTTGAGCAGTTATGGTTTAATTAAAATATATAGGCCCAATAATTCGTCTTCTTGAAACTGCTAGCCAGGCGCCTATTTTTCGTGCATATACCTTAGTTTCCACAAATTTATGCAGACCAAATTTTCATATTTTGCTTGTTTAAATATCCTAAAAGATGGAACCAAGCACCACCCAAAATGAAGCATTTGTCGAGAATGTCATTATTATTTATGTTATCCCAAAAACCATACACAATACTCTGTTCTCATAACAAAATCTACCTGAGTTCCGAAACTGCTTTAGTTTTATATGGAAACAACTGTAAGTCCTTTTTTTAAATAGTATGACATGTTCCCACTGACAAATGAACTTGTTGTGATAGTTTTGCGATTTATTTTTTGGATGAGTTGTCCAGTCGGCGGCGAATATTCTCTATGAAATTTGCTGTTCATTTGCTAGGTGCTCCACCGCCAGGTTTACGAGCTATTGCCCCTGTTTCACCAAATTTAATAACACAAGCCTCAATATGTTTTTGCGATTGTGCGTAAGTAACTAGCAGATTAGGATACTGCTGCCGGAAATCCTGTACCTAAGCACTGCTTAGTGGAATAAACACAATCTCCATATACTAATTTTTGGCCAGTTCTATAGTAACTTGTATAATAAATATTTTATGTTGTAACTCTAACATTATAATAAAATAATTTAAAAACCATAAGCGTTTACACTTTGAATTTATGTATGACAACGGTCAGAATTTGAAGTTTTCTAAAGCTTCGCATGTGCACCAATCTTTCATTCCATAATTACTTAAAAAACAGCCTACTAGAATGAGAAGTTATATCATTTATATCATTTTATATTGTATCAATTCTTTAAGCAAAAATAATTTAAAAAACCTTTCAAAGTCAAAGTAAAGTAAAGCGCCCCTCCTAGAATTTTTAATATAACACACAATTTAAATGTTTATTTAAATATTTATTATTACTATTCATTTTATTAATATTATTCATATAAGTAGTTAAAATTTCTAAATTTCAAAAACTAAACTCCGTTTTCGTTGTCTAACTTCGTTGTTAGAACCCACAGAATTATATTAAGGCGCAAATACGCCGCGGCCTGCATAAATAATGGTGAATGTGACCCGATATTGGCCGATAGTGCACGATTCCTTAAAAACATTTAGGATATTTTACTGCGCAGTTATCTAGCGGCCTGTGTTTCAGTGCCGTCTATCGTACCGTATCGTATAATATAATTCGGGTGTGATTAGTCATAAGAAATAATGAATTTCGTAAATAATATTATTCAAATAAATTTTGATAGGCTGCCATTAGCCGATAAACTTAAAATTAAAGAACTGGGGAGGCCGTTGTCAGATATAAAGTTGTCACAAACTTGTGAACGAAAAGCCGAAAACCGGTCTTTTACGCATCGGTTTTCAAAAGATAGTTATAAAAAAAACAATTGGATATTTGGGTGTGAAATAACAAATTTGTTGTATTGTTTCCTGTGCTTGCTTTTTTATAAAGCCGACTCTAGAATGGACCGTAACTGGGCAAGAAGAGGAATCAATAATTTACACCATCTTCCTGAAAAAATGAGGAAACATGAATCGTCTCGTGACCACACTAATTCTTGTACTCCCTTTGCTGTGCTCGGTAAGGTTAATATTATCCAAATCGCCAAATCGCGATTTGGTGAAGAGCATATCTTCTAAGGTTTACCATAGCCAAAAACGCTACGGTTAACAGTTTTTCAGTTTTAAGGTTATTCTACTGAAGATCGCAACTTAGTTGCCGAAATACGTATATAATATTTAATGATATATATTGTGGTTAGGGTGTTTTTCTTATTTTTGTTTCAGATTTCAAGCCACAGTCTCCACCAATTTCGGACCCTAGTTTTAAAATCTCCCCAAAAATTAATAGGTCAAACGTATGACGGCGCAAATGTTATGACGGTTTGAACAGAGGCGTTCAACCTCAAATTAAAACAAAATATCCCAATGTTCATTTTATTCATTGTTATGCCCATCAATTGAACCTCATTATGCAGAAATCGGTATCACAAAATGCAAAATTACGCGTGTTTTTTAATAATCTGTCGGCCATACCTGTTTTTTTTTCAAACTCACTCGTTGTGATGTTTTGCAAGAGATAATAAATAAAAGATTGCCAAGGGCGGTGACAACTAGATGGAATTATAATATTCGCACAGTTAATGTTGTTCACGAAAATCTTGAAAAGCTTGTAGAAGTGTTCGAAGAAATTGAAACCAGAAGTGAGAAAAGTGTTACTTCAAATGAGGCATCCGGTCTAAGAAGGGCATTGGAAGATCTCGAATTTATATTTTGGTTAAAATTCTTCCATAAAATTTTGCCTCATGTTGACATACTCTATAATCAATTGCAATAAAAAAATAAGGACAGCGTACAGTTGCAAAAAGACTTAACTAATTTTCGAGAAAAGTGTTTCTTACATTAGAAATCAATTTTATTCTCTTAAAAACATTTTTGAATCAGAATATCCAACATCTAAAATCATCGAATGGATGATAATTTTCGAGGTGTTCTTGCCAAAGAAGTTTGTGATATAATTACAGTACAAATGAAGGAATGCTTTTCTTACCGGGGTCATTTACAAGCGGCTGATCTTTTTAACAAAGATAAATATTCACAGATTTCAAAAAATTTCCCTGTGACTGTTTTAAACGATGTATGTTCATTTTATCCGATGTTGAGCAAATCAAGATTAAGAACTGAGTTGGAGTTAATTTACTCGAGAGAAGATTTAAAAGAAATTGTTGGAGAAATGAATCTTCTTTTATTATGAAAAATAACTTTAGTGAAACATTTATCGAAACATCGAAAATAGTAAAAATTATCATGACGACTCCAATGACAATAGCCGATGCAGAACGCACTTTTTCGACGTTTAAACACATAAAAACATTTTTGCGAAATACCATGCTTAATGACAGACTAAATGCTTTAGCTATGATGTCCATAAATCGAAATTTAGTGCACGAAATAAACAATTCTGATGATAAAGTCATGGAAAAATTCATTTCCATGAAGGACCGTAGAGCGGATTTCATTTTAAAAAAATGACTTGCCCACCCATTTCGTTTAGTTTAATCTGTTTAAATATGTTTTTCCTACTTATAAACCGTGGCTACTTACTTTGTGTAGTGATTTTTTATGACATTAATATTTTTTAATTCCTATGTATTTCTTCAACTTAAATAAATGTTATAAATGAATACCTTTTCGCGCAATTTGCCTATATGTCATTTGGTATTTGATTTCTGGTGCGCCCCTCCAAACTCAAACCCCACGACACGCCACTGGTTGCTACAATTAAAAATCCAGCCGACTGTGAATTTCGTTATTCGTGCTGTTATCAGATTTCTGCGTGCAAGGAACATAAAGGCTGCTGAGATTCATCGTGAACTTTGGTCTGTTTATGGTGAAAATGTCATGAGTGACAGTATGGTTAGAAGATGGTGTCGTATCTTTCGAGAAGGATGAACCAATCTGAATGAAGAAGAACACATTGGAAGATCAACTGTTGTGACGAACGATCATGTGGGTTATGTCGGAGAAAAAATCCGAAAAATCGATCATTCACAATCATGGAACTGAGTGCCTTTTTCCCTAAAATTTTACATACGAGGTTGTTACTGAACATTTAGGCTACCACAAATTTTGTTCACGATGGGTGCCAAAACTTCTGACTGTGAATTTCGTTATTCCTGCTGTTATCAGATATCTGTGTACAAAAAGGTTTAAGTATATCAATACGTTATGCACGTATTACGCATTTGTTACAAATGAAACAGACATGCAATATACATATCTGTAACTGTACACATGGACAATACACCTCGTATTTTCAGCATTTACTTCTGGTTAGACACGTGTTTCTGCCATCTATAGGCGTCATCAGTCAAGCTAGTGAAGCAATGTAATACAAATGATACAAATCTTTTTTAAAAACAGATTTGTATCTGTATATACATTTACGCTGAAATCGCCTACAAGATATAGCAAATTTCGTCCTATAAGGTGGCACTATTTAATAAGAAGAAAATAAGGCGAAAACCGTTTTTTCGTTGAATAAGATTATGGCCATAATTTTTGAGATTCTCAAGGTGTAAATCCTTATCGACTATTTACAGAAGGGAAGTGTATATTATACTAATGTAAATGACATTAAATAAGCACATCTATTCAGAAAAGGGATTCTGTTTCATCAGGATAAAGCGCCCTCTCATTCATGCGCTATGGGAACCGCTAAATTGATCGAATTAGAAAACAAATTGCTGCCCCATTAACCGTATTCAATAGATCTTAATCCGAGTTATTTTTGTCTTGTTTCTAAATTTGACAAAATGGCTTATTAAAAAGTGATTTGCGACAAATAAGGAAGGGGTTTCTGCAACGAATGCTTATTTTGACGAGCTTCCGAAAGACTAAAAACGTTAAAAAAGACGGTTTTAAAGAAATTGGAAATACGCTGGACCAAGTGTATAAAATTGGATTGGAATTATAGTGAAAAATAAAATAATTCTTTTCTCTATTTGTCAAAAAAAGTGACTTTTTTCGTGAATCTTAGTATGCAAAGTGTG